>CM034149.1:892567620-894967620 GCA_019776745.2 Taxus chinensis
CATAGGCATGAGTAATGATATAGGGTCCAAGCCAATTAGGAGTGAACTTGCCCCATTTACTTTTCTTCACTTTTTTTACATGTTGATTTTTATTCAGAATGAGGTCTCCGACCTGGAAGGTTCATTCTCAGACATGTTTATTTAGGCATGTTTGATACATTTTTGGTATATTTTGAGGTAATCGAGAACATTTAGATGACATTCTTCTAATAACTCAAGGCTGTGCCAAACGATCTTGGTGAAAATCATCATCATTGAGCATATCTTTGATTGAGATATTAAGAGATGGAATTTGGACTTTGAGAGGCAAAGACAACCCTCTGTACCGTAGACCATAGAGAAAGGTGTGGTAGCGGTTGAGGTGTGAATAATAGTGCGATAAGCCCATAAGGTAAAAGGAATGTGTGTGTGCCAATCCTTACTAGTATCATCAACCACTTTCATAAGAATTTTATTTAGAGTTTTGTTAGTAGATTCAGCTTGGCCATTTATTTGAGGATAATAAGGTGAATAAAACTGAGTTAACTGTTGAAGGCATCACAGAGTTTCCTATAGGGTTTTGTTTTTGAATTGTTTTTGTTATCAGTCATGAGGCGATGAGGAACACCAAACACATAATTATGTGATGGTTGGTGAATTCACATATTTTATTAGATTTTTTATAAATAAGAGGTATGGCTTCCACTCATTTAGTGTAATATTTGGTAGCAGTAATAATCCATTAATGATGTTGGGAAGAATGAGGGTTGATCTCTCTGACAAGAAAAAAAACTCATTGAGAGAAAGGCCAAAGGTCTCGTGTGACCTGTAAGGTGTGACTAGCGGTGTGATGAAGATTAACATGTTGCTGACACTTCACATAATTCTTAACATAGTCACAACAATTGAGGTTTAGGGTTGCCCAGTAATAGCCCAGGAAAAGGATGTCCTTAGCAACAACTAAGCCACTGAAGTTACCCCCATAAATCCCATTGTGAACTTCCTTGATGGTGTATGGAATTTCAGAACTTGTAATGCATCGTAAGAGGATACCATCAAATCTGTGTGTATAGATAAGATCACCCATGATGACATAGCAAGAGACACTTTTGAGAAAGGCTCATTGTCCATTGCGAGTAATATCTGGAGGAAGAATTGAAAGGGAAAGGTAGTCAACAAACTGCTTATACCAAAGGTCACATAGGTTAGTTTCAATGTTTCCTACAAGGTTGACATCTCAGATTAGATAAGAAGGTGATTGCAACCTTTGTACCATGAAAAATATTATCAATTTGGAGGGCGAAGTGGGGATTTGAGAAGCAAGACAGACCATAGTGTCCACAAATTTATTAGTGGATTGTGGGGTGGTTTGAATTTCATAATGGCCAAAGGTAGTCAAAAACATGTCAACATGATGCTTATAATTTTTAAGTATCTCGTTATGACACTGGTATATACCATTAACTTGGTTCACAACCAGTTGAGAGTCAAAGATATTAATTGATTTAATGTCTAAGGATATGGTGGTTTGAAAACCTAACATGAGTGCTTCATATTCAGCGACACTGTTAGTACAATAAAAATATAATTTGAAAGATAGTGGCATAGGCTCACCATCAAGAGGGTTGAGGATAAATCTTACACCACCTCCACACTGAAATTTGGAACCATCAAAGAATAAGGTCATCTGGTAAATGGTTTTGTTCAGGGAGAGGGTAGCAATGGATTCATCAAGGAAATCAAAGTTAGGAGATTGGTTTATGGAGAGAGGTGCATCCGCGAGTTGGTTAGAAATGGTTTTTCCTTTGAAATATTTTTGATGGATGTGTTGGTACCCAAAATATTATTTAAAATTTAATAAGTATCAACAAATAGGATAGGATGCCTAGAGACAAATATATAAGAATTTTATTCAATTTGCATCTGGGGATGGATTTAACTGACTCTTTGTCACTCGAGTGTGGAGAAGTTGGATAACACCATGCTAAGGATATGACCTACCCTCCTACTTTAGGTTGTGCCTTTAATTAGGGTGAGAGGAACTATTTTGTAACCTGTATTTGTAATGGATAAACAATATTTGACTCTCCTTCTATGATATTGGAGGAAAACCTTGACAAGACATGGTCAATACAACATAATATAACTCTCACGAGTTGTTACGCTAGAGAATTAAGATGTCTCCTAAAAAAGGTTCAAGTTACTAAAGACAACAATAAAACCTGATTTCTCCTACATGTTTTGAATAAGGGATGCGTAAATTCAACAAATCTCCCTAGCATTTATGGACAAACAATGCAAACAGTGGTAGATCTTGTAGGATTTATCATTTAGAGATGGTTTTTTGGAATTAAGTAGAATAGGTTTGATTATACTAGATTCTTGGGAACTTTAAACAAGGGGTTCGAAAATATGCCAAGCAAGATGATAACAACAATTTAAATAATTAACAATGAACCTTCAACCAGAAGGTGTTCACCCATGGAAGCCCAAAGATGCACAGTTTCACACATTCTTTGAGAATTTAACATAAAATCTTATGTCAAAGACTCAAATAAACATAAAAAAATACCTGGTCCATCATGCCTAAGATACACTCATAAGCTAAAAAACAATCTGTATTAGCAAAAGGGAAGTAACGTGAATTTAAATTGTTTACTTCTCAGTGAAATGAAATCTTTTCTCATAGCCCAATTACAAATTCCACAATACTACCACAAGGACAAGATCTTGTGTGATTTAGAGGAATTCCTAACATAATATTGCAACAGGAACATGAATAACTATTTGAAACATCTTCAAATTGAAAGTAGACACAAAAATGCTCATGATTAGCACAATTAACAAAGGGCTCATCAAATTCATCAGCAAGGGAAAGATTCATTTATAGTCTCAATGCTTGTCAATGGTTGTACACTTGTAACCATCTTGACATGATTTATTTTGAAGGATTAATAAATTAACACGTTTCTCAGACAAGTCTTTTGGAAAAAATTGATTTTCTCAGTCTCTCTCTCTTTTTAATTTCTCAGAAATATTAACCCCCCCTTTTGTGAGAGTATTGTCCTCACCTTTATAGAATTCCATCCCCATTTTACTCTTAATTTTCCCCACAAAATGTTGATATTTCAAAAGTATATACTTCTCTTATAAAATTCAAGGTGTATCAATGATACCTTTATAAAAAAACTTTATTTGGCCTTGCCAGGTGTAGAGACTACGGGCCTTCTTCATTTTGCTATTATCATGTATTACTAGAATATCATGTCATTACTTGTGACTAATGTTTTCATGATTCCTTCCATCTGATGATTGGATGGTTGCTTCTGATATCCTTTGAGCACTTTGAGGTGACCTGAAGTGACAAATACTTTTCATCTACTATATGAATATACATCTTGGATGCCGTGCATTCCTTCTCACATTTTCTTGGTTTAACTATCCCATGTGGTTTTTGTCAAATCCAGTTAATTCATCAATCATGGTTGTTCTGAATTTACTTCAACCTTTAATTTTTCCTCGTGTGAGCTGAGAAATATCTTCCTTTATTGGGTGAAAATGATTTATTTATATTTAATCAATATTTAAAACTTCTAATATAAATCCCAGTTTTATCCCATTACCAAGATGCATTTCTCTTCTTATCCTGTAAGTGAGGAAAATGTTTTATAAGTGACACGGTGAAAGTACCTGTGGAAAATATTTTGAAGAAGATTTTGTTAGAAGATCTGAATCAAATATTCGACCTATGTGGTCCTGATGAAATTTTTTTTAGGGCCTTATTTGACATAGAATGTGTAGGAGATACCTGAGGACCCTTGACCTATTAACAGGTCTGGCTCACATTCATCATAAGGCTAATTAGGATCAATCCTATGTTTACATCCTTTCAATTCACGTACTTTCACCTCTTTCTATGGGAACATCTGAAAGCTCCTGAAGAGTAGAAGAAATCCAAGATTGAAAGGAGGCCCCAAGTGTCTAGGAAAACTAAATTTTAGTGTCCATTATTATGTGATGAAGAATTTTTATTAAAGGATATTCCCAAGGATTATTATGTGTTATAAGACAAATCTTGCATTGACAATGTGTCTTCCATCTCTCACAAGGTAGATGCATTAGAGTGGAGGATTGCCTCTCTGGAGAAGGGGTAGAAAGGACTCGTATCCTCAGAGCCAAGTTAAATGAAAAAATCATCCTCAGGAAAGAGGAAGGGAAAATCAAGCTCTCAACCCCTAATCATTATATTTGATGGAGAAGAGGAGTTGTCCATATCTGCTCATCATTCAAGAGCAACAATCTCCTCTACTCGAGACAACAAGGGTAAGTTTTAGTTCAGTCATCTACTCACTCAGGGCATTATGTTCCTTCATTAGGGCATGACTTCTCAGGTCCTCAACCAATCCCTTCCCCAAAAGAGCATCCACCCTTTACAAGGAGATGAAAAGATGAATCTAGCTTAAATTCTCCCATTCCTCCTAGCCCCTATGATGTATTCATTGGTATTTCAACCAATTTATCCATTCCTTCTCAGTCTGTCATAAAAAAGTATACCCTTCACAAGGGGAAGGGGAAGATGGCATTCCTCATAGGTGGTCGGGATCTTCTAGAATGGATGTCTTCCTACCAGAAGAAGATTGAGCTGGAGAAGATCATGCATGAACCAAAAATGACTCTTGAGTCATTAATGGATATGGGGATGTCATGGGATTTAGCAGGGTCCATCATGTTTATCTAGAAAAAATAGAGCTATGATGAATTCATGCCGAGGAAGAATAAGATACTAAACAAACTTCCTCTACTAGGATGGGGACTAACGAAGGAGTGAATGGTATCTAAGCATTATGTTTGTATTTTATGCCTTTATTTTTAATTATGTAAATGGACCATTTCACCATGGGATGGGGCCCCTATAGAATCCCCATTTTGATTCACATATCAAAATACTTTGAAATCATTTCACATCTAATTTTTCACCTTTTGACATGTAACTCTTTTTTGTTCTTGCATTATAGACTCTTTTGCTTACTACTGACACCAGTAATGAAAAGAAACCATTACTGTGCTCTCAATGGTTTAAAATCATGCACTTTTCCTCATCCTCTTAGTATATTACATTATTTCAAACCTGTTGTGACTCATCCAAAAGAGACAACCTATCTAACGGTGATTTGACAATCCTCCTCACACTCTCTTCTTAGTTCACAAAACTACCCTTGAGTTGCGTGGCTCCAAACATCACTTCTCATGATCTCTTTCTCGTCTCTAGGGGATTTTCTTCACTCTGCGGGACCTACCTTTTTATAAATTGTGCATGGGTGACAAATGGTAACTTCCTCATCCTCTCCCTTTATTTTAATTTTCAGCTTATTGGGACTTCCCTGCCATGCATAAGCCACATGGTCAATGCTCGCACTTGGAGGGGGTACAACTTGCTATGCCTCTTCAAATGTGCTTCGGGGAAACATGTGGACACCCTTCTTATCTTTCATGGGATTTTTATTTTATATATTTTTGAATTTTATCTCTGATCCTTTGCCAAGTTTATGGGAATTTTCTGTGGCTTATAGGATATTCAACCGTAAGAGGGGATTTTCACAAAATAGAGACCGGGTACCACATAGTACGAGTCATAAATTTTTCTTTCAACATATACACATTTTAAAATAGATCAACTAGACATGAGGACTTTGAAGGCATTAGTCAAGGAAAAAGGGGTGAGATTATTTGAGCTCCAACACTGGCTTCAACACGAGGATGGGTACCCCTTGCGGGTGCCACAAGAACTATTCAATGTAGATGAAGTGCCAAAAATCCATTGGGATATGGAGTCCAATATCATATGTACCAAGTAAAGTGATAACAACCCATTATCCCAAAAACAAACACAGAAACCAAAGCAACTTGTTATAAAAGACTAGGGAAACAAAAGGGAAACAAAAACACAAAAAAGAACGCAAAAACAAACAGGAAAACTATACAATGTAAATTCATTTATAAATTTCTCCAAAAGCTAATCAATAAAATTCTTTAAGTGCCTACCATTTCCAGGTAACTTGAGAAGCTCTCCATTCAGGTCTTTTAAGAAGAAAGTATGTTCACCAATCCTGATATCGATGGAATAACGACCCATCCATAATGCATCAAATTTTCCATGTTTTCCCTTATCCTCATGTCTATTGTCCCATAACAATACAAGATCCTCAATGTTGAATATCCTCAGAGTCATCTTTTTGTCAAATAGTTTTTTGAGATTTTCCCTAAAATTTAAATGCCTTTGGTGGGATTCTCATCTTTCCTCATCCAAATTAATGATTTGGTTTATTCTCACATTATAAGGGCTAACTTCCTCATCTTCAAGATGTTTGATGAAATGATAAGAAGACAATTGTAGGTGTAAAGGAAGGATATTTTGAACTCCATAAACTAGCTCAAATGGAATTTTCCCAATAGATATATTAGTGGTAATTGTGTCTTCCCAAACAAAAAACTTTAACTTCTCCCCCACTTTCTTTTGTTGATTGCTAATGTCCTTTTAATTATCTTTAATAAATTTTTGTTTCCTTATTCAAATTTTCCATTTCCTTGTGGGTTATAATTAGATGCATATGTTAAGTTTATACCGTATTCTTCACACATAGAAACTAATTATTTGGATCATAAACTCATGGTGTTATCAACAACTATCTTTGCGGGTACACCAAACCTGTAAATTATATGATTCATGATGAAATCAACAACAAAATGATGAGTCACCTTCTTGGTGGGGTCAGCTTCAACCCATTTGGTGAGATATTTAGTAGCCACCAATATCCATCTGTGGCCTGTAATAGAAGGTTTTGACAGTTCCCCTACAAAATCCATGCCCCACTGCTTGAAATGAGCCTCAATCGATACTGGTTGTAGAGGGAGAGCAACAGATGCCTTTATTTTCCCACAAAATATCTGACAAATTTCACATTTTCTTATTAAAAAATTGTATCCTTGAAGAATATGGGCCACCAATAGCCTACCCTTAGTATCTTATGGGCATTTACTCTTTTGGAAAAATTCCCCCCACATACTTCTCCATGAAAGTCTAAAATTAACCAGGGGGATTCATCCTCCATTACACATTTGAAAAGAACCCCTTCTAGATTTTTCTAGGCCAATCCATAATCAGTGATGATATATTTTTGGGAAGCCAACTTGAGTGTCATTCTTTGATTTTTATCTAGATACCTTGGAAATTCCAAGTTTCTTAAGTAGAATATGATGTCTTTGTAGCTTATGGAATTGATCAACTTCTCATGTATCTCCACATCTCCTCCTTCTACCTCATTAACTTCCATCACTTATAAGTTACTTTCAGCCATTAGCTTTTCCAAGCCCAAACCTATAACCAATTTAGTAGTCTAAATATCCATGTCATACTATTGTAGTTTGTTCACCCACTGACATCTTTCGCTAGAAACCTCTACCTATGATAAAATGTCTTTGACCATTGTATGATGAATATAAGCTATGATATTTGAGCTTAGAATATATGGTCGGAAAGATTTTTATTGCATTAATTGTTTCACCATTTTCTTTATGGATTTGATGAAATAGATAAGGGTATGGGCCAAGGAGGAATACCTATTGTGATGGTCGGTTTAAATGTCGTTACGCGTGTTCTGTTTTCTTGATCCAATGAAGAATTGTGAGAGCTTCCTTTTGGATAGGAGGAACTACCTGAAATACAAAACAAGACCACAAAATAGAGTTAAACAATATATGTCAGTGGGTTGCCTAACGTGTGCTAGATCCAGGAAGTGTGGTACTTCCTTGGTGGCAGTCAACCCATTGTTTAATACAACTTAATGTAAGAAATGACGTAAATAAATTGATGTCCTACTGTAGTTGATATGATTTGGGTATCTCATCCAAATACAATAAACAAATCTAATATAACATAGGTTATGATTAGATCTGGAAGTAGGGTAGGTAGTCAAGATGTTGGGACAGGTCAGGGTCAGATTCTGGGTAGTTTGGATTTCTTGGGTGTAGGTTATTAGGTTTTTGTTATTGGTAGGATTACCAAATACAGATGTCGGTGAGGATTACTAAATACAAAGACTGAGGTTGGTGACATAGGAAACTGATGATGGTTAAGAGGAAACCGATGATGGTTAAGTCGGGATGGTAGAAATTCAATAAACTAGGTTTTGGGGGTTTGTCTGAGATTGAACAGAGATGGTAAGGGGAATGGTTAGGTCTGTGGAGGTGTTGGGGGTACTCAGAGCTATTCAGGAATCAAGTATAGGTGATTAAATGATTTTGGTAATGGGATGGTTGGGTTCATAGTAAGGTAACAAGGGTGGGATGAAAAATGTAAATGGATGGCTGATAAACAGAGATGAAGAAACTTTATAATCTAGACAAGTATGAAATGATGCAGGTTAGAGATACACTTACTGGTGTTTGTAGATTTGATGGCTGGAAAATGGTGATGGTTGATCTATGGAATGGTGCTCAGTACTATGACAGTGCTTCCCAGAATGCTACCATGAATGCAAATACCTTCGGATTAGTCTTGGTGTTGGCTATGGCTGTCTAGATGTGTGAAAGGGCTCTGGTTCTTGCTTGCATACAGATCTCCTTCGTTTCAAAACTTGAGAATGTGGCCAACCTCTCAAACAAGGTTACCAAAATGAATATATTGTAACCAATGATGGTTTAGGGTGACCGACATCAGTTTAGGGTTGAACGGCATCGGTTAAGGTGAGGAAATCCTAGGTTTACTAAAATGCCAAATCTTGGAAATATTTTGGGACAAGCTCTGTCTATTCTCGTGGATCAAAATAGAATGTTACATTTTAATGAGTAGGAATGTGGTTAGAGGGAGAATAGGCATGTGATTTTAGGGTTGCACTAAGTCTTAGTTCATTAAGGTAGGTAGGACTAAGTCTTAGTTAGTTATGGTGAGTGAATATTGAGTCCTAGTAAAGGGGAAATATGCTAAAAATAGGTTTGTGATGAGGTTTCTAGGTGAGGTGGTGGGGTGAGGTGTCTAGGTGAGGTGGAAATTAGTTTTAATTAAGGTAATTAAATAATGAATATTGTGAGCATGGGTATTACTTTAATTATAAATAATTAAACTAATATTAATGTGGGGTAAAAGGGTCATGGTTAGGTGAATATGTTTAAGTTGGCTATTCGAAAAGGGACCAAGGGGAGTGTGACCCAATTTTGGTGTCTACATTTTCCCCTTTTTGTTGCATAGCTTGTATTAGTAAGTGACGCTGACAAAAATAGGAAGTGATTGCCCCATGTGTGGGTGAAGGTGATCCCCCTCAAACCAGGCACTGATGAGGTGTAATACAAAATCAGTGAGTGGTTTGATAAATGTTGTAGTTGGTGAAGATAGGTGGGGAAGGGTATGAGTACTATGGGAAAGGGTGATGGTTAACTCAAGTAATAGGTAATAGGCTGGGGTCAAAAATGGGTCATGGGTAATGGACAATCAAATGCACACACTCATATAGATTGCAACATGGTACCAGGTTGAAGAGCTTGTAAACTCTACATCGTCCAAGGTTGATAGGTTTATCCAAACAAGGGTGAAGTGATTCAGGTATCCAAGGTATAGGATATGGTCTAGAAACACAACATAGGTCAGGTGCAAGAACGTTTAGGTATGTTTCAGTACACCAAAGGTTTGGTCGGGATAAACACACGACAATAGGCAAGGTATGGTTGTTAGGATAAAACAACATAGGTAACAACATCACAAGGTATAGTGAGTAACATAAGGTCAATGGTCACACCAAGTAGGTCAGGTTCAGGTTAAATAGGTCGTGGACACAGATAAGGCCAAGGTATAGGTAAAATAACAACTCCTAAGACACAACAAAGGAAATGTAGGGGTAGGTTGAGCTTGTAGGTATGGTTCAATGGGTGGCTAGAATGATAAAAGGTGTGTTGGCACTAATGGTTGTAGGAAAAAGGAAGCTTAGCAAGGAAAAATATTTATAAGGGTTGACCGATGTTGGTTATAGGGTGACTGACATCAGTTGGCTAGGGCACAAATAGGACCGACGTTCGGTCAGATTGGGTTGGGTTTATAAAACAAAAATTTCATATTTTACGGAATCATTGTTGTGTTGTGACTTTGGAGAAAATTAACAGAGCCATTTGAATTTTTGGTACTTTTTCCAAGAGAGAAGGATAGGGCATTATACTTGGCTGAGGTGGAGAGTACAAGTTGGTGAGAGGAGCTAGGGAGATGGGTCCATGAGCTTAGGGGGATTGATTTGATTGGTTGGATTAGAGGAGTGGTTTTGGTGATTTGGGCATGGTAGAGGTAGGAGAGGGTTTGGGTGGGCCACTGATGTAGTAGCCAAACATACCACCATGCCAATGACACCACGATGAGGTAGGATTTGATCCTGATTTGTCATTTGTTGTTGAAAATAGGTTGGTAAAATTGGTGTTGGGTAAAACCTCGTGTTGGGTAGGGGGATAATTTTGAATTTGTGGTTAAAAATTTGGCAATGAGGTAGGGGGAGGTCCTAGGTAGGGTAAATATGGGTGGGGAGGGGTTTAGGTTAGGTTTGGGTAAGGTAGGATGGGGTTCTAGGTTAGATTTGAGAATTTTGGGAGAAATAGGGGGCTTTTCAGATTTGGTCGCCGTGACAGTGACTGACGTCGGTCCATAGTTGGCCAATATCGGTTGACATTGGCTGGAATCGGTCAAGTATCAGGTGACTGATACCGGTCATGATGGACTGATGCTGGTTAGAAGTGACCGATGTCGGTCAGATTTAGGGAAAAATAGCTCAAGAAATAAGGTAGGGTAGGAGAAAAAGAGAGGAAATTAGGTGGAAAGGTAAGTTTATTGAGAATGAGTAGGGTAATGGTACGAGTGGATGGGTGTAAAAAAAAGGGGGTAATCTGTAGGGTTGGGGTATAATATGCATAATAAGGGTTTGGGAATAGGTTTGTCAGGTAAGAGATGTGTTGGGTATGGTCCAAGATTTAATAATGGCATGGTTTGTTGGGTGCAGGCTAGGGACCAGTTGCGGATGAGAGACAAAGTACCACCTCTATTACTATCAGTACAAGGGAGTGTGATGGTAGAGGAGTGGCATCACGTTACATATGTCATGCTTATTGGGGTCAGATGATACAGGCACATAGTTTGGGAGTCCGAGCTTGATGGTCACACTCATCGATAGATGGGATTCAATGACCAACACATTTCATCTACCGATGGGTGAGATCACAGTCACCCTAGAGGATGTGTACATGATCCTATGGTTATCAATAGTGGGGATGCAGGTGTATTCTATTTCTTTAGAGGCATGAGAGGAGCTGATGTTGATAGTGTTTGGAGAGGGGATGGTAGAGATGAGGTTCCATAGTGCGAGCCTGAGCTATGGAGAGATGTATGCAGCCCATCCTGAGGAGATGAGGCTAGTGGTCCTAATTATGGAGGTAGTGTGTTGTTTTTCACTGCCATATGCGGAGGGTGGGAGATTCCCATAGGAACTGATGGGGGTTCTCCATGACATGATGGAGGATAGGACCCGGTTTGCTTGGGCACCAGCATACTTGGTGAAGCTATACAGGGAGCTATGGGCCTACGAGTGGTTGTGGAGGTTCATCTTGTGTTGCACCTTTCTCTTACACTGTTGGGCATATGAGCACATTGTATGTGTGCATCCAGTTGGTATGCCATGACCAGATGCATTCAAGGTGGGGTTTATTTGAGTTGGCTATAGGCGTTGGGTGCATGTTGTTGGAGAGCGTAGGGCTTGCCAGGGCTACTCACGACATGGCATATTATAGGCAGGTGTTGGAGGGATTATCTAGTGTTGACATCATTTGGAGGCCATATGTTGGCTTCCCTTCATACAGGAAGATGGCGGTGGAGCTGGACGAGTTACAACTACTCAGGTGGATATAAGGATGTCGTGTCGGTGAGCACGAGATGATACTTGTAGATAGGGTCAGAAAGTAGTTTGGGCTACCCCAGGATGTGCCACCACATTCCCTTAGTACATGAGGGATGACATGGAGAGGCTTATGCCTCTACCACAACCGACAGTGCTGACCGGGCAGGAGGAGCAGACAGTGGACTGGTAGATTGATGATTTTAGGGTTATAGATAGGTATAGGAAGTGGTGGGTAGTCCAGCTAGAAGCAGCACCACCTAGGCCAGGGAATCTAGACTTGGATACCCTTACAGTTCAGAGGGACACTTTGTAGGGATAGGTTACCACCCTATAGGCCTAGATTATAGGTTTATAGGGGCAGTTGATAGGGTTCAAGGCATAGGTGGCCACATTACAGGCACATGTGGTAGCTTTACAAGCCTAGATTACCCAGGGATAGGCACCCGCACAACGTGGAGATGGAGATGGAGGACATGTAGCCACCCTATATGCACAGGTAGATAGGGTTGCAGGGCTAGTTGGCCACTACTCAGGCCCAAATTGTATCCCTATAGGCCCAGGTTACAGTGCAGGAACTAGTACAGGCACTGACATAGGCTAAGGGAAAGGGTCTCATGGTACAATGGGATAGGGTAATGGAGACATGGTATGAGACATGGTGCCACAGAGATAGTACTAATGGCTAGGTTTAGGGATGCCCTGAATGATGCTAGATATATACAAGGATCATTTGACTACTACCGGGATAGATGTCCCTTCCTATATAGATACATAGGGTACAACAGGCCTCAAGTGAGAGGAAAAGATCTCACACACATAGTGCAGAGAGTACAGGGGGCTGGCGAGCCCAAGACAGGGTTAGGGAGAGGTGACTAGCTCATGGAGGCTAGACCTAGCTGTAGGCCAGGAAAAGGTGAGGGCTAGACCCGTAGAGGGAAGAGAGATGGTGGTAGGGTGCCACACTAGGGTGGAGGAGGAGGAGATAGATTATGACTGGCATGGACATCAGGTGGGGTGATGATTAGTCACCCTATATGTTCAAGATATAGATTTTGTTTATATTTTGATTTATACTGGCCTGCGTGCCAAAGATAGCGAGGATGTACATGAGAGTTTTTGAGATTTTGATTATTACACCAGCCTGCGTGCCAAAGATGTTGAGATTGTATATGAGAGGAATGTGTATTGATTTTGCTTCTATGCACATATGCATGGACACACCGATTCAAATGATTTTTATATAGAGATGGTGATATTCATGGTACGATGTTGTAGTTATGTGTGTAATTTCCAGTGTTATTATTTATGTGATGGAAACTAGGTGGATTAGGCATGATTGAGTCAAGTTCATAGGCATGATTGAGTGAGGTCACTTTAGGCATGGTGGAGTTAGGTATAGGCATGATGGAGTCAGGTCATAGGCATGGTTGAGTCAGGTCAATTAGGCATGGTGAAGTTAGGTCATAGGCATGGTGGAGTCATGGTTTATGGTTTTGATTTAATTTCCAAGTTGTTGGTAACATGGAAGACAAATGACGATGGTCATGTATGTTATGGTTTAAATTTCCAAATATTTTCTATGGTGGAATATAAAAATGATAAATGAATGATTTGATGAAGTGGTAAAAATGTTTGTTAATTGGTGCTTGTTTGGTTTAATTTCCAACTATTGATATAAAATGGAAACTAACTAAGGTAGAGCGTGCATAGGAAAGTGAAGGGGAAATTGGTTATGGTAAAGAGTGGCCTGAGCTAACCTCCAAGGGCCCCATGCCCTAGGAGTGCTACCTACATAGCCCTAGTGAAAAGGGGCCTTAGGCCAATGTAGTTCTCCCACAAGCTAGGGAAGAATGTGATGAGGTAGAGGAATGGGTTTATAGGTTTTAGGTATGATTGAGTGTAGGTCATAGGCGTGGTTGAGTCTTAGGTGATAGGCATGGTTGAGTCATTTAAATGTAGGTGTCGATGGTATGGTCCTGTATAGGATAATCAATAAGTAATGAGGAAGGTGAACATGGTAAGAGGTGGTAAAAGAGCCACTTAATTGATAAGAACCCTAATGAGTCTACCATACCCAAGATGGGCTTATGAACGTGAGACCCTAAAGGTGTTGCATAATGGACTATTCTAAGGGTGAAGAAAGTCACATGATCACAAAATGACGTGGTTGTGGCAAGTCCCTTGAGCAGATAGAACAGTTGGGTGAAAAGGAAATGAGGTGAAAAGAGGTGGTTTAGCATAACTTAGTGTATGACAACATGTTTACCTAGCAAGAAACCCAGGATCAAAAATAGGCAAGTCCATGACGAAACATTTATCATTTTATTTCTTTCTTTTTTTTTGATAGACTGATCGATGTGGGAAGTCTATATGGGATGAATATATTACCTCCTTGAGGTCTTCATGAATATTATCAATGCGGGAAGCTTCTGAATATTTTATTATATTTTTGCAATGACTTTATATATCTATCCTTCAAGGGAGAATTCTATTTATAATGGCAAGATAGAGAGAAGAGATGTCCCTTTTGAGGGATTCATATTTTGCTGGAAGTTTAACTCAAGGAGTTGAATCCCATTTTGTTTTTTGGACGTTTAAGTCATGGACAAGACTATAGAGGAAGATTAGGTTCTTGTTTAGAAGAAAAAACCATAGCACACAGAGGTTAACTATGAAAGAGGTGGTTTCAAGTGATGAACGACCATGGGATTCCATATTTAAAAAGATGAAAATTATCCATGAGAATCATGCCATGAGTAGAGCCTTGGTACTCATATTGAAGATAAGGATGAAGGTGACGGGTAATCACATGATTCTTGTTTAGTTGTTGATCCTCCAAATGGGTAATATGGAAGGTGAAAAATGCTCAAGGGATGAGAGGTCAATTGATAGAAGGTGATATAGGACTTGATGTCAAAAATAAAATGGTTTAAGATGTAAGGCATTGATGGGATTCAGGTTGGGGTCTACCTTCGAGTGAAGACAAATGATAAGCACCTGATCCATATGCATGAGTAACGATATAGGGTCTAAGCCAATTAGGAGAAAATTTACCCCATTTACTTTTCTCTTCTTTGGTTACATGTTGATTTTCCTTCAGGATGAGGTCACCGACCTAGAAGGTTTTTTCATGAACACATTTTTCATAGGAACACTTGATACATTTTTTGGTAGATTTGGAGATGGTCAAGAGCATTGAGACGCCGTTCATCTAACAACTCAAGTTGTGCTAGACATGGTCCTGGTGAAATTCATCATCATTGAGCATGTCTTGTAGTGAGATGTGGAGAGATGGAATCTGGACTTCGAGAGGAAAGATAGCCTCAATACCATAGACTAGAGAAAAAGGTGTGGCAGTATTCAAAGTGTGAATACTAGTGCGATAAGCCCACAAGGCGAAAGGAATGTGCGTATGCCAATCCTTCCCAGTATTGTCAACTACTTTCATAAGAATTTTGTTCAAGGTTTTATTGGTTGATTCTACTTGGACCATTAGTTTGTGGGTAATAAGGTGATGAGAAACTTGAGTTAGATGCCAAAAGTTTCGCAAAGTTTTCGTAGGGTTTTGTTTTAGAATTGCTTTCCATTATCAGTGATGAGGCGGTGAGGAACACCAAAGTGAAAAATGATGTGGTGGTTGATGAATTCACATATTTTCTCAGCTTTTGTAGAAATGAGGGGAATGGATTCTACCCATTTAATGTAATATTCAGTAGTGGTTATAATCCATTGATGGACGTTGTGAGGAATGGGGATTGATCTCTCCAACAAGATCCAAGCCCCATTGAGAGAAAGGCCAAAGGTCTCATGCGACCTATAAGGCATGACTAGGTGTGTGATGAAGATTAGCATGTTGCTGGAATTTCACACAATGTTTGACATAGTCACAATAGTTGTGGTTTAGGGTTGGCCAATAATAGCCAAGGTGAAGAATGCATTTAGCGATAGCTAAACCACTGAAGTGACCTCCACAAATTATGCCGTGAACTTCCTTGATGGTGTAGGGAATTTCAGAACTTGTAAGGCATCATAAGAGAATATTGTCGAAGCCGTGTTTATAAAGGAGACCACCCATGATGACATAGTGAGAGACACTTTTAAGAAAGACACGTTGTCCATTATGAGTGAGATTGGGAGGTAGAATGGAAAGGGAAATATAGTCTGCAAAGTGCTTATACCAAAGGTCACGTGGGTTAGGCGTAACAATTTTGATGGAGTGGACCTCATGAGGTAAATAAGAGGGTGATTGTAATATTTGTATTGTGACATATATTTTAGAGTCGGAAGGTGAAGCGGGTATCTGAGAAGCCAGGAAGGCCATGGTATCTGCAAATTTATTAGTAGAATGTGGGGTGGTTTGAAGTTCATAATGGTCAAAGGTAGCCAAAATTATGTCTACATGATGGTTATAATTTTTAAGTATTTCATTACGACACTGGTATATACCATTGACTTGGTTTACAACCAACTAGGAATCACCAAAGATATTGATTGACTTAACATCTAAGGCATAAGTAGCCTAGAGGCCCAATACGAATGTTTTGTATTTGGTGATATTATTTGTACAATAAAAATCTAGTTTGAAAGATAAATGCATGGATTCACTGCTAAGAGGAATGAGGATAACACCAGTGCCACCCCCACGCTGACATTTGGAACCATCAAAGAATAGGGTCATTTGGTGAGTGGTATCATCCAAGGTGAGGGTAACAATGGATTCGTTTAGGAAATCGAAGTTAGAGGCTTGATTTCCAGAAAGAGGTGTGTCTGTTAGTTGGTCAACAATGGTTTGGCATTTGATATAATTTTGATGGATGAATTTTAGGTCAAGGTTAGTAAGAAGCATGAGCTAGCATGAAACACATTGATGTTGGTAGGGTTTGGCATACATGTAATGTAAGGGATCACTATTGGTGATGAAAAAGGTTTTGTGGTTGAGCAGGTAATGACGAAGCTTGGTGGAAAAAAAAATTAAGGCTAAGAAGATTTTTTTGGTGTGGGTGTATCTAGTTTCATAGTCTAAAAGGGTATGGCTTATGTAATAAACCACCTGCTCTCTATGCTGCTCGTTGCGGTGAGCGAGCATGGCACCTACGGAATGGTCAGTAGCAGAAATGTATAGGTAAAAGTGTTGGTCATCCTTAGGAGGAATGAGCACTGGTGGCTAAAGAAGGTATTGTTTTAAGGCATCAAACACTTTGTGGAATTCATCATCCCATTTGAAGGTGACATCCTTTTTGAGGAGATGATGAAATGGTTGGCAGCAGTCAGAAAGCTGCGAGATAAAATGATGAATAGATTGTAACTTAACTTGCAAGATTTGAAGTTGACCGAGCTTAGTAGGTTGAGGAATTTTGAGAAGATTATTCAATTTAGTAGGATCAAATTTTATGCCACGCAAAGAAATGATGAAACCAAGGAGTTTTCTTGAAAGTACTGCAAAGATGCACTTCTTAGGTTGAAGGTGAACACAATACCTGATGAGGCGGTCAAAGATAACCTTAAGGACTATTAGGTGTTCGGCCCGATGTTTGGATTTGGCAAGAAGGTCATCTACGTAATATTCCAATATGTGATGCATGATGTCATGGAAGATATAAGTCATGGCTCGCTGATATGTAGCACCGGCATTTTTAAGGCCAAAAGGCATGAATCGATAGTAGAAGGTCATCTAAGGAGTGATGAAGACAGTTTTGTGTTGATCTTTTGGAGAGAGTAATATTTGATTATAACCTAAGAAACTATTTATGAGTGATATCATCTCATGGCTGGTGGTGAGATCAACTAGTTGGTCAATGCCTGGTAGGGGAAAATCATCTTTGGGACAAGCTAGGTTGAGGTCACAAAATTCCATGCAAATGCAGAGTCCCCTTGTGCTTTTGTGATAGGAATGATGTTAGAAATCCATTGGGGATAGTCAATGTGTAGCACCCTTAACAGTTGTTATTTTCCTCCTTTGCATTTCAAGTGTTGACATGTGATTTTCCTTATAAAGATATGTTCTTTTGATTGTTGGAGATCATGCTTGATATGGATAAATCATTTCTATTCTTAAGATCCTTTGACTGAATTGGAATGGCTTCCTTGAATCCATTTTTTACTTCTGTAGGTGAGTTTCAATCTGGTTTAAGAGTTGTAAACTTATCTATTAATCTGACTCATCCTTGGATCAATTTCAGTGATCTAAGGAATGTTTTAAATCTGATCTATTGAACGAATGGTAAATTGACATTCCATGAATTAAGAGACATATTGACTGAACTTTGTTATTACAAGTTCTTTGGTTTTTGTGTGAACGTATTTCCATTCAGTTGTATGTTGTGCTTGGGTCCTTGGAGATTGATCATGGTAGGACATTACTGGCGAACATGAAAATACAACGTGTTCACAACATAGGAGGGATTCGGGATCCTAAAAAGGACTATCCTATGGAATCCTAAGCTAGGTAAGAATATTTTCTACCTAAGCTATGTCACTTAATAGAATTCTTATTCTAACCTAAAGTGTCCTATTCTACTTTGTTGGTTTATTGGAATCCTAACCTAAGCTCTGTGCTAAGGGATATAGAAAGGTTACTAGGCTATTAAAATTAACCTAGAACCTAATACTATAAGGTTTTATGATGATCTAACCTAATGTCTAAAACTATTATGTTGTGAATTAATCTAACCTATGTGGAAACTACCTAAGGCTATGTATTAAGACCTATGGTGGAAATTTGTTGTTAGGGTTATATCCTAAGGTATATATTATAAACTACCTAAGGTCTAACCTAAGCAATTTGATCTATCATAAACTAATGAGTATGAAAGGGGAATTAGGTGGTCACATGCATTAAGGGTGACGGTTCATATGGCATTTATGTTATTGATAAGGCTTTGAATGCTTAGGGTACGACCAATTTTGGCAGGGGCTAGTTGACTTGGTGGAGGCTTATGTGGAAGTTTCACTAAAATGGAATTGCATGTTAATTTTGATTTGGAATTTGCCAGACTTGGAAGGCAGTGGCAAGGAAGGATAGGCAGGAAAATTGGAATTAATGCAAATTATTATTTTCGGTTTTCATGAATGAACCATCTTGGAAGGCATGCAAGCAGGTTTGTCTGGGGTTGTTTCACTTTGCATGTTTTGTGATTTTTGCTCTGCATGCTCTCTGGTTTTTCGAACGAGTAGATTGAACTACACTTAATGGGTATTTTTGAAGTCTTAGACCTATTTTCAGTTCATGGGATGTATAAGAAGCATTGTGGAAAAAGAATATGGTTGTTTGATCTTTTTTGGGGAAGAGGAGAAGTTGTGAGCTCGGCTAGAGGTCTCTTTCGATTTGGTAGAAGCACTATCAGGCATGATAGACTATAACCATTAAAATCTCTTGCTTTCTTCTAAATGTTTTCATTAAAACAACTTTTCTCTATTATGATTTGTGGATTGCATATTTTATTTGGTTATTTGCTAGCTGGGTTTAATAAATCTTGTGTTCTTGATCATGAATCCATGGTAAATACAATTTATTGGAAACTTACGTTGTGTTTGTTTAAAAACACGATACATGCATGCAAAAACGTATTTTGTAACTTTGTTTGACACTTTTGTATCTGGTAATTGAAGGGTTTTGTTTTGATGACCTTCGTTGTTAATGATTGTTGTGTTGAGTTATTTGGGAACCTTGACTTCTGTCTGTTACTATGGGAATTTGTGTTTGTTGATCTTGAGCTTGTATTAAGCTCGTATTTTTTTTGTAACTTGTATTTAAGCTCGTATTTATGTTTGGATCTTGTTTTGGTTTTGTGTTCGTTTTGAATTGTTTGATAGAGGTTCTTGTACTAAGGAATCATGTTTTGATTCTTGTGATGACCTAGATTGTTGTTGAAGTCTGTATATGGCTTAGAGATTGTGTTTATTTTCTAGTGACCATTTGAATTGTTATTGAAAGTTCATTAAGTACACAACACTCGTATTTTGCTGTTAGTATAGGTTTGAACCCTAGTAAGAAACTTATATTTCGTTTGAATTGGAAAATAGGGTTTGATGAGATGTTAACAGAAAATGGAAGCTCTCTAATTTTTTGAATTGTTAATAGGTATTTGTATACTACCTTGTTTTAAGATGCTGGTGTATATTCAAACTCATGTAGGATATTCCATGATGTGACACTGTATAGTTTAATTGTTACGAATGTGTTTGGAAATTGTAACCTAAGCAAGGTGTCAGTTCTACTCTAGTTTTATTTTGGGTTTTCTTTGTTTAGGATGTAAACTAAAAAGAGAATATGCTGTTGTCCTAAACTTTTGTATATTCACTTGAGTGGTTCCAAACCTTTGTGGGAGCTTATGTTCAATAATGTGCTTGGAATTGTTTTACGAAGTCCTGAACTAGTTGTATTACAAATATGATCGATTGGGTCTTGGCTTTGAAATTGGGTTTATTACTTGATTAAATGGTTTAATAACTTAGAACTCTTTTTGAGACCAACTACATGCGCAAGGAGAAAAACTGGAAGCATGTTTTAAATGGGTTGTTGGGTAACCTCTTTGAGATCTTGTTTGGAATATATTGTTGGTTAACTATTCTTCTTGGAACCCCAATCTATTTTCTCTTGTATTAAGAAGTTGAAATTTATTGCAAGTTAGTTTCTGTCTTGACTGAGCATATGGGTAATTTTGGAGTAGTTAGTTTCCTATTTGGGTTTTACACTTCTTGTTGGGGTCTAATAAATTAATGTTTGAGTCTTAAGGATAAAGGAAATTGTGATTTCTTAGGGATGTAGTGCTATTTTAAACTTGACTGTTATACTGATTCAAGCTAAAAATGGAACTCATGCCTTTTTATGGTAAATATTTTAGGGAAGGTTTCAATACATTTTCTTCTTACTCTAAAGTTGATCTTGAACTCTCCTTTGGGAATAAATTTATGAACTTATTTGTCAGTATTAGAAAAAGGGAATTGTTGTTAAGTACAATGAGATGAATTAAGGATTGAACCATATCCTGTTAAGATTCCTTTTTTAAGGCTGTTGGGTTAAGTTCATTTGATTGGAACCACCTGTTAATTATTCATATAGGAAAAGAAGATTATTACGTTGTTTAGTGTTCTTGTACCCAACATTTGACTGAAATAAAGTAGAAAGAGATTGATTGTTGAATAGAAAGTGTAAACTTGTTGGTTGAATGTTGATCCTTTATTTTCCTCTTGGATTAATATGTGATTCTGTTATGATGAATATCTAGAATGTTGAATTTTAAGGTAGTTGACCTTTAAATGAAACAATTTAAGTCATGACACAAACCTATTTTTTCTTTGTGGATGTTATGTGTTTTGGGAATAGTTGAAATGGTTTCTCTTCTTCCTTTGCTTAAAATTTAGGTGAACCACCCTACTGAGAACCATGCTGTATACATTTCTTTTATCTTATAGTACAGATAAGTGTTATATTCTATTATTTTAGAATTGGGAACAATGATATGAGAAGATCTGTTGTTTGATAAAGGTAATTGCTAGGATCAATTAAAATTTAATTTGTAAGGAAAATGTTATATATTCTGCTCTTCTCTCTTAAAAGAGAATTCATATTTATTTATGTACTCCTCCTCTGATTGTTATTACTTATGCTTATAGTATGATATACTAATTGTTTCATTAAAGCATGGTTGTTTTTAATGGAACAATTAGTAGAATTCACTTCATTTTAAGGCTTAGTTATTATCATGCTCAGTTCATGTAACTGACCCATGCTAGCAATTTTTGCAGATGGACTTCGTAAGTGATAAAAGAAGGAAAAAAAATTATATGATGCATGGGATGATTTAAGTTTGATTCATCGTAGAGAATTCTAATTTGTTCTTGAGTTGTATTGAAAAATAAAAGTTATATTCTTTTTAGAAAAAAGGCTGTTGTTAGGCAGTATGCCTAAAATTCATAAGTTTTGTAAATGGGTAAGTTTTAAAGATGAATTGAAAGTTGAGAATTTACTTGCATTGGATGTGTAAATTAACTTGTAATTTTATAACAAAGATGTAATCCTATCTTGTTGATATTCTCCATGTTATTTATATGCTTAATTGGGTATTATTGGATAAGTTTGATAATGGGATTTTGAATATTCTCCCTAAATAAGATGCAGCTTGCTAAGTTGCAGAATTTGATGGTCATATCTAAAAAATTCAACATAGTAATATGATGTGAAAGGAACATTCAGTAAAACTATAGAATTTGTAAATGATATAAAGGGGTGCTAAACCCTAGCACTTACCCATGTAAAGGAAGACTCTTCCTCTCTCATAAGAATGCAAATGAAAAGGAAGATATGATTCCTAATCATTAGACTTCATTTTAATAAAGTCTACATAGTTACAACCTAGGTGGTTGCTACACTTCCTTGAACGGTTAAGTCACATTAAATGGAACTTGTAATGTTGTTGTCATGTCTTGGTTAATGGCTTATTAATCCCATTAAATGAAAATTAAAGGTAACCTTAAGTTAAGGAAGTTCTTTAACGATCAATTGAATCTGGTATAGAAAATAACTTAAGGAATGTTGGATTAGGGCTTGGAAAGGTTGCTGAAATATTTTTTTAATAATCCAAATTAATTAAATTATAATAATCTCCTAGGGGTATGTACATCTCGATGAGACTGTTCTATAGAATGTTGACACATGCCAATTGTAGGGTTGTACCTTTGAGAAGATTAGGATCTTCTTGAGGATACAACAATGCAGTTGACATGTGGAAAAACCCTTCCTTATTGATCATCTAGATCTACAAACATCGGACTTGAACTTAGTTTCTTTCTAGGTCTGGTTAGTAGCATGTTTAAGATAAGGAGTAGCCCTCTAAAACTTTGAGTACCTTGCCACACGGGGTTGACTTAGGTTGACCTAGTATGTCAACTTACCCTAAGTTTTCGTGAGCCTCTTCCTATCATAACATATGTTGTTAACTCGAACTAGGGTTAAACCTTGGGAAAGTGGACTGACAAAAGTCAGTAAAGGACATTCTAGATAACAATAGAGTGGGATGAAGGATGTATTCTAGATTGACGAGTATGCCGTTAAGGAATAGTAGTACAAACAATATGTTAGAAATATTTGGCCAAAGTATCGCAAGCTACTAGTTGCATTATCCCATGTCACCTAGTCTAAGGTTCATGATGTAGATGAATATTGATAAAAAATATTCAGATAGGTTCCTTAGATAGATCACTTAATACCTAGAATAGGGAAAGAGAACCAAGTATACGTAGTATACAGAAAAGTATTCAATACTTAATGTTAAAACATGAATAGATCGGTAGTTCACCGAGTTATTACAGCTGCATATGGTTATATGTTATAAGAATGGTTGTTAAAGAATGTGTGTTCTAAATTATGTATTTAGAACAGAGAACATTATTCATGCAAAAATTTGTTTCCCCTTGTTTCTAAAGTCTTAAAATGGGAATGTTACACAATGGGTAGGATGAAGGAAACTGAGAGAAGGCACTGAAGGTTTTCTTTGACCAGAAGAGAAATGTGAGGATGCATTTTCCGCAACTTTTGTTTTATGAGTTTGGAATTAGGAATGGTTACGATATTGTGGACCATGATTTTTGGGTCAATACCAGGAATATCGGCATAGGACCAAGCAAAAGTGTTTCTATGGTCTTGGAGGAAAGAAGTAAAAGCTCCCTGTTCAACAAAATCTAAAGAATGACCTATATTTAGAATGTGTTGTTCGTCATGAGTATTAATGTTGATTTTAATAGTTGATTCAATCAACATGGTTTGCATCTCAGAGGATAACGATAGGTGAATATAAGAATCTTCTACACCCAGATAGGTGAGGATAGACTCATCGTCCTAACATTGAATTATGTTAATAGAAGGTATATCGTCATCAATCATGTCAGGATACAAGAAGGGCAAGAGAAGAAGGAACCCTCACCATTGCGTTGATAGGTAAGAGGTCCCCAGGGAAACTGTGTTTATTATTTTCTTAGAGGAATAGATTTGGGAACTATGGACTCCATGGGTGAAGATGGTGATGTTGATGAATGGGGTGGAGAAGGTTTGTCTTCCTCAATGAGGTTGACGTGGGCCTTCTTGGAAGGTGATGTGGCAAAGCCAATACCACTAACGATCATTGTGTTTATAGGTCGGTACATGAAATGACAGTATGGTGGCCTTGTTTGTAAAAACTAAATCCAAATCCTTTCCATGCACAATGGTGAAGGGAAGTGTGAGTGAAGTGGTAGTTAGTAAGGGATTAGAGGTTAGATGAAAATGGTCATGTTTGGGATGGAGGTTTGGGTGAATAATTGGTAGTATCAAGTCCCCCCATATGTTAGATTAGTGCGAAAGTGGGGGGGGACCATAAGAAAAAAATCCTGCCTATGTGGTAGTCATAACTAGGGTACTGGCACAGGTTCCCATACTCTTACGGAGTGGGGAATGTGTCAATATTGTATAGGTGATACTCCCCTAGAGTGAGGCATTGAAAAAAACCTTCTAAGGGATTAGTAGTCGATATGTGGGTGGCGGGGATAGACGACTCACTAGATGATTGGGAAGAAGGGGGTAGCAGTTAGTTAGGAATTAGAGGGCTCAGTTGCAGAGGTTGATGTGATAGTAGGAATATAAGAGTTATATGTGGGAGAGGTGGTGGTAAAAGGGGTGGATGGGATCATGGGTAAAGGAGAATTATGGGTATTGGTAGATCATTGGGATGGTACAACATGTTACAAGTTTTGAATGGAGATAGGTCAGTGGGGATGGTATAATTATGTATTTCATGTTTGAATTTTACACAGTGATGTAAAGTTGAAGGGACACAACCCATAATGTGAATCCAAGGTCATTTGAGCAATAAGTTATATTGGAAACTCCCCCTCTAAGACGTAGAATAGTTCCAGGACAGTGCTAGGGCCTACGCAAACATGAAGGATAATGGTGCAAAGGGTGGAGGTAACGATGTCATTAAAGGAACGTAACATAATGGGCTTATTATGAATATAATTAGAATGAATAGACATTTGATTATATGCATGGGAGGAGATGATGTTAATGTTAGCACCACCATCGATCATGATGTGTTGTACACGTATGTTATCGATATAGATGGAAATAAGTAGGGGCAGGATCAGGGTCATCTGATTGGAGAGGTACAATCTCCTCATTAGAGAAGCTGAGGGTGCCAACTTGAGGAGTGAGAACGGGGGGTAGAAGGAGATGATTTGGGTTAGTGAGTCCACGTGGTGAGGGGTAATAATGGAGGCCATTGGTGTGGGGTCATTAGGTAAAACTTTAATGGATTGTAAAACCTCAATAAGGGCTTGTTTTTGGGATTCAAAAGTTTGGACGAGATCATACAAAGACATATTTAGAGGAGACTAATGTAATTGTTTTTATCATTGCGTGATGGGTGACCCCGTCAGAGATAGGGTATGTAGGTCTGTGGATGGTGATTTTGGGTTGGGGTGTAGATGGTATATTGGGCACAGGGTTGGTTGATGGACTAGTTGATTTTTCTTTTCCTTTTTCTTTTTTAGCATGGGTAGCAATGTGAACCATGTTAATCTAAGGGTAGGTGGATGGAGAAGGTGTGTCATGAAAGGTATAATGGCATGAGGGGAAAACTCTTAGAGGTGGATAAGATCCTTGTGAAATGAGTTAGGGGTGCACTAACATTTGGGTTGTGATTTGGCCAACTCTCTAATACAGACCATGTTGATCTCAAATTTTGGAGGTGGGAAAAATGGTTTGTGGGGGTTGGAGATATTGATTTCTTAATGGGTAAAGGATGATGATGTGTGGTGACAAGTGAAGGTGGAACATGGTCCTCTTTAAGAAGGTCATCATCATTGAAGTTTTTTTCAGGAGGAAAAATTTGGAGAAGAACAATATTTAGAGCCTTACAATTTTTGACATCATGTCCTAGCACATGATGATAGGAAAAAATCTTGGTTTCAAAAAACCCTTTCGATTTGGGTTTGAGAGGATTGTAAGGTTGAAGTGGTGGTAATGTGATGACAAAAGTCTATAAGAGATTAGTTAAAATGTTGACGTAGGACCCCGCTAATGGATCACAATGGGAAGTGAGTGTGGGTTTAGGTAGAGGTGTGGATGATCATGAGGGAAGAGGATTTATAGGATGGGGAATGGGTTGGTCTAATGGTTTGATAAGTGGTATGGTCTTATGTTTTTCTGTCATCTACTTAGGTAAAGGTGGGGTAGATGAATTGGCGATGGAAGGTTTTGTTGATTTGACTACCTTATTAGAGGGTAGTGGATTCTTATCTTTGGGTTGTACCTTCTTGGGTAAAGGTGACACGGGAGTATGGGATGTAGAAGGGAAAGTAGATGGTGGGATAGGATAGTTTACCCATGGGGGAAAATAAGTTGTGGTGGTGGTGGTTTGTAGAGGTTGGGAAGATGACATGGGTTGAAGTCATATAGGAAAGGTTGGGGTTATAGTAATTGGTGGAGGTATAGGTGGAAAAAAGTGCACGGGTGAGGGTGAGGGAGTTTGGTTTTTGGGTGAATGAGGTGTAACAAAGGCTTGTTATGTAGTAGTAGGTTGTTTAGATTTTGAATGGACTTGGGCAAGAGACTATTTGATCAGGGTTGATGGATAGGGCCCTAGGATGGATGAAAGGGGGGAAGGTGACAAAGGTGTGGTAGGCGAGACTAGTGTACATGGCCTAGAAGGTTGGGTTTTTCATTTAGGCGGGGGGATAATGTTGGTACGGGCTTGGAAAGATGTGGCTAAGTCCAATTTGACAGGTGGATGAGTAAGGATTGATGTCGACATGAAACCCAAAGTAGTGATGGGTATAGATACGGGTGAGGAGATAGGTGTGGGTAGGTTTTGAGTTTTGGGGAATGGTTTTAGTTGTGGGTAGAGGTTTAGATGTAGGTAGGGGATGATGAAGAAGAATCCATTTAAATAGGCACGGTCAATGCTGATTTGTTTGCTAAAAATACCTTTGGGTAGATCCTGGAAGTATCCTTAGGAAAAATTTGCATTTGGGTTGAAAATGGGGAGCCGAAGACGTCCCTAGAGCATGGAATGATCAATGTAATCCAAGCAATTGATCATCCATGAAAATGGGACTAACCGAAGAAGAGGATGGAATTGGTTGGGTGGAAATCCCTTTAAAATATGTCTGTGAGAAAGGGAACTGGCTAGCCTCAGACTCTGTAGGTAAAAGAGCTAAGATCATGTCAATGGGGTTTCTAGGATGCTGAGTGGGAACTGCACCCAATAGGTAGTGACATGTTTGACGAGTCTCCCATGGGTAGGAGAGATAATAGGTGGGGTGATGTAGACTTTGTCCTTGGTGGAGGAGAAGGTGATGATGATTCTCCTGTGGATGGGGAGAATTAAAAGTGCTGAATATTCGATAGGTTTTGAGGTAGATGGTGAAATGGCATCGGTCAAAGGTATGGGTTCCTCCATAAGAGCAGGGGGAGATGAGGGGGACTCCTCTATGGGTGAAGGAGTAGAAGAGGTATGCTCCTCTGTGGGTAGAGGAGATCATGCCAAAATTTCCTCAATAGATGAAGTAGGTAGGTTTTGAGGAACAGTTAGTATGATATCGAAAACCGTGTGGGACTTCACAGACATTGCTGGCACTGGATGAAGGTTCACTATTTTGATTGGATGATGGTATATGATTAGGGAATGAGTTTTTAAAGATGTGAAAATTTTGATTTGCTGGCACATTCAGGTTGTCCATGACAAGGTCTCCATTATCAATCATCTCTTGGACAATGTTATTAAAATTTATGCAGTATCGTCATTATGCCCTTTAACGTGATGGTAATTACAGTAGACATTTTATTTATACCATGTAGGCATAGGATGGGTAGGATTGAAACATGTATGAGGTTTTATGGGAGTAGGTGTAATGGCTCCAAATTTAAGAAGCTTTTCTAAGACTAAAGAATAGAGCTCTCCAATTGAAGTGTACTTCCGCTGCTCCCACCGGAGTTGAAAGGCCTGGAGAGGAGAAACATTGGAAGAAGGTTGGGCTTGATTAGAAGGATTATGTGGACCTTCCTTGAGGACTACCGAATTGGCAGATCGTTTGGGATTTGAATAGTTACTTTGTGGTTTTGGAGATGAAGTAGAGTTGTTTGATTTGAACGGAGTGTTCCTGTTTCATAGTTGGTCAGCAATGGTTTTTCCTTTGAAATTTTTTTGATGGATGTGTTGGTACCCAAATTGGTTCTCCTTTTAAAATTGAAAAGCATTAACAAGCAGGGTAGGATGCCTAGAGACATATATATCAAACTTCAAGTCGATTTGTATCCGGGGACGGATTTAAATGACTCTTTGTCACTCAAGTGTGGAGAAGTTGGATAACACCATGCTGAGGGTATGGACTACCCTCCTACTTTAGGTTGTGCCTTCAACTAGGGTGAGAGGACCCACTTTGTAACTTGCATTTGTAATGGATAAACAATATTTGAATCTCCTTCTATGATATTGGAGGAAAACCTTGAGAAGACATGGTCAATGCAACATAATCTAAATCTCACGAGTTATCACACTAGAGAATGAAGATGTATCGTAAACAAGGTTTAGGTTACTAAAGACAACAATAAAACCTGATTTCTCCTGCATGTTTTGAGTAAGGAATGGGTGAATTCAACAAATATCCCTAGCATTTATGGAAAAATAGTGCAAATAGGGGTAAATCTTGTAGGATTGATCATTTAGAGATGGATTTTTTGGGGGAATTAAGTAGGATAAAGTTGATTATACCATATTCTTGTGAAATTTTAACAAGTGTTGGAAAATATGCCAAGCAAGATGATAACAGCACTTCAAATAATTAACAATGAACCTTCAACTAGAAGGTGTGCACCCATGGAAGCCCAAAGATGCATGATTCCACACATTATTTGTAAATTTAACATAAAATCTCATGTCAAAGACTCAAATAAACATCAGAAATCCCTGGTCCATCTTGCCTAAGATACACTCATAAGATAAAAGACAATCTGTATCAACAAATTGGAAGTAAAGTGAATTTAAATTTTTTATTGTGTAGTGAAATGAAACCTCTTCTCATAGCACGATTATAAATTCTGCAATACTACCACATGGACAAGATCTTGTGTGATTTAGAGGAATTCCTAACATAAGATTGCAACAGGAACATGAATAACTATTTGAAACATCTTCAAATTGAAAACAAACACAACAATTCTCATGATTAACACAATTAACAAAGGGCTTGTCAAATTCATCAGCAAGGGAAAGTTTCATTTACAATCTTAATGCTTGTCAATCACTGTACACTTGCAACCATATTAACATGATTTATTTTGAAGGATCAAGAAATTAATAAGTTTCTCAGACAAGTCTTTTGGAAAAAATGTATTTTCTTAGTCTATCTCTCTTTTTAATTTCTCAGAAATCTTAACCCCCCCTTTTGTGAGAGTATTCCCATTGCATTTATACAATTCCATCCCCATTTCCCTCTCAATTTTCCCCAAAAACACGTAGAAATTTCAAAAGTATATTTTTCTCTTACAAAATGTCAGGTGTATCAATGATACCTTTATAAAAAGACTTTATTTGGCCTTGCCAGGTGTAGAGAGTATGGGTCTTCTTCATTTTGCTATTATCATATATGACTAGAATATCATGTCATTGCTTCTAACTAATGTTTTCATGATTCCTTCCACCTAGTGATTGGATGGTTTCTTTTGATATCCTTTGAGCACTCTGAGGTGACCTGAAGTGACAAACACTTTTCATCTAATATCTGAAGATACGTATTGAATGCCATGTATTCCTTCTCACATTTTCTTTGTTTAACTATCCCACGTGGTTTTTGTCAACTCCCATTAATTCATCAATCATGGTTGTTCTGAATTTACTTCAACCTTTAATTTTTCCTTGTGTGAGTTGAGAAAGATCTTCCTTTATCAGGTGAAAATTATTTATTTCAATTTAATCAATCTGTGGAACTTCTACTATAAAACCCAATTTTATCCCATTACCAGGATGCATTTCTCTTCTTATCCTGTAAGTGAGGAAAATGTTTTACAACTTTCTACTAGTGACATGACGAAAGTACCTATGGAAAATTGTTTGAATAAGATTTCGTCAAAATATATGAATCAAATCTTCGACTTGTGTGGTCATGATGAGGATTTTATTAGGTCCTTATTTGACATAGAATGTGTAGGAGATACCTGAATACCATTGACCTATCAACAGGTCCGGATCTCACTCCTCATAAGGCTAATTAAGATAAATCCTATATTTTCATCCTTTCAATTCACGTACTTTCATCTCTTTTGATGGGAACATCTTAAATATCTTGAAGAACTAAATAAATTCAAGATTGAAAAGAGGCCCCAAGTGTCTGGGAAAACTGACTTTCAGTGTCCATTATTATGTGATGAAGAATTTTTATTAAAGGAGATTCCCCAAGGATTTTGATGTGTTATATGAAAAATCTTCCATTGACACTATATATGCCATCTCTCGTAAGGTGGATAAATTAGAGCAGAGGACTACCTCTCTAGATAAGGGGTAGAAAGGAAACGTATCCTCACAACCAAGTTCAATGCAATAATCATCCTTGGGAAAGAGGAAGGGTGAATCAAGCTCTCAGCCCCTAATCATTATATCTGATGGAGAAGAGGGAGCTATCCATATTTGATCATCATTCAAGAGAAACAATATCCTCTGATCAGGACAACAAGAGTAGGTTTGTAGTTCGGATCATCTACTCACTAAGGGAATTATTTTCCTTCATCAAGGCATGGATTCTCAGGTCCTCAACCAATCCCTTCTCCAAGAGAACATCCACCCTTTACAAGGAGATGGAAATCTGAATCTAGCTTAAAGTCTCTCATCTCCTCTTGGCCCCATTGATGTAGTCCTTGTTATTTCAACCACTCTAGCCATTCCTTCTCAATCTGTTCTAAATAAGTATATCCTTCACAAGGGGAAGGGGAAGACAACATTCCTCATAGGTGTCCTGGATCCTTCTAGAATGGGTGTCTTCCTACCAGAAGAAGATAGAGATTGAAAAGATCATGCATGAAACAATAATGACTCTTGAGTCGTTAATGGATATGGGGATGTCATGAGATTTAGCAAGGTCTATCGTGTTTATCTAGAAAACACAGAGCTCTGATGAATTCATGTTGAGGAAGAATAAGCTACTGAACATACTTCCTTTACTGGGAGAGGGACTTACGAAGGAGTGAAGGGTCTCTGAGTATTATGTTTTTCTTTTATGCCTTTGTTTTTAATTATGTAAATGGACCCTTTCACCATGGGTTGGGCCCCCTATAGAATCCCCATTTTGATTCACATATTAGACTACTTTTAAATGATTTCACATCTAAATTTTCACCTATTGACATGTAACTCTTTTTTGTTCTTGCATTATAGACTCTTTAGCTTAATACTGATACCATTAATGAAAAGAAACCATTACTATGCTCTCAATGATTTACAAGCATGAACTTTTCCTCATCCTATTAGTGTATCACATTATTTCAAACCTTCATGTGACTCATCTGGAAGAGAAAACCTATCTCACCGTGATTTGACAATCCTCCTCACACTCTCTTCTTAGTTCACAAAAATACCCTTGAGTTGCGCAGATCCAAAAATCATTTCTTGGGATATATTTCTAGTCTCTCAGATATTTCCTTCCCTCCGTGGACCCTTCCTTTTTCTAAATTATGCATGGGTGACAAATGGTAACATCCTCATCATCTCCCTTTCTTTGAATTTTCAGCTTACTGGGACTTCCCTACTACACATAAGCCACATGGTCAATGATCGCGCTTGGAGTGGGGGTATGACCTGCTATGCCTCTTCAACGGTGCGTTGGGGAAACATATGGAAACATTTCTTATTTTCTGCAAGGACTATTATTTTAGCACTTTCTAAATTTTGTCTTTGATCCTCTGCCAAGTTTATGGGAATTTTCTGTAGCTTTTAGGATCTTCAACCATAAGAGGGGATTTTCACAAAATAGAGACAAGTACCACATAGTCTAAGTCATAAATTTTCCCTTCAACATATACACATTTTAAAATAGATTGACTAGAAACAAGGACTTTGAAGGCATTAGTCAAGGAAAAAGGGGTGAGATTATTAGGGCTCCAACACTAGCTCTGACTTAGGGATGGATACCCCCTTGCGGGTGCCACAAGAAATATTCAATGTAGACCAAGTGCCAAAAATCCATTGGGATATGGAGTCCAATATCATACGTATCATGTTAAGTGATAACAACCCATTCTCCAAAAAAAAACTTAGAAACCAAAGCAACTGGTCACAAAAGACCATGGAAAGAAAAGGGAAACAAAAACAAAAACAAGAATGCAAAAACAAAGTAGGAAAAATATACACTGTACATTGGTTCATAAATTTCTTCAAAATCTAATAAAGAAAATGCTTTAAGTGCCTACCATTGACATGAAACTTGAGAAGCTCTCCATCTAGGTCCTTCAACAAGAAAGTATGTTCACCAATCCTGCTATCGATGGAATAAGGGCCCATGCATGATGCATCAAACTTTTCGTGTTTTCCCTTATCCTTTTCTCTACCGTCCCATAACAATACAAGATCCCCAATGTTGAATATTCTGGGAATTACCTTTTTTTTTCAAATATTTATTTGATATTTTCCCTAAAATTTAAATGCCTTTAGTGTGATTCTCACCTTTCCTCATCCAAATTAATGATTTGGTTTATTATCACATTATAAGGGCTAACTTCCTCATCTTCAAGCCATTTGATGAAATGATAAGAAGAAAAATGCAGGTGTAAAGGAAGGAAAGTTTGGACTCCATAAACTAGCTTGAATGGAATTTTCCCAATGGCTCTCTTTGCAGTAATTCTGTCTTCTCAAAAAACAAACTTCAACTGCTCCCCCCACTTTCTTTTGTTGATTGCTAATGTCCTTTTAATTATCTTCAGTAAATTTTTGTTTCTTTATTCAACTTGTTCATTTCCTTGTGGATTATAATTATATGTACATGTTAATTTTATACCATATTCTTCACACATGGAAACTAATGGTTTGGATTAGAAACTCATGGCGTTATCAGTAACTATCTTTGCGGGTACACCAAACCTGTAAATTATATAATTCAAGATGAAATCAACAACAAACTGCTGAGTCACCTTCTTGGTGGGGATATATTTAACCCATTTGGTGAAATAATCAGTAGCCACAAATATCAATCTGTGGCATATAGTGGAAGGTTCTGATAGTTCCCCTACAAAATCCATGCCCCCACTACTTGAAAGGAGCCCTCAATCAATACTGGTTGCACATGGAGAGCACCATATGCCTTTATTTTCCCTGAAAGTCTCTAACAACTTTCACATTTTCTTACCAACAAATCCATATCCTTGAAGAGTGTGGTCAACCAATAGCCCACCCTCAGTATCGTATGGGTAGTTACTCTTTCAGTAAAATTCCCCAAAATACACTCCTCCATGAAATTCTGAAATTAAGCCAGGGGTTGTCATCCTCCGTTACACATCTAAGAAGAAACCCTTCCGGATTTTTCTAAGAAAACCCATAATTAGTGATGATATATTTTTGGGAACCCAACTTGAGTGTCATTCTTTGATTTTTATCTAGATACCTTGGAAATTCCAAGTTTCTTAAGTAGAATATGATGTCTTTGTACCTTATGGAATTGATCAACTTCTCATGTATCTCCACATCTCCCTACTTCTACCTCATTTACTTCCATCACTTGTAAGTTACTTTCAGCCATTAGCTTTTTCCAAGCCTAGACCCTATAACAAATTTAGAAGTCTGAATATCCATGTAATACTCTTGTAGTTTGTTCACCAACCAACATATTTTGTTGGAAACGTCTACCTATGATAAAATGTCTTTGACCATTGTATGATGAAAATAAGCTATGATATTTGAGCTTAGAATATATGGCTGGAAATATTTTGTTTCTCTAATTGTTTCACCATTTTCTTTATGGATTTGATGAAACAGATAAGGGTATGGGCTAAGGAGGAATACATGTTGTGATGGTTGGTTTAAAGGTTATTGCATGTGTTCTAATTTCTTGATCTAATGTTGACTGTGAGAGCTTCCCTTTGGCTAGGAGGAACTACCTGAAATACAAAACAAGACCAAAAAAGAGAGGTACAATATATGCTTATTGGCTGCCTAGCGTTTACTAGATCCACGAAGTGTGGTACTTCCTTGGGTGGAAGTCAACCCACTGTTTAATCTAACTTAATGCAAGAAATTATGTAAAAAAATGATGTCCTACTGTAGTTGATATGATTTTGGTATCTCATCTAAATACAATAAAAAAAACTAATAAAACAGGATAGGTTATGATAAGATTTGGAAGTAGGGTAGATAGTTAAGATGCTGGGACAGGTCCAGAGGGTCAGATTCTAGGTAGCTTGGATTTCTTGGGTGTAGGTTATTAGGTTTATGTTATTAGAAGGATTACCAAATATAGAGACGTGACTTTGACAAGGTATGAACCATGATGGTTAAGAGGAAACCGATGACGATTAAGTCAGGATTGTAAAAATTCAATAAATTGGGTTTTGAGGGTTTGTATGAGATTGAACAAATATGGTAAGGGGAATAGTTAGGGATATGAAGGTGTTGGGGGGTACTAAGAGCTATTCAGGAATCAAGTATAGGTGATTAAATTATTGTAGGTGATGGGATGGTTGGGTTAATAGTAAGGTAACAAGGGTGGGATGAAAAATGCAAATGGATGCTGATAAATAGAGATGAAGAAACTTTGTAATCTAGACAAGTATGAAATGATGGAGGTTAGAGATATAATTATTGGTGTTTTCATATTTTATGGTTGGACAATGGTGATGGTTTATCTATGGAATGGTGCTTAGTGCTACAAAAATGCTACCAATGAATGAAAATACCTTTCAGATCAATCTTGGCGCTGACTATGGCTATCTGGATGTGTGAAAGGGTTATGGTTCTTGCTTAAATACAAATATACTTTGTTCTAAAACTCAAGAATGTGGCCAACCTCCAAAAAAAGGTTACCAAAAAGAATATATGGGTAACCGATGATGGTTTAGGGTGACCGACATTAGTTTAGGGTTGACCAACATCGGTTAAGGTGGGGAAATCCTAGGTTTACTAAAAATTCCAGATCTTGGCAATCTTTTGGACCAGCTTTGTCTATTCTCATGGATCAAAATAGAATGTTACTTTTTAATGAGTGGGAATGTGGTAAGAGGGAGAATAGGCATGTGATTTTAGGGTTGCACTAAGTCTTAGTTCATTAAGGTACGTAGGACTAAGTCTTAGTTAGTTATGGTGAGTGAATGCTGAGTCCTAATAAAGGGAAAATATGCTAAAAATAGGTTTATGATGAGGTGTCTAGGTGAGGTGGAAATTAGTTTTAATTAAGGTAATTAAATAATGAATGAAGTGAGGATGAGTATTAATTTAATTATAAATAATTAAACTGATATTAATATGGGGGTAAAAGGGTCATGGTTAGGTGAATATGTTTAAGTTGGCTATTTGAAAAGGGACTTAGGGGAGTGTAAGCCAATTTTGGTGTCTACACTAACCAAGGAAAAAATCTTGTTTTTCCATAATAGTTTACTTCAACTCAACTCCCAACAATGCTTTACTGAAAAAAAGCAATTGTCCCTTTCATTCCCCCCTCATTCTTTTGTAATAACACAGATGCAATGGTATTTTTAGATGCAAAAGAGAAAATTTGAAAAATCTTCTTACAATTAGGGGCCACTAAAAAAAGGTGCATTTTTAATGCCTCTTTTATCCCAGTGAAATACTGGATAGCTTCATCCTCCCATTTAATAATTTGATCCTTCCTCAATATCTTCGTGATAGGGATAGTCATTTATGCAAAATTGGAAAAGAATCTTTTTATGAAATTGATTTGGCGAAAAAAAATACTGAATACCTTTCTTGTTCTTTGGGACAGGAAATTTCCTTGTGGTTTCCACTCTCTTAGGGTCAATCATGACCCCTTTCTCTTTGACATGATACGTCCCAACAACTTAGCTTTTTGAACCCCAAAATGACATTTTAAGGATGCAACGAGATACCGTATTCCCTACACCTCTATAACATCTTTTCCAAATGTTGCAAATGATCATCCCCTTTTCTTGAAAATACTGTCACATCATCCTGGTATAAAAACTATAAAAAGCACTTATATATCCAATGAATTCCACATCCATAGCTCTTTGAAAAGTCACACCAACGTTCATCAAACCAAATGGAATTCTTACATACACATAAGTACCCAAGGGAGTGGTGAAGGTAGTTTTTTATTCGTTCTGATTGCTTCACAACCACCTGCTAATATCCCAAGGAATCCATTTAACATAGACAATAGATCTGACCTAGTGATTAATTGCAACATATTATCCATGTTAGGCAATGGATAGTTATATTTTAAGGCCTTATTTTGATTTATAAAGTCTACACAGAGTCTTATATCCCCATTATTCTTTATAACTGGTACTAAATTTTCTAGCCAAGAAGAATATCTCGTAGGTTGTATAATATCTCCATCCCCAATTTTTGGGATTTCTTCTTGCTTTTTTAAAGATAAGAGTAGATTAATTGGCCTCTATTTTTTCTTAAATGTCTTGGCATTGGGTTCCAAATGTATTTCATGTTGGCAAAGATCCTCCCTATATGCGTTCAATTATGAATATGAACATGCCAAGCAATCCTAGTACCCTTTTTAACAACTGGACATATGACTGCTTTTCTTCTTTACTCAAGTTACTTCCTAGCCATATTTTCCTAGGTTCATCATTAGTCCCCAAGTTGTGTTTTTCTACATCTCTCAAAACATGGATGTGTCTGTGATCAACCCTATCAACATTGTCAAAATTTGATTCCAAAGCAACTAACCCTATTGGAATTGTATTTGTTTTTAGTTGAATAACCTCTTGGCCGAAAAACCTACCAATGTTCACACAAATAAATCATCGGTTCCCAATCCATATTATTATTTGTAAAATCTCCTTTATTTTGTAGAAATCTATGAACCTGGGCATCATATTTGAAAACCTTCCAATGTTTGACATTTTCAGGGACAATTGGTATTGTTAACACTTCTATATCATACTCGCAGTAATGAGAAATTATACAATTTTCAAATCTAGATCCCAATATTGCCAATATTTTTTGTAGTAGTAATCTACTTTATTGCGTGGGTAAATTATGTTGAAAGAATCAAACATTTCAACAAAGTCCCAAAATGCATGCTTATACTATTTCATTCTTTGATTCTTAGTTGCATAGAGCTTCCTAACTTGTTTAACCACCAACTCAGAATCTCCCTTAACAATAATGTCCCTAATACCATATCTCCAAGAAATCCTCAAACCCAAGAGTAATGCTTCATATTCTACAATATTGTTAGTGCATTCAAATATGAGTGTAAAATAAAAACTAAAAACCTCCTGATTTGGAGATATTAGGAAAACACCAACACTGTTCCCAAATTTAGAACAAGCTCCATCAAACATCAAGATCCAAGGGGTTCCCAGTTTCTTAGGACACTTAAATTTGTCAATGCTATGCTCTTTAAAATCTGCATAACACACAAAATTATCAACATCCACATCAATATACAACACCTCCTAGGATGTGTTCTTAGGGCCCTCAATCAGATACAACATTCATTTTTCTCCACATAATTTAACAAGGCTACTGTCTATTGGTATAGTCGCATATGAAAAATCCATCTGCACACTTCCTCCAACACTATCTGCCCGTTTACTTTACAACAACATTCCCCATTTAATAGGACAATCCACAATGACTATATTCATGGTTAAACATTTTCCCGGATAAGCTACCAATTACACTACCAATCCTTTAACATACCCGATTACCGATACTTCTCTTGAATCCATAGCAGTGAACTTTCCAAAAGTTTCTATTACTTTGATATTCAATTCATTCATCACCTCAAGGGGCATCAAATTGCAAGAGTCCCCTGAGTCAAACATGCAGTTGTGCACTAACCTATGTTTTATGATCAAATTAGTGTAAAAAGGGTTAACATCTAGTTGGGATTCAATAGGAGAAGCACCCAAATATAACTCAGGTGGTTCTCCCAAATCCTCTAATACCGAGGTAATTCAAAATATCTAATGAAAGGGGGAGTGTCCACATGATTCAATTTTTTACATGAGGGTGGTGCATTCTCTTTGAATCCCAAGTACTCAAATTCTCTTTTTCTATGTTCAGGGATTCAAAGTAATTCAACAATAGGAACTATGACCTTTATTTAAGTCAAAATGTGGGCAATATAATATGGGACATATTTGGGTAAGGCTGTGTTAGGAGGAAGAGTAATGGTTCCTTCTAGTGGTATAAGACTCTTTACATTTTGGGCATGAACTAGGGAACAAGATCTATTTGGGATAATTAGACCCTTAGTTGGTGTATCCTTCTTAAGAGACTCATTCGAGATATTGATAAGAAGAAGAGTCTTTATTTTGGGTTGTTGTCCTCCTCCTTTAATAACTCGACTTTTGAGATTGTATTCCTTTTCTTGAGCTACTGATGCATTCATCATAAGTTTCATATATTACTCTGAAGTAATTCCTCCATCATATTTCTTAATCATTAAATCCCTCAGATATTCAAAATCATGATTAGGTAAATCAAACACTTTCACCATATCAACTTTGATATCATAATCAAGAGGAAGAGGTAATACCCGGTGAATGCAATCCCATAAAATTTCTACAATCCTGGCAATTATAAGCTTAGTTGAAGTGGCTCTTTGTTGTGGATTTTCAGCGATTTCCATCATACATACATCACCATAAGTCTCATCATAATTTGTATCTTCAAATTCCTCAATAGATCCATAAGGGGAATGTGGGAAAAAACACTTATCACACCATTCAATAACACAATTTTCTTCCACCATGGAAACCCTAATAGTCAAAGGATCAGGGATCTGTTTATTTTCTCTAGGTTGTTGCTATTTGTATCCTGATCCTATGGGTCCCTTTCCTTTTTCATTTATTCTGTGATCACTCCTAAGATTATTTCCAAATCTATCTTGGCCTTGTGGTTTGTTTTTACCTTGAGAACTATGTACTATTCCTTTTTCTGCTCTGGTAAGCTTATAAGATATTTCTTTAACTGCTCTGGCCAAATTCTTCACACCCTCCTCAAGATTGATTAGTTTGACACACTCCCTTTTAGGTGGTTTTGCAGCTTCCTTAATATTATTTTCGATATGCAAGGCCATTGTAAAGGTTTTTCTTAAAGTTATAGGGTTATTATCTCTCAAATAATAAGCAACCTTTTTTTCAAAAGCATCAGAGTACTTAATCAAGCAAGACTCATTACTAGGCCTCAAAATTATGGCTAATCTATTTAAAATATTATTGAATCTGGTATAGAAGTCCTAAACATAATCATTGGGGTTCTTCTTTATATTCTTAAACTCAGACATGAGGAACCTTGGGTCTGTCTTATCCCCATATTGTAATATGCAAGAATTCTTAATCTTAGTCCATGAATCTATTGAGTTATCTAGAAAATATTTGTACCAATCACATGCATCTTATTTGAGAGTATGGATGAATAGGTTTACATATATATCTTCATGTTCTATTTCTAAATCCTCCGTCATATTAACAAAATGTCTCAAGTGCTGATCACCAGTGCTGGCATTATTTCCCTAGAATTTAGGCAACCTATTTCTTAGATATTGCAGTACAACATTAGGATACCCAACTATGCCTCTAAAATTTAATGGTCCAAACGTGTTGACAAAAAAGGAGGTCTAGGTGAAGGTTGAGCCATGCTATTTTTAGGAGGAAATGCTACATGTGGAGTAAGACAGGGCGGGACCAAGGGTCTTTGGGATAGAGGCATATGATTTTCAAAGTAAATAACCTCTAGTGACTCATTTTCACAGAAATCCCTATCATTCTTGAGTGATAAAGGAAAGGAATGAGGGAAACCTATTCCCTATACAAATGATGACCCCTCACCAACTGGATTATTTAGATCCACCTGAGAATAATTTGATTCTGAACTATTTGAAGATATAAGATAATCCTCAACTATAGGTAGATCAACCTCTACGACTGGTACTACCTTCTCTCTTAATTCTTGATCCCCAAATGCTTTCCATAATTGTCTCCCTTTTGGAATTTTTTTTTCCAATCTCTGGAAACAATTTTCTAGCAGGGTCCTTGTTAAAGAAAAACCTTCTTCCTTTCAGATTTGTAAATATTAACAACAATTCTTAATTGATGAAGGTTAAGACACTAATATTCACCAAAAATTTCCAATAAAAAAAATGTCGCCACCAAGGATTTCTACCTTAGATGTGCCAAAGAAATGTAAGTAACGTGTAAAGTGCCTATTAATGCTCAATTTGTAAAAATCTTGATAGATCTGATCATCCTTCCTCAATATTTATCACTAGTAATAAAAATCTAGTGCAACATTCAGTTAAACCAAAAAATATTACACAATGAACCTCTGATCTTTCTCAATCTTTACAATATTTAACAAAGTATGACATTTAAACAACATATTTTCATCTAAAAGATGTAGGAAATATAACTAGAGATCAGTATGCATATGTATTTACACAAATAGTCCCCGATAATGGCACAAGATCAGTATTAGTACCCAAATCGGTTCTCCTTTTGAAGTTGAGTAACATCAATAAGCAGGGCAAGATGCCTAGAGACAAATATATTAGAATTTGAGTTGTTTTGTAGCCGGGGATGGATTTAACTGACTCTTTGTCACTCGAGCATGGAGACATTTGATAACACTGTGCTGAGGGTATGAAATACCCTTCTACTTTAGGTTGTGCTTTCAACCAGGGTGAGATGACTCATTTTGTAACATGCATTTGTAATGGATCAACAATAATTGACTCCCCTTCTATGATATTAGAGGAAAACCTTGAGAAGACATGGTCAATGCAACATAATCTAACTCTCATGAGTTGTCATGCTAGAGAATGAAGATGTGTCCTAAACAAGGTTCGGGTTACTAAAGACAACAATAAAACTTGATTTCTCTTACATGTTTTGAGTAAAGGATGGGTAAATTCAACAAATCTCCCTAGCATTTATGGAGAAATAGTGAAATAAGGGGTAAATATTGTATGATTTATCATTTAGAGATGGATTTTGTGGGGGAATTACGCAAGATAAAGTTGATTATACAAGATTCTTGGGAACTTATAACAAGTGTTGGAAAATCTGCCAAGCAAAAAGAAAACAACACTTCAAATAATTAACAGTGAACCTTCAACTAGAAGGTGTCCATCCATGGAAGCCCAAAGATGCACATTTTCACACATTCTTTGATAATTTAACATAAACACTCATGTCAAAGACTTAACTAAACATAAGAAATTCCTGGTCCATCATGCGTAAGATACACTCATAAGGTAACAAACAATTTGTATCAACAAAATGGAAGTACAATGATTTTAAATTGTTTACTGCATAGTGAAATAAAAGCTATTCTCAAAGAATAATTACAATTTCCATAATACTACCACAAGGACAAGAACTTGTGTGATTCATAGGAATTCCTAACATAAGATTGTGACAAGAACATGAATTAACTTAGGGCTTGTCAAATTCATCAGCAAGAAAAGTTTCATTTATAGTCTTAATGCTTGTCAATGGTTGTACACTTGCAACCATCTTGACATGATTTATTTTGAAGGCTCAAGAAATTAACAGGTTTCTCAAACAAGTCTTTTGGAAAAAAATTCTTTTCTCAGTCTCTCTCTCTTTTCTCTTTTTAATTTCTTAGAAATATTAACCCCCACTTTTGTGATATTATTCTAATCACCTTTATACAACTCCATCCCCATTTTCCTCTCAATTTATCCCCCAAAAACGTGAATATTTCACAAGTATATTCCACTCTTACAAAATGCCAGATGTATCAATGATACCTTTATAGAAATACTTTATTTGGCGTTGCCAGGTGTAGAGAGTACGTGCCTTCTTCATTTTGCTCTTATCCTATATGACTAGAATATCATGTCATTGATTGTGACTAATGTTTTCATGGTTCCTTCCTATGATTCTCATTAAAACAACCCACTTGAGACCCAAGAGAAACAACCTAGGATTAGTTAGAAAATTATGGAATAATTTTTTTGATTAGAAGTGTCCACAACCAAGTTGCAAGACAACAGTTGACGCTACTGGGTTTCGGAAAAAATATAAATTACCAAAACATATTTTTCCTTCATTAACAACAAAAAGTTTGCATGGTTTAAATTTTAGGGTTAGAAGTTTCAGTTAGGTTCAGGGAGTAATTTACCCCCATACCCACTCTCTAACAGGCTTAGAGTTTCAACTTGAGTTTTCTCATACCTAACACTTCCAAAATTTCCCTAAATAATTTCCATTGGATAGGAAATTCTATCACCTTTCTGGTGATATAAAGAAGTCCTCCTAACTCCTTTAAGAACTCAAGATATGAGGAAGAAGACATTATGGGTCAATTTTTCCCCAAGGGGACACGTGTCAACTAGGGGTGAAAGGCAAATTTCAGGTCGGCGGGAAGCGGGCGACATTTGGAAATTTTCCTTGCATAGGAGAAATTTCCTAGTTGTGCCCATACCTCTATGGATCCTCCAAGGACATGTGGTGGCCTTTGAGTCATCGCCGACAACAAAGAAAGGAAGGGTGGGGTAGCGGGAGAGTTTGGGGCATTTCACCCAAAGGGGAAGAAAACAAAACAATGCCCATGCACCCATGGGTCTGCTAGTGGCACGTGGCACTCCACGATTAGCCACAGGGAGAAGGGAGAGGGGAGAGGTGGGTGGCAGAGTTATTTGATGAATTTTTCCAAAGGGAGAAAAGGAAAGAGTTGGATGTGCAGGTCTGCATGCCCGTGGAAGGGGTCTCCCAAGGGCGAGGGCGGGAGTGCGGGGATGCGGGAGGAAACACAAAAAGTTTCCTGTCAAAATTTCAAAATGGAAAGGGGATCACAAGGGTTCCACCCCCTCCACAAGCACCCAAATATACCACGTGGTAGTCTGTGATAAGTCACGGACCAGTGGGGCAAAAAGGTAGAATTTTCCAAAATTTTCAAAAAGGTCCTAAGGAAGAAAAAGTGTTGCACCTCCGCCGCTGCCCCGTGAGGACATGTGGAAGCCTCTAATTGGCTATGGACCGGTGGAGGAAAAGATGAAAATTTTCCCAAGCAAAAAAATTTCAAATTTTTTTCTAAGGGTAAATTCATTGGGAAATTTTTGGGGCCGCGGACCTGCTAGGGAAAGTTTTCCCAACTTTTCCCGCCAAGGGAAAAAAACTTCAAAGTGTCATAACTTGAGCTAGAAAGCTCAATTTTGGGAAAACGAGGACTTTTTGGAAATATCTCGATGCCCTCTTTGCATAGGAAACATAAATTTCAATTTTTAAGTAAATTTTAAGAGGTCAATTTTTACAAAAACGATTTGTAGGCTTTTAATTAGCAAATTGGTAATTTCCAACTTCTAAATTTGATTAAATTGGATCTCCTCCTTCACTCAACATGTCAAACAAATATGGAGGATTTCTGTAGGAAGGATTTAGAATGTTTTAGGGAAGTAAATTTGTTTAATTTATTCAAGTTGTATTTTCCCATCAAATGACAGAAAAACAATTGTTAGAGGGATTGGATTCGATTTTGCAATGGTTAAATTGTTTTCTTAAGTTTTCTTTGTCAATTTGAGTTCATTTATGAAACAACATACTAAATTTTAACATCTCTAAAGTTGATTAATGTCTGTAGGTCTGAACTGTACATTTTTATTAAAATTAATTGCTAGTTTTAAGTTTGTAACATATATCCCAATTCTAGAAATTTGTTTATCAAATTCATCCTTCAAATATGGCACTTCATTCCTAAACTAGTCCAATACATTGAATTGTTTATAAACAAACCATTTCAAAGATAAATTGCAAATATGATTTCCACTTTAATATATTTAGAAAAAAACAATGCAATATAATTCCCTCATACGTATTTCTTCTTCTTTCAATTTTCAAAACAAAGATTCCAATTACATTTTAACATTCCAACTCAACCCAACAATGCAATGAGAAGTAAAATTGCAATTCTTTATTAATTCAAAGGAGAAACATCTTTACATTCTTTCATTCCTTGAATGTAATTAACAAAGTTCTATTTCTTTCCAATAACAACACAGAAATGTACATGTCTTTCAAAATTCCAACATCTAACTTCATAATAAAATTACACGCATCTTTCTTTTACAAAATACATATTACAATTTCATCCACTTCAAGTGGGAAGGGTTACAAATGAATGTGTTTTCACAAGGGACTGTCAAATTGTATTTTTCCTTTGCTCTAGGAAAACAACATGCACATTTTCTCTTTTCTCCAAGCTGATCACAACAAGAGAGGGGGGAAAGGCAAACACTCTCCACCCAACAAAGACATCCAATGAAAGGAGAAGCCTCCCTTCATCATTGGCCCTCGAGCCCCAACCAAAATACAATAAAAGATGCAATTCAACCCATGACAACAACTGGCTTCCACAACACACAACATTCTTTCCAACATGCACATTTCATTATAAAAACATATTTCAACAAAAAACAACAGTTTACAACTGCAATTGAAAACATTCAAATCAAAACTCAGGCTTGTTCATGCAAGCCAAAGGAGCAAGTTTTATGGGGGAAGCTACTTATTCTTCCTAATTGGGAACTGGGCATCCACCAGTAACAAACCACTAATAAATTTCACCATAAATATCCTTATGCCCCCACAAATCCCTCCTTATTCCCCCCCACAAATTTCCTTATACTCCTCACAGAGTAAGAAATGCAAGCTATTTATTTATCATGGTGGATCCCAAAAGCCAAACTCCCTCCATAAAATTCTGATGCCAATGGCATTCATTATACCCCCCCACATGGGATTCCCCATAGCCTTTTCCTACACCTTCCCTAAGGCAGTCTACCCAACCAACCAACAAATAAAACTAAACATGCACCATTCACACAAAACTATAAGATAATAACCGCATAAAAGGAGAGTTAAATTCCTACCTCTCCATGGTTCACTTTTCTTCCAAACAGCAAGAATTTCGAAGAAAATAACATAGTTCCAAACAACAATGCCAATTATGAAAGATATTTCCAAATTCCTCCACAAATCCACAAGAGCTACAAAACAACAAGAATGCACCCCCAAGGAAGAATGCAAAAAGTTTCAACAACCTAAAACAAGCAAGGAGTTTGAACTATATAGAAGAGGGAGAGAATGAGGATGATGTGGATCCCTGTAGGATGCCACATCACACATCCTCAAATTCAAACACAAAAGAAAAAATCCATTCTCCCAAGCACAATAAAGAGGTGGGTGAACATATGACAAGTTACTTACACACTCTAAAAAGCCAACACCTCAAGGGGAAAACAAAATAAATAAAATGTAAGAAAGTGTAATTAAAAACATGCAACATGAGTTAATAAAATGCATTATAAAAATCACAAATCACATCTCCAAGTATAAGATATGGTTGGTAAATTAAATTTAGAGGCATGGGACAAGTTTTACTTATCCCACAAGCCTCCGAAAACAGCCCCCAAGGAAAAAATTCGAATTTTTCATGGAGGTGGAGTATTTCATACTCCAAAACTAACTTACACAAGCTCTTACATATTAAATGAAAACAACCAACAACTCTTATAATTAATTTCCTATATCCCAATTTAATTTATTTAAATTTTAATCATACGATTCCTCACATTAATTCTATCACAATTTAATTAATTAAAATAAGGAACACATTACTAATAAATACATACAACAATAAATAAAATTTAACCACATTAAAAAAATACATAATACCCCATGGTCACATATAAAGGAAATCCCCCCATGGGAATCCCTAAGAAAAACACAACACACACACACAAAAGACATGTTGCCATGGTGACCTTGTTGAATTCACCTAGAATTCCATTGTGGGTGGTCTTCGATCCCCCGATGTTTGTTGTGATGTTTTTAGCCTACAAAATATAAATACCTCCTTCAGCCTCATGGCCATATCAGAACATCCAATGTGATATAATTAAAATCACAAAATCACCTACATAAATGAATCACAACAACATCGAAGTAAAAACTACATCATTTGCATTTTTTTTTTTAATCAACAACTATATCATCATCAAAATAATATCCATTTTCTAGATCAACTCATAATATCCAAATCTCATGTCCTGAACCACATCCATGAAACATCCATGTCAACTAATATATCATCATCCACATATAAGGTGTCTCTAATAATCATCATGCATCATAATCAAATCAAGATCACAATAATCCATGATCGTTGCCTAATAGCATACTAAATCAAAACATAATAATGTCTATAACGTAATCACAATATCAAAATAGGTATCCAAAAGGTGTCAAAGGGAAGTGGACACTACACTTCCACCTGGTGATTGGATGGTTGCTTCTGATATTCCTTTGAGCACTCTGAGGTGACCTGAAGTGACAAACACTTTTTCATATACTATCCAAAGATACATCTTGGATGTCGTGCATTCCTTCTCACATTTGCTTGGTTTAACTATCCCACGTGGTTTTTTGTGAAATCTAGTTAATTCATCAATAATGCTTGTTCCAGATTTACTTCAACCTTTGAATTTTCCTCGTGTGAGTTGAGTAATATATTCCATTTATCAGGTACAAATGATTTCTTTCAATTTAATCAATTTGTGCCACTTCTATCATAAAACCTAGTTTTATCCCATTACCAGGATGCATTTATATTCTTATCCTGTAAGTGAGGAATTTTTTTACAACTTTCTACCAACGACATGGAAAATGTACATGTGGCAACTAGTTTGAAGGATATTTCGTCAGAAGATCTAAATCAAATATTCGACCTATGTGGTCTTGATGAGGCTTTTGTTAGGTCCTTTTTTGACATAGAATGTGTAGGAGATACCCGAGGACCCGCGGACCTATCAGCAAGTCCGAATCCCACTCATCATAAGGATAATTAGGATTAATCCTATATTTGTAACCTTTCAATTCATGTACTTTCATCTCTTTCGATGTGAACATCTGAAATCTCCTGAATACCTGAAGAAATTTTGGATTAAAAGGAGGCCCTAATGTGTCTAGGAAAACTAACTTTCAGTTTCCATAGCTTATGTGATGAATAATTTTATATTAAAGGAGATTCTTGAGGAATCTTATGTTTTATACAAAAAATCTTCCATTGACACCGGTGCCTACCATCTCTCATAAGGTGGATGAATTAGAGCAAAGGATTACCTCTCTGGAGAAAGGGAATACATGACCCATATCCTCACAACCAAGTTCAATGACACCATCATCCTCAGGCCAAGAGGAAGGGTGAATCAATATCTCATCCCCCAATCATTATCTTAGATGGAGAAGAGGAGATGTCCATATCTGCTTGTCGTTGAAGAGCAAAAACATCCTCTGCTTAAGACAATAGGGGTACGTTTTCAGTTTGGTCATCTAATTTCTCATGGCATTATGTTCCTTCATCAGGGAATGGTTTCTCAGGTCCTCAGCCAACCCCTTCCCTAAAAGAGCATCCACCCTTTATAAGGAGATGGAAAGCTGAATATAGCTCAAAGTATCTCATTCCTCATGGCCCCCATGATGTAGTACTTGGTCTTTCAACCACTCCACCCATTCCTTCTTAGTCTTTTCTCAACAAGTATACCCTTTACAAGGGGAAGGGGAATGCATTACATTACTCATAGGTGGCCTAGGGATCTTCTAGACTAGGTGTCTTCCTACTAGAAGAATATTGAGTTGGAGAAGATCATGCATGAACCAAGAATGATTCTTGAGTCATTAATGGATACGGGGATGTCACATGATTTATCAGGGTCCATCATTTTTATCCAGAAAATAAAATTTTCTGATGAATTCACACTGATGAAGAATAAGCTACTGAACATAATGCATCTACTGGGGGGGGACTTACGAAGGAGGTGAAGGGTCTCTGAGCATTATGTTTGTCTTTTATGCCTTTTTTTAATTAGTTAAACGAACCCTTTCACCATGGGTTGGGGGCCCCTATAGAATCCCAATTTTGAATAACATATTAGACTACTTTAAAATGATGTCACATCTAAATTTTCACCTTTTGACATGTAAATCTTTTCTGTTCCTACATTACAAACTTTTTATCTTAATACTGACACCAGTAATGAAAAGAAACCATTACTGTGCTCTCAATGGTTTGCAATCATGCACTTTTCCTCATCCTATTAGCATATCACATTATTTCAAACCTGCTGCGACTCATATAAAAGAGATAACCTATCCCATGGTGATTTCATAATCCTCCGTGCTATCTTCTTAGTTCGCAACACTACCCTTGAGTTGCACGGCTCCAAAAATCACTTCTTGGGATCTCTTTCTCATCTGGTAGGGATTTCCTTTCCTTTGTGGGCCCTTCCTTTTTCTAAATTGCACATGGGTGACACATGGTAATGTCCTCATCCTCCCCCTTTCTTTGAATTTTCATCTTATTGGGTTTTCCTTACCGCGTATAACCCATGTGGTGAATGCTCACACTTGGGGGGGTCTGACCTGCGATGCCTCTTCAAAGGTGCATTAGGGAAACACTGTGGACACCCTTCTTATCTTCTGCGGGGGGCTATTGTTTTAGTGTTTTCTAAATTTTTTCTCTAACCCTCCACCAAGTTTATGGGAATTTTCTATAGCTTTCAGGATATTCAACCGTAAGAGGGAATCTTTAAAACATAGAGACCGAGTACCACATAGTTTGAGTCATAAATTTTCCCTTCAACATATACACATTTTAAAATAGATCAACTTGACACGAGGAATTTGAAGGAATTACTCAAGGAAAAAGGGGGTGAGATTATTCAAGCTCCAATAGGATGAATTCGAGATCTAGGTATGTAAGAAGCATGAGCCAACGTGCAAAATGTTGATGTTGGTAAGGATTAGCATACATGTAATGTAAGGGGTCAGTATTGGTGACAATAATAGTTTTGTGGTTGAGTTTGGTAATGGAAAAGTTTAGTGGCGACAAAAACTAAGGCTAAGAAGAGTTTTTTAGCATGAGTATATCTAATTTTGTAGTCTAAAAGCATACAAATTATATAATAAACCACTTTCTCCCTATGTTTCTCATCACGATGAGTGAACAATGACACCCAGGGGAATGATAAGTAGCAGAAATGTAAGTTAAAATGGTTGGTCATCCTTAGGGGGAATGAGCACAAGTGGTTAGAGGAGGTATTGTTTTAAGGCGTTGAAGGATTTATGACATTCATCATCTAATTTTAAGGAGAGATCCTTTTTGAGAAGATGATGAAATGGATGGTAGGGGTTAGAAAGATGAGAAATAAAGTGACGAATATATTTGCAACTTTCCTTGCTAACTACGTAGTTGAAAAAGTTTATTAGGTGGAGCCATCTCAAGAATAACCTTGATTTTAGTGGGATCAACTTCAATTCCATGAAAAGAAATGATAAAACCAAGGAGATTTCTGGAGAGAACAATGAAGACACACTTCTTAGGTTGAAGGTAAAATCAGTATTTGATGAGATGGTTAAAGACAACTTTAAGGACAACAAGGTGCTCGGCCCTATGTTTAGATTTGGAAAGAAGATCATCAATGTAATCTTCTAATATGCTATGTATGATGTCATGAAAAATATAAGTCATAGCCCACTGATATGTAGCACTAACATTTTTAAGGCCAAAAGGGCATGAAACGATAGCAGCAGGTCCCCCAAGGAGTGATGAAGGTGGTTTTATGTTGATCTTCTGGGGTGAGTAATATTTGGTTATAACCCAAGAAACCATCCATGAGTGATAAAATCTCATGGCCGACAATGAGATCAAGTAGTCTGTCAATACTAGGTAGAGGAAAGTCATCTTTGGGGCAAGCTAAGTTAAGGTCACACAAATCTATGCAAATGTAGAGTCCCGTTGTTGCTTTTGTGATAGGAATGATGTTAGAGATCCATTGGGGATAATAAATGGGTAGGATGAAGGAAACTGAAAGAAGGTGTTGGAGTTCTTCTTTGACAAGAAGGGCAATGCGAGGATGAATTTTTCGTAGCTTCTATTTTATGGGTTTGGCATCAGGAATGGTTACAATATTATGGACCACAATGTTTGGGTCAATATCAAGGCATATCGGTGTAAGACCAAGAAAAATCATTGCTATGATCCTAGAGGAAAGACGTGAAAGCTTCCTGTTCAACAACATCTAAAAATTAGCCTATTGTTAGAATGTGCAGGTCATTCTGAGTGTGAATATTGATTTCGATGGTTGATTCCTTTAACATGGTTTGCGTCTAAGAAGGTAATGACTGGTGAATATAATAATCTTCCACACCAAGGTAGGTGAGAATAGACTCATCATCCTGACATTGAATGATATTAATAGGTGTATCATCATTGATCATGCTAGGATATAGGAAGGAAGAAAAGAGGGAGCCTCACCATCACACTGATAAGTCATAGGTCCTAGGGAAATGGTGTTGATGAAAAAAACAAGTTAGGAGGAATGGATTCTAGATCCATAGAATCTGTAGGTGAAGGTGGTGAGGTAGGTGAATGGGGTGGGGAATGTTTATCATCCTCAATGAGTTTGAATTGGGCCTTCCTAAAATGTGGTTTAGAAAATCCAATACCACTGTGCTCATTATGATTATGAGAGGTGTAATGAATGACAATATGCCGACCATTTTTATAGAAACCAAAGCCAAAGCCCTTCCAAGCATAATGCTGGAGGAAGGTGTGGGTGAAGCAGTGGTTGGTGAGAAATTTAAGGTCAGAGGAAAATGGTCGAGTTTGGGAAGGTGGCTCGAGTGAGTAGGTAGAAGCATGAAGTTCCCCATACGTTAAGTTGGTGTAAAGGTGGGGAGGACCATAAGGGAAAAACTTGCCTATGTGGTGATCATAACGGGTATGTTGGTGAAGGTTAACATATTCTCAAGGAATAAGGAATGTGTTAATGTTATAAAGGTGGTAATCCCACAGAGCAAGGCATTGAAAAACATCTTCTAAGGTATCAGTAGTGGGTATGTGAGTAGCGAGAATGGATGAATCACTGGATAATTGGGAAGAAGAAGCATTAGATGTTTGAGAAGTAGATGGGTTGGCTGATGGGTCAACTATAGAAGCTACGACAATAGTGGAAATAGAGGAGTTAGCTACGGAAGATGTAGTGGTAGAAGTGGTGGAGGAGGTAGTGGCTGAAGAAGTGGTAGTGGTGGTAGATGCCTTAACTGGTATAAGGACATCATTGGGTCGATACAACATGTTATAGGCCTTGAATGGTGAAGTGTCAGCTGGAATGGTATAGTTTTGCCCTTTATGTTCAAATTTTAAACAACAGTGTAAGGTTGAAGTGACACAACCCATGGCATGAATCCAGGGTCAGACAAGTAGCATGTTGTAATATAATTCCCCCTCTAAAACATAGAATAATTCAGGAATAACATGGGTGCCTACATGAATGTGGAGAATGATGGCGCCAAGGGTGAAATTCATGACATCATTAAATGAATGCAACATAACTGGGTTGCAGATTTGGTGTTATGTATGGGAGGCAATGATCTTAATATTAGCACTACCGTTGATAATAGCACGTCAAACACGTATATTATCAACGTAGATGGAAATAAATAGGGCGGGGTCAAGATCATCTAATTAGAGAGGTACAATCTCATTTTCAGATAAATTGAGAGAGGCTACTTGATGAGTGGTAATAGGAGCAGAGGAAGGGGGGAAAAAGTGGTGAGAGATGCCACATGGCGAGGAGTGATAATGTAAGCAACATGATTAGGGTAATTAGGTAGAACCTCAATAGATTGCAGGACCTCAATGAGGGCCTAACGAAGATACTTAGAGGTTTGGAAAAAGTCATATAAAGACATTTTGAGAGGAGACTGGTGTAATTTTTTAAGCATTACACGATGGAAAACCCCGTTAGAAATAGGGTATGTGGGTCCATGGATGGTGATTTTTGGTGTAGGTGCAGATGAAATATTGGGTAAAAGAGTAGCAGATGAGATTTTTATTTTCTCCTTTCCATTTTCCTTCTGGGATGGAGTGGAAATTTGAACCATATTGATCTGTGGTAAAGGAGAAAGTGAGTCGTGATAGGTTTAGCAATAGGACGGGAAAAATATGGTGAGGGCATATAATGGTTTTGTGAAAACAATGCATCACATTGCCATTTTGGTGGAGGTTTGTCTAGCTCTCTTATTTGGACCATATTGATCTCAAATGTTGGAGGGGACAAAAGGGTTTTGGAGGTGGAGATGAATGTCATTGAATAAGTAAGGGATGATGATGTGTGGTGATAGGTAAATCTAGAACAGGGTCCTCATCTAAAAGATCATCATCGTCAAAGTTTTCTTCAAGAGGACATAGTTAGAGAAGAATAGTCTTAAGGGCCTTAAAAAATTTCCACATCATGCCCTGACACATGATGGTAAGTAAAAATTTTGGTATCATCAAACCCTTCTAGTTTAGGTTTGAGTGGGTCGTAAGGTCTAAGCAGTGGCAATGTGATGATAGAGGTTTCCAAAAGGTTAGCTAAGATGTTGGCGTAAGACCCTGCTAATGGATCACAATGCAAAGTAAGTGTGGGTCTGGATGGAAGTTTTGGTGAATTTGGTGGGAGAGGCATCACTGGAGGTGGAATCAGAGGTTGAGTAAGTTTGACCACTTATTTGGTAGATAGTACAGTTTTAGGTTTGGATTGTACCTTCTTGGGTAAAGATGTAGTAGGTCAACTAGTTGTTGAAGGTGATGTAGGTTTAACTACCTCTTTGGAGGGTAGTGGGTTTTTGGGATTTAGTTGAACCTTCTTGGGTAAAGGTGAAGAAGAAGTGTGTGATGTAGAAGGAAAGGAAGATGGAGGAAGGGGAAAAGTTAGCTAAGGAAATAATGGGGGTGCAGTGAAGGTTGTGGTAAGAGGAAATATGGAAGGTACTAGTTGAGGGGAAGGGAATGGCATGGGTAATGATGAGGATACTGGAATTTGTGTAGGTATAGGAAGTAGAAAGGATGTAGTTGACGTTGAAGGTGTAAGTTGTGTAGGTAAGTTGGGTGTAATAGAGGATTGTGATGAGGTGGGTTGATGTGTTTTTGGTTTACTCTGGGTAGGAGACTACTTGGCCTAGGTTGATGGGTGGGGAAATAGGATAGATGGAAGTGGTGAAGGTGAAAAAGGTGTAGTGGGTGAAGCTGGTGTATGTGGCCTAAGTGGTTGGGTCTTCCTATTAGGTGGGGGAATATTATTTACAATGGCTTGTGAGGATGTGGCTAAATATAGTTTGACAAGAGGATGAACTAGGCTTGATGTCGGCATGACTCCCAATGTGGTAATGGGTCTAGATGTGGAGGAAGATATAGGTGTAGGTAAGGTTTTAGGCATAGGAAAAAGTTAATTTTATGGTAGAGGTTTAGGTGTGGGTGAGGGGGATTAAGAAGGGGTTGCTATAATTGACATGGGTATGGTGGGTTTGGTTTTCTGAAACACCTTTGGATATATTGTGGAAGTGTCAGTAGAAAACATCTGCATTTTTATTGAGATAGGTAGTTGAAGACGTCCCCAAAACATGGAATTATCAACATAATCCAAGTAGTGAGCCAAACATGAGAATGACACCGATGTAGGGGGATGATGTTGATTTGATAGTAATCCCTATAAAGAATGTATGTGAGATAGGGAAATGGTTGGATTCAAACTCTGTGGGTAAAAGAGATGAGAGAAAATCAAGAGGATCTTTGAAAGCCAATGGAGAATTGTCACCAATGGGAAGGGATGCTACTAATGGATCCCCTATGGGTATGGGAGATGTCAAGTTGGATGAGGTAAGTTCATCTTTTGGTGAAGAAGAAGGTAAGCATGAATCTCCCGTGGGTTGAAGACTAAGTACTGCAAGTTTTTATATATATATGGTGAAATTCTATGTGGGTGAAGGAGAAGATAAGGGAAACTCCTCCGTGAGTAAAGGAGTAGATGAAACAGGTCCCTTCGTGGATGAAGGAGCTCATGCAAGAATCTTCTTGATAGATGGAGTGGGAGAAAATTGAGTAGGAAGAGATGGTATGATGTCGAAAACATCATGAACCCCATGAACATTACTGTCATTGGTCGAGGTGTCACCAGTTTGGTTAGATGATGAGGTGTTATTTGGGAATGGATTCTTGAATATGTGAAGGTTCTGATTAGCCGGTGCGTTAGGATTATCCAACACAAGATATCCATTATCTAACATTTCTTGGATGATGTTTTTGAAAGTTACACAATTACCATTGTTATGACCTGTAATGCGATAATAGTTACAATAAGCATTTTCTTTGTACCATGTAGGCACAGGATGAGAGGGGTCAAAACTAGTATGTGTTTTGACGAGTGGAAGAGTGACTACTCCAAAGTTTAATTTTTTTTCAAAAACTGAAGAGTAGGGTTTTCCTATGGGAGTATATTTTCATTGTTCCCACTTGAATTGAAAATCTTGAATAGGAGAAAGATTGTAAGAAGGATTTGATTGGTTGGATGGATTAGATGGGATGGATTTCAAAACTACTATGTTGGTAGATCATTTTTCTTTAGAATAATTATTTTATGGTTTGGAAGAAAAAGAGGTATCATTTTATTTAAACGCAGTGTTCTTGTTACTCAATTATATATTCTTATCTTCAATGGCACAAATTTCAATTTTTTGGGCCATGGTGAATGCCTCGTTAAATGTGAGGAAATTTTGAACTTGGAGAGTTGGTGAGATGTGTTGAGCACAAGCTCTGGTGAAAAAATCTATTAACTCAGTTTGATGTAGTTGGAATGTGAGTTGGTTGATTAAGATTCACCAACGAAGGACAAAATTTGTGATAAATTCATCTTCATATTGGCATGTCGCATACAAGTCAGTCATGGTGATCTTCTTGATAATGTTGATAGAAACGTGGTCTAGAAAATCCTTATCTACCTGATTGAATGAAAATATCGAATGCTTGGGTAGAGCACTATAAAAATCTAAATCCGGTCCTGTATAGGACTTTGGGAATGTTCGTAAGAGCAAAGCATCCTCATGAGCGATCAGATAACAAACATGTTTAAAATACCACAAGTGCTATTACACGTCTTCTTTGCTATTGAATCGGTTAAATTTAGGAATTTCCCAATGGGGAGGGTATGGATGAATTAGAATGGATGGGTGAATGGGCTCATTGCAAATCTCATCATATGTCAGAGAGTTACTTGATCCAGAGATAGATTTTTCCAATGTCTACATCTTGTCCATCATCATTTTTATAAGATAATTGGTAGGTTGTGATGATTGGGCACCCCATGTAGTAGAAGGGGGTATATGAGCTAGGTAAAACATGGGTGGAATCCCAATATATGGTGGTGCCGAGTACAAAAATTGTGAGAAGGAATGTAGGCCGAAATAAATATAGATGGAAAGTATTCTGAATAAGCAGTAGATGAAATAGGAGTAGTTTTTGATAAGTGTAGGTAGGTGGAGTGGACATAAAGACTCTCATAGAAATCCAATGAAGAGACTGCAAGATGGAGAGGACAATGTTTTGAAAGGGAGTATGGGCTACTAACATCAATGGTGGCTGAGATACAATAGATATATAAGAGGTGGTAGATGTAGATAGACCTACACAAAATATGGTTGATAAAGGCATGGTTGACATTGTAGGAGCAACAGACATCAAAGGGGCGATAGATTCTATAGGTGTAAAAGATATCGATGATGTAGGGTCAAGATAGGGAAGCCACATGTGGTAAGGTGGAAGAGGGTAAGGCCAAGCTAGTAGTAGATGATGTAGAAGTGGGTATGAGGGTAGGAGGAATGGACACATGCATACTATATACAAACTGCCTTCATGAATCATGGGTAGATGAATGAGAGAGATAGTATTATAGAGCGGCGAGGTTGTGATCAAGGAGTCTCTCAAACTCCTCATCACTAGTGGGTATGGAAAGAGTTTGATTGGGGTCCATAGGTGATGAGATTGAAGGGGGCGATGGGCTAGGTGAGAGCGGCTGGTGGCTAACATGAAACATGAGAGTGTTAGCTTGTTTACGAGTCAAAATCATGTGACTGACGAAAGAAAAGGTATTCTAAGCTTTGCTTATGATACAGAAACACAAAAGTAATGGGGAAAAATCAGTTTAAAATGAGTGATTAGATCACTATTCTGATTGGAAAATCAGAATACAGATATCGACATTGGTTTGGGTAACTAATGCCAGTATGAGGGTAACTGCCACCGTTTGGATCAGACTCATGTCGATTACTGTGAAAAATGAGAGATTCAAAGATCTATAAATGAAAGGTGAAAAATGAGTCAACATGGACTCTGAAGATGATATCAAAAACCTAAAAGTGTGATAAAATGGTAGAACAAGACACAAAAAAATAAAAAGGTGGAGAATACTATTTTGGTAAAAATAACCAAAAAAGCATAAAAATGACGTCGGTCAGTTAACCGATGGCGGTGAGATGATGTAACTGATGGCGGTTGTTGGAACGATATCAGTTATTGTGAAATCTAGGAAGAGAAGGGAAAATGAAGTTTTGGTGATTTAGATCAAATAAAAGGGCCAATCTAGAGACTGAGTATGGCTATGAGGAGTCCTAATAAACCTAGAAACCAAAAATACACCAGTCCAGATGTGTAGTGTAAAAGGATAAGAAAGAATGAAGAAATGCAGCTCACACCTCAAAACACAAGAAGACAAAAAGCTAACAAACATGAAATCCTAAGCTGTAGATTTTATGTTGTTGCTTATGCCATTTAGGACTAAATGTAAGAAGGATATAATTTTAAATTAAAAAGGTGCGCTATAAAAATATGACAACTATGGCTGGTTTCAAGTAAGTTTTGGTGTGGGAGGTCCTTCTTTGAGATGATGACTAGAAAGAGAAACCAAATGGAGCCCACTATCAATCCCTTGATCGTGTGATCATTGACAAATTCTTCCAGGAAATATGTTGTCCAAGAAGTGTGTAGTTTTTTTTTTCAGTGATTTTGTATAGAGATTGTACAAAATGTGAGTTACAGTTCAATTTGGCAACCATCATCTGGGCATGACTTCCAGCATATAGGTTGCCCACAATTTAGATGAGCTATAATGCAACAAACTCAAAAATTTAAGTGCACAAGTTTTAAAACCCAAAACCAAAAATTATATTCGATGAGAACAAATTATGACGAGGTTAAGAGTATGAATTTCACTAAGTGCAATACAAGAAAATAAAGAAGAGTTATTTTTAATCTTGAAAAACAAGTGTCACTGAGACAAACAAAAGAAAATAATATTTCCAGAGAAGAATCTTAATGTGAACTTGTTTTAAATGAAAATAAACACACAAGATTGTCCCTAGGAATGAAAAATGCAACGAACCCAACATGGGTCCCACCAAGCATGCCAAAATGTTTCACCAATAAGTTTTATGCTTTCTAAGATGAAATAAATAAAAGGTAATAATGGTAGAATGCGCACATTGTAGACTTTTGATCCAAGCTAATTTGTAATATTCCCTTTGGATAGGAGGAATGACCTATATAAGAAACACACCAAGGCCACTAGATAGTATTAAATAGAAATAGTCAAAGGACTACTTAGCAAGGCTAGATCTGGGAAGCATGATGCTTCCTTGAATGGTTGTCAATCATTTATTGAATACAATTTAATGTAAGAAATAACAGTTCCTATTATAGTTGATAAGATTTAGGTATCTCCTATTAACATACAAAAATTTAATTTAATCTCCACAGGAAATGGTTAGAATTAAATCTAGATGATTAATGGGATGGTTTTGGCTCTTTAGGTGTAACAACGGCTATAGGTGAGTTCTGGGTGAATATAGGCAAGGTTTTGAGCTGTTTTGGGGAAGTTGTTAACTCGTGGTTATAGGAAAAATTACCAATCTCAAAGACCGGTATTGGTTGGTCAACCAATGCTAGTATAGGAGATAGACCGATGTCAGTTTGCTAACCGGTGTCGATAGGGGAAATTTGGTTCAAATATTAAAATGGGAGTGTGAAACTCTCTGTGATTTCACAAAGAGTGAAGGGGGGTTTGATAAGGTTGTAATATTTTAAAGAAGACTCATGTATGTTGAAAAGGAGGTTGTAAAGGGTGGTAAAGGATTGGGATGGTTGAATAGTGGGTTAGTGGGAAGAAGGTGATATACGGGTAAAGGAAATAATTAAATACATAAAGAAATAAAAGATCTATACTTGAATAAGAAAAAATGATAAAATCCCAATACTTACTGGGTATGTTGTAGATCCTATGAGTGAAAGTGGTTGGTGGTTGATCAAAGAAGAGGTGCCTAGGTCAAGTGCCATGGTAGTACAATCTGTGTGCTCTTGTGAGTATTCCAATGCTCTGGAAGGAGAACCAGATGCTTGTTTTGCACTGTGGTTGGGTGCATGTTCATCATCTGGATGCAGGAGGGCTTGAAGATTCGCAATTGAATGAAATAAGGCTCTAATAACTGAATGACCAACCCATGTAAAGAGTTGTGAAAGTTTATATAAGGTGAGTGATGGCGGTTAGGTAACCAGTGCTAGCTGAGGAAAAACTGGCATCAATTAGGGTGAATTAGTCCCTTTACCAAAAATAGGAAGATCTTCCCAGATTTGATGTGTTTTCCAAGTTGATTCCAGTTAGGGAAGTGGAGTTCTCATTAGAAAAGGTAGGAAGGTCATAGAAGAAGTCCAATTAGGTTTGAGAAGAATTATTAGTTAGTTAGGTCAAGTGGTGACTCAACAATGGGAGTGATGACTCAGTGCTGAGAGTGATGACTTGGTCACTGTGAGTTAAATGCCCCTGGAATGGGTCCAGGGTGAGGTGTAATGATGAGGTGGAGGTGTGAGGATGAAATTAACTTAATTAAAATAATTAAATTAATTAATAATGTGAGAATGATTATTAATATGGGATGAAGGGGTCATGATTAGTTAAATGTGTTACATTAATTAATTGAAGGGGACTAAAGGGAGTGTGACAGAAATTTGGTGTCTATAAGTCAAGTCATACATCATGTCAAGGACATTTTGAAACCAAGAATCATATCAAATAACATAAGAATCTCATCAAGCAACCAAATGCAAGGATATTCCTTGGTAAGTTTCATGGAATTTATTTTTCATGCCATGTCTTTGGATAGAGAGCTAGGAATTATATAAGAAGAGTAGAAAAAGAACATCCATGGAGATATTGTTTGACTGAATTTGAAAATAATTTAATTTGTTTCAATTGTCATGAGAGGGGTCACATAGCTAAATTCTGTCTTGAAGATCCTATGAAGTAGGATTGGTTCAAAGAAGCATCTAGAGACAAGAGTCATCTTGTATGTTTTAAGTGCAACAAAACATGTCACTTTGTAAGACACTGTAGTAAATGGAAGTATATATATAAAAGAAAGGATGAAGTCAAGATCACTCTTATAGAAACAACCAAAGAAAAATTAGTACTAGAAAATGAAGAGCCAAGTTTAATAAAGGTTTCATATTGCAATGTCAAAGCTAAGAAGGAGGAAGTTGGATCGGTCAAGTCCATAAATATCAATCATCCATTAAGACCTGTGAGAGGTATGTTTTCTCTAGTGGATAATAAGTCCAAGTATGAGGAGGAACACATGTGTCTAGTAACAAAAAGTTAGAAGATCGTCATTCCAAGAAAACCATGTAATTGAATCACAGAGAAAATTTGTAAGAGAGAAAGTGTAACATCTTTGACAAATTGTTACTTTGATTCCCTTTTCTCTTGACATTGCAAACATTGACATGTGATTTGTCTTAGGAAGGTGTATTCTTTTGAATTTTGGAAATCATGTTTTTAATGGATAAATTATTACTGTGCAAGGATTCAATTTTCTGAGATTCTGTTTACTTCAAATTGAAGTCATTCTTCTCTGTGTTCTAAAAGGGTTCTGAACCTGTGTTGTCATTTTCATACTTATTATATGTTAACAACAAACTTTGGATCAATTCCATTGATCCAAGGTATGCTTCAGTTCTTCTTAACTGATCATCTTGGTAATCTGTCATTCTGAAAAAAAAGGTAGTGTGACCGAGTCTTGTTTTTTTATAAAATTAAGAGACCTAGCTCCAGGTGTCCTTCGTTTACATCATGTTGTAAATGATGAGATTGGAGCTTCTTGTTAAATATTTTTATGAGACACTGAAAAGCGTAAGTGGATTAAGGGCCTATTTTGGGACTATTATGGTGAATAACTTAACCTTAGTTGCAATGTCATATCCTATGTGGATTCTAATCTAAGGTAATTCATGTCTAACTAATACCTATTACTAAGGTTTATGTCTTAACCTATGTTGGCATGTTTTAATTATGGAAAAGTGCTAGAATAACCTAAGGTAAATACTATTTACCTAGACTAAGGTTGGATCCTAATCTAATGTCAATCTAACCTAACATAATACTAAGCTAAGGGGGTACCTAAGGGTTACATGGAAAATAGTGAGTCGGTGGCATCGATTTCTAAGGCATTAATATGATTTCATTTTAAATTTAGTGAACTCTGATAAGCCAGTTTTGGCGGAGGCATGGTGAGTAAGGGGGATGCTTAGTTGACATCATCACTAAAGATAGAATGCATCGAAAGTTTGTTTTGGAATTATCCATTTTTGGATGGTGGTGGTGTGGAGAAATAGGTGGGAAAGTTGGCTATCCTTGCATTAATGAACCTTGGTCATTGCGAAGAAACCACGTAGGAAGGAATGTAAGTGGATTTTGGAGAGGTTTTTTGGTCATTTGCACTTGGTGATTTTTTCTCTGCATGAAGATTTTGGGTTCTTCAAACCAGCATTTCTATTTTCAATCCTTTGCTAATTTTGGAACCTCTGAGCTATTTTTGATCAAGTGGAGGTAAAAGAGGCATTAGGAAGTATGGAATTGTTGAAATCACTTGGAAAAAGGAAAATATTGTGGAGGCTCAGCTGGAAATATTCTACAAATCAATAGAATATCTATCAGGAATGATAGGGCTCTAATCCATTAAGTTGTTCTGCTTTTTACTAAATGTCTTCATTAAAACAACTCTACTCTTGGAAATAAATGGGTTTGTATTTTGTGATGGTTATTTTTACATTCATGATTGAATTGTTCTCTGCATTTTTCTGATGAGGAGTCTCTGTTAGATAAAATGGAATGTGAGTTTGTTCCCTGTTGAATATAGTGGTGAATCATGCTTCAACTTTGTTGGGACTAGAATGATGTCAAATTTGTGTGAATCTTGTTGTCTGTACAAAATAGATTATGGGAAAAAAAAATTTGTTATAAGATTCAATCTGGGTTTGTCTTCCTCTATTGGAAGAAGGTAAGAAAAGTATTATTTTCAGTTGCATCTTGAGTTGATTCAAATCTAGTTAAATCTATTGAGTTATGATGAATTAGTTGTTCGGATTCAATGTATTAGTGGATTATAACTTGTTAAAAAATAACAGTAAAAAAGTTACTTCTTCTAAGTTTAATACGTTTTGGGTTTGAGAATTCTCTGTTAGACTGTTCAGAAGTTGAGTAAATGCTATCCTGGAAGATGTTGAGTTTTTGTTCTTCCTTGTTGAAATTTCATTTTTGCTAGTACCTGCTTGAACCCGCAATGAAGTCGATTTTGTCTCTTGCACTTGTAAATTGGGAGATGACTTGTTAATGGTTTGATTCTGGGTCTGAATGAATCTCCTTATTAAAATCTGTCTGATTTAAAAAGAATAGAAACCTGTCATCATGATTATGGAAAGACTTACTGATTGATTTATGTATCATTTATGAGGAAAGTGTAGACACCTAAAATTGATTATCCAATTTGGTGTCCCTCGTGCGCGTTTGCTCTCTCAGGTAACCTGGGGCACGTTTATATCACCACTATCCCCTTGGGATATTATTCGATTTGTGATTTAAACACCTATCCTAAGTTTAATTCACCCCATTATGTTTTACCCGTGAGTAATTAAATATTAACTATTTAATTACACCTCTTCACATGTATCCTAACCCACTTATCTACCCCATATTTATCCTATCCATGTATCACCCCTATTTCTCCTCCTCCCAAAGCGGGATATTTCCTATATTTGAGGTGGAGGGATAACTCTTATCTTTCCAGAAATCGTTCATTTTTGGCCGTCTCGGGAGTCTATTCCGTGATCGGCACCGACCGGTACCTCGGTCGACGCCAATTTTTCAGAGTGGCACCGATTATAAATGGAAGCCCAGAACTCAGTTCTAGGGAGGACATGAGGACAAAAAAAAAGAGAGAGAGAGAGAGACAGATCGTGACACAGAGACGTAGATTGTAAGAGAGAGAACGAGAGATCTTTTAGCATCAAGTGTGAACATTATCTATCGAATGAGAGTGGATCTTGTCCAAATCAATCCTTGAGAGGAGCACCGTTACTCTGCTCATATCACATCAATATCACACATCTCCATTGATTTTCTGGTGACTCTGTTCCTGCACCCAACACGGGTGGAGTCTTGCTAGTATCTCTCCGGCTTCCGCAGATCCAACAGACGTTGACGATCTGGCCTTCGCTTTCTGATTTCCAAATCTTCTCGCACTTTGTCTCGGATCGACGCCGATCTATATCAGTCGACGCCAATTTTCATCAGTCGACGCCGATTTTAAACAGTCGACGCTGATTCTACCTAATCGACGCCGATCTTCCTGCAGATAGGTAAAAAGATGTAGGTAACACAAATCCAGCTTTGTTTTTCATAGTTCCCTGTTTTCTGTTGCTTTCTGCCTGCTGTTTAGATTCTGTTTATTACTTTGATAAAAAAATCTAGTCTTGTACATACATCTTTTATCATGTATACTTCTTTACTTAATTGAAAACGTGGACTGACATCCGCCGAGGGAGCCTATCGCTTCCCAGATCCGCTTCTCGGGCAGTCCACCTAAATATCTTTTAACGTGGTCTTTTTCTGTCAAGCATCGGTGTCTCGCAGGTTACTTGGATCTACTGTACAAAATTGCTCGTGTGCGCCCGTCTTATCTACATCGGCTTCCTCATCTGTCTACATCTTCGGGTCTTGTCCATCAGGTATCGATTTCATTGGAGTTTTTCAGGGTTTTTGTGTTTAGTTTGGTGCATTAACTTGGACAGGTAACAAGCGCGAAATTCTTGATCTACATTCTGGCACGCCCGGTGGGACCTAACCAAAGTCCCTTATTGGTAAGTTCATCTCTTTTTTAGTTTTGAGCTTTGTTCTTTTTCTTCACTGATTTTTATCAGTTCTGCTTGAGCATTTCCTTTCATCATTTTAATCTTGCTCTTTATGCGAAATTGTTATTTCCTTGAAATTTTTCTAGTTCCTTAAAATAGAAATTTCTGTTTCACCATTATCCGGATATATCTTTCTGGATTTTGTTTGGTGTTTGCTTAACCTTTTCTTGCGGAGCACTTTGCTTTTTCATGGGATTTTTCGAGGGGAAGAGCTCAACAACGCACTTTTTGAAGTCCACACACCTTGGAGAGCTAAATCTACAGGTATTTCTCTTTTACGGTGTTTTCTCCTTTTTAGGAACTAAAAAAAAAAACAATACAAAAAATAAAATAAAAAATTCTTTGTTTGTTGTCTATCACATTCGAACATTTCAATTTTTGGTGCTTAAAAAGAATTTAATCGCATTTGGGAAAGAATTTGTTTGACTTGTCTTCATCGAAATCAAACACTTCATTTTTAAGTGCTTGAAAAAAAAAAAAAAAAAACTCTTTCTTTGTCATCTCTGCTGTATGTTTTTCATCTAGTTTTAATTAGGCTGGAAAATTGATCAAAATCGGTAGTGACACTATTTGATTTTTATTTTTCACCCTTGCACACAAAGCCAAAATCACTAGGTATAAAGCATTTAAAACAAAAATTCTTTCCCTGGCCTCGCCTACTTGGAAGTGACATCCAAGAGGAAAAGCCTACGCGGTACTCGGGTTGCGCTATAAATTTACGGAAGTTCTGGTATATATTGGCAAAGCACCCGACTCCCTTATCGCAGCGGTGTGTGAAGTGCGGGGGTAGGCCCCTATATCAAGCCACGTACCGGTCTTTTACTGAAGTGCCTTCGAGACTCCTCACCAAAACACCCCTCAAACCATCCTTAGTTTGGCTATCTGAGTAGTTCCTGTTCTAAAAGGCCCTCCCTAATATTTTCTTTCTTAAAAGCATAAAAACTTAAAAGAGATAATCACCTACGCTGCTTGAATTGTCTGTGCATTAGTTAGGTCAATCTTCTTTTCTGCTTGTTTATGACGGTCATCACTCGGTTATAATCTAGAAGAATGGCTCAATTAGCCCCTTCTTCCTCCGAGATCACCACTAGTGTGGATGTTTCGGCACCCCCCAGGTCTTCCTCGGGTCCACTGTTAATTGGTTCCCCATCCTGGTCATATAATCCTTTTTATCAGGCCAAAGCAACCCCATCACGTCTAGCTTCCCCTAGTCCTTTAGAAACATCATCTGCTTCTGACTCAGAGTATGTTCCTCACGGGGATCCTAAATTTCAGGCGCTCCTCGATCGCAATCCGGTAGCCCTCATGGACTACCTAGTACACAAGTCTATTCAAATATCTGATCAGGGACCACCAATCCAACAAGTGTACGATTATTCTCGTGAACCATCCCAGGATTTTTTAGAATAGTTAGCATCATCTCTCTCGCCTCGAGCCACGGAGAATGGTGGCACACCTGTGCCTCCTTTTTCTCTTCCACCGACCATATCGACTAGTTCTCAAATAGTCTTACCTATTCCTAACACCGCAATTACCTCGAATATTCCACAACCTACTTCTGAGAGGTCCTCTGCTCTGGCTATAATGAGTGCGTCTGTGCACCCCCATATTGCTGTTAATTCATCTATGCCCTCCATCGTGTCCTAGGGTCAGTACCCCTTTATGAGTCAACCCCCTCCGACTAGTCAGTTGGTTCCTGCTTCTCGTCCTCCAGTGGGTCTTTCTTCCAATGTTCTAGCAACAGTGACCTTCGCCCATCCTCTAGCATCGGCGCCCTTAATAACTTATCTGGCAGTAGAAAGCCTCTTTTAGGTCTTGTTCCCCAATATGTCCAATCAAACCGGCACCCATGTTCCTCAATCTGTCCCGATTCAGTCAACAAGCATAGGAGTCCACCAATCATAGGCTTCGTTCGTCATCCAACCTTAATTTTCTCAACCACTTATTATCTCACAGCCTGCCTATACACATGCTCCTTCACAACAAATACCCCACCAGGTGTCACCCAGAATGCCTGGTTACTCCTCTTATCATCCCATCAATCAACAGATGAATCCCCCGTTGACACCTCAACAACATCCACCATTTGCTTCTTATGTAGGACATACCAGTACGCCTTATCCTCAATCTGACGTGGTTCAAATTCTTTTCAAGAAAATCGTAGACTTGGAAGCCTCCACCAAAGGGGCTCGTCCTTCATACTCCTTTGAAGAAGTATGTAATGAACCCATTCACCCCTCAGTGGCCTTTAAGCCTTATCCTCCCCAATGGGAACTTCCTAAATTTTCAAAATTTCACAGTCGGGAGGACCCTCAACAGCATTTGCGAGCATTCAAACATGCTTGCTACCTCATAGTCCAGGATCAGGAGCTTATGCTCCGTACTTTTCCTATGTCTCTAGGGGGTCCTGCTTTAGACTGGTACAATAACATTCCTCAACATTCCTTGTTTTCTTTCTCTCAATTGGCCCAGATGTTTGTTGAAAACTTTTCAATAAATATTGCGCATAAGATCTCGATTACAGATCTTTATAACATTCATCAATTCGATGATGAGTCTATTACAGACTTTGTCGCTCGTTGGAGAGGGATAATAAACCAATTGTCTTTCTCCCTTCCTCAATCCCAACAGATCGAGTTGTTTACTCGATCTTGTGCTAATCATATTTATTCCACTTTAAGGATCCAAACCTTTCATACATTTGAAGAAGCCTTTACGATGGCATGCAAACTTGAATCTCGTGCCATTGAACAAGGGAAGTTAAAACTTCACTCTAAATCTAAACCAGATTTTTCTCGGTTTACCAAATCAAATCCTTCCACTCCTAAAGACAAGAATCAGGGATCCACCAACGCTATCGTATTAAAAACACCACGAGCCGATACCACTTCTAATCAAACACCACGAAGAGACTCCTCATCTTCTCGAAAAGGGACCTCATCATCTCGATATTTCACTTCATTGGGGGAATCATATGCTTCTATTCTGAAAAAAATGTTGGAAGTCCACATGATCGAACTTCCCCCTATTAGGAATATTGATGAAAGCCAAGAATTTCCATTCTGGTATAGGGAAAATGACTTTTGTCATTATCATAGAACCAAAGGTCATGACATCGAACGATGTTAGACCTTCAAAAATCTTGTCCAGAAATTCATCGATAAAGGCAAACTCATTCTGGATAACCCAAATGCTCCCCCAAATCAAGCATTGGATGTCTTTAAACAACCTTTTCCCAATCATTCCCTGAACCATGATGCTTCAGAGTCTCAAAAACCAAATACTCATACTATCAGCTTCATCTCTACGGAAGAATCTTCTTCTAAAACTAAGCCATTTGCGAACACATCGACCGAATCAGAATCTCCTTCCACTTCGTTAATCGTGGGGATTCCACCATCTTCAGATATCCCGTCTTTGAATATTCCAACATTGTTAGATACGGATTCACCTCTCTCTGCTTCTTTGTCTGATCTCCCGTCCATACCTAAGACCGTATCATCCTCATCTGTGTCATCATCAGACATTATTTCAATGCTCGAGGAAATTACATCCCTTCGAGTTTCCACCGCGGATACATCTACTTCTGTTTCTCCCATTTTTGCTGCGACTATGCCCCTGGTGAACGTACCTATAATTGTGCCGACTTCGACGGAAGCGTCTTTGATTTTGACTCTTCCTGTCTCCTTTCCTACAGTAGTTTCACCCCTAATTACTACACCAGAAGTAGTCCCCTCGCAAGGAACTGCTTCTTCATCACTCACTTCTTCCATCACTAATGCTACTTTGCCTATTAAGGGGAAATCTAAAGAAGTAGCACCAACACCTATACGCTCGGTTCCTGAACTTAGACCGAGACAACCGGAATCTAACGTTGTGCCATCAGTACCTCCCCATTTGCTTCCCCAGAAAAGGTTACAATCACCTTATGTGGTTGAAATTGTCACCATTCCTGAAAAAGGAAAGCCCATATTTTGAACCATCAAGACTCTTGGTGCTTTCCCACAAAAATCTCTCTCTGCGCCTCATAAAAGATTGGATTTGTCCGCTGAGAAGGCATCTTCTTCTACACACTTATCAAAACCATCATCTTCTTCTACAACACATTCTTCACCAACACCCCAAAAAGTGGACTTACCTACTAAAAGGATGTCACCCTCTTTATCAGAATCATCATCTTCATTACCAAAATCCAGGGCACCCTATGTTCCTCCGATTACACCTACTTTGGAAGCTTCTCCCTCATCTAGATCGACATCATCTAAATCATCATTAGTTTCGACCAAGCAGCCTCCCTTATCTCTGAAGACCACAACACTTGTCACATCTCCATCATCTTCAAAATCTATTTTAGGGGCTCCCCCTCCACCAAAATCAATCATGTCTCACTTACTTCCATCTCAAGTGCCCAAGGCTGCTCCTCCAGATGTCCAAAAAAATAAGATGATCCCTAAAAAGACTGTCAAACCTAACATGCAGGTTCTTTTACCTCGGCAGTCTGTTAAAGTAAAAGAGGCGCCTTCATCATCTCTGTCCTCATCTTCATCTACCGGGTTCTACACCAAAATCCTTCACCAACTTATCCAATCTTCATCCATATCTCTTCCTCCGATTAAACCCTATAACCCTAAAGGAGTTAAACCTACCTGGTTTAACTCTGATTTGATTTGTGCTTACCACCGTACCCCGGGTCATGATACTGAGGGATGTAAAGCTCTTCAATCTGTCATCAAAAACCTTTTGGAAGAAAGTGATCTTTTGCTGGAGGAGGAGAGACAAGCACCTCCTGTCATCTTAGCTCCATCTGAACCCCAACGATCCACTCAGGCCTCTACTTCTAGTGATTACACTCCAAATGATCTTCCACCTTCTCAAATCGACACAATCCATATCGCCACTAGAACCCAACAGTATGATAATCCATCCTCATCTACAGCATCTTGACCACAGGTTGTCATTTCTGTAGCCCCCGAAGGATCTCCTCCTTCCTCATTAGCCCCAAGGCCTTGGGTCTCTATTCGTGCTGCACCTCGGGATCAAATTCTCGTGTCAGTTGAGGAGAGTGTTATGAAACAACTCACCCAGGATTCGGTCAAAATGTCCCTTTTTGACCTCATTCAATCCTCTCCGCAACATCGCCAGGCTCTGATTGATAATCTGCATCACATCGCAGTGAATTCAGATGAGCCCCAGCCTTTCGAGATGATTGTTGGATTGAATAGACCATCAACCGCCATTTCTTTTGAAGATTCGGAAATTCCTTCCCTTTCTTCCGAGGATTTGGAGGCTCCCCTCTTTATCACAGTCCAAATCGACAACACTACATTAAAACGTATTATGATCGACAGTGGTGCTGCACTCAACGTCATCTCCTCGCACACATTCGAGAAACTTAAGTTACCAAAGAACGTAGTGTCACCCCCGCCTTTCACCCTTCGATCATTTAACGATCAGCTAGCAGTTACTTTAGGAACTGTGGTCTTACCCATTCGAGTAGGTAAGAAGCTGCTTCACGAACTCTTCTACATCGTTGAAGGGAAATTCCACTATAATATGATCCTCAAACGCTCCTGGATTTGCGCAATGCATTGTGTCCCATCCACCCTCCATCGATGCTTAAAATATCAATATGAGGGAAAAATCTATACTCATCCAGGAGATCCTTTTCCTTCCGCGCAATGCGACATGACCATAGGGTCTGCCCCTCTAAAGGAAAATGCCTGTTCTCCTGACGGGGCCTCATCTTCTTCCATACCTGCAACCAAACTACCGGATTTACAAAATTTAGAAGAGACATTGCAGCGTTTCTCACTAGGAGAGCTTCCTCTCCTTTCTTTTGACAACCATCTTAAACCTAGTGAGTATGGTAGACCAGACAAACAACCTGAATACCAGCCAGGTCTTGGTCACATTGTCACCATTGGTCTGCCCAATCAACAGACTAATTTCATTTACAGTGGTCTTGACACACCTCACTATCGCCCAGATTCTCCTCCTAGGACCAAACCTTATTTAACAGGGTTTGATTGTCTACAGAATCCCACATTTGCAAAAACTTATTTATATCGATGCGCGTGGAAGAGCTTTGGCTTAGGAAAATATGAACAAGGTGTGCATGACCTCGCGTCCATTCCAACTCTCAAGCCACATCAAAAATTTGGTTTAGGATTTAAACCTCTTTCAAAAGCCACCGTCACTGTTCTCGATGAGCCTCTTCCTATTGAGGAACCATCTTCTCCCGCTAAGTCAGAAGCATCACTCGATGTGGATGACGCCATTTCCATCCCGTCTAACTTTTTTTTTTTATCAATACCATTTCCTTAGGGCCGCTAGCCTATAAGACTAACGACAGGGCCACTTCCATACCGTTAATCTTCCCTGAAATAGTTGGAGATGACTCTCCTACTATCAACACTATCCACTATGCAGATGATGATTCTGTCCTCACCTATCTGGGGGCAGAGGATTCCTATCTTCCTAAAACCATTCCTTCTAACACGTCTACGCTTCTCAACAAAAGCCACTGTTGACCTTAATATAGGGACTTCTAAAGACCCTCGCATCATTAAGGTCGGCCAGTCTCTTAATCCACAAGAATTAGGAGACTTTACCACTTTTCTTTCCAACCATCGTCAAGCTTTTGCTTGGGCATATGAGGATATGCCAGGACTCGATCCCGATATTGTGGTCCACAATATCGTTATTCTTCCCAACATCAAACCAGTTAAACAAAAATTACGTAAAATGTACCCTAGAGTAGCCCTTCTTGTTAAAGAAGAATTGCAGTGCTTGCTCTCGGCTAACTTCATCCAACCCATCGATTATCCACAATGGGTTTCCAATGTAGTACCAACAACTAAAGCTACTGGGAAAATTTGAATTTGTACCGAATTCCGGGATCTTAATCTTGCATGTCTAAAAGATGATTTTCCTCTACCTAATATCGACCAACTCATGGATTTAACTGCGGGTCATGAGATGCTTTCTCTTATGGATGGTTTTTCTAGGTATAATCAAATTCTCATCGCACCAGAAGACCAACATAAGACTTCTTTCATAACTCCTTGGGGGACCTTTTGTTATCGTGTCATGCCTTTCGGTCTTAAGAACGCTGGAGAAACCTATCAATGAGCAATGACCTACATCTTCCATGATCTCTTACACAAAACTATGGAAGATTACGTCGACGATCTCCTTGGAAAATCCAAATGTCGTCAGGATCATCTTTTCATTCTTGCACCTCTCTTTGAGAGGCTTATTCGCTTTTGTCTTCGTCTAAATCCATCTAAGTGCGTGTTTGGCGTTCTCACTGGTAAACTTTTAGGTTTTATCATTTCCATTAGGGGTATTGAAGTAGACCCCACAAAAATAAAATCTATCATTGAGATGCCTCCCCCTTTTAACTTAAAGCAACTCCGCAGTCTCCAAGGACGTCTTCAATTAGTGCGTCGTTTTATCTCACAATTGTCAGACCGCTGTCAACCTTTTCATCATCTCCTCCGTAAGAATGTTCATTTTGAATGGGATGAACATTGCCAAAAGGCCTTCGATGATCTCAAAGCTTATCTTCTTTCTCCACCTGTGCTTACACCTCCACGCGAGGGGGAGCCTTTCTATCTTTATATCTCTGTGACTGACCATGCTATGGGAGCCATGATCTCGCATCGGGATGCTTGCGGTAAAGAACAAGCTGTCTATTACATCAGTCGCACCCTCCATGAGTATGAAACACGTTATTCTGAAACTGGAAAGCTGTGTTGTGCTCTCTTCTTCGCAACTTCTAAGCTTCGTCATTACCTCCTTAATCACAAAACTTACATTGTCACAAGTGTCAATCTACTCAAGACAATTCATGAGAAGCCTTATCACAATGATCATATCACTCATTGGCTCATGCTTATGACAGAATTTGATCTCGAGTTTATCCCGCAAAATTCTATCAAGGGTCAGGTCATTGCAGATCATTTAGCTGATGCTTCTCTCCTGGACACTCAAGTCCCCCCTTGCTCAATTCCCCGATGAATATATCCAACAAATTGATTTTGGTCTGTCCCCATGTAAAGTAAAGCTCTTCTTTGATGGATCCAAATGCCAGCAAGGGGGAGGTGCAGGTTTCGTGATGATTCCTCCTTGGGGTACGCCTATCCCAGTCGCACACAAATTGAACTTTGAGTGCACCAATAATATGGCTGAATATGAAGCTCTTGTCTTGGGTCTTCAAAATGCCATTAATCTCAGCGCTCTTCATATTGACATCTTTGGTGATTCTGAACTCATCGTTAATCAAGTCACGGGTGTCTATCAATGCAAGAATGATATCCTTTAACAATATCGTGATATCGTTCTCGTTTAACTCCAATCTTTTGACAAATTCACTTTCCAAGCTATTCCTCACACTGCGAATCGATTCGTGGATACAATGGCTTCGTTAGGCTCGCTTATCCCGCCCTTTAACCGAGGACTCGCGAATTTATGTGGCTGTGCAACGATTAGATCAACCATCTCATCTTAGGCAACTAACTTCAATCCATGCTGTCACAACCCATACTCAGGATGAGTGGTATCAAAAGATCGTTGATTATCTATCTCATTCGGTGCTTCCTCCAGATCTGACTCCCAATGGTAGAAGATCTTTTATCCTACGTGCTAATCGATATACTATTCTAGGAGGGGATCCTCTACAAACGTGACTTTGATGGTATTTTTCTTCGGTGCCTCAAAACCCTTGAATCATCTAAAGCTATCCAGGAGGTCCATGACGGTATCTGTGGTGGACATTTTAGTGGCTTGGCCATAGCTAAACACATCTTACGTTTGGGATATTATTGGTCTTCTCTTAATCGAGATTGTTATGAATACACTAAGAAATGCGTCAAGTGTCAACAACATTCCAATCTCACACATATCCCTAGTCAAGCTTTGCAACCTACAGCGGATTTGTGGCCTTTTTCGCAATGGGGTCTTGATCTCATTGGTCTCATCAATCCCCGTTCTTCACAGTGTCATCATTCTATCATTACTGCCACTGAATACTTTACTAAGTGGGTGGAAGCTATCCCTCTTTCTTCAACAAAAGCTAAACCCATAGTTGATTTTTTCTATCAACACATCATTTTTCACTTTGGTGTTCCACACAAAGTCATCATAGATAATGGTAAATCTTTCAAGAACGTTGATTTGTAGAACCTCTGCAACGCTTTCAATATCAAACTCATCTTTTCTTCTCCATACTATCCTCAAGCTAATGGTCAGGCCAAAGCTTCCAATAAAACTTTGTGTAATATCCTCACAAAGGTAACTAGTCGAGCTGGTAGGGATTGGCATTTACATATCCCTTTTGCTCTCTGGGCTTATCAGACTAGCATCCGTACTCCTACTGGTGCTACTCCCTTCTCTCTCATCTATGGGTCTGAGGCTGTTCTTCCTTTGGAAGTCCAAATCCCATCTCTCCGTGTTTCTCTTAGAGAATTTGTCTCTGACGAGGACTATCGTCAAAATTGTCTAGCACAACTTGAACTATTAGATGAGTGGCATCTCAATGCTCTTGAACATCATCAGGTCTATCTTGAGCATGTCAAACGTGCTTATAACAAGCACTTGCAGCACCGTGAATTCAAAATTGGTGATCTTGTTCTTAAAGAAAATCAAAATGTCACTACACTCGAAAGGAGTCAGCGTGGTAAGTTTGCTCCCAACTGGATGGGTCCGTACGTTATTACTCATAAATATGGGTCTGGGGCTTATCGTCTATCTTCCATGGATGGTATACCTGAAGTAGAACCTCTTAATGCCTTGCATCTACGGCCCTTCTACTGTTAAAATCTATCTTACACAAGTCTAGTCGCAAGACATATCTTTCATCCGTCTAACAACCAGTCATATACTTTCATGGTGATTCGAAATTATGTGGTTCTCCGCCTATTGTCTTTTTTTACCTTAAATATGAGTATCGTGGCTCTACTCATATAATTTTTCTTATGGATATGTTTCTACTCATGGTAGGAACACCTTAATCACTGTTTCATTTGTCCTAAGTGCTTATCTTAATCGGATCTACTCGGGGCATGAGTGTATGCTCTTTATACGTTTTCTTCCCCTCTATCTGATCTATCTAGGTCTAAACTCAGCTTCTTCCAAAAAGCTTTTCAAAAAAGAAAAAGAAAAAGAGAGGATAGACTGATCCCTTGAAGGACAGCTACCCATACAATCAAATAAATCAAAAGATATAGACCATGCCCTCGAAGGATGGCTATCATTAAAAATTCAAAATACAGATCGCTCCCTTGAAGGACGGCTGTTTCTCAAAGAAATACTCAAGGCTTCTTGCATTGATCAGCCTTTCAGTCAGTTTATACTTTTTTTTAGCATCACTGAAAGACTTCCCGTATTGATCAGTCTTTCCATATCGAGCAAACTTCCTGCATTGATCAGTTTGCTTTTCTGCCAGAAATCATGAAGCTGAGATATAATACCTGTTGTCGATCATATGGAGAATCCTATTTTCCCAGTATGAACATATATTCTGTCCCTTGTAAATTTTGACAAGATACTTACTTACTGCTCCTCCCGTTTCCCTCCTAAATCTGGTTTGCGGCTAGTTAGTGTCAGGCTTATTTTAACCTCATATAGGGCCTTGCATGCATGATCTTTTGGTTTCCTATCCAGATTCTATTTATGGTCGGTTGGGAGTCCAGCTTATCATTTTTTTTCTTATCTGGGCATATTTCCTTTATTTCTAGTCAAGGTCGTTTTCATTACATCCTTGGCTCTCGCAAAGAGTATTCCCCATTATTATTTGTTATTCATCCAGTCAAATTGACATTTCACATGTTAATTTAATCAAAATTTATCATCTATCTAATTTCATCTTATCTACTTTGACATATCAAAGCATGTATTGTCAACACATGTGGATCTGTCTATCTATTTTCATCAAAATTAAATTAACATCTCAAACATACCGAATCTATCAGTCACATCTATCCATCTATCCATCAAAATATCTAAAAACTTGTACATCCAAGTTACACTACATCTATCTATATCCATTTTTCATCAAAATTAAATCCATACATCAATCACATCTATCCATCTATCCATCAAAATATCTAAAAACTTGTACATCCAAGTTACACTACATCTATCTATATCCATTTTTCATCAAAATTAAATCCATACATCAATCACATCTATCCATCTATCCATCAAAATATCTAAAAATATGTACGTCCAAGTTACACCACACCTATCTATATCTATTTTTCATCAAAATTAAATCCACATATCAATCACATCAATTTACATCATGTCTATCTATCCTCTATGTCTATGTTCATCCAATCACATCTATTTATCATCTCTCAGCATATGTCGATATCCATCACAATTACGCTACATCTATCCATGTATATCAAAATTTAAAATAGGATAACAATCATATGACAAAGGAAATAATGAATATATATATATATATATATATACATGAGTGTCTGTACAAAAAAAAATGGGTGGCTCTCAATCAAGCCATCTATACAATGCCTTCCAATCGAGGCTACATCACTACACTGATACACAATACATCAATCCCTATATCATAAAATTTGATGCGTGGACACTATCTCCTCCACCCTCCTCTGGACCAGGCTGTCTCTCCTGGCCTCCGCCTATCGAGCTAGACGTACCTACTGCTGGAGGCCTCTTCCCACCTCGGTCTCTCCCGGTGCTCCCTCCCCCTGATGCCCCGCTTGCTGTGGCCGTCGCTGATCTCCTCCTCGCCCTGTAATGAGGCACATCTGGGGCATGCTGCGCTAGGGAATCCTCGTAGTATCTCACCTCAGTGAGGAGAGACTTATATGTGCTTAAGCTCACAGTACCAGGTGCTCGTAATGGTGCTGCTGGTGCTGCTGGGGCTGCTGGTGTTGCTGGTAGTGCTCCTCCTATGGTTGTGCCCTGTGTACCAGACTCTGACATGGTACCTATCTCCCCATATTTGGCCCTGAGGGCCTCCCTATGTCGAAGGTAGTGATCCCTCTGCTGGATCACTGTATCTCGCTCCTGGCGAGCGGTGTCTCTCTCCAAAATCAGGGCATCCCTCTCCTCTGTCAGAGCTCTGATCTCCTCGAGATCCACCTGGTGTGTCTGCGTCAGGGTGGCATGCTCTCCCTCCAATCTCTCCAGCACTGTAGCCATATCCTCCTCGTTGGCATCTATAGATGCCGGAAGGTGTCGTGGTAGCTTTGTCGCATACCAGGCAACATAACCATCACTTACTCCAGCATCATCATCACTGTCTGTGGAGGGTGGGGCCTCTCTCAATGGATCTGTCGGGATCAAAATCAGTAGATCAGTCTCCCTGCTATCTCGCCTATAAGGCCTGTAAGTAGTCGACACTGTCTGTACTAGGACGAACTATCTCAATACCCGCATAAACGGGACTCGCTCCCACATATCAGGCCTGCGGCCCCTAACCACCCTGCTCCGTCTCAATGCCACCAAGTGAGCATCCTGACCAGCCCATGTCAGAAATACCCGATATGGTCTCCAGATAACCTGCTCCGGTGTCAGCGTCCTGAAACGCTCAGTATACCAATCCACCGATCTCCTTGTATCTCCAAAGGCCATATAGGCCCGCCATCGCTGGAATCCATAATCAATAGCTCCCACTGCTGCTGGCATCCAAGGAAGCCCAGATGGCCTGATCACTACTATATGCTCATATGCCCAGTAATGGAGCAAAAAACTAACATCGATACCTGTCCTCCGGCCAGTGGTATACATCCATAGCTCATGATATATCTGAGCTATCAAAGCATCAGTAAAAGCAAACACTTGTCTGAACTACAGGATGTCGCAAACACAATCTAATAATAATAGTGGGAATCTCCCACCTCCTGAATCTGGCAGAGAAAAATAGGATATCGTCATCTGAATCAAAACTATCCGTCTGCTCCTGGGCCTATCCTGTCTATACTGCGAGGCTATCCGCACTGCCCCGGACACTATCTCTGAATCATCCGCCCTATCTCCATAGAATCGAACTAGGGCCCTCTGCTGCTGCTCTCGTGGTGTAATCTCTATCGGGTCCCCAGTGATCGGTAGTCTCAAAATCCTATATATATCCTCATGGGTGATGGTCATCTCACCCGTCCTGAACCAAAAAGTGCACGTCTGGCTATCCCATCGTCACACTAGTGCTCGCATCAACTCTACATCTCACGGCACTCGTCTGTAGTACCTAAAGCCCCCGAGCCCGGCTAACTCTAAATGCCACCAATCTGCGTCAGTCACGTCAGGGAGAATAGTCTCTAGTAACTTGGGAATAGCATCCCTCATGTGTAGAACCTCTCGTGCCTGCATCCACGACATCAAGAGTAATATTAGCCTCATATTTTCCCAAATCAGAGCATCCAAAACAATTTTTTAAAAAATCTATTCAAAAGTCTATATAATTGGCGTCGATTAAATACAATCGACGTCATTTACTTTTAGTCAACGCCGATTAATGTCAATCGGCGCCGCTTACATCACATCGGTGTTGATTCTACCAATCGGCGCCGATTGATAGGCCGGATGTAAAAAAACACCCTGGCCTCCCACCGGGAAAAATAGAAAAAAAAAAATATATAAAGCAAAAGTAAAATGACGAGTTCAAGAAGAACCACTTACCCCAGGTCGTGTCCTCCTCCACTTCTGACTGCTTCTAGAGGCTTCCATGGTGCTCAAATCTAATTTTTGACTCTCTCTGAATCGATCGTCACGATGTAAATAAATCGTTCACATTTTCCGTTCACATATTTATATGTGCTTTGAACGGTCGGTGCCGACTATTTGGGGTCGACGCCGTTTATTTAGATCGGCGCCGATTAGTATAATCACCGCCAATTTCCCATATCTCTTTGCCGTAGTGTTAATGCTTGGCTTATATATCTGGTCATTATTATGCGCTGAATGTTGCCTTTTGGCACATATTTTCGATATCGCTGTCCATTTCGAGTTTGTTCCCTTTGCATGGGGCACTCGTAATTTTTTGGCAGCTTAGAGTTAACGGGTCTGTAGGCACTAACGTCATCTGCTTTGCAGACCGTCTGGTTGTCCCTACCAATGTGTCTCTCTTTAGATGCTAACTATTTTGCAGCCCTCCTTACACTCATGGGTTTGTAGGTACTCACGTCGTCTCATGAGGAGACCGTCTAGTCTGCCCTACCAATGTGAGTTCCTTAGGTTGCTGCCTCTTTATTCATGTTTTTACATCATCAATGATCAGATCTACTCCAGACATCTAGCTGGGGCATCCCGCATTTTCATCTACCTTTTTTTCAAACTTGGGATTGTTTGTTCTATCACCCATCCCATCCCTAGTTTGAGGGGGATCACATCATCACTTTTTCTTCCCCTCTTCCATCTCCTTGTTTTTGTCTCATAACCTTGCTTATCGCAAGTTACTTGACAAAAAGGGGCAAAATGTAGACACCTAAAATTGATTATCCAATTTGGTGTCCCTCGTGCGCGTTTGCTCTCTCAGGTAACCTGGGGCACGTTTATATCACCACTATCCCCTTGTGATATTATTCGATTTGTGATTTAAACTCCTATCCTAAGTTTAATTCACCCCATTATGTTTTACCCATGAGTAATTAAATATTAACTATTTAATTACACCTCTTCACATGTATCCTAACCACTTATCTACCCCATATTTATCCTATCCATGTATCACCCCTATTTCTCCTCCTCCCAAAGCGGGATATTTCCCGTATTAGAGTTGGAGGGATAACTCTTATCTTTCCAGAAATCATTCATTTTGGCTGTCTCAAGAGTCTATTCTGTGATCGGCACCGACCGGTACTCGGTCGACGCTGATTTTTCGGAGTGGCGCCGATTATAAGAGACAGATCATGACACAGAGACGTAGATTGTAAGAGAGAGAATGAGAGATATTTTAGCATCAAGTGTGAAAATTATCTATCGAATGAGAGTGGATCTTGTCTAAATCAATCCCTGAGAGGAGCACCATTACTCTGCTCATATCACATCAATATCACACGTCTCCATTGATTTTCTGGTGACTTTGTTCCTGCACCCAACACGGGTGGAGTCTTGCTAGTATCTCTCCAGCTTCCGCAGATCCAGCAGACGTTGACGATCTGGCCTTCACTTTCTGATTTCCAAATCTTCTCACACTTTGTCTCGGATCGACGCCGATCTATATGAGTCGACGCCAATTATCATCAGTCGACGCCAATTTTCATCAGTCGACGCCGATTCTACCTAATCGACGCCGATCTTCCTGCAGACAGGTAAAAAGACGTAGGTAACACAAATCCAGCTTTGTTTTTCACAGTTCCCTATTTTCTGTTGCTTTTTGCCTGCTGTTTAGATTATGTTTATTACTTTGATCAGAAAATCTAGTCTTATACGTACATCTTTTATCATGTATACTTCTTTAATTAATTGAAAATGTGGACTGACATCCGTCGAGGGAGCCTATCGCTTCCCGGATCCGCTTCTCGGGCAGTCCACCTAAATATCTTTTAATGTGGTCTTTTTCTGTCAAGAATCGGTGTCTCGTAGGTTACTTGGATCTACTGTGCAAAATTGCTCATGTGCACCCATCTTATCTACATCGGCTTCCTCATCCATCTACATCTTCGGGTCTTGTCCATCAGGTATCGATTTCATTAGAGTTTTCAGGGTTTTTGTGTTTAGTTTGGTGCATTAACTTGGACAGGTAACAAGCGCGAAATTCTTGATCTACAGAAAGACTTAGTGTTTCAAGAGTTACCTTATCAGTTATCTTGTCAGAGTTACTCCTCCTTGTAATCAATTTTGATGTTTAAATGAGATCATAGGAAAGGAGTATTTATGTCAAACTATGAATTGGTTTAGTCTCAAATGTTTTAAGGAATTGGGGTGATATGATATACTTTGTTTCTTCTCTTCTGATCTCATCTTTGAATTCTTGATTTGGATTCATGTGGTTTATTGCTTCCCTTGTGGACAAACCTAGGCTAGGTTCTATTTTTCTTGACCGGTATCTCGAAACTTTGATTCTTTGAATCTTGAATTATGGGTTGTCTTGACTGTAGATAAGTGACTCTTAAAATCTTAAATTCAAGTCTTATTTTAAACCATCAAAGGTTGAATAGGTGTCAAGTGCAAAGACACCTTAAAGGAAATTGTGGTTGTATGAGAATAAAATTATCTTCTCTCTCTCTTGCTTGGTAAAATGAAGAAGTATAAAGACTAATGTTGTTAACATGGGATAAATTACATTATTCTGTTGATGTTGTTAATTATTGCTAACTGAGATCATTTTTAACACTCTTCATTAGTAGTAGTTTTTACACTACTGTAACAATTCTAGTTTTTTAATGAGAGAACCTTAACCTTGGTATTTGAATTTCATGTTGCCATCATTTATCTAATTCTTTGCTAATCAGTTCTATGATTTCAATGTGGATAGAGTTGAAGAAACCCTTAGTCATATCTGTCTCATTTCTTTATTCAGATATATTTTTCTTTTGATAAAAAAGGGGAATGATATCTTCTCCCATCCTTCCTCAATTTTCTGAGATAAGGTTTTCAACACGGTTATCCTTGAACTCTGAGGGGAGTTATGAGTTGTTTCTCTCTCTCTCTCTCTTCACCCTTTTTCCTTACCTGTTTATTCTTGTTGAAGGAGCTGACCGGTTCAGTTGTATTACTTAATAGGATTTTCGAGTGAGTAATTGGGATTTAATCCTTTACTTATTCTCCTTGACTTGTGTTGATTGGAAACTATATCTGGTAATGTGTGAATAATGTCTAGTTTATGTAATCAAATAAATACACTTCCTATTTCTAACATGTTATGGCCTAACTTAAGACTTAGGCTATATCTTGGGCTTTAAATTTGGGTGTAGCATCTGAAATAGGAATCTCTTACCTTAAGATGTTGATGGCTCATCCTAAAATCTTTCATTAAGTTTGAATTATCTTGGTCATAGACATTTTATCATGGAACATGTTAATGCTGAGTATGTTGGATCTTTGCTTCTTAGAAATAACTCTAATTTTGGGAAATATTAGAATTAGTGTCTTTCTTTGGAATTAGATTGAATGAAGTAAGAAATAAACTATAAATTCCTATGGCTATAATGAGATAAGTAATTAGGATGAAATATTACTTTTCTGATATAATTTCTTATGAAACCAATGGCTGACGAGTGTTGATTATATCATGATCTTTACTAAATATTAATGTGGTTGATCACCTTGTAATTTATTTTATGATTTTTATTCTGTATGATGTATCTATATGTAATGTGTTACTATTTCATAAAATCAAAGTTAGTTCAAAGCACATTATTTTAGTGCTTAGTGCTTATCATGCTCAGTTTAATGAACTGGCTCGTGCTAGCAATTTTTTATAGATGGAATTCGTAAGTGATAAAGGAAGACAATAACTTTTATGATGTTATTTGTTACTTAAAGACTAGATCTTTTATGAAGAAATATGATTCATTATTGAAATGTATTGAAAGAGGAAAAGTTGTATTTCTTAATTGAGCTTGATGTTGTTTGACATGAAAGATGTCTGACATGCATGGTCTTGTAAAATGTGTATTTCACCTTGATGAATTGAAAAATATTGAGAGTTACTTGTACTTGGTGTGTCATTATACTTGTGCATTCTGTGAAGGGAATTTGTAATCTTATCTTTATCTTCTCACATTCTTATTTGAATGGGATTCTTTTTAATTTGACATTAAATAATTTAGATGGAAGGAAATAAGATACACTATCCCTTTATTGAAATGCATCTTATCAAATTAGCATGCATAGATGTTATTTTATCTAAGTCACCATGGTTCATTAAAAATATGTTAATGAAAGTGCAAATTAATTATGATGACTTGTATAATGTAAAAGGGTACAAGGAGCCCTAACTCATAACAAGAAAGAGGAAGGTGCACTTCCTCTTGACCAATACCTTGATAGGTTTAAACAAATGGAAGGTAAATCTAAACCTTTATCAATTAGACTTCATCTTAATGAAGTCTATTATAGTGGAACCTGTTTTGGAACTTAAACAGGTTAAGAATGGTTGAGGTAGAATAAGTAAATATTTTTGATGTTGTTGTTTCTGTTTTAGTTAACTAAATTATAAAGTAAGAAGTTCATGAATAAAAAATAATCATGAAGTTTCAACAATACATTAACAACTCAATTGTGGATTTCAACCTTAAGGGCTAATGAAATTAGGGTTCAGCATGGTTGCTGTAATTAAATCTTAATTACGACATATAAATGAGTAATTCACTTCTTTCTTGGGAATGTGCATCCAAATGAGGTGATTCAGTTGGATGTTGGCACACGCCAACTGTAGAACTGTACCTTCATGAAGACTAGGACATTCATGAGAATACAATGTTGTAGTTGACATGTTGCAACACCCATCAGAATTAGACCAACTAGATCTACAAAAATTTAGTCTTGATCTTAGTTTTACTCTAGGTTAGGATAGAAGCATGATCTACTATAGGGAATAACTCATGACGACTTAGGATAACTAGACACACTCAATTGACTTAGGTCGATTAAGTATGTCTAAGTACGCTTAGTCACTGCGAATGGTTCTCTATACCAAACTATGTTGCTAAAATGGGATAGGGCTAAAACTTTAACAAGTGGACTGACAAGAGTCAGTGAAGACCATTCTAGATAAAAAATAAAGTGGGGTGAAGGATGTATTCCATTAGATGAGTATGCCATCTATGAATATAAACATAGACAGTATGTGAAAATATTTGGTGAAAGTATCACAAGCTGCCAGTTGCGTTGTCCTATGTCACCTAGTTTAAGAAATAGGATTTCAGATGAATATTGGTAACAAATATTTAGATAGGTCTCTTAAATAGAATACTTCAATACCTAGAATAGGGTATGAGAACCAAGTATACTTAGTATAGAATACCTTGAGTTAACATGAGATATCAGGTAGAAAATGAGTCATGAAATGAGAGATCGATAGTTCAGTGAGACATTTACAACTGCATATGGTTATCTGTTATGAGATTGATTGGCATGGAATGTGTGTTATAAATTATGATTATTTAGAAAAGAGAAGATTATATATATATAATTTTTTTCCCCTTGTTTCTAAATTCTTAAAATGGGAATGTTACAGAAAGGTTGGTGGAGTCATAAGACTACTTTGAATATTTCATGATGTTCTAGTGCTCTCAAGAGAATGAAATTCCTTCTTTAGGCTTATGAAAGGAAGCTTTATTTTAAAGAAATCACAATGTGATTGTGAAAGTAATTGGTCATCTTGTTAGCTATAAAACCCTAAGAAAAGTCTTCTCCATGATGTTGAGAGCACAATCATAAGGTGTGATCATCTAGTTTTCTGTTCCTCTCCTAAATATTATTGTAGTAATCATTGAAGTATTTAAGAGCTTCTCTTGAATATTCATTAGAATAAAGTGTGTGCAATAGGCAAAAAGTTGGTATTAAGCATTAAGAGTGTCACAAATTGTTCAAGTTTTCTATGGTTTGAGTCTTAGGCATTATCTCTTGTTATAAAGATGTGTATATAACTATTATGAATGTACAGAGGACTAGTCATTCTCAATAAGGAAAAGAGTCACGAGTCAAGTACAAGTACATGTTGTATGGGTAAATAATTTTGAGGTCTTTGTCATCTTTTTCCACCTCAAGTAAATAATTATCAAATGATAGAATCCATGAAAATTAAAAGCATTTAATCCTTTTGTATCTGATCAAGGTCTGAATTTTTTTCTCCAGGATGTTATTGAGAAAGCTGATCAAGAAAATAAGGGTTTGGTCCTTGAAACCCTACCTAAGAAAAGTATGAAAACACATTACTATGTAGAAGTTATATTGCAAATTGGCACACCTCCATGAAGTAGGTGATGATGTTATACCCTCCACTTAACAAGTCAAGAGTGTCTACAAAGATTCAATGTTATGCTAAAACCTTGAAAAATCTAATCAATGCTGCTACTTGCAGTTGTATCTACTTCTATGTTAATGGTGGTAAAGAAAATTCATGACTGTGAAATGAGATCCCCTTTCCTATGCATGTAAAGATGTTTGTCAACTAAGGAGGAGACTTCAAAATTTGATATTTTGAAATCAAGAAGGTTTTGTGTATAATAGATGTTTCTTAACATGCACAAACTTTTGGAAAACCTTAATGGCATATAATTTTTTAAACCTCTACTAAGAATTGTGATTGTTATTTTGGATTCTGAAATGAATTTTGAAGGTTCATTACGCATTATGATGAGTATAAAGAGAATATGAAGCATTTTAGAGAATAGTGTAACGTCCCTACATGCTAATGCCACGTGGTTGGAGTTCTGAATATGTATTAAATAATGTATCTCATCAAAATATTCTGGTAGGTAAAGCTTGATAGTTATAAAGTTGAATGTCTGAAGGGGTCAGAATCTTGTTCTCAGTTAACTGAAGATTTTTTGAGTTCTCATTGGAAATCAGTTAATTTTCTTCATGAAGGACTTTATATCTCCTTTATGTGAGCATCAAAGTGGAAAATGTGAAGAGTTTTGAATAAGAGGAAAGGTAAATCAAATTTCTCTATCAAGAGGTAATGTGGTCTGTCAATCTAAAGTCAAGATGCTTAGAGTATATGTATACCAAATGAAGGATCAAAAATTTAATATAGTATTGTGTACAAAAAATATTAAGGTAAAGTTTAGAAATATTGGTTTGAGCTTAAGAAGATATAATAAGCCTTACATGCCCAAAGGGAAACTAAATGAATGGTCTTGAGAGTTGTCACAACATCTTCAAATTTTTGATATGCATTAATAGTGCAATGAAAAGAAAAACATGACCTAGACAATATTTGAAACATCCATAGTGTGGAAATTGGTTAATGTAACATCCCAATAATTAATTATTTTTATTGAAGATTTAATTATTCAGATTAATATGAATAATAGGAAAATGTATGTTAATTTGAATAATTAAACACCACCTTTTATTATTATTAAATGTAATTAAATTATTTTATGGGGCTTTTTTGTATGGTTCTGATTTTGTGGCAGGGGTCAAGTTGGTTAGGACGACACCATCCTTAATCGATATGGTTGATGTGAAACTTCATGTTGCGTTGATACCGATATGGACTAAGGGTGATGTCACTCCTAATTTGACTTGAAAATTGTGTTCATTATTGAGGCATAGAAGGAATTGTGTCATTGTTGTTGGTACCCAAATTAGTCCTGCATTTGTAGTCGAGAAACATCAACAGGTTGAGTGGGATGCCTAGAGAATGATGGATCAATATTTAAGCTATTTTATAGTTGGGGATGGATTCTTGGTAACTTAATCTTGGAGGAGTTAGATAACACCATGCTGAGGGTATGACCTACTCTCCTCGTTTAGGCTCTACCTTTAACCAAGGTGAGAGGACCTGTTTTGTAGTCTGTATTTGTAATGGAAATGAATATATCCACAGTATTTGACAATCCCTTATAAGGAAAATGTGAAATAAATTTAGGAAGACATGGTAAATTCAAAAAAGTCTAACTCTAATGAGTTGTCACTCTAAACAATGTGTTGGTGCTCAATTTAATCTCACCCCGTTTATTCAAAATGTCTCAGTCTACATGGTTTGAAGTTTTCTTTCTCTCCCTGTATTGATGCGTGAAAGCTATTTCCTTCATTTTTTTGCCATGATCAATCATTTCCTTTGGTTGAGGATCACATTAAGTCTAGATATTGTTTTCTGTTTCTCTATCCATGAGAAAGAATTTGTAATTTGGGCATAAATTTAGGTTTTTCCCCTTCCTTCTATTTTTCCACAGTCATGTTTTCCCTGTCAATTTTTGTCCCAACATATGTGGAAACGTGGTCCTTCCTAATTGGATGCGGCATGGCAGTTATTTTTGGTGAAATTTGCCACTTTTTTCACATTTGTAAAAATACCAAATCGACCCCGCAGCCCTCGATAGCATCTAATTCAGTTATTCAGCAAATATGAAGTGCCAGGAAAAAAGTCTTACTTTGACCCCGAAGAAGGACACGTGGAAATTTTTCATGTTACAAGTGGGAAGGTGGGTCGACAGAACATTTTGAAGTATTTTTCCTCTTTGTACGAGGAAGAAAAGTTATGAAATAACCCGCAACTCCGTTAGGGCACACATCAAAAGTTAGAAGCAGAGAGGTGGGTCACTGGGGCATTTTTGAAACTTTAAGGCCCACCTCAACTTAAAGCTTGGACATGTGGAGGGACGACGCTCATTTGAGGATCCGCCTCTGGGTCCTACCTTAGCAGTTGCACCAAGGAGACGCGTGGAGGCTTCCACTGGCTCCTCTCTATACTTAAAATTTTCAAGCAAATTTCTAAGGCCTTGGACATGTGGAGGGCCCATACCTATTTGGGGACCTACCCCTGTACTTTACTTTTGAAGTGGTGTTGAAGGAACACGTGGAGGTTTCCGCTGGATCCTGCCCACACTTAGACTTTTCAACAGCCGAAGAAACTTTCTCGGACCCTAGGCACGTGCCACTTTCCGCTGGTCATTAAACTCTTTCAACAAATTTGCTAGGCTGAGAAACATAGTGAGCCTGTGCTTGTTTAGGGTTTCCAATTTTGGGAACCATATCAAAAGTGTGCTAAAGAGACACATGGAGGCTTCTGCTAGCTCCTTTTTATAATGAAACTTTTTCAAAGGCCAAAAGGCAATTTTCTTGGGCCGAGTGCACGTGAAAGGCCCGTGCTTGTTTGGGAAACTCCCTCTGTACTTCACCTTTGTAGTTACACCAAGGAAACACGTGGAGGCTTCCATTGGCTCCTCTTTTGCACTTGGCTGACTCAGACTCACAATGCAAGTAATGTGGGATAATCCATGTGTAGAAACTCATTTATGAGAGGCACGAATGTAGGCATCCATGCGAGGGAACTCATTTATAAAGGTGTATTCTCGAGGGTGAAAAGGATTGTTTGACAGATCCAACTATACAGAGCCACCTGAAAATGATTAAAATGGGGATTTCTCGCATGACAGAACAAAAGAATGATTATAAGGACTATCAAAAAGTTATGGCATGACATACCAGTCATGGTTGAGGGTCTGAGAAATGTGATCAGTTCATAATTTGTCTACCTGGTAGCTTTCAGGTGTGAATTTGTTAAACATCACTTTTTGAGACAAATTGGTAACAAGTAAAGGATTCCTCGAATATTCTTCTTTTTTGGGGGAAAATTTGGGATGAATGAGAAAGTGAAATGTATAAATTCAATGAGAATAATCTTACAAAAGGTTGGGGGTTTAATTCTTACGAGAAAATTTGAGAAATCCCATATTCGTGAGAGACCATCTAAGAAACCTGTTAATCTCTTGTGTTTTAGATTTGATCGTGTCAAGATGGTTGCAAGTGTACAACCATTGAAAATCTCTGAGACTATTCAAGCATCTTTCCCCTACTGATAATCTAATAGATCTTGAATTAATCTATGTTAATCTTGGGAAAAATTGTGTTTGCTTTTATTTCAAAATGTTTTTAAATGGTTTTGATGTTTCTGTTGAAATTTTGTGTTAAAATCCCTCCAAATCACACATGATCTCGTCCTTGTTATAGTTTAGTGGAATTTGCAATTTCATTATGAGAAGAGCCTACCCCTACTTGAACTACCCCTATTTTCCCTGTATGTCCACAAATGAATAAATTGTACCACTAAAATATGCAGAAGCAATTAAGATTCCATAATGTCTTTAGTAACCTTAACCTTGTTTAGAAAATATCACCATTCTTTAGAAGTGACAACTCGCCATAGTTAAATTGTGGTGCATTGATCCTATTTTATCAAGGTTTCCTTTCAAATTTGTGTAAAGAAGGATATATTCATTCTCCTTCACCAACAGAGGTTACAAAATGGGTCCTCTCACCCTGGTTGAAAGGCACAACCTAAAGTAGTGAGGATCGATTAAATCCTTTTGAAGGTGCTATCCATTTCTCCAACATCTGAGTGACAAAGAGTCAACTGAATCACTTCCCCAGCTACAAAATGACATACATGATGATTTATCTATCTCTAGGCTTCTTGTTAAATATGTGATGATACTCAAATTGCAAAGAAGAATCAATTTGGATACCAACACAAGATTGGCACCGTTACTAGGGACTATTTGAACACCAATATCTATTTTTGTCAGCAACAACACCAAGATTGACACCGTTGCTAGGGACTGTTTAAACACTGGTACCTATTTGTGTGGCAACAACAACAATATTGGCACCATTGTCGAGGACTATTTGAACACCAGTACCTATTTTTTGCGGCAACAACACCAAGATTGGAGCCATTGCCAGGGATTATTTGAACATCGGGACCTATTTATGCGGAGAACAAAAACCTGAATGGTGCCGTTGTTGGGAATGAACAAAGGTGTACACATAATGACCCTGGTAATTTTTCTTACATGATCAAAGTGCAAATACGTTGTTTGAAATGTCATCCTGTGTTGAAATTTATAAGAATCGAGAAAAGTTACAAGTTCTGTGTGCATTATTTCTAGTTTCTATTGGTTTTTTACACTAAGTTTACATCATCAATGTTAAATACGGGTAAAGGAAGGTTAGATCTATGAAGCTTTGCATGAATTTAGTGTTGACATACATTTGATAGATCAATTTTAGTGCATTTGCACAACTAAGGTGAAAATCCTTAGTGATAACTCCGTGTTGAATTAATTTTTGATAAATGTCAGTGTCTTAACCTCTGTCAATTGAAATTTATCACTAATATTTGCAAATATGGAAGGAAGAAGATATTTCTTCATTAAAGACCCTGCTAGAAGGTTGTTTCCAGAATTGGGAAAGACAAATTCTGAAGGAAGAAGAATCTAGAAAGTTATTGGAGATCAGAAATCAAGAAAAGAGTTATCAATTGTGGAAACTGATCATCCTGTCATTGAATATTTCCATACTTCCTCAAGTGCTTCTGAATCAAATAGTCTTTTTGTAGATCAAATTTCTCCATCTAGAGAGGGGCCTTCATTTGTATTTGAAAAGTTTATGTCTCTTTCTGTCGCCTGTGTTTTCCAAATCTGATAGGATATTCTAAGAAATAGAGTTTTTAGAGAACATTCATTATTAGAATTGCATTCATGTGCCCCATAGAGCCCTCACTCCTCATCATTTTATATCTCCTGTAAATTCACCATGTCAAAACAACATGGCCCAACCCCCACCCAGACCTCCATTTGTTGTTAATACCTTTGGTCCTATAAATTTTAGAGGTTTGGATGGATATCCAAATGCTGTGCCCCAAGATGTTAGAAATAGACTGCCTAAATTTCAAGGAAATAATGCTATTACTGGCGATCAACACTTAAATATTTTTGTCAATATGATGGAAGAATTTGAGATAAAATTTGAGGATGTGTACATAAAATTGTTTATTCATACTCTAGAGGAGGATGCATGGGATTGGTATAAATCTTTGCCAGATAACTCCATTGAATCATGGATAGAAATGAAGAATGCTTTTAGATTGCAGTATGGAGATAAAATAGACCCTAGGTTTCTTTTATCAGAACTTGAAAATATTAAGAAGAATCCTAATGAATCTATTCATGATTTCAATAAAATATTCAATAAAACATTGAGAATATTTCCTGTAAACTTAAGGCCATGTGATGAATATTTTCTGCTAAAGTATTCCGATGCATTTGACAAAAAGGCAACATACTATTTAAGGGACAAAAACCTAGGAACTTTGAGGCAAGACTTTACCATGGCTTTGCAGATTGGAAACAACATTAAAGCAATTGGTAAACCTCCTAAGAGAGAAGTCATCAAATTGATAAATCTAGAGAAGCCTCAATCAAACAAGGTTGTCGATCTGGAGGAGGTTGTAAAAATTCTGGCCGGAGTTGTTAAAGAAATATCTTACAAGTTAGCCAGAGTAGAGAAGGGGATTGGAAAAGGTTCCCAAGGTCAGCATAAAGTACAAGGTCAAGAAATATTTGCAAATCATCCCATAGGTGATCATAGATCAGATGACAAGGGTAAAGGGCCTATGGAATCAGGAAATAGATAGCCCCAACCCTGGGAAAATAGATTGGTACCTGATCCTTTAGCTGTCAGAGTTGTTACTGTGGAAGAATCTCATGATATTGAGTGGTGTGATAGCTGTTTCTTTCCCCATTCCCCATGTGATGTTGACAAGGGAGTTGAGGAAGAAGAATGATGACGATGAGATAGGTGATGATGCATGCATGATGGATTTCTCTACAAGTTCATAGCAGGGAATGAACTCAACTGAACTAATAAGTGCCAGAACTACTGTTGATTTCTGGGATTGCATTCACTGGGTATTACCTCTTCCTCCTACTCATACTTTTGAAATTGATATGGTACAAGATTTTGAGTTGCCTAGTAATTATTTTGAGTACTTAAGGGACATTAATGATTAAAAATTATGATGGAGGAATTCCTTCAGAAGAGGAAAGACAATTGTTAATGAATGCAGTAGTTGGCCATGAAAAAGAATATAATACTAGGAGAAAAGTTTTCAAAGGGAGAGGGCCTCAGGCCAAACCAAAAATTCCAATTCTTACTAGTATCCCTAAGGAAACCCCTAAAAAAGATGCATCTGGAAAAGGATTTGTCACCCCAAATAAAACTTGTGTTCCTCCCCATGCTCAGACTATGAAAAATCCCATGCCATCAGATGAATTTGTAAACCTTCCTCCTAACACTGCCTTACCCAAATATGTTCCTTGTGACATAGCCCAAATCTTGAGTCAGATCAAGATTACTGTTCCTATTGTTGAATTGTTTAGAATCCCTGAGCATAAGAAGAGGGCATTTGATTATTTGGGGCTTAAGGAAGAAAAGGTCACCCAGGGTAAAAATGTAAACAATGTAGAGGTTCCTCCTGCCATTACAAAATTAGAAAAACCAAAAGCATTGGAGGAATTGGGTGAACCACCTGAGGTTTATTTGGGAACTTCTCTGGTTGAGTCTCAGGTGAATGTGGATCCATTTTTCACTACTTTGATTATTAAGGATAGACTATTACATAACTACATGTTTGATTTAGGAGCCTCATGTAATGTAATACCTCTTGAGGTCATGAATGAGTTAAATCTCAAAGTAACAACTTATGGTAAATGTACTGCCATGGATTCAAGAGAGGTGTCAGTAGTTGGATGTGTCAAGGGTTTAGTAGTACAATTGGTAGCTTATCTAGGAAAGTACTTAAATTTGAATGTAGTAATTGTGGATTGTCCTACTAAATGGGGTATGCTATTATCTAGAAAATGGGAAGCTAGTGTGGGTGGAAGTGTGCAAATGGACATGTATTATTATTAGTAAATAGTTTTGAAGGGACTATACCTTATTACAATAAGGGCTCAAAAACCAAGTAGAGCTATAGAGGGAAAACAAAAGAGGATCAAAATATAGATAAAGCATTATGCCCAACAGTAACCAAAAGATAGTTACTAGTGGAAAGCAAAACAGAATTGAAAATGCAACAAGATAGCAAAAGAGCATCAGAAAAAAAATGAAAAGACCAAAATATAGTAGTGTAAAACAAAACCCTCCAGCCCAAGGGAGATTATTTTTTGGAAGCTCTATCGATCCTGGATTTGATTGTTTGTAGCGAAGTGAACAACGCCAAAGTGGTGATGTGTTTGGGGTCACTTGAATTCAACTTTAATATGGTCTAACTTCTCTCCTTGTCAGTCCCCTAGATAGTTTCAGGGACTCCACTAAGCATGGAAATGCTGTGAACATGCTGTTCCAAAAATTCACTAATGGCATTGAAGATAGCCATGTGATGGTCGTGATTGTCTTTGGTTCTCCCCAATTTGTTGTCCAAAGAGTTCAATTTCTTTTAGATGTCTGCAATATGATAATTCCCATTATCAGTTTCATCACCATCCTTTGTTTTTCCCTTCTGTTTGGTAATGTGCTGCAGGTCCTTCTTTAACTTCATCATATCATTTTCTAAGGAATTCAACTTGTGAGGAATATTATTCCCCTCCTGTTGCAAGGTTGTATCCTGGCCAACATTACTAATATGCAATAAATTATGCACAACTTCTAGCTATTTAGCGCTACTAAGAACCTGGGTAGAGTGAGGGATGTCAATTTTAGGAAGTTTTGGGTTCTTATTCTCAAGAGTTTGGAAGAGGTGTTCAGGATGGAAGTGGCAATTTCCAATGATGGTAGGGATGTGTGGATTACTGGGAGAGGGTGGGAAGCTGGGGAACTTAGAGACATAGAGCTTATGAAGCTGAAAAATAAGGCCTTGGTGAAGAGGAATGTCATGAGAGTTCTTCTGGAATTATAACATAGAGTGCTCAAGGGAATTTAGCAAGTAATGCAGGAAGCAGACCACAAATTGTCTTCTAAAGTGGTTAAGAAAGACTAGGTGCTTGACAGGGACTGTTATGTAGCATCCTTCTAAAAAAATGTACCTAACCATCATTTTTGTAACCTCATTAGAAGGCTTGGGGATATAGCTTACCCTAACACCTGCAGTTACAAATTCGAGCTCCTCACTGTCATCAGAGAATTTATTTTCCTCGGTAGTCTTATCGATCCTTTTGTTGAAAAAACAAAATCCCTGCAACTCGAGGCCTATTTCCTCAGCTATTAATTATTCATTTATAGTTACTAGATGACCACGATACTCCACCTTTCTGTCCTTCCAGTCCATTTAGAAATGAATCAAAATATTTTTGTCGTGCCCCTGAATGTGCTCTATGAAGTTGGAAATTCCTCCCTTTTGAAGGAGGTTCCATATCTCCTGATTGTTCTTCCAAGCCGGATCACTACAAGGCTCCAGTTGGCATGGGGAACCTCCCATCTCCTTCTCCCTACTAGTCCTGTAATTTTTCTACTCAAAACCCTCGTTTGAATCATTACTTTCCTTATGCCTATCCTGGTTTTTAAGAACCCAACCACCTATTCAAGAATCATGGGAGTTATTATGGCCGTAATTAGGATGATATTTCTCACATGTGTGATCTTTCACACCTGCTAAAGCCCACACCGTCTCATTATAAAACCTAATCCATGCATGATTGCCCATATTTATCCGCATTAATGCTATTATGTACCTCCTTAGGGATGCAATTTTCATTATCCCAAATGGTTAGACTATTATTGATGCCAAAATCCTGGCTTCAAGGTATCCACTACCTTATTCCCCTCCCTATAAGTATGCCTAATGTTGACCATTCTTGAAATTTTGACAAATATTTATGGATTCCATAATGAATTCCTTAGTAGTCCAGCTAGGAGGAGAAAAATTATTAAGGTGATGGATAATGTTTAGTGAATCATCCTTCCAGAATGATGTTCTACATGTTATAATCCTTAGCAACCCTTAGACCCCATAGAGAAGCTAGGGCTTGTACATACTAGTTTTTCTGCAATCCACATTTTTCCAGCATTGAGGCTACAACTAAGTGAACCTTTATGATTGTGAATTACACCTCCTCCTGCAGCAATCCCAGGATTACCCAGTAGAGGCATCCATCAAAATTTAGTTTATGCCAGTTAATATCAGAAGGGTTCTAATGAATCGAAGAGCTATCAATGTTTGAAGTACTCCTATTCTATAGATTTGCAACTCCAATCTTCCATTTGGAAAGAATATATTCTTCATTCTTAGGATATTTCTTATTCTTGGGAGGTTTGAATCTCTTAATATTTTCTTTAATAGCATAAGTGATATTAGCAAAGCTAATCTTCCAATTTTGTTTATTGTTTCTGAAAATGATGTCATTTCTATCTTTCTAGATCCTCTAGACTAATATGGGGCATGACTAGTTTCCAAAGTATTCTCACAACAAAGTGTGTAAAAGGAGGATTCCATTGGGTAAAAAACTAGATGAAATCCTTTGACACAGTCTAGAAAACTTTGAATTTAGAAAAGGCATAACTCCATATCATTGAAGCATACTCATAGTGAGAAAAATTAGATGCTTAATGATCCTCAGTATCTTTTTTGCAAAGGTGACATCTATTTGGTATGTTTGAATCCTTTCTTCATCAGGTTGTCATTAGTATGAATTCTACCTTTGAGAACAAGCCAAAAGAAAAAATTGGCCATTTTAGGGGTTAGTTCAGTCATCCAAATCTTACTCCAGTAAAACTCACTCTGGATATTTTCAAAGTAAGAGTATATAACTAGATTTGACCGTGTAATCTCCATTCTCTAGAATTGTGCTAGACAATTTCATCCTGAACTTCCAATTGATTCAAGGGAATGTAGGTCCAATTGTTCCTATAAAGGGAACATCATGAAGTTCAGTTCATTCCTATCCACCAAGAGTTGTTTCCATCTCTTCTGGAGCCAATAGCCTTATGAAGTTACCTAGTGAAAAGAAAATTTTATATCTGGCATTGAGGACCCCAACAATGCTTCTTATGAAGACTATTACTATGCAGACATTGAGGATTGATAACTCTGTGAGCTATGTTTTTTTCAAGGAGTATGAAATTGATCAATGTTGATATCCTGAGCAGATTGATTTTCTTGGGACACTGATGTTTGATGCAGCCTCGAGAGATGTTGAAAGCACTTGACCTAGGCACAAAGGATAAGCCTAAAAAAATGTGGTCAGATAGCAACTTGTATGGAAAAAAGAAATAATCATATGACCAATTGTTAAAGACGTATCAAAACTACTTAGCATGGTCATATCCAGAATCAAAGGCACTTGAAAATTTTCCTTGATTGTTTTCTCTGAATCAAGGCATGCATCATTGTATAGTGTATAGTCTTTTGGTTTTGTTCTATTTTCATGTTTTTCCTGTTTCAGTTTTTTCTGGTCCCTATGTGACCAGGATTTTTGTTGGTTTCTCAGTTCATCTTGGGGAATTTGGTTATTGTCTTTCTAGCTCTGCAAGCTTGTTCTTTGAATCCGTTTCCCAATGGATTTTTGGCACATGGTCTATTGTTCTTGTGGCAATTGCAGGGAGTGCCCATCCCTGAGTCGGAGCCAATTTTGGTTCTCAATTTAATCTCACCCTGTTTGTTCAAAACATCTCAGTCTGCATGGTTTGAAGTTTTCTCTGTCTCCCTATATTGATGTGTGAAAGTTGTTTCCTACACTTGGTTTCCATGATCAGTCCTTTCCTTTGGTCAAAGGATCATATTAAGTCCAAATTTTGTTTTCTATTTCTTTGTCCATGAGAAATAATTTGTAATTTGGGTGTAAATTTTGGTTTTTCCCATTCCTTCTGTTTTTCCACAGTCATGTTTTCCTTGTCAATTTTTTTCCTGACATTTATGGAAACGTGGTCCTTTCTGATTGGATGCAGCATGACGGGTCTTTTTGGTGAAATTTGCCACTTTTTCACATTTGTAAAAAACACCAAATTGGCCCTGCGGCCCCGATAGCATCTAATTAGTTATTCAAAAAATATGAAGTGGCAGGAAAAAAATCTTACTTTGACCCTAAAGAAGGACATGTGGTATTTTTTCATGTTACATATGGGAAGGTGGGTTGGCGGAACATTTTGAAGTTTTTTTCCTTTTTGTACAAGGGAGCAAAGTTATAAAATAACCCACAACTCTGCTGGGGCCCACATCAAAAGTTAGAAGCAGAGAGGTGGGTCACCTAGTCATTTTGAAACTTTAAGGCCTACTTCAACTCAAAGCTTGGACACATGGAGGGTTGATGCTTATTTAAGGATTCGCCTCTTGGTCTTACCTTAGCAGTTGCGCCAAGGAGACATGTGGAGGCTTTCACTGAATCCTCTCTATACTTAAACTCAAGCAAATTTCTAAGGCCTGGGACATATGGAGGGCCCGTGCCTATTTGGGGACCTACCCTTGTACTTTACTTTTGAAGTAGCACCGAAGGGACACGTGGAGGTTTTTGCTGGATCCTGTCCATACTTAGAATTTTCAACAGCCGAAGAAACTTTCTTGGACCCTAGGCACGTGGTGCTTTCCACTGGTCATTAAACTCTTTCAAAAAAAATTCCAGGATGAGACACGTGGTGAGCCCGCTCTTGTTAAGGGTCTCCACTTTTGGGCACCATATAAAAAATGCACCAAAGAGACACGTGGAGGCTTCTGCTGGCTCCTTTTTATACTGAGACTTTTTCAAATGCCAAAAGGTAATTTTCTTGGACCCAAGGCATGTGGAAGGGCCGCCTTTTTTGGGAACCTAACTCTATATTTAACCTTTGTAGTTGCACCAAGGAAACACATGGAGGCTTCTGCTAGCTCCTCTTTTTCACTTGGCTGACTCAGACTTGTAGAATAGGTAGTGCGAGATAATCCATGTGAAAAAATTCATTTCTGAGAGGCACGAATGCAGTCATCCATGTGAGGGAACTCATTTCTCAAGGTGTATTCTCTAGGGTGAAAAGGATTATTTAACAGATCAAACTATAAAGAGCCACCTGAAAATGATTAAAACAAGGATTTCTCACATGAAATAATAAAATAATGATTAGAAGGACTGTCAAAAAGTTATGGCATGGAATTCTAGTCATGGTTGAGGGTCTGAGAAATGTGACCAATTCATAATTTTTCCACTTGGGAGCTTTCAGGTCTAAATTTATTAAACATCACTTTCTGAGACAAATTGGTAACAAGTAAAGGATTCCTTGAATATTCTTCTTTTTGGGGGGAAAATTTGGGATGAATGAGAAAGTGAAATGTATAAATGCAATGAGAATACTCTTGCAAAATGTCGAGGGTTTAATTCTTATGAGAAAATTTGAGAAATCCCATCTTCCTGAGAGATCATCTGAGAAACCTGTTAATCTCTTGTGTTTTAGATTTGATCACATCAATATGGTTGTGAGTGTACAACCATTAACAAGCTCTAAGACTGTTCAAGAAAAATCCCCCTGCTGATAAATCTAATAGATCTCAAATTAATCTGTGTTAATCTTGGGAAAAATTGTGTCTGCTTTTATTTCAGAATGTTTTCAAATGGTTTTGATGTTTCTGTTGCAATCTTGTGTTAAAATCCCTCCGAATCACATAGGATCTCATCCCTGTGATAGTTTAGTGGCATTTGCAATTTCATTATGAGAAGATCCTTCATCATGTAATGAGATAAACAATTTAAAATCACTTCACTGTCATTTTGTTGATAAAGATTGTTTGTAATATTTTGAGTGTATCTTAGGCATGAGGAACCATGGGTCTTTAATGTTTAATTGAGTCTTTAGCTCAAGCCTTCATGTTAAATTCTTGGAGATTGTGTGAAACTGTGAAAATATGGGCCTCCAATGATGCACACCTTCTAGTTGAAGGAATATGTTAGCTACTCTGAAGCATTATGTCATTTAGTTTTCCAATTGTTGTGAAGGTTCTCAAATATCTAGCAAAATTAAGTTTATCCTACTTAATCTCCCACTAAAAATGATTCAAAAACAATGAATCCTACCTGAACTAACCTTGTTTACCCTGTATGTCCACAAATTAATAAATTCTACTGCCAAAATATGTAGAAGAAATCAGGATTCCATAATGTCTTTAGTAACCTTAACCTTGTTTAGAAAATATCACCATTATTTAGAAGTGACAACTCGTGAGAGTTAAATTGTGGTGCATTGATCATATTTTCTCAAGGTTTCCTTTCAAATTTGTGCAAAGAAGGATATATTCATTCTCCTTCACCAAAAGAGGTTACAAAATGGGTCCTCTCACCCTAGTTAAAAGGCACAACCTAAAGTAGTGAGGATAGATCAAATCCTTTTGAAGGTGCTATCCATTTCTCCAACATCTAAGTGACATAGAGCTAGCTGAATCTCCTCCTCGGCTACAAAATGATATACATGATGATTTACCTATCTCTAGGCTTCTTGTTAAATCTGTGATGATGCTCAACTTAAAAAGGAGAATCAATTTGGATACCAACACAATGCAGATGTCTCCTATAACAAGGTTTAGACTACTAAAGACAACAATGAAACCACATTGCTTATGCATATTTTTTCTTTAACAAGGAAAGCATGGGTAGTTCTGGTGGGATTTGTCGGTTTTAGATGTATACTGTTGGGGAATTAAGTAGGATAAAGTTTATTATACCAAATCTTTGGGAAATCTTAACAAATATTGGAAGATCACCAGATGAGATGATGAAAACGCTTCAAATAATCAATAATGAACCTTCAACCAGAAGGTGTGCATCCATGGAAGCCCAAAGATACATGGTTTCAAAAATTCTTTGAGAATTTAAACATAAAATCTCATGATAAAGACTCAATTAAACATCATTAATTCATGATCTGTCATGCCTAATATACACTCATAGGCTAATAAACAATCTATATAAAAAAATGGGAGCATAATGCATTTAAATCAATTTACAGTAAAATGAAATGAAATTTCTTCTCACAACACAATTGCAATCACCATAATGCTACCAAAAGGATAAGATATTGTGTGATTCAAAGGAATTATTAACATAAGATTGTAATAAGAACATGAATAGGTACTTGAAACACCTCAACTTAAAAAAGACACAAAAATGCTCATGATTAACACTATTAACTCAGGGCTCATCAAATTTATCAGCAAGGGAAATTTTCATTTACATTCTCAATTCTTTTCAATGGTTGTACACTTGTAACCATCTTGACATAATTTGATTTTAAGGCTCAAGAAATTAACGGGCTTCTTAGAAAAATTTCTTGGAAAAATGGTTTCTCTCTATTTTTTCCTTTCTCTTCTAAAAATTTCAGAAACATTTAACCCCCCTTATGCAAGAGTATTCTCATTGCATTTATATAGTTTCACTCACTCACTCATCCTCCGTTTCCCCAAAAAAACATGAATCTTTATAGAGAATATTATTTTCTATTTTTTCCATGTGGAACAGTTGTGATCCATTCACATTTCTTACTTTCATCAAATATGATTTGGGCACCATGTTTCCACCTTTTGACAGTTATGTCAATCATTTATTTCCTCTTGGTGTGTAGGAAACCCCTTTTTAATAATTACCAGGCGGTTCCATATGTCTTGATGTGACAAGAAATCCTTTTCACCTTTGAAATTATATCTTGAGAAATGCATACATGCATTCATGCCTCTTAGAATTATTATCCTCACATGGATTATATCACATCAATCAAATGCCTTCTATCGCAGAGTTCCAATTTCTCTCAATTTTATTTTTCTTGTGTGAGCTAAGAAAAATTCTCTTTCATCTGGTGGAAATGATTTCAATCGACTCAACCTGTCTACACCATCCTCATTATAAATTCAATTCTTCTTTCTCACAAATATGCATTCCTTTTCCTAGCTTGAAAGTGAAGAATTTTTTCGTAGCCTTTATCAGCATAATGGTGAATGTGGTTGCAGAAAATAGTTTGAAAGATATTTATTCAGAATATTTAAACCAAATATTTGACCTGCATGGTCCATATGAAGCATTTTTTCAGATCCTTTGAAGGGATACTAGAGGGTGGCTGACCTATCACCAAGTTCATCTCACACTCCTTGTGAGATTGATTAAGATAAATCATGTCTTCTCAGCTTTCCAATCCATGTATTTCCATCTTTTTTGGTGGGAACATAAGAAATTTCTAGAAGACATGAAGAAATTATGGATTAAAAGGAGACCTTCTATATCAGGGATAACTGATCACCAGTGTCCCTTTTTATGCAATGAATAATTTGTGCTAAAGGATATTCCCAATGAGTCTTACGTGCTTTATGACAAGTTTTCCATTGATACAGTTCCTTCCATTTCTCAAAAAATGGATGACTTGGAGAGGAGAATAATTTATCTACAAAAAGGTCAGGAAGGACCTATGCCATTACAACCATCCACCACACCAGGACCTTTCTTTAGGAAAGAAGAGGGGAGAATCAAGCTCCCAACCCCCAATTATCATTTCGGATGGAGAAGAAGAAACATCTCTATCTTCTCATCACTCTAAGGCAGAAATTTCTTCTACTAAGGACAACAGAGGAAAATTCACTTTTCGATCCTCCACTCGTTCAATGCATCATGCTCATCTCATAGAGTAGTAATTTTCAGGGCCCCTGCTAATTCCTTCTCCAAGAGAGTTCCCATCCTTCACAAGGAGATAGAAGGGTGAGTCTTTCTCAAGATATCTTGTTCCACCCGGTCCCTAGGGTGAATTTATTTCTCTTTCGGCCACTCCAGAAATTCCCCTTCAGTCCACTCCCGATAGGTGTCTTCTTATTAGAAGAAGATCGAGTTAGAGAAAATCATGGACAGTCCCAGAATGACCTTCAAGTAACTGATGTATATGGGGATGTCTTGGGATCTAGCGGGGTCTATTGTGTTTGTTCAGAAGACATAGGGGTTATATGAATTCATGTTGAGGAAGAACATGATTTTGAAAAAACTTCCTCTGCTCGGAGGAAATTTCAAAGGAGTAAGGGATAACTAAGTGTTGTTTCTCTTCTTGTGTCCTTTCTTCCAAACATGTATACAACTTTCTTCATCATGGGCTGGGGCCCCTATAAAAACCCATTTTTTGATTTATATCAAAAACTTTTTCTTTATCTTCATTATACAAGTCTACATGATGTTTAAAAATATTGATGTTTGCATGTTTAGATCACCCCACACTGGCCCATATTTTTTTTGCATTCCTAGGGATTTGATTGTAGCTCTAAAATTCTTCTGGTTTCATCAATGGTTCCTATGATTTTTGTTTACCCCCCTCCTGTCTGTCTCCATTTAAAGAGCCTTGACTCTAATTTTAGCCACACCTTCAGTTTGTATGCATTGGGACCTAAACTACATTAAATTTTTCTGAACACCAAGTCCTCTGCCTATTCATTTGGTTCTTTCACCGGTGGTGGCTACTCTGCATGACATGTGGAGATCCTACACATCCTTAGGTCTTATCTCCTTCTCTATTTTTTGAATATGTGCCTAGGTGACACATGGAAGCCTATGATCCCTCCCTCTTTTCTTTGAATTTTTGGCCTTCTTGGGCTACCTTTTCGCGCCATTAGCCACATGGTGTATCCTCGCTCCTTGAGAGTATTTAATTCTTTCTACCTTTCCAATGATGTGCCAAAGGGCCACGTGGACATCTTCCATGTTTGGTTTCACTCCTTAATTAAATTTGAGTCCCACGAAGCACAAAAGAAAATCAGGAGCATAAAAGGGGCCATTTTTCATAGGATTTATAGGGGAAACATAACTATTAAATTCCTTGACCGAAAAAGAGGATTCATGCCCTAATCAAATGACTCACATCTATTTCCAACATGATTCTATCTTTGAGCATACATTTAAAAAAATGGGTAAACTGATCAGAGTAAAATTTGTAAAGGAATACACTAGATTCAAGGGTGAGATCAATTTAAACACTAACAAAGGCTCCAACTCGGGGATGGGCACCCCTCGTGGGTGCCGCAAGAACCACATAAACCCAAATAAAATATACCAAGTGCCTAAAAATCCATTTGGCTATGGAGTCAAATTAAAACGTGCACATGTCGAATAAATACAACCTTCCACAAAAACAGACCGAGAAACCAAGGAAACTAGTCACTGTAGACCAGGAGAACAAAAAGGGAAACAAAAATAGTAACAAAAGGGACAAACAAAACAAAAATACTATAAACTATACAGGAATGCAAACCTTGTTTGTATTAATCAAGGAAATGTTTTAGGTGTCTGCCATTAACAGGAAATTCAAGAAGATCCCCATCTAGATCCTTCAGGAAGAATGTGTTCTCACCAATTCTTATGTCAATGGAGTAAGGGCCCATCCATAATGCATTAAAATTTCCATGCTTTCCTTTGTCTTCATGCCTACTATCCCAAATTATTACCATATCTCCAATTTTGAAATCTCTAGGGTCACCTTTTTATCAAAAGTTGTCTTGACTTTCTCTCTGAACTTTAGGTGCCACTAATGAGACTCCCTTCTCTCTTCAACTAATGCCAATATATGATTCATTCTTGTCTCATATGTTTCTATCAGCCCTTCTTCCCCAAGTTTTTCCAAAAATTGATAGATGATAGTTGCAGATGCAAGGGAAATATAAATTGAATTCCATATACAAGCTCAAATGGACTTTTTCCAGTGACTCTTTTATTTGTAACCCTTTCTACCCATAAGGAAAACTTGAGTTGCTCACCCCACTTCTTATTGTTGACCTAAAAAGTTCTCCTTACTATCTTGAGTAGGATTTTGTTACTGGATTCAAGTTCACCATTCCTTTGTGGATTATAATTAGAAGCATAAGTCAATTTTATGACGTCCTGTTGACACATACTTATTAAAGGTTTAGCTCTAAAGCTCATAGCATTGTCAGCCACAATTATTGATGACACTCCAAATCTACAGATGATGTTATTTAGGATGAAATCCATCACTACTTGATGAGTTTCTTATCTAGTAGGCATGGCTTTCACCCATTTAGTAAAATATTCTGTAGCTACTAGAATCCACTTGTGCCCTGCACTTGAGGAATCTGTCATTTCTCCAATGAATCGATAAATACTGGTTTCAAAGGAAAATCACCAGATGCTTTCATTTTTCCAAAAAACCTTTGATATTTTTCATATTTTCTAACCAATAATGTTGTATATTTAAAAATAGTAGGCCACCAATAAACTACTCTTAGAATCTTATGAGCAATTGCTCTTCCTGAAAAGTGGTCTCCACATACACCCCCATGAAATTCATCAATAATATTGGGGGTATCTTCCTTTATTATACACCTCAAGTAAATTCCCTTTGGGTTTTTCCAAGCCAATCCATACTCTGTCATAACATATTTTTGGGAATTTAGTTTGAGTGTCCTCCTTTGATTTTTATCCAAGTGACCTGGACACTCCAAATTTATGAGGTAAAATATAATGTCTTTTTATCATATGGAATTTGTTATTCTATCCCAAACAATCTCATTTTCTCCTTCAACTTCATTGATTTCCATGACATGTAGATTGATTTCTGCCATTAATCTTGCAAGACGCAAACCCCTTACCAATTTTGTGGTTTGAATATCCATATCATATTCCCAAATAACCATTCCTAAATGCATTGGCATATCATCCAATTTGGCTTGGAAGATCACCCAAGGCATGTGTAGGCACTGAGCCCTTCTTTTATGTGAGCTTCGTGAGAACGTTCTTTCTTAACAAGAGGATGCAATACAACCAAAAAATAAGTGCATCCATTATTGGAATTTAAGATGTAAGTATTAAATCCTAGCCTAATGCACTTGAGCATAGAACAACATGATCAAATCAATGAAAGTAGAATCAACCATGAAATAACATCAAGAAAACCCATAACATGCATATGAACATAAGGGAAATGCACAGATCAAGATCCATCACATGAGTGTTTCAGAATCACTTCATTGTATTTATTAGCCAAAATATGGTAGCCAAGATTACATCAAAAGAGTCTGATTCATGGAAATGTTCACACTAGAAGAGATTTATTTACATCACAGAGCTCGCCATTACACATTACACAATATCGCTATATCTCTCACTCTATATCATTTTTTTACTTCTATATCCATCCTTATCTCTCTTTCTCCTCTTTGAAAACCATCCATTATTCTAGAATAATCATCAACCTTCCCTCTTAACCACTCATCATTATTACCTATGAAATCCTGAATGAATCAGTTTATGATTGCTCTACCACTACCCAAGAATATGCCAGATTTTGCCATGCGTTTCCCTCAATCCAGTGCCTTTAGCATGAATGTTCCAGCTAATCCTTAACAAACTTGAATCCTTATCCTTTCATGATAACCGAATTGATGTCGTACAATATCTTTTCCTTGAGCTGTAAGTCTCCATGGCTTATCCACATTTGTATTTGGTCGCTTTTCTATTTTATCCCTACGCGTGTCTTTTCCTATTGTCCAAAACTCACTAAGTCCCAAATCCATCCTTCTCAGGCATGATCCTTCACGCCTCTCCAAGAACCTTCTGCGTGTTCCTTTGCACCCTCCTTTTTCATGCCACAAGGCTTCATGCCTTAGGTACTTAGTTACTTTAGGGGCTCAACATCACCCCACACTAAACTAGTTACCACCCCTGCAATCCTCCATGCTTCCTGAACAAAAATTGTATCGATAATAATAATCCTCTAAAGAATAAAAAATAGTGGTTTGGAGATAATATGAATAAATAATTGAGGAATGGGGGGTGGGGGAATGTTATGCGACCAATTGGAGGAGTTCGGGGATTTCCACATCTATCTCATCCTTTAATTTATCCTAGGCCTTCAATTATAATAAGGCCTTTCCTGGTGTTTCACCTACAACACTTGACACATGGTATGGGATGATTTCTTCCACCCCCAACTCCACACAGACACCCTCAAACTCATCCATCCATTCACTGATGGAGTCTTGGAGTTCACTGATTTTGAAGTCTAGCTTCTCGCACTTTGTCTTGATTTTCTCCTTCTGGGTTGTTGTGTTAACAACCAACTATGTGCATTCTTCCTTATTGGTGGGTATTGTCTCCTTCAAAAATTTTAGGGCTTCCTCTTCCTCTATTACCTATGTGTCGATGATTGGCTCGTATTTTATAAAAATATTGAAGCCCCTATATGTTAGTATATTTTCCTCCTTGAGTTTGGAGAGTAAGTCTTTCAACTCAGTGATCTACGATTCAATGATGACCCTGTTCTCTTCTTTTTCCTTTGTGAGCTCTACAAATGTGGGGCCCACACCATCATTTATGTTAATGATTAACATCCCTCTGAGGTCATTGAAATACTCCATTTCATCCCCATAATTGGTTCTGGCCTACCTCACTGATGGCGAACATTTTCCCAGGATGATTTTTATGAGGGCATCAACTCGGTTATATGCCTCCTTTGTTCATGCATGTTATCCCCTTAACCCTTGGCGCAATCTAACTATTTATTTCTCCTTTCTTTTATTCTCTATGATCTAGTTCCAAGCCTTGGCCCCTCCATCCAAACTATGTCAGATCACCTCTGAATAAATATTCTGTAATGCATTGCATGCCTTCTTATTTGTTAGGTAGTTAGGATCCACCACTTTTTATACTTCTCTCTTCTTCTTCAAATGAAAAGTTTCAATTGCCTGATTTTTGACCTCAAACTCAGGCTCTTCGGAGTGGTAGTGCATGCTCTAGCTAAGCATATTTCTGGTTCTGGGCACACCCCCTTCTTGATCCATCAAATCCCATCCATAAAGTTTCTCTGGTGGGAGGGTGGCTTGGAATTTCACATGCATGAATTTAATGGGGTCATCCATGAAGTCCATATGTGGGGACATGGGTGTCCACCTCTTCCTTGTAGATTTGCACTTTTTCCTCTATTTTTTGTCCAAGGGGTGAATCCCTTGTCCTCTTTTATGGTAAATGAGTCCCTTTATCTCCCCTTGGGATAATAGTCTTTGGTGTCGAGGCCTCACATGTAGGACTCTTCTCTACCACTACATAATATTCCTCCCCTCCTTCTTGTGTCTTTCCAGCATCCATGACCTTTTCCTTAGCTTCATGCCCCTCCAGCCCTGCTTCCAATTCTACCTTGAAAGTGGTGGGGTCTTCTTCCTCTCCTTACTATAAGCATGTTGTGGGGATTAATGTGTCATGTGTATTCTATCTCTTTTATTTAGGCTTTTCCTTCTCTCCCTCACACCCTAGACATGAGGCCTTGATGCCACCCTTTACCAAAGATCCAGTGCCCTTGTTACCATTTCATCGTGTGTAGTAGTTCCTCTTCTATAAGTATCTAACTTCCCTTCATCTTTCTATTCTTCTTCTTCTTCTTCTTCTTCCTGTACTACTTTCATGGGTGGCATTTGCATTCCCCGTGTCTTTGGAAATGGGGATTCTATAGCCTCAACCTCAATTCCCCTGTGTGTTTTGGGACATAGCTATATGAATACCCGATGGATGTATCCATTGATGGTAACGTTGAACTAGGGGTGCAAGTCCAGAAGGTTTGGCTCTAAAAATTTGATATAGACAAGTTGAGTGTCATACTTGTATGTAGCGCACAATGTGTGGACATTAGCATCCACCTTGTCTGCATCCAAAATAAACTTCTATGTGACCTTGGTTTGGTTGATGGCATACTTCGTATATTTGGCCATGCAAGTGAAGGGGAGCTTACACCATGGCCCCATCTCTCCCTTGGCCATCATAAACATTTCTAGACAAAAATTTTGTGTAACAACAAATTTTACCTGGTTCCCAACAACTTGTGGTAATTGATGGGGAATGTGCCACTCATTCTCAAAAGCTTCATGTAATCGATCCAACCACATGTTCATTTAAACCTTGTAAGAATTCGAGATGGTCCCATCATAGGAGAACTTCACGAATTGGACTGTAGGGAACGTGTGCGTAGGTGGGTGAACCAAGTGTTCCCATTTGGTCTATCTAAGACACCAATATCCCAAAACATGATCAATAGCATGATGGAGCCCCATTTGATCTTTGCTCCTGACTCATTTTGCACCCACACCTCTTCGATAATGTAATTTACAATAAATTGGGAAAAAATTTAGTGATCCCTCTTGGACACCCTATAGGCCATGTACAAGAACCTTCAGTTAATTTCTATCCACATTTATGATGTGCCCAATTTGTAGCTAATGAGCTAGAAGGCAACTCTTAACACTGAGTCTGGAAGATCTGTAATTACTTGTTCCCTACCTCCCTTCTCATAGTTCAATTTCTTCACTAGCTCCTCAATCTTGACAGTGGCACATAAATCAAGTGCCATATCCTCTCTAGTGTTCTGTAGGCCTGTAACTATCCAAATCAAATGGCCTATGATCCTCATTCTTCTTCTCACGAAGTAGAAGAAGTATTCATGCACCCACGACATTAACCACCTAAAAAATGAGGTGGGTTTGGAAAAGAAAGGAAGCTCTCATAGCTGTAAAAATCATCCAGTATTTTGCAGCACCTGTTGCATTGAGTCGTCAACCTTAGAGTTTTCGAGCTCATCCACCATTGGAGTGTCTAATACTAGGTTAACCCATATCACCTTTTCATTATTAGATATTGAGTGGTTGTATTCGTTGATCTTGAATTTTTATAGCTTCAAGCTCCACTTTTCTGCCTTGATAACTCCAGGAGGGTACTACATTTTTGAGTAAATTTCCACGGGATCCTCCTTTTCCACCACTAGTCTCTTTGTTTGAGACTTATTTTGTGCCATATTCATCCTTATTTCTCTCATGCCATAGGTGCATTGATCCCCTCTTTTGTCTTCCCTAACTCAACAACTTCCCCGCTTCTCTTTCACACAACCTCCTTCTCTATGATCTTCTCGCCTCCTTGCTATGCCACAAGATTACACTACAACTTGCACAAGTCCACTGGTTCATGATAGTGCTTTGCATCATTCTTATTTATAAAACCTTCATCACACTTTGAGTTTGAGAGCACAAAATAAATGATCTTAAAGTAAATTAGTAAAAATTCCTATTATTACCTCTTATTTATACTTTATTGATGCCTTAGAGTTCCTCCGACCACGTGTCCTAATGTCGCTTTTTGATAAATCACTTTATTTCACTTAAATAAACTTATGTGACTTCCCCTCGCACTTTGTAGCTATAACCTTCTGGCACTCCAATACCTCTAAATATCCACAAACCTCCTTCATGCATGTGTCACCATGCCAGAGTACATAACCATTGTGTTGTCTACTAAATAGTTCCCCATGGTGCACCCTACCTTATGTTATACCACACAATCCTTTCCTTCTTATGGTCTTCATAATTCTCTTAACCCACCTTTATAAACACATGAATTTATACACCTTAGCCATCATGTTGCCCGTTCTTTTGTCTTCAGCATTAATATTTCCTAATAGTTCACTATCGAAGAATTTTGTTGTCAACTGTGTTCAATATAGCTATTACTTCACCCCACACAAAAATGTATGTGTGGTCCCCTGCGCATAGAACCTCTTAAAATGTAATTAGCTACTATCTAAAAATGACGATAGAGGAAACAACCAAAAGGAAAAATTACTAGAAGGAAATCTAATCTAATTGGCAATACTACCTTATTTTTTACTACAAAGAAGACTTATTTATAGTAGGGCTTCAGCCTAATCCCATTGAATTAACTTGATAACCTCTTCCCATCAAGAACTTTTAACTAGCATGCACCAGAATCAAGGATGTACGAGATGATGTATGGTCTTAACCAATGGAATTTTAGTTTCCCAAGGTGGCTTAGAAATTTAGATTCATAAAGCAATACCATCTACCCAACCTCGAACTATTTTTTTTATATAGAGATCATGCCATGCTTTTTGTCACACCTTCTCAGTTTTATGAATCCACCTAGAAAGTGATCACCTTTCATCCAACTACATTAACGTCTCCATGTGATCTTGTATTTCTTGTGCATCAGATAATCCTCCTGCATGTGCTATTCATAGAGATGGTAGCATAAATTCTACTGGTAAAACATCTTCCACACCAAACACCAATTGAAATGGTTTTTCCTTCAATATTTTGTAGGTTGTCCTATAAGCCCATAGTACAGATGAGAATTTTTCATCCCAATCTTGTCTCCCAACATCACAAATTTTGGTCAGCATGTGACTCAGTATCTTGTTAAATGCCTCAGTGGTTCCATTAGCTTGAGGGTGATAAAGGGTGATCTTGGGATGGGCCACCATGAAATCTACTAAAAAAATCCTGATCATCTCATTTAAAAAGTGTCTTCCTCTGTCACTAGGAAAGCTTAAAGGACACCCATACCTTCTGATAATGTTCTCCCACAAGAATATTACTGTTGTGGTTGTTGTGAAATCCTTAGTAGGTGTTTCCTCCACCCACCTTGCTAAGTAATTAGTGCAAGTAATGATATAGCGTAAACCAATATTTCACTTGCCAAGTGAAATCAGTCCTAAAAAATCAATTTCCCACTTCTCAAATGGTTATGTGCTAGCTTTTAGTCTCAAGGGAATTTCATCTCTTCTTCCTGGTTTGCCAAGGCACTGGTAATGGTCACAGGCCTTCTAAAACTCAATATAATCCTAGTAGATGATTTTCCACAAAATCCGTGCTAGTAGAATCTTCCACGCGGTGGCATTCTTTGCATAGTGTCCTCTTACAATCCCACCATGTGCTTCCTCCATGATTAAAAACTGCTCATGTTCTAACACACACCGATGTAGAATCTCACCATGAAATAATTTGTATAAATATCCACCAATTAATATGCAGGGTGCAACATGTATAGCAAACTATTTTCTTTCCAAAGTATTCATTTCCTCTGTGTCATACCTATTTTGAGAAACACAACAATATCCTCTAATTCAAAGGGTGCGCATCGTAGCCTAAAAAATTGTGAATCTGAAATTGTATCCTCAATGCTTTATGTGTCCTCCCTTGAGTCAATCCTTGATAAATGGTTAGGTCCCAAGTTACTCTTACCTAGTTTTACAACAACCATAAAATAAAATTCTTGAAATAATAGGACCCATATACATATGTGCCCTTGTAAAATGGGTTTGCTTACCAAGTACTTCAACGCCATGTGGTATGTGTAGAATATAAAGGGTGGGTGCCAGTAGATAGTACCTAAATTTGTCACGTAGATAGTTAATAATGCCCTCACACTAGGTAGTAGTATAGTTCTGCTCTAATGGTGTCAACTTACTACTTGCAAAACAAAGAGGGTGATCAACAGTCCCCTCACCAGGTTATGCTAACACTAATCTGATGGCCATCCTTGAGGCATCAACATGCACATGAAAAGGCTTATTCCAGGAAGGAAAGCGTAATATTGGTGCAGTGATAATCCTATTCTTCAATGTGTCAAATTCCATTTGTTGTGCCTCTCCCTAATAGAATGTACATACATGCTTATGCAATCCCTCCAGTGGTGCAAACGATTTTGGCATACCCCCTAATAAAATTTTGGTAGTACCTTATATACCCAAGGAATTCATGCACTACACTCTGGCTGTTGGGTTCTTCAAATCCTAAAAGGCATGACAACATGCAGGATCCATCAAAATCCTTCCTTACATTTATGCCCCAAGAAGTTGTCAAATGGATTAGTAAAGCGTCCTCCTTTGCAATCCTGATATTGAATGATATGTGTAATAAGCCATCTCTTGAAATGAACCGTAGATCTCTTGCTCAACTGGTCCTTCTAGTCCGATCTGCCTGGTCATCAAGGTAGACTTGGAAAATGGATCATCTGTGCTTTACAATGTCACATTCACAATCCCTGATAACACAACAGTAGATCCTTATTTAGTCCAAAATGCCTGATTTAAGGCTAATGACTTCCCCATTGAAGCTTAAAGTTTTCTTTTTTGGTATTCCTCATATGCAATCCTCAATGATATCCTGACACGATCATACGCTTTGATCTATCTATTCCTTGACCCAGATCACATAAATTTGGATTCATTCAGTAAGGTCTCTTTGAATCAGGCATGCTCCCTCCTTTAGTTTGATCCCGCATCTCCCTAAAGAGTGGTGAACTCCCTTAAGCTCATGGTACCCATATGGAAATAAATAGTGAAACTCATGCAATAGATCAATGATCTTTGAAACCTCCTTTTCTAACCAGTAATCCAGAATAGTAGCCTCCTTAGCTTCCATATCTGAGCCAATGTTAACCTTATTCATTTTGAGAGGTTCATGGTAGGCGTGCATGCTTTCTCATCAGCACTATCCATTACCTCGTGCGTACCCATAGTATGGTTAACATCCAAGTTCTCCACTTCCTCACCATCTATCACATAGACCAACTTTCCCTTCTCTTTCTCCATGCAAGTGTGCTCAATATGTAGTTCCTCTCAGTTCCTCCACATCAAAATGCACCTCCAAATCAGGTTCTCCCAATAATTCCAAAATTCTATCCTCAGCCATGGCACTGTCTCCCATAGTTAGGTGCTTAACAACTTGCAACACCTCATTCACTAATGGCTTAGTAATTTGATATATCAAAGGTTTGAATCAAGTCATTTGTTAACTCCCACAGTTCCCTGTCTGACGGTTGTAATTCCAAATGAACGTACCATGCACGTGTATCCAATCCATGTAGTGTGGAATAAAACTTGTGCACCCAGAGGGAAGGGGGTAAAGATTGTGCACCTCCTATCCATGTTCTCTCACATTCTTGAACATGTTTTGAGGCAAGTGCCCCTCCATCATAGCCATAATATTTTAGTAGGCATGTTGCTCTAGAAGAATCTAATAGAGAGTGTGTTCCTCACCTCATGCCATTCTAGAATATTTTCCTAGTGCATCACCCACCATCGTGTTGGCAGTCCTGCACAACGTGTAGATAAGCATGCTTCACCTTTTGATTCTTGCATCTCCACTGGGCTTCCATGGCTCATAGGAAAACATCAAGGTTTCCTTCCCCAGTGTAGCTCGGCAATCTAATTTCCTCTTCAAATGCACCTAAGCTGGGGCATGCCTTCATCACCCTTGTAACAGAGCCTCAAAATTGTCCACCCAATTAACTCATATGTCCCATGCACCCAATTGTCACATGCTACACTAGTGGTATCACTCATAGATTGAGTGTTTTTCCCACTGAATAAATCCTTCCGTAGGGTGTATCACCTTAGGGTCCCTGATAATGTGCACAATAGATTCTGTCGAGGGCTTATTTCTCCCAAGGGCTCAGTATAGGGTGTTGACTTCCCATTGGTCAAGGGGATGATAACCCATTCTTCCTTATTCTCAAAAATTATGTATCCTTATTGAACCTTAGGTCAACATTATTCTTATAGCACCAGGGGTGCCCCAAGTAATGCTAGAAATTTGTCTACCTCAGCTAGCACCAAGACTTTGAAGTCTCCAGTGAATTTCACCCCTTGGATAGTGATATCAACGTCCTTCAAGACACCAATGGGCATCACCTTTGTCTTGTTAGCCATATATAGCACATTTGAGGATGGTTGTAATGGGGGCCTTCCCATTTTGATTCCATGCATCTAGGGTGAGAACATTAACCTCCACACCCATGTCTATCAGAATATTTCTTAGGATTCATCCATCGACTACTGCATTCAAGGTAATCTCCTTATCATAATCAATGGTGTGAGGGGGAAGGTTAGCATGTACAAGACATGTCACTCACACTCTCCTCTGGAACATGAATACTTTCTCTCGTAACCATTCCCTTAGAAAAGGGATGATATTCTCTTGCCTCAACATTTTCATTCTTCCTGACTCTTACTTCCTTGACTTCATCCATTTTATCCTTCAAAGAGGAAGTGGATTTCCTCAAGTCAAGCATTTCCTTTATCTCTAACTGCCATGACTATCTAATTCCTTTATGAGCACTGGATACATTCTCCATAATAATGTAGGCTTCAAATCACATCCAGCCTCGGTCTCTCTAATAAACCTCTTTAGGAACTGATGAGCTTGGGATCATGGTCTCATGATACTTCTCAAGAATGATGTACCACCTCTTCTCTTCTGACAAGTGGTCTCTTGCTTTGGTATTTCCCTGGCATGTGTAGCCTCATCTCGTGTTATCACCGAGTACAGGTTCTAACTCTGACTCACGTGCCACCCTTGGCATCCATATGAGTTGGCCTTCTTCATGCTTACCATTGTGGTGCCTTTATCCTTCCATTATTGCTGGCTCATGTGCTCAAATAACTCTGGGCACTCCTCATACTTGTGACTTCTTTCCACACAAAGAGCACTGTAGTAGGTTAGGCAATTCACGCTTGTAATGTTTTATGGACCCACAGTTATAAAAGGTCCCATGAGGAAATTCACTTCTTCTACCTCCTTAGTGATTTCCATGGCCTATAAATCCTCTACGAAATCCTCACCCACGAGCTCCTCCATCCGTGCACTCTTCATAGTGATGACCATCATCTTGGAATTGTTTGCAATGCTGGTCTGACGCACACCAATATCAATGACATCATGTATATGGTCAATCAATCTACAATCCTTAGTGTCATGAGTAGTAGAGGTGTAAATCTTGCAATAGAAAGACACATTCTTACGGATCGTGCATTGTAGTAGTAGACACCTACTTACATCATGATCCGCATGGAAAATCTCACAGTCTAACTGTTATCACACGTACCAATATCCAAGGACAACTATCATTTGTATGTCCCTCTACCCCACAATCCAATGCACCATAGGCCACTGCGAGTCTCATGTGCTGAGTTTGTAGACAACTTCTCTAGCTAATTTTCTATGGTAGTAATATGATCTTCAAGAAAAGGACTAACACTGGTATCCACGCTTCCCACAACCTCTGAGCACAGGGCAGCCTCCAAGGCCTCATGCGGGTCTGTGAAAGTCTTATGTGAAAGCACTCTTTTGAAGGGTGTTATTAGTCCTCCAAAAAACCATTGAGCATGTTGAGAAGGATGAATATCATAAGACAAGTTTTGATAAGAGAGTTTTAAAATGCGCATCATACTCCCACATACTCTCTTCCATACCTTGTTGAATCTCCTTCAACATGCTAATGCTCTTATGTTCAAACTCAGGAATATGGAATTCAACTAAGAAGGCATTACGTAACACATGGTATAATCTACTACTATTTGGTAGGGGTCATACTTTTGGTACCAACTATGCATGCACCCATTACAATGTTGTTACAAAATGACTTGCCTTTCATCTTGGGTAGTGATCCCCTTCGCATCGCCATAGCAGCTCACATTTGTGTACATGTTCTACAACATCCTCAACAACTTTTTAATCTAGTAGATGCAAAGACATTTCAAAAATTACTTGTTGAGGTAGTTGAGGTCCTTACCTACCTAATCCAGAACCTTGATTCCCTCTGGTGTTGCCTCCACCACTAGATCCACTAGATGCACCACTTCCCGTTACTCCTGACCCACCAAATCGTTTAGATCTAGGTCCACAAGGTATCACTATATTCGTACTCCACTTGACCCAGTAAATCCACCTCCTCATAGCTGAAAATGGTCCTGAAGTGGACCGTGCCTTGTGTCCCCACTATCATGCTAAATTTTGCACCAATAGTTTGTGATATTACCACTACTACCGGATGTGTGCTCCATACCAATCCAAAAATGATACCCAAACTTTGTGTACCCATACTTTGCCCAAATGTCACTTCTTGACAATATACGTCCAAACACAAGAAATGACTATGTAGCCATAGATGTGCCAAATGAAAAGTTATACCTCTTAGGTGTTGATCAGTTTACCTCTTCACCAATACCAACTAGGTTAGTAATACCTATCTCTAGATTTGGAAAACTAAGTTCCAAGGGATTGGTCACTAGGTGGATTCAAATGCTTACGCCAATGATTCTTCTCCTTTCTTCCATAGTGACGAGCTCTCATCTAGAAAGTCAAGGGGTTTCTCTTCTCGCGCTTGCCAAGATGGGGGTAACATAGACTGACTCAGGTTTCACATCCTCTACGTGAACCTAAAATCCTTCCCGCAACGTCTGCCTCCATAAATCCATCACTCCTGCAGCTTCGCGTTGTCTTGTCTAACTCCCTCTCCTGAGCCTCATTATACTCAAGCCATCTCTCTTTCCTCTCCATTTCAGCCACAAGGTCTTCCATCTTCCTCCACTCTATCTTCCTTGCCCAACACTTAGAAGAAGCTTAATTGGCCATAGGAAATGCTTCAAAAAACTCATTGTAATGATCAAGATCTTTATAGATAAAAGGATAGCACGTAAGAACATGATCCTCGTAGGCTCCTTCAAGAACTCAAACTCAGCAATCTCTGGACATGAATACGTAGAAATTGTGTACATTCCAAGGTGTAACTTGTCAACAATCTACTCCACCAGTGATCAACAACACGCGTCCAAGTCAGATCAACATCATACAACCTCTGATACTCATCTTGTGTCCATACACAAGGTCTATAGTACCAACTTGATCTAGATGCATACGCTGAAAGCCATTAATAAAACTCCACTGGAAAACAACAAAATAAGGTCTCATACAAATCATGATACAAATGGTTCTTCTACCCATTTACGTGTATCAAACTTAGGTCTATTATTAAATCTTTGAGAAAACTCATCCTCCTGTGCTTTTAAGCCATGCTTCAACATTGTCCAAGGTCAAGCGCTCTATCATCACGCACCATTCTCACAATAGACTTCGAAAAGAGGTCTCAGACAACGGAACCAAAATGTAGTCTCTAATCACTTTTTACCTCAACAACCATTCCCAAACATGTTGGCATATCATCCAGTTTAGCCTAGAAGCTCACCTAAGGCGCACGCAGGCGTACTGAGCCCCTCCTTTATGTGAGCTATTCATGAGAACGTTCTTTCTTAACACAAGTATGTAATACAACCAAAAAATAAGTGCATCCATTCATGGACATTCAAGATGTAAGAATTAGATCCTAGCCTAATGCACCCGAGCATAAGAACAACATGATCAAGTCAATGAAAGTAGAATCAACCACGAGATAACATCAAGAAAACTCTGTAACACACATATGAACATAAGGAAAATGCACAGATCAAGACCCATCACATGAGTGTTTCAGAATTACTTCATTATATTTATTAGCCAAAGTATGGTAGCCAAGATTACATCAAAAGAGTCCCATTCATGGAAATATTCAAACTAGTAGAGCTTTCCTTACATCAACAGAGTTCATGCCATTACACATTACACAATATCACTATATCTCTCAATCCCTATCCTTTTTTATATTCTACATTGATCCTTACTTATCTCTCCTTCTCCTACTACAATAGCCATCCATTCTTCTATAATAATCATTCAACCTCTCCCTCTTAGCCGCTCATCATTATCACTTGCGAAATACTGAAGGATTCGGCTTATGATTTCTTTACCACTACCCAGGAATATGCTAGATGTCGTCATGTGTTTCTCTTAATCGAGTGCCTTTTAACATGCATGTTTTAGCTAATCCTTAACAACCTCGACTCCTTATCCTTTCATGATAACTATATTGATTCCCTGAAATATCCTTTCCTTGAGCCGCAAGTCTCCATGGCTTATCCACATATGTATCTGCTCACTTTTCTGTTTGCTCCCTATGCATGTATTTTCTTGTTTTCCAAAACTCACTAAGTTCTAAATCCATCCTACCTAGGCATGAGCCTTCGCACCTCTCTAATAATTACTTGTGTGTGTGCCTTCGCGCCCTACTTCTATGTGCTACAAGGATTCGCGCCTTAGGTACTTAGTTACTTTATGGGACAAACAAAGACCCAAATCCCTTACAAATTTTTTGGTCTGAATATCCATATCATATTCTTGTAACTTTTTCACCCAGCGACATCTTTTACTAGAAACCTTCATTTATGATAAAATTTCCTTGACCATAGTGTGGGGAACATAGGCGATAATCTTAGAACTCAAGATATAAGGCCTGAAACATCTTAGTTGCTCTTACCAAAGAAAAGGCCTACTTTTCCATTATAGTATACTTCAACTCCTCCCCCTACAAGGATTCAATAAAAAATGTGATAGGCCTTTCATTACCTTCTTCATCCCTTTGCAAAACTACATATGCAATAGTGTTCTCAGATGTAAAGGAAAATATTTGAAAAGCCTTCTTGTAATCAGGGGCTGTCAGTATTGGAGCACTTTTCAATGCTTCTTTAATTCCAACAAAATATTGGAGAGATCCCTCCTCCCATTTGATAATCTGATCCTTTTTTAACATGTTTGTAATAGGGATAGTCATTTCAGAAAAATTAGAAATGAATCTCCTAATAAAATTTATCTGGCCAAAGAAAGATTGGATCCCTTTCCTAGTTTTTGGGATAAGAACTTTACAGATTGCTTCCACTCTTCCAAGAAAAAAAAGATCATGACCCCTTATTTTGACACAATATGCCCAAGAAATTTTTCCTTCTGAACCTTGAAATGGAAATTTTTTAGGTATTCAACGAGATGCCATATTCACTGAATCTAATCAACATTTTCTCTACATGACTCAAGTGATCACTTCTGGTTTTTGAGAATACTGTCACATCATCCCAATAAATTGCAATGAAATCATTGATGTAACCTGAGAACATAGCATCCATTGTACTCTCTGAAAAGTATCCCCAACCTTCATTAAACCAAAAGGCATTCTCACATAAACATAAGTACCCCCATGGAGTGGTAAAGGTATGTCTTGATTCTCTCCAATTGCTTCACAAACATACTAGTTGTATCCTACAAAATCATCTAGTGTGGAAAGCAATTCATATCTAGTGACTAACTGTAGCATGTTATCCATATTAGGACATGGTTAATTATCTTTAATTGAGGCCTTGTTAGAGTTCCTAAAATCGACACACAACCTTATGTATCCATTTTTCTTTCTAACTGTCATCAAGTTTTCCACCCATGAAGAATATCTCGTTGGCTATATGATCCCTCCATCCCTTAAATTTTTCAATTTGTCTTGCATTGTAAGGGAAAGGAGTGGATTAATGGGCCTATTCTTCTACCTAAATGGTTTTAAATAAGGTTCCAGTGGTATCTCATGTTGAACAAGATCCTCTGTATATGCTTTCAATTCTGAGTGAGACCATGCCAGACAATCTTGGTACTTTTTCAACAACTCAATGTAGGATTGTTTTTCATCCTTACTCAAATTACTACATAGCCATAATTTCTTAGGTTTTTCTTTAGTTCCCAGATTATTCTCTTCCACATCTCTTGAATCAGAGATATGTCTATGAAATACCTTATAAACATTGTCAAATTTGGTTTCTAAAGCCACTAATCCTTTGAGGACCGTGTTTGTCTTCAATTGGAATATGTCTTTACCAAACAGGGTCTCTTTCCCATCACACACTATGACCATTAGTTCCCAATCTATACACTGATCAGTAAATTCTCCTTCATTATACAAGAACTTCTAAACTTAAGAATCATTATCAAATACTTGACCAATGTTTTACATTATTAAGGACAAATAGTCTTGTCAGTATTTCAACATCATAATCATAGTAAGGAGAGACAATCACTACCAACCTATCTACTACAGCATTCTAATTTCTGTCATGGTAAAGTATATTAAAGGATTTAAACATCTCAATAAAATTCCACACCACATGCTTACATTGTTTCATTCTCTAATTCTTCGTAGTATACAATTTTATCACTTTCTTTACCACAAGTTCCAAGTATCCTTTAACAATAATATTCTATGATACCATGTTTCCAAGAAATCCTCAGTCCTACGAGTAGTGCCTCATACTCAACGATATTATTCATACATTCAAACCTCAATTTGAAAGAAAAATTAAAGGTCTCTTGGTTTGGAGATATAAATACAATCCTAACTCCATTTCCGAAACTAGAGCAAATGCCATTGAAAAAAAAATTCCAAGGGGTGATAATTTGATCCTTAAGAACCTGGAAATTGATTGCCCATGGCACGATGCTCAAAATATTTTAGCTTACTAAATATTATTAACATCTAGATTAACAGGAGGAAAGAGTTCATACCACCAGAATGCTCATTATTAGGACTCTTCCCTCATGCTTTTAAAAACTTGATTCTACCTCGATGACAAGCCCAATGCCATCAGAATTGCCTTTCATGAAATTGTAGATCATGGTGGCACATGACTTTTCACACAATCTGACATACTTTCCACCCACAGGGTTAGCAAAGCTCTGTCCTGACATTCCCACACATACCCCATGTAATAAACAGTGGAAAGAAATAATGGATTTCATTCAGTCCTTTAGAAGGTAATCAAGATAGGCACTTTCTAATGTGCACCACTATGCCTTTCACATACCCAATCACTGAAACTTCCCTTGAATCCATAGTTGTGTTTTTTCCAAAGGCTAATGTTACCTTTATAATTAATTCATTCATTACTTCACGAGGCATCACATTACATGAAGCACCTGAATCAGACATATAATTGTGCTTGAGTATGTCTTATAATGATTAAAGTGGTATAAAAAGGATCAACATGAAGATTATATTCAACAATGGACATACCTAAATATACCTCAGAAGATTCACCTAAGTCTTCTAATGCTTTTGACATCTCCAACTCTGTAATCGTAGGGGGAAGACCCACACTATTTACATCCTTTCTTGGGGGCACTCCCTCCTCTTTGAACCCTAAATACTCAAATTCCCTTTTACTATGCTTAGGGATCGTAAGTAATTCAACAATAGATACAATGATTTTTACTTTAATCAAAATTTGGGAAATATCACATGGGATATATTTGGGTGATACTGTGTTGGGAGGGATGGAAATTTCCCCTTCTTGCGGTATGAGACTCTTCGTGACTTAGGTATAGAGAGGGGTAAAAGGTTTATTGGGGATACCTGGAGCTTTGTTAGGTGCATCTTTCTTGGGAATATCTTTTGGGATATTTGTGAGAAGGGTATTTTATGGCTTGGGTTGTGGACCTCCTCCTTTGAAATTTTTACTTCTGAGATTGTACTCCGTTTTCTTGAGGCACTACCGTGTTCATCAAAAGTTTCTTGTCCTCTTCAGAAGGAATTCCTTCATCATACTTCTTAACCATCAAAGCCCTTAAGTATTAAAACTCATAATTAGGCAATTTCAAACCCTAAACCATGTCAATCTCGACATCATCAATGGAAGGAAGATGACATACCTAGTGGATGTAGTCCCAAACATAATCAACAATCCGCGCACCTATTAATTTAATGGAGGAAAAACCCACGTCGTGAATCATCAGGACACTCCATCATACATACATATCCAAAAGTGGGGTCATACTTAGGCTCTTCACCACCTTCACTTGTATCACACGGAGGGTGAGGCAAGAACAATTTTTCACACCATTCAATGACATGTGATTATTTGACCATAAATACTCTTACAGTCAACGGATCAGGGAAAATTTTATTTTCTCTATGAGGCTACTATTTACTTCCTAACCAAATATATCCCTTTCCTCTATCTTAATTTCTATTCTTACCTCTTAGATGACCACAAAATCTATTCATCCCTTGAGGCTGATTATGACCCTAAGAGCTTGGTCCTATTCCCTTCTCCACCCTGACAAGTTTGTATGAAATTTATTTTACTACCCCTGCCAAGGTTTTGAAAAATTCTTCTAGATCCACTACCTTTCTTGACTAAGGATTATCAGGATTGATCAATTTAACACCTTCCCTCTTGGGATCCTTTGCTACAACCTTGATATTATTCTCAATTTGCACCGCCATTATGAATTCTTGCCTCATACTTGTTGTAACATTCCCATTTTAAGAGTTTAGAAACAAGGGATTTATATATATATATATATATATAATGTTCTCTATTCTAAATAATGATAATTTAGAACACACATTCCATGCCAATTAATCTCATAACAAATAACCATATGTAGTTATAAGTGACTAAGTGAACTATCGAGTCTCTCATTTCATGACTCGGTTTCTAACCGATCTCTCATGTTAACTAAAAGAATTATATACTAAGTATACTTGGTTCTCTTACCCTATTCTAGGTATTGAGTGTCTTGTTTAAGAGACCTATCTGAATATTTGTTACCAATATTAATCTAAAATCCTATTTCTTAAACTAGGTGACATAGGACAATGCAACCAACAACTTGCGATACTTTGGCCAAATATTTCGAACATACTACTCATGTTACTATTCCTAGACAACATACTCATCAAATGGAATACGTCCTTCACCCCACTCATCTGTAGTCTAGAATTGTCTTCACTGACTCTTTTTTAGTCCACTTCTTCAAGGTTCAACCTTAACCTAGGTTAGCAACATAGTTTGGTATAAGGAACCACTTGCGGTGACTAAGGGTACATAGACATACTCAATCGACCTAAGTCGATTGGATGTGTCTAGTTACCCTAAATCATCGTGAGTTACCCCTTGTACTAAATCACATTCCTAACCTAACCTATAGTAAAACTAAGATCAAGCCCAAGTTTATGTAGATCTATATGATCCAATTCTGAAGGGTGTTGCAACATGTCAACTATAACATTGTATCCTCGTGAAGACCTGAGTCTTCATGAAGGTGCAGTTCTATAGTTGGCATGTGTCGACATCTGAAGGGATTACCCATCTTGATGTACATACCCAAGAAAGAAGTTAATTACCCAAATATTTTTCTTAATTAAGGTTTAATTACAACAACCATGCTAAACCCTAATTTCATTAGCTCTTAAGGTTGACATCCACAATTCAGTTGTTAATGTATTACAGAAACTTCATGATTGATTTTCATTTATTAACTTTCTACTTTTAGAATTTATTTAATTGAAAACAAAAAAAACAACATCAACAAGATTTAATTATTATACCTCAACCATTATTAGCCTGTTTAAGTTCCAAAATAGGTTCCATTTTAATAAGCTTCATTGAGATGAAGTATAATTGATAAATGTTAATATTTATCTTCCATTTGTTTAAACCTATCAAGGTATTGGTCAAGAGGAAGTGCACCTTACTCTTTCTTGTTATGAGTTAGGGTTCATTATACCCTTTTACATTATACAAGTATTCATAATTAATTCACACTTTCATTATCATCATTTTAATAAACCATAGTGACTTAGATAAAAGAACATCTATGCATATCAACTTAATAATCTGAATTCTAACAAGGGGATAGGGCATCTAATTCCCTTCCATCTAACTGATTTAATTCAAACCAATAAGGATTCCATACAGATAAGATTATAAGGAAATAAATATAAGATTACAAATTTCCTTTACAAAATACACAAGGAGAATAACTTACATCATGTACAAGTAACTGTTAATATTTTTCCATTTATCAAAGTGAAATACACATTTTACAAGTTCATTCATTTCATACATCTTTCATGTCAAACAAAATCAAGCTGAATTAAGAAATACAACTTTTCCTCTTTCAATACATTTCAATAATGAATCATATTTCTTCATAAAAGATCCACTCTTTAAGTAACAAATAACATCATAAAATTTATTTTCTTCCTCTATCACTTACAAAGTCTATCTGTAAAAATTTCTAGCTTGAGTCAGTTCATTGAACTGATCATGATAAACACTAAGCATTAAAATGATGTTCCTTCAACTAACTGTTTCATAAAAAGAACTATGCTTTTATGAAATAGTAAGGCCAAACAGATAGATACATCATAAAGAAATAATAATCATAAAAGAAAGAACAAGCCAAATTAACATTTAGTAAAGATCATGATATAATCAACACTCTTTAGCCATTAATTTCATAAGGAATTATATCAGATAAGTAATATTTCATCCTAATTACTTATCTCATTCTTAATATAGGCACTTATAGTTTATTTATTACTTCATTCAATCTAAATTCCAAAGATAGACACTAATTCTAATATTTCCCAAAATAGAGTTATTTTTTCAAGAAACAAAGATACATCATACTCAACATTAAACATGTTCCATCATAAAACATCTTCCACCAAGATAATTCAAACTTCATGAAAGGTTTAAGGTTGAGCCATCAATATCATACAAATAAGAGATTCCTATTTTACATGCTATATCCAAAATTTAAAGCTCAAGATATAACCTAAGTATTAGGTTTAGGCCATAATAGGTTAGAAATAGGAAATGTATTTATCCGATTACTTGCACTAGAAATAAGTCACACATTACCAAATATAGTTTCCAATCAACACCAAATCATGGAGAATAAGTAAATGTTTATCTCCCAACAACTCACTCGACAATCCTACTAAGTAGTACAATTGAACCAATTAGTTCCTTTAGCAAGGAGTAATACAAAAGAAGTAAAAGATGAAAAGAGAGAGACAACTTAGAAATTCCCTCAGAGTTCAAGGAGAACAGTGCTACGTTCCACTACTGAGAGAAGAGAGAGGACATAATATAATTTCCTTCAAATTTAAAAGAAATCAACGACGAATTCCTTACTCAGAAAAGAAATAGAAAAGGGAGTCAACAATAAGAATGGTAGAATATCCCATTATTCTTTCCCAAGAAAAGAAATACATATTAGAATAGAAGACTGATACAGATCCAATCAAGATATCTTTGATATCTTTTCAAACATTGAAAACATATAGCTAAATGATACTGGACCAAACTATGCGACTACAGTATGCAAGTCAGATACCAAAGATGAAGTTCTCTCAGCATATAAACAAGATCAGCAATAGTAGCGCATTAGCTACATCTAGAAGTATATGTTTTAAATGAATTCATTTAGAAGTAATACATGAAACATCAACAACCACTGGACATTCCTACACATCCAATCGTAATTAGTTTCATTCAATATAACCAAATCTTAACCATCCTTTCCATAGGATAAAAACAATATAACAATCAAGTCAACACTTATTCCCAGCTTCACAAGGATAAAACAAATAGTCTTTAGGTAAGAAGAGAAATAACCCAAATAGACTCAAACATAATGAAGATGCAACATAAAACTAGGTGACTCCACTATAGGTGTATGAGTCAGTCTCAAGCGAGGAATAGAAAAATTGAATTTATTTCAGTCTATTCCTTAAGACTGTCTTCACAACTTGAACAACATCATGAATTTTCACAAGACACTCAAGGATAGATAGATGTTTTGTATGTCATTTGTAGCCGGGGAAGCACACCTATCTACTTTTTTGCATTCAAGAATTGAGGGAGTGGATAACACCTTCAAGAGGGTTTTGATCTAACCCTCACTATTTTAGGTTGTGCCTATCAACCAAGGCAAGAGAACCTGTATTGCAGCCCCTATATGGTAAGGAGATGGAGATGTCCTTGTGTTTTGCATATAATATGGAAGAGGCTTTGTGAAAACATGATCAAGTATCCATTATCCAAACTCAAAGGAGTTGTCACTACTAAATGATGGAAATGTTCTCAAAACAAAGCTAGAGCTGCTAAAGACATGATAAAACCCTGATCAACTTTGTGCATTTTAGTGAAAGGATTGAATTCTTTTGTGGACACACAATGCAAATGCAGGGGTATTGTAGGTAGGATGAGTTAGTTTAAAATGAAATTCTGATGAGAGATGTTGGAACAAGAGTAGTTAGGAGTCATCACCTTCTTTGGGAAACTTTGCAAATGAATTACAACACCTAAACAACAGAGATGTTTCAATGAATCTGAAGTGCTCTTTCAACCAGGATGTGTGCACACATGGATGCCCAAATCTGCACTATTCCATACAAACTTTGATAACCTGCCACAAAGGCTTGAAGCAAAATACCAATGAAGCATCCAGGAATCCCTATTTAATCATGACCTAAGGTGCACCCAAAGGTTTACAGACAGTCTCATTAATCAAGGACAGTAAGATGATTTTAAATCTGTTTATCTTCTATCAGATGAAAGCTCTTCTGAATGCAAGATTGCAAATGCCATTAAACCATCAACTAGAAATGAGACCCTGTATGATCAGAGAGATCCTAAACACAAGATTGCAACATGAGCATAAAACATAAATTGAAAACATACTGAAATATAAGTGTATGCAAGCTTTGCCAAGAGATAAAACCAAGTTAATCCAAGAATTTGATCAAATATATCAGCAAGGGAATGTTATTTAGACAATCTCAAAGCTTGTTGATGGCTTTACAGCTGAAACCAACTCAACATGATGAACATTTGATGCAAACAGGAATAAAAAATGGCTCTCAGGCAGTTCCTCCAAAAGAAAATGGACCTCTTCCAGTTTTCCTTGTGAAAATTCTTCTCTCCTCCTCCAAAATTCTCAACAGACTTTTAAAATGCCTCCAAATTACATCATATATCCTTTCCAGCTTGGATCCTTGCATCCCAAGCAAAGAATATGCCAAAGGGATCAAATTTGTTACAAAACCCTATCCATTTGATGAAAAATGATATAAAACTGTAAAACAGCTCGCCAAATGCCAGAGATGCACAAATATTTTAAAATATTGCATGAACTCAGATCCTTATCCATCCCAGGGTCACATTTTTGGCATTCCACCATGCCAGCATGCATTTGCAATCATTTTTCACCTTTTTTCCTCATCGTTTTAACTCTGCAACTTTTCATTTTTTACCTTTCACGTGTTTTTCATGGGCTGAGGAAAATATTCCACGAAAAACACTATAGGGCACCGAATTAGCTCAAAAGAATGGTGCCATTGCACTCAGAAGGCTGAAAGGATGTGAAATCATATAAAATTTCATGTGATTTGGTGCAAAAATGACGATTCCACACTTCTTGGAGCTTCCATGGCACCCAAAAAATGAAAATGCACAGCAACCATTGATTAAAATCAACTTTAAATCTCTTCCCTCCATGTGTCAGATCAAATCTTGAATATTCCCTCGAAAATACCCTTTTTTCCCTTTGGATGAGGTGGGACACGTGTCCAAATACCATTGGACCGGGCCTTTGCCTCCAAAAATGCATTTCAAACCCTTTTTTGGATTCGGGAAAATTTTGAATATTTTCCCCGCGAGCCCCTAGATGCGCCACGTGTCCTCCTGTGGGCCTCCACCAAAACCATGGGCCAATTTGATGCATTTTGCCACTTTTTTGAGAAAAGGAAAATTTTATCAAAACTCCGTGGGCCCGAACACCCGCTGCTCCACTTCTGCCACGTGGCGGTCTCCCATTGGCTGTGGAGCCGACCCCTCCTTTTTTCCTTCATTCCTCCGCGAGCACAAAATCCCTTCTGGGCCCATGCTCTTCCTTTTCCTTTTGAAACATGCCACGTGTCACCCCCTGATTGGATGTGGGGGCACACCTCCAAATTTTCTGCGGATCAATTTTTTACCCTTGAGATTTTTCGCCAAAATTTGGCAAAATTTTCAACTTTCTCTCCACGCTCCAAATCTCCACCAAATCCGGGACACGTGTCCTATTTTCATTGGATGCGGGCCTATTCTTCTTTTTACCTTTTATACCAAAGGTTGAAAAAACTTCAAATTTTTCTTCGGCCCCCATTCCCATTTCATCCTCCCAGACACGTGTCACATTTCCTATTCGTCGCGGGCCTTCGGGAAAAAATTGATTTTAGCATTTGAAGCCAAAAACTTGAAAAATTTTCCAACTATTCACCTCTCCATGCTGACTCTTCTAGACACATGTCACCATCCCATTGGGCACGGGCTCATTGGGCCAAATTTTTCCTCTAGCACCCTGCCAAAAAACACCAAAATTTTCCCAAGTCCTTTCCATCCATAACTTTTCCAGTCACCTCCCTGGTTCCACGTGTCACCTTCCATTGGGTGGGCCTCCGGGCCAAATTTTCCATGACATTTTGAGCCAAAAAATTTGAAATTTTTTTTTAACTCCTTCACCATCCATTTGATCCTCCCATGCCACGTGTCGCCATACCATTGGGCGCGGGCCCTCAGAGCAAAAATTTAACATTGAGAATTTTTTCAAAAATGAAGAAAAGTTTAAGTGACCCCCACCACCCGCCAGTTCATCTGACCAATCACATCGTGCCACGTAGGCACATCACTGTAGCACTGCGGGGCCATGGTCAAGAATTTTCCTTTCACCAAAATTTCAAAAATGACAAGTTAATAATGTTTTCCCACACATCCCCGACCAATAGGAGCCTGCCACGTTAGCATAAAGATTGCAATGATAAATTTGACGGCCCGAGAGCCCGTCAAAATGTGAAAAATACAGGGAATGCCCTAGAAACCAAATTTTTTGACAGGGAAGGTAGAATTCTTCATTTTAAACCAACTGAATCATTTTTTGACATCATTTGCGACCTTGGGATTGGGGAAACACTTGCACGAATTCAGGATTTGATCAATTTTGAGTTTTTACATGATTTGGCAATGGAAAAGATGGCACACCCTGAAAAAATGAAATATTAGGGCACAAATGGGGGAAACTTGGATCTTGTTTCAAAATAGGGTAGAATAACAACATTATGAGCATATCAAAGGCATTCAATTGGAAAATGTGAACTGCAGACCACGAGACCAAAAAATGAAACGTTTGTGAGTACATTTGGTCATGAAAAATAAGGCACATTATGCAAACTCAATAATGGGACCAACATTGGCTCCTGCTTGGGGATGGGCACTCCCAGCGAGTGCCACAAGATCACAACGTAGACCAAGTGCCAAAAATCCATTGGGTAAGGAGTCAAAACATGCAGAGCAGCCCAAAAACTAGAATTTCCACCAAAAAGGACCGAGAAAACCAGACCAAAAATGGTTGCCAAGGACAAAAGGGAAAACCATGAGCCAACAACAGCAAGAACAAGGAAAAGACAAAACAAAAACAAGGGCTATACAAAATGTACAACTTGTGCATACCTCACATGGGGATTTAATCCAAGAAATGTTTTAAATGTCTGCCATTAACAGGAAGCTCCAGCAAATCCCCATCCAAATCCTTGAGAAAAAATGTATTTTCTCCAATCCTGATATCAATGGCATAAGGGCCCATCCATAGAGCATCAAACTTGCCATGCTTTCCCTTGTCTTCATGCCTACTATCCCACAGCAAAACCAGATCTCCAACACTGAAAGCTCTAGGGGTGACCTTCTTATCAAACAACTTCTTCAATTTCTCCCTAAATCTGACATGCCTTTGATGAGAAGCTCTCCTTTCTTCATCCAACTCAATGATCTGATTGATTCTTGATTCATATGGGCCATGTTCTTGATCTTCCAACTGCTGGGAAAACTGAAAAGTGGATAATTGCAGGTGTAATGGCAGCAAAGCCTGAGTTCCATACACCAGTTCAAATGGACTTTTACCAGTTGCTCTTTTTGGAGTTATTCTATCAGCCCAAACTACAAATTTCAACTGTTCTCCCCACTTCTTCTTGTTGATTTCCAAGGTTCTTCTAATGATCTTGAGCAAGTTCTTGTTACTTGATTCAGCTTGTCCATTACCTTGTGGATTGTAGTTTGAAGAATAAGTCAGATTTATCCCATATTCATTGCACATTGCCATCAAAGGCTTGGCTCTAAAACACATAGCATTATCAGATACAATCTTAACTGGAACTCCAAACCTACATATGATATGATTCAACAAGAAATCCATTACCACTTGGTGTGTTGCCTTTCTAGATGGAATTGCCTCAACCCATTTTGTAAAATAATCAGTTGCTACAAGGATCCATTTGTAACCAGCACTAGAAGGATCTGAAATCTCACCAATAAAATCCATTCCCCATTGTTTGAAAGGAGCTTCAATTGATACAGGCTGCAAAGGAAGGGAGCCTGAAGCTTTCAATCTTCCTGAAGAAGTGTTGACAACTATCACATCTTCTAACTAGCCGGTTTGCATCTTTGAAAAGAGTTGGCCACCAATAACCAGCTCTTAAAATCTTATGTGTTGTCACTCTCCCAGAAAAATTTCCTCCACAAACTCCCCCATGGAAATCAGCAATCAACTCGGGAGCTTCATCTTCAGTTATGCATTTCAAGAGGACACCCTCAGGGTTCTTCCAAGCCAGCCCAAGGTCTGTTATGATATATTTTTGAGAAGCCAGCTTAAGGGCTCTTTTCTGATTTTTATTCAAGTGACTAGGACAGCATAGGTGCTTGAGGTAGAAGATCACATCCTTGTACCATTCAGAATTCATCAATTTGTCAAGAAGGTCTGCCCTTCCTTCCTCTAGCTGATTCACTTCTACGTTTTGCAAATTACTCTCAGCCATGAGCTTGGCAAGACCCAAACCTCTTACCAGCTTTGTAGTTTGGATATCCATATCATACTCTTGTAATTTTTTGACCCATCTACATCTCTTGCTTGATATCTCCATGTCAGATAAGATGTCTTTAACCATGGTGTGGGGAACATAAGCAACAACCTTTGAACTCAAAATGTAGGGCCTGAAAATCTTTGTTGCTTTTACCAATGCAAATGCTTGTTTCTCCATAATTGTGTACTTCAGTTCAGCTACTTGTAAATCCTTGCTAAAGAAAGCAATAGGCCTCTCAGCTCCATTCTCATCCTTTTGTAACAAAACTGAAGCAATAGTAAATTCAGATGCAAAAGAGAAGATTTGGAAAGGCATCTTATAGTTTGGAGCTGCCAAAATAGGTGCATGCTTGAGTGCATCCTTTATTCCTTCAAAAGCTTGGATGGCAGCCTCTTCCCACTTAATAACTTGATCCTTTCTTAGCATGCTTGTGATTGGAAGAGTTAACTCAGCAAAATTGGAGACAAACCTTCTAATGAAATTGATTTGGCCAAAGAAAGATTGAATACCCTTCTTGGTTCTTGGAATAGGCACTTTGCTGATTGCTTCCACTCTCTCAGGGTCTATCATAACACCTTCTTTGGACACAATATGCCCCAACAGCTTGGCCTTTGGCACACCAAAATGACACTTCTTTGGATTAAGTGAAATTCCATACTCTCTACATCTGATCAACATCTTCTCTAGGTGTTGCAAATGGTCTGCTCGCTGCCTTGAAAAAACAGTCACATCATCTTGGTAAACTGCAATAAACTCATTGATATAACCAGCAAAGGAAACATCCATTTCCCTTTGAAAAGTAGCACCAGCATTCATCAATCCAAAAGGCATCCTTACAAAAACATAAGTCCCCCAAGGAGTAGTGAAGGTTGTCTTAAGTCTTTCTGATTCTTTGACAACTACTTGATTGTATCCGGAGAAACCATCCAAAGTAGAAAGCATTTCTGACCCTGTTACAAGCTGCAACATATTCTCCATGTTTGGAAAAGGATAGTTTTCCTTCATAGATGCTTTTTTTAGATTCCTAAAATCCACACAAAGTCTGATATCTCCGTTCTTCTTTCTAACTGGCACAAGGTTGGCAACCCAAGAAGAGTATCTAGTAGGCTGAATAATGCCACCATCTCTCAATTTCTTCAACTCTTCTTGCATTTTCATGGAAAGTAGTGGGTTAATAGGCCTTTGTTTTTGTCTAAATGGCTTGGTTTTGGCCTCAAGAGGGATCTCATGCTGAAATAAATCTTCTCTATATGCCTTCAGCTCTGAATAAGACCAAGCAAGGCAGTCTTGATATTTCTTTAAAAGTTGGGCATAGGACTGTTTCTCTTCTTTGCTGAGATGGCTGCCCAACCAGATCTTCCTTGGTTTGTCTTTAGTTCCCAAGTTGTGCTCTTCCACATCCCTTGAAGCAAACATCTTTCTATTTATGATGCAATCAACATTGCTAAAATTGGATTCAAGTGCAACAAGACCTTTAGGAATGGTATTTGTCTTCAATTGTATAATATCCTTGTCAAACAAAGTTTCTCTACCTTCATTCATGCATACCAATGGTTCCCAATCAATATTCTGAGCAGAAAACTCACCTTGGCATTGTAAGAATCTCAACACTTGTGCATCATCATCAAAAATCTGCCAATGCTTCACATTATCTGGGACAGCTGGCCTTGTTAGCACTTCAATATCATATTCACAAAAAGGTGAAATGGTGCAATTGTTGAATCTAGAACCAAGGACAGCCAGCTTATCAGCAGCAGCATTAAGACTTCTATCATGGTAAACAATGTTAAAGGAATCAAACATTTCAATCAAGTCCCAAACAACATGCTTATATTGTTTCATACGCTGATTTTTTGTAGCATACAACTTTCTTACTTGCTTGACAACCAGCTCTGAATCCCCCTTGGCAACAATATCCTTCACTCCATATTTCCATGCAATCCTTAATCCCAATAATAATGCCTCATACTCAGCAATGTTGTTAGTGCACTCAAAATTGAGCTTGAAGGAAAAAGGAAACTTTTCTAAACTAGGAGAAACCAACACTATACCAGCACCATTGCCAAATTTGGAGCAAGCTCCATCAAATAGTAATGTCCATGGAGAACCTACCATACCAAGGCACTCTGATTTATCCATCTTATTCTCTTTTCCATCAGCAAAACCAATGAAGTTGTCAACATCTACATCAGCAAACAACACTTCATAAGAAGCATTGTTGGGATCTTCAATCAAGTGTAACATCTTCTTTTCACCATAGAGTTTGACAAGGCTGCCCTCAATGGGAATGGTGGAAAAATACATGTCCATTTGAACACTACCACCAACACTTGCAGCCCATTTTCTTGACAAAAGCATACCCCATTTGGCAGGGCAGTCAACAATTACAACATCAAGTTTTAAATTCTTATCTGGATAGGCTGCAAGTTGCACTACTAACCCCTTCACACAACCAACAACCAGCACTTCCCTTGAATCCATGGCTGTACACTTCCCATATGCTATTGTCACTTTGATATCCAACTCATTCATGACTTCTAGAGGCATGACATTACATGATGCACCAGAATCAAACATGCAATTGTGAAGCAACCTACCTTTTATGAGAAAAGTTGTGAAGAATGGATCAACATTCAATTGGGAATCAACCAAGGATGTCCCCAAATATACTTCAGGTGCCTCTCCAAGATCTTCCATTGGTGGTGGTGTTTCAAGGCCAGCAATGCTTTGAAGAGGATTCTCAACAACATTTACATTTCTGCTTGGGGTAACCTTTTCTTCTTTCAATCCCAAGTATTCAAAAGCTCTTTTCTTGTGCTCAGGTATTCTAAGAAACTCAATGATGGGAACACTCACTTTAATTTGGCTCAATACCTGGGCTATATCATATGGAACATTCCTTGGCAAAACAACATTGGAAGGGAAACAAGAAGGTTCATCAGATGGAGAAGTATTCTTGGCAGCCTGGGCATGGAGAGGACTGATATTTTTGCATGGGACAACAGGGTTCTTGGCAATTGTTTCTCTTCTAGGATTATCTTTGGGAATACTTGTGAGCAAGGGTGTCTTTAGTTTGGCTTGAGGACCAGCTCCCCTAACAACTTTACTTCTAGTATTGTACTCCTTTTCTTGACCAACCACAACATTCATTAACAATTGTCTATCTTCCTCCGAAGGAATACCACCATCATACTTCTTGATCATTAAAGCCCTTAGATATTCAAAGTCATTATTAGGAATTTCAAAATCCTGAACTACATCTACATCATGAACTTGAGGAAGAGAAAGAAATGGTACCCTCTTTATGCAATCCCAAAAGGTTGCAGCAGTCCTTGCACTTATCACATCTGTTGATGTTGCTGCTTGTTGTGAGCCTGAAGAGCTGCCCATCATACAAATATTATCATCCATTTCATTCTCATTATCATCAACAACATCTTTCTGGTCTATTTCACATGGTGGATGAGGAAGAAAACATCTATCACACCAATCCATATCAGCAATTTCTTGAACAACAGCAACTCTTGCAGTCAGAGGGTCAGGCACCACTCTATTTTCACGTGCTTGGGGTTGTCTACTTGCAGATCCAATAGGCCCTTTACCTCTATCATCTTGTCTTTGATCACCCCTAGGATGATTGCCAAATCTATCATGGTTTTGAGTTCTTTGCTGTCCTTGTGAACTTTTCCCAATTCCTTTCTCAGCCCGGGCTAACTTGTAAGAAATTTCTTTAACAGCCCCTGCCAAAGTCTTGACAACATCTTCTAAATCAGCACCCTTGCTAGCTTGTGGCTTCTCAGGGTTTATCAGCTTCACACCATCCCTCTTAAGTGGTTTACCAATAGCCTTGATATTATTTTCAATTTGAAGTGCCATGGTGAAAGCTTGTCTCAAGTTTGTAGGATTTTTGTCTCTCAAGTAATAAGCTACCTTTTTATCAAATGCATCTGCGTATTTGATCAAGCAAGACTCATCACAAGGCCTCAAAATGACAGGAAACCTTCTCAATGTTTTATTAAATCTTGTATTAAAGTCATGAATGGTCTCATTAGGGTTCTTCTTGATATTCTCAAACTCAGATAGAAGGAACCTTGGATCTGTTTTATCTCCATATTGTAATCTGAATGCATTACTCATCTCAGTCCATGAATCAATAGAGTTATCAGGCAGAGCTTTATACCAATCTCTTGCATCTTCCTCAAGTGTATGGATAAACAACTTAATATACACATCCTCAAATTCTATTTCAAAATCTTCCATCATGTTAACAAAGAGTTTGAGATGCTGATCTCCAGTTATGGCATTGTTACCTTGGAATTTTGGTAACCTATTTCTCACATCTTGTGGGACAACATTTGGATAACCATCCATTCCTCCAAAATCTATAGGACCAAAGGTGTTAACAACAAATGGAGGTCTAGGCTGAGCCATATTGTTTGGTGGGGGTGATCTTGGAGGTGAAACAAGCTGATGAGGAGTAGTAATGGGTCTGATTGGAATAGATGAATGATCTCTAAAATGACAACCCCCCAAAGGCTCTCTCTCTTGATAAACTTTAGCAAACTTAGAAACCACAGGAGCAGATCTAGGAGTAGGTTTTTTAAATACACAAGAAGGTCCCTCACCTGATGGAGAATGAAAATCAGCAAGAAGATTTCCTGAATCAGACCTACTTGAAGAAGAATTATAATCTTCAATAACAGGCTGCTCTCCTTCAAATTCAACTATGGGGATTTCTTTTCTTACAACCAAATCACCAACCACTTTCCACACTCTTCTTCCCTCTAGTTCTGAGCTTCTTGATTCAGTGAGAAACTTCTTAGAAGAGTCCTTGATGAAGAGGGATCTCCTTCCCTCCAGTTTGATAGATTTAAACAACAAGTTTCAAATGACAGAAATGTGTAAGACAACTGGTATTTCAAGAACCAAACAGCATGGAGTCGCCACTAAGGATTTCCACCTTAGTTGTGCAAGAAAGCACTAAAATATTCTGTCAAATGTATGCTATGAAAACTTTGCAAGGGTTTACAAATCAGATCTTCTTCTTCTTAATTCAACCAAGAACAGTGCATCCAAATCATATAAACTGCTGGTAAATGATAAGAGCAGGCTGAGTTTGAAATCCTTTTTACCCAAAACATGCAGATCTGAAGTATGAAATGATGTCTCAAGAATGTAACAGCTCAAATACTTAATCACACAAATGCTCAAACCTTTCAAATACTTCAAAACCACCAAGAAATTCCAAGAAGTCCCCAGCAATGGTGCCACTCGGGTGTTGGTATCCAGATTTAATCTCCTTCACAACTTGAACAACATCATGAATTTTCACAAGACACTCAAGGATAGATAGATGTTTTGTATGTCATTTGTAGCCGGGGAAGCACACCTATCTACTTGTTTGCATTCAAGAATTGAGGGAGTGGATAGCACCTTCAAGAGGGTTTTGATCTAACCCTCACTATTTTAGGTTGTGCCTATCAACCAAGGCAAGAGAACCTGTATTGCAGCCCCTATATGGTAAGGAGATGGAGATGTCCTTGTGTTTTGCATATAATATGGAAGAGGCTTTGTGAAAACATGATCAAGTATCCATTATCCAAACTCAAAGGAGTTGTCACTACTAAATGATGGAAATGTTCTCAAAACAAAGCTAGAGCTGCTAAAGACATGATAAAACCCTGATCAACTTTGTGCATTTTAGTGAAAGGATTGAATTCTTTTGTGGACACACAATGCAAATGCAGGGGTATTGTAGGTAGGATGAGTTAGTTTAAAATGAAATTCTGATGAGAGATGTTGGGACAAGAGTAGTTTGGAGTCATCACCTTCTTTGGGAAACTTTGCAAATGAATTACAACACCTAAACAACAGAGATGTTTCAATGAATCTGAAGTGCTCTTTCAACCAGGATGTGTGCACACATGGATGCCCAAATCTGCACTATTCCATACAAACTTTGATAACCTGCCACAAAGGCTTGAAGAAAAATACCAATGAAGCATCCAGGAATCCCTATTTAATCATGACCTAAGGTGCACCCAAAGGTTTACAGACAGTCTCATTAATCAAGGACAGTAAGATGATTTTAAATCTGTTTATCTTCTATCAGATGAGAGCTCTTCTGAATGCAAGATTGCAAATGCCATTAAACCATCAACTAGAAATGAGACCCTGTATGATCAGAGAGATCCTAAACACAAGATTGCAACATGAGCATAAAACATAAATTGAAAACATACTGAAACACAAGTGTATGCAAACTTTGCCAAGAGATAAAACCAATTAATCCAAGAATTTGATCAGATATATCAGCAAGGGAATGTTATTTAGACAATCTCAAAGCTTGTTGATGGCTTTACAGCTGAAACCAACTCAACATGATGAACATTTGATGCAAACAAGAATAAAAAATGGCTCTCAGGTAGTTCCTCCAAAAGAAAATGGACCTCTTCCAGTTTTCCTTGTGAAAATTCTTCTCTCCTCCTCCAAAATTCTCAACAAACTTCTAAAATGCCTCCAAATTACATCATATATCCTCTTCCAGCTTGGATCCTTGCATCCCAAGCAAAGAATATGCCAAAGGGATCAAATTTGTTACAAAACCCTATCCATTTGATGAAAAATGATATAAAACTGTAAAACAGCTCGCCAAATGCCAGAGATGCACAAATATTTTAAAATATTGCATGAACTCAGATCCTTATCCATCCCAGGGTCACATTTTTGGCATTCCACCATGCCAGCATGCATTTGTAATCATTTTTCACCTTTTTTCCTCATCGTTTTAACTCTGTAACTTTTCATTTTTTACCTTTCACGTGTTTTTCATGGGCTGAGGAAAATATTCCATGAAAAACACTACAGGGCACCAAATTAGCTCAAAATAATGGTGCCATTGCACTCAGAAGGCCGAAAGGATGTGAAATCATATAAAATTTCATGTGATTTGGTGCAAAAATGATGATTCCACACTTCTTGGAGCTTCCATGGCGCCCAAAAAATGAAAATGCACAGCAACTGTTGATTAAAATCAACTTTAAATCTCTACCCTCCATGTGTCAGATCAAATCTTGAATATTCCCTCGAAAATACCTTTTTTCCCTTTGGATGAGGTGGGACACGTGTCCAAATACCATTGGACTGGGCCTTTGCCTCCAAAAATGCATTTCAAACCCTTTTTTGGATTCGGGAAAATTTTGAATATTTTCCCCGCGAGCCCCTGGATGTGCCACGTGTCCTCCTGTGGGCCTCCACCAAAACCACGGGCCAATTTGATGCATTTTTCCACTTTTTTGAGAAAAGGAAAATTTTATCAAAATTCTCTCACGCAGGCCCGAACACCCTGTTGCTCCCTCTGCCACGTGTCGGTCTCCCATTCGCTGCGGAGCCGACCCCTCCTTTTTTCCTTCATTCCTCCCGTGAGCAAAAAATCCCTTGTGGGCCCGAGCTCTTCCTTTTCCTTTTGAAACATGCCACGTGTCCCCCTGATTGGATGCAGGGGGCACACCTCCAAATTTTCCACGGATCAATTTTTTACCTTGAGATTTTCACCAAAGTTTGGAAAAATTTTACTTTCTCTCCGCGCGCTCCACATCTCTGCCAAATCCGGGACACGTGTCCTACTTTTCATTGGATCGTGGGCCTGGCGCCAATATCTTCACTTTTTACCTTGTGAAGTTTACAAGATGCAAAAATTCTCCAAACTTATCCTTTGGCCCCTTCCCATTTCATCCTCCTGGACACGTGTCCATTTCTTATTGGAGGCGGGCCTCAGGCCAAAAATTGACTTTGAGAATTTTTCAAAAATTAAAAATTTTTAAGTATTCACCTCTCCATGCTGACTCCTGGACACGTGTCACCTTCCCATTGGGCACGGGCTCGTGGGCCAAATTTTTCCCCTCTAGCCAAAAAACACCAAAATTTTTCTTCCCTAGACTCCTTGTGTCACCTTCCCATTGGGCATGGGCCCTCCAGGCCAAATTTTTCCCTGACATTTTGAGCCAAAAAATTTGAAATTTTTTTAACTCCACCGCCATCCCCTGATCCTCCCATGCCACGTGTCACCATACCATTGGGTGCGGGCCCTCGGAGAAAAAATTTAACATTGAGAATTTTTTCAAAAATGAAGAAAAGTTTTAAGTGACCCCCGCCACCCGCCGGTTCATCTGACCAATCACATCGTGCCACGTAGGCACATCACTGTAGCACTGTGGGGCCGCGGTCAAGAATTTTCCTTTCGCCAAAATTTCAAAAATGACAAGTTAATAATGTTTTCCCGCACATCCCCGACCAATAGGAGCCTGCCACATTAGCATAAAGATTGCAATGATAAATTTGACGGCCCGAGAGCCCGTCAAAATGTGAAAAATACAGGGAATGCCCTAGAAACCAATTTTTTTGACAGGGAAGGTAGAATTCTTCATTTTAAACCAACTGAATCATTTTTTGACATCATTTGCGACCTTGGGATTGGGGAAACACTTGCATGAATTCAGGATTTGATCAATTTCAAGTTTTTGCATGATTTGGCAATGGAAAAGATGACACATCCCGAAAAAATGAAATATTAGGGCACAAATGGGGGAAACTTGGATCTTGTTTCAAAATAGGGCAGAATAACAACATTATGAGCATATCAAAGGCATTCAATTGGAAAATGTGAACTGCAGACCACGAGACCAAAAAATGAAACGTTTGTGAGTACATTTGGTCATGAAAAATAAGGCACATTATGCAAACTCAATAATGGGACCAACAAAGAAACTCAAGTTTCAACTGAAAATATTATTTTTCTTACCTTCTTTCAACAAAGGAAGAAAAACCCAGATCGAATCTTATAGTAAACAATGTTTTCCCATAATCCATTTTACACAGAAAATAAGATTCACACAAATTTTATAGCATTCCAGTTTCCAATAAAATTAAAGCATGATTCACCACTATATTAAATAGGGAACAAACCCACATTCCATTTTATCTAACAAAGACTCTTCATCCAAAAAATATAGAGAAACATTCCAGCATGAATGAAAATTAACCATCACAAAAATAAAAACCCATTTGTTTCCAAAATCAAAGTTCCTTTAATTAATACATTTAGTAAAAAGTAGAACAACTCAATTGGTAGAGCCTATCATGCCTGATAGAGATTCTATCGATTTGCAACATATTTCTAGCTGATCCTCCCACAATCTTTTCTTTTTTTTCCAAGCAACGTCAACAATTCCAAACATCCTATTGCCTCTTATACTTCCACAAGATAAAAAATAACTCAGAGATTCCAAAAATAGCCAAGGATTGAAAATAGAACTGCTGGTTTAAAGAAGCCAAAATCTTCATGCAGAGAAAATGACCAAACAACCTCTCCAAAATCCACTTACATTCCTTCCTAGGCAGTTTTTTTGCCATGACCGAAGTTCATAAATGAAAGTACATCCAACTCTCCCACCTATTTCTCCACACCACTGCCATCCAAAATTGATGAATTCCAAATCAAACTTTTCATGCATCCGATATTTAGTGATGATGTCAGCTAGGCATCCACTTAATTCTCCATGCCTCCACAAAAACTGGTAGTGCAAAGTTTTAATAAATTCAAAATCAAATCACATTAATTCCATAGAAATTGATGCCACCGATTCCCATTTTCCATGCAACCCTTAGGTACCACCCCTTAGCTTAGTATTATCTTAGGTTATTTTGACATTAGATTAGGATTCGACCTTAGTCTAGGTAAATAGTATTTCCTTAGGTTATTTCCAAAACCCCACAACCATAAAGCATACCAACTTAGGTTAGGATGAAAACCTTAATAGTTTTGTAATAGGTCTAAGGTAGGTCCAAATTACCTTAGGATAGAATCCAATTAGGATAGAACATTACAACTTAGGTTAAAATTTGATTTGCATTAAACAATCCCATCCAAGGTTAAGGTATTCACCTTAATAGCCGAGTATAGGCCCCTTGTTCTTATCACGTTGTTAAGCATTTTTAAAAAATATTTATCAAGAAGACCACGGTTTAATACTTACCACATGATGAAAAGTAAGGACATCATCAGAAGGTTCTTCATATTCATAACCAAAACAAGACTTAGTCCACATTACCTTTTACTTCAGAATGCTAGTTTATCAAGACAATAAATAATAAAGAATTGAAGCATACCTTGGATCAATGGAATTGATTCAAGATTTTTCTGTTAACATATGATAAGTATGAAAAAAAAATACAAGTTCACAACCTTTCAGAACACAAGGAAGAATGGCTTCATTTCAAGTAAACATAATTACAACAAAATGAATCCTTGTAAAGTAATAATTTATCCATTGAAAACATGATTTCCAATAGTCAATAGAATACACCTTCCTAAGACAAATCACATGTCAACGTTTGTAATGTCAAGAGGAAATGAAATCAAGGTAACCGTTTGTCTAAGATGTTACATACTTCCCTCCTAAAAAGAATCATCGTCCCGATGATTAACTTAATTAAAAAATTTGCATCAAGGACAAATCAAATTATTATACTTCCATTCATATGTTCAAAACAAAAATAGATTTTAAAATTCCATAATCAACATTAAAGTAGCTATCCATTTTAAATAATGTAATGTTTTCCTAAGACTAGCAGATTTATTGACATATCAAGAATAAAATATTAAAATTTTATTAGTCAACAAAATTAGTTTTGTTCAAACAAATACGGAAAAATAGTTTTCATATCTTCAAGATTTTCCTAGGTTGTAGTCTCTTCGTTAAATCGATCCCACTGGACCTTACATTGACTTATTTCATGATTTCTTAAGTGCAACTAGTGATTTTCCAGTACCTGTATGGGTTTAACCACGATTATTCCTGGGTCTTGGAACTGCAAGGAATTCCAATTTAACACATGTGATAAATCTGAAACATATTTCTTAAGTAGATAAATATGAAAACCATCATGCATTCATGATAAAGTAGGAGGTAAATCTAAACGATAAGCTACATGGTTGATTACTTCAACAATTTCAAAGGGTCCCACATAACGAGGTGATAACTTGGAAGCCTTGCCAAAATTTATAGAACTCTTTTTCGGTTTAACTTGAAGAATGACCTTCTCAACAAGTTCAAATTTCTTATTAACTCGCTTTAAGTCGGCATAACTCTTTTTCCTATCTGTAAATTCTTTCAAGCATTCATGAATCATTTTAACTTGTTGTTCCATCTCTGTAAGGGTTTCAGGTTCAATTACCTCTCTATCCTCAATGTTTTCCCAACTAATAGGGGTTATGTATTTCCTTTCACATAATGCTTCGAAAGGTTCCATATTTAGAGAGGTGTGATATGTGTTATTATACACAAAATCAACTAATGGAAGGTACACTTCCCATTTATATTTTTGATCCATGCAATACACTCATAACATATCCTCTAAAACTTGATTAACTCTTTCAATCTATCCATCCATTTCCGAATGATATGCAGAACTAAAATTCATCTTAGTTCCTAGAGATGCATTAAGTGTTTTCCAAAATCTTGATGTCATTCTTGGATCTCTTTCCGATATTATCCAACTCAGGTACTCCATGTAATCTGAAAATCTCATCCATGAATCTTTTTGCTAAAATAGGTAAATCATCCTTAAGATTACTAGCATAAAATGAGCTACCTTTTTTTAGTTTATCTACAACCACAAGAATAATATCATGTTTATTTCTTGAAATAGGTAACCCTTGTATAAAATCCATGCTTATCACTTGCCATTTATATTGCAGTATGCTGTGAGGATATAGTAAACCAACTGGATGCATATGTTCAACTTTAACACATTGACATTCTAAACAGTGTGTCACAAACTCAATTACATCCTTTTTCATCCCTTTTTAGAAATATTGTTGTTTTATATCAGCAAGCATCTTTGTAATTCCAGGGTGTCTAGAAGAAGGTGAATTGTGAAATTCAACTAATAATTTCTTTCTTAAATCATTTAGCAAAGGTATGTATACCTTGTTTTCAAACAACAAGATTCCTTCATTGTCAAAGTGAAAACCTTTATATCTCACATCATTTGGATCTGTAGCAAGTGTTGTCTTTACTTGTTGAAAATAAGAATCATATTCCATAACACTTTTTACCTCATCTTTAAATTGAGTTCTAAACGTTTTAAGAGAACAAATGTGCTTCCTAAGACTTAGAGCATCTACTACCCTATTTTCTTTGCCTTTAATATAACTTATGTCAAAATAATATTGAGATAGAAATTATAACCATCTTCATTTTCTTGCATTCAGATTTGGCTGAGTAAAAATATAATTCAACCCAAGATGATCAATTTTTAGTTCAAAAGGTTTACCAGGAAGATAATACCTCCATACTTGAAGTGCATGAACAATGGAAGCAAGCTCTAGATCATGTGGAGAATAATTCAGCTCATGAAAATTTAGTTTTCTACTTTCATAAGCTATGACATGATCATTTTGTAATAGGAATACCTCTAATACCCTCCCTAGATGCATATGTTACAATACTGGAGTCTCCATTAGGGTCAGGTATAGCCAAAATAGGTGCTGAAGTTAACTAATCCTTCATAGTCTTAAATGCAAATTCACATTTTTCATTCCATAAAAATTTCTTATCCTTTTTTTGTAATGAAGTTATTGGTGCAAAAACTTTGGAGAAGTCTTTAACAAACTTCCTATAGTAACCAGAAAGACCAATGAAGCTTCTAACTTCATGTACATTCTTTTGTGCAGGCCACTCATTTATTGTTACAATGTAACATTCCCATTTTAAGACTTTAGAAACAAGGAATTTTTTTATACGTAATGTTATCTATTCTAAATAATCATAATCTAGAACACACATTCCATGCCAATAAATCTCATAATAGATAACCATATGCAGTTGTAAATGAATCGGTGAACTACCAATCTCTCATTTGATGACTCGGTTACCAACCGATCTCTCATGTTAACTTAAGTATTGAATACTATGGGTATACTATGTTTACTTGGTTCGCTTACCCTGTTATGGGTATTGAGTATTCTATTTAAGAAATCTATCTGAATATTTGTTACCAATATTCATCTAAAAATCATCATTTCTCAAACTAGGTGACATAGGACAATGTAACCAGTAGCCTGCGATACTTTGGCCAAATATTTCCAACATACTGTTCATGTTACTATTCCTAGACGACATACTCATCTAATCAGAATATGTCCTTCACCCCACTCATATGTTATCTAGAATGGTATTTACTGATTTTCTGTCAATCCACCTTGTCTAAGGTTTGATCCTAACCTAGGTTATTGACATAAGATGGTATAGGGAACCACTCATGATGACCTAGGGTATATGGGCATACTCAATTGACCTAAGTTAATTGAATGTGCCTAGTTACCTTAAGTCATTGAGAGTCACTTTCTATGCTAAATCATATCCTTAACCTAATCTAGAGAGAAAATAGGTTCGAGTCAAGATTTGAGTAGATCTATATGAACCAATGTTGAAGGGTGTTGCAACATGTCAAATGCAACATTGTATCCTTGTGAAGACCCAAGTCTTCACGAAGGTACAATTCTGTAGTTAACGTGTACCAACATCTAACCGAACTACTTCATCATGATTTAAACACCTCAAAAGATCATTTCAACTTAATTATCTTTGGATTAAGATTCAAATAACAAAAACCTTGCATTAACCCTAATCCCAACAATCCTTAAGGTTTCCATCCTTATTTGAGTTGATTAAATAATATGGAACTTCATAAACCTATGATTACTTTTATGTTTATTAACTTTTTTCTTAACATGTAATTAATTGAAAACAGAAACAACATCCATCATATGAATTATTTAATATGTCTTAACCATTCAAGAATGTATAAGAACAAAACAAGTTATGTTATGGTATACTTCATAGATATGAAGTATAAATGGTTAACGAAATCATATACCGTTCATTTGTTTTGTATCCTTTTGAGAGGAGGAGAACCTTCCTCTTTATGGTTAAGTGTTGGGATTTATTATAACCTTATCCATTTCACACTTCCTAATTTTTTAACCATACGTTCATTAACATCATAATAAACCATACAATATTAGGTAAAGAACATCAATACTTGCAACTTAGTAAGTTACATTCAAGTAAGGTAAATTGTACTAATTCCCATTTATCCAACTCATTTAATGACAACATAAATAAGGATCCAATCATATATGAATGACAACGTCAAAGATAGGATTACAAATTTCCTTCATATTATGCACAACAGAATTGACATAATCAATTTAAGTAACTTCAGCCTTTTCAATTCATCACGATAAAATAAACATTTTTCAACACTATGCATTACTGACGTATTTCATGTCTAACACCATCAAGATCATTAAAGAATACAACTTTTCTTCTTTAAATACATCTCAATAATGAATCATAATTCTTTATAAAAGGTCCAGACTTTTAAGCAACCACTACATCATATAAGTTATTACCTTCCTTTATCACTTACAAAGTCCATTTGCAAAAATCGCTAGCATGAGTCAGTTCATTGAACTAAGTATGATAAGCACTAAGCATTAAAATGATGTGCTTTCAACTAACTATTTCATACAACCAACTTTTCTTTTATGAAACAGTGAGGTCAAGCAGACATATAAATCATACAGTAGAAACAACCATAAAATAAGAACAATTAATCAATTTGAATAACATTTAAGGAAATATCATGATGTAATCAGTAATCTACAACATGATATTAGATAAATAATGTTCCAAACCAGAACACTTATCCATATCAAATAAAAGTACCTTCTAATTATTTCCATCACAATTCATCTGAATTTAAAATACAAAAATTAACTTCACTATTTAACCAAAATAGAGTTACTTTCAGAAGTAGGAACCTTCTAACTTAGCTAACAGAGTTTCATAAAAATATAACTACAACCAATCTCATTCCAGCTTCATAAAGGTTCTAGGATGAATCATCTAACGACATATAAGTAAATAAGAGTTTCACATTTCAGATGTGACATCCTAATTCCAAATCCAAGACATAGCCTAATTTCTCAAGTTAGGCTATACATTAACTTTAGAAAACTATTCACTCAATGTACAACATCTCACATTAATCTACTATCACAAATATTAAAATCATTTAATACAAGTCAAGTGAATAAGCAAGTAGTAATGATGACTACACAAAGGCATTTTTGAAAGTAATACAACTGAACCAATTAAATATATCACAAGATTTACCTAAAATAAGGAGAATGACTGTGATAAAATAGTTTAGAAATTCCTTTACAATTCTGGTTAACTTGAATCCCCATTCACAATTAAGAAAAGATACTGCAACACCAAATCTCTTACAGTTTCCAAGGGAGACAGACGATGACTCATAACCTCAGAGAATAAAGAGAAAGGATCAATCGACATGGTTAGAGAAGGATTCCAACATTTCTTTACAAGAAAGGCTAGTTGTAAAAGGATTGGTATAGACCCAATCATAATTTCCTTAGACTCTTTTAAACGTAGAAAAACATGCACCAAAAATTGTTAGAATAAATTATACGACCACAAAATGCAAAGTCCAGTTTCAAAATAAGGTTCACCCAAACATGAAGAAAAAGAAGCAATAGTATTATTATTCTCATCAAGAAAGAGATGTAATAATCATAATTTCTAACAACTTGAAGGGAATTAATAGCCTTCATCATTCATTCAAAAACATCAAAGTTTCAGTCAAAGGAACCAAATACTATCCATCATGAATCAATTTCAAAGAAGGTTGCATTATAAGATCGACATGGCTAGCTACAGGTGCATAAGCTATCAACAGAGATGAAAAAGAGTACTTTTCATTACATTACTATGGAAAATTCAACTGCACACCTCTACAAATCGACAAGGTAAATTATCCCTTCCAATCTTACCCAGAGAACAAAGAAATGGAAGAGTCTAGAAAACCCCTTACTCAAAACCGATTTGGTTAGTTCCATATCAAGAAATGTCATCCAGAAAGTCTAAATAACATCTTTAAAGCTTCATGAAAACAATGAAATTAAGAAGGAATCAACAATTTTACTCTAGCAAGTTACTCAAGAGGTTAACCAAGATCAGGAACAGGTATTCAAAATCAATAACTTCTAATTCAATGGGGAAGTAGACAACATGATCAACATACTGAAAGCTCAAACAGAGCTACGAGAATAACCACTAGTATCGACTTAGACAAGTCAATTATCACAATGTTCCCAACCAACAGAAACCTCATCTATTTATCCTTTAGTTTAGTTCATCTAGAACTTAAAGAAAGATACAATATATATGTACATATATATATAAGATCAGAAGAAAAGACTTCACACATAGGTATTCCCAACAAGATAGCCTCATAATCTAAGTGTCTAAGATTCAATTAACACCATATTTTTCCTTAGAATAGATCTTAATTCAAGAAACTCAGTTTTATACCTGAAAAGATAAGAGGAATAATAAAAACATTCACTCTGGTTTCCATACAAGATAAATTCACAAAAACATAGAGATTCCAAACACCCAATATCTGCCCAGATCCTATCTAATACCAAATTCAAAGAACTTACAGATTATACAATAAGTTTAAGAAGAATTCACTTATTTACTATTTTCTATACAAATTCGAGTTCATAACACTCTGAATTGAATTATTCATAATCAGTACAGTTCCAAAAGGAGTAAAAAAACTTCCACAAACAAAGATGTGATAGTGAAGGATATTCATTTACCTTCTAACAACCCAAAATAGAAAACCCAGTTTGAAACTAGAAGCCTCATTTCATTTCCATAATCCCTTTTTCAAACAGACAAGTAGGATTCACACATGTACATCATTACTCAAATCACCACAATATTTAAGGTGGGATTCAACATTGAATGAATAGGAAAACAACCCATCTTCTACTTTATCAAGAAAAGTTTCTTCAAAATAAATACTAAAGATTTTTCATCAAGAAATATTGCATGGTATTCATCACAAAATCAAAAGACCCATTTATTTAATGAGAGAAAAGTTGTTTTAATGAAGACATTTAGAGAAAATCAGAGAAACTTAATGGATAAAGCCTATCATGCCTGATAGTTCTTCTGTTGATTTGATGAATATTTCTAGCTGAGCCTCCACAACTCCTTCTCCAATCGAAGTCAAAAACCAAAAAAATCCTTCTCAAATGCCTCATATACTTCCATTGGATCGAAAATAGTCCAAGGGAGTTAAAAATAGTAACAAACTGAAAATAGAATTGCTTGTTCAAAGAACCAGATAGCTCTATGCAGAGTAAAAATCAAAATGCATGAAAGACCAAACAACTCCCAACAAATCCACTCACATCGTATCTAAGGTGGTTTGCTTGCAATAACCGATGACCATAAATTTCATTAATTTCCAATCTCCTACCTATATCTCCATGCCACCACCATCTAAAGTTGGCGAGTCCAATTTCCACCATGGCATGCATTACTTAACTCTAGTTATGATGCCAAGTAGGTTTCCATCAAAATTTCCATGCCTCTGCCATAACTAGATAGTACCCTCTATTAAATAAAAAATCAAATCAAATAAATTACTAAGGAACCATTTCCAAGTCATTCACTTTCCATACGACCCCCCCCCTTAGGTCCCCTTCCATCCTTGTATTAGTTTAGGATTGATATCATTAGCTTAGGATCCATCTTTGGGTTAGTTTAGAAAGTATTTACCTTAGGTTTTTTAACATTTCCGTAGGTAAATTTTCCATCTTATGATAGACCCATACTCGATACCAAATTATTATTAGGTAGTAGGTTATAAATAAACCTATAGTTACCTTAGGTTTTTTCCAAATCCCCCACTTTGTAAAACATACAACTTAGGTAAGGATGCAATAAGATTAGTGTAAAAATAGAGATAAGACAGTTTTAGTTTACCTTAGGTTAGAATCCCGTTAGGATAGATCTTAAAGATCTAGGACTTAGGTTTTTACCCTCAATAGTCCTAAAGTAGACCTCCATCCTCTTTATGTCTATTCAGTGTCCTGGAGAAATTAACAAGAAGATTCGAGCACACTACTTACAGTAGAGTGCAAACCAAGAACTTCTAATAAGATCAATGAAATTGTATAAATACAAGAGTTCAGTCCTTTATTTCCTTCAACCTCTAAATTTTAATTTACCATATAGATCAAGCTAAGAAGACTTAAAAAATACCTTCGATCAATGGAATTGATCAAGGTTTCGTTATTATAAAGAGATAATTTGCAAACAACTTTACCAGTTTACAACCTTTCTTATCTCAAACAAAATGGATTCCTTGAAAGCAACAACATTTCAGCCAAATGAATTCAAGAACAAAAAGAAATTATCCATGGCAAGCATGATTTCTAATAGTCAAAATAATAGACATTCTTAGGAAAAATCACATGTCAATGTTTGAAATGCAAAAATAGGAAAAGTTAACAGTTTTCCAAAGGTGTTACATACAATCTTAGAGGGATCTACAGCTATTCCATTCCTTCTTATCACATGACCAAAATAGTGCACTTCCATGTCATAGAAAGAACATTTAGACAACTTACCAAACAATTGTCTCTTCCTCAAGATTCCCAAAACTATATTCAAATGCTCATGGTGTTCTTCAATGCTTTTAGAGTATATGAGAATATCGTCCAAGAATAAAAGCACAAATTTGTCCAAGTATTCTTGAAAAATATTATTCATTAAATTCATAAAAGTTGTAGGTGCATTTGTTAATCCAAATGGTAAGACTGTGAATTCATAATGTCCATACCTTGTTCTAAAATATTGTTTTATAAATGTCTTCATCTTTTATTCTTAACTGATGATATCTAGATCGAAGATCTATTTTAGAATACATTGATGCACCACGCATCTGATCAAACAGATCATCAATTCTAGGAAGTGGATATCTGTTTCTTAATCGTTTCCTTTTTTAACATCCTATAATCGATACACAATCTAAGTGTTCCATATTTCTTTTTCACAAAGATTACAGGTGCTCCCCAAGGTGAGACACTTAGTCTAATCAAGCCTTTAGACAAAAGTTCTTGTAACTGTGCCTTAAGCTCTACCAACTCAATAGTAGTCATTCTATAAGGTGCCTTGGAAATAGGCTCGGTTCCCGGTTTGATCTCAATAGTGAAGTCAAACTCCCGTTTAGGTGGAAGACTTGGTAACTCTTCTGTAAACACATCACTGAAGTTTCGTAACAATGGATATCTTTCCATGAAGTCACTACTTTCTTCAGTAGTTTCAGAAATTTTTACTGCATATAAGGTACACCCCTTTGTTTTTGGCCTTTTTAAGTTGCATAGCTGATAATTTCCTAACCAAAATCCTCATATTTTACACCCTGAATGTCTGTTGTTTTTTTCAGATCATCTAAACAACTAATATTTTTTTCAAAACAGTCAACCTTTGCCTTATGCTTAGCTAGCCAATTAACACCTATGATTACATCATAAGACCCTAAAGGAGTAACATAAAGGTCAACCTCAGTGGAAAAACTAGGCAAGTCAAGGACTACTCCAAAAAGACACATATTAATTGTATGAACAACATTATTTCCATAATGTACAACCCATGATTTATCCATTTTTCCATATTTTCTTTTTACTTTAGAATCAAACTTGGTAGAAATAAAGCATTTAGTTGCTCCAGTATCGAACAAGAATAGTTACATGTATGCCAAATAACTTATCTGGAACCTCTATGGGTGTGGCTTGCTTTTCAGCCTGTTTTTCAGCCACTGTAGCATGTATCTTATGTTGCTGATTATGGTCATCCTTCTTCAAAGGAAATTGGTTTGCATAATGATCCTTGCCACAATTGTAACAACATCCTACAAGTACCTTTTTAGGCTCAAATTTATTTTCAGCCTTAAAGTTATCATTCTAACCTCCATAGGACTTATGTCTGTTGTTATTGTTCTTAACAAATTTATTTTGTACATTAGCAGTATGTTTATTCAATGTTGTTTTCTTGTTGTTATCCGTTACAAACTTATTTTTCATACCAAACTTTTTCTATGGTCCCTTCTTAGGTGCAAGAGATGATGAAGAGTTTGGAACTTTCTTTCTGATTTCCTCCTTATGAGCAGAGATTGATTTCAATTTATGTTCTTGCCTTATGGATTTTTCAACAACCCCTTCCATAGTGGTTGGGCTGTGAACATCCACCTCTCCTCCTATAATGGGATTTAATCCCATGATAAATTTATGTATCCTAAACTTCTTGTCAGTTTGATACTGAGGTACATAATTAAGGAGTTTAGTAAACTGCTCCCAGTACTCTGTTACTAGTTAATTTTCCCTAAGATAAGTTCTGAACATTAGTCATTTTCTAATCATAATAAATTTTTGGCATCCATCGTTTCCTAAAATAACTTTTAAATTGATCCCAAGTAATATTTGTTTCATCAATGTTTAACTCAGCCTTATGACTATCCCACCATGAAGATGCTTCATGGGAAAGCTGATATGCTCCCCATATTGCCTTAGTTTCCTTTGAGAAGTTCCTTATTACAAAGTACTTCTCCATTTCACTGAGACAATTCTTAGCTCCATCTCCTAATGTGGTTCCATCAAACTTAGGTGGACTTATCCTTTTTATATCATTAGTGAGTTCAGTTTTCAGCCTTGCCTTTTTATTTTCAGGTTGATCATGTACGTTTGCATTATTGTTATCAACACCTAAATTTCCCACATTGGTGTTGTCCACAGGAGGTGGTTGATTGTTATTACCAGCATCTTCTTCCTCCTCCTCATTGCCCATTACTTGTTCCAGTACAGCCAAACGATCTCTTGTGTCCAATAGGGCAGCAAGGATCTCAACATGTTTTTTGGGCAGTAGTTACTTCTCCACAGGGTGGTGGGTTTGTTTGCAGCATTTCCTCTTGTTCTAACCATTTTCTGTTAACAAGAAAATTTAAGTTTTATCAAGATTATGGACACAATAGGTCCAAGAGCTGCAACCTTCAGCTCTGATACCAAGATGTAACATTCCCATTTTAAGACTTTAGAAACAAGGGAATATATATATATATATATATATATATATAATGTTCTCTATTCTAAATAATCATAATTTAGAACACACATTCCATGTCAATCAATATCATAACAGATAACCATACGCAGTTGTAAGTGACTCGGTGAACTACCGAGTCTCTCATTTCATGACTCGGTTTCTAACTGATCTCTCATGTTAACTCAAAGTATTGTATACTAAGTATAACTGGTTCTCTTACCCTATTCTAGGTATTGAGTTTTCTATTTAAGATACCTATCTGAATATTTGTTACTAATATTCATCTGAAATCCCATTTCTTAAACTAGGTGACATAGGACAACGCAACCAATAGCTTGCGATACTTTGGCCAAAGATTTCCAACATATTGTTCATGTTACTATTCCTAGATGGCATACTTGTCAAATGGAATACGTCCTTCACCCCACTCATTTGTAATCTAGAATGGTCTTAACTGACTCTTGTCAGTCCACTTGTTCAAGGTTTGACCCTAACCCAGGTTAGCAACATAGTTTGGTATAGGGAACCACTCATGCTGACTAATGGTACATAGACATACTCAATTGACCTAAGTTGATTGGATGTGTCTAGTTACCCTAAATCATTGTGAGTTACCCCCTATACTAAATCATGTTCCTGAACCTGACCTAGAGTAAAACTAAGATCAAGTCCAAGTTTATGTAGATCTAGATGATCCAATTCTGAAGGGTGTTGCAACATGTCAACTACAACATTGTATCCTCGTGAAGACCCAAGTCTTCACAAAGGTATAGTTCTACAGTTGAAATGTGCCAACATCTGACTGGGATTACCCATCTTGATGTACATACCCAAGCAAGAAGTTAATTACCCAATTATTTTTCTTAATTAAGGTTTAATTACAACAACCCTACAGAACCCTAATTTCATTAGCTCTTAAGGTTGACATCCACAATTGAGTTGTTAATGTATTGTCAAAACTTCATGATTGATTTTTATTCATTAACATTCTACTTTTATAATTTAGTTAATTAAACAGAAAACAATCACATCAAATGGATTTACTTATTATACCTCAACCATTATTAGCCTGTTTAAGTTCCAAAATAGGTTCCATTATAATAAGACTTCATTGAGATGAAGTCTAATTGATAAATGTTCATATTTACCTTCCATTTATTTTAAACCTATCAAGGTATTGGTCAAGAGGAAGTGCACCTTCCTCTTTCTTGTTATGAGTTAGGGTTCATTATACCCTTTTACATTATACAAGTATTCATAATTAATTCACACTTTCATTAACATCATTTTAATAAACCATAGTGACTTAGATAAAAGAACATCTATACATGCCAACTTAATAAGCTAGCATTTCCACAAGGGGATAGGGCATCTAATTCCCTTCCATCTAATTGATTTAATTCAAATCAATAAGGATTCCATACAGATAAGATTATGAGGAAATAAAGATAAGATTACAAATTTCCTTTACATAATACACAAGGAGAATAACACATCATGTACAAGTAACTCTCAATATTTTTCCATTTATCAAAGTGAAATACACATTTTACAAGTCCATTCATTTCGGACATCTTTCATGTCAAACAACATCAAGCTCAATTAAGAAATACAACTTTTCCTCTTTCAATACATTTCAATAATGAATCATATTTCTTCATAAAATATCGAGTCTTTAAGTAACAAATAACATCATAAAATTTATTGTCTTCCTCTATCACTTACGAAGTCCATCTGTAAAAATTGCTAGCACGGGTCAGTTCATTGAACTGAGCATGATAAGCACTAAGCATTAAAACGAAGTGCCTTTCAACTAACTGTTTCATAAAAATAACTCTGCTTTTATGAAACAGTAAGGCCAAACAGATAGATACATCATAAATAAATAACAATCATAAAATAAAGAACAAGGTAATCAACCAAATTAAAATTTAGTAAAGATCATGATATAATCAACACTCTTCAGCCATTGATTTCATAAGGAATTATATCAGATAAGTAATATTTCATCCTAATTACTTATCTCATTCTTACTATAGCTACTTATAGTTTATTTCTTACTTCATTCAATCTAAATTCCAAACATAGACACTAACTCAAATATTTCCTAAAATAGAGTTTTTTTTTAAGAAGCAAAGATCCATCATACTTAGCATTAACATGTTCCATCATAAAAACATCTTCTGCCAAGCTAATTCAAACTTCATGAAAGGTTTAAGGTTGAGCCATCAATATCATAAAAATAAGAGATTCCTATTTTAGATGCTATCATCCAAATTTAAAGCTCAAGATATAGCCTAAGTCTTAAGTTAGGCCACAACAGGTTAGAAATAGGAAATGTATTTATTCGATTACTTGCACTAGACATAAGTCACACATTACCAAATATAGTTTCCAATCAACACAAATCAAGGAGAATAAGTAAAGTTTTATCTCCCAACTACTCACCTAGGAAATCCTATTAAGTAGTACAACTGAACTGACCAGTTCCTTTAGCAAGAGTAATACATAAGAGGGAAAAGACAAATAGAGAGAGAGAGAGAAACAAATTAGAACTTCCCTCAGAGTTCAAGGAGAATAGTGTTACGTTCCACTACTCCGAGAAGAGAGAGGAAAAAATATAATTTCATTCAAATTTCAAAGAACGAAACATGATGAATACCTTACTCAGAAAAGAAAGAGAAAAGGGAGTCAACAACAAGAATGGGAGAAGATATCCATTATTCTTTCCCAAGAAAAGAAATACATATCAGAATAAAATACTGATACAGATCCAATCAAGAGATCTTTGAACTCTTGTCAAACATTTAAAACATAGAACTAAATGATACTGGACCAGAATTATGTGACTGCATTATACAAGTTAGATACCAAAGATGAAGTTCTCTTCAGCATATAAACAAGATCAACAATAGTAGTGCATTAGCTACGTCTAGAAGGAGATGTTTTAAATGAATTCGTTTAGCAAAAATACATGAAACATCAAAAACCACTAGACATTCCTACTCATCCAATCATAATTAGTTTCAGTCAATATAACCAAAGCTTAACCATCCTTTCCAGAGAATGAAAACAATATAACAGTCAAGTCAACACATATTCCCAGCTTCACGGGGATAAAAGAAACCATCTTCAGGTAAGAAGAGAAAGAACCCAACCTAATTCGAACATAATGAAGACACAACATAAAACAAGGTGACTCCACTACAGGTGTACGAGTCAGTCTCAAGCGAGGAATAGAATAATCAAATTTATTTCAGTCTATTCCTTAAGACTGTCTTGACTGATCTAATCAATATTTCACCAAGAACATTCAAACTCTTTAGTATTATTCACATATCAAAATAAACGTAAGGATCTAAGAAATCCATCAAGCTTGACCATGATTGAATAATCCTTGAAGCATGAAATATCATTTCAGAAGGGATGAATAAACATTCATTATGCCTTTCCCAAAATCATGACAACAGGATGATTAACAACCATACTAACATACAGATTTTACCAGAAGATTCGTACAGGCCCATAACAGGTAAGTCATTAACAGATCATATTCTAACTTAGAAGTGTAAACAACAAGGTCGACATCATGAAAGTTCAAGTAGGAGCTACATGTATTAATCTAATTTCTAACCCAGATAGAACCCAAAATTGAAATATTTTCCTTTATAATAGGGACTTCTATTGTCCAACATCAAATTAGTCTAACAGAGGTTCACAACCCATAACATATAAATATCATAAGAAGAATCCAAAAACTCTTTTACTATTTATATTCAAACAATATTTCTTACCTTCTTTCAACAGAGGAAGACAAATCCAGATCGAATCTTATAGAAAACAATGTTTTCCCATAATCCCTTTTGCACAGAAAACAAGATTCGCACAAATTTGATAGCATTCCAGTTACCAACAAATTTAAAGCATGATTCACCACTATATTAAACAGGGAACAAACCCACTTTTCATTTTATCTAATAAAGACTCTTCATCCAAAAAATACAAAGAAACATTCCAACATGAATGAAAATTAACCATCACAAAAATAAAAACCCATTTGTTTCCAAAATCAGAGTTCCTTTAATGAAGACGTTTAGTAAAAAGTAGAAAAACTTAATTGGTAGAGCCTATCATGCCTGATAGAGCTTCTATCAAATTTGTAGAAGATTTCTAGATGATCCTCCCACAATATTTTCCTTTTTTTCCAAGCAACGTCAACAATTCCAAAAATTCTATTGCCTCTTATACTTCCACAAGATCAAAAATAGCTCAGAGGTGCCAAAAATAATGAATGATTGAAAATAGAACTGCTGGTTCGAAGTACCCAAATTATCCATGCAGAGTAAACATCGCCAAGAGAAAATGACCAAACAACCTCTCCAAAATTTTCTTGCATTCCTTCCTAGGAAAATTCTTCGCCATGAACGAGGTTCATAAATGAAAGGAAAACCAACTCTCCCGACTATATCTCCATGCAACCTCCATCCAAAATTGATGAATTCCAAATCAAACTTCTCATGCATCCTATCTTTAGTGCAATGATGTCAGCTAGCATTCCCTTAACTCTCCATGCCTCCGCCAAAACTGGTAGTGTAGAGTTTAATAAATTCAAAATCAAATCACATTAATGCCATAGAAGATGACGCCACCGAATCCCATTTTCCATTCAACCCTTAGGTACCCCCCTTAGCTTAGTATTAGCTTAGGTTATTTTTACATTAGATTAGGATTCAATCTTAGTATAGGTAAATAGTATTTCCTTAGGTTATTTCCAAAACCCCACAACCGTAAAGCATACCAACTTAGGCTAGGATGCAAACCTTAATATTTTGGTAATAGGTCTAAGGTACGGCCAAATTACGTTAGCTTAGAATCCATCTAGGATAGAACATTACAACTTAGGTTAAAATCTAATTAGCATTAAACATCCCATCCAAGGTTAAGGTATTCACCTTAATAGCCCAATATAGGCCCTTGTTCTTATCACATTGTTAAGCGTTTTTAAAAATATTTATCAAGAAGACCACAGTTTAATACTTACCACATGATGCAAATCAACGAAATCATCATAAGGGTCCTCATATTCATAAACAAAACAAGACTCGGTCCACATTACCTTTTGCTTCATAATGTTAGTTTATCAAGATGATTAATAACAAAGAACTGAAGCATACCTTGGATCAATGGAATTGATCCAAGGTTTTGTTGTTAACATATGATAAGTATGAAAACAACAATATAGGTTCACAACCTTTCAGAACACAAGGAAGAATGGATTCATTTCAAGTAAACACAATTACAACAAAATGAATCCTTGTACAGTAATAATTTATCCATTACAAACATGATTTCCAACAGTCAAAAGAATACACCTTCCTAAGACAAATAACATGTCAACGTTTGTAATGTTAAAAGGAAATGAAATCAAGGTAACAATTTGTCTAAGATGATACATTTGTAGGGTCCTTGTCCCTTGGATAATATGCTTCCTTCTTATAAAAGGAATACCAATATTTAATCAAAGAAGACTCATCACTTGGTCTCAATATTACAGGAAGTCTATTTAAAGTCTTTTTAACCTGGTGTTAAAGTCCTTAACCATCTCATTAAGAAAATATTCTTGAATTCAGATAGAAGAAACCTCATATTAGTTTAATCACCATATTGTGTCTTAAAATAATTTTTAGATGCGAGCCAAGAATTAATAGAATTATCGAACAAAGATTTATACCAATCCCGGGAGTCTTCTTAAAAAGTATGGATAAGAATTTATACATAGATATCCTCATGTTTGATCTCAAAATATTCCATGATGTTAACAAAAAGCCCAAGATGCTGGTCACCACTAATAACATTGTTTCCTTAAAACTTTGGTAACCTATTTCTTAAATCATTTGGTACTGCATTTGGATATCCCACCATCCGTAAAAAATTTATGGGTCAATATATATTTCGAAAAAAGTGGGGTCTAGGTCGAGGGTGAGCCATGTTATTGATGGGGATACAAACAAAAATGGGGTTGACAATATTGGTGGTAGCTGATGGCTTTTGGGATAATGGAAAAGGATCCCCCAAGGTTAAATCCCTTAATACTTCCATCTCACAATGAACCTTACAATCTTGAAACAATAGAAAGGGGGATTGAAAAATACCTTGATTATTTGCAAAGGAAGCACCCTCACTAGCATGAGTATGTAAGTTAACTGTAGGGCTATGTGTTTCATAATGATCATACACACTACAATAGTATTCAACTAATGGCTGATCTAAGTTAGGGGTAGGGATTTATTTTCTTTCTTTCCCTTGACCGCGTAATGGTTTCCAAATTTGTCTTCTTAATTGAATTGTTTTCCCTAATTCTAGAAAAACATTTCTAGTCAGATATTTCTTGAAGAAATACCTTCTTCCTTCCAGTTCTATAAATTTTTCAATAGATTCTCAGAAATAGATACTTAAGGTACTGATATTTACCAATTTTCTCTCGATTGAACGGATTCACTACTAAGATCTTCTATCTTAGATGTATAAACCACTTGAAACAACTAGATAATTGAATGTGAATACTTATTTCAACAAAGCTTATCTAATTTCATCATCCTTTATCAAAATTTACTCCTAGCCAAGTGATATTTAATGGAAAGCTTTCTCAAACTAGGAAAATATCAAGCAATTGAATTCTGATTTATCTCATTTTTTGAAAATCTAGGTAAAGGATTGAAGATAGATCATAAATTTGTATTCAAATATACCTCACATGTTACCTAAGGTTGATATTTATCTGTACTTACATAAATGTCCCCGGAAACAACACGAGAGTGGTGTTGGTACCCAAATCGGTCCTCCCTTTATAGTCGAGCAACATCAACAAGCTGATTGGGATGCCTAGAGAATGATGGATCAAGATTTAATTCATTTTACAGCTAGGGAAGGCTCTCATCATCTCTTGATCACTCAAGCTTGGAGGATTTGGATAACACCATGCTGAAGGTATGACCTACCCTCCTACTTTAGGATCTACCTTTATCTAGGGTGAGAGGACCCATTTTATAGTCTGTATTTGTAAGGGAAATGAATGTATCCATAGTATTTGACACTCCTTTATAAGGCAAATGAGAAATAACCTTGGGAAGACAAGGTCAATTCAAAAAAGTCTAACTCTCACATGTTGTGACTCTAGAAAATGTAGATGTCTCCCAAAATAAGGTTCAGACTATTAAAGAAAATAATGGAACCAACTTGCTTATGCATATTTTGGCTTAAACAAGGCATGCATGGGTACTTTTGGTGGGATTTGCCAATTTTATATGTATTTGAATGGGGAATTAAGTATGATAAAGTTCATTATACCAAATATTTGGGAACTCTTAACAAATATTAGAAGATCTTCCAAATGAGATGATGAAAACACTTCAAATAATCAATAATGAACCTTCAACCAAAAGTTGTGCATCCATGAAAGCCTAAAGATACAATGTTTCACACATTATTTGAGAATTTAAACATAAAAGATCATGATAAATACTCAATTAAACATAAATAATCCCTGATCTATCATGACTAAGATACACTCACAGGCTAATAAACAATCTATATCACAAAATGGGAGCATAATGAATTTAAAAATGTATATTGTAAAATTATATGAAATATCTTCTCACAGCACAATTAAAATTACCACAATTCTACCAAAAGGATAAGATCTTGTGTGATTCAAAGGAATTATTAACATAAGATTGTAACAGGAACATGAATAGGTACTTAAAACATCTCAACTTAAAAAAGACACAAAAATGCTCATGATTAACACAATTAACTCAGGGATTATCAAATTTATCAGAAAGGGAAAGTTTCATTTACATTCTCAATGCTTGTCAATGGATGTACACTTGCAACCATCTTGACATGATTTGATTTGAAGGATCAAGAAATAAGCAGGCTTCTTAGACAAGTTCTTGAAAAATGGTTTCTCTTAGTTTTCTCCTTTCTCTTCCAAAAATTTCATAATTTTTTTAACCCCCCTTATGCAAGAGTATTCCCATTGCATTTATACAATTTCACTTGCTCACTTATCCTCCATTTTACCCCCCAAAACATGAATCTTTAAAGAGAATATTATTTTCTATTTATGCCAGGTGGAAAAGTTGTGAGCCATTCACATTTCTTACTTTCATCAGATATGATTTGGGAACCATGTTGTTTCCTTTTGACATTTGTCTCAATGATTTCTTTCCTCTTGGCATGCAGGAAACCCCTTATTAATAATTACCAGGAGGTTTCATATGGCTTGATGTGACAAGAAATCCTTTTCACCTTTGAAAATATATCTTGAGCAATGCCTACATGCATTCGTGACTCTCAGAATTGAGTATCCTCATGTGGATTGATGGGTGTCATTATTCACTTCATTTAATCAAATTCTTGTTGATGTCATATCAAACCAGAGGTGTGTCTAAAGCTATATGCAACAAGAGTAATTTAAACTATCTAGTAGTTGATTGTAGTTATTTTTGTATTTTCTGGGTGATCTCTTCAATGTCTTAAGGAATTCTTGGTAAAACCTTATTTAAATCAAACTATTGAAACATACTGAAAGTAAACACACTGAAATCTTTACTGAAAGGAAACACACTGTGTAGAATGGAAACACACTTACTGTTGGAAAATAAACACACTTCCTTTTGAAAGTAAAAACACTTTCTTTTAGAAATAAACACATTCAATTTGGAATGCTTGAAAATGATTTCAATAAATATAAGAATCTATATAAACTCCTGCAGGAACAAGTACACAACAAAGTTTAACTGAAAGAATTAAAACAATACAGAATCAACAGATCTAAGCTATTTGCTGAAGAAATATAAATACCAAGTAAATGAATATCCCAGTCCTCGGGGGAGTGGGCCCTTGCTCCTCCTCGAATCAGGATTTAACAACTTAGAATTCTCTCAAATAAGAATGGATATTTTATTGATAAAAATTTGGTATTACAAATGTACTAGATCTGAGTACTTAGTCTATTTCTCTTCTCTGTTCTATATCTATTTCATATCATATTCTATATATCTATATTATTATATCTATCTATTGTAGGTCTGATTTTATATACATTTTACAATCACAGTTGTCTTGATGATTCTGATGAAATCGAATCATGCCAAGAATAGATGCTAAGCTAGATTGTAGTTGATCAGAAAGATGTAGGATAACTCTCCCTGGATCTACATTTAGAAATCTTCTCATCCTTCCTTATTGAAATGGGTGTAGATGCAAAATCTCTGGATGTGGTTTAAAATAGATAACTCCCATTAGTTCCATAACTTCAGAGAAGTTCCAAAACCATATGAAATTGTTAAGGAGAAAAATTGTGAGAGTTCTGGAGCTAATCCCCAGGAGTTCCAGAACTAAGTCCAAAAATTCTGGAACTAAATACTGGAGTTCTAGAACTAAGTCCGAAAGTTCCAGAACTAAATGATGACTGTGTGATGGAGTTCCAGAACTAGCTTCGAAGTTTCAGAACTAAGTTGTGTGGGAACAAATGTTGATAAAAACACACTGAATGCTTCTTGCTTCATTTCCTTAACTCTTTAGACCTTGTTTATTATAAAAATGAATTCAAACACACACTTGTTAGGAATTCTATAGCTTTTAACATTAGAATCAAAATCAATCAAAAGATAGATAATTACATCCTAACTCATATCAGATCAACTAAAAGTCACACAATGCAATCAAACTTAATAAAAAGGAGAGTAAGATGAGATCATATATTATACATTAATTAGATATATTCTAGCCTCATCATGGATTATATCACATCAATCAAACACCTTCTGTCGTACAGTGCTAATTTATCTCAATTTTATTTTTCTCATGTGAGCTAAGAAAAATAATCTTTCATCTGATGGCAATGATTTCACTCGAATCAACCTATCTACACCATCCTCATTATAAATTCATTTCTAATTTATCACAAATATGAATTCCTTTTACTATCTTGAAATTTAAGAATTTTTTCATATCCTTTATCAACATAATGGTGAATGTGGTTGTGGAAAATAGTTTGAAAGATATTTCTTCAGAATATTTAAACAAAATCTTTGACCTGCATGGTCTAGATGATTCCCTTGTTAGATCCTTATTTTATATCGTAGTATGAGGGGATAATAGAGGGCCCCTAACCTATTGGCAAGTTCAGCTCGCATTCCTCATGAGATTGATCAAGATCAATCCTATCTTCTCAACCTTCCAATCCATGTATTTCCATATTTTTCGGTGGGAACATCAAAAATTTCTAGAAGACTTGAAGAAATTATAGATCAAAAGGAGGCCTTCTGTGTTAGTGATGACTGATTACTAGTGTCCCTTTTTATGCAATGAATAATTTTTGCTGAAGGAGATTCCCAAGGAGTCTTACATGTTGTATGAAAAGTCTTCCATTAATACAATGCCTACCATTTCTCACAAAATGGATGAACTAGAGTGGAAAATAATTTCTATAGAAAAAGGCCAGGAAGGACCTGTGCCACTACAACCATCCACCACACAAACACCATCTTCGGGAAAGAAGAAGGGAGAATCAAGATCCTAATCCCCAATTATCACTTTGGATTTAGAAGAAGAAATGTCTATATCTTCTCATTTCTCTAAGGAGACAATTTATTTTTCCAGGGAAAATAAGGGCAAGTTTGTTGTCTTATCCTCCACTCATTCAATGCATTGTGATCCTCCAATGGAGCAATAATTTTCAAGGCCCTGAAAAATTCCTTCTCTAAGAGAGTGCCACCCTTCACAAGGAGATGGAAGGGTGATTCCAACTCAATATCTCTTGTTTAACCCGGTCCCGAGGGTGCATTTCTTGCTCTTCTAGCCACTCTAGATGTTCCCCCTTAGTCCACTCCTGATAGGTCTAATCCTCACAAGGGGAAAGGGAAAACAACATTCTTCATGAGTGGTTCAGATCTTATGGACTAGGTTTCTTCTTATCAAAAGAAGTTTGAGATGGATAAAACCATGGACAGTCCCATAATGACCCTTGATTCATTGATGGATATGGGGATGTCCTCAGATCTAGTGGGGTATGTTGTGTTTTTTCATATGCTACATGGTTCAAATAAATTCATGTTGAGGAATAATAGGATGTTGAACAAGCTTCCTCTCCTCAGAGGAAATTTCAAAGGAGTAAGGGATAAATGAGTGTTGTTTCTCTTCTTGTGTCTTTACTTCTAAACATGCATACAAATTTCTTCATTATGGGATGGGCCCCCTATAGAACCCCATTTTTTGATTTATATCAGAAAATGTTTCTTTATCTTCATTATATGAGTCTACATGATGTTTGAAAACTTGAAGTTTTCATGTTCAGATCACCCCACACTGGCCCATCTTTTGTTTGCATAACCAAGTATTTAATTAAAACTTTGAAATTATTTTGGTTTCATCAATGGTGACTATTAGTTTTTTTTACCTACCACCTTTCTACCTCCATTTAAAGAGCCTTGACTCTAATTTTGGCCATGCCTTCAATCTGTATGCCTCGAGACCCTAAACTGCATTAAATTTTGTCAAACACCGAGTCCTCTACCTATTCATTTGGTTCTTTCACTCGTGGTGACCACTTCGCATGACACATGGATACCCCGCGCATCCTTTGGTCTTCTCTCCTTCAATGTTTTTTGAATCTACGCCTAGGTGACACATGGAATCCTGTGAGACCTCCCTCTTTTCTTTGACTTTTCGGTCTACTTGAGCTTCCTTATTGTGCCATTAGCCATGTGGTGGATCCTCAATCCTTGAGAGTATTTAATTCTTTACACCTTTCTAACGATGCACCGAACAAACATGTGGACACCTTATGCATTTGGTTCCTGTCCTTAAGTAAATTTGTGTCCTGCAAAGTACAAAAGAAAATCAGGATGATAAAAGGGCCCATTTTTCAAAGGATTTATAGGGGCAACATAACTATTCAATTCCTCGACCAAAAAAGAGGATTCACGCCTTAAACACATGAATCACATCTTTTTCCAACACGATTCTATCTTTGAGCATACATTTTAAAACACGGGTAAATCGGTCAGAGTAAAATTTGCAAAGGCATACACGGGATTCAAGGGTGAGATCAACTTGAACACTAACAACTATGGTAACTATTTTACGGTTGTGTAAATAGTCTTTGATTTGGCATAAAAAGGTAAAATCCTTAAGGCTTATAAGCCTGGTTGAATGGATATATAACATTAATGTTGTGGATTTATTTTAATAATATTATTATTATTAAAGGGTTGGGGGCATATTTCCACATGCATCAATTTATAAGCAATGTTTGAATTGAATATTATTTGAATTCAAAAAAAATAATGTGGTGATTAAACACCATGATGGCATGAAAATTCAAAGGGTACTATTTTTGTTTTGGATTCAATTTAAAAAGGTAAGGAATGCCATAATGTGGAAATGATAAAGTTCAATAATTATTAAATCTACAAAGGTGGACATTCACGTATATGGGGATATTGGAATTATTTGTTTGCATATTATAGTTTAATTTTGGATCCCCTCCCACGTTGGCTAAAGGATTCTCCAAACCCTCCACTTAGCAGAAGAAAGAGGTTAGGTGATAGAGTTTTTTGGGATTCCTGGAGAGAAAGGGAGGAAATGAAGTGAAGTAGTTTAGTTTGCATTTCATTCACTCCAGTTAGCTCCATTAATGGAGAAACTCTAGCAAAAATTTTTGCATGTGGGGTGAAGTTGATTTTTTTGGAGAACCCTCTATTTAATACAGGGAATACAATGTGATGGAAGTTTTTATGGAAAAGCTGGAATTTTAGCACTTTGGAGAAATTGATTTCAGTCTAGGGTTTTATAGAAAGCAATTGGAAGAAAAAACATGGACCCAAGACGTTTTCAGGAAAGGGGTTTTTCACCTTGCTTCTCTGGTTTTTTACTTTTAAAAATATTGTCTTATTTATTTTTGTTTGACTATGTTTGCTGAATGAGATATGGGAAAAATACTTCAAATATGGTTCTTTAGCATGAGCACTTGCCATAAAAATTGTTTTGTTGATATGGGTTTCATTTATTAGATGTGTAAATTGATTTTGAGGGTTTAAACTAGTATTTTTTGGCATGAAATCGTTAACAATCATGGGTTTTGGAAAATTCTCTTTGAATCTATTATTGAAATGGTCTTCTTTTAGAAAAATAGTATGTAATTCTTTAGGTTTAATATCTAGCAGAGTTAATCTGGTTGATTATAAAAAAATAAAAGGGTATTCTGGATTTTCCCTGATCTTCCTTGCCTAGGTTTCTCCAAATGAATTGATTTTTCTCCCTGATGTTTAGGAATATTTGTGAAAACATACAATATAGGGTTTGATAAATTTAATTGATGAAGTTTATGGTTTTTTGAATTTGTATACATGCTTGAAAGTAGTATGGCTGTTGGGTTGGAATGTAACCTGGAAAATATTTGGTGGTTTTCTTATTTAAGTTCATATCTCAAAAATGCATGGTTGTACTTGAGTTCATCTTGAATAGAAACATATATCAGTGATGCGGGTAAGAAATTTGCATGGAATTTTCTTTTTGCTTGATAATATATATAAAGTTGATAGAAATAAAACTTGTGAATGTTAAAATTGATTTTTTAAATCCCATATCTACAAAAGCTAACTTGAGGATAGATCCTTATATCTTCATTTGTGGGCTCAATAGTTTGTTTGATAGTAAAGATAAAACTTCTAGACTATAAAACTCAAAACAGACCTAAAACATGTTCTTTTCAAATAAATGATTTTGATTTATGCTGATTTGTGTTACAAAGAATACTATGTTGTTGGTATTATTGCTTGGAAAGGAAATTTGGTTGAAATGTTTACTTTCCTGTGCAGTAAGAATGGACTAGTGAACTAACCTTGGCATGAAAAGGAAGATATGGATAATGTAGTTCTTGTTTCATATTTTGATGCTTGAAACCCTTGTGCGTGGGTATTTGATAATGTTTTAAAAAGTATATAAGGTAAAAGAACACTCATGGTTCAGCTGGGTAAGGTTATTTCTTGTCATTAATTCTTTTCTTGTTTATTTTTCTTGAGATCCTCGTGACTCGGAGGGTTCGATCAATTTATCCATACCTTTTCATTTGAAGAATTTATTTCTTAATTTGATTATATATAGGTAAATCAGTATTATGGAAAATTTTAAAAGTGGAAAATAGAATGGGAAACTCTAGTAAAACTTTTCCAGAATTCTATACTTAGTCTTTTTTATGGTTTAAAATTATGTGGATGAATCTTATGACTTGTAAATTATTTTGTGATAATGAAATATGCAAGATAGATGCATTTTTCTTGGATTGTTAGTTATCTTATATTCATTGATTAGGTTGATTCTTGTGTGCAATGATAATGGATCTGACGTAGTTTAGGATCCTGAATCCTCCGTAAATCACATGACTTGTGATTATAGATGTGGAGGAATATATGTAAAGTGGTCCTTCAGGAATGCTTCACATATATCCCCCATGCTTATTTCATCATCAGTTATGGGATTGTTGGAAGATTCCAGCTCCCTAACTGTTGCAGAAGCATTACCATTGCAAGGTAGATGAGCTAGGTTATGATGAATAATCTAATTTATTTGTCAAAAACTTAGTAAAAAAATGTATATTAACTTCTTACTAGTTATATGAGCTGACACCACTAAACTAAACAGTGTGGCATGTTTAGTAACGATGAGTGAACATTCTTTCTTTGGTTTGGGAAGATTGATGTTACAATGGATGTTTTATATTATGGATCTTGGATCATATTATACTTATACTTATGATCAATAAACTTGCCTTGGGAAAGTTTTACTTTGTAAAGGTCCTTTAATGGACGAGGCTTGTTGTATATAAATATGATGGTTGAATTGTATAATTATAAATACTTTATCGTAATATGGGTTTGGGCATCAAATGATGTATTCGGTAAAGCTAGGAAATCATATATTTAATTACCTTATGCTTAAAAAGTTACAGTTCAATGGATGAAGTTAGTGTTCCTCATACTTAACAACATTATGATTAGCTTATTTATGGGATAATTTTAAAATTTATACAAAAAATTATATGACTATATACTTCATGATAGAGTAGGTTAAGGGAAATAAATAAGAATTAATAAATGAGTTTTAAATCTAATTGAATGGGTAAACATGCATGGTCATAGTATCTTCTGTAAAAATATTTAAATCAGATTTTGGGTATGGTTGATCCTTGTATTTAAAGACTCTTGATCAATGAATTTACAGATATATTGATAGCACTTCCAACGCAGAAGTTGTTAAAAAATGTAGTGAAATCATATAGCATCAATTGTGACTAGGGAATAAAATCTTTACTGTTAATGCCATTCCATCTGGTTCAAAAACAGTAATATTGGTATATATGTGAAATGTAAAGAAATCAGATTTTAATCTATTTAAATACTCGGGGACACTGAAGTTCATTATTAGCATCAACTTCAATGTTAATTTAACAATAAATGCCTTGGTGATAGTCTGGAAAATAGATCTAGATGCTACATCATACACAATGCAGTCTCTTAGATAGATAGTACAAATTATCCACCTTTTACAGGAATAATGTATAAAACATTTTTTAAAGTCTAGTAATCTTGGAAATTATTTTCCTCTCATTGGAGATGAAACAGGAAATTAACATAATATGAATAATACAGATATGTGAGACCTATAAATAATGGAATGTTCTTTTACTTATATTGTCTTTCTTTTTCAATATAATATATTGACGCATTGTCTTAAACTTGAGTAGAAATTTGGTTTGTGGAGCTCAATATTAACATCTCAGTACAGTCTTAATTCATACATGGATGTCGACTTTTTGAATACTGGATGTTAGAATCAATTCAAACTATGGTTTTTCTAAAAATTCTTTTTAATGACCTATCATGGAGCCTTGATTTAGGGTTCTACAATATCCACTGATCTTCTATCAATTAATTTTTTCTTTAGTTTTTATGTTAATTAGATAACATTTTTCATATTTCTTATAATCTAGTTCAAGATCATTTTTTTCTTTCAATCTAAGGTAATTCAAAGGATAACATTATATACTATGATTTTAGTAGTGAATTAAAGATGAAATTTCACCAAACATGATGGAACTGATCCTATTAATATCAATGATGTCAGGCATACCTAATAAGTGAAATAATAGTTTTTTTAATATGGTTACATACTAAGCATTTTATTGGCCTCTTGTAGGTAAGCAATAGTGTTTATTGGGAATTCCTATTGACATGCGTAGTTGAATTCATTAGGAAATAACAAGGTCTTGGTAGTTTAAGCTAATTTAGTTTAATGGATATATAGAATAACTTTGATGAGATGATGGTTTCACTTGATGGGATAGATAACATTACATGATGCAGTATGAAGACTTTTTCTATACTTTCTGTTATATTAATAGAACGATCTCACCAACTTTAAGAGAAATGTAATGTGTTATACAGTTGAAAATATTTCCAAGAAATAGTAATTCCTTATATTCCACAAGACTGTTCCATACATGATGGAGTTTACTAAGTTTTTTCTAGGTAGACACTAGAGGTTCAATCAAAAGATCTCATAACCGTAGTGCAGTAAAATGCATCCATGAAGCATAGATATGAACATTGGATTTTTTGTTAAAGTTTATTGCTATATGGAAGCATTCACATCGTGTAAAATGAGTTCTCATATGCTTAAATGCCTACACAGGGTTTTTGTACTATGTTATAGGATTGTAGCATTAAATTACTAAGAGTATACTATATGAAACTAGTTATGTCTAGTTACCTAGTTCAATGCAGAGGAATTTTTTCTCATTACTAACGTAATTTGACTTGTATGCATTAACTAGCTATGGGCTAGTAATTTGATTTCGTGAATGTTCACTGTAGCAATTTCAACTGAAATGTTGTTATAAATTCAATCATTGCAACGATTACTAATATGCATCCAAAATTTGGTAGATTAGCTACTTCTAGTATCAAACCATAATTGGATAGGTATGCTTTTCCCAATATAAATTATACATAAAAACTCCATCAGGGATTTATGTATGGTACGAAGAGGATGTTGAAGTATATGCCGAAGAAACATCATGATATGGTTAAAAAACTCCACCTACAATTTAATGGATACATAGAAATAAATGTGTACTCTCATTAATAATTGACACACAGGACCATAGGGAATATCTTAGAAGGGATCAAGATGGTGGAGGATAAGGGATTATTAGGGGAAGGAAGCTAGTGCATAGGTATAATTAATTAATGCAATATATAATTAATTATGTATTTAATGGTTATTAAATTAACCATATTTTTTTATGTATTGTTATTTGGTTTTATTAACCATATTCGTTTTATTTAAAAAATATGGATGATTGTTATATTGTTTTGAACAATATATTTGTTTGTATTTAATTGTTGCTTCTCTGGATGTAATATTGGAAGCTTATGTAATCAGGAACTATGGTTGCACTTGTGCAACTTAGTCTTCTTGATTATATTTAGTTGTACAATACCTATAAGTATTGCAACTCACTCTCTATAGTTAAATGGTTGATTGAGTTTAATACAACTAATCAGGCTTCTGCCCATGTTGCTCAATCTACATTTGGTGTTCATAGAATGTTGAAGGAGATTTGAGGATTGCAACAGAGTTTGAGGAGCATCAGAGAAGCTTGTGTAAGAAAAGGAGAGCCAGAGTTGCCTATGCAACTTCCCAGCCCCATCCCCTGCAATACCACCATCAAATTCCTCAAAACCACCATCAAATTCATCAAAACCACCTTTATTCATTGCAATTAAGGTTGAGGAGGATAGAATACACCAAGGAAGAGATTACAAGCTCAAAGGAAGGAAGAAAAATGATCTAAGGCGCCATACACACTCAAAACCGCCTTCATTCTCGCCAAAATCACCTGTCATTTTTTCTCTTTGCTGGAATTTTTGCTCAAAACCACCTTTCCCAAAATGGTTTTTTAAAGAGGTATGGTTTTACAATTTGGAAGTGTTTAATTAAAATTTACTCTTTATATATACTTGTTTAGCTTAGTTGCCCAAGTGGCTAGCATAACTTTTGTAAGACACTTCCCATCAAGAGAGGTCAAGGGGTCAAATCCCCCTCCCTCACCCACTACCAAATTTGGCAGGAAATTTAGTGGAACCGCTAACTTTAGCGGAAAATTCAAATTTAGTTATAACTAACTAAATTTAGTGAGAAAAACCCTATTTTAGGGAAAAATAAATTTGTTTTTCTTCCACTCTACATATTTTTGCATTTCTGGACAACATTTTGCCAAAGGAGGACTACCTAAAAACTTCATTTTGAGCTATAGTTTTTAACATGTTTTTTGCTCAGCAAGTCGTATTGGGCTCAGGAGGCCACCAGGACCCGCGAAACAAAAATTTTTGCCTGCCATTCAATTTTTTCAAATGTTTTGAATGTAATTGCATACTTGAGTATATTTACTAATTTACAGGTTGCCATAGTCAACTGAAAACTTTGTAACTGCTCAAAAAACTGGCAGAATTGTAATAAAAAAAGTAATGAAAATTGGTTCTGTAACACTCACAAGATCCTAGATCTCATTCGCAGTGTTCGATATATATAGTTCCTCTGGGAAGCGCTTACGGGTAAAGCCATCATGACTACTACTACACTTAATGCCTAATATAGCTGCAACAACATCGTCTGGGCATCGACCCTTTAAATTGATGGGGAGTAATAAGGTCACAGTGCACACACTATGAGCCATCCCATCCGTCTGTGAACGATTGCACGACATAAATCTGGACTGAGAAATTATCCAAGTATATAGCAAAGTTACATGCGTGTATGAGGATATTTCTTTGAGCTAGTGTCAATAATCACACAGACCCTTTTCAGTAATGTCTTGGTACCACGTATTGAATTCTTTCACGTACGTTAATGCCTCTTTCACGTACCACCGAGTATATAGAAAGGGTGAGATTCTTCCACGTACCGACGGGTATATCGAAAGGGAACATATCTAGAAATGTTCAGTATATCGAGACTGATGGTATATAGATTGAGAGACCTTATACCTGGAGTGATAAGAGCCTAACCCTGTTAGTGGTTTTCTACAAAATGGGCATCAATGGCCCCTAATTATTTCTTCTAGATTCACAACTACTCATAGAAAACAACTATGCTATATGGAAGACTAAAATCAAGACACAGCTTGAGTTTGACGAGATGTGGCTTGTTGTGAATGGTACTCTAACCAGATCAACTACTGATACAACACAACAACGACAGTTTGATAAAGCAAGATCAGAAGGCCAAACTCATCATCTTGTTTGGAGTGTCTGATGATGTGCAACCCCAAATTCGAGATGCCAAAACAGACTAAAGAAGCATGGGATAAGTTGAGTCATAGTATACGAGGCCAAGAACAAGAATTTCATACTAAATTTGCAGAGTCAGTTACACACACTGAAAGTTCAAGCAGAATGAGAAAATTGAAGCTTTCTTAAGAAGAGTTGCAGAGTTGAGGGCTTCACTTCTAGCCTTGGGAGAAGAAGTCACTCAGATGATGCTCTCATTCCCATTGTTCTAAGAACACTCCCTATCTTCTTACCACATTTTTGTTACAACACTAAACTGTGATCAGATACGATAATTAGTTTTGACAAACTGGTAAACCTACTGCAACAAGAGGAAGCCATGCATAATAAGGATGATGAAGAGGAGCAGGCACTTTCTTCACATCAAAAATGGAAAGGAAAAGGTAAAGGAAAACCTAATTCCTATCAAAATTCCCAACATCAGAATCAGTATCATCAAGGGGAAAAACAACAGAAGAAGCAATGTCCAATCTGTAAAAGAGGACATGATTTAAAAGATTGTTGGTATAATACTTACAAGAAAGGTTCATCAAGAAACTCTGGACCTCAACAACAACAATCTCACAAGGGACATTCTAACAATCATTACGGGCAGAAAAAGGGGAACTGGAAAAGAAAACCCCATCAACAAGGAAATATTGTTGAGCAACAAGAACATTAGATAATGAAGACTACTTGTTCACTGCTCGATCAAGTGAACCTTCCACGTCATCTAGTGATGTCTGGTATGTTGATTCGGGAGCCAATCGACACATGACTAGTGCCACAGAGACTGGTTTATTTCAATGAGGGACACGCCATCAAAAAATCATGTTTCTGTTGGGAGATGATTCTTCATATACAGTTCAGGGGCATTGGGAACATTTCTCTACCCCTTGGTTACCATGTAAAGTGCAGACTATTTGATGTCTAGGAACTTATATGTCCCTAAGGTTGACAAAGGAATATTCTTTCAGTTCTAAGTCAACTCCTAGATCACAACCTGTAAAATTGATTTTGATAGTCTATTGATTATTCCGGAAAAGAAAACATGTTTGATTCGAGACAAATCAAGAGGCTCAAAAATATATTGCAAAAGACTCCAATGTGGGACACATGTTCCAACTTGATTTTGTTCATAGATATGATCAAGCACTTGTGGCATATTCAGATTCCACCTCAGCGAAAATTGTGGCAAGTTCAAAAAAAAAAATCATCTCAAGTTTGAGATTTCTGCGAAACAGTTCACCAGTTGTTTTATGTTAGCTTCGGCTACCATTGTGGTTAGCTTTGGATACCTGCAAAGTGTAGCTCACGGAACCTGTTATCCAAAGTTCACCCTCCAGGGGTAAATTTTGATAACATGCATTAAATTCTCCAGAACCAGGCAAATGGATTTAGCTCCAGGGCAACCTATAAAATTATGTTTCTAGGGTCCCCTCAGATTTTATTCTAGGTTTAGAACCTGCATCTAAGAAGAAGTGATGTTAGCTCTGAGAACCAGGTGAAAAAATTACAGAAAACAAGCTCGGAACCTGCATCAATCATGAGTAATGGCTTAGCTCCTAAAACCTCGCATCAGTCGGGACATGAGGGAAATTTTTGAGTGAACCGGCTGAAAGGCCAATAAGTGGAATGCACAGCATTTGGGAAAAATGAGACATCGGGACGTTTTGTTCATAGAAAATGTGAACTTAACAAAAAGTCTCATTCATATTTTCTATACTGTTTTACCAATGAAGTCTAGGAAATCTGGGCACTTAGTACGCATGAGGTTGCGAGTCGAAAGAAAAGTGTACTTAGAAAAGCAGTCTAGAACAGTTGGGCCGATAGGTACGTGAAGTACACAAACCATTCAAATCGGCCGAAATATGAGAGATATTTTTGTTCATAGACAATGTTTTTAACAAGAGTACCTCATTCATATTTGCGAACAAGTTTTACTAGGCGAATCGAGAGATCTAACTTTTAGTCCCAGCTATAGTCTCGAGGAAAAGTGTATCAAATGAGCACTAAAAGTTACGCATAAATAGAAACAGAACTGGTCAAACAGAAAAAATCGAGAGAGGTTTTTTTCATAGACAATTCGGGACAAGTGGGACAAGAGTACGTGGTGAACGTGATATTTTCTGTAGCGGTTTTAGGCAATGAAGAGAAAGTCTAACGTTTTACCCGTGAAACTGCAGTTCATGGCCAAAAAGTGTGACTCAAACAAGCGTTAAAAGTTTCACAATAATTGGACTTTTAGCAACGAGTCACGATGGAAAATCTATGGGACAAGGTATTTGGTAAAAATCATCTTTTATGAGGGTATATAAACCTCCTTCCAGAGAAATGTATTCGAGAATAAAATCAGTTAATGCTGATTCTTGTTACCAAATGACGAGAGGAGAACGATTTGCCAGACCCAAAATAGCTGCCTAAAATCAAACAAGCCATAAGATTTGCATTTCTCAATAATATATCTCTCTCCATATTTTGTGGACCGATGGAGATCGTAGTTGCTCCAGGATTAAAATGCAATATAAGATCAGATTGTATTTCCTAAAATAAGGAGTTGGTTGGATGCATAAATTGATAAATGCAACCTTTCACACTGAGATATGTAATTCCTTCTCCAAATAAATAACAGATATGTTCTTATCCTCTCAAATATTTTGTAGTGCAATTAAGAATCATCGAAAGTACATCATTCTAAATCCTCTGCTCCAAGCAAATGGGACAGTATGGGGATACTCATTTCAAGGAAGATAGATCTGTGTATTCATTTTTACTCCATTTATTCATTTCTCTATAGGTGGTTGAATTATAGATTTCGGTATTTTCATTTTATCTTCTACATTGTGAAAATCTCAGTCTGTTGTATAACCTGCAAGTGTTGGGCTCGTTGTAATTAGGGGGAGAATTTCCAGATTCAGCAAAGCTCTGTCAAATTATGCAATTGTGATTTTTATTTCCTGCAAGCCCTTTTAGTGGACTCCTTACATGCAAGTGATCTAGGCCCTTATCATGCAATAGATTTATTTTTGCATAGTCATGATTTATTTTATGTAATTTTGGTTTGTGTTTAAAGGAACTTCCCATGTCCAAGATCTTCTTGCATTCTTAATGCCCATACAATCCTTCAGAAACCAACCCAGATTGTGTCTATTATTATGTTCTTGTAGGATTGACGACCCTCATCAATTCTTCATATACTTAGAATCATGGGATTGGTGAATGCATTTCTGCTACCCCTATGGTTCATGCAACTGTAGACTATCAGATGTCTTATAATGTGCACCTGGGTTGACAAAGAATCTGTATTTCACATCAGTTGGAGACTACTCTCAGACCCTCACAAATTAAAATGTATCACTGCTTTAGTGTAGGATTTCATTTCGGCAAGAAAATATGTCCCCTTAATCCCTTGAGACAAATCATGAGGCTTGAAAATAGTTAGCAAAATCCTCCAATGTGGGACGTAGATTGTTCCAGCTTGATTTTTTCCACAGAGCATGATTAGGAGCTTGTGGCTAAGAGGTCTATCTCAAGCAGCAATTGTGGCATCAGAGACTTAGTCATGTTAGTACCCAAGTTATCTTGAGATCACTTCACCGTGAGCACAAGTATATGGTACATGGGTATACCATCTCTTCATAAGGGTGTACAGATTCAAGTGATCCTCACTACCTAGCAGAAAAACAACACATGAGCTTCATTGCAAAAGAGTAATTTTTGAGCTCATGGTAAATCTTGACCTAGTTCATACCGATATCTTTACGGTCCAATGCAACTGAGTCATTTTGGATTTCATTATTTCATGCTTTGTGTTGATGACTATTCTAGAAAAATGTGGATTTTTTATCTTCGCAAGAAAAGTTAAGCTTTTGAAACCTTCAAGAAGTTCAAAGTAGCTAGTTGAGAACAGAAACTGGTCGTCACATCAAAAATCTCTACTCAGATCGAGGGGGGGAATTCACCAGTGATGAGTTCAGAGACTACCTATAAACTCATGGGATTCATTGACAAATGCCTCCTCCACACACACCACAGAAAAATGGTGTTGTTGAGAGAAGAAATTGTACTATCATGGAAATGGTGTGATGCATGATCGATGATTCAGGAATTGCAAAGATATTTTGGGTAGAAGTAGCAAAAACAATACTGTATTTGTTGAACAGAGTGCCCACAACTGCTCTTGATGGAATAACACCACAAGAAGCATGGTCAAAAAGGAAACCATCCATTGCACACCTTAGAGTATTCGGGTGCAAAGTAAGCATGCACATACCCAAACAAAATAGAAAGAAATTGGACATGAAGTCACAAAAACTCATCTTCATTGGGTACAGTGAAGAGACTCTTGGGTATAAATTGATGGATCCCAAGACCAGAAAAGTCTACACCAGCAAAGATGTTGAGTTTTTAGAGAAGAAGGAAGCAGAGAATCCTCCTCCAGACTCACAAAATGTAGATTTTTCACCTGTTGTAAAAATTTAAGCTGATGTTCCCTCAAAAGATGAAAGTGATGATGGGGATGATGGTTTTGATTAGATAGAACCATGACCCATGAGAATAGTTCAGCGTATGCCTAAATGGTGTACAAGTACATTACGAGATGCAAGATTGGATGCTCCACCAGATACATCCACCCCTGGACCACGAACTCACAATAAAGCAAGAGAAGAAGTTAACTTTTCTTTGATGAGTAGAGTTATTGAATCAGATGAGCCCTCTACAGTCTAGGAAGCCCTACAGTCAAAAGCTTGGAAAGATGCCATGGATTCTGAATATCAATCAGTAATGAAGAATAACACTTGGAAGCTTGTCGATCTTCCACCAGGGAAGAAACCCATTGGATGTAGATGGATATTCAAAACTAAGTACAAAGCAGATGGGACAGTGGAAAAATACAAAGAAATACTTGTAGCAAAGGGGTACGCACAAAAAGAAGACATTGACTATGAGGAGACATTTTCTCCCTTAGCTAAGATCAAAATGATCAGGATGATCTTTGCTCTAGCTGCTCAGTTTGGATGAAAAGTTCACCAAATGGATGTAAAAAGTTCCTTCCTAAACAGAGATTTACAAGAAGAAGTCTACATGACTCAACCTGAGGGATATGTTGTACCTGGTCAAGAAACAAAGGTATGTAGACTCAGAAAATCTTTGTATGGCCTCAAATAGGCACCCCAGGCATGGTACATCAAGATTGATGAGCATCTCGTACAACATGGATTTGTTAGAAATCCATACGATCCCAATATCTACCTCAAAAAGCAAGGGGGGAGATGGTGATTGTTGTTGTCTATGTCAATGATCTAGTCATCACTGGTAGTTCAGTGAGGATGATCGATACAATGAAGAAAGATCTTAATCGATCGTTCGACATGACCGATCTCTGGGCTGATGCACTATTGTCTTGGATTAGAAGAGTGGCAGAAAGAGAATCATATTTTTGTTTCTCAGATGAAATATACCAAGACTACGCTCGAGAATTTTAGGATGATGGATTTCACACCAATTTCTACACCTATGGAGAACAGATTACAATTATCTCATTCAGATCCATCTCCTGAGGTAAGTGCCACTCTCTATCGGCAGCTGATTGGGAGTCTTATTTACCTAGCCTACACTAGACCAGATATCATCTTTGCAGTGAGCTATCTATCCAAGTTCATGCAGGAACCCAAAGTTTGTCATTGGAAAGCAGCAAAGCGCATTTTGAGATATCTCAAAGGATCAGAGGATCTTGGTCTAGAATACAAGAAGAACGAAAACTTCTTCTTAACTGGATATTCGGATTTAGATCATGCAGGTAACATTGATGATAGAAAATCCACTTCTGGATTTGTATTATTTATGGGATCTGGACCAATATCATGGGGAAGTAAGAAACAACACTTTATTTCTCGCTCTTCTATAGAAGCCGAGTATCATTCTGCAGGAGAAGCTGTCTGTGAAGCAATTTGGCTACGTCTCATACTGGAAGGACTTGGAATACCTCAGGACAAACTGACCACCATGTATGTTGACAATGAAGGTGTACTCAAACTTGTTTGCAATCCAGTTTTTCATGAGAGAACAAAGCACATTGAGGGTCAAGTTCATTTCATACGCGAACATGTGTTGAAGCAAAACATTCAGCTTCAATTTTGTCCAACTGCTGAACAACGAGTAGATATTTTCACAAAGTCACTTGCACGTGACAAGTTTGAGTTGTTCAGAGAGTTCCTCTCCTCATGTCTTCAGATAATGCACAATTAAGGGGGGGAATGTTAGGATAAAATATTATTATCCTAATTAATTATGCATAGTATAATTATTTAATTAATTTTATTAATTAAATAATAATGGTTATTAAATAAACCATATTTTGGTATTGTTATATGGTTCATAAACCATATTTGTCTTTCATAGATGTTGTTATATTGTTTTGAACAATATATTTGTTTGTATTTAATTGTTGCTTCCCAGATGTTATTGGAAGCTTGTGTATTTTGGAACTTGGTTTCACCTGTGCAACTTAATCTTCTATTTGTATTTGGCTGTGCAATATCTATAAATATTGCAGCCCCATTCTCTGTAGTTTTTTGGTTGATTGAGATTAATAAAACTAATCAGGCTTCCGCCCCTATTTCTCAATCTACAAAGTTGCCAGTGAACGAGAGCCTCTTGAAGAGGAGCTGGTTATGGAGGATGAACATCATGATGAAGAGGAACCTCATGAGAGAGAAAGGCATGAATGACAATAGAACTGTCCCATTATATTAAGAGGATAACTCTGCCAAATTTTGATAGAACAACCTTGGGAGATGGGGCTGAATCATGACTGAGTAAAATGGAGAAGTATTTTGAGATAAGAGACTTCTCAAAGGAGACTAAAACATTTTGGGGAGATTTTAAGATTTCTCGAGAAGCATAATCATTGTGAGATAACAATAAATTTGAAATGGGATTGGATATTACTTCCATTTCGTGGGAAAAATTTAAAATTTGATTTTGTCAATGCTGGCTGCCCCAACTCTATTTTGATAACAAAATGTTTGAGTTAAAAAACTTAACACAAGGGAATATTAACGTAACAGAATATTAGGAACAATTTACAAGACTGCTTAAGTACATTCCCCAATATCGAAAATAAGATAAGTTTAGAATTAGGAAGTTCATTATGGGACTCAACCCAATCATAGGTGATGAAGTGGATGTGTACATCCCATATACTATGGAGGAAGTCTTTGAGAAGGCTATTAGGAAAGAACAAAAATTGAAATCTATCTCCACTAATAGAGATGAAAATGGAAATAAAATTAACAACACTCCTTCAATTGGTTTTGTTAAAAAAGCCATACGTAAAGAGAGAGGGAAACAAGCTCAAGTTTTTCCAAAGGAATGCAGAAAATAAACCTACTGCAAACATAAATTCAAGGCAGTTTAAACTGCAAATAACACTCAGAAAATTGAAGGAAAATGGCCCGTAGGTGGCTGTTTCAATTGTTGGGGTCCACACTATGAAAATTTGTGCCCACAAAAGAAACAAGGAGCTGGTTTCTAGTAGGAAAAGAATGTTGATAATAAAATTCATGCAACTGTAGGCAATCGTGAGGCTGAACAGCAAGCCACACCAGTGGAAGTGTTGGGTAAGTTGTATGGTCATTCTATAAAAATTTTAATTGATACCAGAGAAATTGAATGCTTCATTTATCAATTTTTAGCAACAAAATTGCATAGGAAATCTAGTCATATGGAAAAATCGTGGACAATAAAGTTTGGAAACAATGCGAGGCATAAGGCAAAATAATGTTTTCCTATAGCAGTAGTATAATTACACAATTTTACAACTGAAGTGAACCTTTATGTAGCTCCATTGGGGTCTTATGACATAATAATTCGATTCAATTAGTTGTTTGAACATTAAGCTATTGTGGACTACGCAGAAAAATATGTAAGATACCTTGATGATGAGATGAAAACAGCCATCATTCAAGGAATAAAAAGGGGTTTTTCTATAAGACATATTTACGCCATGCAACTGAAAAAGGAAAAGAGAAATGGCTACACAATATTTTCTATAAAAATAGATGATTTAAAAGAAACTAGTAAATCACCCTCAACTAATTCTCTAATTTTGTAGTGATTTAGTGATGTATTTCTAGAGGAGTTTTTTGGATTACCCCTGAAATGGGAATTTGACTTCACAATCGACATGAAATCAGGAATTGAGCCTATGTAAAAAGTTCCTTATTGCATGACATCAACATAGATAATTGATTTAAAGGCTCAAATGAATGAGCTCATCTCTAAGGGTTTGATAATACCCATTGTGTCACCATGGGGTGCACCGGTAATTTTTGTGATGAAGAAGGACGTAACCCTTCATTTTTGCATAAATTGTAGGATGTTGAACAAGGAAATAGTTAAGAACAGATACCATTTGCCGTGGATTGATGATATCTTAGATTAGATGGTAGGTGCCGCAGTATTTTCTAAAATAGATCTAAGGTCGGGATACCGCCAATTGAGAATAAAAGAGGAATACATTAAAAAAACATCGTTAAGAACACACTACATGCATTATGAGTTCATGATTCTTCCGTTTAGACTCACTAATGCTCTGGTAGTATTTATGAACCTCATGAACAATATATTCCATTAGTATCTTAAAAAATTTATACTCGTATTCCTAGATGATATAATCATCTACTCTAAAAATGAATAAGAGGACAACACACATCTGGAAATCATGTTGGAGATTTTAAGATGAAACAAGCTTTATGAAAATTTGGCTAAGTGTGCTTTTTATTAGAAAGAGATATAGTATCTAAGTCATGTAATTAATGAGAATGGAATCACCATGGACCCTACAAAGATAAGAACCATTCTATACTTCCCAGTACCAAAGGATGTACACGAGGTAAGAAGCTTCATGGGTTTGGTGGGGTATTACCGCAAAATTCCTGAAGGACTTTTCGAGATTGGCTAGTCTAATAAAATCACTTCAGAAGAAGGATAATTTTTTTTGTGGACTGATAAATGTGAGAAAGCATTTAATCTATTGAAGGAGAATTTTACAACTACTCCAGTGCTAACCATTCCTGATCCAAACAAAAATTTTACCGTTGTTACTGATGCATATGGGGAAGGATTAGGAGGGGTTTTGTCCAAAATGAACATGTTATGGCATATGAGAGAAGAAAACTGAAATTTCATGAGTATAATTATGCCCCTCATGATTTGGAATTGGTTGTAATAGTTCATTCATTATAGGTTTGGAGGCATTATTTGATGGGTAAACCATTTGAAATAACAACTAACCACTTGGGGTTGAAGTATATCTTCACACAACCCAATTTAAACACATGACAACGTAGATGGTTGGAGTTTCTGTCACAATATTAATTTGATACCAGTTATATAAAAATCTAGGAAAATAGGGTAGCAGATGCCTTGAGCCATAGGAAGTACATAACAACTGTTATAACCTTATAAATAAAATTGAATGAAGAAGTCAGCTGCAAATCTGTACTATTTACAAATACAGAAAGTTTTAGAAGATGATCCTAAGGATAAGAGATATGTTGGTTTTAGTTTTGACAACGATAAAATTATGTGTTTTGAAAATAGAATTTATGTTCTTGAAGGGAATGAGCTTAGAACAAAAGTGTTGCAAGAATTCCATGATGCACTATGCTCTTGTCATTCCGAAATAACCAAAATGACAATAGACATAAAACAACAAAATTTGTAGAAATGAATGAAAAATAACATCACAACTTATGTTTCAAGCTATTTAGAATGTCAAAGGGTAAAATTGAATCACACACACCCTACTGGACTATTGTATCTGCATAGCATTCCACACCACAAATGGTAATTCATTAACATGGAATTTATCTAGGGGCTGCCTATGACTAAAAACCGACATGATATGATTTTGGTCATAGTGGAAAAGTTAATAAAAGTAGATCAATTTATACCTGGGAACCTTATTGATGATTCCTCAATTCTTGTTAAAAGGTTTGTGTATGAGATATTTTGATTGCACAGTGTCCTAGAAACAATCATTTCAGAAAGAGATCCAAGAATGAAATCTCATTTCTAGTAAACATTAAACTCTAGTTTGGTTACTGAACTAGATTTTAGTTCAGCTTATCATTTGGAAATGAATGGTCAAACTGAGCGTGTAAACCAAGTGTTGGAAGACATACTTCACACATACTGCATGGATTAGTAATACATGTGGGAAGAATACCTGCCACTAGTTGAGTTCACATACAATAACTCCTATCAATCTTCATTGAAAATGACACCATTTAAAGAATTATACGGAAGAAAGTACCATATGCTTGTAAGTTGGGACAATGTAGAGGATAGAGAGGTGGTTGGGTCGGAAATGCTAACTGAAATGGAAAAAAAGTTAAGAAAATCTGGGAACATTAGAAAAATTTAATAAATCATCAAAAGAGTTATGCAGATTTGCATAGGAAAGAAAGATTAGTTGAAAAGGGAGACAAATTTTCTTCATGTTAAGCCTAAAAAGAGTTCAATAACATTTGGGAAGGTTGTCAAGCTTTCCCCATGCTATTTTAGACCATTTGAAGTTCTTGAAGTTCTTAGTTCATTTACATACCGACTAACATTGCCTCCTTCACTGTCAAAGTTGCATGATGTTTTTCATATTTCATTATTAAAAAAGTATGTTGAAGATTTTTCACATATGCTTAATTGGGACTCACTATAGGTTATGGAACCTAAAATCGTCACCGTGGAGCCCATTAGAGTGCCGGAGACACGTAATTTACAACTGATAAATAGAGAAATTTTGTAATGCAAGGTCTAATGGGACTAGTATTATGAGAAAATTGTAACTTGGGAGAATCTGGATGAATTTAAAACTAATTTTCCACATTTATTCGTTTAGAAATTTGTAATGAAACTATATTATTTGCAAAAATACTATTTTTTACTTTTTGACAGTTGGGAAATCTTGGTTTATCAGCATGGAGGCTAGTAAAAATTTGATATTTTATAGATTAATAAGGTTGTTTCAGCCATGTTGTTACTTTTTTTTTTTAAAAAAAATTGATTCTGGAATTTGGGATATTAAATGGAAGTTTTATTTTGTAAAAATTGCAACAACATTATTATTTTTTGTTTATGTGAAAATAGTAACTAATTCATCAGGGATGATGAATCATTTTAGTACGGAGGAATGTAACATCCCGCTAATTAATAATTTTTATTCGACATTTAATTATTCAGATAAATATGAATAATGGGAAAATGTTCAAATAATTAAATACCACATTTTATTATTATTAAATGTACTTTGATTTTATTGCGGTGTTTTGTTGTCTGGTTATGATTTTGTGGCTGGTGTTAAGTCAATTAGGATGACACCATTCTTAATCAATATGGTCACTACACAACATCATGTTGCGTTGGTGACCATATGGACTAAGGGAGATGTTGCTCCTAACTCGACTTGTGCATTACATTCGTTATTGAGGCATGGAAGGAATTGTGTCACTGTGGTAACTATTTTGCGATTGCATAAATCATATTTGAGTTGGCATAAAATGGTATAATACTTAATGCTTATAAGCCTGGTTAAATGGCTATGTAAAATTAATGTTGTGGATTTATTTTAATATTATTATTATTATTAAAGGGTTGAGGGCATATTGCCACACCCATCAATTTATAAGCAATGTTTTAATTGCAGATTATTTGACTTCAAAAATAATAATGTGGTGATTAAATACCATGATGGCATGAAAATTCAAAGCATATTATTTTTGTTTTTGAGTCAATTTAAAAAGGTAAGGAATTCCATAATGTGGCAATGATAAAGTTCAATAATTATTAAATCCATAAAGGTGGACATTCATGTATATGGGGAGATTGGAATTATTTGTTTGCATATTCTATTTTGATTTTGGATCCCCTCCCACATCGGATTAAGGCTTCTCTAAACCATTCACTTAGTAGAAGGAAGATGTCAGGTGATAGGGTTTATTGGGATGCCTAAAGAGAAAGGGGGGAAATGAAGTGAAGTGATTTAGTTTGCATTTCATTCATTCAAATTAGCTCCACTCATGGAAAAAATATGGAAATTTTTTCTGCATGTGGGTGAAGTCACCTTTTCTAGAGAACCCTCTATGTAATATGGGGAATACATTGTGATGGAATTTTTTATGGCAAAGCTGGAATTTTGGCACTTTGGAGAAATCAATATCAATCTAGGGTTTGATAAAAAGTAGTTGGAAGAAAACATAAACCCAAGATATTTTCAGGTAAGGGGTTTTTTTGCCTTGCTTCTCTGGTTTTTGACTTTTAAAAAGATTGTCTTTTTTTTTTGTCTAGCTTCATTTGCTGAATGAGATATGGGAAAAACACTTTGAAACTAGTTCTTTAGCATAAGAACTTGTAGCAATAATTGTTTTTCTGATATGGGTTTGATTTATTAGATGTGTAAATCAATTTTGAGGGTTTTAACTGGTATTTTTTTGGCATGAAATCGTTGGCAGTCATGGGTTTTTGGAAAATGCTCTTTGAATATGTGATTGAAATGGTATTCTTTTAGAAAAATAGTATGGAATTCCTTAGGTTTATTTTCCAGCTGAGTTAATCTGGTTGATTATTAAAAAAAATAAAAGGGAATTTTGGATTTTCCTTGATCTTCCTTTCCTATTACTCCAAATGTTTTCAATTTTTCTCCCTGAATTTTAGGAATATTTGTGAAAACATATGGTATAGGGTTTGAGAAATTTATTTGATGAAGTTTATGGTTTTTCAAATTTGTATACATGCTTTTTTAGGCCCCCAAATATTGGCTAAGGATGAGAAGGCATGTGCGTGTGCAAGACCTAGTTGAAGAAGGATGCACAGGGCTGAAGGCACACAGGGAAGGGTTCTAGCAGTGTTTTGCAGATCATATGGCACATGCACGTAAGACAGGACAAGTTTTGTACTTAGCCACATTTGACAGCCTAGAAGCACATGAGAAAAGTGTGACCCTTGTGGATAAGGTTCCATCCTGGCGACTATAGGATCAAAAAGGGAATATTCTAGGCATGTGATGGAAGGTTCCATAAGAGAATCATCACACATAGTGGAGATCTCGGATCAAATGAGGCATGCTCCATTGGAGGACCACTTGGACACGTGGGGACCGATCTTCTACCTCAAAAGGCATGGCGGTGAAGGAAAGAAAACTATATAATGAGGTGCACATGTAGCAAGAAAGAGAGACAACCTGGTGGGACAATGAATCAGATCTGCATGTAAGTTACAATAGATTTACAACAAGAAAAAGTTACTTTTAGGACAAAAAGATGCAACAATTTATTCTAAAGATTTATAGATCTATTTGGCGACTCTGTAAAACTGATTTTAGACTAGTATTATAGCATGTTCCATGCCAAAAGTGACTAAAAGATCATCGGTAAGAGGAATTCCTTCTGAGTTTATTTCTTTACCTTTGAATTCTACAAGAAGGAGAAGAGTTGGTAATACTTTACCTTATAATAGGCCTGGTTTTGATAACCCTCCTAATATTCCTTCACCACGTATCAATTTCTCTATTCAAATCCTAGTTTTTCAACCACCTAGAAATTTTGTGATATTTATTAATGGTAGCCCTTTAGTAATTCCAGTTTATCATGATATCCCTAATGTTGCCATGAATTTTTTTCCCTCATTTACGAGTGAAAATCAAGTTACACCTACAGAGCACATCAAAGATGTTGTAGCCATATGTGCAGTCCATAATATTACTCATGAAGATGTGGCTTTGAGACTTTTAGCTGCATCCCTCAAAGGACAAGCCTTGCAATGGTATAGAAATCTAGAGATTGGATGCATAAGAACTTGGGATGAGTCAGGTGGTAAATTTCTGAAACAATTTCAAGATAATTCAGATCATTTATCTATCATAAAACACCTAGATACCATTAAAAGAGCTCCCCATGAATTTATGTCTAGTTTCAACATTCAGTTTTCCAGAACTTGGGAAAGAATCCCAGCAAGTGTTAAGCCACAAGCTGACCATGCTTTCCTTTATAATCTTAGAGCATTAAATAATGATATTTCAACTATGATTCAGTCTATGGGAGGTGGAACTCTTCCGTATGCTTATGATATTGCTATAAGAGCTTAAAACCTTATTCAAGCTGGAAAATTAGCACCAAGGCCTCAAATATCTTTTTTAGCAGATCTAGCACCTATTCCATAGCCTATCACCATCATAGAACTTTCTATTGCAGCCCCATCAAATGAAATGTTTAAAGCTTCACAAACTATGGGAAACAAGATGACTTCAATTGAATATAGACTTGCACTACCTAGCAGGCCTTATCAAGCTCCTTATCAGCAAAACCAAAAAAATAGGTAACCTTACCAGTAGAATCAAAATCATAGGCAGCCTTATCAGTAAAGGTAGTTTGACCCAAAGGCTCCTAGTTTATCTAACACTTTAATTTCAGTTAATATGGCTACAGAAGAGTGGTGTCAACCTTGTAATCAACTCGATTCATCCGCTGGTTGCCAAAATGATTTTCTGAACATAAGTATTGTTGTAAAACCTCAATCTGAGACATTGTTCATGCCTCAAATGGAGGGTGGGTAGCAAGATACTTAGGTTTAAAAGGAACCTGAGAAGAACTTAGTTAGTTTCAGTGAGGATGATTTCATTGCAGTTACTACTAGGGCTCAAGAAAAGGCTGCAGAAAGTAAAAAATAAAAAATAGGCATGTTATTCCATCTGTCACTGAAAAAACATCAACTACAGGCTCAATACCAACTAACAGTGTTGCTGTTCCACAAAAGACAAGTATTTTAGCTAGTAAAGAACATAAAAAACAGCTACAACCTAATCCAAGAAGGTTATTTATACCTCAGATATCAAAAGCAGTTGAAGCAAAATCAGTTTTCACCAAAGCCTATGCTAAAACAGTATAATTTGTCTCTCTAAAACTATTGCTTCTTTTAACATTGTTGATGTAATAAAAAAACATAATGTTAACATCTCAATGTGGGATGCTCTAAGTATTCCAGGACAACAAGATTTAATTTCTCATGAACTTGCTAAACTGCAGATTTCTTCTAAAACAGTAGAAAAGGAAGTCTAGAAAACATACATGGTCCTTGGAACAATAGAATAAGATCACATCAAAGAGGTTAAATGGATGGTTGAGAAAGTCTTAAATTCTCATGAAATCAAAAATCCACCACCATTCTATCTATCACTGATTATTAGAGGACATCTTGTTCATAACTGTATGGTGGACAACGGTGCAAGTAGCACACTTATGCCAAAATCAATTGTAGACAAATTGGGTCTACAGTATGAACCTATAGAAAAGAGTGTCACACAGTTGGATGGAACTACAACCAATACAGTTGGTGTCATCATAAATCTAGAGGTAACATTGCATGCTTGCCCAAATGTTTCCATTCTGCAAGATATTACTGTTGTAGATTTACCTCCTTACTTTGCTATATGTTTATCAAGAGATTTCACAATAAAAATAGGAGGTTATCTCTCTTCAGATTGGTCTTTATTTTTTTTACTACACGTTATGGGACCAAGGTTACTATCAATTTATAACCGTTGGCTATATTTCACATTGATCCTCACTCTTCTAATGCATTAGCTAATTATGCAGCCTTAGACCAGTCTGATTTTGATAATACAACTCATGTTTTAGCATTGGATGGTGTTTCTAACCTATTTATGGTGAAAAAACACATGAAGAACATGTTCATGATCCTTTCAAATAAGTTGAAGAACATATGTTTGGTGTGTATTGCTTGCATGAAGATAACACACCAATTCCCTTGCTGTCCAAAATAGAAAATGCGGCGAAAGGGATTTGGAAGCTTCATTTTGATGGAGCTAAAAACAAGAAAGGATAAGGAGCAGGTTTGATGCTCACTTCCCCAACAAATGAAAGATATTTTTTATCTTTGAGTCTCCAATTTTCATGCACTTGTAATGTGGCTAAATACGAAGCATTAATTCATGGCTTACTTTGGGCCAGAAAGAGAGGTATTAGCATGCTATAGATTTTTGGAGATTCTGAGTTGGTTATCAATCAAGTAAGAAATTTCAATGTTTATAAGAATCCATTAATGAAGTCTTACAAATATAGAGTTTCAGAATTAATGGAAGATTTTGAAGCTATCAATATCCAGTCCATTCCTAGAACAGAAAATAAGCATGCAGATAGACTTACAGCAATTGGTGCTAGTTTTGAAGTGCTGGAACATATTGAAAATACTGAGATTCAGCCTCATATAAAGTTGATTATCAGGCCTTCTATACCTGATAATGATGAGAAAATCTGCAGGTTTTTGCAGCAAAAAGATGGATTCTTTGCAGTAAATCAAGATAAATTACAACACTTATATGGTGACCAGATTGTTCACTTAAAGATGAATAAAATACCTCGATGTTTGGTCACATTAGAAGACATATTTAGAACTGATGACCAGTTAAGGAAAGAAAAAACTAAGATGTCAACACATGCTGATAACTATGAAGAAATCACAGTTGATGAAGGTAAACATTTATTTCTTGGAAAGGTATGCTCCTTGGTTGAAAAACATTCATTTATTAATCTTTGCAAGGAATTTAAATATGTTTTCGCTTGGAAATACTAGGACCTGAAAGGGTTTGATCCTAGTTTAGCACAACATACTATTGAATTACAGCCAAATTCCAAGCCAGTTAGGTAAAAACAGAGGCCTGTAAATCCCAAAAATAGAGCCTCTAACGAGGAAAGAGTTATCTAAATTGATTGAATCAGGTATAATCTTTTCAGTTAAGCATTCAAGTTGGGTAGCCAATCTTGTTCCTATTAGGAAAAAGAATGGAGAAATCAAATTATGTGTGGATTTTAGAGATCTTAATAAAGCTTCATTAAAAGATCATTACCCACTTCTAAATATGGATCAGATTTTAAGAACATTTTTTTTTGCATATAGATTATCTCTTCTAGATGGTTATAGTGGATACAATTAAATTCTAGTCTGAGAAGAAGATAGGTATAAAACAACTTCTACCACCAAGTGGGGTACTTATGCTTACAAAAGAATGCCTCTCAAATGCCGGTGCAACATTTCAACGTGTAATAGACATGGATTTTGGTAGCTTGTTAAATAAATACATCCTGGTTTATTTATATGACGTTACTATATTCTCAAAAAATTTAGAAGAACATCTAATACATCTAAGGCAGAATTTTCAGTTATGCAGATAGTTTGGAATATCTTTGAATCTGCTAAAGTCTATCTTTTCAATACATCAAGGTAAATTTCTTGGTCATATTGTTTCTAAACAAGGTTTAGCAATTGAAACTTTCAAAATTGAAGCTATATCATAGCTATCATTACCTCATCACAAGAAGGCATTAAAAAGTTTCCTCAGAAAAATCAACTTTGTTAGAAGATTTATTGTAGATTTTGTAGCATTGGCGAAACCATTGACAACTATGTTAAAGAAAGAGAAGAATTTCTCTTGGACCAGTGAAGGGAGAGAAGGGTTTGAAGTAATTAAGGTAGCCATCTCTCAAGCTTCAACTCTTGCAAATCAAAATTTTGATAAATATTTTACAATGTATGTAGTTATAGGAGCTGAAACAATATCAACCATATTAACTCAGGTTAATGATGAAAATGTTGAGCAGCCAATTGCTTTCTTTGGGAAAAGTTTGGATGATTATGGAACAAGGTACACTTTTCTTGAAAAACAAGTACTTTTAGTAGTCATAGGACTAAATAATTTTAAGTACATTCTTTCAAACAACAAAATTCATGTTCTTGTTTCTCATCCAAGTGTGAAAGCTTTCTTGTTAAATAAAGAATTAAATGAGAAAAGAGCAGGCTGGGTAACAAAGGTCATGGAGTATGATGTTGATATCCAAGTTGCAAAGAAAATTCAAGGTAAAGGTTTGTTTGAACATCTAATTGCTGATATGGAAAAACAACAGAATGCAGAACCTGAAGATTCAAAATAGCATGCTGAAATTACATATCAGCAATCAGACATCATGGTGCAACCAGAAAATCAGCAATCTAAACTTGTTCAAGAAGTTCAAGAATCAAGATGGATGACTGATTTAGTTGACTATCTACAGCATGACATCTATCCGGAAGGTATGGACAAGAATAAATGAAGGTATTTCATATTACAAGATGTACCCTATGTTTTTATTGATGGTGTGTTATTTAAAAGGGATATAAACGAAATCTTATTGGGATGTGTTGATTATAATAGAATTTAGCAATTATTATCAGAATTCCATGAAGGACCTGTAGGAGGTCATTTTTTAGCACATACCACAACCTTAAAAATTATGAATATTGACCCAACATATTCAAGGGCTATTTCGAATGGATCAGAAAGTGTAAGAAATGTGCTTTCTTTGTTGGAAAAGAACGTTTAGCTTCGCTTCTCTTGCAGCCTGCTTCAATTGATCAACCTTTTATGTAGTGGGGTCTTGACTTTATTGGCATGATAAACCCACCTTCATCACAAGGACACAAGTGGATTTTGACTGCTATAGATTACTTTACATGTTAGATTGAAGCAATAGCCTTGAAAGATGCTAATGAAACTTCGATACTATCCTTTTATGAAGGTATAGTTTACAGATTTTGTGTTCCAACAACTATCATTTCAGATAATGCTTTAGCATTTCTCGATGCAAAGGTAACAGATTGGGCTGTCAACCATGGAATTTATTTAAGTTCATCATCTAATTACCACCCACAAGGTAATGGGTTAGCTGGAAGTACTAACAAGAATCTTTTAAGGATCATCAGAAGAACACTCAAAGATAACTAGAGAGCTTGGCATCTAATGTTGAATTCAACACTTTGGGATGATAGAGTGACTCCTAAAAGATCAGTTGGCAATTCACCATACAATCTCATTTACGGAAGAGAAGCAAGAATGCCTATTTTAGTTGAATTACCCACATTATATTTGTTGCATCAAATAGAGCTGCTTGAGAATGAACCATTGTAGGTTTGTTATGCAGAATCAATGGAATTACAAGAGCTAAGAGATCAAGCCATTGTAAATATGGAAAAGAATCAGAAACAGATGAAGAAGACTTTTGATAAAAAACTAAATTTAGAATCTTCAATGAAGGAGATATTGTGTCAAAGTGGGATGTTGATCATGCAAATCCAGGAATACACACAAAGTTTGATACAATTTGGAGTGGCCCTTATATGATTTCAGCTTGCAAAGAACACAATGCTTTTCAGATTTTGAGGTTGAATGGAGAGGAAATTCCCATTCTTGTGAATGGTATGTTTCTCAAACACTGTTATTAAAATGATTACAGTGACTGTTTAGAGTAGGATTTCCCTTCAATAAGTACAGTTCCTACACATTGTAATGTTTTTCAATTCAATACGTGAATTTGTGCACGTGATCTGGTTATCAGATCCTTTCCCAGTTTAGTTAATTTTTGAAGGGTTAGACCTTTAGAAGGAAATTTTTGGTTACATGCTTTATACTCCATTCCCAATGGAAAAGAGCAAGGCACTAGTTTACAAGCTAGCAGGTAGTTTTCCCTGCAGGATCGCCAGAAATGTTGACAATTTTTGTACTTGTGTAAAAATGGGCAACTGTTATCCAAAATTCACCCTCAAGGTAATTTTGATAACATGCATCAAATTATTCAGTCCTGAGCAAGTAGATTGATTCAAGGCCCGAAATCTTGTTTTTGGGCCCCCCTCGGCTTCTCTCTAACTCTCTCATCCAAGAAGAAATCCGAACAAGTTGGAAAAAATGGAAAAAATGTAGAAAAATAAGGTTGCAGGAATGTTTTAAAGCATTTCGGGTCTGAAGGGTTTGGGTCGTACTGTGGTTCATCGTACCAAGCTTGGGGCCGAAAAAGCAAGAAAAATTGGCTAAGTCAGAAATTTGTGTCCTAGGCGGTCTGCGGGACAGTTGGGACGTCGGGACATGAGGGACGCGAAAAGCCGAATCGGCCGAAAACAAAGAAAAAATCACCTAAGTCTTGTTTCGCGCAGTTTGAGACAGTTAGGAAAAAAGTACGTGTGGGACGCGAATCAGCCGGTTTTCCAAAAGATAGTCCATTTTGAACGGTTCGGAGATATTTGTCCCAGGCAGTCTGGGACAGTTCGGACAAAAGTACGCGAGGGACGCGTGGGACGCGAAAAGGTGAAAAAGCGGCAAATAGGAACAAAGAAGCACGAATCGGCCGAAGCAGGAGATTTTCATCCCGGACAGATGGGACAAACGTATGTGAGGGACGTGTGGGACATGAAAAGGAAAAAAGGCCGCAAAAGGGACAAGGAAGCTGAATCAGCCAATGCGGGAGAATGTGTCCCAGGAAGTGGCGGGGAAAAGAGGACTTAGAAAATTTTCCAAGTTTCAGTCAAGTTCTCAAAGGTAAAAGTTTTGGCCCGCTGTCCCCGCCATCGAATGGAATCTTGACACATGTCATCCAAGTGGCAGAGTGTGGGGGGAGAAATGGGAAATTTTCCCAAAGTAAAAAAAAATGCCAAATTTTCGAAGGGCAAAGTGGACCCCTCAGGCCCGAGCCAATAAAATAGTGCCACGTGTCCAAGTGGCAAATTTTTTTTTAAGGAAGGGCCCGAAAGAAATTTTCAAAGGATGAGCCCGCCGATGAATCAGAGCTTGACATGTGTCATCCAAGTGGCAGAGCAAGGGGAAAATTTGAAATTTTTTTCCAAAGACCAAACGGGTAAAAAATTCAAACTTTTTTTCCCGCCGATCCGTTTTGGGCCTGTTTTTGCCCTAAATATTCAAATGGCCATAACTTTCGATCCAGAGCTCAGTTTTTCACGTTCTTTATATCAATGGAAATATGGTAAAATTATCTACATGATTCTGGGGTTAGTTTTGAATTTTGTTTCAGTTTGGAGAGATAAAATCAAGAAACGTCTCTGGCACGTGGTAATGGCCAGAAATGACATTTCAACAACTAATTTTAATGCAAAATACAGTTCGCCACTTTTATGTTTGCTAGGGTTCTCACCTACCACCATAATGAGAAGAATTAAATGCAGCCTAGAGGTGGTTGGGGTAGATTTGGATTTCCTCTCTCTTCCCTCTCTCATTCTTCCTATAAATTGTGAGGGGCTTCTTTCTAAGCGTTGGACATTCTTGTTTTGCCCCTCCCTTCTTCTCTTTGGCAGGTGAATTTGTGGAGTTCAAACCTCCCATTTGAAACTGTAATGCAAATTTACCTCTTGGAATTTTGTAGTGTATTGTATCAATCTTCGGAGCAAGTAATGCATGTCTGTGGATGATTCTCAACCCTCTCTGTGTTCATTTACATCCTCCTGATCTTTCACTACAAATTTTGTCATTTGTGCATGATCTTGCATCACATTTTAATGGTTTGTGTTTATTGGCAAGATAGGTGTTCTTCATTCCTCGGTGCATCACCTTTGTTAGTTTAGGTTTATTTTCATGCATCTTCTTACCCTATCTCCTTAGCAAGTTAGATTAGATTTTGAGTAAACCCTCTGCATTTTTTTCATGTGCATCTGAACAGAGGAATAGGAACCGGCCTTCATCCGGAGAGATTTTCCGATTTCGCAAGGTCCCACACTTGGGAAAAGCTCCATGTTATGCAATCACACTGAGAGTCTCAACCCATCGAGTTGCAGACACTCAGGGGTACTGTGATTCTGCACTATCAGTTTTGGCACGCTGGGTGGGACCTTAGAGGTCTTCACTTTTATTGCAACAAGATCGATGTGCACTTGTTGTAAGTTCCAGCTTGGAAGGAGCTTAAAATCACACATCTGGCGACTCCAAAAGAAGCATAATCCACTGGTTTCAGCAGTCCAAGCCTGGAAAATTTATGAGAAGAATACAGACCAGGTCAAGAACTAGGGAGGAAGGATTGTTTTTTCATCTACACCTATCTCCAGGAAGATAGAGAAGGGGAAGAAGAGCTCAAATATCTCCATCTCCACCTAATAGAACCTTGTCAACATCTCCACCTGGTAGGCCTTTCATCCAATCAACAAGGGTTCTCAGGCCAATCAAAATGGCGCAACCACCAAATCCGTATGTCAATTTCACTAGCAGCAGCCCACTTGCTCTCAATGCACAACATTCAATCCCAGTTATAGCATTGAATAACATTCCATACTTCACTGGAGAGAACCAGACTACTTCTGGTGATCATGTTAAAGACATTGCCAACCTTTGCGCAATTCATGAAATCAATGAGATGTAAGTTGCTGACAAATTGCTGGCATCCTCATTCAAGGGGAAAGATTTACAATGGTTCAGGAGCCTTGCCTCAGGTTCTATTCAAAATTGGAATCAGATATGTATAGCTCTTAGGCCTCCATGAGTAGTTTGGGGAAAAGGGAGACAACTTGTCCCTTTTGGAGAAGCTGACAACTATCAAAAGAGCTCCCAATGAGCAGCTGAATGATTTTAATTTCAGATTTCAAAGGACTTGGGAGAGAATTCCAGTGGCAGTTAGGCCAATAGCAGAAGGTTCTTTTCTTTACTATCTCAAAGCTCTAAATTCTGATATTTCTATGTTGATTCAGTCCATGGGAGGCATAACTATCCCTATGGCTTATAGCATTGCCATTAGGGCTGAAAATTGTTTGATTCAAGCTGGAAAGCTAGCTCCTAGGCCTCCAATGCCATTATATCCAAGTTTATAAAGCCCAAGTACTAGCCAAGTGCCTAATTTAGCTTCTATTCCCACTCCTAGAAATCAGAGTTCAAATGAAGCTTCTACTTCATCTTCTAGTGCCTCAAACGAGCTTCAAGAAGTCATGAAGCAATTGAAAAATCTAGGTAATGAGCTGGTTACACTCAAAAGGTAGCAAGCTCAAGGTTTTAGACCTTCCTTCCAGCCTCAAGCTCAGCCTAACAGGCAACCATATCAACCTCAAAGACCACCCAATCCAGCTGCAAATCAGAATCAAGCAAGGCCTCTTTCCAACAGACCATTTCAGCCCTATAATCCTCAATGTTATATCTGCACATCTAAGAGCATTAGTGCCAACACAAAACAACATTGCTCAGGAGTATGATTGGTGTTTTCCTGTGCAATGAACCTCACAACCAATCTATGTGCTTCAACGGTGCCTTGAATCAAGCATCTTATGGTGACAACTACTGGTGCGGTCGGATGAGGGCAATCTAGCCAGGAAGACAACCAACAACAAGAAACATTTCAGCAAGCAATCAGCTCCAAATGACACCACACTTGTGAACTAGCAGGCATGAAGATTTTTTTGGTATGAATCAAATACCCTCTCAAAGTGTTACAGCCAACACAAGGTCAAAAAGAAGAAATTTGGGTGAAGGACAGCCATTGGCTCCAAGTAATCCACAACCTTCTACCACTCCACAAGCTTTTGGCAAACAAAATGTAGTCCCAAACATTCAAGGAGCACCCAAACCAGCTCTTAAACCAACTCAAATACCAGTTGTTGCTGCCCACACATGCAAGGGATGAATATGCAAACCAAGGGACAGCAAAGAGATCCTTCATCACCATTTAGTATCATTGATCAGATGAAGAAGACAAATGTAAATATATCAATGTGGGAATCCCTATCTATCCCAGGCCAGAGATATTTGCTACAAGCTGCCATGACGGACTAGTCCAACTTCGAATCAGCAAGTCTGAATGCAAGAGAAGGTGCTCACAAATGCTGCCCAGCCTAAAGGGAATCATGGAGGACAGCAAGGTAAAATTTTGAAGCGCCCTCCTTTTTTATGTCTCATTAATAATTGGAAACCAATTGGTGCACAATTGCATGATTGATTCCAGGGAAATTAGCTCAGTGATGCCCAAGCAAATAACTGATCAGCTAGGACTTCAATATGAAACCATATCCAAAGGGGTAGTGCAGTTGGATGGGACAACAGTAAAAACAGTTGGGGTGATTAGAAACTTGAATCTTACCTTGCATGCATGTCCAAATGTTGTTGTTTTACAAGATGTATCAGTTATAGGCCTTCCACCACTCTTTGCCCTATGTTTTTCAAGAGATTTCACAGCCAAGATTAGAGGTTACTTATCTGTTGATTGGTCACACATGTTGTTTAGAACGAGGTATGGAACCAAAGCTACAATTAGGTCTGAACCTATTGCAAACTTCCACATTGAGCCCTACACTCCAAGTCAGATCAATGCCAACTGTTCGGCATTTGATCAAGAAGATCACCCAAGCACTGATGAAGCTGACACCAAGGTTGGAAGCATCCCGGATTTAACTCTTGATGAATGGGCAAACAAGGTGCATGCTTTTGATCCTTATCAAGAAGTAGAAGAGTCTGAGTTAGGAGTCTACTGTATACATTGAAAAGATCAGCCCATCCCTAACATCACCAAGCCAGACCACAACGATGACAATGAGGTATGGCAACTGTTTTTTGATGGATCAAGGAGTAGACAAGGTGCCAGAGGGGGAGCCATGCTGGTTTCACCTCAAGAAGTAAGGTACTATTCAACTTTTAGATTTCAGTTTGCATTTTCTAATAACACTGCTGAATATGAAGCCTTGGTGCAAGGGATGCATTGGGCAATAAAGAGAGGAATAAATAACTTGCAAGTCTTTGGTGACAGTGAATTGATTGTAAATCAGGTCAAAGGGCAGCATGCTGCCAAGAATGATCTACTCAAGTGCTACAAGAACAGGGTGTGGGACCTCATTGAAGATTTTGAGGGCTTTGGCATCAAATCAGTTCCTAGGAAAGAGAACCAAGCCGCTGACAGGCTTGCAGCAGTTGGGGCAGCCTTTGACGTTGTGGAAAGCATTCAAAAGGACAAGGTACAACCAAACATCTATGTGATTGTGAGGCCTTCAGTGCCAGATAACAATGTAAGTTGGCAAGTGTTTGAAAATGATCAGCAAATCATCCATTTCTTGTAAGAAGAGGCTGAATTCTCAGCCAAAAATCAGGAAAAGTTAGAGCAGTAGTATGGTGACCAAGTGGTACAGCTGAGAACTAACAAGCTGCCCAAGGGACTTATCACTTTGGAGTCCATTTTCAATCCCAATGATCAGTTTAGGAAAGAGAAAGAAAACATTCAGGTCAAGAGAGAAGATTCAGTATCCATCTTGGTGGAAGAGGACAAACCATTGCAAATTGGAAAGATGAAAATTGAACAAGAAAAGTATGAGTTCATACAACTGTGTCAAGAGTTCCCTGATGTGTTTTCTTGGAGCTACAAAGACTTGAAAGGTTTCAATCCTGAGTTATCTCAACACACCATTGAGTTAGATCCAAATAATAATCCCATTAGGCAGAAACAAAGGCCAGTCAATCCACACATGGAACCTCTCATGAGAAAGGAATTGAACAAGTTGATTGAGTCAAGAATCATATTCCCAATCAAGCATTCTAGTTGGGTTTCCAACTTAGTTCCAGTCAGAAAGAAGAGTGGAGAGATCAGATTGTGTGTTAACTTCAGAGACTTGAATAGGGCATCTCTCAGGGACCATTACCCACTCCCTTCTATGGAGAAAAGTTTTCAAGTGGTGGCTGGCTCCGAGAGGTTTTCACTACTTGATGGCTACTTGGGCTACAATCAGATTATGGTGAAGGAAGAAGATCAGTTCAAGACAACCTTCACAACCAAATGGGGAGCTTATGCATACATGAAAATGCCATTTGGGCTGTCCAACGCTGAAGCTACATTCCAAAGAGAAATGGACATGGTGTTCAAAGGTTTGATCAACAATGTGGTGCTGATATACCTTGATGATATCACTGTTTTTTCAAAGAATGTAGCAGACCACCTCTCTCATTTGAGACAAGTCTTCCAAAGGTGCAGGAGATTTGGAGTGTCTTTGAATCCTAAGAAGTGTATCTTCCTAGCACACGAAGGAAATCTCCTTGGCCATATTGTCTCCAAAGAAGGATTAGCAATTGATCCAGAGAGGGTTGAAGCCATAAGAGCACTACCATTGCCAAGCCACAAGAAGGCTCTTCAGAGTTTCTTGGGGAGAATAAACTTTGTTCGGAGGTTTGTCCCAGATTTTGCAGCCCTTGTCAAACCTATCACCAAAATGTTAAAGAAAAGCATGGCTTTCAAATGGACAGCAAAAGGAAAGGAGGGTTTTAAAGCAATCAAAGAAGCCATCTCCCAAGCACCAACTCTCATCAACCTGGATTTCTCCAAGGATTTCATCCTCTATGCATTTGGAGGTAATGATACCATTTCTGCCACTTTGGTACAGCAGAACAAGGACAATGATGAACAGCCAATTGCTTTCTTCAGCCAAAGCCTAGATGACTATGAGGTGAGATATTCTTTTATTGAGAAGCATGTACTTGCAGTAATCAGAAGCTTGAAGAAATTCAAGCATCTAGTCTCAAACAACAAGGTTCAGTTGTTGGTATCTCATGCTGGAGTAAAGGACTTCCTCCTCAACAAGGATTTGAATGAGAAAAGGGAAATTTGGATCACTCGTGTCATGGAGTATGACATTGAGATCAAGGTCACTAAGCTGGTAAGAGGAAAAGAATTGTGTGAGCAGCTAATTCTAGGCAAGCAAAAGGGAGTATGCAATGAAGAAGAGGTTGTTTTGACACTTCAAGACAACCATGTGCAAGGTAGCACTCAAGAAGAGGATAATGTTGTCCCCACTCCTTGCTGGACCCAAGGTATAATGCACTTCCTAAGCATGGGCCTATGGCCTCCAGAGATGAACAAGACCAAAAGAAGACACTTCAGATTGCAGGCTGTCCCATATGCCATAATAGACGGTGTTTTGTTCAAGAAAGATGTGAATGGAGTACTGCTGAGATGTATTGGTACAAATCAGATTCATAGGGTGTTGGAAGAGTTCCATGGTGGACTAGTTGGTGGTCATTTTACACCAAGAGTGACAGCCCTAAAAATCATGAAGGCTGGTTATTATTGGCCCAAGATTTTCAGTGATTGCTTCGCGTGGATCAAAAGGTGCAAGAACTGTGCATTCTTCACAGGTAAAGGGAGGCTTTCTGCCCTCCCATTGCATCCAATTTTAGTTGACCAGCCATTCATGCAATAGGATTTAGACTTCATTGGAGTCATTAATCCTGATTCAAGCCAAGGGCATAAGTGGATTTTGACAGCCACATGACTACTTCACCAAATGGACCGAAGCAGTAGCACTCAAGGAAGCAAATGAGTCTAGCATCTTAGACTTCTATGAGGGGATAGTAGCCAGATTTGGCATACCTGCTACAATAATCTCAGATAATGCATTAGCATTCATAGGATCCAAGGTGACTAAGTGGGTTGTCAAGAACGGGATCTACCTAAGTACTTCATCAAACTACTACCCTCAGGGTAATGGCCAGGCTGAATCTACAAACAAGAACTTGTTGAGGATCATTAAGAGGACTCTTGATGAGAATCAGAGGTCTTGGCATACCAAACTGAAATCAGCCTTATGGGCTGATAGGATAACTCCCAAGAGATCCACAGGTAACTCTCCATTCAGAGCTTGTTTATGGAAGAGAGGCAATCTTGCCCATGTCACTCGAGTTGCCAACATTGGAACTCATGAAGCAGTTAGAATTGCTAGAGTTTGGGCCCATGGAGGTGAGATATGCAGAGTTGATGGAGCTCGAAGAAATCAGAGATCAGGCATCCCAAGCAATGGAGAAGGATCAAGCTTTGATCAAGAAGACCTTTGATAGGAAGGCCAAGAGTAGATCTTTCCAAGTTGGAGATCTAGTGTTAAAATGGGATGCAGATAGAGCAAAACCAGGAAGGCATTCAAAATTTGATGCCATTTGGAGTGGCCCATACATGGTCACCAAAGTGTAAGGACAGCAATGCCTTCCAATTGTCTTCATTGGATGGCAAAGAACTGTAGATTCCAGTCAATGGAATCTATATAAAGCATTGCTACTAAAGGGAAATTCTCCACCTTGTAAATATTATCTTAGGTTTTCATTCCTCCAAGTGCTTGACCACACTCTGCATGTTCCATTTGGAGCATGTTACGCTTTCCTTCAGTGCTTTGGTACATAGTTTTTGCTGGTGCTGAGAATTTGCTCTTACGCAGTCCATTCTCCAGTAGGTGATATTCCAAGTGGCTCCTTGCAGAGGAGGTTTTCAAAGTTCAGATTGGGGTTCTTAACAGGCTACAACTCATGACTCCATGCCCAATGGATGCTTCAAGCAACTGGTAACTTCATCCAGCAGGAAGATGACCCCACTGAGTCGCCAAAATTGTTATCCAAAATTCACCCCTCAAGGTAATTTTGATAACATGCATCAAATTATTCAGTCCCGAGCAAGTAGATTGATTCGAGACCCGAAATCATGTTTTTCAGGGCCCCCCTCGGCCCTTCTCTCTAACTCCCCCATCCAAGAAGAAATCCCAACAAGTTGGCAAAAATGGAAAAATTGCAAAAAATAAGGTTACAGTACTATTTTAAAGCATTTCAGGTCTGAAGGGTTCGGGTCGTACTGAGGTTTGTCGTACAAAGCTTGGGGCCGAAAAAGCAAAAAAAAATTGGCTAAGTCAGACATTTTTGTCCCAGTGCAGTCAGTGGGACAGTTGGGACGTCGGGACGCGAGGGACACGAAAAGCTGAAACGGCTGAGAGCAAAGAAAAAATCATCCTAAGTCTTTTGTTTCGCGCGGTTTGGGATAGCTAGGAGAAAAGTATGCTCATGGGACGCGAATCGACCGATTTGTCCAAAAGATAGTCCATTTCGGGCGGTTCAGAGATAGTTGTCCCAGGCAGTCTGGGACAGTTGGGACAAAGGTACGTGAGGGACGCGTGGGACGTGAAAAGGCGAAAGGGCCACAAACAGGAACAAAGTCTATTTCAGAATGGTTCGAAGCAGGATATTTGTCCCAGGCAGTCCCGGACAGTTGGGACAAAAGTATGCGAGGGACGCGTGGGATGCGAAAAGGCGAAAATTTGCCGCAAACAGGAACAAGGAATCTGATTTCGGGCAGATTCGGGAGATATTTGTCCCAGGTAGTCCGAGACAGTTGGGACAAAGGTACGCGAGGGATGCGTAGAAAACGTGAAAAGTTTCAGTCAAGGGCCGCAAACAGGTAACAAGTTTTGAAGCCCGAATACGGCCGAAGCAGGAGATTTTCGTCTGGGACAGTCTGGGGCGAAAGTACGTGAGGGACGCGTGGGACGCGAAAAGGTGAAAAGGCAACAGAAAGAGACAAGGAGGCCCGCGGACGAATCAGAAACGTGCCACAAAGTCAGAAGGGAATTTTTTTTTAGAAATTTGGCTAAGTATTTCACCAAAAAACCCAAAAGGACATGTTTTAGCCCGCCCCCCTTATTGCCCGAGCCAATAGAATCTTGCCACGTGTCCAAGGGGCAAATAAATTGTAAAGGAAGGGCCCGAAAGAAATTTTCAAAGGATGAGCCCGTGGATGAATCGGAGCCTGACACGTGTCATCCAAGTGGCGGAGTGTGGGGAAAATTTGAAAAATTTTCCAAAGACCAAACGGGTAAAAAATTCAAACTTTTTTCCCGTCGATCCGTTTTGGGCCTATTTTTGCCCTAAATCTTCAAATGGCCATAACTTTCGATCCAGAGATCAGTTTTTCACGCATTCTTTATATCAATGGAAAGCTGGTGAAATTCTCTACATGATTCTAGGGTCAATATTGTCTTTTGGTTCATTTTGGAGAGATAAAATTGAAGAAACATCCTCTGGCATGTGGTAATGGCCAGAAACGACGTTTCAACAACCAACTTTAATGCAAAATACAGTTCGCCACTTTTAAGTTTGCTAGGGTTCTCACCTACCGACCATAATGAGATGAATTAAATGAAAACTAGAGGTGGTTGGGGTAGATTTGGATTTCCTCTCTCTTCCCTCTCTCATTCTTCCTATAAATTGTAAGGAGGGGATTCTTTCTAAGTGTTGGACATTCTTGTTTTGCCCCTCCCTTCTTCTCTTTAGCAGGTGAATTTGTGGAGTTCAAACCTCCCATTTGAAACTATGTAATGCAAATTTGCCTCTTGGAATTTTGTAGTGTATTGTATCAATCTTCGGAGCAAGTAATGCATGTCTGTGGATGATTCTCAACCCTCTCTGTGTTCATTTGCATCCTCCTAATCTTTCACTGCAAATTTTGTCATCTGTGCATGATCTTACATCACATTTTAATGGTTTGTGTTTATTGGCAAGATAGGTGTTCTTCATTCCTTGGTGCATCACCTTTTTTAGTTTAGGTTTATTTTCATGCATCTTCTTACCCTGTCTCCTTGGCAAGTTAGATTAGATTTTTGAGTAAACCCTCTGCATTTTTTTCGTGTGCATCTGAACAGAGGAATAGGAACCAGCCTTCATCCGGAGAGCTTTTCCGATTTCACAAGGTCCCACACTTGGGAAAAGCTCCATGTTATGCAACTGCACTAAAAGTCTCAACCCATTGAGTTGTAGACACTCAGGGGTGCTGTGATTCTGCACTAACAGCAACTTGAAACTTCATTACGATGGATGGTATTGGTGAAATTGACCTAAGATATGGGATATTGTTTTAGTCAATATTGTTTTTGCTGAATTAATTAATGATTACATGAAATATGCAGCTATGTGTGCTATTACAAAATGTAACAAATCACATAGTCTACAATTTCATGACTATCTTCAACAAAAGAACACAAATCCCCGAAAGACAATTGTGTTGTCTTGATGAAGACATCAAACTGTAGAATAAATGAAGTGTTAAGTTTTGGAACAACAATCATAATTACAGATTGTAGTAATCAGATTTCATTGCTAGATATTACAAGAATTCTTTGATGTTCTTTCCTTTATGATTAAGACATTCAATTATATTATTGGGTTGTTTAGTTCATCATGTTGGTACCCAAACTTAATCTCCTTCACAACTCAAGCAACATAGTGGATTTGAACAAGAAACTCAGAGGCAGATAAATGGTTTATGTGTCATTTGTAGCCGAGGAGCACATCTATCTAACTTGTTAGCACTCAAGATTTGAAGGAGTGGGCAGCACCTCAAAAGGATTTTGATCTAATCCTCACTATTTTAGGTTGTGCCTTTCAACCAAGGTAAGAGAACCTATATTGCAGCCTTTGTTTGATGAAGGAGGTAGAGATATCCTTATGCTTTGCACATTGTATGGAGATGGCCTTGGGAAAACATGATCAATTATCCATTATTCAAACTCAAAAGAGTTGTCACTAGTAAATGATGGAAATGATTTCAAGACAAGGCTAAGGCTACTAGAGACATGATAAAATCCTGATATACTTTATGAATTTTAGTGAATGGATTATATTCTTTTGTTGACACACAATGCAATGCAGGGGTAGTATGGGTAGGATGAATTAGTTTGAATGAAATTTTGTTGGGAGATGTTTAGACAAGATTAGCTAGGAATTACCAACTTCTTTGAGAACCTTTGTAAGAGATTTGCAACACCTAAACAACAAAGATGTTTCAATGGGCTTAAAATACTCCTTCAACCAGGATATGTGCACCAAATGGAGACCCAGATCTGCACTCTTCCATACAACCTTTGATAACCTGCCACAAAATCTTGAATAAAAATACCAACAAAGTATCTAGGAATCCCTATTTGATCATGACCTAAGGTGCACCCAAAGGCGTACAAAAAATCTCAAGATTCAAGGATAGTAAAATGACTTTAAATCTGTTTATCTTCTATCAGATGAAGGCTCTTCTGAATATAAGATTGTAAATGCCATTAAACCATCAACAAGAAATGTGACCCTATACAATCAAAGAGATCCTAAACATAAGATTGCAACATGAGTAAGAAACACAAATTGAAATCATTCTGAAACATAAGCATATGCAAATTTTGCCAAGAGATAACACCAAATAATCTAAAATTTGATCAAATACATCAGTAGGGGAATGTTATTGGAACAATCTCAGAGCTTTTTGATGCCTTTATAACTGAAACCAACTCAACATGATGAAATATGATGCAATATGGAATTGAAAATGGCTCTCAGGTGGTTTTCTCCAGAGAAATGGATTTCTTTCAATTTTTGCTTTAAAATTCTACGTCTTTTTCTCTCCTCTTTTCTCAAATTCTCAAAAAATATCATATATACTCAATGTCAGCTTAGAGTATTGTATCCTAAGCAAAGAATAAGCTTAAGGGATCAAATTTGTTACAAAAACCCTTATCCTTTCATGAAAATGACATCAAACTGGAAAACAGTTCGCAGGTTGCCAGGGATGCATATTTTTTTTAAAATATTACACAAATTTAGATCCCTATCCATCCCAAGGTCACGTTTTTTTCATTTAGGCATGTTAGAATGCTTTAGCAATTATTTTTCACCTTTTACCTTTTTAATTTTTACCTTTGTAACTTTTAATTTTCACTTTTCACGTTTTTTATCAAGAAAAGGAAAGAATTATATCAAATCCATCGTAGACCATAAAATTAGCTCATGAAAATGGTTTCATCACACTCAGAAGGCCGAGAGGATGCAAAATCATATAAAATTTGATGTGATTTGGTGAAGAAATGATGAATCCGAGCTTCCTGGAGCTCCCATAGCGGTAAAATGGGTGAATGCATAGTTGCCGTTGATTTCGGATCAACTTTAACTGCTAGCCCTCCACGTGGAGGATGAGATTCTTGAATAATCCATTTTTCCCTTTGGATAAGGAGGGAAACACATCTAAAAACCATTGGATCGAGTCCCCATCCTTAAAAATGCATTTGCGAGCTTTTTGAATCTTTGGAAAATTTTGCAAAATTTCCCCGCGGGCCCGAAAGCCCAATTCATCCCTGCCACGTGGCATTCTCAAATTAGTTGTGGGTCCAGGCCTCCAATTCTACCCACCAAAAATGCAAAGTTTCAAAACTCTCCTTGGGCCCACACTCTCCATTTGACCCCTTTGAAAAATGCCACATGTCCTCCATAGATTGGTTGTGGAGGCATGCCTCCAATTTTGACTTAGCTCCCTTTGCCTGATTTTTACATTTCTTGGATACGTGTCTTTTTTTTATTGGGTTTTGGAACCTCGGGTCCGATTTTTACTTTTACCATTTGGAGTTAAAAACTCCAAAGTCATCATGGAACCCACTGCCCCATCCTGACCCTTTGTGGACACGTGTTAGCTCCGGATTGGAGAGGTAAAATGTCACAAAATTTTCCTTCGGCCCCCTTGTTTGATTTTTTGCATTTTTAGACACTTGTCCACCTACAATTGGATGTGGGCCTTCGGTTCAATAGTTTCCCTTGAGACTTTGAGTCAAAAATCACCAACTCCCTCTGCCACCTGTATGTCCCCCGTGCCACGTGTCCTCCTCCCATTTGTTGCGGGCTTTCGGGCCAAGAATTGACTTTGAGAATTTTTACAATTTGAAATCCAATTTTTTTAAGGTGAATCCGCCACCCACCACTCCTTGACCAATCAGAATGTGCTACGTAGGCACCTCATTGCAAAACACAGAGCCATGGGTCAAAATATTCCCTTTAGCCAAAATTTTGAAAATTAACAAGTTAGAAGTATTTCCTGACCACCCTTGGCCAATAGGAACCCACCACATTGCAATAATAATGTGATGATGAATTTGACGGGCCGAGAATGCCCGTATGACTGTCAAAACATGGAAAATATAGAGGATGCCCTAGAATTCAAAATTTTTAACAAGGGAGGCTTATTTCTTGATTTCAAACCAATTAAATCATTTTCTGACCTTATTTTCAACCTTGGGATTGGGAAAACATTTGCACAAACTCGGGATTCGATCAAATTCAAGTTTTTTCATGATTTGACAAAGGAAAAATGACACAGCCCGTAAAAATGAAGAAATTAGGGCACAAATGGGGGCAAATTTGGAAAATTATTTCAGAATAGGGCAAAACAATAACACCATGGGCACTTTTGAGCATTTTGAAAGTACTTCAACTGGATAAACCGAATTGCAGACCACCAGCTAGAAAAATAAAACCATTCTTTGAGAAAAATTGGACATGGAAAATTAAGGCACAATATGAAAACTCAGATAATGGACTAACATTGGCTCTTGCTTGGGGATGGGTACTCCTAGTGAGTGCCACAAGGACAAAATGTAGACCAAGTGCCAAAAACCATTGGGCAAAGGAGTCAAAAACATAGGGTAGCCCAAAAAATTAGAATTACCGCTAAAAACAGACCAAGAAAACCACCCACAAATGGTTGCCAAGGACAAAAGGGCAAACCACACACCAACCAACAACAAAAAACAAAGCAATAACAAAGACTATACAAATATACAACTTGTGCATACCTCACTTGGGGATTTAATCCAAGAAATGTTTTAAATGTCTGCCATTAATAGGCAGCTATAGCAAATCCCCATCTAGATCCTTGAGAAAAAAGGTGTGCTCACCAATTCTGATGTCAATGGCATAAGGGCCCATCCATAATGCATCAAAATTTCCATGCTTGCCCTTGTCTTCATGCCTACTATCCCATAGCAAAACCAGATCTCCCACATTGAAGGCTCTAGGAGTGACCTTCTTATCAAACAACCTCTTCAATTTCTCTCTAAATCTGATATGCCTTTGATGAGAGGCTCTTCTTTCTTCATTAAACTCAATGATCTGATTGATTCTTGATTCATATGGGCCATGTTCTTGATCTTCTAACTGTTGAGAAAATTGAAATGAGGATAATTGTAGATGTAAGGGCAGCAAACGCTTGAGTTCCATACACCAATTCAAACGGGCTCTTACCAGTTGCTCTTTTAGGAGTTATTCTATCAGCCCAAACTACAAATTTCAATTTCTCTCCCCACTTCTTCTTGTTGATTTCCAAGGTCCTTCTAATGATCTTGAGCAAGTTCTTGTTACTTGACTCAGCTTGTCCATTCCCTTGTGGATTGTAGTTTGAAGAATAAGTCATATTTATCCCATATTCATTGCACATTGCCATTAAAGGTTTGGCTCTAAAACACATGGCATTATCAGATACAATCTTAACTGGAACTCCAAATCTGCATATGATATGATTCAACAAGAAATCCATTACCACTTGGTGTGTTGCCTTTCTAGATGGAATTGCTTCAACCCACTTTGTAAAATAATCAGTTGCTACAAGGATCCATTTATGACCAGCACTAGAAGGATCTGAAATCTCACCAATGAAGTCCATTCCCCATTGTTTGAAAGGGGCTTCAATTGATACAGGCTATGCAAAGGAAGGGAACCTGAAGCTTTCAGTCTTCCAGAGAAACGTTGGCAACTATCACACTTTCTAACCAGCTGGGTTGCATCTTTAAAAAGAGTAGGCCACCAATAACCAGCTCTTAAAATCTTATGTGCTCATCACTCTCCCAGCAAAATTTCCTCCACAAACTCCCCCATGGAAATCAGCAATCAACTTGGGAGCTTCATCTTCAGTTATGAATTTCAAAAGGACACCTTCAGGGTTCTTCCAAGCCAACACAAGGTCTATTATGATATATTTTTGAGAAGCCAGCTTGAGGGCTCTTTTTTATTTTTATTTAAATGACTAGGACAACATAGGTTTCTGAGGTAGAAGATCACATCCTTGTACCATTCAGAACTCATCAATCTCTCAAGAACATCTGCCCTTTCTTCCTCTAGCTGATTCACTTCTACATTTTGCAAATTGCTCTCAACCATGAGCTTGGCAAGACCCAAACCTCTTACTAGCTTTGTTGTTTGGATATCCATATCATATTCTTGTAATTTTTTGACCCATCTACATATCTTGCTTGATATCTCCATGTCTGATAAGATGTCTTTAACCATGGTGTGGGGAACATAAGCAACAACCTTTTGAACTCAATATATAAGGCCTGAAAATCTTTTGTTGCTTTCACCAAGGAAAATGCTTGTTTTCTCCATGATTGTATACTTTAATTCAGCTGCTTGTAAAGCCTTGCTAAAGAAGGTAATAGGCCTCTCAGCTCCATTCTCATCCTTTTGTAACAAAACTGAAGCAATAGTAAATTCAGAGGCAAAAGAAAAGATTTGGAAAGGCCTCTTATAGTTTGGAGCTGCCAAAATAGGTGCATGCTTAAGTGCATCCTTTATTCCTTCAAAATCTTGAATGGCAGCCTCCTCCCACCTGATAACTTGATCCCTTTTTAACATGCTTGTGATTGGAAGATTTAGCTCAGAAAAATTGGAAACAAACCTTCTAATAAAATTTATTTGGCCAAAGAAATATTGGATACCTTTCTTGGTTCTTGGGATAGGTACTTTGCTGATTACCTCCACTCTTTCAGGGTCTATCATGACACCATCCTTAGACACAATATGTCCCAGTAAACTTGGCCTTTTGCACACCAAAATGAAACTTCTTTGGATTAAGATAAATTCCATACTCCCTACATCTGATCAACATCTTCTCCAAATGTTGCAAATGGTCTCCTCGCTGCCTTGAAAACACAGTCACATCATCTTGGTAAACTACAATGAACTCATTGATGTAACCAGCAAAAGCAACATCCATTTCCCTTTGAAAATTGGCTCCAGAATTCATCAATCCAAAGGGCATCCTTACAAAAACATAAGTTCCCCAAGGCGTAGTGAAGGTTGTCTTAAGTCTTTCTGATTCTTTAACAACCACTTGATTGTATCCGGAGAAACCATCCAAAGTAGAAAGCATTTCTGACCCTGTCACAAGCTGCAACATATTTTCCATATTTGGCAAGGGATAGTTGTCCTTCATGGATGCTTTATTTAGATTTCTAAAATCCACACAAAGTTTGATGTCTCCGTTCTTCTTTCTAACTGGCACAAGGTTTACAACCCAAGATGAATACCTAGTGGGTTGAATGATACCACCATCTCTCAATTTCTTCAACTCTTCCTACATTTTCATGGAGAGAAGTGGATTAATAGGCCTTTGTCTCTATCTGAATGGCTTAGTCATTTGGCTTCAAGAGGAATCTCATGTTGGAACAAATCTTCTCTATATGCTTTTAGCTCTAAATAAGACCAAGCAAGGTAGTCTTGATATTTGCTTTAAGAGTTGGGAATAGGACTGATTTTTTCCTCTTTGCTGAAATTACTGCCCAACCAAATATTCCTTGGTTTATCCTTTGTTCCCAAGTTCATGCTCTTCCACATCCCTTGAAGCATACATCTTTCTATTTATGATGCAATCAACATTGTTAAAATTTGCCTCAAGTGCAACAAGACCTTTAGGAATGGTATTTGTTTTCAATTGGATAATATCCTTGTCAAAAAAAGTTTCTCTCCCTTCATTCATGCATACCATTGGCTCCCAATCAATGTTCTAACCAGTAAACTCACCTTGGCATTGTAAGAACCTCAACACTTGTGCATCATCATAAAAAATCTGCCAATGTTTCACATTATCCGGGACAGCTGGCCTTGTTAGCACTTCAATGTTATATTCACAAAAAGGTGAAACATACAATTGTCAAATCTAGAGCCAAGTACAACCAAATTATCAGCAGCAGCATTAAGACTTCTATCATGGTAAACAATGTTAAAGGAATCAAACATTTCAATTAAGTCCCAAACAACATGCTTATATTGTTTCATACGCTGATTTTTTGTAGCATACAATTTTCTTATTTGTTTGACAACCAGCTCTGAGTCTCCTTTTGCAACAATATCCTTCACTCCATACTTCCATGCAATTATTAACCCCAACAACAATGCCTCATACTTAGCAACATTGTTAGTGCATTCAAAATTAAGTTTGAAGGAAAAAGCATACTCTTCTAAATTAGGAGAAAGCAGAACTATACCAGCACCATTTCCAAATTTGGAGCAAGCTCCATCAAATACCAAGGTCCAAGGAGAACCTATCATATCAAGGCACTTTGATTTGTCCATCTTGTGTTCTTTTCCATCAGCAAAACCAATGAAATTCTCAGCATCTACATCAGCAATCAACACTTCATAGGAAGCATTGTTGGGATCTTCAATCAAGTGCAACATTTTCTTTTCACCATAGAGTTTGACAAGGCTACCCTCAATGGGAATGGTGGAAAAGGACATGTCCATTTGAACACTACCACCAACACTTGCAGCCCATTTTCTTGACAAAATCATACCCCATTTGGCAGGGTAGTCAACAATTACAACATCAAGTTTCAAGTTCTTACTTGGATAGGCTGCAAGTTGCACTACTAAACCCTTCGCACAACCAACAACAAGACACTTCCCTTAAATCCATGGTAGTACACTTCCCATATGCTACTGTCACTTTGATATCTCAACTCATTCATGACTTCTAGAGGCATGACATTACATGATGCACTGGAATAAAACATGTAATTGTGAAGTAACCTATCTTTTATGAGCAAAGTTGTAAAGAATGGATCAACATTCAATTGGGAATCAACCAAGGATGTCCCCAAATATACCTCAGGTGCCTCTCCAAGGTCTTCCATTATTGGTGGTGTTTTAAGGCCAGTAATGATTTGAAGAGGAGTCTCAACAACATTTACATTCCTGCTTGGGGTGATCTTTTCTTCTTTCAATCCCAAGTACTCAAATGCTCTCTTCTTATGCTCAGGTATTCTAAGAAACTCAATGATGGGAACACTCACTTTAATTTGGCTCAATACTTGGGAAATATCATATGGAACACTCTTTGGCAGGACAGACATTGGAAGGGACACAAGAAGATTCATCAGATGGAGAAGGATTCTTGGTAACCTGGGCATGAAGAGGACTGATATTTTTGCATGGGACAACAGGGTTCTTGGCAAGTGTTTCTTTTCTAGGATTATCTTTTGGAATGCTTGTGAGCAAGGGTGTCTTTGGCTTGGCTTGAGGACCAGCTCCTCTAACAACTTTACTTCTAGTGTTATACTCTTTCTCTTGACCAACCACAACATTCATTAACAATTGTCTATCTTCCTCCGAAGGAATACCACCATCATACTTCTTGATCATTAAAGCCCTTAGATATTCAAAGTCATTATTAGGAATTTCAAAGGCTTGAACTACATCTACCTCATGAGCTTGAGAAGAGAAAGAAGTGGTACCCTCTTTATGCAATCCCAAAAGGTTGCAGCAGTCCTTGCACTTATCACATTTGTTGATGTTGCTGCTTGTTGTGAGCTTGAAGAGCTGCCCATCATACAAATGTCATCATCCATTTCATCTTCATTATCATCTTCAACAACTTTCTGGTCCATTTCACATGGAGGATGAGGAAGAAAACATCTATCACACCAATCCATATCAGCAATTTCTTCAACAGTAGCAACTCTTGCAGTTAGAGGGTCAGGCACCACTCTATTTTCATGTGCTTGGGGTTGTCTATTTCCCCCACCAATAAGCCCTTTACCTCTATCATCTTGTATTTGATCACCCCTAGGATGATTGCAAAATCTATCATGGTTTTGAGTTCTTTTCTGTCCTTGTGAACTTTGCCCAATTCCTTTCTCAGCCCGGGCTAATTTGTAAGAAATTTCTTTGAAAGCCCTTGCCAAAGTCTTGACAAAATCTTCTAAATCAGCACCCTTGCTAGCTTGAGGCTTCTCAGGGTTTATCAGCTTCACACCATCCCTCTTAAGTGGTTTACCAATAGCTTTAATATTTTTTTCAATTTATAAGTGCAATGGTAAAAGCTTGTCTCAATTTGTAACATGGAGTTTTTATCTCAAGTAGTAGGTTGCCTTTTTATCAAATGCATCTGCATATTTGATTAATCCTCTGATTCATCACAAGGCCTCAAACCAATAGGCAGCCTTCTTAAAGTTTTGTTAAACTAACTTGTGTTGAAGTCATGGACTGATTCATTAGGGTTTTTCTTGATATTCTCAAATTCAGACAAAAGAAATCTAGGATCAGTTATGTCACCATATTGCAACCTAAATGCATTTTTCATTTCAGATCCATGAATCAATAGAATTATCAGGTAGAGCCTTGTACCAATCCATAGTATATTCCTCTAGTGTATGAATAAATAGATTGATATATACATCTTCAAACTCTATCTCAAAATCTTCCATCATATTATCAAAAATTTGAGATGCTGGTCACCACATAATGGCATTGTTACCTTGGAAGATTGGCAACCTATTTCTGACATCTTGTGGGATAAATTTGGGTAACCATCCATTCCTCTAAAATTTATAGGACCAAAGGTGTGTTGGTGCAAATTCTGAGTTTGCACACTTTGCTCTAATTTCCATGTTAGTTTTTCTCAGAAAATGTTTCATTTTCTCGAAGGTGACCTACAATTCATGGTGTGATTGGAGTTGAATTCCTTCAAGATGCTCAAGATGTGGATTTTGCCCTAATTTGAAACAATTTCCAAGGTTCCCCCCCTTCTGTGCCCTAATTTCTTCTTCCACGGGCTGTGTCATTTTTCCTTTGAAGTCAAAACATGCAAGAAACTCAGATTGATTGAATTCCAGGGATGTGCAATGATAATCCCAATCCTACTTGGTCAAGATTAATACAAAACAGATTCAGTTGGTTTAGTCTTCAAATTGAGAAATTTTCCTTGTCAAAGTGCACAAATTCATTTTCTAGAATCCTAGCAAAATGCATTGTTTACAATTTTGACGACATACACAATGATTTTCCCATGCAAATTCATCACGCAACATTATGTAAAACATGGTTAAAGGGCTCCTAAGAATTGGCCAGGGGCAGTCGGGAAAATATTCCACAAACTTATCATTTTTTTCAATTCCTGGAAAACTGTTCAAGGAAATTTTTTGTTTGCCTGGATCCACCTTTTATAAAAAATGCCTACGTGGCAACAAGTTGATTGGTAACAGGGAGTGGCGGATTTCCTTAAAAAAATTTGGCTTGCATTTTGGCAAATTACCTCACTTAGTCATTTCTGGGCCCGAAAGCCCATTTACTGAATAGGGAGTGGACACATGTCCAGGAGAAACAAAAATCAGAGGGCGGGTTTTGAAATAACTTTGAAGTTGTTTAACTTCAAAATGGGTAAAATGTGATTTTTCAAGCCCAAGTCCCGCAATAATGAAAAGAGGACACATGCCTCTTAAGAGGCGACTGGAACTTGAGCCAAAGGAAAATTGTTTGTGAACCTGCCCCTATGTTTACAAGGTAAAAAATCTCAAGATATCTCATCAAATCAATGGAATTTCTTGAGGACACGTGTCCAGAGAGCAGAGGGAGGAGTGGGGCAATGGAGTTGGGATTTTTTGCCTTTGGAGGCAAAAATCTCAAAATCAAAAATGGATCCGCTAGGGAGTGACAAGGCAAGAGATTTTCCCTCGTAACTAATCCAAGAGGACATGAGCACTTTCCAAATGTAAAAAGGAGGAGCACGGGCCTGAAGGAGTTTTGGTGCTTCCGGAGGTTTGAGGGTAGAATTAGACAATGAAACGTGGCCCCATGATGAATCAGAGGGTGCCACTTGGCAAGGAGAGAGCGGGTGTTCGGGCCCACAGAGATTTTGGAGAAAAAGTTTCCTTTCCTCAAATAAGTGGAAAATTTCATAAGAAGAGCCTGTGGTTTTTGGTGGGGCCCACATAAGGACACATGGCAGGCCCGGGGGCAAGCGAGGAAAATTTTCAAAATTTTCCAAATGAAAATACAAATGTAATTTTTGATTGGTGGGGCCCGATCCAATGGTTTTTGGACACGTGTCCCACCATATCCCAAGGGGTGAAAATCGCGAATATTTGATCTTACTTGCACGTGGAGGGATAGCATGGGACAAAGTTATCCGAGATGAAATGACTGTTGTGAAAATTAGACATTTTTTGCCACCATGAGAGTCTCCCAGGAGCTTGTAAATCACGTTTCTTCATTAAAATGCATACAATTTTATATGATTTTGCATCCCCTGAGCGGCCTTCTGAGTGCAATGACTGGGATCAAAATGTTATGAGCTAATTCGGTGCCCTATGGTGTATTTTGATGAAATTTTTATTCAGGCCCATGTAAAAACGTGAAAGGTAAAAAATTAAAGCTGCAGAGGTGAAAAATGATGAAGTAAAAGGTGGAAATGATTGCAAATGCATGCTGGCATGTCTGAATGCCAAAAACATGACCCTGGGATGGATAAGGATCCAAATTAATGCAATATTTTAAAATATTAGTGCATACCTGGCATTTTACTAGTTGTTTTACAGTGAATAAATGTGCATTTTCATGAAATGGATAAGGTTTCTTGTAAAAAATTTGATCCCTAAGTATATTCTTTCATCATTATGGGAAGAACCCAAGGATCCAAGATGACATGAGGTATAAAAGATGCATTTTTGAAGAATTTTTCTCAGGGGGAAAATAGAAGAGAGAAAAAGACTCAGAATTTTAAAGCAAAAAGGCTGGAAGAAATCCATTGTGTCTAGAGAAAACTACCTGAGAACCATTTTCAATATCCATTTTTGTATCAGATTTCATCAGGGTTGAGTTGGTTTTAGTTATAAAGCCATCAATAGGCTCTTAGATTGTTCTCATGACTTTCCCCTGATGATGTATCTGATCATTTTTTGGATTATTTGGTTCATTCTCATGGCAAAGTTTGCACATACTTATGTTTCAGAATGTTTTCAGTTTATGTTTCTTGCTCATGTTACAATCTTGTGTTTAAGATCTCTTTGATCATACAGGGTCTCATTTCTTGATGATGGTTTAATGGCGCCTTGCAATATTATATTTAGAAGAGCTTTCATCTGATATAAGATAAACAGATTTAAAATCATTTTACTGTCCTTGAATAATGAGACTGTTTGTAAACCCTTGGGTGCACCTCAGGTCATGATTAAATAGGGATTCCTACATAGTTTACTTGGTATTTTTCCTTAAGATTTTGTGACAGGTTATCAAAAGTTTTTTGGAAGAGTGCAGATCTAGGCCTCCATTTGTGCACATATCCTGGTTGAAGGAGCATTTAAAACCTCTGGAAGTATTCATATGTTGTGTAGGTGTTACAGAATTTCTTGCAAAGTTTCCCAAAGAAGTTGGTGATATCCTAGCTATTTGAAGTGCCCTAACATATCCCACATAATATCATTTAAAATAAATCATCCTACGTATACTACCCCTACATTTTCATTGTGTGCATACTCCATAAAAGAACTCAATAAGGCTTTCACAAAAATGCACAAAGCATATCAGGGTTTTAACATGTCTGAAGTTAGCTAATTCCTATCTTTGTTTTGAGAACATTTCCATCATTTAGTAGTGACTAAATCCTTTGAGTTTGGATAATGGATGCTTGATCATGTTTTCACAAGGCCTCTTCCATACCATCAATAAATTACAAGGATATCTCCATATCCTTTACCATATAAGGGATGCAATATAGGTTCTCTTGCCTTGGTTGATAGGCACATCCTAAAATAGTGAGGGTTAGATCAAAACCCTTTTCCAGGTCATATCCACTCCCTCAAATCTTGAGATGCAATCAACCAGATAGGTGTGCATCCCCGACTACAAATGACATTTTGGCAACCTATCTATCCTTGAGTGTCTTGTGGGACAACATTCATGGGTAACCATCAAGTTCCTGAAGGAGATTAAATTTGGATACCAACAAGGTGTTAACAACAAATGGAGGTCTAGGCTAAGCCATATTGTTTGGTGGGGGTGATCTCAGAGGTGAAACAAGCTGGTGATGAGTACAATATCTTTGGGGTTCAAGAATGTGATTCACAAGACCGGTATCATCCAAGTGCTGATTTTCTTGGAAAGTTTTACTAGAATTAAAACAAAGAGGTGCAGATTGGAGAAGGAACTTACTAGGTACAGCAGAAGGACCTTCACCAGCTGAGGTAAATAAATTTATGAGAGGATTTCCTGAATCAGAATCACTTGAAGAAGAGTGATAGTCCTCTACCAAAGGCTGATCTCTCTCACCAATGATTGTATCTTTGCCTGATATATGACCTTTAACCACTTTCCAAACTCTTCTCCCTTCCAAATCTGAATTTCTTAAGTCTGAGAATTTTTTTTTAGCAGAGTCTTTAAGGAAGAGAGATATTCTTCCCTCCAGTTTTGTAGAGATCAAAAACACAAAATAAATGACAGAAAGCTCAAGACACAGGTATTTCTAAAATCAAATCAGCATGGAGTCGCCACTAAGGAATTTCACCTCAGTTGTGCAAAAATGCACTAAAATAATTTTGTCAAATGCCTGCTAATACTGATAACTTTACAAGGTTTTACAAACTAGACCTTCTTCTTCTTAAATCAAACAAACAAAATGTAACAAGAGTGTCCTAGCTGCTGGGAAATGAAAAAGGGTAGGCTGAGCTTGAAACATTTTCTTTAAAACTTGCAGATCTGAAACATAGAATGATATTTTAACAATGATAGCAGCTTAGGAACTTGAATGGAGCAAAGCTTAAATACCTAAACACATCTCAAAAACACCAAGAAATTCCAAGAACTCCCCAGCAACAGTGCCACTCCGGTGTTGGTATCCAAGATTTAATCTCCTTCACAACTTGAACAACATCATGAATTTGCACAAGACACTCAAGAGGTAGATAGATGATTTATATATCATTTGTAGCCAGGGAGAACATCTATCTAACTTGTTAACACTCAAGATTTGAGGGAGTGGATATCACCTTCAAAAGGATTTTGATCTGATCCTCACTATTTTAGGTTGTGCCTATCAACCAAGGTAAGAGAACCTATATTGCAGCCTTTTTATGGTAAAGGAGATGGAGATATCCTTATATTTTGCACATTGTATGGAGATGGCCTTGGGAAAACATGATCAATTATCCATTATTCAAACTCAAAAGAGTTGTCACTACTAAATGATGGAAATTCTTTCAAGACAAGGCTAAGGCTGCTAGAGACATGATAAAATCTTGATATACTTTGTGCATTTTAGTGAATGGATTGTATTATTTTGTTGACACACAATACAATGCAGTGGTAGTATGGGTAGGATGAGTTAGCTTTGAATGAATTTTTTTTAGGAGATGTTTAGACAAGATTAGCTAGGAATTACCAACTTCTTTGAGAGCCTTTGCAAGAGATTTGCAACACCTAAACATCAGAGATGTTTCAATGGGTTTAAAATGCTCCTTCAACCAGGATATGTGCACCAAATGGAGGCCTAGATCTACACTCTTCCATACAAAATTTGATAACCTGCCACAAAATCTTGAAGAAAAATACCAACAAAGTATCCAAGAATCCATATTTGATCATGACCTAAGGTATACCCAAAGGCTTACAAACAATCTCAAGATTCAAGGATAGTAAAATGATTTTAAATGTGTTTATCTTCTATCAGATGAAGGCTCTTCTAAATATAAGATTACAAATGCCATTAAACCATCAACAAGAAATGAGACCCTGTATAATCAAAGAGATCCTAAACATAATATTGCAACATGAGTAAGAAACACAAATTGAAATCATTCTGAAACATAAGCATGTGCAAATTTTGCCAAGAGATAACACCAAATAATCCAAAATTTGATCAAGTACATCAGTAGGGGAATGTTATTGGAACAATCTCAAAGCTTGTTAATGGCTTTACAACTGAAACCAATTCAACGTGATGAAATTTGATGTAATATGGAATTAAAAATGGCTCACAGGCAGTTTTCTCTAGAGAAATGGATTTCTTCCAGTTTTTGCTTGAAAATTATGTCTTTTTCTCTCCTCTTTTCTCAAACTCTTGAAAAATATCATATATACTCAATGCCAGCTTGGAGTCTTGCCTCCCAAGAAAATAATATGCTTAAGGGATCAAATTTTTTACGAAACCCTTATCCTTTCATGAAAATGACATCAAACTGGAAAACAGTTCACAGGTTGCAAGGGATGCATAAATTTTTTAAAATATTACTCAAATTCAGATCCCTATCCATCCCAAGGTCACATTTTTGTCATTTAGGCATGTCAGCATGCTTTAGCAATCATTTTTCACCTTTTACCTCTACAACTTTTAATTTTCACTTTTCACGTTTTTTATCAGGAAAAGGAAAGAATTATATCAAATCCTTTGTAGACCATCAAATTATCTCATGAAAATGGTGCCATAACACTCATAAGGCTGAGCGGATGAAAAATCATATAAAATTTGATGTGATTTGGTGAAGAAACGATGAATCCGAGCTTCCTGGAGCTCCCATGGTGGCAAAATGGGTGAATGCATAGTTACCATTGATTTCAGATCAACTTTAAATGCTAGCCCTCCATGTGGAGGATGAGATTCTTTAATATTCCCTTTTTCCCTTTAGATAAGGAGGGGCATGTGTCCAAAAACCATTGGATCGAGTCCCCATCCTTAAAAATGCATTTGCGAGCTTTTTGAATCTTTGGAAAATTTCCCTGCGGGCCTGAAAGCCCGATTCATCCCTGCCACGTGGCATTCTCCAATTAGCTGTGGGTCTAGGCCTCCAATTCTACCCACAAAAAATTCAAAGTTTCAAAACTCTCCTCGGGCCCATACTCTCCATTTGACCCCTTTGAAAAATGCCATGTGTCCTCCATAGATTGGCTGCGGAGGCATGCCTCCAATTTTGACTTAGCTCCCTTTGCTTGATTTTTGCATTTCTTGGACACATGTCCTTTTTGGGTTTTGGAACCTCCTATCCAATTTTTACTTTTACCATTTGCAATTAAAAACTACAAATTCATCGTGGAACCTACTGCCCCAACCTAACCCTTTATGGACACGTGTTAGCTCCGGATTGGAGCAGTAAAATGTCACAAAATTCTCCTTCAGCCGCCTTGTTTGAATTTTTACATTTCTGAACATGTGTCCACTTGCAATTGGATGCGGGCCTTTGGGTCAAAAATTTTCCTTGATACTTTGAGTCAAAAATCACCAACTCCCTCTGCCACCCACATGTGCCCCGAGCCACGTGTCTTCCTCCCATTTGCTGCGGGCTTTCGGGCCAAGAATTGACTTTAAAAAAATTTACAATTTGAAAGCCAAAATTCTTAAGGTGAATCCGCCACTCGCCACTCCTTGACCAATCAGAATGTGCCACGTAGGCACCTCATTGCAAAAGGAAGAGCCATGGGTCAAAATTTTCCCTTTAGCCAAAATTTTTAAAATTAACAAGTTAGATATATTTCCCAACCACCCCCGGCCAATAAGAACCCGCCACATTGCAATAATAATGTGATGATGAATTTGACGGGCCGAGAATGCCTGGCTGACCGTCAAAACATGGAAAATACAGAGGATGCCCTAGAATTCAAAATTTTTTACAAGGGAGGCATATTTCTTGATTTCAAACCAACTAAATCATTTTTTGACCTTATTTTCAACCTTGGGATTGGGAAAACATTTGCACAAACTCAAGATTCGATCAAATTTGAGTTTTTTCATGATTTGACAAAGGAAAAATGACACAACCCATAAAAATGAAGAAATTAGGGCACAAATGGGGGAAAATTTGGAAAATTATTTCAGAATAGGGAAAAACAATAACACCATGGGCACTTTTCAGTATTTTGAAAGTACTCAACTAGATAAACCAAATTACAGACCACCAGCTAGAAAAATAAAACCATTTTTTGAGAAAAATTGAACATGGAAAATTAGGGCAAAATATGGAAGCTCAGAATTTGCACTAACACATCATACAATCCATACAGAAAAGCTGAAATGCAGAAAGAAATACACAACTCAATTTCAGAATTTAATGTTTTATTCATAAGGAATTTCAAATGTTCCCACACAAGCCATGGGATGTAACTTAAAATTAAAGTACAACTACTGAAGAAAGAGGTACATATGCATGAAAGATAAAATAGAGGAGTATGAATGAACCCATCTATGCCTTGGAGGTTTCTTCTTCAGTTGAAGCACCTCCATCTCTAGCTTTGTTCCATCTCCATCTTCACTGCTAAAAGCACTGTACCTGAAAGAAGAAAAGAAGAAAACTATCAGTTACGAGCTTAGGATTAATCCATATTCCTATACTATCCTAATTCATGTGTACGGATATCTTGACAACATGAGATATAAATTACATGAAGATTAAAAAACATACATGATTTACTCACTTAGAAAGAAGGAGAGAAGAAAATAAAAACCCTGGACATGAGAGAGGCCAAAAATCCTAAACATTTTCTAACTGTTTTCTTAAGTGTGTAGGTACAAGTTGTAGCCAAGAAGGAATAAATCATGTCTTACAGTCCTCACTATAGATAAATATTGCAGATTTCAATGAATTCTATCCTATGGTACATGAAGTAGATAATTCACAAGTACATACTGGCATGAAGGAAGAATGCAACTCAAAGTTTAGCAGCTATTCTAGAAATAGAAGAATTTATAGTACAGATCATAAGATAGACTTGCAAATAGAAGTACATGTTTCATAATACAACTCAAAGATGAAGCAGAAGAATCAGAATTTAAAAGGTTGAAATTGACTAAAAGATAAGATTAAAGCTGAAATAGAACGAGAAAGAGATCTAAGAAAATTTTGACAGGGCTTCGCCATGTAAAATGGACCTTTTACATCTTTCCATCATGTTATTTCAAACTAATACATGCTTTAAAAGCTGTATATAAATCAAATAATAATGCAGAAAGTAGATAATTTATGGCATGGTCAAAGATAACGGTTTATAGCTTGCAATTTCTAAGTTATCATGAAATATAGTTACATATATTCTATTTCAAAACACAAAATACATGAAAGATAGAATCATAAGGAGAATCTCATAGTACAATTGAATCAGGGTCAAGTACAAAAAGGAATTCATGAATAGAATATCAGTTTAAGAAACATTACACAACATGAAATCAACAATAAAAGCAAGGCTTCAATCCTTCACTTTTTTCTAATTATTTCTCTTAGTGTGTAGGTATGGGTTTTCAATAAGATTTCAAAATGCATGTCACAATTTTAGAACGTGGCACAAACATACATGCTAGACACATTATCACTTCCCAAAAGTAATAGTAATAATAAATAGACTAACATATAACTGAGAAGAATACTATTGCAACTTTCAAATACAAGTGAAGGAAATGATACCAATAAAAGCTTCAAGGAATGGACTATATTTCCAGCTCAAATCCACTGAAGGATCATGATTACAAATGTTGTAATTACATTTCCAAAATGAACAAGCAAGAATCATCATTAATGAAGCAAAGTAAGCATTACTTTTAGAAGGATATGACATAATGGAATGCATTTGCATGATACATCTAAGTATGGCACAACATATTCTTGATACCATCATTTTCAAAAGGATAAGTAAGTACAATTTTTTAGTTTCAAATGTACTCAGAAAGAAGACAAAATAAACAAAGCCATACAACTTGTAAAAAGTATAGATTTCAGACACATGTCATTTTCAGAATGTCCAATAATTCAAAAGTTCAAGGAAAAAGAGTGTTCTTTGTTCAAACATTGAATCTCTTAACAATAAGATAAATTTATTCATGAAGTGTCTATAGTCAGAATTATAGCCATCAAATGGAAATAACATGCTATTAATCAAATCAGAGTTATCATCTTTCTTCAAAGAGGCATGTAAGCCATTCAACAGTAAAAAATTTAGATCAACATAAGTACAAAAAAATATTTAAGATCATGATGCTATGACAAAAATAAATTGATCAAGTGCAATACTAGAAGAAATAATTTTGATGCCATAGTCACTTCAAGCCATTAGGTTTATAAAATGCAATACAGAGAAACAAGGTCCATTCATGAAACCATAACAACATACTTTGCAGGAATACAATATGAGTGAAACAAAATAGATTGTAGGTTCACCAAGTTCTAAATTGATAAATATAAATTTCAGATTTCAAATGAGTACAAAGCTCAAATATATGACATCAAGGTTTGAACATTGAAAGTACAATGTTTTCATCTGTAATATCAAACACAGTAGAAGACATGAAGAAGTTTATACACAATCATGTTTGAAGAGAGAGAATCACATCTTCCTTGCACGAGCATCATTTAATTGCAACCATACAACTCATTCATTCAATTCAAATCTCCAAAATGCCAAAAAGAAAAAGCTTCAGGGTTCTAGGAAACAATTATTGCAACTAAAATCATGGACCTGAGTGTATTTTCAGGGAGGAAATAACACAGTCATCAATGCACAAAAGATGAGATCTTGCATTGTTCACTGTTTAATTATTTTTATGGTTTGTGGTCTGAAGCATGAATAACCAAATCTTAAATGGCAAGCTACAGTAGAGCCCGAGCTTCATACAAATATATCAAGTAAAACCCCCAAATTGAGCTCAACAAAATCCAAGGGAAAAATAGAGAGTTCATGGCATTTAAAGTTTCAAAAATAAAGCCATGAAGAAAAAACTTAAGGCATAACCAAAGAGTAATGCATATTCTACCCTTGGGTTTCAATGCAAAATGCCCAGCTCGTTTTAGGGAAGAGAAATGATAGTTGTGGCAGTACCAGATGTAAAATTCAGAAAACAATATGAGCTTACCTAGGAAATAGGTCATAAAACATGATATATCCAGAGCTACAGAAATATTTCCAAGGATCAAACTGAACCGATACAGAGGGAAAAAGCTAGTTGAGATCAGAAACAAATTTATTCCAACACTTATACAGAATATACTCACCTTCAAGTAAAGAAATATATGAGCCCAAAATCACCACAGTAGTAAAAATGATAAAAGTTAGATGAGTTTTGACATCATGACGAGTGGATACAAAGGGAAAAATTAAAGATCATTTGAAAATCTTGAAGGGAGAAGCATATTACTGGACCCAAACACGAGCTCAACATTTTCAATAATGAAATGGTGAAAATCAAACACAGATCTGAGTTGAAATAAGCACGAAATTACAAGTGAGATATTGCACTCATGAGGAGATTGTGTATAGAATAATCAAGCCCACATGTCCATTGAAAACAAAGCTCCAAGTTTTAAGCTCATTGACATTTTTATACAACAATGAAATGAAATTTTTAAGGGAATCACTTACTCAGAAAAATGGTGAAGCGCAGTGACTTAAAGAAACTAGGGTTTGAAATGCTCGGTAACATCGAACACCACCCAGAAAGCTCAAAATAGTACCCTTAGTCTCAATCTCAAAACCCACAATCGCGACCCAATAATCACACAAATATCGAATAGAGAAAAATATATGCATTCTATGTATTTACAGCCACTAGAAACTTTGCATTTCTTGATGAAAACACATAAACCATAAAAATCACTCATAATGTGATCACATGCAAAGTTGGTATGAATAGAGGATCATAGATACAGAGAGCCCCGCATTCACTCACCACGACTACATATTTAATCCTCATATAAAGAATCTCGAGAATGATCAAGAAAGGCGGTCACACATCAAAGGTTTACATGATATAGTTCACTACAAAGTCCATGAAAGAACTGAATCAAGATCAAAAGCTTTGAAATTTATAGTTGTGCAAAAATATTCCAGGGCTTTTCCTAGAGAGTAAGAAATCAAAATGAAATGATCATTAGGGTTCGAGTTACCTTTACCACATGATCTCGAGAGGAAAATTAGTGAAACTCAACCAGAGTTACAACATCAACGATGGAGATTGCCAAGTACAAAGATCAATAACCAATACTGCAAACCACTACCAATTACCTCTTCAACCATGGTTTGAGACAACTACCTAATTAAATTCCAGATCAAAACCCTAACTGAGGGTTAGAATAATCAATAGCTATGGGTTTAAAAGTACAAAGATCAATGGCCTGAATCAAGGAACCAACTTCCAAAGCAAACCATTAAGGTTACAGTTAACTCGACCCGAGTTAGATGCCACTGAAAAAGCATGTGAAGGGGTGAGTCATCATTGAGAGGGGGCTAGCCCCATGATTAAAACAAAAGTATAATTGCTTTGACATTTTAAGATCTATGATTTATGTGTCCCAAATGATCAAAGGTGACCAATTGAAGGCCAACAACAATGATCACCAAAAAAGGTAAAGTCTAAACCTTAGTACACTCAAAAACAAAAGTCAACAAGTTTTGTAATACAATGATAATCTAAAATTGGATGAGCATTATAGTGTACCATGTGTTATACAAAGGGTGGTTGAATGTCATTTTGTGTATTGAGCTTGATAAGGTCCAAACTATATAATATGTCATCTAAACCAGTAATCAAAGAACACTTACCTTAATACTTACAAAAGTTACCTTGTCCCCATCAAATGGTGAACTACAAAGGTGGTCCCCAATATTGGAGGGGTTGGAGATGATTTATAGTGGTATATCCATGTGACCACACTAGAAGACAAAGGAATTTCAGCATTAGAACCTGGGCTTAGAGGTGGTCCCCATCAAGTGGATGTTTGGATGAATTATTTTTACAAGTATTACAATTGATATAATTAATTTTACTCACTCACAGGGAGATGAGTTTTGCATGCCTCCACAAAGGATAGATCAGCAAGAAGACATAACTTACATGCCCAAAGGAGGAGACTTGCTCATCAAGCAAGATTTATTATTATTAGCAACTTATTCACCCATGATTTTCTTAAAAATAGAACAGTCAATTTTATTTAGACTGTTATGTAATCAAAGGCTATTAATTCCTCTTTGTATTAGTTTGCTTTATTTTATTCCTTTATTTATTAAATAAAGGATAAAAGTAGAATGCATGGGTGAGTACAACCTTAGTTTATTTCTAGGAAGGGTGGGTGAATCAATTTTGCTATATATTGCGTGCCTTGGAAAAGCACAAAGAGGAATTTTTAGATACATGAGTGCTGAAGCAATTTATGCCAGTTTTGCCCCTTTGAATGTGAAGTATTTTCTTCCTTTCCAATTTTTTGCAGTCTTGTGTATGTTCCTATTAATCTTGTGAATATGAATTCCCTGATTAATCATCTTACCCTCTTGCAAATTCAGTAATTTCTGCATGATATTAATGTGTATGTTTAGCTTAGCATTATTGTTGTGATATTTCCCTCAATATCTCCAAGTGTTTGCCTTTAATATTCTACAGAAAATTGTTGGCTTGTGCATCAAGAATCAATTCCCATATAAATTGTGCATGTACTCAGTCAAAGACCTCATACAAGTTTTGTGTATCACCTCATTTTTAATTTCATTATATAGTCATCTTTTACCCTTAAACCCTAGAAAATCAGTTTAGGATACATCAATAAATAACCAACCTTGATACCAGAGACTCACCTCAAAATGGGTATACCCATAGACCTGAGGTGTTTCCATTATATATATGAAAGAGAGATAAATTTTGCAAGCCTAGAACACCTAAATCCATCTCTCTACAGGGTGCCCTTTCGAGAGATAACAAGTTCCAGAAGAGAACCATCACAGATAGCGGAGAGCTCGGATCAAAGGAGGCATGATACATTGGAGGACCACTAGGACACTTGGGGACCGTTTTGCTACCTTTGAAGGCATGGAGGTGAAGGCAATAAAACTATATAATGAGGTGTGCAGGTAGTAAGAAAGAGAGACTGAAGAGAGATATAGAGCATAGAGAGACATAGACTCATCCTAGGAGAGTGGAGGTACAAGGAGAAGAGAGGAAAAGCTATTTAGAAATGCCATGGAGGATTCTATGGGTTGGGATTAGGAAAATATAGGAATCATGGCACATGTAGAGGGATGGGTCTACATTCTTCTTTGTAGTGTGATGAACATAGTGTAGTTCTGATGCGTGACTTGGCTCTACATAGTTATATGAGGGTCTATTATGACCTCAATGGATGTAATGTGGTTATTAAACCTGCTAATATGAATATAAGGCTCTGTTGTGAATTATATATGTGCTCAAAGGGATAATACTTATGCATTTCCTTTATGTATGAATCATTTCTACGCATTGTGTGTTATTTCTCTTTTTTGGATTCAATGAGATGAAAAATCATTCTAGGTTCTTAGAATGTTGTATAGTTCTTTTCTATCCTTCTGCATTTGATTATCTATTACAAGATGATGCATTCTCACAAGAATCACATAAAGAAGAGACTCAGTGCTCATGCGTGCCTCAGGTGAGCACCTAATGCTACTGGGTGATAGGCCGACGTGCATGAGATTAGAATATTATTCTAAGGATATAAACATGACTACATCTTGGTTCCGTTGCTAGGACCTCTTTTCAAATTTGTTATGAGAAATGACATGCATATTTTTCTTCGTGATGCGTTATGATTGAGAATTTAATCATATAAAGTGTTGAAACATGGTTCGAGAGCACAGAGGATGAAATTTTCTCAAAGATTCAACACTAAACCTGAGTTTGATGCGCGTAGATGGATATAAGAGAACCTATAACATGAGTTGTATGAGACATTCTTCTACTATTTTCTAGTAGAACTATATGTATGGCTTTCAACATATGCATCCAGATCAAGCAAGTACTATAGATTGTGTGTATGGACACAGGATGACTATAAGAGGCTACAAGATGCATATCTGATTTGGACACTAGTTATACTTTAGAATACGCCATTTATACATAACCCTTCCCAGAAGTTGTTGATTTTGAGTTTCTGAGGGATCCCAGAGGATCATTTTTGCATGTTATTCCTTTATCTATGAAGATCTTAATCATTACCTTGAGTTTATAAGCATTTCACATGGCCAACTAAATTTTTTTGAGTGCTATGAGAGGAAGCTAAGGTGGAGAAAGATGGAGGAAATTGTGGATGAGAAGGAAAGGGAGGAGATATGACTCAAGTATAATGAAGCTCTTGAAAGGGAGATGACTAGATAATGCAAGGTTGTAAGTGTGATGGATCTATGTAGGTAGACATTGTGGGAAGGAGTCGAGGTTCACACAGAGGATGTGAAACTTGAGCAGTTTGTGCTACCCCATATTGGAAAGTGTGGGAGAGAATCCGCTTAAGATTTTGATGAAAGTTCATCACATGGATAAATAAGAGCCATCGATGTTCATCGGTACCCACCTAGTGACTAACCCCTAGAGCTTGGTTTTCTAGATCAAGGGAGAAGTATTATTAACCCAGTTGGTATTGGTGGGAGTAATAGATATGCACCCAGGAGATATAATTTATCATTTTGTGCATCCATGGCTGCATAATCCATTCCTGTATTTGGAGGAATTTTCAGACAAGGTGCAAGTATGCAAGGTTTGGGTATCGCATCTAGGAGTGGTGCAGGATATACAACTGGTAGTGGGACAATATCACAAACCATCGGTGCGTATTTTAGTGAAACGTTGGGAACAATAAGTACAACCACTTCAAGACATTTGTAACCTACAGGAGGTGGATTTGGTGGGTCAGGAGGAATAGGACCTGGTGGATCTAGTGGATCTGGTGGAGGAGGAAACACCGGGGGGAGACAAGGCTCTGGATCGAGAAGACAAGGACCCTAACCACCTCCCCAGGTGTATTTTGATATGTCTTTGCATTTACCAGACTATAGGGGCATTGAAGATTTTGCAGAACATGTGGAAAAGTGTGAATTACTATGGTGCGTGAAATGGATCACTACCCAGGAGCAGAAGGAAATTTAGTTTGTAACAATGTTGTAAGAGCACACACATAGTTGGTATAGAAAGTATGACCCCCATCAGACGATGGTATAATACACTGCATTGAAGAACGCCTTCCTAATAGAGTTCCATATCCATGAGTTTTAGCAAAAGAGCATCAGTGCTATGAAATAGATCCAACAGGGAATGTAAGAGAGTGTATGGGAGTATGACGTGCATTTTAAGACTCTCTTTTCTAAAATATCCTATGACATTCATCCTTCTCAACATGCTCAATAGTTTTTTGGAGGATTGGTAACACAATTTAGAAGGGCTCTGTCATAAAATACTTTCACAGAACTGTGCAAGGTATTGGAATCTTCCTTGCACATCGAAGTTGTTGGAAGCATCAATACTAGTGTTAGTACTTTTCTGGAGGTTCAAATTTCTACAATGGCCAAGTAGTTGGAGAAGCTGTCTGTAAACTCAACACACGAGGTTCGTAGTGGGATTTGGTGTATAAACTGTGAAGTGGAAGGGCATGTAAAGGATAGTTTCCCTCAGAAGTTGGTATGTAGTATGGATATAGACTATGAGGCCTGCCATGGGGATCATGATGCAAGTAGGTGCCCTCTACTACAACACACAATCTACAAGAATGTTTCTTGCTATTACAATATATATACCTCTACGACCCATGATACTAAGGATTATAGACTAATTGATCAGATCCATGATGCTATTGATCTTGGTGTATGCCATACTAGTCTTGCAAGTATTTCCAATGACGATGACCGTCATTATGAAGGGCACGTAAATGAAGGAGTGCATGGAAGAGCTTTCTGCAGAGGATTTCATGGTCGCAGTAATTGTGATGGAGGACGAAGTGAATTCCTGTGAGGAACCTATATTAACTGTGGATATACAGAGAATTATAAATGTGAGTGTCCTGATCTGTTACAATGCTTGTGGTGCAGAAAGAAACATAAATACGAAGAATGTCCAGAGCTCTATGAGCATATGAACTAGTAGCACATGAAAGACAAAGGCACTAGGATGGTGAGCATCAAGAAGTTCGATTCAAAGTGGATGCCATGAGTGGCGCGTGAGTCAGCGATAGAACATGTACTGGTGACGATGTGAGAAGAGGCCGCACGTGCTAGGGAGATTCCAAGAAAAAGGAAACTAGTTTCAAGAGAGGAAGTGGTGCATGGAAAGTAGTCAGACCCCACTCATCAGAAGGAGGTGTAACAAGAAACTATGGACGTAATTCAGAGTTTATAAGGGGATATCTAATGTCTAAAGGAACAATCAAGGCAGTTGGAGCAAAGGAAGAATGTCGAGGCTCCAAAAGATGACTTGGATGAGGTCAAGGAAGTAAGTAGGATGTTAAGCCAAGAGAATATTATTCCCTTGTTAGGATAATGGTTGAGAGAGAAGGTACCATATGCTGGAGCAGAGCGTGAAAAGTAGGTTTTGCATGAAAACCTTCCTCCTCACAGCTTTGACTATGACAAGGAGATTACTTTGAATGTGGTTGTTGATGGATGGCTTCTAAGAAATATCCTCATTGACACGGGAGCAGAGGTCAATGTTATTACCTTATATGCCTGGCATCAAATGGGAAGGAAAACATTATAGCCATATTCAAATGTGTTGTATATGGAAAACAAGACTAAGGAAATGCCCATTGGAGTCTTGAAGGATGCAATTATCCCATTCAAGGGGCCAAGTTCACTGGAGACTTCGAAGTGTTGGCGCTCGCTAAGGCAAACAACTTTCCAGCATTACTTGGATGCCCATGGTGTTACAAGAAAAATGCTAACCTATGATTTAACAAGGGGTATACCAGCTTCAAGAACAAGGAAAAAAGGGAGATCATTCCTTTAATAGATGGGAATTCAACTCCCTATACTAAACTATTAGGAGAAGAAGTCATTGACATAATCTATGTGTGATCCATCAAAGATCTTGAGATAATTCACCCCACGGAGGGAGTTATCTAGTTTGAAGATGCTCAATCCTTGAGTGATACCACCAGCATGGCATGCAAAAATTGGGTACATGGGACCTATGAGTTGATTGGGAAATAATTGAGAGGATCTATAACAAGGGTAACAAAGGTGAGCTTATTCAAGCACCTGGGAGGAAAGAAGTTTCCAAGTTACTCTAGAGGAGCATATCCTGAAGTTTTTTGCGATAAATGGAAGCTCAGTGGAAAAATGAGGGTGAGAGGAGGGGAATTCTCAATTATAACCTACTTGGAACTTCATCGCACTAGTAGGCTACATATCGGGAGAACCTCCTAGAGTGGTGTGAGCTAAGAATATCATTTTCTATAAGGTTATCTAGGAGTAACGCGCCCATGGTCATACAAGACTACCAGGGTAAGGAGATTACCTCATTTGATATCCAAACATGTGAGAAGGCCTGGATGGGAAGCGTAGAAGTCTTACCACCTTCGCTATGGGTGTATAAGTTTTATTTTATCTTATAAGGCTATGCACGTGTATGGTATATTCATTCAGAGATGTGTCGTCAAATAGGAAATTGGCAGGAGTTGGCGGCTAATCTCATTCAAGATTTCGAGTATAGGAGTACAAATCCATCATTGGATAAGGTGTTGCAAGTAATCAGGAACCTTACGATGGGAGATAGTTCTATGGCATAGGATAGGCTACTAGAGTTACTAGGTGAGACTAATTTGGAGACACACCTCAATGAAGAAGAATTAGAGGAAGTACAACTTGAGCGCGCATGCATGGAAAAAGAAAAAGGAAAAATAATCTATGTAGTAGATAGTGAAGAGATGGATACTTTGGATGTTAACCAATCAGAAGGTACACGTGAATTTATAGACAATGCTAATGAGCTAGCATACACTTACCATGAGCCCTTGAAAATAAATAAGGTTAACATTGGAATGGAGACAGAATCTAAGGAAGCCATCATTGTGGACTATTGGTTGGAAAAAGAAGTTTTAAAGGTCATTGATCTGTTACACGAGTTCCAATATTTTTTCCTTCACGGGTACCATGAACTCAAAGGATTCCACCACTCCTTAGGGGAAATGAAGATCAAGTTGATTGAAGGTGCATGCCCGATTCGGAAGAGTCCTTATCAGATGATCAGATGAATCCAAATTTACACGTACGGGTCAAGGAATAAATAGAAAAGATGATAGCATCTGATATCATTGAGGTAGTAGAATAATTTGAATGGATAAGCCTAATGGTCATCAGTATCAAGAAGGATGGAAGGATAAAAATTTTTAGTATAGGGATCTGAATGAAGTATGTGTCATCAATCCTTTTCCAACCCCCTTTACTGAAGAAATTTTAGAGGGAGTAGCCAGACGGAAAGTATACTTTTTCACGGATGGGTTCTTACGGTATCACCAAGTCAGGATTGCAAAGGAAAACTAGAGAAATACAACTTTCACCACTGAATGGGGAAGGTTTTCCTACACGGTTATGCCTTTTGGATTGAATAATGCACCTGCTATGTTCTCGCGCATCGTGGTACAAGCATTTCAGGAATTCATCCATAAATTTCTTCAAGTTTACTTGGATGACTGGACTATGTATGGATTGGTGAAAGACCATTGTTATAATTTGAGGTTGATATTTGAGAGATTTCAGAAATTGAGGATATCCCTCATCATTAAGAAATGTGGATTTGCTACTCCATTTAGAACCCTGTTAGGACACATTATATGTAAAGAAGACTTACTAGTGGATCCCGCCAAAGTTTTAGTTATTATGGAATTAGGTGAGCCTACTAGTCAAAGTGTAGTGCATGGATTCCTTGGGCATACAGGGTACTATAGTAAATTCATCAAGGGGTATGCCAAGATCACCGCACCTTTGGATGAATTATTAAAACACAAGAGTGCCTTTCATTAGGTAGAGGCTCAGTAGAATACATTCAACACTTTGAAGGATAGGCTTGTCATGGCACCCAAACTACATTTTTATTCCTGGGATAAGCATTTCAACATGCATGTTGATGCTTAGGGAAAACTATAGGAGTAGTACTAGCACAACCTAGTAAGGGAATTGTTAATCATCCCTTGTGCTTTGCAAGTAGAAAGTTGACACTATCAGAACAAAATTATACAAATTCTAAGCATGAAGCATTGTCTATGATCTACACATTGCATAAGTTTAGGTAGTATATATTGGAAACACCATTTATATTCTACACACAACACATGGAATTGAAATAATTAGTCAAAAATCCTATTCTGCAAGGGCGCATATCCCGTTGGGTCCTATTATTTAAAGAGTTTGAGTTCATGGTGGTTGTGAAACTAGGAAAAATCCATTCAGGACCTGACCACTTATCAAGGATTAACTAAGGGGACGACACACAAAAAATTGAGTATACCATGTTGGACGCATAACTATTTTGGTTGTGGCATGCGCTCTCAGAATTGGAAGATATCACAGTGTTCTTAGAAATAGGTATCGCTCCGAAAGGGATAAAGGCTCTAGAATGAAAGTAGTTAGCAATACGTGTTGCACCCTACATGTTGATTAGTGGAGACCTGTATAACTTGGGTCATGATGAGGTTATGTTCCAATGTGTATTAGTGCATAAGCACATGGCAATTATGGAGGAAGCGCATGGTGGGATTGTAGGAGGACACTATGCAGGAAATGATACCAACCAAATATTTTATTAGCAGGGATTTGGTGGGAAACCATCTACAAGGATCGTATTGAGTTTTGCAAGGCTTGTGACCATTTCCAATGCCTTGGTAAACCTAGAAAGAGAAATGAAATACCCTTGCAACCAATAGCTAGCACTGAACCATTTGAAAAATGGGAAATCAAATTTGTAGGGCCAATTTCACTAGCTGTGTGAAGAATTGTTTTGTGGTATATCATTACTTGCATTGATTACTTAACATGATGGGCAGAGGAAACACCTACTAATGATTTCACCGCAGCAACAACTGCTATATTTTTATGGGAGACCATAATCAGTAGGTATGGTAGCCCTTTAAGTTTAACAAGTGATAGAGGTACACACTTTCTCAATGAAATGGTCAAGATTCTATTAGCAGAATTTATGGTGGCCCAACACAAGACTACCCCTTATCACCTTCAAGAAAATGGGACTATTGAGGCATTTAACAAGATACTAAGTCACACGTTAACTAAGATTTGTGACGTTGGAAGACAATATTAGGATGACAAAGTATCATCCGTTCTATGGGAATATAGGAGAACCTACAAAAGATTGAACAAGGCCACACCATTTCAATTGGTGTTTGACATAGAGGTCGTTTTACCAGTTGAATTCATGTTACCATCATTGTGTATAGAACACATAGGAGGGTTAGTTGATGAGAAGGAACTGGAAGAAATAATTTATAAGTTGATATAGTTAGACAAAAGGTAATCACTTGATATATGGAATCAGAAGATAGAAAAGGAAAGATAAAAGTCATGGCATGATCGTCATATCAAGAACAAGAAGTTTGACATTGGGAAGATGGTGTTGTTTAATGATTCCAAGTATTTGTGCCATCCTAGGAAGTTGAAATTCCATTGGTTGGGACCCTACATCATCTTGTACATCCTTGATTCAGGTGCTTTCTAGTTACAAGAAATGGACGGGACCTAATTATCAAGTCATTTCAATGGGAGTAGGATGAAGCCCTACTTGTTCCACTGTTTTCTTTACCTTTTCGAAATGATGAAATAGATAAGGGTAAGGGCCAAGAAGGAATACCTATTAAATGATGGTTAATTGATGGTTTTTGTGGAAATTCTGACTTCTTGATCCATAGATGAATGTGAGAGATTCCTTTTGGCTAGGAGAAATTACCTGTAATAGAAAAACAAGACCACAACAAGATAGTTAAATGGCATATAACAGTATACTGCCTAACGTATGTTAGTTTCAGGAAATGTGATACTTCCTAGAGGGTTTTCAATCCATTATTTAAAACAAGTTAATGTGAGAAATAAACAAGGTCCTACTGTAGTTGATATGATTTAGGTATCTCATTCAAATACAATAAGCTAATCTAATCACAACAGGCTAGGCTATAATTGGATCTAAGAGGTGAGGTGTCTGTCAAGGTACTAGGACTGGTCAGGGTTAGGTTTTGGGTTATTTAGGTCAAATGATAAGGTGATTGTTGAGTCTATTCTTGGTCAAGGTGTAAAACACAGAGACTAACATCGGATAAATGTGACTGATGCTGGTTTAGGTAGAACCAATGATGGTTGTGGGTAACTGGTGTTGGTATGGTCGGGGTAAAAGAAACTCAAAATAGGTTAAATGGAAGGGGTGATCTGAGGTCAAATAAATTTTGGGTGACTGAATGGGGAGGTCTATAGAGGTCTTAGGTATGCTCAGAAGTATACAGCAGCTGAGAATAGGTGATTTGGTGATATAGGTGAAGGGATATTTAGGTTTAGAAACAAGTGGGTGATGAAGCAATAAGCATGTAAATAATAGATTAATAATAGGAGTAATAAAAATTAATAATTGAAATAAACTATACTGGTTAGGTCCATACTTACTATGTTAAGGTTTTTGATGGCTGAGTGGTGGAGGTGATTGATCAGAGAACACGTGTATGGTCTTGTAGTGGTGCTTTCCTGTAGTGACCCCATGAGTGCAATGGATCTCTAATTGATCCTAGTGATGGCTCTGAATGTATGGATGCATAACAGGATGCTTGTTTTACTTACATGCTGATCTGGTCTCATTTGTTGCTCTCAGAAATGTGCCAACCTTGAAATAAGGTTACCAAAGGGAATAAAAGGTAGCTGACGATAGTTTTGGGTTGACCAACATGGTTCAAGGGTGACCGACGTCAGTTAGGGCAGGATTCCCTAGGTTTACCAAGAATAGGAGATCATGGCAATGATTTTTGCCAGATCTCTCTATTCATTTGGGCAAGAGCGGGAGTTACCTTTTCTTATGCGGGAATGTGGTTAGAGGGGATGTAGGCTTTGATTTTTAGGGTTTAGCTATGTCTTATTTAGTTATGGCAACATACTAAGAATAGACTTAGGGTAGGGTGGCTAGGTGAGGTGTATAGGTGAGGTGGTGGGGTGGGAATTATCTTAATTAGGGTAATTAAATAATACATATTGTGAGGACATGGATTATATTAATTAAATTAATATTAGTGTGGGGTGCAAGGGGCCATGATTAGGTGAGTGTGTTCAAGTTGATTATTTAATGAGGGGTCAAGGAGCGTGTGACCCAATTTTAGTGTATACATTTTCCCCCTTTTTATTACATAGCTTGTATTGGCAAGCGACGCTGTGTTGGTCGTCAAATAGGAATTTTTAGAAGAGCAACAGTCAGGGGACAAAAAGTCCCTCCTCTTTAATGGGAGAGGTTCCCTTATTCAGAAACGAACTTATTTACAAATGTACAGAACATTGTTTTATGGTTAAACTTAGATATTACAAAAGTGTTTTCCACAAGGATCATCAGTTACACAAGGACTGAGGAAAGGGAATAAGAAGATGAGAAGAATAGCAACATTCAGAATTATAGATAGCAGAATAATTATTCGTGTATGCGAAGCTTCAAAGAATTTAAGACAAGATCATTTGCGTTGGTTGAATGAGATTAAATTTAAAGACAAAAAGTTCCATAAATAACCTTCTTCAGATTTGTTAATCAAGGACACAAAGTTCCTTCTTGGTTGTACAAGATCACTGTATTTACAAAACTGAACAGTATGCAATCAGAGAGACTAAACGAGTTAGGAACAAAATGATCTTCACAATATTAAAGGAAAACACAGAGAGAAAAAGAATTAGATAGACAAAGAATGGAAAGCCCTTTTGTATTGATTTCTTTAAGATCTATTTACACTTTCAGCAAATATCCAAGTTCTTCCTTTCCCCAAAATGGCGTGGAAAAGGCCATTATATAGCTTACAATTCAGTTACTCTTTGTAACCGTTTCTTTTAACTAAAGAATAGTTAAGGACCGCCAATTGCAATACCTTAACTAATTACAAAGAATACGAAAAGAAAGGGGAAGGAGACAGGTGGCCAGCTACTGGGAGGGGCCCACTGTCTTTAGAATCCGCTGCCTGAATTTCTTCAATGAATCAGCTATATCTCTGCCACGAGGGACTGACGTGTTGGCCGCAGACTGAGTCCAAAATCCCAGACACTTCTCCATCTCTTTATCAAACTCGACGTGAGTATGATAATCTTTGTTTGCTTCTTCAATGGCAGACTGAAGAGAACAAATTTCCTTCATCTTTTCCTTAGAGATGGAGCTTTCCTTGAATAGATGATCTTTGACAAAAGCTCTGAACTGAGCTTTGATTTCTTGCAAGGACTAGGAAACACCAGAGTTTTCATCTTGAATATGACAATGTATATCTTTGAAAGCAGCAGCTACCAATGTCTTGAAAGCTTCTCCCTTCTGCCAGCTGTTCTTCATTTTTCCCACAGCTTCCTCTAGGACTTTGATTTTCCACTCTACGCTGTAGACCCAGGATTTTGATAGATTGTCTTTGGCATCATCAAAAATCTTATTCGCCAGTAAGATGTTCTCATCTGTCTGTCCCATGAGGCGAAGGTCTACAATGCAACTGCTCCAGAGTTTAAGCTCTTTATCCATAACCCCAATAGCAGAGGATAGCTTCTATTGTAAATTGTCTACCTTTCAATGTAGTTTAAAATCTTCATCGATGAAGTTTAGCCCAGCAACAAGCATGTCATCCACCATAGCTTCAATAGCTCTGCCATAGACAGAATACTTGTGCATATCTTTAATACTTTGCACTTCATCTTGGCTTAGAATTACAGGAGGCGGTAGAGCAGTCAAGGGGGTAGGGTCCAAAACTTTGTCCTTAGACAAAAGTGACTTGATAAAACTTGTGAGAACTTGGGCTTGTTCTTCCAGATGTTCAATAGTCTGCTGCCCTTTCTCTACCCTTCCAATGACTCTTATGACTGTTTCCTGGAGGTTGTGAATTTCACCTTCAGGAGTAGACTCTCCCATAGGGATCCTTGAAAGCTCTAAGTCAGATGTTAGCAAGTTTGATTCTGATTTGTCTACTGTAGGCTTAGCAATCTCCAAGAATTGCTGACCTTGGGCATCAGACAGTATTCTGGAAGTAGTTCTGGCTTTCTTGGCACGAGAAGGAGTGGTGCCCAACAAGGCTGCTACAGCATCAAAATTTGGTCCCAAGCTTTGGGAGGAGGATTTTCTCTTCCTTTTGTCAACCAAAGGTTGCACCCAAGCAAAAGTGGAAGAAGAATCTGCAGGAGAAGCAAGGGGACCAAGAGACAGGGAGCTCATGACACTCAGGGTCTGTGCAGCTGTTGACTCAAGCTGAGATGCGAGTGGGGCACTGGTGGCAATGGCGGTAGAAGAATTAGTAGCACCCAGAAGTTCAGTGCTCTGGACCTCCTTGTCTTTATCTGCTGGATCTTCAGGAACACTTGCAGGAGTTGGCATCTCACTATCTTCACTTTCACTGAGAACGATAATGTTCTCTGGCCCTATAGGCAACTCTGCCTGTTTTCTTGGAGGGTCATTCTCTGCAGGCTCCTTCTTTACCTCTTTGAGTTTCTTCTTGTATACCTGGGTAGATGGAGAAGGAGTAGATTCCACAGGTCCCTGAGTTGCTGAGGTAGGAGGGGTTTTCACTGGTGTTCCAGATTCTGGAACTGATGTCTCTCTTATGGGTGTCAAATCATCCTTGGAGTTGGATTCTCCTGAATGCCTCTTGAATTCTCAGATCTTCTTACTGAACCAGACCCTAGTCCTGATTAAGACTGGAGCAAGAATCTCAGCCAGATCATCTCTCTCTTTCCTATTCCAATCCAGGTCCTCCAGAGGGGTGTGCTTAATCACATTTTCATACTCGTAGGAGTATATATCAGAATTTTCATCCTGGAGACCTTCAAGAACTTGGTACAGACTGAGCTATTGGATCAATTGCAGGGGGAACCTGCCACAATGCCTTCTTCTGGCTTCAAAATCATCTGCACAGTCAGCCCAGTAGTCTTCTGTATCTGCCCTATGATGATAGATTATCTTGATGTTCTGTTCAATAAACTTCTTCGAGTCAAAACAGGTTCTTGGCTTGAAAAAATGAACAGTGATAGGGACCAGGGATCTTTCTATGTTCTGAGCATCCAGAGTTGTTTTGCATGTGTAGTTTCCCAGAGAGATGGGAAAGTGTAAGCCAGAAATCTTCTTGTCTCTAAGAGTTCTGTGCAACTTGTCTAGTTTCCTGCATATTTCTATCAAGGCCATTTTGTCATTGCAGAACATGGGAAGCCGCAGAGGGGTGTTCTCATAGCCAGCTAGCCTGATATAGGAAAATTTCCTAAATTGGATGAAATAGGTGCCATACTGCGATATCAGGTTCATGGCTTCATCTGAAAACCTTCTAGTAGTATCACCTTTGAGCAATCTGACCACGTACATGGTGAAAGCATCATTGACCCTTCTGAAATTCCGATTGCTGGTCTCTAGGGTGAACTGCGGGCAATAGGCATACACTGGATCATCTTTGTGTGCATCAATGTAGGAAAAGCCAAACCATTGCCGTGACGCTGCCAGAGTATACATCAAGTACGAAGTCATGTAGAATTTCTTCATTTGCTGCACATTGGACAGTTGCTCCGTCAGATTCATGCTTATGATTTCTGCCCAATTGATGTTTTGCGTTCCCTCGCACACCATGCTGATGAGCGGGCACATCCAGAAATGAAACTCGTTGGTAGAGGGCAGGCCCATAACCCGAGCCAGCAGGATTATGAAGTCTGACAATTCTTCATTGAAATATGCTCGGAAGAGGGTTTTGGTCAGACGAGAAGCTCCCTTCCTAGGGTTTTTAAGCCAGGACTTCGCCACTCGTGCCTTGTATTTTTCACTGTCTTGGTTGAACATAGCCTGTGCTTGATCTCGGGAGACGACTATGGCGTTATCCATCTCTGGAATCCTCAGAGCGGTGCTAATGGCAGTAGCATCTAGTTTGGAGATGAGTTCTCCATGTATATTGGTCAATTCGCTTGAAACTAGATCAAAGTGAGCTCCGCATGAAAGCACTGTATCAACACACTGTACTGAGATTGGGAAACCTCCGGCAAAAGCCAAACCACTATCATTAATCATCTGTGCCATTGGTGTAGGGTTTGCATCTGTCATTCTTGCCCAAAAATCACCGAAGTCGAGATGACGAGCTTCGCTGTCCCCAATATTGCTAACAGAAGACTCAAGCGGAGAAATTTGCCCCTGTCCCTGGAACTTGATCTTCATAGTGATAGTCTTGGAGCTGCAACCTAGACTTCTGGAAGGAATTTGCAAATGGAGGGTGGATTGCGCCGGTTTTCAAATTGTAAGGGTTCGAGCAAAAGATAGCATGGAAGCAATGCGAAAAATGCAAAGGGGAATGCTCGTTATATAGCCGTTTGGAGAGAGGAATGACTTTAATGCGCATTGAATACACAACCACCAATTTGAAAAGCATCATACTCGGAGTGAGCGGGAAAAACTAAGTGTGAATGACACTTGGTACGCTTGGGACATGTGAGACGCGAATGCGCGAAACACGCGGCTCGGCCGGTTCGGGCGAAACAGGGAGAGGACGCACAAATGCATTTGGGACAAATGGGACGAAAATGTGCGAAGTACGCGATTGAGTGTTTCGGCCGAAATTGGAAGAAAGGGCCCGTTTGGACTTGAGACATTCGGGACAAAAAGTTCCGAAGTACGCGACTTGACCGGCTCCGCCGAAATTGAGAAAGCTCGCTCTTTTTAAAATGGGGCAGTTGAGACAAAATTGCGCGAAGGATGCGGTTCGGGCAAATCAGCCGAAAATGGGAAAGCTCGCACTTTTTAACTTTGGGACATTTGGGACAGGAAAGTGTGAAGTACGCGGGAAGGATGATTCGGCCGAAATTGGAACAACATGCAAAATAAGTTTTGGGACACTTGGGACAAAACTTTCCGACGGGCCCGAAAATGGGACAGCTTCGGGGATTTCGGCCGGTCGGGTAACAGAATGCATTTTCGTACTTGGGACAGATGGGACAAAAAGTTCCGATAGGCCCGAAAATCACACAAAATGACCCAAAACACAGATTTTTTTCAATTTCACGACTTAGGCACCTCAGAGAAAAACTCTAAAACTCAAAATTTTGAAAATTTTACTCTTATCAAATTTTGAAAATTTTACTCTTATCAGAGCGGGGAATTTTGAGTGGACAACACGCTGAAAAAAATAAGATGTGGTTTCCCCATGTGTGAGTGAAGGTGATCCCCCTAAAACCAGGAACAGATGAGGCAGAAGACCAAATCAGTGAGTGGTTTGATAAAAAGTGAATGTGATGAAGAGGAAGGTGGATAACAGGGGTAAGGGGGGTAAAGGTCCAATTGAGTGATCTAGGTAATGGCCCAGGGTCAAAGGTAGTAACAGTCAAACATACGAACATGTATAAATTGCAGCATGGTACCAGGTTGAAGACCATGTAAACTATACATTGGCTAAGGTTGATAGGTGTATCCAAACAAGGTTGAGGTGATTCTTGTATCTAAGGTATATTATATGGTGCATAAGCACTTCGTAGGTCAGGTTTAGGAACGTTTAGGTATGTTCCAATACACCAAAGGTTAGGTGACAATAAATGGTCATGGCAAGAGGAAAGGTAAGGTCATTAGGTCAAATAACACGGGTAACAGTGTCACAAGGTATAATAAGCACACAAGTTCACAAGTCACTAACAATGTTCTGGGTCTAAGTAGCTAGGTCATGGCACGGGTAGGGCCGAGGTATGGGTAAAATAACAAGTTCTAAAAGGTAATTAAAGACAAGTATAGGTAAGGTAGGCATGGAGGTTGGTTTCAATAAGGGTGGGTAAGGTCAAACAGTGGTTGGGTTGGTTAAGTGGGGCCAGTAATGGGGAATGGGAAAGAATATGACAGGTAACCGATGCCGGTTATACATAACCGGGGATGATTGAGGTAAGCCGATCATAGTTTATTGGGGGTAGATGACTGATTTCAGTCTTGGTATAACTAACAAAGGTGAGTTAGGGTAATGGACCGATGTCAATTTAGGTATAACCGACATCGGTCAGGTCGACATGGGTATATAAAAAGAAAAATCTGTATAATACTAACTCATTTGTACATTTTTACTTTTGTGAAAATGAAAGATCGTTGAACAAGTTGTGCTTTTTTAGGAGAAAAAGACGAGGGATGATATCCTACTAAGGTGGAGGGATCCAGTTGGTTAGAGGAGTCAGGTAGATGGGTTCACGAGCATAGGTGGATCAATTGTGATTGGGTGGCGAGCAAGAGGATTGGATTTGGTGATTAGACATGGCAGAGGTGGGAGAGGGATTTGGTGGACCACCAATGTAGTGGCCCGATGTACCACCATGGAGATGGAAGCATGATGAGGTAAGATTCAAACTCTTGTAGTGGTTTAGGAGGTGAATTAGGTATATAGGTTAGGGAAAGAATACAGGATTTTGGGGGAAAAAGTGGATTTAAATTTGGGAAGGAAAATTGGGGAAAATAGGAATGGGTAGAGGTGGGGTTAGGTGTATGAGGGGTGGGGAGGAGATGAGGGTAGAGCTAGGTAGGAATGGGGGAGAAGAAGGGAGGGTTTTAGGAAAAGGGGGGTTTGGCTGTCGTGGATTTTTATACGACAATGACTGGCATCGGTTAAGGGGTGGCCAACGTCGGTAGTGTTGAGATGGTAGCGATCATAGATAAGGTGATTGATGATGGTTTGGGATAGACCGTGGTCGGTTAGAAGTAATTGGTACTGGTCATCATGTGGAGAAAAAGGGGCCAAAAGATCCCTGGGGTGGTTGGGTGGGATAGACAGTGGGAAAAGAAGATGTTGTTGATGAAAAATAGAGCATGGGTAAGAGGTTGAAAGTAGTATGGTATGATCGATAGTGGGTGAGGGTTGGGGTGGGTAGATAGAATATGTGATAAGAGTGTAAGTTTTGAGGGGAAAAGGAGGGAAGGTAATAGGTGTAGATGAAGTGTCAAGAGTGATTGTGGATATGATCAAGGTGGATTAATGTGATGTTGTGTTGGATGTAGGCAAGAGACTAGCTACGGATGCGAGATAGGGTGCCGCCACTGCTTTTGATAGTTTGAGGAGGTGCGATAGCCAAGGATTGGTGGAATGTTATAGTGGTTAGCCTGATTGGGGTCAGACACTACCGACATGTAGTCAAGCAGCCTAGTTTGATGGTCGCCCTCATCTACAGATGGGATTCAGTGACCAACACATTCCATCTACTGACAGGTGAGATAACAGTCACCCTGGAGGATGTGTACAAGATCCCATGGTTACCAATAGTGGGGCTGCAGGTATATTCGATCTATTCAGAGGCATCTGATGAGTTGATGTTGACATTCTTTGGTGAGGGGTTGGTAGAGATGAGATTTCACAATGCCAGCATGAGCTATGGAGAGATGTATCAGGCCCGTCTGGAGGAGACTAGGCTTCTTGTGTTGTTGATGGAGGTAGTCTACTACTTTGCACTGCCTGATGTAGAGGGTGGGAGATTCCCGTGATCATTGATGGGGGTCCTACATGATATGGTGATAGATGAGACCCATTTTTCATGGGTGGAAACATTCCTAGTGTAGCTCTACAGGGAGTTATGGGTGTATGAGAGGCTTCGGAGGTGCATTTTGTGCTACAATTTCTTATTACATTGTTGGGTATATGAGCACATTATGTGTGTGTGTGCCTAGTTGGTATGCCTCGGGCTGATGCATTCAAGCCAGGTTTTATTTGAGTGGGCTATAGGTGATGGGTGCCGGTTATTGGAGAGCATCGAGTGGGTAGGGTGATGTATGATGTCACGTACTACAGATGTTTACTGGAGAGGTTGTCTGGCGTAGACATCATTTAGAGGACCTATGTGGGTTATCCATCATATGGGTAGATGGTTGTGGAGCTAGATGGATTGCAACTACTCAGATGGATAGAGGGTTGACATGCCAAAGAGCACGAGATAATACCCGTAGATAGGGTTAGACGATAGTTCGGGCTACCATATGATATACCTCTACCCTTCCCATAGTACAGGAGGGATGATGTGGAGAGGTCGTTGCCTCTACACTATCCGACAGTGCCTACAGGGAAGGAGGAGTAGGTGAGAAACCCACATATTGATGATGGCAGGGTGACTGATAGATATAGACAGTGGTGGGTTACACACCTACAAGAAGTACCACCGAGGCCGGGGTAACCAGATTTATCCACCATCAGTGTTTAGAGGGACACCCTATAGGGGCAGGTAGCTACATTGATTACACAAGTAGGGATGGTGCAGGGGCATTTGACAAATGTAGAGGCACAGGTGGCCACTTTACAGGCACTGGTGGCTAGTTTATAGGCCCAGATAGCACAGGGACATGCACCCGCACAGGGTGGTGATGATGATGGGATATAGGTGGCCGCCTTGTAGGTACATGTTACAGGTTTACAGGGCCTGTTGGCCACTACAGAGGCACATGTTATGACTCTTCAGACCTAGATACATGAAGGAGCAGGACAGGGTCACTTAGGATAGGAACAAACACAAGGATAGGGTCTGAGGCCAATGGGGCCACCACAGACAGTACTTGTAGCTAGAATGCGAGATGCCCTAGGTGAAGAAAGTATTATAAAGATATTTTGATGGAAGAAGGGATAGATTTTATATCCTATAGAGAGTACAGGGAACATCAGGCCTCAAGTGAGAGGACTAGGTTGCGCACCCACAATGTGGAGAGCACAGGGGGCCAGTGAGCCCCGAGACAGGGTTAGCGCGAGGCCACCAGTTCACGGAGGCCAGCTCTAGGTATAGTATTAGCAGGGACCCAACCATGACCTATGATGGGTGGTGAGATGTTAGTAGGCCGCTGTACAGGAGCTGAGGAGGATGAGGAGATAGGGGAGACAGATATGGAGGATATCCAATAGGGTGATATCTGATAGTTGTATGTACCTCCTGCATTGTATAGTCATTTATTTTTGATATATATCATCCTATGTGCTGAAGAGAGTGAGGATGTATATGAGAGTTGATTGATTCTGATCATATACTAGCCTATGTGTCGAAGATGGTGAGGATGTACATGAGGGTTTTTGAGATTTTTGTATTCATTCATATCGATGTACATATGTATGTTTACACAGATGTCATGATTTATAGATGATGATATTTATACTATGGATGGTGTACTAGTTTTAATTTCCATTATTATTTGTGTATGTGATGGAAACTAAGTGAATTAAGTATGATAGAGTTAGGGTCGTGTAGGCATGGATTGAGTCAGGTCATAGGCATGGATTGACTCAAGTCATAGGCATGGATTGAGTCAGGTTGAATTAGGTATGATGAAGTTTAGGTTAGTTTAAGTATGGTTGAGTTGAGGTTGGTTGAGTTTTTGATTCATTAATTTGTGCAATTAATGATGATATGGGTCACATTAAGATGTTTTGTAGTAAAATGCATGATAATGGTAAAGAAATGGTAGACATAATGAATGTATGAGAGATGATGGTAAATATGTGAATCAATGGTTGTTTGTTTGGGTTAATTTCCAATTATTTATATAAAAAGGAAAATAACTAGGGTAGAATGTGACTCGTAAAGGGGGAGAGGGAATTGGTTAGGGTAGAGAGTGGCTGAGCTAACCTCCAAGGGCCCCATGCCCTCGGAGTGTTACCTACATAGTCCTAGCAAACAAGGACCTCGGGCTGATGTAGTTCTCCCATAAGCTAGGAAAGATTAGGGTGAAATAGTAGAATGGTCTGATAGGTGTTAGGCATGGGTGATGTAGGTCATAGGAATGATTACGTTTAGGTTGTAGGTATGGTTTTTTGATTTTTAAATACATGTGTTGAGGATTTGGTCCTGTATGGGATAATCAATAGGTAATGAGGAAGGTGAATGGTAAGAGGTGGTAAAAGAGATACTTAATTAATAACAACCCTGATGAGTCGACCATACCCTAGATGGGCTTATGAACATAAGTCCCTACAGGCCTTGCATAATGGACTATTTTAAGGGTGAAGAAAAGTCACATGATCACAAAATGTTGTGTTTGCAACAAGTCCCTTGAGAAATGAGGAATTTAGGTGAGAAAGATAAGGAGGTGAGAATGACATGTTTAGCATAACTTAGTGTATGACGATGTGTGTATTTTGGAACAAGAAACCCACATTCCAAAATAGGAAATTCCATGATGAAAATTTCATATTTTTCTTGATTTTTTTGTTTTTAATAGACTGATCAATGTGGGAAGTCTATATGGGATGAATATAGTATCTCCTTGAGGTCTTCATGAAGCTAATCGATGTGGGAAGCTTCTGAATATTTATTATATTTTTGTAATGACCCTATATAGTTGTCCTTCAATGGGAGCATTCTATTGATAGTGGTAGGATATGGAGAAGAGATGTCCCTTTTTGAGGGAGTCATATTTTGTTGGATGTTTGACTCAAGGATTTGTATCCCTTTTTGTTTTTTACACATTTAAGTCATGGACAAGATTATAGAGGATGATTAGGTTCTAGTTTTAGAAGACAAGATCATAGTACACAAAGATTAATTGTGAAGGAGGTGGTTCCAAGTGTTGAATGACCATGGGATTCCATCTTGAAGAAGACTAAAAGTATCCATGAGAATCATGCTATGAGCAGAGTCGTGGTACTCATATTGAAGATAAGGCTAAAAGGTGATGGGTAATCACATGATTCTTGTTGAGTCGTGGATCCTCAAAATGGGTAAAAAGGGAAGGTGAACATCACTCAAGGGACGAGTGACCAATTGATAGAAAGTGATATAGGACTTGATATTAGTAATAAAATGGTCAAAGATGCAAGGAATTAAGGGGCTCAGGTTCGTGTTTACCTTCGAGTGAAGATAAACAATAAGCACTTGATGCATAGACATGGGTGACGATATAGAGTCCAAGCCAATTAGGAGAAAATTTTCCCCATTTACTTTTCTCCTCTTTGGTTACATGTTGATTTTCCGTCAAGACGAGGTCACCGAATTGAAAGGTTCATTCGTGAACGTGTTTTTCATAGGCACGTTTGATACTTTTTTGGTAGATTTAGGGATGGTCTAGGGTGTTGAGATGACATTCATCTAATAGTTCAAGTTGTGCCAAACAATCCTAGTGAAAGTCATCATCGTTGAACATGTTTTGTAGTGAGATGCGAAGGGATGGAATATGGGCTTTGAGAGGTAAGACAACCTCAGTATCATAGACCATAGAAAATGGGGGTGGTAGCAGTTGAAGTGTGAATACTGGTGTGGTAAGAACACAAGGCAAAAGGAATATGCGTATGCCAATCCTTCCTAGTATCATTGGCCACCTTCAAAAGAATTGTTTTCAAGGTTTTATTGGTTGATTGGGTTTGACCATTGGTTTGCGGGTAATAAGGTGATGAGAAACTGAGTTGGATGCTAAAAGCATCACATAGTTTACATAGGGTTGTTTTTTTAATTGTTTTCAATTATCCGTGATAATACGGTGAGGGACACCAAAGTGACAGATGATGTGATGGTTGATGAATTCACATATTTTCTCAACTTTTGTGGAAATGAGGAGAATGGTTTCTACCCATTTAGTTTAATATTTAGTAGTGGTTATGATCCATTGGTGGCGTTGTGAAGAATGGGGGTTGATCTCACTGACACGATCCAAACCCCATTGAGAGAAAGGATAAAGGTCTCACGTGACCTGTAAGGCATGACTAGGAGTTTGATGGAGATTAGCATGTTGCTGGAATTTTACACAGTGTTTAACATAATTGCAACAGTCACGGTTCAGGGTTGGCCAGTAATAGCCTAGGAAAAGGATGCATTTTGTGACATCGAGACCAATAAAGTGGCCTACAAAAATACCATCATGGAATTCCTTAATGGTTTAAGAAATTTCGGAGCTGGTAAGGCATCGCAAGAGAATGCTGCCAAAACCACATTTTTATAGAAGACCACCCATGATGACATAACGTGAGACAATTTTAAGGAAGGAATGTTGTCCATTACGAGTGATATTAGTGGGTAAAATGGAGAGGGAAAGATAGTCTATGTATTGCTTATACCAAAGGTCACTTGGGTCATGAGCAACTGTTCAGATAGAGTAAAATTCACAAGGCAAATAAGAGGGTGATTGTAGTCTTTGTATGGTGACAAATATTTTAGAGTCAGTGAGTGAAGTGGGTATCTGAGAAGCCAAGCAGGCCATGGTATCTGCAAATTTATTAGTAGAACGTGGGGTGGTTTGAAGGGCATAACGGTCGAAGGTGGTCAAAAGTATGTCCACATGATGCTTATACTTTTGAATTATCTCATTACGACACTGATATATACCATTGAATTGGTTTATGACCAACTGAGAATCACCAAATATGTTGATTGTCTTAACATCTAAGGCATAATTAGCCTGCAGACTTGATACGAGTGCTTCGTATTCAATGATAGTGTTTGTACAATCAAAATCAAGTTTGAAAGATAAAGGCATATGTTTACCATCAAGTGGAATGAGGATAACACCACCACCACCCCCACGCTGACACTTGGAGCCATTGAAGAAGAGTGTCATTTGGTAAGTGGGTTCATCTAGGGAAAGGGTAGCAATGGACTCATCTGGAAAGTTGAAATTAGAGGGTTGATCCTCAGAAATAGGTGCATTGGCCAATTGGTAAGTGATATATTGGCCCTTGATGAAATTTTGATGGATGAATTTGAGGTCGAGGTTGGCCAGAAGCATAAGCCAGCATGCAACACATTTATTTTGATAAGGTTTGGCATACATCTAGTGTAATGGGTTGGTATTAGTAATGATGTAGGTTTTGTGGTTAAGTAGGTAATGGCGGAGTTTGATGGCGATGAAAACTAAGGCTAGGAAAAGTTTTTTAGTGTGGGTATATCTAGTTTTTAAATCAAGAAGGGTACAAATTATGTAATAAACTTCTTTCTCTCGATGTTGGTCATCATGATGAACAAGCATAGCACCTAGAGAATGGTCAATGGTGGAAATATATAGGTAGAAGGGCTGGTCATCATTAGGAGGAACAAGCACTGGTTATTGAAGTAGATATCAGTTTAAGGCTTCAAAGGATTTATGGAAGTCCTCATCCCATTTGAATGAAACGTCTTTCTTGAGAAAATGATGGAATGGTTGACAGTGGTCATAGAGCTGGGAGATAAAATGACGGATTGATTGCAATTTTCCTTGTAGGATGTGAAGTTGACAAATATTGGTGGGTGACAGCATTTTAAGGATATCCTTGACTTTAGCAAGATCGACTTCTATGCCATGCAAAGAAATGATGAAACATAGGAGTTTCCCTAAAAGTACTGCAAAGATGCATTTTTTTGGTTGAAGACGAACACAATATTTGATGAGGTGGTCAAAGATGACTTTAAGAATGGGTAGGTGTTCAGTTCGATGTTTGGATTTGGAAAGTAGATCATCTATGTAATCCTCCAATATGTGATGCATGTTGTTATGGAAGATGTAATTCATTGCCCACTGATATGTAGCACCAAAATTTTTGAGACCAAAGGGCATGACTCGATAGCATAACGTCCCCCAAGGGGTGATGAAGGTAGTCTTTTTTTGATCCTCGGGAGCCAGTAATATTTGATTATAGCCCAAGAAACCGTCCATGAGCGATAACATTTCATGGCCAGCAGTGAGATCAACTAGTTGGTCAGTACCTGGTAGTGGGAAATCATCTTTGGGACAAGAGAGGTTGAGTTCATGGAAATTATGTAAATGTAGAGTCCTCTTGTCACTTTCATGATATGAATGATGTTAGAAATCCATTGGGGATAATCAATAGGTAGAATGAAGAAAACCGAGAGAAGGCACTGAATCTCTTCTTTGACCAGTAGAGCAATGCGAGGATGAATTTTCCGCATCGTTTGTTTGATAGATTTGGCATCAGGAATGGTCACGATATTGTAAACCATGATTTTAGGATTAATACCAGGCATATTAGCATAGGACCAAGCAAATGTGTCGTTATGGTCCCAAAGGAAAGAGGTGAAGGCTTCCTATTTAGTAGTGTCTAAAGATTAGCCGATATGTAGAATGTGTAGGTCATCTTGAGTATTAATGTTGATTTCGATGGTTGATTCGTTCAACATGGTTTATGTCTCAGAGGGTAACGATTGGTGAAGATATGAGTCTTATGCACCAAGGTAGGTGAGGATGGACTCATCGTCTTGACATTAAACAACGTTAATTGATGGCGTATCATTGATCATGTTAGGATATATGAATGGGAGAGAAGAGGGAGCCTCACCATCACGTCGATAGGTCAGTGGTCCTAGGGAAATGGTGTTTATGAAAAAAAATTTAGGAGGTATAGATTTAGGATCTATGGACTCCGTGGGTGAGGATGGTAATGTGGGTGAATGAGAGGGTGAAGTTGTCTCATCCTAAATAAGGTCGACGTGAACCTTCTTAGAAGATGGAGTGTCAAAAATAATGCTATAATGGTCATTGTGTTTGTGAGAGGTACAAGAGATGATAGTGTGGCATCCTTGTTCATAAAAACCAAATCCAAATCCCTTCCATGCACACCTGTGGAGAAAAGTGTGAGTGAAACGATGGTTAGTGAGGGAGTGTAGGTTGGTGGAAAATGGTTGGGTTTGGGATGGAGGTTTAGGTTTATAGGTGGCCATATCAAGTACCCCATACATTAGGTTGGTGTGAAGGTGGGGAGGGCCATAAGGGAAAACGTCACTAATGTAAATTTCATAACTAGGGTGTTGACACAGATTCCCGTAGTCTTGTGGAGTGAGGAAGGTATCGATATTGTATAAGCAGTATTCCCCCAGAGTGAGGCATTGAAAAAAACCTTTTAAGGGATCAGTATTTGGTATGTGGGTGGCATGTATAGATGGTTCGCTAGATGAAGGGGAAGTAGGGGCGCTAGTGGTGGAGGATACACCTGTAGTAGGGATAGTGAGGTTAGACACAACAGAAGTAGTGGTAGTTTTGGTGGATGGGCTTGTGGGTGAAGGTGAAGTGGTTTTGGTGGAGGATGACTTGACTGGTACAACACATCATTGGGTTGGTATAGCATGTTACAGGTCTTGAAAGGTGAGGGGTCGGCATGGATGGTGTAATTATGTCCCTCATGTTCAAATTTTAGGCATCGATGTAACGTTGAAGGGACACAACCCATAACACGAATCAAAGGTTGACCAAGCAACAAGTTATACTAGAAATCCCCTTCTAGGACATAGAAAAGTTTTGGGATGGTGCGGGGACCTACGTGGACATGGAGAACAACGGTACCCAGTGTAGAGGTTATGGCATCATTGAAGGAATGCAACATAATAGGGTTACTATACATGTAATTGGAAGGTATTTACATTTGAGCATACACATGGGAGGATATGATCTTAATACTTGCACCACCATCGATCACAATGCATTGTATGCATATATTATCGATAAAGAGGGAGATGAAAAGATCGGGGCAGGGGTCATCAAACTCGAAGGGAGTGATCTCTTCATCTACAAAACTGAGGGCAACCACTTGGCGAGTGAGTGAAGGTGTAGAGGAAGGTGAAGACCTAGTGAGAGGCTGTGTGGTGAGGGGTAATAAAGCAGGCCACTTGTGTGGGGTCATTTGGTAAGACTTCTATAGATTAAAGGACCTCCATGAGGGCTTAACGATGTGATTCCGAGGTCTGGACGAGGTCATATAAAGACATTTTGAGGGGGGATTGGTGTAGTTTTTTTAGCATTATATGATGTGTGGCCCCATTAGAAATGGGATATGCTGGACCGAGAATAATGACTTTGGGTATTGGTGCAGATGGTATATTGGGTACATGATTGGTTGATGGGCTAGTTTCTCTCTTCTTTCGCTTTTCTTTCGAGCATGGGTGGTAATGTTGATCATGTTAATCTGAGGGAAGGTGGATGAAGAGGGTGTGTCATGGAAGGTATATCAACAAGAGGGTAAAAACCCTAGTGGTGGATATGACCCTTGTGAGATGAGTAGAGCACATCAGCATTTGGGTGGTGGTTGGGCCAACTCTCTTATGTGAACCATGTTAATTTCGAATCTCAGGGATGGATCTAAGAGTTATGGGGGTGAAGATTTTGGTTGCTGAGTAGGAAATGAGGGAAGATCTATGGAAATTGGTGAAGGTGAAACAAGGTCCTCATTAATAAGATCATCATCGTCAAAGTTTTCTTTCAAAGGACACAATTGGACAAGAGCAGCTTTCAAAGCCTTACAGTTCTCTACATTGTGTCCTGACACATGATGGTAGGCGTAAATTTTGGTTTCATCAAACCATTTTGGTTTGGGTTTGAGTGGGTTGTAAGGTCTAAGAGGTGGTAATGTGATGACATAAGTTTCAAGGAGGTTGGTTAGGATTTTGGCGTAGGACCCTGCTAATGGATCACAATGGGAGGTGAATGTGAGTTTGGGTATGTTGGTCGTCAAATAGGACTTTACAAAGACCAACATTCAGGGGACAAGAAGTCCCTCCTCTTTAATGGGAGAGGTTCCCTTATTCAGAAACGAACCTATTTACAAATGTACAAAACATGATTTTCTGGTTGAACTTGGATATTACGAAAATGTTTTCTATAAAGATCATCAATTACAAAAGGACTGAGGAATGAGAATATGAGAATGAGCAGAAAAGGCAACATGCAGAATTATAGATAACAGAGTAATTCTTTATGTATGTGAAGTTACAGTGAATTGAAACAAGATCATTTGTATCGTATAAATAAGATGGAATTTAAAGACACAAAGTTCTGTAAATAACATCTGCCAGAACACAAAGTTTTTTAACATAACACAGATTCATTAATCAAGGACACAAAGTTCATTCTTGGTTATACAAGATCACCACGCTTGCAAAGTTGGAGAGTATGCAATCGGCAAGACTAACAAACTAGAGACAAATGATCTTCACAAAAATTAAATGAAAGTTTAGGAATAATAGAGATCAGATAGACAAAGAATGGAAAGCCCTTCTGTATTGATTTCTTTATGATCTATTTACACTTTCAGAAAATAAGCCAAGTTCTTCCTCCTCTCAAAATGGCGTGGAAAGGCCATTATATAGCTTACAAATCAGTTACTCTTTGTAACTACTTCTTTTAACTAAATATTAGTTAAGGATTGCCAATCGCAATACCAAAACTAGCTACAATGAATTTGAGAAAAAGAATTAGAAAAGAAGAGAAGAAAACGGAGAAGAAGACAGGTGGTTACGACTGGGAGGGACTGTACATCGGAAAAGCGACAGGCGAGCGTGAGAATCAACAAGTAACTCTTCCACGTACCCGACCTCCCGAGGTCGTGCCGAGACAGCCGGTGGGGGTAGAATATGCAGACAAACTAGTTAGGAAATCTAATGTCTTCGACACGCACTAGCGGAATTTACGAATCTAAGGCAAAGAAGGCCCTTCTAACTTGGATTGGTGTGATAGATCGATCAGAAAGGATGACTGCTCGAAGGATCCAATCAATATCGAGATCTGGCGTGATTCGATCTATGGGTTGCGGAATACATGGAAAATGACCTGGGATTGTTTCGTATATATCTCCTGATAAGGTCATATAGTGGATGATAAATATAATTGACTCTATGGACAATTTTCTGGCCTAGTCCAGAATTCTCTAGCTTCGTTAGCCGCTATATTCAGTAAGGACAATTGTTCGATGATGATGGGTGGAAGTGGAGTGGACTGAAATACTAGTGTGCATAGGCCAGTGTCTATATCTAATTGACTTGTGGATTCGTTGGGCTGTGGGATCTGTGGATCACAACCATAGACTCTTGGTTGTTGTGGTCCTGTTATGGTCATACGTAGGATCAAGTTCTAATCCCTAGTATCCAGTAATCATATGCTTTCTCAGCTTCTATATTTAGAATCAATAGTTGTGAAATTTTCTCAGAATATCTTACGGGCGTTCTCGCAACTTGGATTCTTAAACCAGTATCTATATCTACGAGGGTGTCTCCAGCGTCTGGCTATGGAACTAAAGGATCACACCCGAATGTTTGTTCTCTTTCGAGCCCTTCTACAGTCATGTGGATGTTTTCTAGGGTAATCTGTAGTTTGGCTGACTTGACCAAAACGCATGTGCTTGGTCGTCTTCTATGTTTGATCCTCTTAACTGTGAACTGATCAGTTGTAAATCTGTGGTTGTTCGGAATACTTGTATCCTGAGATTTTGGTCTATGTCAGCTACTGTAGTGACTAGGTTTGGTTGAGGCACGATTGGCTCAAATATATATTCCCTGGGCTCTTGAGGTCCCGTGATTGTCATATGAAACAAAATGCAAATTTAACTGTAACGAAGTAAATTCTAACTATGTGAAATAAATCTAACTGTATAACTTTTATTCTTCTAAGAAAACTTTTAACAATTTTAAGAAAAGCAAACTATTTTAAGCGTATCTAGAAATAATAACTAAACAATAATTTAAAACAGACAAGATAACCGAGTGTAGTTATTTGCCTGTGCGATTTTGTAGAATTACTCTAAATAAATAAAATAGCTTGTCTAATCTACCTGCAAGATTCTCGATCCTACCTCATAAGTGAGGAGTGAATCATAGTTTCTCAGAAACTATCAATCCCCACAGCTTCCCTAGCAATATCGAGAATAGAATGAAATGAAATAAAGCGATTAACTACTCTATTTGATATGAATCTGACTAGAACTTTGAAATTTAAAACCTGGACTCTGTAGAACAGTGGCGAATCTGATGGTGTATGTAATCTCGTCCCCTCAGTATGATCTCCTTGTTCTTTTGTGTTCACGTGGATCCAGAAAAGCGTGTAATGCCAGCACCGATAGGAGTAGATTTTGGGATAAGGATAGCTCAGAATACAGACCGAGAATGCGAGTAGGAGAGGGATAGCGCAAGAGTACAGAGCTTGGATTATGTGATTCCTAGCGGGATTTTACTGCGAGTCATGCAACATGAAGCAACCAGAACCTGTAACTATCCTATACGAAGAGCAAAACCTGCAACTTTAATGGCTTCCCAAGCTATTCTGTTCCAAAATAAAGACACTACTCGCACAAGTTGGATATGTGGCTTACCAACAGCTGAATAAAGCTAACCAGGCATACAATGAATTAAACTAGGAACTCCGAGACATAACGAAAGTAAATCTACAGCAAAGAGAAATTTAGAGGCAAACTTCTAACTGGATTGGATGAAGCAACAACACTACCTGCACAAGATGGGTCTGTGGCTTACCAACAGCTGAATAATACTAACCAAGTATGAAATGAACTATGCTATCAATCCTAAGCAAGCTAACAGACCAAAACACTGAAAATCAGAAGACTCTAACAAGGAAATGGTGGCCAAAAACTCCAGACCAAATTCTTCACCATTTGTATGTGCACAAACCATGCATTTATAGGAATTCAAACACCCAAGAACCAAAACCAAATTGAACTCCTAAACAATAAACAAAGGAAAAACACTGTTCCAGGGGACCAAAAACATAAATGCATACTCAAGTCGGCAAGGAAAAGCTGGTGAACCGTGATATTTCACACGGGTCGCGTCAAAAGAGCGTTCTGGAAAACACGCACAGGACCGCCGCTCTGAGCAGGGCGGCGTTTACAGGACCGCCACCCTGTTCAGGGCGGCGGTTTCGTCACTGAAGGTCAAGAGGCCAAGGAAAGAGGGAAAAAGGAGAAAACAAAGGGCGCGGGGGCTAAGCGGGGCATGCGGGATGTTAACGTATACTCTGAGGGCTTTTCTGGATCCTGAAAACCTTGCGAGGAGACCTGTATCATCATCGGGGCACTTGTTACACTGTTCTGGCTGTTATGTTTGTGGAGCCTATTTTCATGTTAGAGTTTGGTACACCTTCCATGTGTTACACTCGGGTATTTTTACGGCGGTCCCGCTCGCCGGTGAGTGGGTTAGGGGGGTTGAAGCCCCCCCGATGAAAGGGGGTTTAGGGGCGAAGCCCCCGAAGCAAATTTTCATGGGTGGTTCATTAACCCATGGGTAATGGGTAACCGTTATGGGCTGTTTTTGGGCCCATGATTTTTTCAGTCTTTTGCCCATTGTTTTGATACCCACGGTTTTGTATCAAACTGCTTAAGCAGTTTTCTATTTATATGGTCTTATGCATATGATAGATGTACAAGCAAATGTATTACAGATATGTTTTGAATTCGGGTTTGAATTCTATAGAGTTTGTTGAGCATAGCTCCAAACGGATCTGGGTATTGTATTGAGAGAGTGAAGGCTTGTAATAAAATCTGAGCAAGTGATTCTTGGTGGACGTAGCCCAAATTGGGTGAACCACATTAAATATTGTCTCTCTGTGTTGTGTTATTTATTCTGCACTTTTATTTGAGATCTGTAATATTTTCTGCATATTAGTTTCTACTGTTGCGATTCTGTAAGAGATTATTCCGCATATTTTATCTCTTATTTCCTAACACTGGCAGTATAGTACCTTACAATTTTGGGTACGTACATATTTCCCCCTCGGAGAAGTGTTTTAGCCATGAAGAGGCATAAAATGTTGGGTCCGAGTATGGCAGTCCCGAAATGGGGAGTTAGAAGCTATACCTTACTCGTCCGTGTGTTGAAATGACGCCATCAAAATTCGCGCTACCTGCAAAACAAAAAGAGAACTCAAGTGCAAATAGATGCAATAACTTGAAAGATAAACGCTAAAATAATAGGGAAGGAGAACGTACCATTCGTGTGGGGATAGCAACTTACCTCCATCAGCGCTCCAAACCTGTGAAAAGGTCATTTTAAAATGAAACAGAACGATATATATATGAAAGTGGGCCCATTTTCCTATTCATTTGCACAAGTTGATTTGATTGGTTTTGAGCTCTGGGACCCACGGTGACGGTTTCTCATGCGAGTAGAGTCGAAACGTTCGCAGTGAGATCGTGATCATGCCTCCACGTGCGGAACACCGACCTCAGCGATCACAGGTTGGTTTTCTTCAACTTTGTGTTTTTCCCTCTTCAAATTTGAAATGGCAAATTCTTTGCAATGGGGGGATTATTTTTGAAAATGTTAGGTTCAAAAGGTCCATCTAGGGGGGGCGCCTACTGGGTAGGCTTTGTTTTTAGTTAAAATGGTCATTTTTTTTACATTTTTGGGTTCTTTGGGGTTAACAACCCGCGTGGGTTTTCGGACCGCGACCACCGCCCTGGCCAGAGCGGCGGTTACATGACTGCCGCCCTGTTCAGGGCGGCGGTTACATGACCGCTGCCCTTAAGGCGGCGGTTACAAAACCGCCCCCCCTGCTCAGGACGGCGGTTTTGCACAAAATGCAAAAGAGCTTAATTTTTGAGATTGCACTTGTATTTTTATCATTTCTATATGCTTTTATGACTCTCTCGATATTGATTAGATACTAACTTACCATGTTTTATGTGTTTTTGGGTGCATGCAGGCGAGGGAGGAGTATATCAGATGGAGCCGAGAGAGAGAGTGTGATTGGCTTTCGGGGGTATTGGATGCCCTTTCTCAGGATGAGGAGGATACATTACAGAGGGCCGGCATATTGCGTATATCACGCGTGCCCCATGTCACACCATCCAGTCACATACTTTGTGACTTGTTTTCATATTGGGATGCAGATCGGAACACTTTCCGACTGCCAGGGGTCCGTGGTGAGTGGACCATCACTTTGGAGGATGTCTATCGTATCCTGGGGGTCCTAATTATCGGGAGGAGACTCACACTAGAGACGGCAGGGTCCCGAGCACAGATTGCATAGTGGGCAGGCTACATGGGGGATGCAGCCATCTCCATGGGGTCGAAGAAGGGAGTGAGATTTTGATCCATTCCTTCTTTTCCCATCCCCGTATTTCGACAGGATATCATGGGGATCCTTGCCTCAAGGCTGATTGGGGACAAGGGAGGAGATACTTTATTATACTGCTAGGCCCCCATCATTGCACAGATAGAGGGGCATGGCCGGATATATTCCTAGGGCACAGATATCCTGGGGACCACCTACCATGACTTATACAGGGTGGTCCATTTGCAGGGACAGTCATTGAGCCACCAGACTCTAGTCATGAGTTGGGTGTACGAGCATTTTATTCCTTATGGCAGAGGGGTAGAGGTGGCAGACCCAGGGGCTTGTGAGGGAAACTAGATGGTCATATATGTCGGTGCTTAGATCACCTCACCAGCCAGTTGCCTCCCTTACCACAGTAGATATGGAGGCGACGCCATATCGGCTTATGGCTGGCATATGGGGCGAGGAGACCCTTACATTGATCTCCTGCTCCACCACAGGGCAGCTTATCGACCGTGTGGGATGGGTGGAGGTACACCCTTTTGGCAGAGTTCCTCAACAGTTCGGCTTTCCATATGCAGGCATGCTTCCCCCAGCGGCACCAGTTTATAGATCATTCTATGAGGCTAGAGGGGGGCCTAGAGGCCGTGGTTGGACAGTGATCACTTCTGGCACTCCTATTGTAGCCAGGAGGGTAGTTCGAGCTAGAGGGAGAGCCCGGTGCACTCCGGGCACCTTTGCTTCAGATTACTGCGGGTCCTGCTCATAGCAGTGATGACCCTATAGATATCGACTCTGATTCTGAGGAGCTTACAGAGGGAGGGTCGGAGGAGCAGACGGATGATAGCGATCCTAAGTGGCATGACACTCAGGATATTTTGCAGGTAGAGAGGGGCCGAGTAGAGTGCAGAGAGAGAGACTCTAGCTTCAGAGGAGCCACTCTCCTAGGGCCATGGTGGAGAGGATGAGTTAGTTGCGAGGCGTCATGTTGCTCCTACTACAGGAGCAGCCCCTCAGTCGGCAGCGGCATCTGCAGCGGGTGTTGGCCCCAGCGACCCATCTTGGAGGCCCGGTGATCCGAGTAAGCTATCCTCTCATCTTTTCAATGTTTGTTTAATTACGGATTTTTAATTGCTATCTCTCCTTGTGTTTTGATATTGTATCTTTTAGTCTCTTGCCTAGTTTCTAATTCATTTTTCTTCTTTGCTTTGCAGAGACTGTTGACGAGTGGCAGGATCTAATCCGTAGGGTATGCACGGATTCTCTGATGATCCCTATGGATAAGACCCGTGCGGAGCTATCTGTAGATTCTGGGGAGCCTTCAGCAGCTAGTAGGCATATTGATGTCTTCGCTCCCATTTGGCACGTGGCCAGGATGGTGTCGACTCTCCGTACAGAGTTGGAAGGCTATAGGACAGCCGAGCGTCTTATGAGGAGCCATTCTCGTGGCGAGACCATGGCTGCCCCTCGGGACCCTGAGCCCTCTGTGTATTCAGAGTGCTAGCATAACCGGAGCCCTAGGCAAGGGCATGCACCTTCAGAGGGGTCGCGTAGGGGTTGAGAGACTACTTGGATCCTATGTGTTTTGTACTATAGATTCTTTTGTATATCACGGGCTCTTTGAGCATTTTGACCATGCCTAGAGCATGATGGCATTATATATAAACATTGATTATTTATATATATGCATTCATTTTTGGATCAAAACTTGTCACTGGTGTTTTCCCTTTCTGTTTCCAACTGCTTTGTGTATACTACGATGTATGTTTTATATGCTTTTTTAGAATGTATGCAATGGTGAACAAATGACGCAAATGTTTGCTTTCTTTTTGTGTTTCATGATGCTGATACATGATATTGTAGATATATTGTGATCTTAAATATTAGCTTCTGTGAGCAATTTGGATACCTCATGTTTGTTTTGGCAAAGTGATGAAAATAACCAGTATGATGAACAGATTAACTTGCCCCACTCCTAACTCCACGCAACTAGTAAGATGCGAGGGCTCATCACTAAGAGCCAAGAAGGGCGCAAGTTATGAAATATGGTGAAATGATAGTGATGAAAGACAGACGAAGCTTTGGTGGAACCAAATTGAAAAATACAAACTTACTCTACCTGAATGACTTCATAGTTTTAGGTACAACTTGCTTTGTGGTTTATCTAGACTTAGACCCGTAGATGGCCACATAGTAGACAAAATCTGGGTTTTTAGGATTTTAACTCTCTTGGAATTTTGAACATCTGATTCATTCGTTTTTGAATCAAAGTTTCAATAGTTTGTTTATGACCTTTTAACGTTTGCATTGTCTAGAGGACCCCCTACACTTTGCCCCATGCTACCTGTAAGAAGCATGGGTTTATCACCGTGGGCAAGGCATAGGCGAGTAAGGGAATTTCCATCCTTTCCCAACCCTACGTCACTAGTAAGAGATGCAAGCTCATCACCGAAGGTTGGTGGGGCAAGGAAATGTGTAAAAATAAAATTTTATGTTTTAATCACTTTTTGACTTGTCTTTTTTAGTAAGATGTCAGTATATGCTTATTTCCAAAGAGATGTATGTATGGGATAGATGTGACACCATGAAGCTTCTAGAACAGACCATAGGCAAGACACCTATCCTAAGAAGAAATCAAAGTGAGAACAAACTTGCAGATCTTGGTATGGTTACCGTTAAGACTTCGTCATGTCTGATTTTATCTGATAAAAGATTCTGAAGTGATTGATGATATCGTGAAAATGGAGAGATATGATTAGAAAGTTTTGTGTCAACAACATCATGAGTTTGTAATGAATTACTTTGAGAATAGATTCCTTGATCACAATTTGTGTAAGAACAAGTGGACAAAATGATCCTAATCTATATGAAAATACAATGTAGATAGTTATACAAGCAGTGCTAGTTGCTTATGCGTAGAAACGTTTGAGGTGCAAGGAATTGACTGTTTCACCAAATTTCTCACCTTCTAGCGTGCATAAGAGGTATGCACCATTTCCGTAGTCTTTTGTGACTCGGTATGGGCCCAACCATTTGGGCCAGAATTTCCTTCCTTCGCCGGTCTTCTTGTCGATCCGGCTGTCTAGTCTTAGAACTAGATCACCTTCATATGTATCGCGTTCATAAACCTTCTTGTTGTATTGCCGGCACATTCGGTCAGCATAAGCTCCATGTCGTTGCTCAGCATCTAACCTAGTTTCATCTAGGCTTTCTAATTGGGAAAGACGTGCTTCTCTGTAAGCATCTTCATCCAGAATCCCTTGTAGTGAAATGCGGAGACTGGGTATTTTGACCTCAAGCGGGAGAACTGCTTCTGCCCCAAATACTAGCGAGAAAGGAGTTGCTCCCGTTGGTGTTCTTATTGAGGTTCGATGGGCCCACAAGGCTGGATATAACTTTAAATGCCAATCTCATTTGTTTTCTTTTACTGTTTTAAGGAGAATGGCTTTCAGTGTTTTGTTTGTTGCTTCAGCATGTCCGTTGGCTTGGGGATAATACAAGGAAGCCGTATGATGGCTTATTTCAAATTTATTGCATAGTTCGCAAACTTCTTCTTTTTTGAAAGAAGTTCCATTATCAGAGATAATGATTTTCGGGACACCGTACCTGCAAATGATTTGATTTAAAATGAACTTAGCGATTACAGAACCAGGTACAGTAGTAAGAGGCATGGCCTCCACCCATTTGGTAAAATATTCAGTGGTCGTGATTATAAAATTATGGTCGTCTGTGGACGAGGGAGAGAATTTCCCTATTAAGTCTAGGCCCTATGTAGAAAAGGGCCATGGAGTAGCGATTGGTTGCAGAGCTTGTGCTGGCATGTGGATCTCGTGGGAGAATTCTTGGCACTTATGACACCTGCATGCAAACTCTATCGCATCATGTTCTAGAGTGGGCCAGAAATAGCCCATTCGATGTATTTTTCGAGCGATGGCATGGCCACCAAAGTGGCCTCCACATATAGCGCTGTGGGATTCATGGAGAATCCTCTTGGACTCTTCTATGTCAACACATCTTAAGAGCATTCCATCGAACGCCTTTCGATAGAGTACCTACTCTATAATGACGTATTTAGCTACGATTATGTGTAATCACCTTCTTTGTTGTGGTGTAACTGCCTCCAGGTACGTATGGTCCATGATATAATTAATGATGTCAGTGTACCAAGGGCACTCAGAGATAGTGGGTCGAGTTTTGATGTAGTATACGCACTCATTTGGAAAATCCAAATCTACTAGATCGCCTCCATCTAATGGGTTGTCAGATAACCAATCCACGATGATTTATCCTTTAACCGATTTTTGATTTACAAATGTTAATTCGAACTCTCCCATTAAGGTTATAAAACATCCAGCCTTTTTAGATAAGGAACCTTATGTGAGAAAAGTCCGTAAATGGTCTATTTTTACTATGACCTTCGTTTCTTGATTCAGCATATAATGTCTTAGGCGTTTAGTAGCAAAGACTATGGCAAGGCATTCTCATTCTGCTTGTGTATAGGGTGTTTCATAGTCAAGCAATGTTCGGCTAATGAAATAAATCGCACATTCTCTCTTGTCATCGTCTTCTTGGGCCAACATACAGGCCAGTGAGACATTGGTAGCTTGCGAATATAGAATTAACGGGCGATCTAGCTTAGGTGGCATTAGCGTAGGTGGTGACAGAAAGAAACGTTTAACTGCGTTGAAAGCTTCATTACAGTCTTCAGTCCAATCAATTCTATAGTCCTTCTTGAGTAAATTGTTGATTGGATGAATGGCGAAGCTTAGGTCCGGGATAAATCTCTGGATTGCACCCAGCTTTCTGAGAAATGACCTGATTCTAGATTTGTCTGAAGGTGGAACCATTTCAAGGACAGCTTGAATTTTGGTTGGGTCAACATCTATTCCTCATGACGATATGATATAGCCTAGGAGTTTTCCTCCTATTACACCAAAGACACATTTCTCTGGATTTAGCGTGACTCCGTATTCTATTAGGCGTGAGAGAATGACGCGGAGTACTTCCGGATGGTCACAACGCTTCTTGGCCTTAGCCAACAAGTCATCTACGTAGGATTCCATGATTTTATGAATTAAATCATGAAATATATAAGTCATAGCCCACTGGTATGTAGCACCAGCGTTTTTGAGACCAAAAGGCATGACAGCATAGCAATAGGTTCCCCAAGGAGTTATGAACGTGGTTTTAGCTTGATCTTGCTCGGATATTCTGATTTGGTTGTATCCCGAGAATCCATCCATGAGAGACAAGAGTTCAAAACCAGCTATTGCATCAACAATAACGTCTATGGATGGTAATGGGAAATCGTCTTTAGGACATGCTTTGTTGATGTCTCAGAAATCTATGCAAATTCGTATCTTTACGTTCTTCTTGAGAACAGGAACGATGTCAGATACCCATTGGGAGTAGTCAACTGGCTTGATGAATCCTACCTGAAGGAGTATTATTACTTCCTCTTTTACCATGAGAGCTACTTTGGGCTTCATGGGTCTTGATTTTTGTTTAATTGGCTTTGCATCTGACCTAGTGATGAGGTTGTGCACCGCAATGTGGGGTGTGACTCCCGTTATCTCCTTGTAATTAAATGCAAATGCCTTATGATGTTCTTTGAGAATCTGAGTATGTATTTCCACTTCTTCTAGGGTTAACGAAGAACCTAGTTTCAATATTCTTGGTTCCTCTTCTGTCCCGATGTTAACATCGATTGTTTCTTCGATCAAAGAGGTGTTACCCTCTTCGAACTCAGGTGGTGCTGGAGGTAAATCTAGATCATCCCCGTTTCCTATTGCGTATATGCTAGGTTCTGTTTGTGAGGGAAGATCTGTTACAGGATTTCTGAAGTAGGAAGACGAATGTGGAATCAGGGATAAATCTAGCGTGTGATAGGAGAGATGTAGTGCTGCATAGGCATTTAAGTAATCCAAAGTAGCCGCATCATTTCTAACATGGTCTAGGACGGTGGATTCACTTCCGCTTGAAAGAGGATTTATCATTGTTTTTATCAATGGTTTGTCACGAATGGATACTGTGAAGTGAGTATCTTCTAGCTCATTGCTTGGAGTAAAACGTGATGCTGAGGTTGCTATTGAATCGGCGAGAAGATTTTTCTCTCGAGGGATTGCTTTAATGGATATAAAGCTAAATGCCTTGCTTAAATCTAATACAGTGTTTTTGTAGAGTTGCAAATGTTCGGCTTTAGTTTCATATACCTCAGAAACTTGGTTTGTCACTAATTGTGAGTCTCCCAGGACTCTGATGTTATCAATACCAATTCTTTTGGCTAAGGTAAGGCCAAGGAGGAGGGCTTCGTACTCAGTGCCATTGTTTATACATTTAAAGTTTAATTTAAAAGCGAATGGGAGGAATTTCTCCTCGGGCGAAGTAAGAATTATACCTGCCCCGGCTCCATAACGACATTTAGCTCCATCGAAATGGAGAGTCCAATACTTAGCCGGGAGTATAGTTGTTGGGGTATCTGTTGCATTTGCGCACTCTACTTCTACCATACAGAGATCTTCTGCTGGCAAGGAACCAACACCTAGGGAAAATCCTATGCCTACTAAATCGAATGTTAAGAACATTGGTGAATCTTGTTCTATCAAATCAACGATTTTCGCAGTAGTCCCTAATGATATTGTTTCTTTAGTTTTATCTTTAGGGGTTGGAATTGTTTTGACTACACTGGTAATTTCAAGATCTGTCGTAGGTATCAACTTTTCCTCTGGCTTTGGGTCAGAGGGTTTATTAAGTTGGTTTGTTGGAAGTTCAAATTCTGAGTGCACCCCTGGTCTTTTCTTTAAATCAGCTAGTTGTAAATCGAAAGGTTTTGGATCGCCTTTGGCTACAAAAACCTTTCCTAGATGCAAGAATCTTACCTCTTGAAATAAAGTAGAAGGAATTGCCTTCATTCGATGTATCTAAGGTCGGCCGAGGATCATATTATAGTTAGTTTCCCGATCTATAATATAAAACTCAGTCAAGATGGTTTTGGGCCCTAAGGTGACCGGTAGTATTATAGTTCCTATCGAAGTGGCTTAAAGGCTATCATAGCCTCTCAAGGTATTTTGTGTAGTGGAACAGTTTGTTTCTCCATATCCAAGTTTTTGGAGGAAAGAGAAAGGGACTATGTTAACTGCGGCCCCATCGTCAACCATTGCCCGTTTTACATAGTTATTATAAACCCACACTTGCAAGTGTAAGGCTGGGTCACCTCGGCGTGCGATCTCAGCATCTGTGGGCATTTTACTTATTTCGAAGATGAATTCGACATCCTTGTCCAGCTGCCCTGGGGGGTGGATATCAAAATCTACATGATTTACTTGTGTTTCGGGAGGTGGAGTGATGCTAATTAGATGGCCTAGACCTAATGCTTCTAAAAGAGCAGCTCTGTGAGGGGGAGAGTTTTTTAGTAAGTCCAAAAATGAAATGTGTGAGAAGGTCTTTGTTAGGTCACTAATTAAATCATAGGCACCGATGGGTTTTTCAACTATTTGCTGACTCTTATCTATCTCTGGCAGATGACTTGGGCTCGGTTGAGAGAAATACTCTCGTGTTCTTGTTATAGCTTCGATAGGTAGTTCAACGTCTAATTCTACCAAACTGACTATCTTGGGTCTCGGTTGAGCTCCCAACTGTGGCGCAACTGATGGATTTAATGAAGTCGAGGCTTCATGGTCATTGTTTCCCGTCACTGCACCTTTGTTTGTTCTGGTTGGATTCAGCCTATTTCTGTTATGATTTGGGAGCGGATCATTAAAGATCTTGAGGGGAGCATTCTAAGGAGAAACTGCCCCTGCGAGAGTATTTGGTGATGACGAGACAGGATCCGCCAAAAATAGGTCTGTGAAGAACTGTCTTTGTTATTCTGGCAAGTGTTGCATAAATTTATTGTAGTCACGGCACGTTCTAGTATCATGACCCCAAATTTTATGGAAACCACAATAAGAATTGGGGTTGTAATTCCCGTTTTGTTGGTTTGGTGTGTATTGTGGCCTAAAATTCCGATCAAACTGTTGCCTATTAGGACCAAAGTTTTGGAATTGTTGTTTCTGATTTTGACTTTGGTTTTTGTAACCAAATGAGTTTTGGCTTGGCCCTTGTATGGGATTTCACCGTTGTTGTTGTTGTTGTTGTTGTGGATGGTTAAAATCCACTGTATTGATTGTCGGGGTAAAGTTGTTGTTTCGTTGGTTGTTTGTTTGTGACGGAGCATTAACAACATTTTCCCTCTTGGGCTGGTCGGTTACTCCATCCGTTGTTACCCCACGATTTTTGTTAAGGATTTTGGGTCCTTGATTGACATTTGTGGTATTTGTAGTGTTTTGAGTGGAGGTGATTAACCTCCCGTTTGTTCCATATGTCTTACGACCACTATCTATCGCTGCTTGATCTATTCACAAAGTGCTCTCAATTACTTCATCGTAAGTTCTTAGTGGGAACTTCTAGACTTCTTCCTTCACTTCTCTGCTGAGAGAATGAAGGAATAAATCGCATAGTTCCATCTGATCCATGTTTGGAGCACTTGCTGATGAATAAAGAACTGTACGCCACCTCTGGATGAAATGGGCGACAGATTCATTGTTTTCTTGTTTGATATGCAAGAATTCCTTGATTCCTGTTCTTAACAGTTTGTTCATGTTGAAGGCTTTGATGAAATCAGACACAAGTTGTTTGAATGAATGTATGGAAGCCTCAGGTATTCTGTAATACCAATCGAGAGCAATGCCTTCCAAGGTTTTGGGAAATATTTTAGCAACAACCCCATCCCAAGGGAGTAATTCTCGTATGGCTGTAGCGTAAGCTTTGATATGTGCGTTTGGATCTCCCTCACCTTTGAACTTGGGAAAATCAGGGAGAGGTCTTGGAAGCATGACGCTTCGTATGGTGAAATCTAAGGGTTCCTTTAGGTATTCTGAATAAGTCCCTATCGCATAGCTTTCGACCATTGATGGTGTTTGCTGAGGGAGTGGTGGTGGGATAGGTTATTGATACGGTGCAACATATGTGTTGGCAGGGGCATAGGGAGGTCCCTGCGTTTGAGCAAACATGCCGGGAGAGGAGAACATATCTCCTTGTGGTGATTTAGAGTATATGTTTAAGTAGGACGGGGTATTGTCAAGGAATGGATTGTTTGACACCAGACCTGGAGGAATAGTGTTAGAGATGGTGGGCCTTGTTGGCATTTGTTGTGGATATTGAAGAGGCATGCCTAACGTGCCTACTCCCGTAAGGAGATCTACCTGGCCAGAGTGGTATGGAGGATTGGAACTTCCTGTTTGTATGAACGGAGAATTTTGACTTACTTGAGCCAGTTCTAACCCTCTCACTCTTTCTACTAACGTTGAAATGACTTCATTTGGTGAAGTCACGGTACTTTTCCTGAACGGCATTTGTTGTATACCTTGGTGTTGTAAAGGTACGTGATATCCTGTCATAAACCGATCACTATCTTGCCAAGTTTCTCCAAGAATATTTCCTGTATGCAGTGGCATAGAGGTATTTTCTTGAAAAGAGATTTCGGGTTGTATTTGTAAACCTCCTACAGGTGGGTACATTCCCCAGGAGCGTTGTTCACTCTTAGGATAACGTATTGATTGTCCATCATCTAAGACCAGGTATGGATCCGATTGCCTACTAATTTGTGGTCTGAGTAGCATTTGAGGAGACGAACCAGATTCTCTGGTAAATGTCATATTTTTTGAAACTGAAGGTTCTGTTTGTTGAGTTCGAGGGGGTTGATTTAACTCCTTAGTTTGAAAAGACGAACTATATATGATTCTTGGGGTTTGTGTTGACAACTGAGTAGTTGAATAGTTTTCACCCCATACCGAGAGCGAGGGTGATGATTGCCTATTCTGTTGGGCGTAGTATGCCTCAAGACCCAAGAGGGGTCTGCCATATGCATCAAATCCTGACATATTCGGGGGGTATATGAATACCCGCGGAATAATGGGAAGGAGCGAAGGTGGATGAGAGAAGATTTGAAACTTCTCAAAGAGAAGGTGAAATAGTTGTTTGCTTCACGTCAGGTTCACCAATTTTGTACGTCGGAAAAGTGACAGGCGAGCGTGAGAATCAACAAGTAACTCTTCCACGTACCAGACCTCCCGAGGTCATGCCAAGACAGCCGGTGGGGGTAGAATATGCAGACAAACTAGTTAGGCAGTCTAATGTCTTCGACACGCACTAGCGGAATTTGCGAATCTAAGGCAAAGAAGGCCCTTCTAACTTGGATTGGTGTGATACATCGATCAGCAAGGATGACTGCTCGAAGGCTCCAATCAATATCGAGCTCTGGCGTGATTCGATCTATGGGTTGCGGAATACATGGAAAATGACCTGGGATTGTTTCGTATATATCTCCTGATAAGGTCATATAGTGGATGATAAATATAATTGACTCTATGGACAATTTTTTGGCCTAGTCCAGAATTCTCTAGCTTCGTTAGCCGCTATATTCAGTAAGGACAATTGTTCGATGATGATGGGTGGAAGTGGAGTGGACTGAAATACTAGTGTGCATAGGCCAGTGTCTATATCTAATTGACTTGTGGATTCATTCGGCTGTGGGATCTGTGGATCACAACCATAGACTCTTGGTTGTTTTGGTCCTGTTATGGTCATACGTAGGATCAAGTTCTAATCCCTAGTATCCAGTAATCATATTCTTTCTCAGCTTCTATATTTAGAATCAATAGTTGTGTGATTTTCTCAGAATATCTTACGGGCGTTCTCGCAACTTGGATTCTTAAACCGGTATCTATATCTATGAGGGTGTCTCCAGCGTCTGGCTGTGGAACTAAAGGATCACACATGAATGTTTGTTCTCTTTCGAGCCCTTCTACAGTCATGTGGATGTTTTCTAGGGTAATCTGTAGTTTGGCTGACTTGACCAAAACACATGTGCTTGGTCGTCTTCTATGTTTAATCCTCTTAACTGTGAACTGATCAGTTGTAAATCTGTGGTTGTTCGGAATACTTGTATCCTGAGATTTTGGTCTATGTCAGCTACTGTTGTGACTAGGTTTGGTTGAGGCACGATTGGCTCAAATATATATTCCCTGGGCTCTTGAGGTCCCGTGATTGTCATACGAAACAAAATGCAAATTTAACTGTAACGAAGTAAATTCTAACTATGTGAAATAAATCTAACTGTATAACTTTTATTCTTCTAAGAAAACTTTTAACAATTTTAAGGAAAGCAAACTATTTTAAGCGTATCTAGAAATAATAACTAAACAATAATTTAAAACAGACAAGATAACCGAGTGTAGTTATTTGCCTATGCGATTTTGTAGAATTACTCTAAATAAATAAAATAGCTTGTCTAATCTACCTGCAAGATTCTCGATCCTACCTCAGAAGTGAGGAGTGAATCATAGTTTCTCAGAAACTATCAATCCCCACAACTTCCCTGGCAATATCGAGAATAGAATGAAATGAAATAAAGTGATTAACTACTCTATTTGATATGAATCTGACTAGAACTTTGAAATTTAAAACCTGGACTCCGCAGAATAGTGGCGAATCCGATGGTGTATGTAATCTCGTCCCCTCAGTATGATCTCCTCGTTCTTTTGTGTTCACGTGGATCTAGAAAAGCGTGTAATGCTAGCACTGATAGGAGTAGATTTTGGGATAAGGACAGCTTAGAATGCAGACCAAGAATGCGAGTAGGAGAGGGATAGCGCAAGAGTACAGAGCTTGGCTTATGTGATTCCTAGCAGGATTTTACTGCGAGTCATGCGACATGAAGCGACCAGAACCTGTAACTATCCTATACGAAGAGAAAAACCTGCAACTTTAATGGCTTTCCAAGCTATTCTGTTCCAAAATAAAGACACTGCTCGCACAAGTTGGATATGTGGCTTAACAACAACTGAATAAAGCTAACCAGGCATACAATGAATTAAACTAGGAACTCTGAGACATAACGAAAGTAAATCTACAGCAAAGAGAAATTCAGAGGCAAACTTCTAACTGGATTGGATGAAGCAACAACACTGCCTGCACAAGATGGGTCTGTGGCTTACCAATAGCTGAAAAATACTAACCAAGTATGAAATGAACTGTGCTATCAATCCTGAGCAAGCTAACAGACCAAAACACTGAAAATCAGAAGACTCTAACAAGGAAATGGTGGCCAAAAACTCCAGACCAAATTCTTCACCATTTGCATGTGCACAAACCATGCATTTATAGGAATTCAAACACCCAAGAACCAAAACCAAATTGCACTCCTAAACAATAAACAAAGGAAAAACAATGTTTCAGGGGACCAAAAACATAAATGCATACTCAAGTCGGCAAGGAAAAGCTGGTGAACCGTGATATTTCATGTGGGTCGCGTCAAAAGAGCATTCTGGAAAACGTGCACAGGACCGCCGCTCTGAGCATGGCGGCGGTTACAGGACCGCCGCCCTGTTCAGGACGGCGGTCACGAGACCGCCGCCCTGAAGGGCGGCGGTTTCGTCACTGAAGGTCAAGAGGCCAAGGAAAGAGGGAAAAAGGAGAAAACAAAGGGCGCGGGGGCTAAGCAGGGCATACGGGATGTTAATGCATACTCCGAGGGATTTTCCAGATCCCGAACACCTTGCGAGGAGACCTGTATCATCATCGGGGCACTTGTTACACTGTTCTGGTAGTACAGTACCTTACAATTTTTGGTACGTACAGGGACCCACTGACTTCAAAATTCACTGCCTGAATTTTTTCAATGCCTCGACTATGTCTCTGCCACGAGGGACTGACGTGTTGGCTGTAGACTGACCCCAAAATCCAAGACACTTATCCATTTCTTTATCAAACTCGACATGAGTATGATAATCTTTATTTGCTTCTTCAATGGCAGATTGAAGAGAGCAGATCTCCTTCATTTTCTCTTTGGAGATGGAGCTTTCCTTAAATAGATTGTCTTTGACAAAAGCTCTGAATTGAGCTTTGATTTCTTGGAAGGATAGAGGCACACCAGAAGTTTCATCCTGAAGATGATAATGTATATCTTTGAAAGCTGATACAACCAGTGTCTTGAAAGCTTCACCTTTCTGCCAGCTATTCTTCAAGTCTCCCAAAGCCTCCTCCAAGAATTTGATCTTCCACTCTACGCTGTAAACCTAGGACTTTGAAAAATTATCCTTTGCATCATCAAAAACCTTATTTTCCAATAAAATGTTCTCATCTATCTATCCCATGAGACGAAGGTCTACTATGCAACTACTCCAGAGTTTGAGCTCTTTATCTATGACCCCGATAGTGGAGGAGAGCTTCTGGTGCAAATTGTTCACCTTTCCATGGAGTTTGAAAGCTTCATCGATGAAGTTCAATCCTGCAACAATCATATCTTCCACCATGGCCTCCATAGATCTACCATAAAAAGAATACTTGTGCATGTCTTTGATACTTTGTATTTCATCTTGGCTCAAAATTACAAGAGGTGGAAGAGTAGTCAATGGGGTAGGGTCCAAAACTTTGTCCTTAGACAAAAGAGATTTGATGAAACCTGTGAGAATATGGGCTTGTTCCTCCAACTGTTCAATAGTTTTCTGCCCTTTCTCTACCCTCCTAATGACTCTTGTGACCGTTTCCTAGAGGTTGTGGATCTCACCTTTAGGAGTAGACTCTCCCATTGGAATTCTTGAGAGTTCCAAGTCAGATGCCTGCAAGTCCTGCTCTGATTTGTCTACTGTAGGCTTAGCAATCTCCAGGAATTACTGACCTTGAGCATCAGACACTATTCTGGAGGTGAATTTGGCTTTCTTGGCACGAGAAGGAGTAGTGCCCAACATGGCTGCTATAGCATCAAAATTTGGCCCTGAGCTCCGAGAGGAAGATTTCCTCTTTCTACTGTCAACAAAAGGTTGAACCCATGCAAAAGAGGAAGAGGAAGCAGTAGGAGGGGCGAGAGGACCAAGAGACATAGAGCTCATGACGCTCAAGGTTTGCATAGCTGTGGTCTCAAGATGAGATGTGAGTGGGGCGCTGGAGACAATTGCTGCAGAGGAATCAAAAGCACTTGGAAGTTCATTTCTCTGGACTTCCTTATCTTTATCTGTTGGATCTTCAGGAGCATTTGCAGGGGCTGGAACTTCACTCTCTTCACTTTCACTGAGAACAATGATTTTCTCTGGTCCCAAAGGCACTTCTACCTACTTTCTTTGAGGATATTTTTCCACAGGCTCCTTCTTAACCTCTTTGAGTTTCTTCTGGTACACTTGAGTGGATGAAGAAGGAGTGGAAGCTGTAGGTCCTTGCATTGATGAGGCAGGAGGGGTTTGCATAGGTGTGTCTGATATGGGAGTCGATGCTTCCCTCCTTGGTGTTGAAACATCCTTGGAAGAGGATTCTCCTGAGTGCCTTCTGAGCTCTCGAACTTTCCTGTCAAACCAGACCTTAGTCCTGACTAAGACTGGAGAAAGGATCTCAGCCAGATCATCTTTTTCTTTCTTGTTCCAATCCAAGTCCTCCAAGGGAGTGTGCTTAATCAAATTTTCATACTCATATGAGTATAGATCAGAATTTTCATCCTGGATTCCTTCAGGAACTTGGTACAAGCCGAGTTCTTGGATCAATTGCAGAGAGAACCTGCCACAGTGCCTCCTTCTAGCTTCAAAATCATCTGCACAGTCAGCCCAATAGTCTTTTGTATCTGCCCTATGATGATAGATTATCTTGATGTTCTGCTCAATGAACTTCTTCAAGTCGAAGCAAGTTCTTGGTTTAAATAAATGAATGGTGATAGGAACCAGGGCTCTTTCTATGTTCTATGCGTCCAGGGATGTTTTACAAGTGTAATTTACCAAAGAGATGGGAAAGTGCAAACCAGAAATATTCTTGTCTTTGCAGGTTCTGTACAATTTGTCTAATTACCTGCATACTTCTATCAAGGCCATCTTATCACTGCAAAACATGGGAAGCCTCAGAGGGGTGCTCTCATAGCCAACAAGCCTAATATAGGAGAATTTTCTGAATTGAATAAAATAGACACCGTAGTGCGATATCAGGTTCATGGCTTCATCTGAAAACCTTCTAGTAGTGTCACCCTCGAGCAGCCTGACCACGTACATGGTGAAAGCATCATTTACTCTTCTGAAATTGTGATTGCTGGTCTCTAGGGTGAACTACGGGCAGTAGGCATATATAGGATCATCCTTGTGGGCATCAATGTAAGAAAAAACAAACCATTGTCTTGATGCCACCAGAGTATACATCAGGTATGAAGTCATGTAGAACTTCTTCATTTGCTAAACATTGGACAGCTACTCCGCCAAATTCATGCTGATGATTTCCATCCAGTTGATATTTTGAGTTCCCTCACAAACCATGCTGATGAGCGGGCACATCCAGAAATGGAACTCGTTAGTAGAAGGTAAGCCCATCACCTGAGCCAGTAGGATTAGGAAATCTGACAACTCTTCATTGAAATCTACCCAGAAGAGAGTCTTGGATAGACGAGATGCTCCCTTCCTAGGGTTTTTAAGCCATGATTTTGCCACCCGCGCCTTGTATTTGTCGCTGTCTTGATCAAACAAGGCCTGTGCTTGATCCCGGGAAACAACTATGGAATTATCCATCTCTGGGATCCTCAAAGAAGTGCTAATGGAAGCAGAATCAAGCTTGGCGATGAGTTCCCCGTGTACATTGGTTAATTCGCTCGAATCAGGGTCGAAGTGAGCTTCGCATGAAAGCACTGTATCAGCACACTGTACTGAGATCGGGAAACCTCCAGCGAAATCCAAACCGCTGTCATGAATCATCTGTGCCATTGGTGTAGGGTTTATGTCTACCATCCTTGCCCAAAAATCACCGAAATCGAGATGATGAGATTCACTCTCCCCAACATTGGAAACGGCAGATTCTAGTGGCGAGATTTGCTCTTGTCCTTGAAATTTGATCTTCATACTGACAGTAACTCGGAGGACAGAGACATAAACTAGACTCGGGAAGGAAATACAGAGGAAAGGGATACACGCGTAGGTTTTCTGATTGCAAGGGTTCGAGAAAAGGATAGCATGGAAGCAATGTGAAAAATGCATAGGGGGTTCACTCATTATATAGCCGATTAGGAGAGAGAAAGACAATGAATGTGCATTTAATACATACCTACCAATTTGAATAAGCATGATATTCAGGTAGAGTGGGAAAAATAAGCACGAATGGCACTTGGTTCATTTGGGACATGTGTGACGCGAATGTGTGAAACACGCGACTCGGCCGGATCGGACGAAAATGTGACAATGGCTCTGGTAGAGTTTGGGACATTTGGGATGCGAAAGCGTGAAGTACGCGGTTTGGGTGTTTTGGCCGAAAATGGAACAACTTGTACAATTTGACTTGGGACATTTGGGACAAAAAGTTCTGACGGGCCCGAAAAAGACAAACTTCGGGGAAATCAGCCGATCGGGGAATAGAGCGCACTTTTGAACTTGGGACACATGGGACAAAAATGTCCGAAAGGCCCGAAAAACACACAAAATGACCCAAAAACGCAGATTTTCTCAATTTCATGACTTTAACATTTTCAGTACAATAGAGAAGACACTTAAACTCAAAATTTTGAAAATTCACTTTCTTAAGAGCAGGGAATTTTGAGTGGACAACAGGGTACAGGTGCTACTGACCATGTAGGAAGAGTCTTTGCAAGAGGGGGAGTAGGTTAGGCTACTAGTTTGTTGTGTGGTGTGGTCTTAGGTGTTGATCGTATTTACTTGGGTAGGGGCATTGGTAGATGAACTGGACAATGGAAGGTTTGGTTGGTTTAACTACCTTATTAGAGGGTAGCGGATTTTTTGACTTTAAGTTTCATATTCTTTGGGAAAAGGATGATATGGGTGTACATGAGACGTGGAGGGAAAAATAGATGGTAGAAGAGGGTGGGTTACCCATGGGGGTAACCGAGGTGTTGTGGAGGTAGGTGGTGCGGGTTGGGCAGGAGGCGTGAGTGAAAGAGAAGGAAGTGTCATGGGTAGTGAATAACGTTATTGACGCTATTAGAGGTATGGGTGGTAAGAAGATTACAGGTGAGGGTGAGAGGTTGTGCGGGTTGCTTAGGTATATTAGAGGTTCTGCGATGGGGAAATGGGTTGTTCCGTTCTTGGTTTACTGGTGAATGGGGGTTGATTGGCCAGGGTCGAGGGGTGAGGTCCTAGGATGGATGGAAGGGGTTAAGGTGATAAGGGCCTGGTAGGTGAGGTTGGGGTATGAGATTTAGGAGATTGGATCCTCATTTTAGGGGCTAGTTTAAGTTTGGTGTTAGTTTTGGAAGATGTAGCTAAATCTAATTTGATGGGTGGGTGAGTAAGGCTAGCTATTGGTATGACCCCTAAGGTAGTGATAGGTTAAGGTAAGGGTGGATGATATAAGCAAGGGTAGGTGTTTGGGTGTAGGTGTATGTTTGGTTATGGGAAGAGCTGTGACTTGGGCTAGGGAGTGGTGTTGTGGAAGGTGTTGCAATAGTCGTGATTGTGTTTGGTTTGGTCGGTTCCCAAAACACTTTTGGATAGCTAGTGGAGGTGTCAACAGAGGGACAACTACATTTTTTGTTGAAACAGGAAGTAGAAGATGCCCCCAAAGTAAGGCTCTATCGACATAATCTAGGAGATCAGCCAAGCATGAGAATGTTACTATTGTAAGCAGGAGTCGACGTGGATCGAGTGGCAATCCCCGTAAAATGTGTTTGAGATACCAGGGAAATGGCTAGCCTCAGACTCTGTGGGTAAGAGAGCCAAAAGCAGATCAACGGGATCTTGAAGGTCTAATGGTGAACATGGTCATCTACAGGCAGTGGTACTTCTATAGTATCCTCCATGGGTAGAGGAGAGGATAGGCCAGCCGAAGTGGACTCTCCTTGTGTTGGTGTAGGTGGTGGACCGGCATCTTCCATGAGTAGGAAAGGTGCCACTAACAACTGCTCAGAATTTTGAGGGGTCAAAGGTGGTGTGCTAATTATAGGCTCTTTCACGGGTGAAGGAGAAGATGAAGGGGAATTCCCTTTGTGAGTGGGGGAGTAGATGAAATTGGTTCTCTAGTGCAGGTATGCGGAGCTTGAGCTAAGATTTCATCTATGGAAGGAACATGAGGGTAATTAGAAAGCAACTGGTATGCATCATTGAAAATAGTGTGGACCTCATGGACATTGCTATCATTTTTTGAGGTATCACCCAGCTTGGTTGGAAGATGGGGCATGATTAGGGGAATGGATTCGTGAAGATATGTAGGTTTTGGTTAGAGGGTGCATTTGGGATATCCAAGACTAGAGTCTCTGTTGTCGAACATTTCTTGGACGATATTGTTCTTTAAAGTGATGAAATTATTATCGCTGTGACCTTTGACACGATGATAGTTGCAAAAGTCATGTTCCTTATACCATGTAGGGCATGGGTCACTTAGGGTCAAAAGCTAGTATGTGGGTTTTATAGGTGGGAGGGATAATGACACCAACTTTCAACTAGATTTTTCCCACATAGAAGAATAAGATTTCTCCTATGGAAGTGTACTTTTGTATTTTCTCGTTTGAACTAGAAAGCTTAGACAGAGAGAGAGATTGGAAGGGGGGTTTTGGCTGGGTTTGATTGATAAGGGGTACCAGCCTTGAGAAACTACGGCATTGGTATAACCTTTGGGTTTTAAATAGTTGTTTTGGAATTTTTCAAAGATGAAGAAGCATCATTTGACTTGAGCACGCAATGTTTCTTGTTATGAAGTTGAATCTTCTTTTTCTTCGATAGCACAAAATTTCCAATTTTCGTGCCATGGTGAATGCCTCATTGAAAGTACGCAAAAAATTTCTGAACCTGCAGGGGTTGGTGAGATGTGTGTAGAACAATGCCTTAGCAAACAGTTCTATAAGCTCAGTATGAGGTAATAGGAATGTGAGCTGGTTAATGAGGTTGCGCCAGCGAGTGACAAAGTTATCGATAGACTCATCGTCATACTGACGAGTGGAATAGAGATCAGTCATTGTAACTTTCTTAACAACATTGATAGATAAGTGATCTAGGAAGGCTTGGGATACTTGGTTGAATGAGTAAGATTAAGTGTCCTTGCTAGTCCCACTATACCAGTTCTATGTAGGTCCATGTTAGGAGACAATTGGGGAAAGTCCTCAAAAGTAAAGTGCATCATTATGGGCAAACAGGTAACACGCATGTTTTAAAGGACCACAAATGTTGTTGCGGATCTTCTTTGCTATTGAAGCGGTTAAATTTTAGCATTTCCCAATGTACATGGTATGGTCGAATAGGAATGGATGAGTGAATAGGCTCATTACAAATTTTCAATCATAGGGGAGGGAATTTTTGTGAACTAGAAACTAATGCTTCCAGTGTTAGCATTATTTTCCATCATCAACTTGATGAGGTCATTGGTAGGTTGTGATGGGAGGGGAAACCCTCCTGTGGCATAAAGGAGGTGGATATTGAAACCTGATAGGGAGGTTAAAAAACAGGGAACCGTCATAGGATTTTCATATCCAAAAATGGGTGACAGACGAGACAGGGGGTTGTTGATAGTAGGTGTATGTAGGTGGGATGGTCGTTCATGACTCTAGTAGTGATTAGGGGTAGTGTTTTGTGGGATGGAGAGCACAATATTTTTAGAATAGAGTAGGGGTCACCGACACCATGGGAGGCTGTGTTATACAATGGGTTATTTGTGAGATAATGGGTGCGGATATGTGCCATGGTCTAGGTGGTCAATGAGGGGACAAACAGATACGATACGCTGCGAGGTGAATACTGCAAATGCAACAGTCAAGTCGAGTATGGGGCCTAGCTATGAAAATACCAGGGGTGAAGCAGGGGAGGTTAATGACGTTGCATTATTAGGGGTTGATGCAGTATGCAAGAATAAGGGTAGGAGAGATTGAATACAGGTATGTCGTATATCAACTGACCTGAGGGAGTCTCGGAGTGGAAGAATGGGAAAGGTAGAACTGTAAGGTTGTTGGATTCTGGTCAAGGATTCATGTAAAATCTTTGTCGCCTGAAGCAATAGTGGTAGTTAAGGTTGGATCTATGGGTGATAGGACAGAAGGTGGTGAAGGGACTAGGTGGGAGTGGTCGACGACTAGCGTGAAATATGAGGGTGTTAGTCTGGGCTGTGAGTTAGCACCATGTGAACAAAGTGCTGACCTAGTAAAACTATATTCTGTAAATGACATAGAAAATAGTAGAAACAGAGAAACAGTGGGATTCCTGGGAGGTGAATATGTTCAATGTCTAGACTTTGAAAAATTAAAACACATGCAACTAATGATGGTCAGGTTGACCAATTGATGGTTCTTTGCAAACTGATGATGGTTGGGATGACCGGTGATAGTTAGGGCAACACTGATGATGATTTCTGAAACCAATACCAGTCACTATGGAAGAAACTAGTCTCAAAAATAATGAAACAATGGGAATATTGGATTGTGTACTGATAAAACTGGGTATGACATGTGGGTATCAATAAGGGGAGAAAATATTATAATTCCCTAAGGGACCAGAAAACATAACAAAAATAGTGATGAAGGCTATTCTAGGTAAAGTAACTAGAAAGCCATAGATATCTGACACCGGTTAGGGTTTTAAATAACGACGGTCATATGTGAACCGGCAAACGGTCACAAGATCCGATGTCGGTGACTATGAAATTAGAAAGAAATGATGAAAAATGGGTTTTGAGAATTAAATTTAGTGAAGAATAAAAATCAGAAACCTAAGAATGAGAAGATGGGGTCTCTAGCACACTCATACAAAGTCATAATACTCCAACTACAATGGTGGAGTGTGCAAGGAAGAAGAAAAATGGAGAGTCATAGTCTCACACCTCAAAAACAAAAGTTAAGAAGAACACAAAGAAAAAATCATGATCCTAAAAATGATTTTCTTAGTGTTTGTTTAACTTATGATATTTAGGACTGACTGTGTGTATTTAGAATAGAATTATTTTAGTTGGGGAAGGAGTTCTACAAAGAAGGATATCTAAAAAGGATAGGTTTTCAGGTATGTTATGGCAGGGGCAATCCGTCCTCTAAGATAATGACTCAATAGAGGCAACAAGCTAGGGAATACCTGATCAATCTGGATCATGTGATCAATGACAGATTTTCCCAGGTAAGATATTGTTTAAGAAATATGTGTATATTTTGATTTTATGCAATTTTTGGTAAGACACAGTGAGAGAGAGAGAGAGAGAGATAAATGTGGTTTCTACGATTCTTTGTGTCAACCATCAACTGGGAATTGACTTCCAGCATATAGGTTGCTGTCAGTATTCATGTGAGATAATAATGTAACAAATCAAAATGCAATGCAAGTGTTTTTAAATCTAGATCGAAGTGTGATATTTGATGTACCAAGTGATGAACAGGAAGATGGATGCTCTTTCACTAATGCAATGCAAAAAAAAAGGAATATGTGTTCCTTTTAAAGAACCAAAAATACGTGATTATTTTTAGACTATAGAAAGAAGGAGAATGATTCCAAGAGAATAAAAATTTAATGTGGATACTTTTTTCGAAGGGAAAATAAACACACAAATTTCACCTAGGAATGAATAAGTGCAAGAGAATCCCTTGATGGGCCCCCCACTGGACTTGCCAAAAATGTTTCATCATTTTCTTTATGTTTTTGAAGGGACGAAAACAAATAAGGATAAGGGCCAAGGAGGAATACCTATTAAATTTTGGTCGGTTGATAGTTGTTGCGTGCACATTATAAGTTTCTTGATCTACAGCTGAATGTGAGAGCTTCCTTTTGGCTAGGAGGAACTACATGTAATAGAAAAAAAAGACCACAAAAAATATAGTTAAATGATATATGACAGTTGACTGCCTAGTGTATGTTAGTTCCGGGAAGTGTGATACTTCCTAAATGGCTGTCAATCCACTATTTAATACAAGTTAATGTGGGAGATAAGACAAATTCCTACTGTATTTTATATGATTTAGGTATCTCATTCAAGTACAATAAGCAAATCTTAATGATAACATGCTAGGTTATAGCTCATATCAGAAAGGTGAGGCAAGTTGGCAGGGTATTGGAACTGGTCAAGGGTCATATTTTAAGTTATTTGGGTCAACTGGTGAGGGTGGTTGTTGGGTCTACTCATGATCAAGGTGTAAGAACACAAAGATCGATGTTGGTCTAAATGTAACCAATGATGGTTCAAGAAGAACCGAAGATGATTATGGGTTACCGGCATCGGTAATGGTCGAGGTTTAGGTCACTCGGTAAATAGGTTGTTTGACAGTTTTGCTATGAGGGTCAAATAAAGTTTGGGTGAGTGAATGGGGAGGGTCTATAGAGATCCGACGTATGGTCAGAAAGTATACAGCAGGTGAGAATGACGGTGAGTTAGTGGTATGGGTTATGTCGATATATGGGTTTAGAAGCAAGTGGGCGATGAAGGAACTAAGCATGTAAATAATAGATTAATAAACATGATTAATTGAGATTACTGAGCTAAACATAAGACTGGATACTTGTAAAGAGGCCATAGGTACTGTGTAAAGGTTTTTTGATGGCTAAGTATGCTCAGAAGTGGGTAATAGGTGAAAATGGGTGATGTTTTCCTATAGTGGTGATTTTCTCGGAGTGCTCCCTGTGAATGCAATGGCTCTCTGAGTCTGATCCAAGTGATGGCTCTGAATGTCTGGATGGACAAAAATGATGCTTGTTACATTTGGATGCAGCTCTGATCTCCCTTTCCTTTCTAACATAAACCTACCATACCTAGAAATAAGACTATGCAAAGGGAATAGAAAGGTAATGACTTACGGTATCCGGATGTACCGGCATCGTTTCAGGATGGCTGACCGGCATCGGTTAGGGCGGGATTTCCCTAGGTTGATCAGAAGAATGGTGAGAATCATGGCAAAGAATTGTCTGCTAGATCTGGCTATTTCATCTGGGAAAAGAGCCGGAGTTACCATTTTTAATGTGGGGAATGTGGTTAGAGGGGATGTAGGCTTTAATTTTTCATGGTTTCGTTAGGCTCTTGGATAGTTCTGGATACATGACTAAGGATAGACTTAGGGTGAGGTTTCTAGGTGCAGGTGTATAGCTGAGGGTAATGGGGTGAGAATTATGCTTGCTCTCAGGATAATGTAAATAACCCATATTGTGAGGAAAAGGATTAATTTAGGTAAATTAATATTAGTGTGGGGTGTAAGGGGATAATGGTTTCCGTGAGTTTGTTCCAGTTGATTAGTTTAATGAAGGGGTCAACGGAGCATGTCAGTTAAGGCTGGATTCCTTAGGTTTACTAAAATTGGAAAGCAATGCTGAAAAAATAAGACGTGGTTGCCCCATGTGTGAGTGAAGGTGATCCCTCGCAAACCAGGAATGGATGAGGTAGAAGATCGAATCACTGAGTGGTTTGATAAAAGGTGAATGTGATAAAGAGGAAGATGGATAACAGGGGTAAGGGGGGTAAAGGTCCAATCAGGTGATCCAGGTAATGGGAAAGGGTCAAAGGTAGTAATAGTCAAAAGCACACACACGTATAAACTGCAACATGGTACCGGGTTGAAGAGCATGAAAAATCTACATTTTATAAGGTCAATAGGTTTATCTAAACAAGGTTGAGGTGATTTCGGTATCCAAGGTATAAAATATGGTGTGGAAGCACTTCATAGGTCAGGTGCAAGAACATTTAGGTATGTTTTGATACACCAAAGGTTGGGTCAGGATAAACAATCACGGAAAGAGGCGAGGTAAGGTCATTAGGTCAAACAACATGGGTGACAGTGTCATAAGGTATAGTGAGCACATGAGTTCACAGGTCACTAAAAATGTTTCAGGTCCAGGTAGCTAGGTCATGGCACGGGTAGGGCCAAGGTATGGGTAAAATAACAAGTCCCAAAACACAATTAAGGACAAGTAAGTCACTAACCCTGTTATGAGGATGGCTGTGTGCTTGGTGACCAAGCTCAATGATCGGGAATGATGGACACAAGTGAACAAGTCATGGCTAAATGTATGTCGGAAGATATCAGAGGGAACAATCTATAACTTTTCCTCTTTCATCATGGATGAGATCATAAGCAACACACAGGAGGGAGAAAAGATACTCTTCGGTAACTTCCTCCTCACTATTGTATTTTTAGAGATTGGGGTGTCAGATGGGATAGAAAATTTTGTTTGGGAGTATCTAGAAGAGGATCCCTCGCCCGTAAAAAGGTTTGTGAAGTACACTTGTGAAACCATTATGGATGCTCACAAGGCGTGCTTAGAAAAGTGGTACAAGTGAATGTGTAATGCATTTGGAGCCAAATGGAGGATCCTAGAGTATTTATCAACACTTGTGAATGGAGAGGAAGAGTTTGCAGTGTATCAACATTTCTGCATTGGCAGATTTACATTGACAAATGGGACTATTATTCCATGGTGCAAGCTACCCTTCTCCTTCACCACGTAATACTTCCAAGTCGGATTCAATCAGTTCAAGGAGGCTAAGAGACTAAGGTTTGACCTTAGTGAGGTAGATATAGACCACCAATAGCTGCATCAAAATCTCATCTACCTAAAGAAGTATGCATACATAGAGAAATATGTCTCCCACGAAGTACAAATGATGAAGCCATTAACACTACCAATTACAAGAAGGACCGCATCAAGGGTGTATTTGCACATAAGGCCAAAAATTGAAAAGGGAGCTTACTTGGAGAACTATATCTTCATCTCTAAAGACCCTACATGAAGGAAGAAGGTTACACCAAGGAAGAGAGAAAGAGAAGAGGTGCAGGAGAAGAAGGCACCAAGTGTTTAAACCGTAAAATTGGTTGGCGCGCTGGAAGAAAATGCTAGGCCTAGTACTTACACATAGAGAAAGAAGTCTCCTATCAAGGAAAATACCCTAGAAGAAGAGGCACTAGAGTATGAAGAGCACCTCATAAATAAGGAAACACCAAGGGAGACATCACATGTCAAAGAGAAAGAAAAATAAAAATCTCCTGTAATGGAATCACTAGTAAGAGAGAAGCAGAAGGTGACAAATGAGGAAGAATCATAAGAGATGTATATTCTAGATTCCTACATCGGCGGAAAGGATGATGATGATGAGCATGAATGAGGTGAAGGCCATCCCATCTATGAGATACATGATTCTGAGGAAGAAGAAGATGAGGAGTATAACAAAGAGGATGAGGAGGAGAATGATGAAGAATAGATTGAGGCTCAAGGAAAGGGGTGAGAAGAGAAGTAAATACAAAGGATCAAAGGACCCCAAGCCTCATGAAGGAATAGGTAGAAGAGGACGAAGAGAGATATGGTGAGAAATATCAAGGACCTGGTAGAAAAAGAGGTAGAACACAATGCGAATGAGGTTTTGAAGGAAGTTGAGGAGGAAAGTGTAGGAAAAGAATATGGTAGCATGGGAGGAGATCCCAGTTTGGATATAAGATTTCCAAGGGCCACACGCATAGGGAGAAAGAGCACAGAAGAAGAAAAAGGTCAAGGAATGGGATACATCGATGATCCGAACAAGGTGTTATGTGTGCACTTTTGGAGCACCGTACCAACACAACAACTCTTGGCCTTGTATTCATTTGATGAGGAAGGTACATACCCTTGTACGAGGAAAATGTTATCATGGGAATTTGAGTCCCACATTGATGAGCATAAATTTGAAATAAGATAAGGAGAATTGATGAAGATACTAGAAATAAAAGAAATAAACCCCATGGTGAATGCTCGACAATTATCAAATGAACAAATCTACAATGCGCTCAACAAAGTTTCAATTTCAATTGAAACCAGAATCTTTGAAAGAAATGATAGGGTGAATTTCATAGAGGTAGAGATGGAGAAAAAGGAGAAAGATCTCCTTAACAAAAGCAAAGACCTGATGCATGAGGGGATAATCAACTCTCAGTTAAGGCATGATTTAAAATATGAGAAGGAAAGGGTGTGCGAGGCATACAAGAAAATATATATGATCACAGATGCCATTGTCCTGAAGCATCCAAACTTAACACCACCCATGTAAAAATATGTATCAACCTTACAGTTCCTAGAAGACTTGACCCTAATATTCACTATGGAGAGGTGGCCACTTTCCTTAGAATCCATATAAGAGGCGTTGGCACACCAATAAAAATAAGATAATATGTAGGTTTTAGAAATTTTTGCTCAGTACAACAAGATCCTTTCCGATGTAAAATCCACCGCATAATTTGCTGAGGTTGCCTATGATAATTGCATGGATAGGGTAGAGTGGAAAGTATCTTGGTTGCCACCCATGAGACGGAGCTCTAGGAGTTTCAAGAAAATAATAAGGGGAACAGGGATCAGTGAGACAAAATCCTAGCCAAAGTGGAAAAGAAATCAGAGGCCATTGAGACCCTGTGGGGTTCAATCAAGAACCAGCTGAAATAATTGTAGCCCCAAATCACTCGGAGGATGGACGTGCTCAAGGATTTGAGAAAAAATTTGGAAGGGATCATGGAGAAAATTAATGCCAAGGGAGAAGGGCTAAGCTTTGAGGATATAATCGCCCTAATAGGTGACCTTTGTCAACAAGCACCGAACGAGGTCAATGCTTGGGGAAAGTTAGAGGCAGAATTAGGGAAGGATTTCCCTCTCCTCCTCTAGCGATAAGAAAGTTTCCCATTATTTCATTCTTTCCCCCATTTCTTCATTCCTTTATACTTCCATTCCAACCATTTGTAAGGATCCTCCATTATTTATTGAAGAGTGTTTCCGAGGAAGGAGAACAGGTGTAGTGTGGGGTGATGTTGGGACCCAAAATATTGGTGAAGGATGAGAAGGCACGTGAGCACACATGACCTAGTTGAATAAGGGCACGCAGGTTTGAAGGCATGTAGGGAAGGGTTCTAGCAGTGTTTTGTAAAATATATGACGCACACACATAAGGCAGGATAGGTTTTGGACTGAGCCGAATTCAGTGTCCCAAGAAGCACACTAGAAAAATGTGACCCTTGTGGATAAGGTGCCAACCTGGTGACTATAGGATCAAAAATGGAATATTCCATACATACGATGGAAGGTTCCAAAAGAGAATCATCACATAGAGTGGAGAGCTTGGATTAGAGGAGGCATGCTCCATTGGAGGACCACTTGGAAACTTTGAGACCAATTTTCTACCTCAAAAGTCATGGCAATGAAGGAAGGAAAACTATATAATGAGGTGCATGGGTAGCAAGAAAGAGAGACTGGAGAGAGATATAGAGCATAGAGAGAGACATAGAGTCATCCTAGGAGAGCGGAGGTACAAGGAGAAGAGAGGAAAAGCTCTGTAGAAATTCCATGGAGGATTATATGGGTTGGGATTAGGAAAATATAGGAATCATGGCACATGTAGAGGGATGGGTCTACATTCTTCTTTGTAGTGTGATGAACATAGTGTAGTTCTGATGCGTGATTTGGCTCCACATAGTTATATGAGGGTCTGTTATGACCTCAATGGATGTAACATGGTTATTAAACCTGCTAATATGAATATAAGGCTCTGTTGTGAATTATATATGTGTTCAGGGGTATAATACTTATGCATTTCCTTTATGTATGAATCATTTCTACACATTGTGTGTTATTTCTCTTTTTTGGATGTAATGAGATGAAAACTCATTCTAAGTTCTTAGAATGTTGTATAGTTCTTTTCTGTCCTTCTGCATTTGATTATCTGTTATAAGATGATGCATTCTCACAAGACTCACATAAAGAAGAGACTCGGTGCTCGTGCGTGCCTCGGGTGAGTGCCCAGTTCTGCTAGGTGATAGGCTGACGTGCATGGGATTAGACTATTGTTCTAAGGGTATAAAAATGACTACATGCTTGAAAGTAGTATGGTTGGTGGGTTAGAATGTAACGTGGAAAATATTTGGGGGTTTTCTTATTTAAGTTAATACCTCAAAAATGCATGGTTGTACCCAAGTTTGTTATGAATAGAAACATATATCAGTGATACGGGTAAGAAATTTGCATGGTATTTTCTTATTGCTTAATAGTATATATCAAGTTGATAGAAATAAAACTGGTGAATGTTAGCATTGATTGTTTTAAACCCATATTTGCAAGAGATAACTTGAGGATAGATCCTTGTATCTTCATTTGTGGGATCAATAGTTTGTTTGATAGTAAAGATAGAACCTATAGACTATGAAAATCGAAACATACCTAAACGTGTTGTTTTCAAATAAATGATTTTGACTTATGCTGATTTGTGTTATAAATAATAGTATGTTGTTGTTCTTATTTCTTGGAAAGGAAATTTGGTTGAAATTCTTTCTTTCCCATGTAGTAAGAATGGACTAGCGAGCTAACCTTGGCATGAAAAGGAATATATGGATAATGTATTTCTTGTTTCATTTTTTGATGCTCGAAACCTTCTTGTGGGGGCATTTGATAATGTTTTTAAAAAATAAAGGTAAAAGAATGATGATGGTTCAGCTGGGTAAGGTTATTTATTGTCATTAGTTCATTTATTTTTTTTTATTTTTCCCGAGATCCTCATGATTTAGAGGGTTGGATCAATTGATCCATACCTTTTCATTTGAAGCATTTACTTCTTAATTTGATTATATATAGTTAAATAAAAATTTTGGAAAATTTTAAAAGTGGAAAATACAAGGGGAAACTCTTGATTTTTTTTGCAAGAATTATATACTTAGTATTTTTTATGGTTTGAAATTATGTGGATGAATCTTATGGCATGTAAATTATTCTACGATAATGAATGATTTAAGATAGATGCATTTTTCCTGGATTGTTAGTTCTCTTATATTCGTTGATTGGATTGATTCTTGTGTGCAATGATAATGGATTTGACGTACTTCGGGATCCTGAATCCTCCGTCAATCACATGAATTTTGATTGAATGTGCATAGGAATATATGAAGAGTGGTCCTTTGGGTAAACTTCACATATATCCCCCATCCTTCTTCCATCGCCAGCTATGGGATTGCTGGAAGATTCCATCTCCCAAACAGTTGCGGAAGCATTACCATTACAAGGTAGATGAGCTAGGATATGATAAATAATCTACTTTATCTATCAAAAAATTAGTTAAGAAATTATATTAACTTCTTCCTAGTTATATGAACTGACACCCCAAAACAAAACAATGTGGAAGGTTTAGTAACGATGAGTGGACATTCTTTCTGCGGTTTGGAAAGATTAGTGTTAGAATGGATGTTTTATATTGTGGATCTTGGATCCTATTGTACTTGTACTTATGATTAATAAAATTTCCTTGGGAAAGTTTTACTTTGTAAAATTTATTTGATGGATGAGACATTTTGTATATAAATATGATGGCTGAATTGTATAAGTATAAACACTTTATCATAATATGGGTTTGGGCATCAAATGATGTATTTGGTAAAGTTAGGAAATCATATATTTAATTACCTTATCCTTAAAAAGTTACAGTTCAATGGATTAAGTTATTTTTCCTCATACTTAATAACATTATGATTAGATTATGTATGGCCTATGTTTAAAAATTATACCAGAAGTTATATGATCATCTACTTCATGATAGAGTAGGCTAAGGGAAATAAATAAGGATGAATAAATGAGTTTTAAATCTAATTGAACTGGTAAATATGCATGGTCATTTTCATTGATGTAAAAATATTTAAATCAGATTTAGGGTATGGCTTATCCAATATATAGTTCTAATCAATAAGTAAATATTTGATAGAAATCTAACATAAGGTTAAAAAGACTAGTGCAATCATAAACATCAAGTTTTAAAGGGAATACCATCTAAATTTATGGGCAGATTGGTTCAACAAAGTAAAGGGTGTATATTCCATATGTAATGAAAATATTTTGATCTATTCAAAGACTTAGAGAGCTAAGTTCATTATTAGTATACACATTAATGGTTTAAGAAACTGCCTTGGTGACAGTCTGGAATGATCTAGATGGTATTATGCAACTAGTCCATAATAGATAGTAAAATAATCCACCTTGGACAAGAAAAAGTATAAAAGAAGAGAAAGTCTAGTAATATTAGAAACAAAGTAAAATTTTGGGAAAGAGGAAATTAACTCGTCTTGGTAATTGATTTGATACTTATAAAGAATTAAAGGACATTTAAATTATCTTAACTTCCTTCATAAATAAAAAGAACTATCTTATAAGATGAGATCATCTCTAGCCTAAATTAAGATAATAATACATTCCTAAATAACATGGATGTAAATTTGAATAAGGGATTTATACGCAAGTCAAACTATGGTAGGGCTAAAAATACTATTAAAACCTATTGGAACCTTGATTAAGGGTTTAACACCCTCCTTCTATGAAAATGTTTAGAATGTAGGAATGGGACAATGAGGTTATAATCAATTTCTTAATACGGTAACATAATAAGTAGTGGATTGGCCTCCCATGAGGTAACTATTGGTGCAAAATCACAGCACCCCTGGACGCACATCAGGCTTCTAGGTTGATGTTCAGGCATCCAGTGTGATTGCACAACATGGAAACCTCTCTCCAAGCGTGGGACTTGTAAAACCAAGAGAGGAATCTCCAGAGAAGGCTGGTTCCTACTCCTAAACTACCTGCCACAAGCTATTCCAGTGCAGGCAAGCTAATCTAATCCTAATATAACCGTGCCAAGGAGACAGAGAGAGAGAGAGAGAAAGGAAAAAACAGCAAAAGCCTACACTAAAACGGTGATACACCAGAGAAGGAGAATGTTGAAAATCTATCAAAACTGCCATGGGACAAAGAGAGGTGAGCAATGGGAAGGATGGACAGATGCATCACAGGCCCAAGGATAGATTTCACACAGAAAATGTCCCAAAACTCCATGAACACAGCTCCAAACCTACAATGAACATTTAGACATGCACAGATACCTGCAAATGAAGAGAGGCAAGGAGAGAACAAGCAAAAACGAGAGAGGATGGACAGATGCATCACAAAACACGTTTTGTTGCTCCAGAAGTTTGCACAGAACATCATTCCATTAGTAAAAGGCAAAAAATGCCATTACAGAGCAGGGAGGAGGTTCGAACTCCATTTTCAACCCTAGAGAAGAAAAGAAGGGAGGGAAGAGCCGAAAGAATGAACAACCTTTTTGCATTTTCTCAGAGCTTGCTCTTTTCCTCTCAGACAGGGGACTTAGAAAATATTTGAGGGGACTCTAGAAACATGATTTTTGGCCCCGAATCAATCAATTTTCCTGGGACTTGAATATTCTGATGCATGTTATCAAAATTACCCTGGGGGGGTGAATTTTGGATAACAGTTTGGCGACTCAGCGGGGTCATCTGCCTGCTAGATGAATGATCAGTAGCCTGAAGCATCCATTGGGCATGGAGTCATGAGTTGTAACCTGCAACTGATCTGAACTTTGAAAACCTCCCTCTGAGCCACTTGGAAACCCATTGAACCTGGAGTGTCTTCACCAAGATGCCACTGAAATGAACTGTGCAAGAGAAGAACCAGCAACACCAAAAACTATGTACAAAACTGAAAATCATACATGCCCCAAATGGAACATGCAGAGTGTGCACAAGCACTTCTTCTGCTGAAAGCAAATCTACCTACTCTACTCTAGCTGGAAGCAAAGGCAAGCTAAACAAACCCTGCAACTGGTTGTGATAAATAGCTTCCTTTCTTCAAAATTGGTAGCCATGCAATTGATTTGGCACTGATCATGGCTATTTGGATGGATGGAAAATCAACAAGAAGCTGGTCTTCTATCCAAATCATCAAGGTATCAACTGAAAAATCCAATACCTCTTTTAGTTGCTCTGCATTTGGATTGGAGAGGTATGGCATCTGATCCTTGGTACTTTGTAGCTCATCCTCATGCTCAGAAGCAAGCATGAATGGTTGTGGCTTCTCCTTTGGCTCCAATGAAGCCAAATACCTGATTGGGCAAGGTCTGATCCGTTTGACATGACCATAGCTCTGATTTTCAACTCCAAGAATGGAGTATTCTTGTAGACCCACCTGAATGGATGATGTGGAAGAAATGGTGGAATCCTTCTGTCCTTTCTCTTCCTCCAATGAAGAACATGGAAGATAAAAATCTTCCAATCTTGATCCCAAAGAGCTGCTGTAAGATGCAGGCTGCTGCAAATGAAAGCTTTCCTTCATGGCAGCAGGCTCTGGTGTTTGGAATGTAGATGATGAAAGAGAGAAAGGTGAAAGCTCAACCGGCTCTTCTCCATCAAAACAGTCCTCCAAATCTGACAGGTAAACTGCCTCATTGCTGTCCTGCTGCTCGTTTTCAACTTCCTCCATGGTGTCCTCTTGATCTGCAACTTGACCACCATGGTTTCCTTCACTCTCCAATATTGATTTTGAGAGATCAAACTCCTTTTCAGTACTTGAACTTGAGAGAGATGAAGTGGAAAGAAGAACTGAAGGTTCTCCTGTAGCCTGCTTTGTGCTCGAAGCCCTTGGATCTACACTTTTCTCCTTCACAGCTAGATTGTGCTCCTCATCTTTTGGATTTGGAGCAGCTTCTCCTTCCTCCAATGTTTGAAGAGAATCTTGCTCTTGATTGAAATCCTCCTCCAGCATGAAGTTTGTCAAGTCAAACTCTTCAATCTGCTGCTCTAGAGGATAAGTTGGGGCTGCAAGATCTTCTTCTTCAACAAAATGAGTCCTCACCACCATTTTTTCAACCTCAGCCTCTTCTGTGGGCTTCACCATCAAGGGGATCTTTGTCATCCCAAACTTGGCAGCCCAAACCTTCAAGTCGTTTGTTATTTCTTTTCTATTGGGCTCCTCTTCTTGCTGTCCTTGATGACTGATTTTTGCAAGTTCTTCTTCCCCACATGGAATTGGGAATGCAAAAGGAGGGATAGGTTGAAACTCGATTGATTTTACATTTTTTTGTGGTGGTGGAGGTAGAAACTCTTGTTTCTTTGGAGGAGGGGGTGTTTCTCTTAGCTCTTGTGGAGGGGATGACTGTTTGGAAGGGAAGAGGAAAGAAGAATCGAGGTGCGGTGGAAGACTGAGAGGTGGAGACATGGATTCAACACTTGGGACAGCAGATGGAGGGTTTGAAACTTGACACTGCTGAAATGAAACAGATTGGGAAAGAGGAAAAGAAAATGCATGAGAAGGTGTGCTTACCCATTGACAAGGTTGCTGAAAACTCCTCTCATACACCTCTATTTCTTCAATCCACTTTGCAAGCAAAGGCAGCGTTGCAATCATGAAGTCAAGCTTCTCCTGAGGGCTGTAATGCCTTGGAAAAGGTCCCACCCATGGACAGGGTGCTCCACAACCGATTCCAAATGCTCTCATCTGTGCCTGAGCCCTAGACTGCACTATGCTTACCTCCATCTTTTGGATTTTCTCCAACAGACCAGCATCTTGGATCTGATGGTCTTCATTGTCTGTATACTCTTGCTCTTGGAAAGCTCCATAGCCAAACTGACTTTGGCACTATTGTTCATATGAGTATGCATGCTAATCTGGAGGATTTGTAAAACATGTTGGAGGTGGAATATACTACTGTTGTTGATATGAATTCCATGATGGAAATGAAGTCATGATTGCACAACTTCATAGAATGGAAAAGAATGGAAGGGGTGGAAAGAAAGATGGATGAAAATGGATGGAAACGGGTCTGCAACTTTAGAAAAATGGGTTGCTGATCAGATGAAGTCGCCAGATGTGTTTGCAAGTGCCTCCAAAGGCTGAAATCTTCATAGGAACACATCAACCTGCAAAAGATGAAGTGAAAGAACTCTAAGGTCCCACCGGACGTGCCAAAACTGTTGGTGCAAAATCACAGCACCCCTGGACGCACATCAGGCTTCTAGGTTGATGTTCAGGCATCCAGTGTGATTGCACAACATGGAAACCTCTCTCCAAGCGCGGGACTTGTAAAACTGAGAGAGGAATCTCCAGAGAAGGCTGGTTCCTGCTCCTAAACTACCTGCCACAAGCTATTCCAGTGCAGGCAAGCTAATCTAATCCTAATCTAACCGTGCCAAGGAGACAGAGAGAGAGAGAGAGGAAAAAACAGCAAAATCCTACACTAAAACAGTGATACACCAGAGAAGGAGAATGTTGAAAATCTATCAAAACTTCCATGGGAAAAAGAGAGGTGAGAAATGGGAAGGATGGACAGATGCATCACAGGCCCAAGGATAGATTTCACATAGAAAATGTCCCAAAACTCCATGAACACAGCTCCAAACCTGCAATGAACATTTAGACATGCACAGATACCTGCAAATGAAGAGAGGCACGGAGAGAACAAGCAAAAATGAGAGAGGATGGATAGATGCATCACAAAACACGTTTTGTTGCTCCAGAAGTTTGTACAGAACATCATTCCATTAGTAAAAGGCAAAAAATGCCATTACAGAGCAGGGAGGAGGTTCGAACTCCATTTTCAACCCTAGAGAAGAAAAGAAGGGAGGGTAGAGCCGAAAGAATGAACAACCTTTTTGCATTTTCTCAGAGCTTGCTCTTTTCCTCTCAGACAGGGGACTTAGAAAATATTTGAGGGGACTCTAGCAACATGATTTTTGGCCCCGAATCAATCAATTTTTCTGGGACTTGAATATTCTGATGCATGTTATCAAAATTACCCTGGGGGGGTGAATTTTGGATAACAGTAACCAATAATGGGCATTGGGGGTTCCTAAAACTTGCATAGTTTAACTTGTTAGGAAATAAGTGAGTCTTGATAGGTTCACCTACTTAAGTTTAATGAATCCATGTAACTATGATGTGACGATGGTGAGGCGATGGGGAGATAAGTTTGGATATTATGTGCACTCATCTATACTAACTGTACATAGTACAACTAAGAAACTTTACCCAAAGTAATGTGCTTGCTAGGTACATTGTCTAATCATTATTATTCCTCAAATCCTAAAGTGCAGGATACATGATGAAGTTTACTAAGTGGACTCTAGGTAAACACTAGAGGATTAATCATAATATATCACAACCAAAATACGGTAAAACCAATGGGTTAATTATGAACATTCAAATGAATGTTAAGGGTGATCGTGGAGATTAGGGATTTTTAACTCTTACAGCTACACAAGGTTTATCACTATGTTATAGGATGGATTAAATTATGAAGACATGATGCATAAAATAGTTTTAGATAGTTACCTAATTTACTTATGTAGAAGAATGTCTTCTCATTACTAAATTAATTTGACTTACTGCATTAACTATTTTTACCTAGTAATCTGATTTGTAAATGAAGAGGAATGTCTAAATGTTGTTATAAAAAACAATTCCTACTAATTTGGGTGTCAAATTTGATGTTATTACTATTGATTGAGTCAGAAACTCGAAAGTAGGCATCCATAAGACAAAATTGGTGAGAAGCATTACTCATTTTAAAGGATACTAACTCATGCTAATGTCATTTTTAAGAGACAATACATTAATGAGGGAAAAGTTAAAAATGCATCTAAGGGATTTTGATCAAGTATATAAAATAATAAAAGATAACTATGTACAATGAATAGTGAAATATAAGGCATAGAACAAGAAATAGATTTTAATGGATTAAAGAAGGAGTGCTAAATTGTAAAATATAGAGAGGTCCATTGCATATTCCTAGAAGAAAGAACCAAGAGTTGAAACCATTTGTTTTGCAAAGAAATTGAAACTTATCCTTTTTCTACCTGTCCTCAAACCCTAGACTAATTTGTTTATGGAAAATGCAATAACAAAAGGTTTTATGAATAGAAACTCATGATATTTATAACACATATCTTCCAAGGGATGTATCAAAGGAATAAAGTGGTTTCAGGCTCCAAAATTCTTCCACATGTAAGTAGTTATTAACAGTCCTCATGAAATCCTGTAACTAAGATTTGACGACCTAATTTGGAACCTTGAACTAAAGATTTGGAGCATTCTTGACAAGAATTTTTAATGAAACTTGGGATACAAAAGATAAGACCTAATGGGTACTTTAGAATGTTTTGATTTTATTTGAAAATCTCCTAGATAAAAAGATATATTTTATAAACCCTCAAGGAAGGGATAATAAGAAGTTTGGTGGTTAAGTAAAAATATGAAAGAAATTAAGTTTCATCTTAAAGATATCAGATAAGATACCTTTCTTGCACCATAAGAAGGATAATAAGAGGCTTGACATGGTATTACATTTTCATGAGTATGCACAATTTACTCCCAACATGATAAATTGAAAAATTCAATGCAAGAAGATGCATATGGGACTGTGACTAAGAATGAAGGATCCCTGCAAAGAGAAGGTATGTTCATTTTTGCTTAATAGGTCATTGAATTTTTATGGAGTGATGGCTACTTTTCTTGACCCTTTAAGAAAGAATGAAAAAATGAGACACTTGGAAGATATAAACTATACAGTGTATACAACATAATGAAAAGTATTGTACAATTATGGATTTAAGGCTACCATGACACAATAATGACCTCACCTAAGGCTAAATGAAGACACACAATTATGAGAACTCTTTGTAAGAATTCCAACTAGATAAATATGTTATCATGGTGCTTATGCAAGTGTATATTATGAGAAATAACCATTGAAGCCTACGCAAATCTATAGGTATAGTTTTGGAGCCCATCCCTTGAGTATTTTTGGTACATTTATAACATGAAATAATGATAGTGAGATCACATGATGATGACCTTCTAAGAAGTGAACATATAGACATTATTTGTGGAGTATGAATCTATAGTTTGGAATTATTGATAATTTTGGCTAAGAATACTGCAAAAATATTTTAGGACCTTGGAAAAAATTGCAACTAATATTTTGAAATGATTATCATGTTTTGGAGTTCAATATTTGAGTTCTCAAGTAAATGGATATGGCATATATGCTGGGAAATCATTGAAAAAAGGTTTCGTGAGGTGACAAGGTCTCAAGAGGATACCAAAATTTATTTAAAATGCACTGAAAATATGTGATAGGGATCTATATAGTAGGTTGAGGAAAAGATGAAGATGACGAGAAGCTAAGGGCTTATGTAATATTAGATAGTCAGAATTGGTATTTTATCTCAAAGGAGGTTGTCCAAGTCCAGTGGGAACTTGGTTTAGTCAAGAAGAAAGTATCGCAAAGCCATTACAAGTGTAAAATAATGAGAAAATAGGGTATGAAGACAAAATATATTGATTTGCCAATGATGCCTTAAAAGGACAACTCTAGAAGATGGTGTAGATCCAAGATGAATCCAAGATTGTATAAGAGGAATAAATTCTTAGGGGGATATATTTAAATTCCCAAGATAGGACCATGAATCAAATTTTTTACTAGTTGAAGTCAAGAAGAAAGAGTACAATCATAGGGTGATCCTCTAAACAAGTAAGTTCATCTACACTCATTGTTGTCTGTGGTTTTCATTTTTCTTCATGAAAATTATTCAAGTACCTTTTTAATAGATGTCAAAAGGGGAGAGTGAACCAAGAAACACCTGAAAAGGTCTTGTAAGTGTAGGTCTTGTTTGTGGTAGTTTCCATCATTGACAAAGAGGGAGATTTTTGGATGTCATTGTCATGTGTTGTCATTGATTTCAAGTGGTTAGTGATGTCATATGATGTATAATGTGTTTATGTTTCTTCCCAATTTGTCCAGGTGTCTTCATGAGATGTCGAATTATGAGTTCAAGTGAATTCAAGTGTTCAGGCATGGTCTAGGTGCATGGTCAAGCAATCAAGTTTTGGAAACGTGTTCTTACAAGGATTCATGAAGGTTCCATAAGGTCAAACATGGCCAATGAGATGTGTGTGAAGTGTTAACAAGTATGTAACAAGTCAACTTGGTAAAATTGGTGAAGAGTCAAGTAGGTATAGGCTTTATTCTAGTCCTAAATCAAGCAGGTTGGCATGGAAACTCAAAAAATAAATCAATTCATAGTAGGAAAAGCATGATTAGAGAAATATGATCTTGTATATCAGCCATAGGAGGAGTATTAGGTACATAATTAGGCATATAGATCATGAATTTGATCATTCTAAGGTTTTTCAGGTAAGACGGACCTAGTATACAAGAGAGATTGATGAGCCAAGGAATGATGATGCAAACCAAGTATGGCATGAGCATAATATGGTGTTATATGAGGTATAAAATTCTTCACAAGTGCATAATAAGGTGATTGGAGAACTCATATAGGTCTAAATAAAATTCTCTCTCAAGACTAGAGAACTAATGTTACAAAAATGAGATGGGGTAGAGATTTATAGAGAAAACTATGATGAATTGGTCATTATAGTACATTAAGGGGTGATTTTTTAAGGTGTGGTCAAATTTTCAAGACCTAAGGAGGTTTTTTGTGTAATTTATGGAAGTTTTTCCAAAACTGAGGTTTTGGAAAATGTAAATTAAACACCCTAACTTCTTAGCACATGTTCCAAATTATGAGGGATTGTTAAGATAAATCATAGAATAAATTTTTATAGTAGATTCCAAGTTTTAAGTAATGCAAAAGGTTTCATTTTTATTGAACTTGATTTGAGAAATTTATCAGCAATCTTCTGAGCATGTTCTCTTGGTGTCCAAGTAGTGTTCTGAATTAACATAAGTAAACAAGTGAACTTGGTGTAAATTGTTACAATAAGGGCTCAAAATATCTCCACACATATTTTTAAAGATCCTTAATCAGTTGAAATGGTTTCTATTTTAATATCATGTTGTCTTGGAGAAGATGAAAAAACATTCTTGCTTGAAAGAAGTGCTCTGAGCTGTCTACCTTTATCTCTTTCTTTTAATAAAACTTGACATCATGCATAGAGACTAAAAAACTCTCCTCATCTTAGTTTTGCAGCATTTGAGTAAAATCTTAAAGTTAGTGGTCCATTTTATTATTGACAAGACTCTTGGAGTCATGATTTTCCTTACACAAATATGAAACTGAGCTATTCTTCATCCAAAGAGAAATTTTGATGTAAAATTTGTAATGTCTCCCTCCAATGAAGGTTCTTAGCATCTCAATATTGAATACAAATAATTTAATTCAAATATTTTGTTTTGAGAGCTCTTCTCCTTCTCAATGAAAACTTTGTTACCTGCTCCATTTAACAATAATTGCAATTCTCTATAATTGGCATGATGGAACTATCTTCATGATGCAAAAATTACAAAAATGATTGGAGGATTACATCACTCAACTACAACACTTTGAATTTTTTCAATTTTATTGTTTGTAGAGGGAGAAATTTTTTTCTTTCGCTATAGGGCATGAATTGTGTCACAACCTTGATTTATGGTTTTTCCAAGAATTTTTAATCTATTCTTTAAATTAGACCAACGAAAATTCATGAATTTTTGATATGTTTTTGATGGGCACAACTCAAAATGTTTGTAAAAATGTTTTTGGTGAATGATCAAATGTACAGTGACATGTATTTATCAAAAGTTTTTTTTTTCACATTCATGGTTGTAGCAAGACTTGAATAAACCTTTCGTGTTTGAGTGATATTTCTCGAACGTTCAAAACTCGTTAAGGATTATTGAGCCTACACAAGTGTCAAGAAACTCTTAAAGAAGAATGGGTTCTAAAATAATATTTCTTAGATAGAATCACACATATTCCCTTACAAGAGCACATCTAGGAGTACGTACATCAAGTTGCAAGCATAATCTCATAATTCAAATTTACAGGGTCTCTACCAATTGGCTTGTCTCCATGAATTGGTTGTTACAATTGACAGAAACCAGTCTATCTTTTCTAACTAGTGTCCTTGGTACTCAAAGTTTATTCTATTCCTAAGAAAACTATAATTATGTCTTCAATTTGTCACAAGACAAATGATTTCCTAAAAATCTTCTTTGAATACCTCCAAGAAGTTAAATCAAATGTGTGAAGAGTCTAACATTCATCTTGATTGCATAAGGTTATCCTCTTTCTCGAGATGGTAGGTGAAAGGTTTTTATTTGAAAACAATGAGATTTGAAGTTGAAGAGTCTTAGTTCAAAACTGAAGGTTATTTTTTTCCTTTAGCTAGGAGATTGAGGTAAAGAAAGATAATAAATTGAAGACATATGGTGTCTTGTACGGTGGAATGATAAATTTGAAAAATTATGAGAAGCTAAAACGGCATGTTGGTGTACAAATAAAAGTGAAATGACCAAGATTGATATATAGAAAAAGTAAGAGACAATAAAGGGAACTTAAGAGAGAGTAGTTGATGAGGTGAAATAAAAAGGAGATATTGCATGAAATTTAGGAAGATATGAGTAGAGAGAATGAACTCGTGGGGTGATTAAAAGGAGTACAAAGATGATAGGAAATAAATTTGCAAATAAATAGGTGATTGCAGGGTATAACAGTGAGATAACAGAGTTCTATGAGAATAGAGAACAATTTTTTAAGAGAGTGAATGTAGTGAAGGAAGAAATACAACAATATCTTGAAGAACCTATGATAGAAATTCTGGGTTAAGTTGCTCATCTATTTGGATAGTAGGTGCTTCCTTTCAAAACAATATGTCAAGTCAAATCACGGTAGAAAAAAACCTTGGAATTCATATAGTACAATAATAGAACCTTTTTAAAGAGGTAACAACTAGTGAACAATAGTAAACAATACCTGTGAAATTATGAATAGGAATGAAAGTTGAGATTATAGTGATATGATACCAGGCCTAAATAACTCACATTGAGTATACTAATTTGAATTAGATCGAGAATAATAGGTATATAACTAGAAGAAAGAGACTTAGCGAGTGAATCAAGTTCATTTTTAAGTTGCAATATTGGGGAAATGGGTAAAGTGTTTTAGTAAAGTTATCATAACCAGTTGATGCAGCAACAAGACAACTTTATGATCTTCTTGTATGCTTGAATTACCTAATAAGGTCCTTAGGATAGAATAATTTGGCGCTTATTTCTCTATCACCTAAGTGGGTGCTCAGTCCTACATCTAGTAGGTACTAGGTGTCATCTGAAGTTGGTACTTCACAGATCAAGTAGGTGTTTGATCAATTGTAAATAAGTGCTTAGAATTGGTAAGTCAGATTGGTGTTCAGAACAAAATGCTGATTTCAAAGTTGGTTTTTCCCTTCTTGGGTTTTCCCACTATAAACACTGAGTAACTCTCATTTTTACTTCTTCTTTCAAATTCTTCTTGTTTTCTTAGTTTAACTACTAGTTTAATTTAATTAACATAGATGGTTTTGAAAGATCTTAATTGTGATGAGCACTAATTCACCCCCCCTCTCAGTGCTTATAATATCCAACTGAATTGGCCTATGCAGATTAAGGTAATGTTGATCATCCCATCTATTTTTTGAGAAATTTTTTTAAGTCGGTCAAGAAAAACTATAAAAATAGATAGCAAAAATATTTTTCAATGATATATACACTTCACAAGTTTAGAAAATACTTTTTGGCCGTGCACATTTTATATTCTACATTGATCGTATGACTTTGAAGTACTTAGTCAATAAATAATTTTTGCATTGGTACATTTTTTTTGTTGGATCCTTCTCTTCTATGAGCTATATTTATATGTTGTAGTGAACCCTAGAAAGAATAGATCAAAACCAGAACACTACTCAAGGATTAACTCGGGTGAATACACACAAATTATAGAATATATTATGCAAGATGGTAAGTTATTTATACTAAACTAAACGCTAACAGATATAGATGAAATTAAACTATTATTGCACACTAGAATCACACTTGAAAGTATAAATACCATAGAGAAGACAAAGTTTTCCATTCGTGCGATGCCATATCAGCTCATTGGATGATATTAACAAAAAAATAGGTAGAGATGAAGTCTTGCATAGGTGTGTGATGGAGCATGTGCCTAACACTATGATGGATGAAGCACATGGGGTAAATAGTTGTGGTCACTATGCAGGAGAAGCAATAGGGCATAATATATTTCTTGCAAGTTTATGGTGGGAAACTTTCTAAAAAAAACAAGCCATTTTTTAAGGCTTATGACAATTTGCAGAGGATATTGGGATGAAATGTTGATTTGCCTTATAACATGTGAAGATCCATTTTAGAAGTGGGTGATTGACTATATTACCTACATATACAAATTACCTAAAAAGGTGGGAAGAAGTTAAACCTTACAAAGGATTTCACAGCAACAACAATAACTAGGTTTTTTATGGGAAAATATCATAAGTTGGTATGGTTGTGCATTGAGTCTTACAAGTGATAGGGGAATTCATTTCCCTAATGAGAAAATAAGGATATTATTACCATAGTTCATGGTGGCACACCATAAGACTACACCCTATCATTGGAAAGCCAATGGAACTAGAGACCTTCAATAAGATCTTGGGGAAGACATTAACAAATATATCTGATGTTGGAAGGAAGGATTGGGATGAAAATGTATAAGTAATTTTATGAGCATAAAGAACAACTTATAAGAAGTTGAATAAACCACACCTTTTAAGTTGGTTGTTTGTCATAGAGAAAAATTTTTCAAAGAGTTTATGTTACCCTCCCTGCATATTATGCATGTAGGAGGATTGGATGATGAGAAATAAATAGATGAGTGCATTAATAAAATAATGTAGTTAGATGAGGAATGTCATTGTGCAATTGATTAAGAAGATAAAGAAAGCTATAGACAAAAGGCTTGAAATGAGAGGAATATTAAAAATAATTCTTTTGTAGTAAGGAAGATGGTGCTCTTGTATGACTCAAAGTTTACACACCATCCTAGAATTCCTAAATTGCATTGGTTGGGACCATTTGTAGTAACTAAGATATTGGAATTTGGAGCATTTCAATTACAGGAGACTGGATGCACTATATTTCCTAGTTAATTTAATGGCAGTAGGTTGAATCCCTATTATAAATAAGCTTATTTTATGTTTTTAATAAGGAAGTATTTCTACTTAGATTAGATTTACCTTTCTAATTTATTTTCTTTATGGTTTGTTGTAATAAGTGTGTTCATATGCAACAGGATGATTAGTCTATGTTTGATTAATGTATAGAAGGACCGCACATACTTTAGTGTGGAGTGAATCAGATGGAAGTACATGCAAGAAATGAATGTGATGTTGGTACTTCTTGAGAAATGGTGAATGTGAGCAGAACAATGTGAAAGAATGATGTCTAATGGAAAAATATTCTGGTACATGAAAGATGGTGCTATGAATGGATAGATATTTTGAAAAGGTGTTTGAGGATGCTAGTATTTCATAAACATTTCTCATATTTAGAAACCACATGAATGGAGAGATGTGTAGTGTAATGTGAGGGAGGTAGTAAAAAGATATACTACTTGGAAAATGGCGTAGAGGAAGGATGTGTGTGGTGCAAGGAGATGTGTGCAAAAGACCTGCAACCTGGGATTTAGTAGCACATCTAAAGGTTATGATTATCACGTGTGGAAGAGAAAACCACAAGAAAATTAAAAAGTGCATTTAAAGAAAAACCTGTAGTATGTGAGGAGAATTTAATGTGGATAAAATTGGGAAAAACTATAAATAGTGGGTGAGTGAATTCATTCTTACCTTTCCTTTGACGAATTTTTTTGATTGAAGAACAAAATTGTGACTAAGTGTAATGAGATAAGTATAAAGAGTGAGGAAAACAAAAAATCTAAGACAAACTAGGACGAAATGCACATGACCTTAGGGTTGAGAGCTCCTTCAGAGGAAGTGGAATCTTGGAGAGAAGTTGTGGAGGAAATAATGAGAAAGAATTGGGGTTCATAAAGTTTGAATTTGTAGAGATAGGCCACGGGGCTTGAAAATCGAACTAGGGCATGAAGTTAAGAAGAAAATAGAAAGGGTTTGAGAAAGAAGGTTGAAAATTTGACTTATCATGCATAATGAGTGAAAAAGTAAGTTTAAGTAGCTAGGGCACATACATTGTAAAATTTATATTTTTCATAAGTTGAAATAGAAAATGGCACTAAAGAGTTCTCCCATGATCAAGAAGTCCCCAAAGAACAAGAATAAGAATAAGAATGTGGAAGAAGCACTTGAGGAATGGTTCTCTCAAATGTAGCACCCATAGAAAGTGGTTGTAAGGCAGCCATGGGTGTCACATTTGACAAAATGCAAGATAATTGATTATAATTATCACATAGAGACCCATGAAGGATAAATAAGTAAATATATAATGAAGGAAATAACCCAGAGAATGACAGAAGGAAAACTTGTTATTAATGATAAGGTGAAGAAGAACATGGAGAGTGTAGGGTTATGCAGTTGTATGAGCTTCCATACTTTTGGGATGCTAGAGAACCTCTACCAATGGCTTATGTTGAGGGTGCACAAAGAATTTTTATGCTTTACAGGAAGGATGATGTGACTAACCCCATAATTGATTGGAAAAGTGACTGGCTTATGCGACATTGGAGTAGAAATAGGACTAGATTTGGAAGAAGACATGTCAATGGAAGCCACAAAACACATTTCAATTACTAGAGAGGGAAGCACACATTCACAATCACAAGTATAACTAACCCATGCACAAGGGTGGAAATGCTTCTTGTAAGTTGCAACTTGGGTGCATTTGAATGTTGGCTGGAATTAAATAGGAAGTTGTTGCATTTCACACAAAAAATGACACAAAAGAACCTACAAAACATTTTCCTGTATATTTTTGAAGGCATATTTGAGGAGGCTAAATTCTAGGTAAGCAAGGATGAAAAGATAACATAGGGAAGAATTTTGATATTTATTGTGTTTTGGGAGACAGGATTACCTGGTGGTCAAGAGAAAAATATGTGGATCTATCCATTGAAGAATAATTTTCCCACACAGAGGTTTGAAAATTTCACTTATGATGGGGTAATAACAAACCTTTACAAAATACACATAGAAAAATGGTACATGAGATTGTACGACACATTTGAGAATGAATGGTGCCTACTATAGGTAGCTTTCTTCATTATTAGACAAACATGTAGAGTTTGTAGTGCATCAACATTTTTTCCTTGGTCGGTTCTTACTTAGCAACATAGAAATGGGCATGTGGTGTAAATTTCCATTTTCCTTAAGTTAAAATTTAGTGCAGAGAATTTTGATTCAAATTGTAATACTTTACATCAAGCTTGTGTGTTTCCATCAAATTCGGTGTATGTAGATATGGTGGAACATGAAAATATAGAATTGAGCCCCACTATGTTCATAGTGGATAAGAATGCATATAGAGTATATATTTATCTTAGGCCCAAGTTGAAGGATGGGAAGTATATCATGCATGAGACCTTCATCTTCCAGAACCACTACAAATGAATAAAACATTATGGATGGCTAAGAGAAAGCATGAAGATACTCCACACCAACAAGAATAAAATGTGTAAGTGGAAGAATAAGAAGATGATGATGAATAAGAAGAGATTGCATTGGACAAAAGTAGAAGGAAGAAAATGTAAATGTATCTGAGAGAAGAAACTAATGGTGCAAGTACCTCAGAAGCACTTAAGGGGTCTCCATCAGCCACACCCATTAAACCAAGTCCCTTGAAGAAGTAGCAGATCCCAGTGAGGAATAAAATTCAGTTGATTTATGTTAAATAATATGAGGAGGAATTGGAAGAAAGGGTGGCTAAGGAGATAACACGTGAGAAGGAGAAATTGCAAGAAGATATGTCAGTGCACGATGAGGATCCTACATAGGAAGAAGAGAAACCATATGAAGAGAATGTGGAGGTAGAAAATGAATAGGAGATGTGTGATGCACCTAATGAGGACCCTAGGGGTGATGAAGAGCATGAAGATGAATGAAAATTAGAGCACAAAGAGGAGGAGCCCAAGGGAGAAGAAGGGAAGGAAAAAGGTGATGGAGAATAGCCACTTGGGAAGACACAGATCTTAGAGGAGGTGATGGAAGTAGTGTTCAGTTCAACATTGTGTGAAAGATGTTGAAGGAGAAGAGAGGTGAAATAAGGAAAATAAAAGAACATCTATAGGCACCTCTAATGTATTTTATTGATGATCCACTGAAGGTATTAAGGGCCAGGTTCCAAAGATCAGTGTCTAAGGAGGATCTTTTTAGTTGGGAATTGTTCAATCAGGATGTGACTCTTATGCGCATGAAGAAGATGATTTCTTGGAGTATGCATACGCATATGGAAGAACCAAAAATTAAGGAAAGTAAGGAATCATACTCCAAGATGAAGTTAAAAATGAATCCAGAAAATACATTCCCTGTTATTGAACCTACAAATATTTTTGATGTGCAAGACTATAATGTGCTTAACAAGATAATTTCTGAGGTTGTAAAGAGGAACATAGAAAAAGGAAATGTAATAAAAAAATATGTAGGAGGGCATAAGGAAAAAGGACGAGAAGATTCAAGAGCTCATGGAAAAATTATAGGATAAGAAGAAGAAGACAACAAATTCTTATGAAAATGTGGAAGGCATAATGGAAAGCATCACTCGTGCATGCCTAGAATTGGTGGAGCAAGCCCAGGATGAGTACTCCATAGAGATGTACTACCTAGAGGACTTGGTGCACATGACCTTGGTGGAGAGGAAGAATAAACAAGGGGTTTTAACAAAGGAGTTGGAAGAAAGAAAGAGAAAGAATAAATAAGAGATGGAGAAAATAAAAAAAGAGTATGAGGCTTTGATCACAGAGGTTAAGGATGACGTGAAGAAGGTAGAGTGGACATTCAATAACTACCAATATTTAGATCCTATTCTTAGTGTTCATACTACCAAGGAATAAGTAGATATTACAAAAATATAACCCACAATGAAGAACAATAAGGTAGAGCATGAGAGGGTCATGGAAGAGATTGTAGAGAAAAGGGAACTAATAAAAGAAATGAAGGATAACCTTGCAAAAACACTCAAATATATCCACCCAGAGATGTTGAACAAAATGGATCCACTAGAGGGTGTTACCTCAAACTTAGAGGTAACTGGTATTGTTGATTCAACACCGGATAAGGCAGCCCAAGAGCTTAAGGAGTGGAAGGAGATGGAAAATATATTAAATAGAGAGTTTTTAGAGCTTCTCCAAATGTGTAAGGACTGAGGATTTGTGGTGCATGCAAGCATATTATTTGATTGGTTACTTGGGTGAAGGCCCATATTATTTATTCTTTGGATGCATCATTCTTTCATTCTTGGTTCAATTATTTCCAAGGAAAGATAATAATCCTAGTGTGGTGTAATATTGGTTAGAGAAAATGGCTAAGTGTGAGTCATGTGCAAAAGTTGGAGACACCAAACAAAAGGGTGTGCAAAGAGTAGGGGTTAAAGATAGGATAGTGTGACAGAGGTATGTACAACATAGATGAACATGTTAATGCGTAAGGTTCCATCCACATAAAATAGATATAAGACATAGCCATTTTATAGCAAAAGGATATAAATAAGAAAGAAACCAAGTTGACATGGTACGAATGCTAAGCCCAGAAATAGGAAAACAAAGAGGTAAAAGAAAATGAAGAAGGTGATATAATTATAGGAATTAAATCATGTTAAATACGAGCTATTTATAGATTGAAATAGAGATAAATAAGATATTTAAGGGCATGCAATCTATGTTTAACATGTATATTATTAGGATAAACACATGTAAGAAGTAAAGTGCAAGTCCCCACCATGTATAAATAGGAGTAACACCCTTGTATTTGGTATCCTTATGATGTATGTGTAAGATAAGGTCCATAGAGAATTATTCATGTGTGCAAGGTATAAAACATGGATGTAATTGGAGTATGGATGTAATCAATGAGTATTTCATATAATGACTTATTTTTGCAATGGATAACTATGTATGGGTTGCCAATATTACTAGATCTGAACATGATATTATGGGAATTCAAATAATCCTACTTATTATGTATGTTGAATGAATTCCTTATTATATGTGTTGCTAATCTTGTAAGATGTATTATCATGTTATAATGGTTATGATGATTATATGTTTTCTTTAACCACATCCTGATAAACAAATTAAAGGAGGGACCTGTTGGTTTCATGTGCTTCAGGTGACCATTCAGACCCATGTATGGATGAAGTGCCAACACATATAACCTTATAAATTGATTGAATACTAGAAAAATAAAAATAATAAACCCCCATGTGATTCTATCTCCATTTTTAGTTTGGGTCCTTGCTTCATCTATGATTCTTTCTTCTATAAACATGACAATATTATACTTGGTACCTTGTGCCATTTTATGCACAATATACAAAATATTCTTCTTGACCTCTGACCATATTTTAGAGGAACCTAATTTGTAACTCACTAAGTGCATAACTTCTCTTGTTCCCACATAAGTAATGTTTATAAGGTTGAAGGTGCAACTTCCCCTTTGAAATTGAATTTAGGTAGCTATCTCCTCCACTGCTGCCTCGTTGCGTAGAGAAAACACTATCTCCTCGCCACTATCACACAACCATGTTACTATACTAATTTATTTTTTAGTTAGGCACATCCTCCTCCCTAAAAAGTAGAAATAGTCCTCATGGACTCACGACATCAGCCATTGGTATAGTCATGTGGGATTATTGAAAAAGTGTAACTCATATAGATGCAATGCTCCCACATCTTCAAAGGTCTTGCACACCTTGTCATAAAAAGCTATCTATCCTTTTGGAGTCTGATGTCTCATTTATTTCAAAAAATCATTTTTAATGTTTATCTCATGGCCCTATGCGAGGTGGTTATATTCACTTATTTTGCACTTCCACAGCTGATACGCCCATGTTTTGATGCAGCCTAGAATTTACCAAGAACAACCCAGGCATGCTAGCACATCACTCAGCCTAGATTGAGCACTCACCTGAAGCACGCAAAGGCACTAGGCCCCTCCTTAGAGTTTCTTGTGTAGGATGTGAACATGATGAAGAGTTAATGCATTCAGCTCCATAAACAATATAAACTTTCCACAAAGAATATTCTAGATCTATATCTTAAATAATCATGAATCAAATGATAAACATAATGAAATTATCCATGAAATGACTAGTTATAGTCACGTTTGACACCATTATTCATCTAATACACTCCATTATGTTAAATAAAGTAAATACATAGAAGCTTGTTACAATAATTAGTATCATAGCTCATGAAGGCATTAGTTCTGGTAGCATAAATCCATATTATATCACTACTTAGCACTCTCTCTAATCTACGTAGATTAATACATATTTATAAGGGTGGGGACTTGCCCTTCACCACTTACATAATTCCCAAAATAGGTCGCATGCTGAAAATAGCCATGCACCTTTACAATAATAAACACACATGAAAATTCCCTAATAATAGATCTCTTCTAGTTAATTGATAGTGGTAATCCTATTATTAACTCGAATTCATGAAAATCGCTTAGTATACGCTCTTCCAAAAATAGCATTTACATGCCACGCAAGTTTCCATCTAGCTGTGTTACCCGCATGCTATCTCCAAAAATAGCCCATAACCATGAAAATGGCTAAGTCCACATTCATTACATGTTTTGCATGCACTTCCTTCCCTATCCTTCCATGCCTTCAAATCTGCCTTGCTACCACGTGCGAATCTTCTGTGCATCTTCTTCTTGGTGTCATACTTTGTTTGCTCAACATTACCCCACACTAAACAACATTTCCACCCCAAAAATGGTTTCCTCCCAATTCCTCAAAGAATAAGAATGGAAGAATATATAGAATGAATTTTTGTACAAAGAATAGATTTTACTCTTAAGTACATCCCTCTTCCACTAGGAGAATCAACTCGAGATATTCTTCCTTAATTTCAGCTTCTAAAGCTTGTCAATCATCCATCACATTCTTTATCTTTTCTGGGATATCTGTAGTGATACCCTCCAACTCATCCTGGGTTATATCTCCCTTCTCATTTTGTAATACTATGAAAACATTAGTCATAGCAGACATTCATCCTTCAATAAGATCCATATTTTGTGTTATGATCTTTCCAAGCTCATCCATCCTTTCCTTATGCAGTTGATGTGCTACTACAAGGTCTTCACACTTTTCTTCACTAATGAAAATCACTACGCATGCCCCATAGTCTCATCCTTCATTTCTTTCAAAAATTCATCATCCTCCAATATGGTTCTTATTCATATTACTGATTCTAGAGCTGCACAAATATTCAATACCCGGTCTATTTTCTTCAGCTCTTCCTATAAAGTCTAGAGAAAGGCTTTGTAAGATGAAATATTTCTAACTAGTGAGGTCCTTGCTCTCTCTGCTTCCTGTTCAGGGTCCTTTGGTTCTGGCATCCAAATCAGTCCATCCTCTAGCACCAAATTAACTAATGTGCACACATAATGCATAGCCGAAGGAAACTTATCAGGTACCTTTGACTATAGGTGTGGTCTTGCTTTCAGGACATAGTCTCCAATTTATCCTACCATACTTTTAAAGGCCTCATTCTTTTTCTACTCCAAGTTCTTTTCTCCTTGTAGACACGTTATTTCTGCAGCTCTGGCCATGTTATCTTCTCGTAGCACTCTAATAGTGATAGCCTTATCTATGTTCCTCCGCACCATTTCTATAGATACCTTAACTAAGGAATTTATTACCTGCTCATCGGAGATGAGAGTGGGATTTATAGTCATGTCTCTACTTTGTGGCACCTTGTTCATTCTTTGGGACACACATAAATCCTCACATACATCAAAATTTGGCTCAACCATGTGATTTTTCATTGACCAGGATAGATGTTTCCTTATACGCGTAGTGTTCATGTCTTGGTCCATCAACTCCTATCCATGCAACTCCTTCAGGCCCACTGTATTCTGGAATTGAGCACAAAAAATGTTACATGTGTCTTCATTATAGCCCATATGCGGAACATTGTATTCCTCACTTGTTTGCTTCATTCTTGGCCCCTTAGGTACCTGAATGGACATGTTTGGAGTTGTTTATTCAATGTTCTGAGTGGTATCATGTTCTGGTTCTCTTTCCTCCTTCCCTTCTTCCTCTTTATCCTTTATATCTTCATCCATGGGTTATTCCACTTCTTCTAGATTTATAGGGGATCTAGCTGCACTCTCTGTAGAATCCTCTGCATCTTCATTCAGCTTCAGCTTCCTTCTTTTCCTCTCAGTTGTCTCTTTTTTAGGAGAGAGTCATGGTGACATCCTAATGGACCAAGGAGTTATTATGCCTTGTGTCCTTGTTCTTCTGAACACCCTCTTGAAATGATACTCTCCCTGAACTACTTCCAATTCCTCTTCTTCTTCTTGTACCTGAAGTGGGGTACCTGTGTGATTGGTCTCTATTCTATATGTGGGCTTCCTTCAACCTCTATTTTCTAAGCCACCACTATCTTCCAACTCTTCTTCCTCCTCATCCATCACTATAGTTTCTACAGGCTATGGGACTGGCACATTCTCTACCGCATGCTTACCTTCAGGTGTCCATGTGAGTGCAAAATCATTTTCTACGTACTTTTTATTCTCCAACTTAGGATTAAGCTAAAGGTATATAAGTGCGGCTCCATTTTCCTTGATAACAAACCTTACAATATTCATGCTTATAATGTCTGAGATGCACCTATCAATATACACATTCCAACCTGGATGCACATATGTTTTCCTTAAAGTGTGGTAGTCACAATATACCTTATTTTCATTAAAACTTAGGTGACATGCATTAGTGAACTGGTGGATTGATGTTTGGAAGTAGCACACTGTGAAGGCATATGAAATTTTGCACTATGGGCTCCAAGTCCCATCTGTTATAGTAAATCACGTGATGTAGAAATACTGGTACATTATGAACTGTACTGCCTTACCCACCACTGATGGTAACTGCTTAGGGATACACCACTCCTCTTCAAATGCTGTGTAGATCCAGTATTACCACATCTCTTCCCTTTGTTTAAATGGTCCGCCCATTGACCCTTCGCATAAATACTTCTCAAACCTCTCCGTTAGGGAATTATTCTCTAAGGGGTACTACCAAATATTTTTCTTCGACCCATCGTGCATTCCAATTTCCACAAATACAAGGGACAATAAGATAACACCAAAAATGATTCTATCACCTGTGTACACTTCTTCAATGATGGTTTCTACAATGTAGCATGTTATGTTATAGAATACTCCCTAAGACATCTTCCTCGTGACATGGAGCCACATTGTATTCACTTGCGACCATCTCTCTTGATCATTCAACTTGGTCACTAGATGCACAACTACTTGTACCACTGGGTACTTCTTCAATTTATCAATTTCCATTCCATATGGACCCTTTGTGTACCCAAACTCCTTCTGTGTCTCCATGATTTCTTCTTTATAAGTCAAGTCACAAGCCATGTCTACCCCTATGCCTTTTAATCATGTCAGTGTCAAAATCAGGGCTTCTATAATTCTTACCCTTCGTACGAAGAAATAGAAGAAGTCCTCATAGAATCTTCTCATAAGCCACCGGTATAGAGGTCCATACTTTCAAAAATACGATAGCTTGTATGAATGATATACTCCTACTTGTTTCAACAATTTCTCCCCAGTGTCATCATACACTAGTATATCATCCACTATGCACTTATTGGTCTTTGTAGTTAGCAATGCATCCAATTATTTCTTGTTGTCATATGTGTGGTGGTTGTAATCACTCACCTTGAAGCTGAAGATGTGGGAATCCCACTCTTGCCCAATTATCACACCCTGTAGATACTACATCTCTGAGAAATTACTCTTGGAAGAAATTTCAACTTCTGTTTCTACTTTCTTCTTTCCTTTGGCTCCTGCGGCAGGTGCTTTCTTTGGTACCATCTAAAAATATAAAAAAAATTGTCCTTTGTAGTGAGAAAGTCAAAACCCTAGCTTGAATCTATATGCCCTAGTTTGAAATCGCGTTCCCTAGCTATTTATCAACATGTGTTCTTCACTCAAACCCTTCACCAATGGGGATGTAAGCTTCTTTTGTGCATAAATCCGCTCTCCACGTCTGGTTTCACAACTCTCCACACCTTAACATGACTCACTTAGCTCATTTGAACATAGCTCGTTCAAATTCTTGTGATCACAATGGTAAAAAGGAACTCGCATCACATCCTTATATAGATTTTCAAAATGTTAGTGCATTTATTGCTCCTTCACCTACCAACAATCCTCTCACTAAATGACAATTTTCACATTTTCCACATGGTACATCCTTGCGCCCAAGCTATAACCTTCTAGCACACCTCCCTAACTTCTATCCACGTAATTCTCTTCAGTGCATTTCCATGCACCCAAGTACCTCACCACTGCACCTTACCTTGGTAGTCTCCATGGTCTCTGCTTACCTCCCGTTATACTTGTTCCTTCATTTATCTCCATCTATGGTCATTGTTTGGAAGAAATCTCCTTTCTAACAAATCTAAAAACTTGAATAACACTTCTAGCAGTTTTTTCCTTTATGTGTACCCATTTTTCAATAGCCACCCCACAAAAATATTATGTGCAGTCCTCTATGCATAAAAATTATTCAAATGGTAATTAGCTTCCAGTGCGTAAACACACTTATTACACAAAACACCAACTAAAATGAAAAAGCATAATGAAAAAGAAGGAAATAAATTAAGGGAATACATAAATAAAAACCTAATCTAAATGGAAACACTGCCTTATTACAAACACCAAGAAGATTTATTTATAGTAGGGCTTTAGCCTACTCCCATTAAATTAATTGGGTAACTGTATTCCATTGAGTGCCTCTAACTGACAAGTTCCTGTTTCAAGTATGTGAGTGATAACATACAGTCCCAACCAATGTACTTTAAGTTTTCCTGGATGGCGCATAAACTTATAATCATAAAGGAGCACCATCTATCCTATCTCAAAAATTTTGTCCCTGATGTGCCTATCATGTCATGCTTTCTTCCTATCCTTTTCTTTCTTCTGACTCCATCGTTTTATTGCTCTTCACTTATCCATCTTGATCAAATTTTAAATTCATTCTTCTAGTGCTTTCTCATCAGCTAGACCTCTAGTGTGTGTAATATGCAAATAAGGTAACATGAATTCCATAGGAGGAACTGCTTCTGCACCAAACACTAATTGAAAGGGTGTCACCTTGTTCAACCACTTGCAGGTTGTTCTATACGCCCAAAGAACGACAAAAACTTTATCATCCCAATATTTCCTTCCAACATCACAATTTTTTGTCAATCTCTGGATCAATATCTTGTTGAAAGATTTAGCAGTACCATTTACCTGAGGATGATATTGTGTAGTCTTATGGTGTGCAATCATGAACTCATCGAATAGAATTCTAATTCTCTCATTCAAAAATTTTGTGCCCCTATCACTGGTCAAACTCAATGGGTATCCATACCTTGTAAGAACATTTTCCCATAAGAACCTAACTATTGTAGCTATTGTACAATCCTTGGTAGGTGTTGCTTTTTCCCACCTTGTGAGATAATATGTGCAAGTGATGATGTAGCGCGATCCAGTCCTACACGTGATTGGAGAAATAGGACCCACAAGGTCTATAGCCCATTTCTCAAATGGCTCTGAACTAGGAATAGGTCTTAAAGGAACTTCATCTCTTTGCCTAGGTTTACCAACGTGTTGACAGTGATCACACACCTTACAATATGCCTTATAATCTTTGTAGAGGGTCTCCCACCATAATCCAATGAGTACAATATTGCATGCAGTGGCATCACGTGCATAGTTCCCACCTACAATACCACCATGAGTCTCTTCCATGATATATATCCACTCATGCTCCAATACGCATCAATGCAATACTTCATCTCCGCCTAGCTTGTATAGGTCACCACTACTAAAAAAAAGGTGTTGCGCGAATTGCAAGTTGTTTCTTCTCTAAGGTTTTTGATCCTTTAAGTGCAAAAACTATGCATAGAAAAACATCAATATCCTCCAAGTATGAAGGAACATGATGTAACCTGTATAAATATGCATCTAGTATTGTATCTTTAATTGTTTGGGTGTCTTCCCCTAACTGTATCCTTCATAAATAGTCTGGGCCAGAATTACTTTTCCCTGGTTTCACCAGAACTGTGAAATCAAATTCTTGGAATAAAATCACCCATCGACATATGCACCCCTGTAAGACGGGATTATTTACCAAGTATTTCAATTCCATATGATCGATATAAAATACAAATGGTTTTGCTAGCAAGTATTGTCTGAATTTATGTAGCGCATAGATATTTGACAAGGCTTCACACTCAGTAGTTATATAATTCTTCTCTGTAGGGGTCAAATTTCTACTAGAAAAATAGATAGGATGATCTATAATAACTTCTCTAGGCTCAGCCAACACCATGCCAATGGTCATTCCAGAGTCATCCACATGTACATGAAACGGTTGGTCCCATATGGGAAAACACATAATAGACACTGTAGTAAGTCTCTCCTTTAGTACCTCAAATGTACATTTCTTTGCTTCTCCCCAATAAAATGCCCCTTTTCCTTTTAGTAACTCCTCTAATGGTGTGACAACCATATCCTTTGATAAATTTCCTATAATACCCAGTATGACCCAAAACTCCACGCACCTCACTCTGACTAGTAGGTTCTTTTAGGCTGAAAATAACTACAACCTTATTTGGATCTACTAACAAACCTTCCTTACAGATTATATGCCCTAATAGAGTGCCAAATGGTGTAGCAAACACACACTTTTTGATGTTCAAAGAGATGATCAACTGTCTACATATTTGAATCATTAAGCACAAATCATCACAATGATCCTTAACAAGCCCATACACCATCCGATCATCCAAGTAAACTTACAAGAAAATATGAATAAAATCTTGGAATGCCTGAACAACTATTCACAAAAATAAAACAGGCGCATTTTTCACACCAAAGGGCATCACAGTATATGCAAAACTACCTCACTCAGTGGTAAAAGTTATTTTTCTTGATCCTCCAGTGTAATCCAGACATTTTGATATCTAGAGAATCCATCTATAAAAGAATATATCTCGCGCCTTGCAATGCCTTATAATATCTCCTTTGTGAAAGGTGTAAGAACGGGATCAATCACACATTCAACATTCAACTCCCTGTAGTCCACAAAGATCCTAATACGCCCATCATTTTTATATTGATAACCATTGGGATAACACATTCTAATTCATCTAGAGGCTTAATGATATCAGAGTTCATTATTTTGTTGATTTCTTCCTTAACTTTGATGCGTAGGTTTGGGTTCATCCTGTAAGGACTCTTCCTAGCCAGGTGCACACCTTCCTTAAGATTTATCTTCATTTATCCTAATTAATCATGAACTCCTTTCAATTCATGAAATCCCCAAGGAAATAAATCTTGAAAATCATGGAGCAACTCTAATATTTTTTCTAATTCACATTCAGACCAATAATATCCAATTATTTCCTCTTTAGGTTCAACATCCATGCCAATATTCATTGTTTTGGTCCTCATAGGTTAATGATAGTCATGTGTGTTGTTATATGCACTATCTAAGACCTCATACACACTTGTTGAATGGTCTATATCTATTTCTTATACTTCCTCATCATCCACTATGTAGACCATCTTCCCTTTTTATTTCTCAAAGCAAGCATGCTTAAGTAGTGTGGCATCTGTCTTTGTTCCTTCAGAAAAATGCACTCCTGAGTCATTTCCATCAAATAACTCCTGAATGAGTTCTTCTTCCTTTGTACTGTCTCCCATAGTTAACCACTTTATAACCCTTAATGCCTCTTCTGCTAGAGGTTTGGTAGAGAAGTATTAAAAATTCTGGACCATACCTATAATCAAATCTTAACAATTTCCAATTTCTCTATATAGCTCTGCATATACATACCAAACACGTGCGTAACCTTGTAAACTTGAATAAAGTTTGTGCAACCATAGAGAAGGTAATAAAGCTTCCCATCCCTTTGTCCAGAGCCTCTCACACTGCTAAATGTGGTGCTAAATAGGTTGATTACAATGATATGTGTAGATTTGAGTTGGCACATTGCTCCTGGAAAACCGAGTTGTAAGTGAAAACCTTGAATTCATTCCATTCTACAATATTATCCCTGTGAACCACCCACCAGAACGATGTTATCCCATGCATGGTATATGCTAGCATACTTCTTATTTCTAATTGATCTATCCATTGTTCCTCCATGGCATGCAAGAATAACATAGGGTCTCCTCCCCAGTGTACCAAGGTTCAGAGCTATTACCTATTCTCCTGACACAAAAAGGTTTTATTTTCCATACAAATGTGCTCCTTACTTCACACATTATCACAAGTACCATGTACCCAATTATCACAACAAAAAATTGTAGTATCCCTAATAGATTTTGCATCTTCCAACTGAAGGATTCCTTCTTCATATGGCTCAAGCACTTCAAGGTCCCAAAGGAAGCGTACATAAATTCTATTCAGATCTTCCTCACTGAAAGGCTCAACATAGGGAATAGATTTTCCATCTGTTAAAGGGATAATAACTCTTTCCTCCTTGTTCTAAAAACTGATATATCCCTTGTTAAACTGAAGATCAACATTATTTGTATAATACCAAGGGCGTCCAAGTAGAGTTGGGAAACTGTTTGCTTCTGCAAGTGATAAAACCTTAAAATCCCTAGTGAACTTGGCCCCCTGTATAGTAATGGATGCATCTTTTAAAAACTTGATAGGCATGGCCTTAGTTCAATTAGCCATAAATAATACATTATAAGATGGCTACAATATAGGTCCCCCCATCTTTACCCATGCATCTAAAGTAAGCACATTTACTTCCACGCCTGTGTCAACAATATATTACTCGAGATCCATCCGTCGATAACAACATTCAGAGTGATTTCCTTATCGTAATCTAAGTTATGGAGGGGAAGATTTACATGCAATATCTAACGCCCATTCTTAGTATTAGCACCCTGAGTGTTTCTATTTATCCAAATCCCTAGTAATGGAATAATATTCTCCTAGAATAACATTCTGCATACCTCCTTCAAGTCATCAATACCTAACTGGACTATCTCTACCTCCTTCTTTAGTTCCATCTTCCGTGATTTCTCCTTTAAAAATTGTATTTCCCCCTGAAGGTCTCTAAGTACCTCCATGGTCTCCTGATAAACCTCCTTCTAGTGTGTAGGATCTGGGTATCTTACATGTAAAACATCCTCCTTAATGATAGTAGGCTTATATGGTAACACCTCTCTAGCGTGCGCAACTTTAGCATGAGTGGTGATTTTTACAGGAAATACCTCAGGTTCCAATTCCAATTTGAACATCCACTAATTTTCCATAGCATGCTATATCCTAACCATCCTTGCACCTTTTTTCTCATGTTTATGCTGCCAGTAAGATGCTCATATAGATTTGGGCCTTCCTTATAGCTATGATTCTTCCCATAGAAAGAACATGTAATATTCTGAGGACATTCGCACCTATAGCAGTCAGGTGATCCGTAAGTAAAGCATGTTCCATAAGGGAATTATCCTCTTCCACTACCACGGCCTTGACCTCCAAATCCACCATGATATCCTTGACATCTACCACATCGTCCATCATAGAACCCATTGTTTTGATCATAATGCACTTGATTGTGATTCTGATCCTAATCCTCACCTTTACTCTTAGAGTTATCTGATTTTCTTTTTTGTCGCACACCAATATCTGTAGCATCATAAATCTGACCAATCAACCTGCAGTCTTTGGTATTGTGAGTCGTGGACTAGAAAATATTACAATAACAAGTTACATTCATCCTTATCGCGCGTTGTAATAATGCGAAATGACTGGCATCATGATTCAGGTGACATATCTCACAGTCTAGCAATAATGAATGTACTGTTATATGGGGAAAACTATCTTTGGTGTGCCCCTCCACTTCACAGTCTGTACACCAAATCCCAGTGCACGTATCATGTCCTGAATTTGCCGATAGTTTCTCCAACTACGTTTCCATGGCTGTAATATGTGCTTCCAAGAATGGGCTGACTCTAATGTCTATACTCCTGACTGCCTCAGTGCATAAAGCATCTTCAAGGGCTTCATGCAGATTAGTGTATGTCTTATGTGAAAAATCCCTTCTAAAAGGTGTGATTAGACCTCCAAAAAACATTGTGCATGCTGACTTGTGTGAATATCATAAGAAAACATAGATAAAAGTGTTTAGAAACGGGCATCATACTCCCGAACACTTTCAATAGTACCTTGTTTAATATCCTTGAGTGTGCTTATACTCTTATGCTCAAATTCAGGGATATATAACTCTTTAAGGAATGCATATTTGAATGCTTCATAATTTACACAAGTTTGATCAGGGTCAAACTTCATGTACCAACTGTGTGCGCGTCCCTACAATCTAGTTACAAATTGACTTACCTTGTGCTAAGAAGCCATGATTCCTTTTGTGCACCACAATATCTCACACATGTGCACATGTTCAGCAACATCTTCTATGCCCCTATACTCTAGAATACAGAGAGACATCTCCATGTAAATATTTTAGGGTTGGTGCAGACTACCCAACTGATCCAGAACCCCCTATGTTGCCACTTCCTCTAGAACCAATAGATCCACCAGAACTAGAGCCACATAAACCCTCTGATCCTCCATCCAAAGCCAGAATTGGTCCAGAAGATGTACTTCCCTATGTCCCAACACTAGTATTGTACTGAACTTCTATAGTTTCCTTTGTGGTACTGTAGACACTAAAATTAGGTCACACTCCCATTTGGTCCCTCGATGAATAAACACCCTTCATCACATTCACCTAGTCATGACCCCCTTCACCCCACTAATATTAATTTAATTTAATTAATTCATTATCCTCACTATATTTATTATTTAAGTATCTTATTTTAAATAATATCCACACATACAGTTCAATTAGAAACCTCACCAAGCTAACTCAACCTAAGACCTATTCTTAGTAAGTTTTCATAACTAACTGAGACTTACCCAACCCCTAAAAATCAATGCCTACATTCCCTCTAACCACATTCCCACATTCTCAAAATAATCTTGAGGAAATCAAGAGGATCTCCCTAGTTTAGTAAACCTAAGAAATCTCACCTTGACCAACGTCGGTTACCTCTAACCATCACCGGTTAATCCGGAACCGTCGTTGGTTACCCTTTTAACCCCAAAACAACCTTATTCTCAAGGTTGGAGGTTGGAAGGTTGGAAGTTAAAAGTTGGAATCAAGAAGCAGAAGGTTAGCAAGAGATAACACATCTTCAGAGAGTGAATTCCAGCAAGAATCCACGTGCAAGGAAGGAGATCAAACATCTTTTCCTGCATAGCCATTCCATCTAAGATCTGATATAACCAAGCAAAGAGGAATGTACATGAAGTCCATGTAAAATATTTCCTTTAGTTAATGATCACTTTTAGCATTTAAGCCTCTCATCAGCATCTCCATCCTTCACACACAAGCATCCAGGACTAGAATCCAAGTAAGTATAATGTCATACTTCTCTGGTTTATTTCATTTCATCATTATTTTATCATATATTGCTTACCTAGCCACCTATTGACCTTCTCCAATGCTTCCACCTCCATATTCCCATTAAAACCTCGTTGAAGCCTACCCCAGTCACCCAATACCTCATCCCGACCAACCAAAGTCCTTTGTGTAATCACAAAGGGGACCCAAAGCTTATTCTGTGGCATTTCTAGATTTTCATAGTAACCAGCACTGGTCACACTTGACCGCCGTCGATTACTCCTAATTGACATTGGTCTCTATATTTTCCCATACAGTCTAGAAAAAATACCTACCCACCAAATTTCATCTCACTCTCATCCACCTGTGATCTACCTGAGACCTCTGTCAAACCTGCAGAACCCAGAACCAATCATTTGACCTTTGGATTCTATTCTAGCTTAGCCTGTTAGATTAGATCTATTTCTTATTGTGTTTTAAGTGAGATACCTAAATCATTTTGAATTACAATAGGATTTAATTTGTTTACAATATTAAATTGTTTAAAATAGTGGACTGATAGCCATCTAGGAAGTATCACACTTCCCGGATCTAGTATACGCTAGGCAGTTCACTACCCATATTGTTTAATACCTACTGGTGGTCTTTCTTTGCATTACAGGTAGTTCCTCCCAGCCAAAAGGAAGCTCTCATGATCAGATGTGGATTCATAAGTCATACGGGTGCAACAACCCATCAACCAACATTTGAATAGGTATTCCTCCTACGCCCGTTACCCTATTTCTTTCGTCAATACTTCAAAGAAACGATCTAAGAAACAGGTGAAACATTTTGGCACGCCCGGTGGGACCCATCCAGGGTTCCTGGCATTTCATTCATTCCTAGGAAAATTTGTGTGTTTTTTTCCCTTCTGAAAAGCGTACATGCTAATTTTCTTCCTTTGTAACCCACCTCATCTTTCTATTTGCTCTAGAAGAAACTTTTCTTTTGGTGTAATTAAAAAGAACCATTTCTTCATGTTTTCTACATTTTAGTGAAAGAGCAACCCTCTTCCTCTTCATCTTATTGTGTCATCCAATTTCACATTTTGATTTGGGCTTAAAAATAAGTGAATTGCATTCTATTTTATCGCATTAGCTCACATTAATTGAGGGCAACCTATACATTGGAAGTCATGCCCAACTGATGGTTGACAAACGAATCGTAGAAAAAAACTTATTTCCTTTTCTCTTTCTCTGAGTCTTACCAAACCTCACAAAAATTCAATATACATACATTCTTAAACAACATCTTACCTAGAAGAAGTTGTAGGTGATCACATGATCATGGAACAGTGGGCACCCAACACACTGGTCTATCAAGTCATACTTCAGAGTGAAGCCCGCCCCCACCATAACATACCTAAAACCTCACCTTTTAGATCTCCTTCTTTGTAGGAAGCCATCCTAACCAAAAATCTATTTCACAATTCATGTGTCAGTCCGTAAATAGCATAAGCTAAACAAACATAATAGAAAAGGGCACTCCTAGGATCACATTTTTTGGAATGTTTCTACTTGGCTTACGTTTTTGAGGTGAGAGATCATGTTATTCACTTTTTTTCATCCTTGTATGTTCCTCATCATAGCTGGTGTATTCCGGCTTCACCTGAGTGTTCCTGGGCCATACCACCATCATTCTCAGAATTTTGGGTCTGATTCCACACCATATTTAATTCACAACCACTTTTCTTTCATCACTATTTCAATTTCATAGTAACTGTCGTCGGTTACCTTTTACCACCATTGGCTATACCCAACCGACGTCGGTTCCAGGTCCTTTTTCTAACCTACTCAAAAGGATAGTTTTATTCATTTTCTTCTGCTTTTCATAGTACCTGTCACTGTCATCATTTTTGTTGACATTGTAAACATTATCAGATTTGGCATACCTATCATACTTTACCTTCTACCTTGTAGTTCACTCATTATCCATTTTCTACATTAACCAGCAACGGTTACCCTTGACTGGCATCGGTTTTCCCTAACTAGCATCAATTAGCCTATTTCACATTCTAGCCATAATTTGGTACTTAATCCACTTTTTTTTTTCAGATTCACTTATTCCTGCTGTTCTCTGTGTCATTTACAAAGAATCAGCCCTACCTGATTAGTACTGGTTCACATGGTACTGACCTGAAAACAAGCAAGCACACTCATATTTCACGCCAGTTGTAAACCACTCCCACCTAGTCCTTCACCACCTTCCATTTTATCACCAGCCATGGAGCCCATCCAAATTATTACTATCACTGCCAGAGATGAGGAGTTCGCACGACTCCTTGACCAAAACACTGTAGCCTTGCATTTTTACCTTTCCCACTCGTCCACTTGAGATGCCTTGGGTCAGTTTATATATGACATGCCCATATCTACCCCCCCGATTATCATACCCACTCCTGCATTGGTCCCATCTGGCTCCATGCTACCCGCATCTACCTTACCCCCAGTCATTTCATAGTTAGGTCCTATACCCTCTATGACGATGCATCTGTTACCTCCATGGCACCTATTACATCCATTGTAATTTCAACAACTACCCTAAACACATTCTCATCCACCCCTAATCTCTCACACATACCTGTAGCTACATTACCACCTCCAGTGTCTATGAACCCTACCCCATTTCAGAACATGATCCTTTCCATTCCACAATCATTAGCCCCTATTTCCACTAGGGTTATCACGACCCTTCCACCCCCATATACATACTATCAACAACCTCTTGTTTCATCCATTGTACATTCTAGGTATGTACCCCTTGTTTCACTACCTTCTTCTCCACCAACCTACATGGAAGCCCCATACACTGGAGTGCCACCCATGTTATATGCCCAAAAACAACCTTCTCACACTACAGGAGGCATCCAATCATCACAACCCACCAACGACCTAATTAAATTGATGTTGGATAAGATGTAGACATTGGAGGCATCAGTTTCTAGCTCCCGCAAAACTCTCACCTATGAAAAGATTTGCAATGAGCCCATTCACCCATCCATTCCTATCTGCTCATACCCCATGCATTGGGAAATGCCTAAATTCAATCATTTCAATAGCAAAGAAGACCTGCAACAACATTTGTGGTCATTCAAACACAGGTGTTATCTAAACACTCATGATTATGCCTTGCTCTTGAGGACCTTTCCCATGTCCCTCAATGGACATGCATTAGATTGGTATAGTGGGTTACGAAGACACTCTATATTCTCATTCAATCAGGTAGCCCAAGCCTTCTAGGATCATTTCTCTATCAATATCATCAAGAAGATTACCATGACCGATCTATATTCCACACATCAGTATGAGGAAAAATGTATCACAGATTTTGTCGCTCGCTAGTGCAGCCTGATCAACCAAATTACCTTCCAACTGCCACAAAATGAACTCATCGATCTCTTCACACGGGCTTGTGCTAAACATATTTAACCAACCTTGTAGGTCCAAACCTTGTCAACATTCGATGAGGCATTCTTTATGGCATGAAAGTTAGAGATTCATGCTATCAAAGAGAAGAAAATCCAATTATGCAATAAAAATTTGGCATTCAAGTCAAATGATACCTCTTCTTCTTCCAAACCACACACCAATTATTCAAAAGCTAAGGGAACCGCTAACGCAGTGGTACTCAAGGCTGGCCCAGCTCCTCCGTCAAATCAGGCTACCCCCTCATCTAATATCTCACCTATCCAGAATTTTCAATTCAGATGAGAGCAGCGGAAATATACCCCAATTGGGGAACCTTACTCTTTTATCTTAGAAAATCTTATCAAATCCAGAGCCATCATCCTTCCACCTATAAAACCACACACTTGTTTTGACCCTACTCGCCCCATGCCCGCATGGTATAAAGAACATGATTTCTATAACTATCATCGAGTAAAGGGTCATAGTGACGGCAACTGCATCACTTTCAAAAATATTGTCCAAGAAATGCTTGAGAGAGGTGAGTTAACCATGGATAATCCTAATGCACATGCCAACCAAAACCTACATATCTTCAACAAACCATTTCCCAACCATGCCCCTTTCATCCGATCAAACCGGTGAGACCTCAACTCATGATACCCATACCCGCAAGGTCGACGCTATCTTTAATGATGTACTTGCCACCTCCCAATTACCCCATATTCCTTCCATAGAGGAGATCCTAGCCCGAAATCCTCCTTCCACATCAGAACCAACCTCCCCTGTTCCTTTACCAATCAAGGAACACCTTTCATCTCCTTCATCACCTACGGAGGAATCTTTCACTAAAATTGAGACGATCTCACCCCTAGCTTCACCACTTAGAGATCCTTTAGCTACAGTACCTCCTCCACCCATAAAGGAGCACACATTACCTCCTCCACCCATAGAGGAGCACCCATCATCTCCACTACCTATCATAGACCCAATTGAGATACCTTTGCCTCTTGGTGAGCATTCTCCATTAGCCACCCAAAATCCTATAGACCTACTTTCGGCTATCTTACCCATGGAAGCTGAAGCTAGTCAATTCCCCATCTCTAAGACACATTTTATGAGAATTTCCATTAGGTCCTCACCAAATCCACCTACAGACATGTCATTCTCATGTTTGGCCAATCACTTAGATTATGTGGATAGGGCTCTACTATGGGGGCACCTTTTACTTCCTGTCTCAACACAGGTGCAGAGATCCATTGCTGATACCTCCACTATCTACCTAAAAACATTTCAACCAATTGAACCAAAAACAATCACCTCTATCAAAACCCCTTCCACGACACCTATTATAGCTCACACCACACCCTTACCCATAACTCAACCTACACCTAAACCCAAACCCATACATATAACATTTGTCTCGATTAAACCCATTACCACTTTAGGGGTCACCCCGACCACAAGTCTTACTCATCCACCTATCAAACTGGATTTATCCACATCCTCCAAAGTCAACACTACACCTACTCTGACACCCAAACAGAAGAACCAAACTCATCAACCTCATATCACACATGTATTTGTCCCATCTATCTTAAGACCTCAACTACCCAACATGGTCAAACAACATCCACCCATCAATAAACTAAAAATACAACAACCCATTCCTTCCTCACAAACCTCTAACCTACCTAGATGCCCAACCCGAATTACACTTGTACCTGTAGCATCGTTACCACCCATACCTCTAATACCCTCAGCTATTGCTTCACTACCCATTACACTTCAGTCGTTGTCTCGCACACCTCAAGCACGACCCACGTCATCTACCTTCACATCACCCCCGTTATCCCCGTGGGTAACTTTCCCTCTTCCTCCATCAGCTTTTCCTTCTAGACCTCATACACCCACATCACCTTTACCCAAGAAGGTGTAACCCAAAAACAAAAACTCCACTAGGCCACAGTAAGGTAGTAAAAAAACAACCACAAACCCTCCTACCCGTCCATATACTATACCCATACCTAAAAAAATGTGACTGACACCCAAAACCATGCCAGCACCTAAACCCATAGCTCGACCCCCTCCTCTTCTAAAGAATTTTCCTCAACAATTGCATACACCTACACCCAAAGCCATGTTCACTTCACATTGTGATCCACTAGCAGGGTCTTATGCCAAAATTTTAACCAATCTCATTGAGATCTCTGTCATCACATTACCATCACTCAGGCCTTATGACCCCCTCAAACACAAGCCAAAAGGGTTTGACGATACTAAAATTTACGCATACTATCGTATGCCAAGACACGATGTGGAGAACTACAAGGCCTTACAAACCGTCATTATCCAATTGTGTTGACTAGAAACCAACTTTGACGATGACAACCATCTCGAGTGAGGATCATTCATTCATTGACACCCATTCCCACACTGCCCACTCAACAAACACAACCTCCACCCTCACCTCTCCTAGATCCACCCCTGAGATTTGAAATTAACATGGTTTGCATCAGAGAACTTGCCACGCCACCACCCAAATGTCGTTTACGCCCAAGATGACCTCATAGGGTTTTTCTCCTCTGGTAGGTTTTTACCCATTCATGTCATTATGCCACTCACCCTACACCTTCTCCGTTTTCCAACTACCCTAAAATCAACATGATACACGTCACTACACATGCTCAAGAGGACATGGGAAAAGAAAATGAAAATGACCCACCAACCAATCCTATACCCAACATACCATCTGCACCCCATACCTAAAATAACTATCTGCAGCCCCACGCACCCCGTTTCTAATGGTGTCACACATCGCACTATGCTAAAACAATTACACCAATCACCCCTCAAAATTTCCTTATATAACCTCATCTCAAACCTCAAAATCTCATTGTTTCGCACAGAATGTTTTGGTTCCTGGAATAGAGTTGCTTCTATCCTATTCATTCTTTTGCCCAATGACAGATACACCCGTTAGCCTCTAGGAGGACATACCTATTGATATAGCCTCTCCCACCAGGGTGTGCATGTACCGTCAGAGAGAGATCAGATCGATTGCGACCAGGTAGCCTCCCTTTTTTTCTCAGAGGAAGAGACTCACGCTGCACCAGTAATGATGACACCGGACCCAGCCAGATTCTATCTTAGTCCACATAAATGACGGAACTGCCTTGGGTACGCCATGTGAAATGATTAGACTGGGGGTTATCGAAGGTAACATCAGTTTCATCCTACTAATACGAATTAACACAAATGTGCATAACAAAGAAGTTACATGCCATAATTACACCTATTTATGTTGCCTCCATTAAAACAATAGAGAAAAGGCTGGTTTTTGTTTTGAATCACTAGTGCACCGTGATGCCGGTCACAAATTCACGTGGGTACCGGTATGCTGATAACTGATATTGTTGTAGGGGCAGTGATTTAGGGGAATTTCAGTATAACTTTTTTCTATGGAAGACCTTGGATCTAAGGTGTTTATTAGGCTGTGTTAAATCCACTTGGGGATCATTGTGTAATGGGGGTGATGGAGAAGACTCATAGAATATGTGGGGCTATTCTTGGGGCAATGTAAGGGTAGAGGAATGATAGTTAGATGTAGGGTGTTACCGGGTAGTGGATCTGGGAGTAGACTTATAATTATTGTGATTCATAAATCCAAGAAATGTTATTAAAAGAACGTACAAGACACTACTTACTAGTTCCTGATGAAGATACAGGTCCAAGGACTGTGATGATGAAGGTAGGGTTTAGGTAGGATGATCTGACAATCCAAGATGAGCTATCTTCTCTCCCAATGCTTGGATGAGTGTCGCTGTGCTCTAGTTTTTCAATGCCTTACTCTGGGGGAGTACCACCTATATAGTGTCAACACATTCCTTACTCCACAGGAGTATGGACGTCTTCACCAACACCCTCATTACGATCACCGCATAGGAGAATGCATCCTTTATGGTACTCCTCATCTTCGTACTAGTATCACCTATGGGGGACTTGACACTGTCACTTACACACCTAAACCACCATCAAAAACCCACCCATTTTCCACTAACTTCCAATCACTTACCAATCACCATTTTTCCCACACCTTCCTGCACCACTGTGTGTGGAAGGGTTTTGGTTTTGGCTTTTACAAGAAAGTTTGCCATACTGTTATTCCATGTACCACCCGAAAACATAATGATCGTAGTGGTATCAGCTTCCTCAAACCACCTACCAAATAGGCCCGCATTGAACTCATTAAGGACACTAGCCCTTCTCCACCTGCTTCACACACTCCACCTTCATCACCACCTTCACCGACAGAGTCAATGGATCCTGAATTTATCCCTCCTAAATTTTTTTTCCATAAACACCATTTCCTTGAGGCCTCTGACTTATAAGCGCGAGGGTGAGGCCCCTTCCACTCTTCCCTTCCTATATCTTGAGATGATCGATGACGACACACCTTCAATCAACATCGTTTAATGTCAGGATGATGAATCCATACTCACCTACCTTGGTACAGAAGAATCATATACTCATCGGTCGTTACCTTCTAAGACACAAACCATGTTGAATGAATCATCTATCGAGATCAACATTCATACTCAGGACGACCCGCACATCCTAAAGATCGGATAATCTTTAGATGCTGCTAAATAGGAAGCCATCACTTCTTTCCTCAGAGATCATAACCATGATTTTTCTTGGTCTTACACAGATATGCTCGGTATTGACCCCACCATAGTGGTCCACAATATCGTAACCGTTCCCGATGCCAAACCCATAAAAGAAAATCTGAGGAAAATGCACCCTTGTATTTCTCTTCTCGTCAAAGAAGAACTTCAGCACCTTCTTTCCATTTCCTTCATCTTACCCATTGATTATCCTTGTTGGATTTCTAACATTGTCCCTATTACTAAAGCAACAGGGGGACTCCACATTTGTACAGACTTTCGTGACCTCAACCTAGCCTACCTGAAAGATGAATTTCCCTTATCCAGTATTGATCAGGTGATTGACCTCACTACTGGTCATGAGATGCTATCACTCATGGATGGCTTCTCAGGTTATAACCAAATTTTTATTTCCCAAGAAGATCAACATAAAACCTCATTCATCACCCCTTGGGGGACCTTCTACTATCGAGTCATGCCTTTTGGCCTTAAAAACACTGGTGCCACATATCAACGGGCTATGACTTACATCTTCCATGATATCATGGATTACATATTGGAAGATTACATGGATGATCTCTTGGCCAAATCTAAATGCCACTCTGATCACCTTGTCATCCTCAAAACCATCTTTGACCACCTCATTAAATATTGCATTCACCTTTATGCTAAGAAGTGCATCTTCGTGGTTCTCTTATGAAAGCTCCTAAGATTTATTGTTTCCCTCCATGGTATAGAAGTTTAACCTACTAAAGTCAAGGCCATTATGGAAATGCCTCCACCCACTAACCTTAAACAACTCCGTAGCCTACAAGGTAAGTTGCATTCTATTCACTGTTTCATTTCACAATTATCAGATCGGTGCCAACCATTTCATCATCTACTCAAGAAGGATGTCTCCTTTAAATGGGATGATGACTATCACAAAGATTTTGAGGCCTTAAAGCAATACCTTCTCCAACCACCCATACTTATCCTACCTAAATACGATCAACCTTTTTATCTATACATATCCACTACCAATCACTCCTTGGGAGCCATGGTCACTCATCACGATTGTTTCGCCTTTTTATTAGATTGTTTCTTTGAAGTGTTCACGAAACAGATAGGGTAACGGGAGTCGGAGGAATACCTGTTCAAATTTCGGTTGATGGGTTATTGTGCGCGTATGACTTCTGAATCCATAACTGATTGTGAGAGCTTCCCTTTGGCTAGGAGGAACTACCTGTAATGAAAATAAGACCACCAGAAGGAATTAAACAATATGGGAAGTGAACTGCCTAGCGTAAGCTAGATCCAGGAAGTATGATACTTATTAGATGGCTATCAGTCCACTATTTTAAAAAATTTAATGTTGTAAACAAAGAAAATCCTATTGTTATTTTAAAATGATTTAGGCATCTCACTTAAAAACACAATAAGAAAATGGATCTAATCTAACATGCTAAGCTAGAATAGGATCCAAAGGTCAAATGGTTGGTTCTAGGTCTCTGTAGGTTTGATAAAGGTCTCAGGTAGGTCACAGGTGAATGAAGGTAAGATAAAATTAGATGGGTAGGTCAGGGGTGACCTACCGTGGTTAGGTATAGCTGGTGCCGGTTACTGTGAGATCTGTAAATGTCACAAAATAGGTTGGGGTCTCCTTTGTGATTGTAAAAAGGACTTCGATTGGTCGGGATGGTGCATTGGGTGACGAGAGTAGGATTTTGGGAGGTTTTAATGGGTATATAGAGGTGGGAGTGTGGAGAAGGTCAATAGGGAAGTAAGGTGAATAAATGGATGATAAACTGATGAAGAAATGAAATAACGAGGAAAGTATGATGTTGTACTTACTTGGATTTCATCCCTGAAGGCCTGTGTGTGAAGGATGGAGGTGCTGATGATGGGTTTGAAGGTTGCAAGTGATCACTAACTGAAGAAAATATTCTACATGGGCTGCATGTACACTCTTCTTTGCTTGGATAGATCAGATCATGGCTGGGATGGCTGTGTAGGAGAAGATGTGCAATCTCCTTCCTTGGATGTGAGTTTTCACAGGAATTTTCTCTTTGAAGATATGTTATCTCTCTGAGATGTGTTCTTACTCGTTAACTTTCTCCCAAAGTTTTTGCCACCTTCCAAGTTCCAACCCTAAGAATAAGGTTTTTTTGGGTTAAAAGGGATAACCAATGGTGGTTCCGTCTTAACCGGCGATGGTTAGGAGTAACCGACGTCGGTCAAGGCGGGATTTCCTAGGTTTACTAAACTTAGGGAGATCCTCCTGATTTTCTTGGATCTCATGTCATTATCCCACGGATTATATTGGGATCCTCTTGTAAGCATGCGAGAATGTGGTTAGAGGGAATGTAGGCATTTATTTTTAGGGTTTAGGTAAGTCGTAGTTAGTTATGGTAACTTGCTAAGAATAGGTCTTAGGTTGAGTTAGCTTAGTGAGGTGCCTAAGTGAACTATATGTGTAGATGTTATTTAAATAATATATTTAAATAATAAATATAGTGAGGATAATGCATTAATTTAATTAAATTAATTAAATTAATATTAGTGGGGTGAAGAGGGTCATGGCTAGGTAAATGTAACAAATGGTGCTTATATGTCGAGGGATGACATGGGAGTGTGACCTAATTTTAGTGTCTACAACGATGAACAAAACAGGGAGCAGGTAATTTATTATATCAGTCGTACTCTTTTGGACTATGAAACCCGATACAACCATCCCAAAAAAATCTACTCAGCCTTATTTTTCATTGCCACCAAACTCTGCCATTACCTACTCAACCACAAAACCTATGTTGTGACCAACATTGACCCTTTACACTTCATGTATGCAAAACCTTATCAAAATCAGCGTGCTGCATGATGGCTTATGATTTTATCTAATCTTGACCTTGAATTCATTAATCAAAATTCCATGAATGGCCAAGCTATTGCTGACCACTTTGCTGGCGCACCTATTTTTGGGGATTAACCCTCTAATTTTGATTTTCCAAATGAGTCGATTGCTACCCTTTCCCTAGATGAACCTCCTTATCAAATGAAACTCTTTTTTGATGGATCTAAGTGTCAGTGTGGTAGGTGGGGCTGGTATTATCCTCATTCCTCTTAATGGAGAACCCATGCCTCTATATTTCAAACTATATTTTAAATGTACCAAAAATATTTCCAAATACAAAGCACTCTTACTAGGTCTCTAAGCCTCCTATTCCCTAGATGTCAAAACAATCAACATATTTGGTGATTCTCAATTGGTTGTATACCAAGTTAATGGTATGTACCAATTTTGTAACGAGATACTTCAAAAGTATAAACATCATGTAGACATACTTTTGACCACCTTTGATCATTACACCCTTCAAACCATCCCACGTTCAACCAAAAAATTTGCAGATACCATGACCTTGCTTAGCTTCCCAAATAACTTTTTAACCTATCGATACCAAAATCTTTGTCACTGCGTACAATGACTACAATCACCTTCTTTTTTACCTCATGATGTTAACTCGATTGGAATCATTACCCTTAACCTGACTTACCTTTGATATAAAAAATAATATGACTACCTTTCTGTCTCCATCCTAACTCCTGATCTCACCCAAAACAGATAGCGCACCTTCCTTCAAAATTTATCTCGTTACATTATCCTAGGGGGACTCCCCAATACAGTGCGGCTTTTATGGTATTCTCTTACGATGACTCATAAGTTTTAAAGTTCCTTATACCATTAAGGAGGTTCATGATGGTATATGTGGAGGTCACTTTAGTGGCCTTGCTATTGCTAAGTGTATTCTTTGCCTAGGCTATTACTTAGCCAAACCTTAACCATAATTGTTGTGACTACATTATCAAATGTTGTGTAAAATTCCAACAACATACTCCAATCTTTATCATACACCCAGTCATTCCTTATAGGTCACTAGTGACCTTTGGCCCTTCTCTCAATGGGGTTTGGATCTTGTCGAGATAAATCAATCCTCATTCTTCCCAACTCCATCAATAGATCATTACTGCTACCGAATACTATAGAAAATGGGTGGAAGCCATCCCACTCATTTCCACAAAAGCTAAGAAAATATATGAGTTCATTAATCACCACATAATTTGTCTCTTTGTTGTTCCTCATCACCTCATCACTAATAATGGAAAACAATTCAAAAACAAAAAATTGCAAAGACTTTGCAATGTCTTTAGCATTCAACTTAGTTTTTCATCACCTTACTACCCATAAACCAATGCCCAAGCTGTATCCACTAACAAAACCCTCAACAAAATTTTCATGAAAGTGGTTGACAATACTAGGAAGGATTAGCATACGCACAATCCTTTTGCCCTGTGGGAATACCAAACTAGTATTCGCACTTCCACTATGGCCACACCCTTTTCTTTGGTCTACGGTACACAGGCAGTTTTGCCTCTCGAATTCTAGATCCCCTCACTTCTGTATTTCTCTCTACGACATGCTCAATAATAATGAATTTCATCAGGACCATTTAGCATAACTATAGTTATTAGACGAATGTCATTCTTAATTCTCTAGATCACCTTCAAGTTTACTAACAACGTATCAAATGTGCCTATGACAAACATGTGTTGACGAACGAACCTTCCATGTTGGCGAACTTGTCCTGAAAGTAAATCAACACATGACTAAAGTAGAAAAAATGTAAACGGGGAAAATTTGCTCCTCATTTTCTTGGACCAGACATCGTGACTCATACCTATGGTTCATGTGCTTATCGTTTATCTTCTCTTGAGGGTAGACCCAAACTTAAGCCCCTTAACTCCTTACATCTTCAACCATTCTATTGCTTGACTCGTCATCCTACCTCACCCTTTATCTCTTCTCCATGCTCGTTCCTTAAGCGCCATTCACTCCAAACACCTCCCTAAGGATTAAACACAGAATCATGTGAGTACACGTCACTCATTATCTTCCCCTAAATATGTCTACCACGACACTCCACATAGCATTATTGTCATGGATACTTTTTTTCTACCTTTAGATGATATCCCATGGTTGTTTCACCTTTCCTTTTGAAAAATATTCCTATCCTCCACCTTGGCCTTGTCCATGACTTGCAAAAACCTCACAATGGGACCAAAATCCTTGAGTCAAAATTCTAATAAAAAAGATGACTCCCTCAAAAGGACATCTTCTTCTCGACCAATTGTTGCTATAAATAGACTTCTCACACAAAAGATAGCTATGTAAAGATCTTCAAAAACAAAATGATAGCAACTAAAGCTTCCCGCATCGATCAGCTTCACGAAGACCTCAAGGAGTTCCAAATTATTTGTCTCACATAGACTTCCCACATCAATCATTCTATCTCAACTATAAGTCAAAAAACTCAACCCTTTTAGTCATGGAATTGACCATTGTGACCTCGGATCTCTTGCCCGAAGTGCTCATTCTACCTCATACCATATAAAACTTTAACTACTCTTCACCCTGTCTTACCATTCCCACTCCCATTTCCTTATTGCCTCAAGGGACTTCTTAGAACTTAGACATTTTGTGATCATGTGACTAATTTTCAGCATAGAACATGTCAATTGTGAAAAATATTTAGGGTCTTATGTTCATCACCTTATCCAAGGTATGACCTACTCGGTATGATCCTGCCCAATCAGGTGGCTTTATTGCCCCATCTTATCTTTTAACCATCTTTGTTTACATTTTGATTACCTTATATAGGACTTGGCCCTCGACATTTACTTTTAGGGTAGTCTCCTTCTTTCACCACAATCACCCCCACCTTCATAATTTTTCCTATAATCCACCCCCACCTAACAACCCTAAACCCAAAATATGCCAAAACACCTACCGACTCATTTTCACACCACCTCATTTTCTTCCCTAGCTTATGGGAGAACTACATCAGCCTAAGGTCCCTTTTTTCTGGGACTATGTAGGAAGCACTCTGAGGGCATGGGGCCCTTGGAGGTTATCTCGAGCCATTCTCTACCCTAAAAAATTCATCTTCCATGTCTAACTCACTATTTACATCACACATCTCACTTAGTTCCCCTTTTATACCCAAAATTGAAAATTAAGCCACATACATAACAAGTTGCTTCATATTTTATTCATTTATTACACCTGCCATTTTATCTATCATCACTATGCATAGATTATACTACATATCACATATGACCCACAGTATCATTCATTGTAAAAAAATAAAAAAATAAAAAATAAATAAAATAATGAATCACAACTTCACCTACTTTCAACACAACCATGCCTAACAAACCTGACTCAATCCATGCCTAGCCCAGACCTGACTTGATCCATGCCTAAACTGACCTAAATCAACCATGCGTAACAACCTGACTTAACCATGCCTAAACTGACCTGACTCAAACCATGCCTAAAAACCTAACACAACCATTCCTAACCAACCTGACTCAATCCATGCCTAGTCAAATCTAACTCAACCATGCCTAACCAACCTGACTCAATCCATGCCTACACTGACCTAACTCCATCATGATTAACTCACCTAATTTCCATCCATATCAAAACAACAAATCCATATCTCATCTACCACAAGCCATAAATCCAATATCTGATTAACACATCAAAAAATCACTAAATACCATGTATCTCATCATATAAATCAATAAATATGTATCTCAATATACATGCCTATCTCATCATGTCCATCATCTCAAAATATCGGCACCCAAGCCGATATACAATACAAAATGTCATCAGCATGCAGGCCGACATCAATGAACCCCACCTGCACATTACCCTCAATTTTGTCCTTTTACTCCACCCTTCACCCTGATCCTTTACCCCACCCCACCTTTACACAACCCATTTCCCTTACCTTTCCTAACCCTCATCCTTTACTACCTCCATTTTTTCATCCTTTGGGGACTTATTATTTTACCCCTACCTTGGCCTTACCCGTGTCGTGACCTAGCTATTTAGACCTGGACCATCATTAATGACCTTTGACCTTATGTGTTCACTATACCTTACAACATTGTTATCTGTGTTGTTGACCTAATGACCTTACCTAGCCTACTGTTGTGACTTGTTTATCCTAACCCTACGTTTTGTGTACCGGAGCGTACCTAAACATTCCTGCATCTAGCCTATGTTGTGTTTCCTGACCATATCATAAATCTTGAATACCAGGAATTCACTTCAACCTTGTTTAGATAAACCTATCGACCTTAAACAATGTATATTTTCCCTACTCTTCAATCTGGTAGTGTGCTGCAGTTTATATGTGTATGTGTATTTGACTGTTGTTACCTTTGACCCTGAATACCCATTACTTGGAATGGCCCAAGTAAACCTTTCACCATTTTTCACATGTGCCCTCCTGCCCTTTCCTCACAGAATAACATTTGTATCAAACCACTTCACTGATTCTACCTGCTAGCCTCATGAATTCCCTTGTTTGAGGAGGATCACCTTCACCCAAACATGGAGAAACCATGTATTATTTTTGTAAGCATTACTTACTAATACAAGCTATGTAATAAAAAGGGGGATAATGTAGACACTAAAATCAGGTCACACTCCCCTTTGGTCCCTCAAAAAATAAGCACCCTTCATCACATTCACTTAGCCATGGCCCCTCTCACCCCAATAATATTAATTTAATTAATTTAATAAAATTAATGCATTATCCACACTATAGTTATTATATAAATATCTTATTTTAAATAATATCCCCACATACAGTTCACTTAGACACCTCACCAATCCAACTCAACCTAATACTTGTTCTTAGTGAGTTGCCATAATTAATTAAGACTTACCCAAATCCTAAAAATCAATGCCTATATTCCCTCTAACCACATTCCCACATGCTCACAACAAGCTACCTAGTCTAATTCGTGGGTTAACAACATGAGATTTGAAGGAAATCAAGAGCATCCCCCTAGTTTATTAAACCTAAAAAATTTCTCGCCTTGATTGATGTCGGTTACCCCTAACCGTCGCCAGTTTAATCCAAAACCATTGGCGGTTACCCTTTTTACCCCAAAACAACCTTATTCTCAAGGTTGGAGGTTGGAAGGTTGGAAGTTGAAAGTTGGAAGAAAGAAGTAGAAGGTTGGTGAGAGATAACACATCTTCAAAGAGTGAATTCCAGTGAGAATTTGCATATAAGGAAGGAGATCAAGCATCTTTTCCTGCACAACCATTCCAGCCAAGATCTAATCTAACCAAGCAAAGAGGAATGCACATGCAGTCCATGCAGAAGCTTTCCTTCAGTTGGTGATCACTTGCAACCTTCAAGCCTCTCATTAGCACCTCCATCCTTCACACATAGGCATCCAGGACCAGAATCCAATTAAGTATAATGTCATACTTCTCTAGTTTATTGCATTTCATCATTATTTGATCATTTATTGTTTACCTAGCCACCTATTGACCTTCTCCAATGCTTCCACCTCCATATTCCCATTAAAACCTCATTGAAGCATACCCCAGTCACCCAATACCTCATCTCGACCAACCAAAGTCCTTTGTGAAATCACAAAGGGGACCCAAAGCTTGTTCTGTGGCATTTCAGATTTTCACAATAACCGGCACCGGTCACACCTGACCGCCATCGGTTACCCCTGACTAACATCGGTCTCTGTATTTTCCCATATAGCCTAGAACAGAGACCTACCCACAAAATTTCATCTCACCCTCATCCACCTGTGATCTACCTGAGAGCTCTATCAAACCTGTAGAACCCAGAACCAATCATTTGACCTTTGGATTATGTTCTAGATTAGCCTGTTAGATTAGATCTATTTCTTATTGTGTTTTAAGTGAGATACCTAAATCATTTAGAATTAGAATAGGATTTACTTTGTTTACAACATTAAATTGTTTAAAACATTGGACTGACAGCCAGCTAGGAAGTATCACACTTCCCAGATCTAGCATACGCTAGGTAGTTCACTGTCCATATTGTTTAATTCCTTTTGGTGGTCTTTCTTTGCATTACAGGTAGTTCCTCCTATCCAAAAGGAAGCTATCATGATCAGTTTTGGATTTGGAAGTCATACGCGTGCAACAACCCATCAACCAAAATTTGAATAGGTATTCCTCCTATTCCTGTTACCCTATTTGTTTCATCAACACTTCAAAGAAACAATCTAAGAAATAGGTGAAATAGGTACTACCCTTATAAGTGAGCCCTAAATTCTGTACGCTTGAATTATGTGTAGATGATGCACCCGAAATGGTACCTCCAAACAACAACAAAGACATTTTCCCTTCCATCGATGTACTTGCTATGTGACTTACTCCTGCTTCCCTATTGCCCAAATTAACTTGCTGACTATTGGATGTACTAAGTACTAAAAATCCAAGTGCAAGGAATGGGTTGCCAGGTAGATTCAAATACGTTCCTATGGCCTAGGTCGTCTTTGCTGGCACGCTCTCATGTGAGATCAAAGATGGTTCCTTTTCATGATTTCCCAAATGGGGGAGTTCCTAATGCTCTAGCTCCATGCCTTTTTTGTGAGCTCTAAATCATTTGTGAGAAATCTCTCTCCTCAACACCATCCACTCTGTAATGTCACATTTCTTCTCTATCTCCCTCTCACGCACCTCATTGTACTTAAGCCACCTTTCTTCTATCTCCCTATATACCGCTAGGTCTTCCATCTTTCACCAAACCTACTCCTGCCCCCGCGCGTGGTGGGTTTTAGTTATCAATCAGTTTTCTTTCCATGTTCAAGGTCACCATCAAGATTTTGATCACCAGTGGAATTATTTGCAAGTAAATTCCCCTGGGATAATTTTAAAAATGGAATTCCGCTACCTCTGGGTGAGAATAAGTGGAAATTGAGTACTCCAGAATATAGTTGTTTAGAACACCATGGAACTAAGTATCCACAGTGCGTGTCAAAATCAGATAAGCATCATAAAGGGCCTGAAATGCTTCATGTGTCCTGAAAAGTGTGCGATACCTCCAAATTTTTTTAGACCCATAAGAAACCAGCCACTCATACAATTCTACGAGAAAGAAAACAAAGAATCTTTCATACAAACTGTTATACAAATTATGTTCCACCCACATACATGCATTAAACTTAGATCCAATGTTGAATCTCTATGCATACTCTTCTTCTAGATATTTTATCCACTCCTCAACACTTTCTAGGGTCAACCAGTACTTCTTCATCATGAACCATCATGAAAACAACTGAAAAAGAGGTCCCGGAAATGGAACCAAAGATGCAGCCTAGAATTTACCAAGAATAACCCAGGCATGTTGGCACATCACTCAGACTAGAATGAGCACTCACCCAAAGTGCACAAAGGTACCAGGACCCTCCTTAGAGTTATTTATGCAGGATGTGAGCATGATTAAGAGTTAATGCATTCAGTTCCATAAATAGTATAAACTTTCCACAGAACATATTCTAGATCTAGATCTTAAATAATCTCAAATAAAATGATAAACATAATGAAATTATCCATGCAATAACTAGTTACAGTCATGTTTGACACCATTATTCATCCAGTATGCTCCATTATGTTAAATACATTAAATACATAGAAGCTTCTTATAATAATTAGTATCATAGCTCATGCGCACATCAGTTCTGACAGCATAACTCGATATTATCTAACTACTTCGTACTCTCTCTAATCTACGTAGATTACTACATATTTGTAAGGGTGGGGACTTTCCCTTCACCACTTACATAATTCCCAAAATAGTTCGCATGCAAAAAATAGCCATGTGCCTTTAAAATAATAGACACACATGCAAGTGCACTAATAATAGATCTCTTGTAGTTACATGGTAGTGGTAATATTATTGACTCGAACTCATGCAAAGAGCTTAGTAGATGCTCTCCCAAAAATATTATTTGTGTGCCACGAAATTTTCCATATAGTTATGTGCCCTAGATGCTATCTCCAAAAATAGCCCGTAACCATGAAAATGGCTAAGTCCACATTCATTCTGTCTTTCACATGTGATTCCTTCCCTATCCTTCTACACCTTCAAATCTTCCTTTCTACCGCATGCGAATTTTTTGTGCATCTTCTTTTTGGTGTCATACTTCATCTGCTCAACATGGTTTCCCCAAAATCACTTCTTGTGGATACTAAATCTCTAAAAATATTCATCTTGTACATCCTATGTTACCTTCTTACCCTTTTATTCTCTATTTTCCTATGTAATAATGTAGGTTTTTAATTGCAAACTTTGAATCTCCAACAATTTCATGCCCTAGGTGTAATTCTTCCTATTTATCAACCTCAAGAACTTGCCTTTCTTTACTTTCCTTACTTGAATTAATATTCTTACTCTAATTATAACTTCGACCTTAGCCCTTCCCTTAGCTTGGAATGTTATAGCTATGAAAATTCTCTCCACGTGATCCTGCAACCCTAACTTTTAATTCTCCAACCATACCTCAAATTTCACTCTCTAAATAGCATGTCACATTCCCCAATTATAATGAGCTCTAGTTCTTACAATGCTTTCTAATTTCTTGGCTGTCCTCGTCACTTCCTTCAAACATAATCACTCTGGTTTACACAAGCTTTATATCACAAAAAATCACAAAGGCTTATCAGTTCCCAAGTTGTAAGGCGAGGGAATGACTATTCTCTTCCCCTTTTATAGATTTTTTCTTTTAACACTTTTCCATCTAACCTCACCTACCACCACTTATAGATTTAAATTTTGGTTTTTACATTTTCCTTCTTTGTTTCTACATTTTCGCTCCTTTTTATGTGTGGTCATCACTAGCTTCCACATGTGGCAGTCCAAAACATTTTTATGTGCTACTAGTTCCCAAGTTGAGGACCCTCTTGCGCACATATTCTTGTATTGCACACTTTCTTCATCCTCGCCACTTGTCAAGTAGTTTATCTTAGTGCACTGCCTTCCTTGCATTATGTTGTGTGCTTTACCAACTTCCCTTCATACTAGTAACCATCCTTTACACTTTTGAGAAAGTTCACCATTACACTCACCCTCACACTTTTCAAATATTAGTAGTCTAATCACTAGCAAGAACATACACCTGCATACTAAGCTTTATATGGTGCACCAATTTAATCCTCATGTGCCTTGTCTCCTACCCCTTACTAAAAGTATGCACGGTCATGTGCTCATCAATATTTAACAAAGAACATTAGCTCTTAGTATGAATGCACTTATTACAACACATCAAAGGAATGCATAAATTGAAATCTACTCTAAGTGGCATTACTGACTTATTACAAACAAAATGAAATAATCTTATTTATAGTAGGGATTCAACCTACTCCTATTAAAGTAACTAGGAAACATTGTGCTATCTAGCACCTATAACTGACATGCACTTGAATCCAATATCTTTGTTACTTTAAATGTCCCTTACCAGTTAACCTTAAATTTTCTTGGGTGACACACAAACTTAATCATATATAAGTACCATCCCACCAACTAAAAAAACTTGTTCTTAATATGTCTCTCATGTGAAGCCTTTTGTTGTACTTTTTTTGTCTTCTAGCTCCATTGTGAAATTGTAAACGTTTCATCCAATTGCATCAATCTATCAATGCACCTGACTACCGCTTGATCATCTACAAAACCTCCTACATATGTAATACGTTGGGAAGGAAACATGAATTCAACTATTAAAATAGCCTCTACCCTACACACCAATTGAAAAGGTGTCACTTTATTCAACCTCTTGTAGGTAACTTTGTATGCTCATATTAAAATTGATACTTTGTCATCCCAATATTTTCTTCCTTCATCACAAATTATTGTCAATGTGTGTCCCAATATCTTTTTGAATGCTTTTGTAGTATCATTGACTTATGGGTGACAGGGGTGCTCTTATGATGAGATACCATGAAATCTACCAATAAGATTATAATAGTATCATTCAAGAAATGAGTTCCTCTGTCATTGATGAGGATCAATTATAAGATATACCTACTAAATATATTATCCCATTAAAATATTTTTGTTGTAGTTGCACTGCAATCCTTTATGGGAACTACTTCTACCCAACACATCAAGTAATCTATGCATACGATGATGTATCACATGCCTGTCTTCTACATAGTTGGTGAAATTTGTCCAATGAAATAAATTTCCCACTTTTTTAAGGGATCTACACTTGCTATGGGGTGTAATGGCATATCATCACAATGCCCCATTTTTCCTATCCTTTGATATTGATCACATGCCTTCAAGAATTCTTTGGTATCCTTGTACAATGTCTCCCACCAAATTCCTGCCAAGAGTATCTTGTGGGTTGTAGCCTCACCTTCATAATGTGCATCTACTATCCCACCATGTGCTTCCTCTATAATTTATTGGCGTACATACTCCAAGGAACATATACAAAATACTTTTTCTCTATCCATTTTGTATAGGTCAGCTCCTCCCAACTAATAAGGTGCATCGCGAATAGATAATTGGTTCTTCTCAAGTATCTTCATTCCCTCAGGAACCACACCTATGTGTAATAATACTATAATATCCTCTAGTTTAATTGGCATGCATTATAATATGATTTTTTTTTCATTTGGCATGGTATCCTCTATGCTCTATGCATCCTTTCCATAATTTATCCTTGAGAGATAATCGGGTCCAAGATTACTTCTGCATGGCTTGACTATGTCTGTAAACTCAAATTCTTGTAATAAGAGTATCTAGTTGCAGACACACCTTTGTAAGACTGGTGTATTCACTCAATACTTAAGTGTCATGTGATTAGTATAGAGGGAAAATGGTGTTGCCAATAAATATTTCCTAAAATTTTGAAGCGCATATCCCATAGAAAACGCCTCACGCTCTATATTTTTATACATTTTCTCTACATGTGTTAGCTTTTTTCTTACAAAAAATAGGGTGGTCTACATTCCCTTCCCCAGGATGAGATAACACCAATACTATGGCTATTCCAGAGGAATCCACATGTACATTGATGAGCCCAAGAAATAGCCCATTTTATACAATATTTGACATTTTTTCCTCTGCATATATAAAGTGGATCTAAGTGTAATCTACAAACTTACGGTTTATTTAGGATGAAATAGAGAGTATATATCATGGTTTATTTAGGATGAAATAGAGAGTATATATCTAACTATAAACTAATAACAATAATCAAATCTATACTTTTCTCTGGTGCTTAGAGTATGTAATTTCATGGTATTGGTAAGGTACTGGTGGTAGTATACTACCTGGTGAATCAACTAGGTTTTTATAGGAGATTTTTTCAAGTGTAGGTGAAGCTGAGCCCTACAAAAAATATACTGTAAATTTTAGGCGAACAGGACACTGAACTGCTCTAAAAAACAACCTTTTCAAATTTTCCTAAAATGAAATTTTTTCCATATTACAAATATTCGCCACTAAAATTATCCCTGCCTGAATATCAATAAAATAATCAAGCTTTCGTTCATGTTCATAATGTACATCTGTGAGTAGAGAAGGTTTGGAAAGAGAGAGAAAAAGAGATATAGAATCTTGGAGAAGCATTTGGAGCATTTGGAGAGCCTCTGTAGCCTCCTGTAACTTCCCAGCCCTATCATTGCATCCCTACAACCTCATGTTCCATTCCAAGTGTTTGGAACGCAAATTTTTTTTGCACTGATTCTCTAGGAAAAAAATTATATAGACAGAAAATTAAAAAAAACATTGCAGCAGACTACCTGCATAACATTCCTTAGAGTTTAGCACTGAGCTATTAGAAGAGCTATCCACCAAGCTCCTGAGCAAGCTATATTGTGTTAGGTTAATTATGCATAGTATAATTATTTAATTAATTTTATTAATTTAATAATAATGGTTATAATATAAACCATATTTTTGTTGTGTATTGTCATATGGTTTTTAAACCATATTTGTCTTTTTAGTTTCATAGGGATAATTGTTATAACAATTTATGTGCTTCTCGGGATAATATTTGGAAGCTAATGTATTTTAGATTTGTTGTTACATTATTACAACTTCTATTTTGTTTGTATCCTGGTTGTGCAATACTACATATATATTGCAGCCTGCTTCTATGGTTTCTGGTTGATTGAGATTAATAAATATAATCAGGCTTTCACCCCTGTTTCTCAATTTGCATTTGGTACCAAGCAAGAATCTAGACCTGTGAAGGTGTGGAAGAGAGAGCAATAGAGAAAGAGGAGATTGGTGAAGCATTTATAGCATCATAGAGCCTGTGCAACCTCCTACAACCTCCCAGCTCCATCCTTGCCTCCTCACTTCCTCCTGTTTGTTCCAGGTGTTTGGAATGTAATTTTTTTTTGCACTGGTGCACCCAATACCAGGAAAAAATTATTACAGTGCACACAACCCCCCTCTGAAGGCCGAGCCATCCATATTGGAGGTGAGTTCAATAGTGTTGTTTTTTTTTCTTTGAACAATCGACTTGTGTGCTTTCTATGCAAAGGTTAAGCAGCTGTAGAACCAACAATGCTTTGGAAATGCTCCTGGCGTATTAACCATAGAGTTGAATAGAAGAGTGTGCATAAGCTTCGGATAGGGCCATAGCCATGTCGTTACATTTATATGTTGGTTGTTCCATCCCTCTACCACTTGCATAAAGGAAATCAGATCAAAGCTCCACCATCTACACTGCAGAGCTTGCAACCACAAAGCATAAAAAAAAATTGCAGTCAATCTTGCATCATACAGTGGAGATAAATTCAAAAGGAAGTTGTTCAATATTGAAAAAAAATGCATATAAGAAAGGGAGTGGGGAACGAATTCCATCGTACTGAGCAATGGAAAACTCAATCGAACTGTGGCCGAGAAATGTGTTGAATGCCCTGCACGTACAAAACATGGTGAAAGAAGTCAAATTCTGTGGTTGGAAATAACAAAAAATAGGGTGCAAGTATATTTCATTGACCCCCATGCATCAGCGTTAAAAGGATCTGCACAAAGAAAAAAAAATCGTGGCTTCATCCCCCATGAGCGATGACCTCCTCACGCATAGACCTGCAACCAATAACTGCAACACAGTCAAGCAAATTTGGTGTGAAATACAATACAGTCTACACAAAGAAATAGCTAAAAAAAAATGGTGGATCAATCAAAACTTGCAATCAAGGGAAAGAAATCAACATAGTGGCGGCCAAAGGAGAAATAGAATGCTTCAGATCCATTTTATAAGCTAGGAAAACCCTAAATCGACCTCAATTCACAGCCACGTGGAGCCCTATCCTCTGCCAAGTTTGCCATTTTAAAAGGTGAGTCGTTTTATCTCTTTATTAAATATAATTTGCTTTGTTACATATTACAAGTGCACAAGTGGCCAAGGCATGGTTAGAGAGAAAGCCTTAGAAGTGGGAGGTTTGGAAGTTAAAATCCCACCCCAAAATTACTTTTTTGAATTTGGCAGAATATTTTGGTGGAACCGCTAAATTTAGTGGGAAATTAAAATTTAGTTATAACTAACTAAATTGATTGGAGAAGATACCTAATTTAGGGTAAAAAAAAAATTTCTCTCCCATTCAACCTGTTTTTTTTATTTTGGACATTTTTTTTTTCTAAAGGAGGCCTAATCCAGAAATTGCATCTTCAGACTATATTTTTGCAATTTTTTGGCGTAGTGGGTCATTCTGGGCTCCAGCAGGCCACCAAGGCCCTGCAAAACAAAAAAAATGTTTTGCCTGTAATTCAAATTTTTCTAGATTTTTGAATGTAATTGCATACTAGCTTTATATTGTACTAATTTGCAAGTTGCCATAGTCAACTGTAAGCTTTGTAACTACTTAGAAACTGATAGAATTGTAATATAAAATAGTATAAAATTGGTTCTGTAACACTCACAAGATCCTAGATCTCATTCGCAGCATTCAGTATATAAACGGTGCCTTTGGGAAGCGCTTACGGGTAAAGCTTTCATGACTAATACTGCACTTAACACCTAATATAGCTACAACTTAATGTTTTCTGCACATCATCCCTATAAATTGATGGGGAGTGATAATGTCACAGTGCACACACTATGAGCCATCCCATTCATCTGTGAACGATTGCATGGCATAAATTTGGAATGAGAAATTATCTGAGTATATAGCGAAGTTACGCGGCGTGTATGGGGGCTATTTCTTTGATTTGATCTCAATAATTACACAGACCTCATCAGTACTGTCTTGTTACCACCTATTGAATTCTTTCATGTATGTTAATGCCTCTTTCACGTACTACCAGGTATATAAAAAGGGTGAGCTTCTTCCATGCACCACTAGGTATATTGAAAGGATGCACGTATATAGAACGGTTTGGTATATCAGACTGATGGTATATAGATTGGGAGACCTAATACCTAGAGTGATAAGAGCCAAACCCTGGCAATGAACTCTGCAAAATGGGCACCAATGCCACCAAAATTTTTTCTTCCAGATTCGCAAATTACTTAGAGGAAACAACTATGTTACATGGAAGACAAAAATCAAGACACAAATTGAGTTTGAATAAATATGGTCTGCTGTGAATGGTACTCTAAGACCAAATCAACTACTGATATAACACAATAGTGGTAGTTTGATAAATCAGATGAGAAGGCCAAACTCATCATCTTGTTTGGAGTGTCTGATGATGTACAACCCCACATTCGAGATCCCAAAACATTGAAAGAATCATGGGATAAATTGAGCATAGTATACAAGGGCCAAGAACAAGAATCTTATACTAAATTTGCAGAGTTAGTTACACACAGTTGAAATTCAAGTAAGAATGAAAAAAATAGAAGCTTTCCTAAGAAGAGTTGCAGAATTGAGGGCTTCACTTCTAGCCCTAGGAGAACAAGTCACAGATGATGCTCTCGTTCCCATTTTTCTGAGAGCACTCCCCTCTTATTACCGCATTTTTGTCACAACACTAAACATGTAAGATATGATAGTTGGTTTTGAAAAACTGGTAAACCTACTACAACAAGAGGAAGAAATGCATAATAAGGATGATGAAGAGGAGCAGGCATTGTCTTCACATCAAAAATGGAAAGGAAAAGGTAAAGGAAAATCATAATTCCTTTCAAAAATCCCAGAATCAAAATCATTATCAAGTGGGACAGACAACAGAAGAAACAATGTCCTATCTACAAAAGAGGACATAACCTACAAGATTGTTGGTATAATACTTACAAGAAAGGTTCATCAAGAAACTATGGACCTCCACAAACAAACTAACAAAGGACATTCTAACTACAATCAAGGGCAAAAAAAGGGTAACTAGAAAAGAAGACCTCATCTAATAAGGTAATATTGTTGAGCAACAAGAATATTCAGACAATGAAGACTTCTTGTTCACTTCTCGATCAAGTGAACCATCCACATCATCTAGTGATGTTTGGTATGTTTAATCAGGGGTCACTTGACAAATGACCAGCCACAGAGACTTTAGTTTATTTCAATGAGGGACACACCATCGAAAAATCATGTTTCGTTGGGAGACGATTCCTCATATACTAGTTAAGGGGATTGGAAACATTTCTCTACCCCTTAGTTCATGCAAATGCAGACTATTATATCTCCTATATGTCTCTGGGTTGACAAAGAATCTACTTTCAGTCAGTTAACTCCTAAATCACAACCTAAAAATTGACTTTGATAGTCAATCCGATAAGAAAACGTGGTTGATTCGAGATAAATCAAGAGGCTCAAAAATAATTGCAAAATCCTCCTAATGTGGGACACATGTTCCAACATTTATTTTGTTCATAGAGACGATCAAGAACTTTTGGCTAAGAACTCCACCTCAACATAATTTTGACATCGAATATTTGGTCATGTAAGTTTCAAATATCTCGAAACACTTCGCCGGTGTAATATGGTACATGGGCTACCATCTCTTCATAAGGATACTAGATAAAAGTGTCCTTACTGCCTAGCAGTCAAACAACATAGAGCTTTGTTCTAGAGGACTAAATTTCGAGCTCATGGTAAAATTGACCTAGTTCATACCGATATTTGCGGTCCAATGCAGCTAAGTCATTCTGGGTTCCAGTACTTCATGCTTTGTGTTGACGACTCATTCGAGAAAAATGTGGATTTTTCTATCTTCGCAAGAAAAGTGAAGCATTTAAAAACTTCAAAAAGTTCAAAGTAGAAGTTGAGAAAGAAACTGGTCATCACATCAGAACTCTCCAGCTTAGATCCAGGGGGCGAATTCACCAGTGATGAGTTCAGAGACTACCTACAAACTCACGGGATTCATCGACAAATGCCTCCTCCCACACCACACCACAACAAAATGGTGTTGTTGAGAGAAGAAATTGTACTATCATGGAAATGGTGCACATGCATGATTGATGATTCCGGACTTGTAAAGACATTCTAGAGTAGAAGCAACAAAGACACCCAGTGTATTTTTTTAACAGAGCACCCATAACTTCTCTTGATGGAATACCACCATAAGAAGCATGGTCCAAAACAAAAACCATCTATTGCACAGCTCAAAGTATTCGGGTGTAAAGTAAGCATGCACATACCCAAACAGAATAGAAAGAAATTGGACATGAAGTCAAAAAAACTCATCTTCATTGGGTACAGTGAAGAGACTCTTGGGTATAGATTGATGGATCCTAAGACCAGAAAAGTCTACACCAGTAGAGATGTTGATTTTTTCGAGAAGAAGGAAGTAGAGACTCCTCCGGACTCACATGATGTAGATTTTTCACCTATTTTAAACATTGAAGCCGATGTTGCCTTAAAAGATGAAACTGATGATGGGGATGATGGTGTTTATAAGATAGAACCAACGACCCATGGGAATAGTTCATTGCATATGCCTAAATTGTGTACAAGTACATTACGAGATGTAATAATGGATGCTCCATCAGATACATCCACCCCTGGACCATGAACTCGCAGTAAAGCAAGAGAAGAAGTTAAATTTTCCTTGATGAGTAGAGTTATTGATATCGAGATGAGCCCTCAATAGTCCAAGAAGCCCCTAAAATCTAAATCTTGTAAAATTACCATGGACTCTGAATATCAATCAGTGATGAAAAATAACACTTGGCAACTTTTCTATCTTCCACCAGGAAAGAAACCCATTAGATGTAGATGGATATTTAAAACAAAGTACAAAGTAGATGAGATAGTGGGAAAAATATAACGCAAGACTTGTAGAAAAGGGGTATGCACAAAAAAGGTATTGACTATGAGGAGCCATTTTCTCCCATAACTAAGATCAAAACGATCTGGATGATATTTTCTCTAGCTACTTAGTTTGGATGGAAATTCCACCAAATGGGCGTAAAAAGTGCCTTCCTAAATGGAGATTCACAATAAGAAGTCTACATGACTCAACCTGAGGGATATGTAGTACCCTGGTCAAGAAGAAATGGTATGCAGACTCAGGAAATCTCTATAGGCCTTAAACAGACACCACGGGCATGGTACATCAATATTGATGAGCATCTCGTACAACATGGATTTGTTAGAAATCCATACAATCCCAATCTCTACCTCAAAAAGCAAGGTAGCGGAGATGGTGATTATTGTTGTCTATGTGGATGATCTAGTCATCACTAGGAAATTCAGTAAAGATGATCGATGCAATGAAGAAAGATCTTAATCGATCGTTTGACATGATTGATCTTGGGCTGATGCACTATTGTCTTGGATTGGAAGTGTGGCAGAAAGAGAATCATATTTTTGTTTCTCAGATGAAATATACCAAGACTACACTCAGAGAAGTTTAGGATGATGGATTACACACCAATTGCTACACCCATGGAGAACATATTGCAGTTATCTCATTCAGATCCATCTCCTGAGGTAAGTGCCCACTCTCTATCCACAGCTGATCGAGAGTCTCATTTACCTGACCTACACTAGACCTAGATATCAGCATTGCAGTGAGCTATCTATCCAGGTTCATGTAGGAACCCAAAGTTTGTCATTGGAAAGAAGGAAGGCACATTTTGAGATATCTCAAAAGGATCGGTGGATCTTGGTCTAAAATACAAAAAGAAAGACAACTTCTTCTTCACTGGATATTCGGATTCAGATCATGCAGGCAATATTGATGACAGAAAATCCTACTTTTGGATATGTATTCTTTATGGGATCTAGACCAATATCACAGGAAATTAAGAAACAACACTTTGTTTCTTCTCTCTTCCACAGAAGTCTGAGTATCATTCTAGCAGGAGAAGCTTTCTGTGAAGCGATTTGGCTACGTCACATACTGGAAGGACTTGGAATACCACAGGACAATCCAACCACCATGTATGTTGAAAATTAAAGTGTTCTCAAACTTGTTCGCAATCCAGTTTTTCATGAGAGAACAAAGAACATTGAGGTACAAGTTCATTTCATACATGAACATGTGTTAAAGAAAAACATCCAGCTTCAATTTTTTCCAACTACTAAATAACGAGCAAATATCTTCACAAAGTCACTTACATGTGACAAGTTTGAGTTGTTCAGAGAGTTCCTCTCCTCATCCCTTCAGACAATGCACAATTAAGGGGGGGAATGTTAGGTTAATTATGCATAGTATAATTATTTTATTAATTAAATAATAATGGCTATAATATAAACCATATTTTTGTTGTGTATTGTTATATGATTTTTAAACCATATTTGTCTTTTTATTTTCACAAGGATAATTATTATAATGGTTACAACAATTTATGTGCTTCCCGAGATAATATTTGGATGCTAATGTATTTTAGATTTGTTGTTGCATTATTGTAACTTCTATTTTGTTTGTATCCCGGCTATGCAATACATATATATATATATATATATATATATATATATATATATATATATATATATATATATATTACAGCCTGCTTCTATGTTTCTAGTTGATTGAGATTAATAAAGCTAATCAGGCTTTCACCCCTGTTTCTCAATTTACATATTGGCTGCTTAGATTAGTGTACTCCCACCCACCTGAGATACAGAAACTCAACCCACCGAGCTGGCTAGCTAGGAGAGTTTTTTATTCCCCCTAGCAGTTCATTGGTGAGTCAATCTTTGTGTTTGGAGAAGTATCCATTCAAGGATGAGTTGGACCTCCTAAGACTGAGCCCACATCCAAGCTCTTTGTAGATAGTGGTGGGTTTTTTCATTGAAATAAGCTCAATGCGCATCCAAAGCAAGTTGGGAGTCATTATTTTTGTTAAAAATCTAGACTGAGATCTACTCTGGCCGAGTCAGATCTCCATTGACGAGGTGAATCAAACTCCCAACCCACTAGATGGCTGAGCTCCATTCAATGCCAAATAGACCACTCCCTTGCATCCAAATTTGAATCAAACTGAGCCATCCAAAACACTAATATTACCATTGGAAAGTTAACAGTGGACACAACATTGAAGTGGATCGAGTCCCATTCCAAGTGATCAAGCCATTCATCAAACCTACATAAATACATAACAGTGGCCAAGGTGAAATCAAAGCAAAAGTGATGAGTACACAATGAAAAAGGTAGCATAAGGATATCAGATCTTGTAGTATTGGGTACCCTAAACCACTTCCCCCCCTCTCCAAGAACCCTTCCATGTGGATCATTGGCCACACAGTCTCTCCCTACCACATCGTCATTCTAAAAGGTTAGAACTTTTCTATATACTTTAAATAATATTTGCTTCATTTTATATGCAAAGCGTAGTTGGCAGCTAGTTGGATAGTGAAAAAGATTTTGTGATAGGAGGTGTTGTGTTCGACCCCCCACAAGAACCTTTTGATATAAAAAATATTGAAATTTGGAGGTAGATGTAGCGCAGACCGCCAAATATAGCGGCTAAGTTAGCAGAAACCACCACAGTTAGCAGTGGAAACCACTGTTAAACCCCCTAACTATAACTAAACTACCATCTATTTTCAGAGGAGAAAACCCTGAAAATAAAGAGGAATTTTTTTTTTCTCCCATTTTGCATATTTTTTTATTCTGATCAACATTTTCTAAAGGGGGGACTTCTAAAAAATGCAATTTTAGTTGTTTTTTGTGGGTTTTTACACTGAGATCCATATTAAGATCTTAAGGTCACTAGGGCCTCGTAAAATAATTTTTTTCCTGTTATTAAATTTTTACATCATATTGAATGTAATTATATATTTTAATGTATTTTACTAATTTACAGGTTGCCATATTCAACCAAAAATATTATAACTACTAAAAATACTGGCAGAGTTTTGTAAGCAAAATCAATAAAACTTGGTTCTATAACACTCATGAGATCTTCGGATCTCATTCGCAATGTTTGGTATAAAAAGTGCCTCTGGGAAGTGCTTACAAGTAAAATCGTCATGACTACTGCTGTACTTAATGCCTAATATAGCTGCAACAACGTCATCTATGCATCATCCCTATAAATTGACAAGGAGTAATAAGGACACAATGCACACACTTTGAGCCCTCCTATCCATCTATGAACGATTGCATGATGTAAAACTAGACACTAAAATTATCTGATTATGTAGTGAAGTTACTCGCGCGTATGAGGATATTTCTTTGATTTGGTGTCAATAATCGAACAGACCCCTTTCCATATTTTCTTGGTACACCGTATCAAATTTTTTCACATACGTTAATGCCTATTTCATGTAATTCTAATTATATAGAAAGGGTGAGCTTCTTCCACCTACCGACATGTATATCAGAAGTGCTCGTATATAAAAAGGTTTGGTATATCAGAATGATGTTATATCGATTGAGAGACCATATACCTAGAGTGATAAGAGCCTTACCCTTTGTCAGTGAATTAAAAAAATGGACACCAACATCCCCAAGTTCTTTCTTCCATATTCTCAACTTCTAAGAGGAGATAACTATGCAACATGGAATATAAAAATCAAAACAAAAATTGAGTTTGAAGAGATTTGGAATGTTTTGGATGGTTTTGTAACCAGATCAGCAACTGATACAACCCTACAATGATAGTTTCATAGATCCAATAAGAAGGACAAGTTGATAATATTGTTTACAGTGTCTGACGACGTGAAACCCCACATTTGTGATGCTAAAATAGCCAAAGAAGCATGGGATAAATTGAGCACAATGTATGAGGCCAAGAACAAGAATACAATACTCACTTTGCAGAGTTAGTTACGCACTGAAATATTAAAAAATGAGAAAAATGAAGGATTTTTCATAAGAGTTGCAGAATTGAGGGATTCTCTTCTAGCCCTAGGAGAGGAGGTCATTGATGAAGCTTTCATTCCCATTATTCTGAGAGAACTCCCTCATTCATACTGAATTTTTGTAATGACACTAAACTTGTCACATCAGACAGTTAGCTTTCACAAGCTGGTCAATCTACTACAAAAAGAAGAAGTTTTGTATAAAAAGATGAAGAAGAGGAGCAGGAACTTTCTTCTCATCAAAAATTGAAAGGAAAAGGAAAAGGAATATCACATTCCTCTAAAAATTCCCAAACACAACATCAGCATGGGGACAAATAGAATAAGAATAAGAATAAATGTCCTATCTGCAAGAGAGGACATGATATAAAATATTGTTGGTTCAATACTTATAAAAAAGGTTCATCTAATCATTCTGGACCTCAAAATCAACAATCTCATAAGGGAAATTCTAACTAAAATCAAGGGATGAAGAAGGGGAATTGGAGAAGAAAACCCCATCAACAGGGAAATATAGATGAGAAATAAGAACATTCTAATAATGAAGACTTCTTATACAATTCTCGATCAAGTACACCTTACACGTCATCTAGTGATGTTTGGTATGTTGATTCAGGAGCCACTCGACACATGACAGAACACAAAGACTGGTTTAATACAATAAGAAAAACACATTCAAAAAATCATGTTCAATTGGGTGATGATTCTTTGTACATAGTACAAGAGATTGGGAACATTTCTCTACCTCTTGGTTCACGTAATTGTAGATTGTCAGATGTTCTATATGTCCCTAGGTTAACAAAAAATATAGTATCATTTAGTCAGCTTCTAGATCACAATTTGAAGATTGACTTTAATACTCATTGTGAAAATATATTTTTTTAATTAGAGACAAATCATGAGCCTCGAATTTTTTTGCAAAAGCCTCTAATGTGGGACGTATGTTCTAGATTGATTTTTTCCACAAAGATGATCAGGCACTTGTGGCTAATAATTCTACCTCTGCATAGTTGTGGCATCAGAGACTTGGTCACATCAGTTTAAAGTATATTGAAACACTTTTCTTGTACAACATGGTAAAATGATTACCATCTCTCTAGAAGGATACAAATAAGTGTCCTCACTACCTAGCAAGAACACAACATAGAGCTTCATTCCAGAAGAGTACTTATCGAGTTCATGACAAGCTTGATCTAGTTCATGTCGATATTTTTGGTGTGATGTAACCAAGTCATTCTGGATTTTGGTACTTCATGCTTTGTGTTGATGATTATTCAAGGAAAATGTGGATATATTGTCTTCATAAGAAAAGTTAAGATTTTGAGACCTTCAAGAAGTTCAAAGTGGCTGTAGAGAATGATATTGGTCGTCATATTAGTTCTCTCTTCTCAGATCAAGTGGGGAAATTCACCAGTAATGAGCTCAAATACTACCTTAAATTTCATGGGATTTGTCAAAAAATTCCTCCTCTACACACACCGCAACAAAATGGTGTTGTTGAGAGAAGAAACCATACTATCATGGAAATGGTGTATTACATGATCGATTATTCTAGATTAGAGAGCAAATTTTGGGCAAAGAAAGTTGTAAACTTGTTAAATAGAGCACCCATAGTTTTTCTTGATGGAGTGATGCCATATGAAGCATGATTGAAGTGGAAGCCATGTATTTCACACCTCAGAGTATTCGGGTGCAAAAAAAGCATGCACATACCCAAGAATAATAGAAATAAGTTGGATATGAAGTCACAAAAACTCATCTTCATTGGTTACAGTGAAGAGAATATTGGGTATAGATTGATGGATCTGAAGAACAGGAAAGTCTACACCAGCAAAGATGTTTAGTTCTTTGAGAAGAAGGAAGAAAAGACTCCTCCTTCGGACTCACCTGATGTAGATTTTCCACCTATTGTAAAAACAAAATTTGATGTTCCCGCAAAAGATGATAGTGGTGATAGGGAAGATGGTGATGATAAGAAAAGACCACGATCCATGGGAGTAGTTCAACATATGCCTAAGTGGTATACTAACATGATACGAGATGAAAAATTGGATGCTCCACCTGATACATCCACCGCTAGACCACAAACTCGCAGTAAAGCACGAGAAGAAGAAAAAATTTCTTTTATGAGTAGAGTCATTGAATCTGATGAGCCCTCTACAGTTTAGGAATCCCTACAGTCGAAATCTTGGAAAGATGCTATGGATGCTGAGTATCATTCAGTGATGAAAAAAATACTTGGCAACTTGCCAATCTTCCACCAGGGAAGAAACCCAATGGTCTTAGATGGATATTAAAAACAAAGTACAAATCAAGACTATGAGGAGAAATTTTCTCCCACATCTAAGATCAAAATGATCAAGATGATATTTTCTCTAGCCACACAGTTTGGTTAGAAATTCCATTAGATGGATGTAAAATGTGTCTTTCTGAATAGAGATATACAAGAAGAATTCTACATGACTCAACCTGAGAGATATGTTGTACCTGGTCAAGAAACAAAGGTATGAAGACTTAGGAAATTTGTGTATGGCCTTAAACAGACACCCCAGGATTGGTACATCAAAATTGATGAGCATATTTGTAAACACCTATAATTTGGTATACATGATCTTATTACTAAGATCATATTAACTATCCTAGTCTCATGTTAATTTTCCACACTACACTAGTAAAATACCCTTTCTAACCTCTTCTAAACCCCCTACCATGCTAATACCTCTCTAAACCATCTTCTATAAGATTTTTTCGATTTAATTAATCTTGTTTAGTTTAATTAACCCTCCTATTGACTTTCTAAATAGGATTTGACTTTCTAAACAAATATCTTACCTTTCCAAATAGCCACTTAGCTTCCTAAAATCTTGTTCACACCTCCAAATATGTTTTTTTTTAATCAAAATTTTTGAATCCTTTTTAGTCCCACATGCATCCAAAACATCCTTTTCTCACATCTAAAAAATATAAATAGAGGGATACCCCTCTCACATTTTCCTAAGAACTTTCTCTTTCTCTCATTTCTAATTTAGGTTGAATGCTTAAGTATTTTAGAGTCATTTCATAGTTTATTTGAGCTCATTACTTGTTATTTTCTCATCTTTTCAAAGCTTTAAGTAAATGGGAGAGGTCATTAATGGTGAGATTCCATTCTTAAGATTTTTAAACATCAATAAACACAAAATTGATTGCTAGAGATTTAATAGGTTCACTTATAGATAGATTTCATGGAGTAGAGAACTAATATATTCATGTTTAGAGGTTGATCGTTTGTTTCAATCTTTCTAATATCCATGTAAATAGGTATATCTTGCTTATCTCTAATCTGATGGTGATTGTGTTGTTTGTTTAAAGATTTTGGGGCCTCTTTTGTGTTCTTACCCCATTTTATAAGATTTTGCAAAATTTTCATTGCACACATTTGGCATGCCTGGTGGGACATACTCCATTTTCCTTTCGGAGCCTTTTCCAAGATTTTCAAGTTCAATTTCATGCTTTCTAGGAGAAATATATTTTTATTCACTTGATTTCATTTTCAAGTAAGCTAAATCATCTTTGTGCATGCATCTTTTATGGGTCTAAAATGGAAATATGTTTATTTGATTAATAACTAACCTAGTTTACTGTTGAAAATTTTCATTTCTGTTAATTTTGCAAGTTTTATAAGGGGGTACGCGTATGTGTCTTGGATCGAAGAATCTTCATTAAAACTCTAGCACACCTTTAGAATAGGTCGCATACCCATCTATTCATATTTTTCACTGACAGGTCATTTACAAAGGGTCTTGTACCTGTCAAACTATCGACATGTCTGTTGACTGTCACACATATCCATTCCTATGGATGTGCAGGTGTATTTTTGGCATACTGTGTTGATTCATATTTTGGATTTCAAGTGTATATATCGGGAAATATCTCTCATCCCGCGTATGTGTTGGAACTTACTGTCCTAAATTGATGACATGCTTACATGTCGGTCTGGTTACATATCTGCTGGATTGGACGTGCATGCGTCATTCTAGGCACACAGGTTTCTGAGTTAAAAATTGGAATTTCTCTTCAATATGTAGGATCAAAGTTTTTAAGTTTTTCTGGTTGTTTGTAGGTTCTAACAAGTGATTGCAGGTTTCTTTTTTATTTTGTTTTACCAATGTAGTTTAAGTGTTTCATTTTTATAAGTTAGAAAAATATTTTCGAAGTGTGTATGCTCTTCCCTCGCACCTTCTAGGTGATATTGGGAATCAAAATCACTTCTAAAAACCTTCTTATTGCTTTCAAAACACTTACTTTACGCTTCCTAAATGGATTGATATTTCAAAATTAGTTAAAAAGAACTCAATTTTTTGCAAAAACACTTAAAGTATTTTTCATAAAGTTTTTTGTAGTTGATTTTCCGCATTGTGTATGCTCTTCCTTTACACCTTTTTGGTGATTTTATGAATCAAAATCAACACGCAAAATCTCTTTCTTGATATCATGATATTTTATGGGAAATTACTAACCATTTACATATATAACCAAAAACACTTTTCAAATAAAGGAGCTACAAAAAGGAAACCCACTAATACATGTTTATAGGTTTCCAAAACATTGTGCTACTTAAAACCACATTAACCTAAGCAAGATAAAAACACACCACTTCACATCACATTATTTTACAAGTTTCAAAAAAGGGTACGTCCCTATTTACTCAAGTAGAACATAACCCCTTTGGCATAATACCTTAATATATAAAAATGGGGGTGGTTCCAGGAACCCTAAAGTAATCCACCACTGAGTAATCTCATGGATGAAACAGGAAGTGCTTCGCTTACCCACTTGACTAGATTTTACATTACAAGTTAGAGTCAAAGTTATCTGTATCACGACCCCAATGACTATATAACTAAACACACAAGTTGTCCATTGTATCAAAAGGGGGTAAATTAAATTTGAGATACTCCCAAACTTGTCAGTGTGACTCTTTGGGTAAATCGAGCTCGCATTTAGACAAATTTTTGACACCTAGTTGAGTGATCTTATTAGGAAATCCATTTTTTCTTGGAGCCCACTTTGTAAGTCCATTGTCACGTCTTGTTGAGACATCACGAAGTGATGACTTACTTGGAGTCTAAACCTTGTTTCAAACAAGGAAAAGAGTCCACTTGAGTTAGATCTAAGTGTCTTTCATCATGAAATTAAACGACGTATGGCCTAGCTTGGTTTCTTTCTCACCTTCAGACAAGGAATTTTTTTTCCCAAGTGGCACTTAGTTTATTTTCATCTTTTGATATATACCCTTACATTCTCATTTCCCATTTGGGGTGAGAAGGAGGCATAGCCCGTGAGTCTTATCAAGGAAAATATTCCCCACTTTTTTGTCCGTTTACACCCATCCATGTTTATGTCTGGGTTGTTAAATGTCTAAAGTGTGTAAATACATTTTCATGTCTTTGATAGCCCTTTGATATTGATTTAAATATCATCTTCATTTCTACGATTTTGGTTCATCATTTTTTCTACTTAAGTTTTCATTTTTGCTCGCATTCTAGCCATACAATTTCAATACTTACATCATGTTTTCAATTTTGTAAGAACTTGGTGTAAGTCCCTTTATTGTACTGTTACGTTGCTTGCACAAATAAAAAACTTCTTGATACACTTATACTTAGTTTTAGTTCCAATGTCATCTAAGTCTTTTGAGAGTGTCAATATTTCCTTATGCATACTGTGATAGCATCATATTGATACTAACACCTTATTTTCTAGGTTGATGTGTCAAGATAGAATTGTTATGCTATCCACATTCACAACTTCCATAATTAAAACAAATTAGGTTTCATTGGCATTTAACTTGGTCTTAGTATATCTCGTGGAGAGATCACGTCAATATCACTTTGGTACTTAGGACTTGTTAGTACTCTATCTCAACCTATGTATTAATAGGGTATTGTCACTATCTACCTTGAGCCCTTCGTTGGAATCATAGTTTAGGGTTTAGTCCCACTAAACGACAATTTGAGTGATTGATTGATTTTATAGAATGTTCATATGATTTTTCTTTCAACGATAATGACTTCTTAGCATTATATCTAGAACACAATAGGATATTTTGGTTGTCAGACGACTTACAAAACATACACCTAGCTTGTATACAATTTCAAAAGAATTTAGACATAAAATAATATAAATTTGAATAGTAATGCTAAGAATCACGAAAATGGCATCTAAACCAAATGAGTGTGACTAAGAAGAAAATCCTTTGACATCCTTCCCATTCAATGGTAATAACTTAGCACCTCTATTTTTGCAGGTCAAAGACATAAAACCATTGGTTGATCATAGTGGAGAAGAATCTGATTCTTCTAAGGAACAACATAAGTTAGACCTAGTTTGATTCGACAAGCTCCTTTATTATAACAAATATCAAGTACTAGTAAGAGTCTTAGAGTTAGGAGCTAAGCTTCCATAAGAAAACGAAGTGGATACTAATATCATTAATCATAAAATAGAAGAGTGACCATCCCTCTTAGACATGGATAACCCATTTGACGTAGGGTATGCTTTTACTTCCGAACAACATCACAAAAACATTGAAGAAGACCAATCAAAATCAATTGGCGATTCACGAAAACCTTATTATAAGGATTCACGTAAAGTAAAAATTAAACATGAACATAAAGGCTCACCACCTCCTAAATTTGACGAGGAATAAGATCCCTTCATTGAAGAAGAGATTATTCAAAAAAAATTTGAAACTATGTGAAAAATTAGCAAAATTAGGCTCTTCGAGTAGGAACGTGCATAGAGAAAACCTCAAAACAAAATCTAATGAGTTTCACTTTGCTCTGTATGATGACACAACTTTTAAATTTACTAAGGTAAATAGACCAATATCACCTACAAAAGAGAAACTCATTTAACAGGAGTTACAATCAATGAAGAACAAACTTACTATGCTATAGGAAGGTAACATAGGACACAATATGAAGTACTTATATGAAGAGCTATGTCCTTACCCCTTTGATAAGGACATATTGCAACAACCATTTCCAAAACATTTTTCCATTCCTAAGTTTGATAAATATAAAATCAGAGGTGATCCACGTGATCACATCATGGAATTTTACATGGCTTGTCAAGAGGTCATGTATAGTGATAATTTCTTCATACGATTATTCCCTCGCAGCCTAGGAGTACTGGCATTAGAATGGTTCTTTTGTATAGCCAAGGGATCCATTACAACATGGCCCACACTAGCAAAAACATTCATTTGACATTATTTCTTCAATATGAAGAATTATATCACGATGAACGAAATTTTCAACATAAAATAGAAGCATAACAAGACCTTTGCGGGCTTCTTACAGTGATGTCATGGATTGACAAGTCGTTTCCCGTTTTCCCTACCAGAAAAAAACTAGTAAGCATATTCATTCCTAACCTAAACCTAGAGATAGCCTTTCATTTACAAATGCACTGCAGTTCTAACTTCAAAAGGTAGTCAAATAGACAATTCTCTCATAACAAAGGGTACACTTAAACCAGTCATCAAGGAAAAACATGAAACAAAACCCTCAGATAAACCAAAATTCTTCAACAAAAACAAACACATCATTGGTGATGGCATTGCAAAATCCAAAAGATTCCAAACCATACAGACTGGTTCACTTTTAAATCTCTCACAAGGACCTCGCCCAAAGGCACCTACAAAAATGTACATTTACACCACTAATGGAATCACTATTTGCCATACTTAAACATGGTGCAGTACCCAACCATGACAGTACCATATCCAGAGGATGCTCCAAAAACCAGGTGGTTCAAAGAGCATGAATATTGTGATTTCCATTGTGTTAAAGGACACAAAATAGATAAGTGCTTGATACTATGACATTATATACTTGACCTCATCGAAGAGGGAAAAATCACCATAGATTCACCCCCTGACTCAGGATAGGGTCCTAATGAGAAAATGGGAATATTCAAAGAGTCCTTTCCTAACCATGATGATAAGAAGAACATGAAGCCAGATCTTGGAGACAATTCCAATAACTATAGGACTGCTACTTATGTCTATAAAACAAATGATTTTCCCTTTGATTCACTTATAGGACGTATCTGTTCATATGATGAATAGGTTAAAACTATTAGGATATTAGAAAAACATTCTGCAGTAGGGATGTGACGCACTTGTTTAATCATACCAGATCCCCTACCTATCCCTCAGGAAGGTCAGTAAAATTTAATACAACAGTTAGAGAAGACACCTACTAGGATATCGATTTTAGATCTCCTCAAAATCTCTACTGCTCATAAAAACATATTGTATAAAAAAATACATAGTTCAGGAGTCTCCATAGATGTAGATCCCACGCACCTTCAAGCGATGATTACACACCCTGATTCCAACAATCAAATCAATTTTGATTGCACTATAATCACACGTAATGACCCAGTGCACAACTTACTCCTATGCATAGAATTATATGTTACTCGTTGTAAGATCAAAGAGTACTTGTGGATGATGGATCCAGTTTAAATATTTACACTTTGAAGCTAGTTAAGTAGCTGGGCCATTTAGAAACAAATCTAGGGGATAAAACTATTACAATGACATCTTATGATAATGAGGAACACGAGTAAGTAGGTACTATAGTAGTTCCTATGGAAGTGGGGCCGAAATGTCATTATACAACTTTCCATGTCCTTGACCTAGGTCTTCCCTATAACATGCTCTTGAAATTCCCATGGATTCATGCCATGCAAGTTATTCCCTCCACCTTCCATCAGTGTATAAAGATGTGCTATGGAGGATATATAATCACCATTTAGGGTGATCCACGGCCATTCACACATTGTAGGGAATTGCATAGTTTTTCTCGATTGGCCTATGAATGTCCTTATGCAGATATTATTGTTCCTTTAAAAAATAAGCTACAAATGAACGTGTGGATCCAGGCACACTCACTCCTTGTAATAAAAACTTTCCTTCGTTGGTCAACTCTTTCTCACCATGAGAGGAAATGTTGGAGAAATATGGCCCGAGTGAGATTTTTACTCTTCAGTAGGCCTTACTGATATTATATCTTTTAGTATCACCCAAGACATGGGGAAAACCTTAATTTTAATTCAAAATCACTAAAGGTAGATGCCTTTAACCCTTTGTGAGATTCAACCCTAATGTTTTCTTATATGAGGAGAAGATGTTAGAATATACCACTAGAAGAGTACCCAAAGGTACCATAGCCTCATACCATCAGGCCTCACACTATGTCAAAGGCCACCGCATGATGTATGTCACATTTTACAATGGATATGGATGCATTATCAATGCACAAGGATGGTTAGAACCCATCCCCATTCCTTGTTTCAAAACAAACAAACATGGTCTTGGAATTAGTCCTCATGATGATCCACCCTTTGAGATTGATTCCACCTCTTCCAATCATGATCATGACTCATCTCATTCAGATAGTGACACGGATTCCCAATGTAGCCTCTACAAGGATCTTTCCTCCATGAACTTATTCCCTGATTCAGTTGTTTTTACCTTATCCAGATCTAATTCCAAAAACAATTATCAAGTATCCCTTATATATCTATAACTTGTAGATTGGTATAAAAAATTTCATGTGCCACTCGATTTATTTGAAAATGAAGAGGAAATCATAGAATTCATGGGACTCAAGGATTCTATTCCAACTGGAGATCACATAAAATGATTTACGTTCAAACTAGACACCTACGCATACTTCAGAGAGGAAGAAGATATGTGTGGATGCTTGATTAAGAAGTTTATAAGCAAGAATAAGGATACGTCAGGGAAACCTTGTGGGAAGAACAAGCACAAGTCTCATAGTGAAAAATGTTTTGAGACCCTAGTAGATATGAAAAATGAAGAAATCATAGAAAAGGTAGAATATCCTTATAAATATGATCTTGCACATCCTATCGAGGTTGATCTTACTCTTCCCCCTGATCCTACACGGATGGAAGACACTTCCAAAATTATTGTTGAAGAAACAATCAGTGTCAACATTGGCTCAAAAGAGGAACCTAGAATGATAAATTTGGGAGCTTCACTCTCATCTCAAGAACAAAAAGGTTTTGTGGAACTATTGAAATAATATGCAGATATATTTGCATTTTCATACACAGATATGCCTAGTTTGGATCTAGAATTATTCGTGCACAACCTTTTTGTGCACCCATATGCCAAACCCATCAAGAAGAAACTAAGAAATATGCACCACAAAGTTGCACTACTTGTTAAAGAATAACTTGAGAAGTTATTAGCTGCTGATTTCATTAAAATCATTGACTATTTGGATTGGATATACAACATAGTCCTAGTTCAGAAGAAGTTGGTTTGTATAAGGATCTGCACCAACTTCTGTAACATTAGTAAATCATGTCCCAAAGATGACTTCCTGTTTCCTGATATTGATATGATTTTCGATTGTACTGCTGGTTATGAAATGTTATCCTTAATGGATGGTTTTTTAGGTTATAACCAGATCTGAATTGCAGAGGAAGATCAACATAAGATAACTTTCATCAGCCCTTGGGGAACATTTTATTACAAGGTCATTCCTTTCAGACTCAATAATTTTGGGGCCACCTATCACAGCACAATGATAGTCATCTTCCATGACATGATGAATGACATCATGGAGGATTATGTTGATGATATATTAAAAAATTCAAAAGTAGAGGAGAGCACCTTGAAGTGCCGAGGCATATTTTTCAGTGTCTCCGAGATTACAAAGTATGTTTGAACCCTAGGAAGTGTGTCTTTGGCATTTTTTTTAGGGAAACTCCTATGTTTCATAGAGAGGAATAAAGGTGGATCCTGTAAAATTTACAGCTATCATAGAAGTGTCTCCACCTACAAATCTCAAACAACTAAGAAGTTTATAAGGAAAGACACAAGAAATTTTTCATTCCATTTCACATATTATGGATGAGTGTCATCCATTTACACATCTCCTCAAGAAGGATGTTACATTCAACTGGGGATCAAACTGTTGAAAGGAATTTGCACTACTTAAATAGTACCTTTTCAACCCTCCCGTACCCATGCCACCTACACTGGGAGAACGTCTCCTATTATAAATTTCAGCTACCTAATTTACTATTGGTACAGTGCTTTCCTAATATGACCTAGACACACATAGAAAGGGTGGTTTATTACCTTAGTCAAACCTTGATTGCCTATGAACTGAATTACCCACAGATTGAAAAGAATTTCCTGACAGTTGTCTTTTCCTTTCAAAAAATATGTCATTACCTCCTTAACAATTAAGACACAGCTACTATCCAAAGTTGACCCTCTCAAGTACCTCTTATAAAAACCCGCCCTTGCGAAGATGAATGGCTAATTGGATCATTCTCCTAAGTGAATTTGAAATTGAATTTGTTAACTAGAAGTCATTTGAAGGACATGTATTAACTGAGCAATTGGCATAAGTTCCTCTACCAGGGATGGAACCTTTGTGTCTGGATTTTTCAGATGCATCCATGATGAATGTTGAAGAGGTCTGTGGAGTGGCAAGTCTATTTTGATGTATCATTCACCTTCCACAGATCAAGAGCATGGGAGTCATACTCATCAATCCCATAGGGGAGGTAATTTTAAGGGCCTTTTGTTTAGGATTCCCTGTGCACTAATAAAATTACAGAATATGAAGAACTCATTATATGGTCTTAAGTTAGTTATCACTTAGAATATTAGATAACTATGAGTCATTGGTGAATCCAAACATATTATTAAAAAAGTTAATGATGAGTATAAGGTTAAAGATGAAAATATTATTCCATATAAGAAATTGGTTAAAACCTTAAAGGAATATTTTATATAGATTATCTTTGAACAAAAACCAAGGTCACACCATAGATCAATAGATGCTATAGCTATTATCAGATCACTATTACACATTCTTCCTCAGGCAAGTAAAATTTCATTGTTTGTAGAGCATTTATGAGTACCCATGCATATGATATGCTAGATTCATGTTTGGCATGTGAAGTTGTTGGTCCCTTCTCCCCCTGATATGAACCTATATTTTGATACCTACAAGTTGTCATGTTTCCCCCAAACATTACCAATTATGAGAAGAAAGTATCTTATCTATCTGTATAGCCTGTTATACTCTCCTAGGAGGCATCCTTTATCGTATGATGGATACAATATTGAATTTACTTCGCTATTTGGATTTTAATAAATCGATCCACGATTTTAAATTAGTGCATAAAGTTATTTGTGGAGCATGCACAATATTGAAATATGGTCTTGGCTAAGAAAACTCTCGAGGGTGGGTTACTATTTTCCCACCATGGAAGTAGACTATTGTAATTTTGAAAAGAAATGTGAGCTATGCCAAAAGTATGGAAACTTAATACATGCACCAACACAAGATTTGTAGTCTATCGCAACACCTTGGCCATTTTATATGTGTGAGCCTAGATCTCATAGGGAAGCTCCATCCCACCTCATCAGATGGTCATACCCACATTATTATTATCGGCACTAAGTATTTTACTAAATGGGTAGAGGATCTATGCCCCTTACTTATGTCACTGGTGTGCATAATTTTCGAAGATCATTATGAATCACCTTAGTTTTCCGCTATGGCAAATTCCTTCCGCTATTATCACTAGATAATGGAAAATACTTCAAGAATAAAATGGTCAAAGCAGTTATGCCAACACTTTCAAGATATCAACTCAAATGGTAGTCCACTCCCTATTACCCTCTAAGGTAATGGTAAATCCGAGGCTACCAATAAAACTCATGTGTACATCATGTAGAAAATTGTAAGTAAGACAAAACAAAATTGGAATTTACAGATACATCCTGCCCTCTAGGAATATCAAACCTCCAATTGTACACTCCTAATGGTGTGACCCCATATTCACTAGTCTATGAAATTAAAGCCATCATACCTTTGGAAGTGGATTTTCTCTCCTCTGAGAATATCACTCTGGGATTATCTTGATAAGGATGAAGGACTATAGAGTTGCTCGGTTAGCAGAGCTAGTGCTGTTAGATGAAAAGTGTATGAGAGCACTTAATCACCTAAAGGTTTACTAGAAAAAATTATTAAGAGGATATAAAAAGTAGATCATTCATTTTGAATTTGATGTAGGAGATCTTGTTTCTAAAATAAAATCATAATAACACTGTCAAGGACAGAGTAAAGAAAGGTAAATTTGAGACTAATTGGTTAGGGCCTTATGTAGTGGTTACTAAATATGGATCAAGAGCTTATAAACTAGACATACACAGATGGTGAAGAGATTTTAGAACCTATGAATTCCATGCATCTCAATTGTTTCTATGCTTAAGAATGGTTTAGATATAAGAAAATATCTAAAAAATTAGAAAAAACAAAGAAAAAAGAAGCAAAAAAACCAGAAAATAGTCAAGAAAAAGTAGGTCATCCACATGTGAAAACCATGCAATTGTGGTGCATTGGGCAAGTCTTTGGGTGAAAATTATTTTCGGTGCACAAGGAGGATTCATGGCACATTGGATAGGTATTTGGGTGAAAACCAATTTCCAACACTTAAGGAGGGTTCATTATTCACAAATTACTCTTGCATTTGTAAAAATGGCTATTAATTTTGTATAGGGATGGTTCCCCTTATCAGATACACAAAAATATAAACATTTAGTCTAGGAACCTTTCCCCAAGTAGCTTCCCCAAGTCTACTTCATCAAGCCATGATCTGGCTTGTTTGTTCTTGTATATGCATGAAGGAGTTGCCTTTATATATTCCCATCTTTAATGTCTCTAACATTGTAACACCTCTATGGTTGGTATCTATGATGTATTATGTATTATAATTTGTAGATGTTGACATGTGATTCTTGTTTGAAGACTGTGCACTCTTGTGAACTAAGAAATCATGTTTGTTGTGGATAATAGGTTATCTGCTGAAATAGATACAACTCTCTCATGTTTATACTGAATTAAAACTGAAGTATTTAATTCCTTCTTATGTTTAATAATTCACTACATGTGGAAATAAGATATTTGTTTAGATAAACTAGTTCATATCTTTGTTGCGCTTGAACTTGTGCTTTAGTTTTCATAACCTCTAATGTAGGATAGCTATACCTTGGATTAATTTCATGATCCATTGCATGGTTTCAATTTCTTGACAATGGTCATCTTGATGAGAGAAAGATTTTAAGATCTCTGAACTCTGGCTGTCTTGGAATCTTGGGTGAGCTCTTCTGCTTCACATGCTTCGTATGTGATCTTAAAATGGCATTTCTAATTCTTTTTTGGGTAAGATGTAATTGAAAATATTTTTTTTGGGAAACTAATTAAATTTATGTTCCTAAGATGGTATTCCTATCCTAAGTTGTAATCTATACTAAGCTGTTAGGTTCTTTGATTAATAAAGGTTGTTTATTAAAAGGAAAACCTAAGGCTAAATTAATAAACATTAAACTAAGGACCTAAGTTAGCTCTTAAACTAATGTTAGGACCTAACCTAAGATTTGGGCTAACCTAAAGGGGATGATGGAATTCCATAAAAAGGCAAGTCAATGGCACCAACCTCAATGTATTTATGAGGGAATAAATGTGGGTTTTAACTCTACTGTTGTAGAAAAATTTGGTGAATGCATGAAATAAAATAAGAGGTCTGAGTTGGCACCTCTGTTAAAGTGTTAGTTGTATGAAATTTTAAATTTAGTGATGGCCAAACATAAGTTGGTTGTGGTGGGAGATGTGGAAGGACTGTCAGTCCTATTTGACATTTAATGTTCTTGGAAATGGAAAAAAAGCCACCTAGGAAGAAGGGAAGTTGGAAGAAATAATGGTTTTGGTTTTCACATTGCTCATTTGGTTTTTGTGAGCTATAGCTCCGTATGCAGTTTTTCACTTCGAACCCTCAGTTTGAATCCTTGCATGTTTTTTTTGCCTTGTATGGTGGTGATAGTGATGAAAAAATCACTGTAAAGCTATAAGAGGAAGGAGAAGAAGGTTCTGAGGAGGTTTGTTGGAATTTTTCATGTGAAAGGAATAGCTATCAAAGCTCTGCTAGAAGATTGATAGTGCAAGAAAGAGAAGACATGAGCTCTATCAGGTATGATAGAACCTATCCCTTAAGTCTTTTACTTTTATTTAAATGCTTCATTAGAATAACTCTTCTCTTGTTGAAAATATTCTCTTCTGGTTCTTTTTTTGTATATTCTTTGCTTCAATGGTGTTTTAATTTGTTTCCTTTGGAGGAACAACGATTGGTTCTTAACATGTTGTGTGGAATACGAAACTCTAGAATTGTTGATAGTTGCGGTAATGCTAGCTTAATTTTGGTAGAACCTTCTTGAAAAGAGAATGGATTTATGTTGTTTCATTGTTTGATGAATATTTAGACTAAAGGTTGGTTATACATTAGTAAGTAGCCTAGTTTTATGGGTGTAGCAATCGATTTAGATTCTTGACTCGAATTATTTTCTGATCATTATGATTGGAACTATTTTGAATTGTTTATGATTTTTTTTTGAATCGGTCTCTGGACTTACACCATTCATTTCAGGATAATGCTGTGCTTTGCAGCTTGATCTATTTATCTTGATGATGGCTATGTAGACCCATTGTTTGAATTGAAGTATTATTTCGATGGACTGTAACTTTAGGAGTATTCAATTTGTTTGTTCAGATGGTTTCAGTTTTGGGGTTTTTCCAAATGTTGAAACTGTTTGAATCTTTTATTCTTTTATAGAGCCTTTCACTCTAGGATGGTGGGTTGAATAAGAAATGAGTGAGAAATTTTTTGATCTCGAAAATTCTGTTGGATATGAATTCACAGTATTTATAAAACCCATTTTAATGGCTTATGGCTTCCTTAAATTGATCTAGAGTGAACTTATTGAAGGCATGCTTATTTAGTCATTGATTATAGACGATTGTTTTGTAGATCTTGGAAGTAGTCAACATGTTCTCTCTGCCCTTCTTTGCTTGGATGAATGTTATTTTTTTAGCAACCAGAATGGAATTGAGACTGTCAATTGTTATTATGCTTTTTGTATTCTTCTTGTTGGACAATGATAGCAATCTATTAGCGATAATTTAGAACTTGTAGAATGTTTCACTTTCATTTTGTGTTGGTTTTTGGGTCTTCTTGAACTTAATACCCAATTTTGGGTTACTCTGTGTAAAGGAGTGTAAGGTCTGGGTTGATTTAATTAAACATCCCATGATTGATGTTAAGAACTATGTGTCCTCCTCGTGTATTGGAAGTATGTTTCTATATATTTACTTCATCCTTTGCATAGAGAATTGATTCTTCCCATATTTAGGATTATGGAACCTGGAATATTTGAGTAGACTGGTAATCGGCTTTCGCTTCTTGGTTTCTATTCACACTGCCATTGGGAACCTTGAGTTGTCATGTTATCTTTACGAATAATTATTCTATCTTGAATCTCTAAATTTTAATGATGTATTAGACTGTAACTTTGACAAGCCTCTGTGTTAGGAAGTTCCTTGACGCTGCTTGTTATTTGTTGTTACATTCATTTTGGATTCTGAGTCTATAGTTATGCGTTCCATTAGTTGGTTAAGATATGTGAGTCTTTTTTTAAGTTCAGAACTTGAACTAATATGTCCCTTAACATTCATTAGAATATGGTTATTCTATAAGAGAATACTGTTTTGTATCTAAAAATGTAACTTTAAGTTCTTGTTTGAGGTGGATTGAAAGCCTTTATTAAAACCTTGTCTGATGTTGATCCAGGTTTTTAGAAATCTTGGTTAATTGTTTTGTTTTGATCACCTTAGATCCAACTCTGAAATGAGTTCAGGTATTTTAGAGGATAGCCTTGCAATGGGTTATGTTTGAATTGTTTTAATTCTTAGTTGGAAAAACCTTTCTTACCTGGAGTGCTGAGACGTATTCTTAATCAATCTAATTTGGACTCCGTACTGAGCCTGTTGTAGTTATGATTTTTAGATGGAATATAATTTTGATTTGTTTGTTTTTTCCTTTATGTATTAATCAGGATGTTCTAATGTAATAGAAAATGTATACACATTTTGAAAGGTAGTTTAGTATATCTTGTATTACTTCTTGAAAATTTAGAAAATGATGAATAAAGAAACTTAATTTTGAACTTGAATGAGAAGGTGAAGTTAGGATGAAATATGAAATTTCCCCTTTCTTTAATTTTGTTTTTTAATTTATAGCATGTTGAAAAGAGATTTTATGATGAAAAGTTAGGATTGACTATTCTGATTAATTAGTCCTTACTTATGATTACTTATAGAAACTTTAATCTTTATCTCTCCTTGGTTTGTAATCTTTTAAGGAAAAATTATTTCTATTTATATTGTTGTGTGTTTGGAACTGTTTCAAAAACAACAAGGTTCTTTTTATGAAATGGTTAGATAAAGGCACAACGTTTTAAGGTTATAGTGCTTATCATGCTCAATTCAAATGAAATGAATTGTACTAACAATTTTGTAGATGGATTTCGTAAAAGATTAAAGGATAAATACATATAGAAAGTTACATCTGTTTTACTAAATAAATTGTTTATTTATTATGATGATCATGTGACATCATTACTTGAGATGTACTTTTGTCGAAAAAGGAAAAATGTAATAAAACTAGTTTTATATTGCTGTTATGACACTTTGTAATCTTTGAAATAACTCTGTAATCAGTGAATGGATTACTCCTTTTTGATGAATAAATGGTTTTATGATTGTTGAATAATAATTTATGGTAATACCTTCTTTGGCATAAATTGGGTTATTAAGTAATATCCTAAATGAAGGGGGGGGAATTTATATATTTAAGTGTTATTGGATTTGGATGGTGGATCCGAATATTAGTCGGTTTATTTTCACATAAAAGAGATGCAACAAATAGTCGATACTCTCAAGAAAATCCTTAAACAATATAAAGGAATTATGATTGATTTATATAAATATATATGTATGAATTATTGGTTGTATTAAAACATAATTTATCTGTTTTCATAAATGGAAATTAGTCCTTGATTTAGGAAAAATGATATTTTCCTTTAAATCAATCATAGAGACTTAATTTAAGACCTTGTTAAAGTGTTAAGAATATAATAAGTGAATGGTTGAATGTGTTCTTCCTTAGGCAGATTTCTTTAATCAAAATATGGAATGCTTAAAAAGGAATTAAATGGGATTTAGAATTCATCTTCATGAAGTCTAAAATAAAGGTTTTTAATAAACTCGTTTAAGCTAAGGATGAAATAAAGAAGGATCTAATGAACACACTTGCATAACATTAAGATCAATCATGTCGTATTATGATTCAAGCTATTTTGTTTATAGATAAAATTAAACATGTAATTGGAATGGATAGGAAGCAAATTTATCTGCATACCTACCTCTCATGTATTTTCAAATTATAACCTAATAGGTTAAATGATGCTAGTTGATTATTTAAACATTGTTATCATTAATATTTAAGACAATGATTAAGTGGATTAATAAATTTGTAACCTTAAGTATGTTAGTCCAGTTGAGGAAAACCAGTTGGATGTTGGTACACATCAACTACAGTATAGTACCTTCGTAACGACAGGAGTCATTACGAGGATACTAGGATGCACTTGTTATGTCTCAACACCCCACTTAATTTGTTTAACTTGATTGACATAAGTGTAAGATTAGATCATGGTTCTACCCTATACAGGGATAGGAACATGATCTAGTGTCGAGGTCAACTCATGTCGACTTAGGATAACTAGACACACCCAGTCGAATTAAGTCAATTGAGTATGTCTATGTACCCTTAGTCACCGTGAGTAGTCTTACACACTAGTGCATGTTGCTAGCCTTGTCTAGTGTGAAACCTTAAACTAGATTGGACTGAAAAAAGTTAGGAAAGACCAGTCTAGATAATAGAACAAGTGTGGTGAGGGAATTATTCCGTTTGACGAGTATGTCGTCTAGTAATGTAAACATGATAAACATGTTTAAAAACTTTGGCCAAAGTATTGGAAGTTGTTGGTTGTGTTGCCCTATGTCACTTAGTCTAAGATGTAGGATTTTAGATGAATATCGGTAACCCATATTCAGATAGAACACTTGGGTGCCCCTAAAAAGGTAAAAGAAACCAAGTATACGTAGTTGTTTCACCTGATTCTTAGAGCATTTATTTGAATATTGATGAAAAAGATAAGGTTAAAATGGCTAGGAGGAATACATGTTAAAGCTGGTTGAAGGTTGTTATGCGAGTATGACTTCTTGATCCACAACTAATCATGAGAGCTTCCTTTTGGATAGGAGGAACTACCTGAAATGAACAACAAGACCACTAAAAGAGATTAAATAGCATATGACAGTGGACTATCTAGCATATGCTATTTACAGGAAGTGTGTTACTCCCTATAAGGTTGTCAATCCAATGTTTAAAACAATTCAATGTTAACAATAAATGAAATCCTACTGTAGTTAAAATGATTTAGGTATCTCATTCGAATACAATAAGAAAAATTGTTCACAACAGGATAAGCTATGATTGAATCTTAAGGGCAAGGTCTCTGTCAGAGTACTGGTACTAGTCAGGGTCTGGTTTTGGGTTGTTTTGGGTATTTAGTGGGGGAGTTAGGCTTTGTTCTTGGTCTGAGGGTAAAACACAGAGACTGACATCAATCTAGTGTGACTAATGTTGGTTTGAGTGAAACCGGTGACGGTTATGGATAACCTTCATCGGTATGGTTGAGGTAGAGGAAACTTATTAAAATCTTGGTGTGAGGACAGATTTGAGGCTAAATGGAAATGAAGAGGGTAACGAAAAGGGCTATGGAGATCTTAGGTGTCCTCAGAGATGTTTAAAAATTGGGTATGGGAAATTTAATGGTTTGGGTGGAGGAATGATCAAACATGCATGAAGGTAAATGGTAGGAGAATGGGAGTATAAGTAGAAACTGATAATAGAGATAACAGAGCCTACTACAATGAAAATAGATGAATGCTGGTTAAAAAAAACTTACTTTTGTATGAGCTTGATGGCTGGATGGTAATGGTATTTGCTCATATGGATGGATTTTGATGTGGTGATGGTGCTTCCCAGGATGCTCCTGTGAATCCAAGTGGCTATATGATCACTTTTGATGCTCATTGTGGATGCTCTGATTTGTGTGCAAATACTGGTTCTACTTGTATGCAACTCTGGTTTTGTCCTTTGCTCTAAAAAATGTGCCAACCTTGAAATAAGGTTGTTTTGGGGAATAAATGGTAATTGACGAAGGTTCTGGGTTGACAGGCAGTGATTTAGGGGGACCGACATCGGTTAGGGTGGGATTTCCTAGGTTTACTAAAATGGTTAGATCCACTTGATTTCTTGGATCCTGTTCATTTTCCTTTGCGGATTAGAATGGAAGATTACTTTGTAATGGGCAGGAATGTGGTTAGAGGGGATGCAGGCTTTGATTTTTAGGGTTTAGGTAGGTCTTAGTTAGTTATGGAAACATACTAAGAATAGGTCTAGGGTGAAGTGGATAGGTGAGGTGTATAGGTGAGGTGGTGGTGTGAGAATTATCTTAATCAGGATAATTAAATAATAAATATCATGAGATCATGGGTTAATTTAATTAAACTAATTTCTTCAATGAATATGACTTGTTGGAGGAGAATCCTATTCCCCCTTCACCAGCTGCCACAAAGTCTAGCCCTATATCTAATCAGCAGCCTTTACCTGTATCTCCACAACCCTCTTTTATTCCTCTGATATTTGAAATAAATATGGTTCGAGTAGACACTCGATCTCAAAAATATAAAGGAAAAGATAAAAATGGTATCCCATCCAGTGCACCTTCACCTACCATTCCACCTGGACTTGCCCCCAAGAAACCATCCATGGTCTAGCTTATCCTATTTCTAATGGAGTCACACATCTTTGTATGATTAAAAAACTTCATCAATATCCTCTAAATATGTCCTTGTACGACCTAATTCAAACCTTTGAGTCTCATTGTCAAGCACTCGTTGAGGTCGTGAAATCTATCGAGGTTCCACCAAATGATCCTAAACCTATGGCCACCATATTTACCCCTCATCATGTGGCTGCCCTCATTGCTCCACCTCAAACTTATGCTCCCACTACGTTTCCTCAGGTTTCTGATGATTCATATATTTCCCCTCTATAATAAAATGATCTTGATCATGCCCTCTTCATCACTGCCTACATCAATGATACTCACATTCGATGTGTTATGATTAATGGAGGTGATAGCATTAATATAATTTATTGCCATGCATAAAAAAAATTATGCATACCCACCAACTGCATGCATGATAACCCAATTATGTTTCATTTTTTCAATGATCTCATAACTTCTACCCTTGGCACCGTCATCCTCCACATTCGCATGGGTCACTGCACCAGTCCCAAACTATTCTATATTTTTGAGGGGGAATTTCAATATAACCTACTACTTGGCCAAACTTGGATTCACGTCATGGGGTGTGTACCTTTAACTCTTCAGTGTTTCTTAAAATTTGAATATGAATGGAAACCCTACACGATTTGGGTGGATCCTTCACATTTTAAAACTTACAACATGCTTTACTGACCAAATGATGTCCTTATTCCAATCAAGGTATCTACCACCCCTACCACTTCATCTTCTTCTGCTGCCTTATCTACTACTTTTGTGGTGTTTTTATGGCCTCTAAAAATGGTGAAAATTGTAAATAATCTTTTCTCAATATGTGCACTGGTTTGGAAGATATGATGATTTCTTTGTTTCATGGCAATGAGGTTTTCAAATGAATTTCTTCATTTCTTTCTTCTGTTATTCAATTCTACAAGTTTTTCTTCCTTTAAAATTTGTGTTTTCATGGAGTGGAGGATTTTTTGGCCATGGAAAATTTGGTTTGGAGCAACGATGGTGGACTGGGTGTAAGCATGAATCAAGCTATGACAGGATATAAAGTTGTGAAGAAGAAAAGGAGGGAAATAAAGCAAAGTGCCATATTTAAAGAGATTTAAAAATGCATACAATGGGTGGGGCACATTTTTATGTCCATGATGTCCATTAAGTATTAAGGGATGAAAGGGGCATCGAATTTCCACTTGTAAAAAATCCAACGGTTGATCATTAGGTATAAAAAGCTTGCAGGAGACACCTGGGAGCTGAAAATATATCGTATGAAGAACCAAGAGGCATACCTGGGGCTGGGTGAATTTTCCTATCCCCTATGTCCCTCAAGATAAATATCTGAAAGGGTCATAAATTTTCACATCCTTCCTTGAGCTGAAACTTGGGGGCATCCGACGGTTGTGCATTTTGGCTCGAACTAGCTCCTAGGGGCTTGAAACGTGTACTGTAAAAGGTTGTATTGATCATCTTAGGGTAACAAGGGGCTGGGGGCATTTCATGTCCCTCATGTACCTTTTATTAAGGGAATAAATGTTCATCAAATTTCACATCATGTCAGGTGGCACCACTTGTCACGATCTAAATGATTGAGGGGATAGGCTTTAGCAAGCACACGGGGGTTGAATTGGAGATCTAGATGGTTCTATGTGTGACTAGAGGGAAACATAGGATTTGGAAAATTTTATTGTCTTATACGTCCCTTTTTATTAAGGTATGAAAGGGACATAAAAATGTGCCAGGCTCCTGGAGCTGACACATGTCCACTACAAAATTTGACTAACTGCTGGAAGCTCACCTTGAGGGTAGCTTGAAATGACGATAACTTGAGCTCTCGATGGAAGTTTTTGGAAAAACATTATATCAATTTGAATTAAAATGGCCTTATAAATCCAATTATGTGGGTATCATATCTTTATTCCTCCATTTAAGACCTAAAAAATTGTTGTTTTATTTTGGATCCCTAGTTGAGCATGGAAAAAACTAGATATAAACCTAGTGCACCAAAGTGTTGTGAAAAATCTGATTCCATCATCTTGTATAGATATTATTTCCATTTCTTACGATGTATTTTTTAGCTCCTAACTTCATCCAGAGATTACATAATCAATTCCTGAATCTCAGTAGCTCTTCTAGCCCTGTGCACTACCTAGGCCTGTGAACCCTATTTTTGATGAATCTGCCCCAACTCCTTCAAATATTTCCCGAATCTTCCAAAATCAATTCCATGGTTTTATTAGATCTTCAATTAATATCCATATTGGATTTCTATATTTTTTTCCACTCCAGGGGTTGCACATGTCCTAAGAAGGCTAGTGAAAGCCCTTCCCAACACTTACCAAACATTAGATTCTTCAAGAACTCATAAAATCACATAGGGGGATTGAGTTTACTTTCCTAATTCACCTAGGGGACTGAGTTAACATCCAATGGGATATCATTGGACTGAATGGGTAAGATCGATGCTAAGCATGGGTAGACCTAGGTATTTTATAGGTGAAACTTGAAAATTTTGACACAGGGGTATCGTTGTCATGCTTGAAAATCATAAATTTCCCTGTTGCACATTTGCATGACAACAAGGGATAATCAATTCTAGAATAGATAGTATCATGTAGTTATCATGTTCAATGACTTCATATAATATTTTTGTTGGAGAATCATCAGTATTTTGGACTATGTACTTAGATTTCCTTTTAGGAAACAACTTTCTAATTTCTACCTTCATAGGGATCAATTCACAAGACCAGTCCATTTCGATTTCTCCTCCTACATCTCAGTAAAAGTTTCTTCTTAAGATAATTTCATAAGAGGGAGGTATATCATCAACCAATATAGTATCTTTAACATTTTTTTAGGAAAAAATACAAAGGCTACTTGAGCGTAATTTATCCTTCCCACTAAAGGCGTCTCTTTAGTCTCCATGGAGTAACATGAACCAACAGTCTGAGTTAGAGTAAGGCTTAATGCATGCGATATTTGTGTAGGAATTACATTATCTGATGATCCAGAATCAATGTGTAGACACCAAATTTGGGTCACACTCTCCTTAGTTCCCTTTCAATAAGTTAACATAATATGTTCACCTAACCATGACCCCTTTACCCCACATTCATATTAGTTTAATTACATACAATTGAATTAATGTCCATCCTCACATTATTTATTAATTTAATTACTTTAATTAGGTTAATTTACACCTCACCTAGCCACATCACCTAGATACGTCACCAAGGACTTATTATTAGCCTATTAATTAACTAAGACTCAGTCTCTACTTATCTTAACCAACTGGGACTTAGTTTGACCCTAACATTAAATTACTATTCCTTCGCCAACAACACCCCAACTTATCTAAGCACTACCCATCACTTGAGACTCAAACTGACAATCAGAGCATGCCAAAAATAGCCAAGATCTGTTATTTTTGGTAAACCAAGGATTTCCCACCCTAACCAACGTTGGTTAACCTACAACTGACGCCGGTCACCTTGACCGTCATCAGTTACCATATATAAAGTTTTGTAACATTTTTCCCAGGTTGGTCACTTCAAGTTTTGGAGAGATCTATTTGCATTCAAGCACAAAGAAGAGTTTTCTCAACATCAAGGAGATATAATACATTCATCCAAACTCCCAAGCAAGTATTTGATACTGATCCAAAGGTATTGGAATTCACGGTAGCACTTTGGGAAGCACTACCACATCACTGATCACCGAGTTCTTCATAGATTGACCATCACCATCCTTCACCCACCAAGCTTGCATATACAACTAAGTGCATTTGATTTTGTATCATTTATGTACTTACTTAAATAGGTTCTTTATCGTTTTGTTACAAGATCTTTCTCTTCCCTATATTCCTCCATCCCCATCTTCTTGTTAGGAATTAGAGAAAAAATATGCGGAAACAATTCCTCAAAGCACATAAGTAGGAAACTATATAGTAGAATTGTACTTGTAGAAATATAACAACATAAATAAATAATACACAAAAGCAGACAAGACAAGATTTAATGTGGTTCACCTAATGTGGGCTATGTCCACCAAGAAATTGCTCATATTTTATTATCAACAAGAGTAAAACAACTCTTACAGTCTTCTCTTAGTTATGAACTCACAATAGAATTCCAAATATGTTAAACCACATCTAAACCACAATCGACACCCAATTTTTTAACCTTGATCACTCTTGATCATTAAGACTCAAGACCTCTTGAACACTGAAGATATCTTCAAGATACCCTAACACCTCTATTTATAGGATTACAATCCTTTTAAGAATCCCTAAATTTGACCCTAGAAGTTTGAAAGTCACGATCTTTCAACTTCCCATGGCTGGAAAAATAGTCCCGATGTTAACAACAAATTAACAGCATATTAATAGCAATGGCATAGCAACGACACAACGATGACATAACAATGTCACAAAAAACTACTGTAGAATGCTCTTGAAGTCTCCAAACTTAACCATTCAAGCTTCAGTACTTCAACACTGATTCAAGAAGACCAAAAATTAGACTCCACACCCCAATAATCTCCCACTTAGAGATGGTTTCCACTGAGCAAAGTTCTTAAACCTTCAATATCAACCATGAAGGAAAATCAAAGTTGAACAAAACTTCAACTTCTCCCTTGTGACTTCCTTGGTCATCATATCCACAGGATTTTGACTGGTATGAATCTTTTCCAGCTTCAACTTATCTTCTTCCAAAGCTGCCTTGATGAAATGATATCTCAATTGAACGTGCTTCATCCTAGAGTGGAAAGTGGAGTTCTTCGCCAAATGAATAACGCTCTGACTATCACTGTGTAGTCTCCAAAATTCCTGCTTATGACCCAACTCATCAAGCAACTGCTGTAGCCAAATCATCTCCTTGCTTGCCTCTTTGGCGGCAACATACTCAACCTCTGTGGTTGACAAATCCACAATCTTTGTAACTGTGAAATCCAACTCACCATTGTATCACCAACCATAAATACATAACCTGTCGTGCTCCTCCTACTATCCAAATCTCCTACCATGTCTGAATCTACATAGCCACGTAATGTAGTGTCTGATCCACCGAAACACAATGTTGATCCCATGGTCCCTCTCAAATACCGAAGGTTCCACTTTACTGTCTTCTAGTGTTCTCTACCTTGATCACTCATAAACCTGCTCATTGCTCCCACTGCATGGGCAATGTAAGGCCTAGTGAATATCATAGCATACATCAAGCTACCAATAGCTAATGAGTACGGTACCCTAGATGTATGAATTCTATCCTCCTCAATCTTGGGACTCTGCTCCTTTGATAATTTAAAGTGACTTGCCAAAAGAGTACCAACCAGTTTAGTATCCTGCATACTAAATCTCTCCAAGATCTTCTTTATGTAATCTTCTTTAGATAATATCAGCTTCCTCTCCTTCATGTTCTGAGTTATTCTCATATGAAGTATTTTTTTTTCTGCTCCCAAATCCTTCATAGCAAAGGAGTCACCAAGCTGCTTCTTGAGTACCTTTATTTCGTGCATGTTCTTCCCTGCAACAAGAATATCATCTACATACAGGCACAAAATAATATAAATACCATCAAGAAACTTCTTGATGTACACGCAATGGTCTGAGTGACACCTGGAGTAACCCTGATCTTGCATAAAACTACCAAACTTCATGTACCATTGTCGTGGAGCTTATTTCAGGCCATACAATCTCTTCTTCAATTTGCACACTAACCTCTCCTTCCCTTTGACCTCATAACCCTGTGGCTACGGTATGTACAATTCCTCCTCCAAATCACCATAAAGGAATGCAGTATTCACATCCAATTTTTCTAAGTGTAGGTCTTCTACTACAACTAAACCAAGAACAGTCCTAATAGAAGTCATTTTAACAACCAGAGAAAAAATTTCATCAAATTCTATACCTTTCTTCTATGCAAATCCTTTAACCACCAACTGGGCCTTGTATTGTTTCATGCATCCATCTTCCTCTTTGATTCTATACACCCACTTATTCTATAATGCTCTCTTTCCCTCAGGTAGCTCCACCAGATCCCAAGTGTGGTTTTCCAAAAGAGATCTATGATCTTCATCCATGCCCTACTCCCACTTCTTCCTGGCATCCACTTGCACTGCTTCCTTAAAGCACTCTAGCTCTCCACTGTCAGTGAGAAATAAATAATTCAAATATGGAGTAAATCGCTCAGGTTCCCTTCTTACCCTAGAAAACATTCTCATCTCAGGACTTTGGGGTTCCTGATGAGTAGGTACCTGAAATGGCTGTGCCAGAACATGTTGTACCTGAACCATCCCCTTGGACACCTTTATGTCCATAATGTCCTCTAACACTATGTATTCTTTCTTTGATTCCTTTTTCTATGCCTGCAACTGATCTTTATACATGAATTTTTCATTAAAGACAATATCTCTAGACCGAAATATTTTCTTGTCTTTAAGACTCCAAACATAGAAATCAAAATCATCTTCACCATATCCAACAAAGGTGTATTTCTTAGACTTAGCCTCTAACTTGGTCCTATCATCTTTATTAACGTGAAAAAATACCTCACATCCAAATACTCTAAGAAATTAGTAATCAATTTTCTTACCAGACCAAGCCTCCTCAGGTATACCTCCATCCAAGGCCATAGAGGGTCCTATGTTAATCAGATAAATAGTTGTGCTTACCTCTTCTTCCCAAAACATGAGTGGCAGCCCTGCATGTAACCTCATGCACCTAGCACACTCCATGATTTTCCTTCTCATTCTCTCTGACACTCCATTTTCTTGTGGAGTATTTGGAACCATTCTTTGCCTGCGGATCCCACTTACTGAACAGTAATCAATAAATTCATTGCTGTAATATTCCCCTCGATTATCTGACCTGAGAAATTTTAGGTTGAGACATGTTTCATTCTCAACCAAGGCTTTCCATCTTTTGAAAATTTCAAGCACGTCAAATTTATTTCTAATGCAATATACCCAAAATTTTCTAGTTGCATCATCAATGAAAGTGACAAAATAACATAAACTACCAATAGATTTTACCTTGGCTGGCCTCCATACATATGTATGCACTAAATCCAACTTACCCTCCTTCCTGGTAGGTCCAACCTTGAGGAATCTCACCCACTTCTGTTTCCCATAAACACAGCCCTCACATAAGTCTAAATATAACTCCTTTAATCTGGGAAACCTTTCCTTTATAATCTGCATGCCCTTATGACTCATATGACTGATTCTCTGGTGCCACAAAGTTTCATCTCCATCTATAGAAACTAATTTGCAATAATCAACACCATTGGTTAAATACAAAGTACCATTTTTCTTACCTCTTGAAACCACAAGAGCTCCCTTGGTAACCTTCCAAGAATCCGCTATAAAAATAACCGTACAGCCATCACAACCTAGCTATCCCACTAATATCAAGTTCCACCTCAACTTAGGCACATGCTTGACATCCTTAAGTAGCTATGTGTTCCCATTCTACATTTTTACCTGAACACAACCTTTCCCTACTATGTTGCATGGTTCATCATCACCAAGATATACATGTCCAAAATCACCTTAAACAAAATTAGTAAATTAATGTCTATGTGGGGTGGCATGGAAAGAAGCCCCTGAATCTAACACCCAAGATTTAGCAATATTATCTAAAGAAAGAATTAAGGAATATTAACAAACATCCTGCTGCCAAATTTACGTCTTTAGTTTTCTCCTTGTTCTTCTTATCTCGAAGATCCCAGCAATCTTTCTTAGCATGACAAACCTTCCCACAGTTCCAACATTCTAACTTACTCTTGGAATTTGACCTTCCATGATCATTCGACTTCCCACAGTTACCTTTCCCTATGTTCTTTTGTCTCCCTCTACTCTCCACTGTTAAAGCGTTTCGAGAAGTAGAATAATCTTTGGTGCTCTTCCTTCGCATTTTCTCTCTTAGGATCACACCTATTACATCCGCAAACTTCAACTTTGAGTTATTAGAGACTGAATTACTTACAGCCATAACCAAGTTGTCCCATCTATCTTGTAAGGAGCACAAAATCAACAAAGCCCTGACCTCGTCATCAAAGTCAAATTTTACCAAGTTTAACATACTCAAAACCATATTAAATTCATTCAAATGATCAGCAATAGAACCATTCTTAGAAATATTCATATTAAAAAACTTTTTCATCAAAAATATTTTATTAGAGGCAGAGGTTTTTTCATATAACTTCCCCAATGCACTCATGAGACCTTCCGTGGTCTTCTCCTGTGATATTTTGAAATCAACCAAAGATGTAAGGCATAAATGAATTTCCCCCAACACCTTTCTATCCAACAACTCCCAATCCTCATCCAACATGGTTATAGGTTTCTTTGCTTTTCCAGCCAAAGGAACATGGAGGTCCTTCTGATATAAGTAATCCTCCATTTTCATCTTCCACAAACCAAAGTTCTTCCCATTGAAATTATCAACCCTCGATCTGCCCTCATCTGCCATAGCTCCCACTCAAGCTAAACTTTCCTTGTGATTTACAACTTTAGAAAAAGACCACCAAATCTCTAATACCAATTTTTAGGAATTAGAGAACAAATATGTGGAAACAATTCCATAAACCACAGTAGTAGGAAACTATATAGCAGAATTATACTTGCAGAAATATAACAACATAAATAAATAATACACAAAAGCAGACAAGACAAGATTTTATGTGGTTCACCCAATGTGGGCTATGTCCACCAAGAACTTTCTCATATTTTATTATCAACAAGAGTAAAACAACTCTTATAGTCTTCTCTTGGTTATGAACTCACAATAGAATTCCAAAGATGTTAAACCACATCTAAACCACAATTCACACCCAATTGCTTAACCTTGATCACTCTTGATTACATCTTGATCATTAATACTCAAGATCTCTTGAACACTTAAGATATCTTCAAGATACCCTAACACCTCTATTTATAGAATTACAATCCTTTTAAGAAGCCCTAAAGCCGACCCTAGAAGTTTGAAAGTCACGATCTTTCAACTTCCCATGGCTAGAAAAATAGTCACGACGTTAACAAAAAAATAATAACATATTAACAGCAATGACACATCGACGACATAGTGATGACACAACAACATCACAGCAAACGACTGTAGATTGATCCTGAAGTCTCCAAACTTAACCGTTTGAGCTCCAACACTTCAACATTGATTCAAGAAGATGAAAAAAAGGCTCCATACCACAACACTTCCTGCCCATCTACCTATCCAGCCACCACTAGCCTTCTGGATATCCCTACCTATCCTTTATACCTTCATGAGTCTTCCTCATATTATTACAAACCCAATCATCCCCCCTTCACTCTCTATGTAATCACAAAGAAGCCCAAAATTAAATTTTATCAAATTTTACCGAAATTCCCCTAGTGACGTTGGTTACCTTAACCGTCGTCAGTTTCCTCTTCATTGGCATTGATCACCCAACCGACGTCAATTACTGTGTCTCCTGTCAAAATTTCACTAAAATGATCTTAATACCTAAAAAAACAAATAGAACATGCCCAAAACCTGATACCACACCTACAACCTCACCATAGAGCTTCCCAACTCTCTGTATAAACACAAAGAGAGCCTAAATACCTGTTTATGACATTTGACCACTCCCACAGGAATTGATATCGGTCATCTTAAACCAGTATCGGTCATACGTAAATCATCGTCAGTCACACACTGACCAATGTCAGTCTCTGTGTCTAGTGGATAGATAATCAGAGCACACCAAAAAAAGCCAAGATCTGTTATTTTTGGTAAACTAAGGATTTCCCACCCTAACTGACGTCGGTTAACCCACAACCGACACCAGTCACTGTGACCTTCATCAGTTACCATATATATAGTTTTGCAACCTTTTTCCTAGGTTGTTCACTTCACGTTTTGGAGAGAGCTATCTACATTTAAGCATGAAGAATAGTTTTCTCAACATCAAGGAGACAATAAATTCAGCCAGAGGCCTAAACAAGTATATGAGACTGATCGAAAGGTATTGGAATTCATGGTAGCACTCTGGGAATCACTTCCACAGCACTGACCACTGAGTTCTTCACATATCAACCATCACCTTCCTTCAACCACCAAGCTTGCATATACAACTAAGTGCATTTTATTTTTCATCATTTATGTACTTACTTAAATAGGTTCTTTATCTTTTTGTTCCTAGATATTTCTCTTCCCTGTTTTCCTCCATCCCCATCTTCCTGCACATTTACCTATCTAGCCACCACCAGCCTTCTAGCTCTCCCTACATATCCTTTATACCTTCATGAGTCTTCCTCATATTATTATGAACCCAATCATCCCTCCTTCACTCTCTGTGAAATGAAAAAGAAGCATAAAATTACCTTTTATCAACTTTCACCAAATTTCCCCTACTGACTCCAGTTACCTTAACCGTCGTCAGTTTCCTCTTCACCGACATCGATCACCGATTGACGTCGGTTACTGTGCCTCCTGTCATAATTTTACTAAACTAATCTTAATACCCGAAATAACCTCATAAAACCTAGCCAATACCATATACCACAACTAAAACCTCACCATAGAACTTCCTAACACTTTGTGCAGACACAGAGAGAGCCTAAATACTTGTTTATGACATTCGACCACTCCCATAGGAACTGATATTGGTCATCTTAAACCAGTATCGGTCATACCTAAAATGTCATTGGTCACACACTGATCGGTGTTTGTCTCTATGTATGGTAGACTTCCTTAGACCAGTAAGCCTCCTAATTCCCCAAATCAATACCAAATCGCACCAAATTTTACCCTGGCCCTACCTGTGACCCTTAGACCGCCCAACCTGCAACCTGACCCGAGACCTTCATCAATTTTAATTATTAAAGCATCTAATTAGATTAACATTGATAGTAATATGAGATACCTAAATCAAAACACTAACATTACATTCTTTTAGTTGCAAGTTCATTTAGTTTATATTGAATTATATATATAAGTGGATTGACAACTGTCAAGGAAGTATCACACTTCCTTGATCTAGGTCACGCTGGGTAATCCACTAATATTTTACTATTAATTATGTTTTTTCTTCTTGCTTTGTATTTTAGGTAGTCCCTCCTAGCTAAAAGGAAGCTCACACAATTATTTTGGATCAGATTAGAATGTGCACATAATCTTTGACCAACATTACAATAGGTATTCCTCCTTGGCCTATTTACCCTTATCTATTTCATTAATCTGCTAAGAATTTGGTGAAACATTTTGGCACACCCATTGGGACCCATCATCGGTTATGTTGCATTTGTTCATTTATAGGTATAATTTTTGTGTTTATTTCCCTTTAAAAAGTATTCACATTAATTTTCTTCTTTGGAATCTTCTCCTTCTTTCTATTGTCTACAAGAAATTGTGCTTTTGGTGCTTTAAAAAATGACATGTCTTTCTTTCTACTACATTATATTAGTGAAAGAACATTCCTCTTCATGTTATCCATTTGCTACATCGAACGTAATTGTGGATATGGGCTTAAAACATTTGTATTTCATTTTTTTTTGTTGCATTGTAGCTCACATTAATTGAGGGCAACATATATGCTGGAATTCATGCCCAACTAATGGTTTACTAATCCAATCGTAGTTCAATTTGCACACTCTTTATACCAAACCACTTAAATAATTTACAAATCTTCTTAAACATCACCCTACCTAGAATAGCTTGTCAACTATCACACGATCAAAGGATTGCCAGTGGGCACCCAACTAGTTTCTCTATCCAGTCATTATCTCAGAGAAAGGACCACCCCCACCAAAACTTTACCTGAAACCATACTTAGTTCTTGTCTTTCCATAAGGTACCTTATATCAAATTAAAAACTATGTTCAATTCACAAGTCAGTTCTAAATAGCATAAGCTAAAACATAAAATTCACCAATAGGATTTTGTGTTTCTTAGTTTTTGCTTGATTTGTGTTTTGAGTTGAGAGGTCATTTTCTCCATTTTATTTCTTCCTTTCACACTCTATAATCATAGTTGGTGTATTCCAACTATTTATAAGTGTGTCAGGGTTCACCATTACCATACTCAGGTTTCTAGGTTGGTATGCTATCTGATCTAATTCACTAAATCCCATTTTCTGCATCTTTTCAAAATTTACAGTGACCAGTGTCACTCCAGTGACCATCACCAGTTTATATCTGACCATCATCAATTTACCTAACCATTGTCGGTTTCTTGATTTATTGGGTTATTTCACCAAAACAACACTCATCATATTTCTATTCTTTCTTAGTTTTCTCAGATACATCATCATACCTCTGGATCTTTGAAATAACTGTCAAATCCAGGTTTTACTTCATTTTCCTCAATTATTGCTTGATTTGTAAAACTTTGGATTTTCCACAGTAATCAATATCGGTCACCCTAACAGTCATCAGTCACTCTCTATAACCATCATCAATTAGCCCAAGCGTCGTTGGTTCCTGTGTTTTAAATTTTTAATTAAAACAACATCATTTTTCACCTTCCAGAACTGTTTTTCTCCATTTCTTTTATTTTTCTGTGTCACTTACAAAGAGAATATTTCCAATACTATGCCAACTCACATGGTTTTGACTCATAGTCAAGCCAATGCCCTTTTATTCCATGCAAGCCTTTAGCCACTCCCACCTAGCCCATCACCACCTTCCATCCTGTCACTTATGGATACTACTCATCCCATTATCATCAGTACTGGTTACGAGGAGTTTTTAAGACTCCTTGACCAAAACCCTACTGCCTTACAATATTATCTTTCCCATTCATCCACTCGAGATTCATCAGGAAAACTAGTATACGACGTGCCTGTGACCATTCCTCCTACCCTCGCACCTACTTTTGCGTTGGCTAGTACTAGCTCGGCCTTACCTTCTTCTACTTTACCACCCGTAGTATCCCAACTTGATGCCACATTATCAATATTTGTGGCACCTATGGCATCGATCAAAATTTTGATGTCAGTTACTCCCATGGTGTTAACCATTCCTTCATTAGACACCTTAAGCATAGCCCCATCTGCACCTACCAACTCATATATACCTATTGCATCGTAACTACTCATGTTTTCAGAAACTCATGCTCCATTCCAAAACATCATCCTCTCTATTCCACAGTCTTTACCTCCAATCACTACAAGAATCGCTACATCCACCCCACCTGCTTACACATATCAGCAACAACCACCTATCTAGTCTATCACCTCTTCAGGATATTTGCCTCCTACATCTATTCCCCCCTCACAGTTCTCGTACTCAGCACGACCATATACTGGGATGTAGTACTCATCATACATTCACCATCTACCCCTTTATACTATAGGGGGGTACCTAGTCATCACAACCTACCAATGACCTTATTAAAATAATGATGGAAAAGAGGAAAACATTGGAAGCATTAGTTTCTAGCTCTTGCAACTCTTTGACATATGAAAAAATTTGTAATGAGCCCATTCATCCATTTATTCCCATTCTTCCATATCCTACGCATTGGGAAATACCTAAATTTAACTAGTTCAACAGAAAAGAGGACCTGCAACAACACTTGCAGTATTTCAAACATGGGTGTTATCTAATCGCACATGATGATGTTATACTCTTACAAACATTCCCAATGTCCTTGATAGGACCTGCGTTGGATTGGTATAGTGGTTTACCTTGACATTCCATTTACTCATTCAATTAAGTGGCTCAAGCCTTCCTGGAATGTTTTTTGATCAATATCATCAACAAGGTCACCATGACTGACTTGTACTCAACACAACAATATGAAGATGAATATATCATAGATTTTGTTTCTCATTGGCGAAGCCTCATCAACCAGCTTACATTTCAAATGACTCAAACCAAGCTTATAGAGTTGTTCACCAGGGCTTGTGTCAGGCACATCTCACCAACTCTCTAAGTCTAAACCTTCCATACATTTGATGAAGTGTTCACCATTGCATGAAAACTTGAAATCCATGCCATAGAAGATAAGAAAATTCAATTGCTAAAAAAATGTTGCATTTAAGTAAAATGAGGCATCTTCCTCTTCCAAACCCCAAAATAGTTATTTCAAAGCCAAAGGATTTGCCAACGTGGTAGTTTTAAAATATATCCCATCTCACCCATCCAATCAATTAAAAACTTCTTCTAACCTTTCTCTGATTAAAACTTTCCAGTTCAGGCGAGAGCAAAGAAAGTACACTCCCATACGAGATCCCTATTCATCATTTTTAGAAAAACTTCCAAAAGTCAGATCAATTTATCTTCCACCCATCAATTCACATACTAGTTTTGACCCCAATCATCATATGCCTGCATGGTATAAGGAACATGATTACTGTAACTATAATCATGTTAAAGTTCATACTGATGGTAATTGTATAACCTTCAAAAACATTGTTTTGGAAATCTTAGACAACAAAGATCTTGTCTTGCACAACCCAAATGTACCAGCTAATCAGAACTTGCATATCTTCATGAATCCATTTCCTAATCACACCCTGTCATCTAACCAAATTGACGAACCTTCAACTAATGACAGTAATGTCCATGAAGTTCATGTTGTTTTTGAAGTTGTAACAACCCTTCCTCAATTTCCTCATATCCCCTCTATCAAGGAGATTCTTGCACGAGCACCTTTACCCATGAGGGAACCAAATTCATCTACTCCTTCACCCACAAAGGAGTCCCCTTCACCTCCCCCTTCACCCAAAGAGGAGTCCTCAATATCTTTCGATGTCATTTCACCATTCACCTTGCAACCTAATGACCAACCTATGGTGTTAACTCTCCTACCCACGAGAGATTCATGCTCACCTTCTTCTCCATCGAAAAAGGAACCTACCTCATCCTACCCATCATCTCCCCTACCCATAGGGGATCCTTTAGAAGCACCACTACATGTTAGTGACCATTTCCCATTAGCCTTTAAGAACCCTGTTTATTTTCTCTCAGCTCTCTTACCCACAGAGTCTAAAGCCAACCAGTTCCCTTTCTCATAGGCATTTTTTATAGCGATTACCACCAATTCAACATCATCTTCTCCTACAACAATGTTGTTTTCACACCTGGCTGACCATTTGGATTATGATGATAATTCCATGCTTTGGGGATGCCTTTGGCGACCTTTTTCAACCCAAATGGAAATGTCATATTTTGATACCTCTACGATTTATCCAAAGGTATTTCAGAAAACCAAACCAACCATTCCCAAGCCTGTTATAATGGCCTCTTCTTCATTACCCTCACCACACCTAAACCCTTACCAATAATCAAACTTGTTCTTATGCCAAAGAAAATACCTGCACCTACACCTTCCCGCACATACAGAATCATCACCACATTAGCAGTCATGCCAACATAAAACCTAGTCCATTATCCTATCAAATTGTATTTAGCCACATCCTCACAAGCCTACGTAAAAACCATACCTCCACCTAAAAGGAAGACCCAACCTTCAAGGCCGCATACATCAATTTCTCCTACTACCTATAAAATTCCCATTTTGAAACAAGAGAGTTTTTTTTACACAATGTTCTCTGTTCTAAATAAAACATCATTTAGAACACACATTCCATGCTAATCAATCTCATAACAAATAACCATATGCAGCTGTAAATGACTCGGTAAACTATTGATCTCTCATTTCATGACTCAGTTTCTAACTGATCTCTTATGTTTGTCTTTAAGTATAGAATAATTTATGTATACTACATATACATGGTTTTCCTACCCTATTCCAGGTACTAAGTGATCTGTTTAAAGAACCTATTTGAATATTTGTTATCAATATTCATCTGACATCACGTTTCTTTAAACTAGGTGACATAGGACAACACAACCAACAACTTGTGATACTTTGGCCAAAGATTTCCAACATAGTGTTCATGTTACTATTCCTAGATGACATATTCATTAAATTGGATACGTTCTTCAGCTCACTCTTCTGTTATCTAGAATGGTCTTTACTAAAGTTTGTCAGTCCACTTGCCCAAGGTTTGACCCTAACCTAGGTTAGCGACATACTTTGTTATAGGGATATGCTCACGATGACTTAGGGTATATGGGCATACTCAACCAACTTAAGTTGATCAAATGTGCCTAGGTACCCTAAGTCATAGAAAGTGTAATGCCCACTTCAAACTACCACTTGAGACCAAGAAACATAACAGGTTTAGCTAGGAAAATTATGGAATAATTTTCTTTTTGTTAAGGGTGTTTGCAACGAAGGTTACAAACTCATAGTTATCACAAACAAGGTTTAGGTTAACAATTAAGATTGACTTGCAGAAATGATTCTAAAACGTCTCACAACAAGCACAAGGTCAAAACAAGGGATAAAATTCATCACTTAGGTTAAAGGAGTAAATTTTCACTCCTCCCTGCCCTAATAGGATTACAAGATTCAACTAGATTTTTCACACATTCAGAGTCTTCAAAACTTCTCTAAATCATGCTTATTGGATAGGAATTTTTCTCACCTTTCCAATCATATAAATAAGTCCTTCTAACTCCTTGTAAAACTCAATTTATGGGCCGATAGAGTTTTGGGGTGAAATTTTCCCTCTTAAGCGCAAAAGTGTAAATCTCCTCCGCGTGCCAGCGGGTCTAGTTAGGAGGACACGTGGCACCTCTCGGTTGGCATGGGGAAAAGTGAAGTGGAAAAAAATTTAAGGATTTGGATAATTTGGGCCAAAAAACCAAAGGAAAAATTGGATGCGTGCCTCCGCCAAGGAGAAATCCATGCCACATGTCAGCGCGTGATTGGACAAGGCTTGGCGGGTCACAGGAAAACATTTGACTTTTTTTCCAAGGTTCAAAAACTGAATTTTATGAAGGAAAATTTTCTTCCAAATTGTGCAAAAAGGTCATGTGGCATCCTCTGATTGGACATGGGCCTACGGGGCAGCGGAGTGAATTAAAAATTTTGTGCCAAATGTGTTTAAATGTCAAAAAGACTTACGCGGGCCAGCGCGCCCATTTAGAACACGTGTCAGCACCTGATTGGCTGAGAGGGTGTGGAGCCGTGGAGATTTTTTTTTTTTCCAAAATATTTTAAATGATTTAGTTTTCAATTTTATCCACGCGCCCACCAAGCCACGTGTCAGCATGTGATTGGCTGTGGGGACGCGGGGAAAAATGGGAAAAAATTTCCAAAGTCAAATTTTCTAAAAAGTTAAGTTTTTTTTAAAAATCTCCACCCCTCCAAAGTTCCATGTGGCATCAGATGATTGGCTGAAAGGTTTGCGAGGGAGCAGACTTTTTGGGTAAAATTTTCCAAAGGTTAAATTTTAATTTTGTATAGTTAGATTATTTTTTTTTATGGCCATTTTTGAAGCGAAAACTTCAAATGGCCATAAATTTTGATAGGAAACTCTATTTTGGGAAAACAAACACTTTCCGGAAAGCTCTCGGAGTCCTCTTTGTATAGAAATCATCAATTTTGTATTTTTATGAAGTTTTGAAGGTCAATTTTGAGAAATCGATCTGCAAGGTTTTGCATTTGAAATTGGCAAATTTTCCAACTTGTAAGATTGGTTCAATTTTGATTTTTCTTCTTCTCAACATGTAAATTGAACATGGAGGAATGATATTGGTTAAGTTTCAGAGTATTTTAAAGGTTCAATTGGTGGATTGAGTTGTAATTGATATATTTTACATCTTTTAACAGAAAACGGTTGAGCAAGTTCTAAAATTTATTTTTATGAAGTTCTAAAATGTCTTTCTTAAATGTTGAGGTCAAATTGAGTTTATTAGGAATTATTAAATCTAAATTATAATGTTTCATATTTGATTACAAGTTATAATTTCAAACTATACATATATTTGATAATTTTAATTGACAGATTTATAAAATAAATAGAGTTCTTTCATTAACAACTATAATAATCCATTTGCCACTTCCAAATATGGAAAGCTTATCAAATCTTGTCTAAAAAATTAATTTATCCATCTTCTCATTTAAAAAAATAAGGGAACATTTGAAATTTCAAATTTTAACAAACACGAAGAATAGAATGTTGAATTTTTTCCCCACACGTATTTTCCTTTTTTTTTTCCAACAGAGAATTTTAAAACAAAACAACAATTAAATTGCAATGCAATATTACAATTTGAGAAAAGGATGTTTTTCTTTCATTGATTTCAAACAACACATTACAACTTATTTCTTTCCATAAATTTCAATTTACAAAATACAAGCAGATCTCATTATGTCACGTTATTTTTAGAACAGGGAATGGAATAATAACCCTTTTCATTTTCTAATGAATCCCAATCTTTCATTTACAATACAAGGTGCCTTCTTATTACAATTAATGATACAATTCATCCACTTCAAGTGGGAAAATAACAATGAAATTTCTCAAACTTTGTTTTCTCCAAGCTCCAGAATAACAGCATGCTAATTTCTTCTTCTTTAAAAATTGATCAAAACAAGGAAGTGGGATAGGCAACGCTCTCCACCCAACCAAGACATCCAATGGGAAATGAGAATTTATCTTTCACCATTGGCCCCCGAGCCTCAACCATATTGAAATGGAGAATGAACATCAACACATGGCAATAAGGATTCTCTCACAGTAACAACATGCCTTTCACATGCAGAACACAACAAGAAATACAGTCCAACAAAGACAACAGTTCACAACTACAACAAGAATTATTCACACAATACATAGGCTTGGTCAAGCAAGCCATCAGGAGCAAGAACTATGGGGAATCTCCTTATACCTCTAAATTTTGAATAGAGCATCCACCAAAATGCATACCACCAATAATCATCTTAACCCATAATCCTTATATCTCCCAACCCCTCCTTATGCCCCCCTCGTTTATCCATTGGGAAAGTAACAATGAAATTTCTCAAAGGATGGGACTGTCAAACTGTGTTTTCTCCAAGCTCCAAAATAGCAGCATGTTTATTTCTTCTTCTTTACAACTTGATCACAACAAGGAAGAGGGATAGGCAATGCTCTCCACCCAACCAAGACATCAAATGGGAAAGGAGAAGCCATCTTTCCCCATTGGCCCCTGAGCCCCAACCATATTGAAGTGGAGAATGAATATCAACACATGTCAACAAGGCTTCTATCACAACAACAACATTCCTTGCACATGCAAAACACAACAAGAAATATAGTCCAAAAAAGAAAACAGTTCACAACTGCAACAAGAATTATTCATACAATACATAGGCTTGGTCAAGCAAGCCATCAAGAGCAAGAACTATGGGGAATCTCCTTATACCTCTAAATTTGGAATTGGACATCCACCAAAATGCATACCACCAATAATCATCTCAACCCATAAACCTTATATCTCCCAACCCCTCCTTATGCCCCCTGAGTTTATCCCTTATGCCCCCCATAGTAAGAAATACAAGCAGTTTCTTTTCCAAGGTGGATCCCAAAACCAAAACTCCCTCCATAATAAAATAAGTGCCATTGGCAGTCCCTTATGCCCCCCATATAAGACCGCATAGTCTTCTCCTACACCTTTCCCTAAGTAATCTACCCAACCAGCCATGAATACACATCACAATCACCATTTCATTCATGCAAGAGAAAGGGAAAAATAACATATAAAAAGGATAGAATCCTACCTATCCATAGTGGAGATTGTTTTCCCAAAAAACAATTCCTTCAGTGCTCAAAATGCTGTCCAACACAGTAAGGTATAAGCATGCAAAGGAATTTCTAACTCCTTTCCACAAAGCAAGCTCCAAAAGTAATAAAAAATCGACCAAAGGATGAGAGAGAAAAGTTTCAACAACCCAAACAGGAGGAGAAATTTAAATTTTATAGGAGAGGGAGAGAGAGGATGATGTGGATTTCAAGTGGGATGCCACATCATTCTTACTCAACCCCAAAGAGAGAAACTCAACCTCACAATTAAAAACAATAAATGGAGATAACAAGCAATTTACACACTCCAAATTAACCCATACTTTAACAAGGACTGAATTAAAAATTTGTAAGCAAAGTGCAATAAAGACTTACACATAGTCATTTCAAAATATAATTAAAAAGATTAATTTTGACTCCAAAACCATGGGTATGGTTGGTGGATGACTTTAAGCAGTGTGGGACAAGTTGAACTTGTCCCACAAGCCTCAAAATGCAGCCCTCAAGGAAAAATTCGAGTTCCATTGAGGATGGAGTGTTCTACACTCCAAAATCTGACTTACACAAACTTTCACATCACTTACACAATCTTACAACATGCATTAATATCTATGACTTCATTTATTGCATTCTTTTGTCATAATGATTTATTTATTTAGCCTATAGTTATACATAACATAATTCGAATTTAATTAATAACTAAGACAACTTTATTACTTACATTCCACATCCCAATTAAATTTAATTAAATTTAACTATATGACTTTCACATTAGGATTATCATTTTTTTAAATTAATTTGAAAGAAGGAACACTTTACTAAGTAAAATACATACAACAATAATTAAAAGTAACACATACATAAAACACACATCCCATGGTCACATATAATGAAAATCACCCCCCATGGGAAATCCTAACACCACACAACACAGAAACAATTACAGTTGCCATGGTGACCCTGTTGAATTCATCTAGAATTTCAATATGGTTAGTCTCCAATCCCTCAAAATTGTTGTGATATTTTAACCTACAAAATAACAACACCTCCTTTGGCCTCGTGGCCATATCAAAACATCCAAAATGATATAAGCAATATATAAATATCAAATCCAAATCACAACAATATCAAGAATTCAACATTATCATTTAAAATTCAATTTTGCCACCATATCATCATCCAATGAATCTCTATACTAGAGCTACTCATAATATCAAATGTCACATGTCTAAAATCAACATCAATAACCTGTCCACATCAAGCAGTATATCATTATCCATATATAATAATGTCTCCAATAATCATCATGCATGTTAACTGAATCTAGGTCCATAATAATCCATGATCTAACATATACACATCATACTAAATCAAAACATAATAATGTCCAAAATGAGATCAACATTAGCAAGATCATTATCTAAATAGTGTCAAAGGGAAGTGGGCACTACATCCCCCTCCCCTTAGACTAGACTTGCTCCTGGAATTCACTGGAACAAATGTGGAAACTGCACTCATAACATAGTAGCATCCTCCCAAGTGGATGTAGTCTCATCATATCTAGCCCATTGTACCCGTACGTGATCAATCTCTCTACCTCAAAGGCCCAGGGTCCTACGATCTATGATACGGATGGGATCCACTGTCACCTACCCCTGATCTTACACCTGCAATGATGTCCAGTCCAACACATGAGAAGGATCTGTAATGTGCCTCCTAAGGACATAAACATGAAACACATCATGTACGTGAGACAAGCTGAGTGGCAATTATAGACGATAGGCCAAAGGGCCGATATGCTCTAAGATCTCAAAAGGACCAACGAATCTAGGAGCTAACTTAGAGCCTTTTTCCATAGCGGATAGGGCTCTTGTGTGGCCGAACATGAAGGAAAACCTTCATGCACACATCAAAGCTATGATCAATCCTATGCTGATCCGCATACTTCTTCTACCTGTCCTTTGCCTCTTGTAATATCTACTTGATCAGCACTACCTACTGCTCCATGTCTTGCAAAAGATATGTTCCAAGAGATACTCTATCCTCCAACCTATCCCAGCTAAGGGGTGTCCTACACTCTCTACCATATAATTCCTGAAAAGGAGCCATGCCTATAGAACTCTGAAAACTATTATTGTAGACAAACTCCACTAAGTATAGGTACTCCTCCCACTTAGACTATTGATCCATCACATACATCCTAAGCATATCCTCCAAAATATGATTCACTCGCTCGGTCTGTCCATCTATCTTAGGATGATATGCTGTGCTGAAATTAATCCTCATCCCAAGGACATACTGCATGGTAGCCTAGAAATGTGAAGTACACAAGGGATCGTGGTCATAAATGATCTTCCATGGAATCCCATGCAACCTAACAATCTCATCCAAATATACTCATGCCACTGCTCTAGATATATAAGTGGTCTTCACTGGAGAAAATTGAGCCACTTTTGTCAATTTATCAACCATGACCATAATGGCATCATGGTGATATCTCGTCCAACAATGAAATCCATGGAAATGGTGTCCCACTTCCATTTCGGTATGGCATGAGGAATGTTGGATGCTGATGCTCAGCCTTAACCCTCTGGCACTCTAAACACCATGACACAAAATGAGACATGTCTTGACAAATTCCTCTCTAGTGATATAACTGTCACAAAGTGGCGTGCATATTCTTCACCCCAGGATGTGCTGAAATGATTTCCTCTACCAAGATGTCCTACCTCAAGCCTCCATATCTAGGAACATATATTCTACCTCTGTGCTTGAGAATACCATCTACCTCTAAGGTGAAACCATCAAACTTCCCTTCAAGGGGTCTCTGTGACTCTATATCTGCTTGTATTGTCATGTAGAAGCTGTCAAGAGGAAGCTGTTGAAGAATCCTTCTCTGCAAATATGTTCTCACTATAGTGTCCATAGCCACATGTATCCGTCGGATGAGATCATCTGCTACCACATTCTCCTTCCCCTTCACATGTTCGATCTCCGTGTCATACTCACAAAGCAACTCCATCCAACGCCACTGACGAGCATTTAGATTGGGCTGCGTGAAGAGGTGGAAAAGACTCAAATGATCTGTCTTGAGTGTGAATCTCCGTCCAAGAAGAAAATGTCTCCATCTAACCAAAGCATGCACAACTGCTGCAAGCTCAAGATCATCGGTAGGATAATTAAGCTCATGATCCTTGAGTTTGTGAGACTCAAATGCTATAACCCTACCATCCTGCATCAACACAACTCCAAGCCTGGCTAAAGAAGCATCAGTGAAAACAAATAATTCACCCTATGGATCTGGCACTACAAGAATGGGTGCTATAATGAGGTACTCCTTTAGTTTTCTGAAGGCATACTTGCATCGTTCTATCCAAACAAACTTCTTCCCTTTCTGCTAAAGGGAAGTGATGGAGTGTGCAATCTGAGAGAAATTCTGAACAAATCTCTAGTAGTATCCTACTAAAACCATGAAGATGCACACCTCAGTCATTGTATTGAGTGTTGGCCAATCCATGATTACTCTAATCTTGGAAGGATTGACTGCGATACCTTCCCCAGAAATGATATGACCCAAATATTGCACCTCTATCTGGAAGAAAGCACACTTCTCCAAGTTCCCGTAAAGTTGCTGCTCACGAAGACATTGAAGAACCTATTGAAGGTGCCCCTCATGCTCCTCACGTGTATGTGAGTATATCAAAATGCCATCAAGGAAGATGAGCATGAAGTGATTGAAAAAGGTTCTGAATACCCTATTCATCAAACTCAAGAACACTGCAGGGGCATTCGTTAAACCAAAAGGCACCACTGTGAACTCATAGTGCCCATATCTCATGTAGAAGATGGTCTTATGAATGCCCGCCTCTGAAATCCTTAAGTGATGGTAGCCTGACTTGAGATCAATCTTAGAGAACACTGTGGATCCCTTCATCTGATCAAACAAGTCATCAATACAAGGAAGAGGGTAATGATTCTTGATCGTCACTTTGTTCAACTAGCGGTAATTAATACACAACCACAATGATCCATCCTTCTTCTTCACAAAAATCACTAGTGCATCCCAAGGGGATACAGTAGGATAGATAAGACCTTTCTCTAGAAGGCCCTCAAGCTGTAACTTGAGCTCACAGAGCTCTGGGGTGGTCATTTGATAAGGTTCTCATGAGATAGTATCTACTCTAGGAACTAGGTCTATATGGAAATCAATCTCACGTGGAGGTGGAATCTTTGGCAGCTCCCCTGGAAAAACATCAAAAAACTCTCTCAAGATGGGATGATTATCTAGCGATGGTCCACTAGACCCATCCTCTCACCTATCACTAACTGTAACAATGTACATCTGACAACCCCATCGCACACACCACTTGAGTTGCAGAACAGAGATGGTGCGAATAGAAACGGGTCTTCTGACCCCCAAGATCACTGACTCTACTCCCAGATCATCAACACAAGCTATAGTCTTATGATAACAATCCATCATGGCCCTATGTGCAGATAGCCAATACATACCTAAAATGACTCCATACGAGCCCAAAGGAAGAATACAGAGATCTGAGGCGGTGTTGAAAGGTCCCAAATCCACAACACACTTCTTAACTAAGGAGTCCACAGAGATCTTGGCTCCAGAAGCCATCTTGAAATCCCAACTAAGACCCTACCTAACTGCCACCAGCCTGCATCGCTCCACTAAAGATGGTGCAATGAAAGAATCAGAAGAACCATAATCAAACAATACAGAGGTAAGAATACCACCAATGCTACATATGGTCTCAATGACTATGCTCTGGTGCTCTGTCTGATGGTTCTCAACCGCTACATAAATCCTATGGCCATGCCCCATGTCACCAAATTTCATCTTAGAAACTAGTGCCTTGCCCTTGTTATGGTTCCATGGGAAATCTCTCTAGAAATTTCTTGCTACTCCACATCCAAAGCAACCACATGATCCTCTCTAAGGAGCATCACCTCTAGTAGGTTCCCTAGAATCCTGTGGTGTGGATCCTAATGATCTAGTTGTAGTCTGTTGTGGCCTCTCCTGGTGAGCTGTAGCTGACTGAGCTCTAGATCCACCCTGTGTCCTGATGGGACCCCTAGAAGGAGGCCCCATTCTCTGACCTCTCTGTGCATCAGCTCTCTGTGGATGTCTATATGGTGGGTCAGACTACTGCTGTTGTTACTATGGCCTAAAGGATGATTGTGATGAATGCTTCCCACCATGAGGAGGAGGTACTGAACCTCTCAATCTACCATCCTGCATCTACTGAATGTGGCTCTTGACTTGGTGTCTAGCCTGTTGGGTTTTACCTCGAGTCTTCTTTGTAATATAGGCCTTCTCGATGGCCTCTACTAAATTTTGTGGGTAGTGAATCCAAACTACACCTCCAATGTCCAATTTTAGACCCCGGATGAACCTGTGAATCCACACCTACTCATCCTGCATATACTCAACATACTGAAATAGATCTAGAAATCTACTCTCATACTTTGCTACATAAGGGGTAGCCTGTCGGAGGTCATGGAACTCGTCAATCGTCTATTGGATGAACCTTCGTGATAGGTACCTGCACCTGAATCTCTCCTCAAACAACTCCCAAGTCATTGTCTCTAAATCTACATAGAGCTTCTGCTCCTCTGTCCTCCACCATACTCCTTCTCCATCCCTTAGTATATGGATTACAACATGAGCCTTCGTGTTGCTAAAACAAGGACAAAGCTTAAAACAACCACTCAAGCTCACTAGCCAAGCCTCTGCCTAAAATACACCTATATCACCTAAATAATGTGAGGGCCTAAGCTTCAGGATCTCCCTGATGTGATCCACTACTGTGTTCTATCAACCTCTAGGCCTCTCTGCAAGCTCATCCCTAAGCCTAGGGCTCCGAGACCTCTCTCTATACTCTGGAACTCTGTCACCTTGTCTCCTAGGTGGTGAATCCGCTCTAACTGAATCTGCATGGGAGTTCTCTCCTATATGCTCCTCCCTGAGTGGAGGAGGTGCATGTCCCTCAATAGAAGCAACTCTATCATGTCTTCATGAGTGCCCTCCTACTGATCCCCCAAGCAGAGTGGCATTAACATCATGAAGGGTCTGTAGGATCTATGGCAAGATATCTTCTACACCCCGATCTGGTGGCGTTGGTGGTGACTCTGAGTCTATTTGAATGTTACTCTCACTCCATCTGAGCCTCCTTCATAGACCAAAGTGAGAGTTATTTCATTACTTCAAGCTCTCTTTTTTAGTTTCTAAGTTTACTACCATGTTAAATTTTCAACTAGTTTTGTTTTCTAGACTAACAGGTTTACTAGTTTTAAAGTTTCAAGTCTCAGTTTTCTAGTGTGCCCAATGGTCCAAGCCTTTGAACTACTTCTTTGATAGCAATTGTAATGCCCGCTTCAAACTACCACTTGAGACCAAGAAACATAGTAGGTTTAGCTAGGAAAATTATGGAATAATTTTCTTTTTGTTAAGGGTGTTTGAAATGAAGGTTACAAACTCATAGTTATCACAAACCAAGTTTAGGTTAAAAATCAAGATTGACTTTCAGAAATGATTCTACAATGTCTCACAATAAGCACAAGTTCAAAACAAGGGATAAAATTCATCACTTAGGTTAAGGAGTAAATTCTCATTCCTCCCTCCCCTAACAGGCTTACAGGATTCATCTAGATTTTTCACACATTTAAAGTCTTAAAAAAATTCCTAAATCATGCTTATTGGATAGGAAATTTTCTCACCTTTAAAATCATATAAATAAGTCCTTCTAACTCCTTGTAAAACTCAATTTATGGGTTGTCCGATTTTTAGGGTGAAATTTTCCCTTTTGAGCGCAAAAGTGCAAATCTCTTCTGCCCGCCCGCGAGGTCCGGTTGGGAGGACACGTGGTGCCTCTTGGTTGACATATGGAAAAGTGGAGTAGTGGAAAATTTAAAGATTTGGAGAATTTGGGCAAAAATCCCAAAGGAAAAATTGGACGCATGCCTCTGCCAAGGAGAAATCCATGCCACAAGTCAGCGCGTGATTGGACGGGGGTCGGCAGGTCGCGGGAAAACATTTGAATTTTTTTCCAAGGTTCAAAAACCAAATTTTCCGAAGGAAATTTTTGCTTTGACTTGCACAAAAAGGCCACATGGAATCCTCTGACTGGATGTGGGCCTACGAGGTGGCGGAGTGAATTAAAAGTATTTTCCAAACGTGTTTAAAGGTCAAAAAGACTTGCGCGGGCCCACGCGCCCATTTAGGACACGTGTCAGCGCCTGATTTTTTGCGAGGGTGTGGGGCCGTGGAGAAAAAGGTAAAATTTTTATAAAAGAGTTTAAATGATTTAGTGTTCAATTTTATCCATGTGCCCACCAAGCCACGTGTCATCATGTGATTGGTTATGGGGACGCGGGGAAAAATGGGAAAATTTTCCCAAAGTCCAATTTTTTAAAAAGTTAAGTTTTTTTAAAAAAGGTCTGCCCCTCCAAAGTGCCATGTGGCATCACATGATTTGCTGAAAGGTTTGCAGGGTGGTAGAATTTTTGTGTAAAATTTTCCAAAGGTTAAATTTAAATTTTGTATAGTTAGATTAATTTTTTTGATGGCCATTTTTGAAGCGAAAACTTCAAATGGCCACAAATTTTGATAGGAAACTCCATTTTGGGAAAACAAACACTTTCCGGAAAGCTCTCGGAGTCCTCTTTGCACAGAAATCATCAATTTTGGATTCTGATGAAGGTTTGAAGGTCAATTCTGAGAAATTAATCTGTAGGGTTTTGCATTTAAAACTGGCAATTTTTCCAACTTGTAAGATTGGTTCAATTTTGATTTTTATTCTTATCAAGATGTAAATTAAACATGGAGGAATGATTTTGGTTATAGTTTTATAGTATTTTTAAGGTTCGATTGGTTGATTGAGTTGCAATTGATATATTTTACATCTTTTGATAGAAAACGGTTGAGCAAGTTCTAAAATTGATTTTTATGAAGTTCTAAAATGTCTTCCTTAAATTTTGAGGTCAAATTGAGTTTATTAGAACTTATTACATGTAAATTATAATGCTTCATATCTGATTACAAGTTATAATTTCTAACTGTACATTTATTTGATAATTTTAATTGACAGATTTATAAAAGAAACATAGTTCTTTCGTTAACAACTATAATAATCCATTTGCCACTTCAAAATATGGAAAGATTATCAAATATTGTCTAAACAATTAATTTATCCATATTTTCATTCAAAACAATAAGGTAACATTTGAAATTTCAAATTTTAATGAATACGAAAAACAGAATGTTGTCTTTTTCCCCCACATGTATTTTCCTCTTTTTTTTTTGAATAGAGATTTTTAAAATAGAATAGCTATTAAATTACAATGAAATAGTACAATTTGAGAAAAGGATGTTTTTCTTTCATTGATTTCAAACAACACGTTACAACTTATTTCTTTCCATAAATTTCAATTTACAAAATACAAGCAGATCTCATTCTATCACGTTATTTTTAGAACAAGGAATCGAATAATAACCCTTTTCATTTTCTAATGAATTCCCAATCTTTCCTTTACAATACAAGGTGCCTTCTTATTATAATTAATGATACAATTCATCCACTTCAAGTGGGAAAATAAAAATGAAATTTCTCAAAGGATGGGACCGTCAAACTGTGTTTTCTCCAAGTTCCAAAACAACAGCATGCTAATTTCTTCTTCTTTGCAACTTGATCACAACAAGGAAGGGGGATAGGCAACACTCTCCACCCAACCAAGACATCCAATTGGAAAGGAGAAGTTATCTTTCACCATTGGCCCCTGAGCCCCAACCATATTGAAATGGAGAACGAACATCAAAACATGGCAACAAGGCTTCTATCATAGCAACAACATTCTTTCTTCACATGTAAAACACAACAAGAAATACAGTCCAACAAAGACAACAATTCACAACTACAACAAGAATTATTCACACAATACATAGGCTTGGTCAAGCAAGCCATCAAGAGCAAGAAATATGGGGAATATCTTTATGCCTCCAAATTTGGAATTGGGCATCCACTAGAATGCATACCACCAATAATCATCTCAACCCATAAATCTTATATCTCCCAAACCCTCATTCTGCCCCCCTGCCTTTATCCCTTACGCCCCCCATAGTAAGAAATGCAAGTATTTTCTTTTCCAAGGTGGATCCCAAAACCAGAACCCCCTCCACAATAAAATAAGTTCCATTGACAATCCCTTATGCCCCCCCATATAAGACCCCATAGTCTTCTCCTACACCTTGCCCTAAGCAATCTACCCAACCAGTAATGACTACATAGCACAATCACCATTTCATTCATGCAAGAGAAAGGGGAAAATAACATATAAATAGGATAGAATCCTACCTCTCGATAGTGGAGATTGTTTTCCCAAACATCAGTTCCTTCAGTACTCAAAATGTAGTCCAACACATCAAGGTATAAGCATGCAAATGAATTTCTAACTCCTTCCACAAAGCAAGCTCTAACAGCAATAAAAATTCGACCCAAGGATGAGAGAGCAAAGTTTCAACAACTCAAACAAGAGGAAAAACTCAAATTTTATATGAGAGGGAGAGAGAGGATGATGTGGATTCGAGTGGGATGCCACATCATTCTTACTCAACCCCAAAGAGAGAAAGTCAACCTCACAATTAAACACAATAAATGGAGATGACAAGCAACTTACACACTCCAAATTAACCCATACTTTAACAAGGACAGAATTAAAAATTTGTAAGCAAAGTGCAATAAAGACTTACACATAGTCATTTCAAAATACAATTAAAAAGATTAATTTTGACTCCAAAACAATGGGTATGGTTGGTGGATGATTTTAAGCGTTGTGGGAAAAGTTTAACTTGTCCCACAAGCCTCAAAATGCAGCCCTCAAGGACAAATTCGAGTTCCATTGAGGATGGAGTGTTCTACACTCTAAAATCTGACTTACACAAACTTTCACATCACTTACACAATCTTACAACATGCATTAATATCTATGACTTCATTTATTACATTCTTTTGTCATAATGATTTATTTATTTAACCTATGGTTATACATAACATAATTCGAATTTAATTAATAACTAAGACAACAACTTTATTACTTACATTCCACATCCCAATTAAATTAAATAAAATTTAACTATATGACTTTCACATTAGGATTATCATTTTTTTAAATTAGATTACAAGAAGGAACACTTTACTAAATAAAATACATACAACAATAATTAAAAGGAACACATACATAAAACACACATCCCATGGTCACATATAATGAAAATCCCCCCGCACCCCATGGGAAATCCTAACACCACACAACACACAAACAATTACAGTTTCCGTGGTGACCCCATTGAGTTCATCCAGAATTTCAATATGGTTAGTCTCCAATCCCCTGACATTGTTGTGATATTTTAACCTGCAAAATAACAACGCCTCATTCAGCCTCAGGGCCATATCAGAACAGCCGAAATGATATAAACAATATATAAATATCAAATCCAAATCACAACAATATCAAGAACTCAACATTATCATTTTAAATTCAATTTTTCCACTATATCATCATCCAATGAATCTCTATACTAGAGCTACTCATAATATCAAATGTCAAATGTCTAAAATCAACATCAATAACATGTCCACATCAAGCAGTATATCATCATCCATATATAATAATGTCTCCAATAATCATCATGCATGCTAACTGAATCAAGGTCCATAATAATCCATGATCTAACATATACACATCATACTAAATCAAAACATAATAATGTCCAAAATGAGATCAACAATAGCAAGATCAGTATCTAAACAGTGTCAAAGGGAAGTGGGCACTACGATCATAAACACCATTCCTTTTGTTTTACATTCTTTTGAGAGAGGAAGAGTCTTTCTCTATATGATTAAGTTTTAGGGCTATCCTACCCTTTTTATCTTTCAAAATTCTTATAGTTTAATTGTATGTCCATTACACATTCCATTATTATACTATAATTGTTTACATAGAGAACGAAATCTTATACAACTTAGCAAGTTGCACCTTCGTAAGGGAGATGTAACTATTCCCTTTATCCAGCTTATTAAATGATAACAGTAATAAATATACAAATAGATATGAAGAATATCGACAAGATAGCATTCCAATTTCCTTCATACAAAGTACTAGAGAATTTACACAATAATTTGAAGTCAGTCTTCAAAATTTTCAATTCATTATGATAAAAATATACACTTTACAAGACTATGCATTTCAGGCATACTGCATGTCAAACAACATTAAGATCATAGAAGAATACAAATTTTCATTTTTAATACAACTCATGAATGAATCAGAATTCTTTACAAAGGATCCAGAATTTAAATCAGCTAGTACATCATAAAATTTTGTGCCTTCTTTTATCACTTACGAATTCCATCTACAAAAATTGCTAGCACGGGTCAGTTCATTGAACTGAGCATGATAAGCACTAAGAATTAAAACAAAGTGCATTCAACTAATTGTTCCATTAAAAAAATTCTATTTTAATGAAACAATTAATGTATCATACAAATAAGCATAAGTAAAAACAACCACAATAGAAGTACAAATAAAAATTTTGAATTCATTTTTAAGAAAATATCATAATAAAGTAAGTAAACTACTGCATTATATCAGATAAGTATTGTCCCAAACAATTACTTATTTATATCAAACAACAACTCTTGTCATTTAATTATTTCATAATTCTTTCTGAATTTTAAATACATAATTTAACTTTACTATATAACCAAAAAGAGTTACTTTCAGAATCCAAGATCTCCTAGTCATATTTACCAAGTTTCCAGAAAACATGTACAGTCAAGTTTATTTTAGCATCGTAATGTTTTTAAGATGAAACATCCAACAACTTAAATAAATAAGAGATTGAAAATTCAGACGTGGCAGCCTAATTATAGGTCAAATAATACAACCTAGGTTCTTAGATTAGGTCTCTTATCAATACTAGATATGTATTTCCCAAAAACGATGTTTCATGTTAAATAACTGAAGAAGTTATTAAATACTTTTTAAGTATATGAAAAAATAATAATAGTTATTAATCAATTACTTAATAAGAGTAATGTAATTGATTCCACTGAACCTGTGATAGGTTTTTATAAAAATAAAAGAGAACGAACTGAAAAGTACACAGTTTACAATTTCCTTTATCATTCGGTTAAACTGAATTCTCATATGCATCATCTGAAAATGAGAGTCAACATCCTACAACTTAAATAAATAATAAGAAGAACCAATACAAACTATCCAAAAACTCACCATTCGTCTAAGATATAGAAATCAGGTTCAGAAAGTACATAACTAAATCATACAAGGAAGCCAATAAAGAGATTCGACATTTAAGAGACAACAACTATTAACAGGGATCTCAATCCAATCCAAGAAGGGAGAGAATTAAAACAGTTATCATCTCACTTGTAACCCTTATGAATTATTCAACATTATTGGAGATATCAGTCAGTGATTTAAAACCATACGTTCCATCAAACAAGTAGATTTACAAATGGATTATTTATTACACATATCCATCCAGAGAAGGGTCATATTTACTATTGAGTGTACATAAAGGATTCCATCAGAAAACAATTTCCTAATGATGCATGACTTAGCCATTTAAAAACATTTAGACAAGAAATGATTACGTTTTCCTTTCTACATGACAGGCTCAGCTATACACCACCCTTAATCGAAAAGACAATTGATTCCATAAAGATTAGCCGAGATCAAGAATGATCAAGTGGGATCAGTTTGGTTTTCACTTATACTCAAAATGACAGTCCCAAACTTTGCTTAAACATTATACTATTCCCATGAACTTTCCACAATAAACTAGCAACAAGTTAAGTTTAAACAACCACAAAGAAGTTTCCAGTTCTGGAGAGTGAGTTCTCATTACCTCATCCAATATAAAAAATGATAGAGAATCAAACTTAAGAAGTCGAACAGGCCTAGGATGGTAAACACCCTAACAACTTGGAGAGAGAGAGAGTTGATCTACAGAGTAGTTCGAGGAAATAGAACTTCAATGACTGAACAAAACTTAACTTCCCCAAATCTAAAGGAAACTTCAATAGAAAGGATCCAAACCGAGAACTTATTCACCACTGTTTTAACCATTGAATTCTAAATCCCTTTTTAAAACCCAGAAGTTCTTTCAAAAGTTCCAAAAGAGAATAAAAAACCAAACGCGAAGTTTAATGTCAAACATTACTTCTATTTCCTTACGAGCTCAAACTGTATCAGTAACATCAAATACCAAAACTAACCCAATTCTTATACAAGTAGAAATTAAGGACATATACAATGCCCTAATCCACATTCATCCATTTATATTTATTTTAACACAATTTTGAGTTCATACTGTAGAGTAAAGTATACAATACAGTCCCGAAAAAGAAGTACTAAATCTTCATAAAACAAGATATAGTTTAAAAGAGTATTCAACTACCTTTATAAACCATCAAACACATCTAGTCTGAACAATGTGATTTAACCAATATAGATAAAGAAACAAGACATCATTACCTTACTTCATATAAATACATGTTCATGCAAAAAGGGTCAAAATATCAACCTAGACAGAGCGAAAGATAATTAATACAACTTTTAAAACTCAAAGATGTATTAGAGAAAAGTATACACTTATTTTCTACTTTCCAAAGAGACTTCGAGTTTGAAGCTCAAAATAAAAACCATTTACTTAAACTCTTTTACGAGAAGACAGTCCAGAATGCATATTTTAATCCAAACACAAAAGTCTCGATATTTCTATCTACATTTTTACATTTAAACTTACTCAGAGAGAACACACAAGAACAACTTATCATGCAATGGATTCGTATCCAAAAATCACAGAGATTCCTTCTACATGAAAGTAAATAACTAGAACAAAACAAATAACCATTTATGTCATGAGAGTAGAGTTATTTTAATGAAACATTTAGAGAAAAGCAAGAAATCTTAATGGGTAGAGCCTATCATGCCTGATAGTGCTACTACCAATTCAAAGGAGACTTCCAGCTGAGCTTCCAACTCTTCTTCTCCTCCAAGCAAGATCAACAACTAAAAATATCTTTCCTCAATGCCTCATATACTTCCCTTGAATCGAAAATAGACCAGGGAAACAAAAAATAGCCATAAAGTGAAGATCAAATTGTTGGTTTGAAGAGCTAGATAGCTCCATGCAGAGGAAAAAACCCAAAGCATGCAAGACCAAACAACCCCCAACAAATCCACCTGGATGGTTTCCAAGATGGTCTGCTCACAAAAACTGAGACTCATTAATGCCATTTACTCTCAAATTCCTACCTATCTCTCCTTGTCACTGCCATCCAAAATTGATGAATCCTATTTGAAATTTTACATGAATCACTAAACCTTAGTGATTCCTCCACGTAATCTTCCTCCAAATTTCATTCCTTTACCTAATATGGCAGTACACTATCACTTAATACCTAAGATCAAATCACATAAATAGCTTATGAATCGCTACCTAGCTTCCCACTTGCCATATGACCGTTAGGTCCCCTATCCACACTTCTTTAGTTTAGGATAATAGCATTAGCTTAGGATAGACCATAGGATAGTTTTAAAATATTTACTTTATGTTATAAACATGGAAATAGGTAAATCACCATCGTAGGTTAGATCATAATCCATAACCAAATAGTATTAGGTATTAGGTTAGAAATAACCTAGCATCACCTTAGGTTATTTCCCCCTTATTCCAACTTAGTAAAAACAACTTAGGCTACGATGCCATCCCAACAAAATAGACATAGCTAGCAGATAAGTATAATTACGTTAGTTTAGAATCCCGCTAGGATAGATCTCATAGGTCTAGGAATTGGTTTTTATTTTTTTATTTTTTGACAATATTCTTGACACAGGCCTCTTTTCACTTAACATAATTAAGCGTCCTACTGAGATCAATCAAGAATATCTAAGCACAAAACATACAATAGAATGCAAGCACAATCTTACAAGATAATAACGAATTTGTAAACATATAAAAATTTAGTCTGTTATGTCTCTCAACCTTTGAATGTCAGTTTTCCATTTAGATCAGGTAAGAAGATTTATAATATACCTTGGATCAATGGAATTGATCTAAGGATGTATTAATTAAAAAGAGACAATTTTTCAACCATTATTAGTAGATTACAACTAACTTATCAGAAGTGAAAATGGATTCTTGCAAGCAACAACATTTCATCCTAACAAATCCAAGAGCATAAATGATTTATCCATGGCAAGCATGATCTTCAACAATCAAAGGAACACATTGCATCAAAAAAATCACATGTCAATGCTTGCAATGCAAAAGAGAAATATAACAGTTTGTCAAAGGTGTTACATATTTCCCTCCTAAAAAAGAATCATCATCTCGATGATTATCTTATTTTGACAATTTGCATTAAGGAAAATCAATTTATTCACTTTCTTTTCATATGTTTACAACATATCAGAATTTTAAAGTTCCAGAAATCAACATTCCCATAGCCGTTTATTTAAATTAAATAGATATCCACCCAAAACTGGCAGACTTATTGTCATATAAAGATAAAATCACAAATTTTTATCAGTCATCAGAATCAATTCTATTAAAATAAATATGGAAAAGCAATTTTCATATCTTCCAAATTTTCCCAGGTTGCACTTTCTTCGTTAAAATAGTCCCACTAGACCTTACATTGACTTAATTCACGATTTATTAAGCGCAATTGGTGAGTTTCTAGCACTCGCAAGGGTTTAACCATGATTATTCCTGGGTCTTGGACCTGCAAGGAATTCCAATTTAACACATGTGATAAATTTGAAACATATTTCTTAAGCAAAGAAATATGGAAAACATCATGCATTCATGACAAAGCAAGAGGTAATGCTAAACGATAAGCTACAGGGTTGATTACTTCAACTATTTCAAAAGGTCTCATGTAACGAGGTGATAAATTGGCAACCTTTCCAAGAGTTATAGAACTCTTTTTCAGTTTAACCCGAAGAAAGACCTTCTCACCAAGTTCAAATTTCCTATCAACCCGCTTCAAGTCACATAACTATTTTTCCTATCTGTTGCTTCTTTCAAGTGTTCATGAATCATTTTAACTTACTATTCCATTTCCGTAAGGATTTTAGGTCCAATTACCTCTTTATCCTCAATGTTGTCCCAACTAACGAGGGTTCTACATTTTCTTCCATACAATGCTTCGAAAGGTGTCATCTTAAGAGAGGCATAATACGTGTTATTATAAGAAAACTCAACTAGTGGAAGGTACTCTTCCCATTTATACTTTTGATCCATACAATACATTCTTAACATATCCTCTAAAAATTGATTAACTCTTTCAGTCTATCCATCCGTTTCTGGATGATATGCAGAACTGAAATTCAGCTTAGTTCCTAGAGCTGCATTAAATGTTTTCCAAAACCTTGAAGTCACTCTAGGATCTCTATCAGATACGATTAATTCAGGTACTCCATATAATCTGAAAATTTCATGTACAAACCTCCTTTCCAAAACAGGAGAATCATCCTTCAGATTACTAGCAATAAAATGTGCTACTTTTGTTAGTTTATCAACAACTACCAAAATAACATCATGTTTATTTCTTGACATAGGAAACCCTTGTAAAAAATCCATGCTTATTACTTGCCATTTGTACTACGGTATGCTATGAGGATACAATAAACTGGTTGGATGCATATGTTCAGCTTTAACTCGTTGACATTCCAAACAACGTGTCACAAAATCAATAACGTCCTTTTTCATCCCTTTCTAGAAATATTGTTGTATTATATCAGCAAGAATCTCTGTAATACCAGGGTGTCCGGAGAAAGGTGAATTCTAAAATTCTGCTAATAAATTCTTTCTTAAATCATTTAGCAAAGGTATGTATACTCTTTTTTCAAATCTTAAGATTCCTTCATTATCAAAGTGAAAACCTTTAAATCTCACATCATTTGGATCTGCAACAAGCGTTGTTTTTACTTGCCGAAAGTAAGAATCAGATTCCATAACACTTTTTACTTCATCGTTAAACTGATTTCTTAATGTTATAAGAGCATAAATGTGCTTCCTACGAATTAGAGCATCCGCTACTCTATTTTCCTTGCTTTTAATATAATTTATGTCAAAATCATATTGAGAGAAAAAATCTAACCACCTTCATTGTCTTGCATTTAGATTTGGCTGAGTGGAAAAATACTTCAGCCCAAGATGATCAGTTTTTAATTCAAAAGGTTTACCAAGCAGATAATGCCTCCAAAATTATATTGCATGAACAATGGAATCAAGCTCTAAATCATGTGGAGCATAATTCAACTCATGTAACTTTAGTTTTCTACTTTTGTAAGCTATGACATGTTCATTTTGTAACAAAATACCTCCAAGACCTTCCATAGATGCATTTGTTACAACAATAAAGTTTCCATTAGGATCTGATACAGTTAAAATAGGTGCTGATGTTAAGTGATCCTTCAAATTTTTGAATGCAGATTCACATTTATCATTCCAAAAAAAATTCTTATCCTTTTTTTTTCAATGAAGTTATTGGTGCAGCCACTTTAGAAAAATCATTTACAAATCTTCTATAATAACCAACAAGACCCATGAAGCTTCTAACTTCATGTACATTCCTTGGTGTAGGCCACTCAGTTATAGCTATGATTTTAAAAGGATCCACATTAATTCCATTTTTACTTATAACATGACCCAAATAGTGCACTTTTGTGTCATAGAAAAAACATTTAGATAGCTTACCATATAATCGTCTCTTTCTCAAAATTTCCAAAACTATCCTTAAATGCTCATGGTGTTCCTTAATACTTTTAGAATATATGAGAATGTCATCCAAGAATACAAGCACAAATTTGTCCAAGTATTCTTGAAAGATATTATTCATTAAATTCATAAAAGTCACATGTGCATTAGTTAATCCAAAAGGTAAAATTGTGAACTCATAATGTCCATACCTTGTTCTAAACGTTGTTTTATGAATGTCCTCATCCTTAATCTGTAATTGATGATATCTAGATCAAAGATCTATCTTAGAATATACTGATGCTCCACGCATCTAATCAAATAGATCATCAATTCTAGGGAGTGGGTATTTGTTCTTGATTTTTGTTTTGTTTAACATTCTGTAATCAATGCACAATCTAAGTGTTCCATCCTTATTTTTCAAAAAGATTACCGGTGCTCCCCAAGGTGAAAAACTTGGTCTAATCAAACCCTTAGACAAAATTTCATGCAACTTTTCCTTAAGCTCTACTAATTTAATAGTATTCATTCAGTAAGGTAACTTAGAAATAGGCTCGGTTCTAGGCTTGATTTCAATTGTGAAATCAAATTATATTTTGGGTGGAAGACTTGATAACTCTTCTAGAAACACATCACTTTAGTTTTGTAACAACGGATATCGTTCCATGAATTCACTGTTTTCCTCAACGGATTTAGAAATTTTTATTGCACATAAGGTACAACCTTTATTTTTGGCCTTTTTAAGTTTCATAGCTGACAGTTTCCTAACTGAAATCTCACGTTTCACACCATGAATCTTTGTTGTTTTCTCCAGGCCATCTAAACAACTAATGTGTTTTTCAAAATAGTTCATATTTTCTTTATGATCAGCTAGCCAATTAACACCTATGATTACATCCTATGATCCCAAAGGTGCAACATAAAGATCAACTTTAGTGGAAAAACTAGGTATTCAAGGATTGCTCCAAAAAGACACATACTAACTGTATGAACAACATTGTTTCCATAATGTACAGTCCATGTTTTATCCATTTTTCAAGCTTTCCTTTTTAGTTTTGATGCTAATTTACTAGAAATAAGACATTCAGTAGCTCATGTATCAAAAATAATAGTTACATGTATGCCAAATAACTTACCTGGAACTTCTATGGGCGTGACTTATTTTTCAGCCTGTTTGTCAGCTACTGTAGTGTGTATCTTGTGCTCCTGACTTTGATCATCCTTTTTCAAAGGACATTGATTTGCATAATGATCTTTTCTATAGTTATAACAACCTCCTATAGGTCCCTTTTTAGGCTTAGATTTATTTTAAGTCTTATAGTTATCATTCTGACCTCCATATGACTTTTATCCATTATTATTATTCTTAACAAACTTGTTTTGTGCATTTCTAGCAGACTTATTTGTTGTTGTTTTCTTATTATTATCAACTGAAAACTTACTTTTCATACCAAACTTCTTCCATTGTCCTTTCTTATGTGCAAGAGATGATGAAGAGGAGTTGGGGGCTTTCTTCCTTACTTCCTCTTTATGGGTAGAAATTGCCTTTAATTTATGTTCCTGCCTTATGGATTTTTCAACCACCCCTTCCATAGTGGTTGGGTTGTGAAAATCCACCTCTCCTCCTATAACAGGATTCAATCTCATGATGCATTTTCATATCCTGAACTTCTCTTATGTTTGATACTGAGGTACATACTTAAAGAGTTTAGTAAAATGATCCCAATACTCAGTTACAGTTAGCTTTCCTTGAGCTAAGTTCTGTAATTCAGTCATTTTCTGATCATAATAGAGTTGTGGCAGCCAACGTTGCCTAAAGTAACCTTTAAATTGATCCCAAGTGATATTAGTTTCATCAATATTAGACTTAGCCTTACGGCTATCCCACCATGAAGATGCTTCATGGGAAAGCTGATATGCTCCCCATATTGCCTTAGTTTCTTTTGAGAAGTTCCTTATGACAAAGTACTTCACCATTTCGTTGAGCTAATTCTCAGCTCCATCACCTAATGTGGTGCCATCAAACCTAGGTGTACTTATCATTTTTATATCATTAGTGAGTTCAACTGGCAGCCTAGCCTTTTTGTTTTCCAGCTGATCAAGTATGTTCACATTGTTATTATCAACACCTAAATTGGCATTGTCCTCAGAAGGTGGATGATTATCAGTACCAACATCTTCTTCCTCCTCATTGCCCATTAATTTTTGTTTAATTACAGCCAAACGATCTCTTGTGTCCAACAGGGCAGCAAGGATCTCATCGAGTTTTTCGGTAGTTACTGCTCCTTCCTCAGGTGGATGATCACTTGAAACATTTCCTCTTGTTCTAACCATTTTTTGTTAACAAGAAAATTTAAGTTTTATCAAATTATGGGCACAATAGGTCCAAGAGATATAACCTTCAGCTCTAATACCAAGATGTAACATTCCCATTTTGAGACTTTAGAAACAAGGGGGAAATTTTTTTACACAATGTTCTATGTTCTAAATAAAACATCATTTAGAACACACATTCCATGCAATTCAATCCCATAACAGATAACCATATGCAGCTGTAAATGACTCGGTAAACTACTGATCTCTCATTTCATGACTCAGTTTCTAACCAATCTCTCATGTTTTTCTTTAATTATAGAATACTTTATGTATACTACGTATAATTGGTTTTCCTACCCTATTTCGGGTACTGAGTGATCTGTTTAAAGAACCTATCTGAATATTTGTTATTCATATTCATTTGAAATCATGTTTCTTTAAAATAGGTGACATATGACAACGTAAGTAGCAGCTTGTGATACTTTAGCCAAAGATTTCTAACATACTATTCATGTTACTGTTCCTAGATGACATATTCATCAAATCGGAATACATCATTCACCTCACTCTTCTATTATCTAGAATGGTATTTACTGACTTCTATCAGCCCACTTGCCCAAGGTTTGACCCTAACCCAGGTTAGCGACATACTTTGTTATAGGGAAATGCTCGCAATGACTTAGGGTATCTGGGCATACTCAACTGACCTAAGTCAATCAAATGTGCCTAGGTACCCTGAGTCATAGAAAGCTACTTCCTATTCAAATCATGCTACTAACTTGACCTAGAGAGAAACTAAGTTCAAGTCCAGATGTGTGTAGATTTAGATGAACAAATGTGGAAGGGTGTTGCCACATGTCAACTGCAACAATGTATCCTTGAGAAGTCCTTAGTCTTCTCGAAGGTATAGTCTTGTAGTTGGCGTGTTCTGACATCCGTTAGAAATGCTTCATCACGATGTACATACCCCTAGGACATCATTAACACTTAATTAATATTTGGATTAAGATTTAGATTACATCCACATTCCCAAACCATAAATCATACATTCCTTAATTTCTTCTTCCATTTTTGATCTTATTAATATAAAGAAATTCATTAACTCATGATTGCTTTTAATTTTATTAACTTTGGCATAACAAGCAGTTATCCAAAAATAGGACAACAAACATCATAAGGTTAATTTAATGTAACTTAGTTGTTCAAAGAAGGTGTAGCATCCACATAGGTTTAGCTAGAGTAGACTTCATAGAAAATTAAGTACAATGATTAACGATCATAAATACCATTTCTTTTGTTTTACATTATTTTGAGAGAGGAAGAGTCTTCCTTTACATGACTAAGTGTTATGGCTATCATACCCTTTTTTATATTTCATAATTCTTATAGTTTAGTTGTATGTCCATTACACATTCCATTATTATACTATAATTGTTTAGATAGAGAACGACATCTTATGTAACTTAGCAAGTTGCACCTTAGTAAGGGAGATTGAATTATTCCCTTTATCAAACTTATTAAATAATAGCAGTAATAAATATACAAATAGATATGAAGAATATTGACAAGATAGCATTCCAATTTCCTTCATACAAAGTACAAGAGAATTTACACAACAATTTGAAGTCAGTCTCCAAACTTTTCAATTCATCATGATAAAAATATACACTTTACAAGACTATGCATTTCAGTCATATTGCATGTCAGAAAACATTAAGATCATAGAAGAATACAAATTTTCTTTTTCAATACAACTCATGAATGAATCGTAATTCTTTAAAAAGGAGCCAAAATTTAAATCAGCCAATACATCATAAACTTTTTTACCTTCTTTTAGCACTTACGAAGTCCATCTACAAAAATTTCTAGCATGGGTCAGTTCAATGAACTGAGCATGATAAGCACTAAGCATTAAAATGAAGTGCATTCAAATAATTGTTCCATTAAAAAAATCTACTTTAATGAAACAATTAATGTATCATACAAATAAGCATGAGTAAAAACAACCATAAAATAAGTACAAATAAAAAGTTTGAATTTACTTTTAAGAAAAGATCATAATAAAGTCATCAAACTACTGCATTATATCAGATAAGTATTGTCCCAAACAACAACTCTTGTCATTTAATTATTTCTGAATTTGAAATAAAGAATTTAACTTTACTATATAAACAAAAAGAGTTACTTTCAGAATCCAAGACCTCTTAGTCATCTTTACCAAGTTTCTAGAAAACATGTATAGTCAAGTTTATTTTAGCATCGTAACGTTTTTAATATGAAACATCCAAAAACTTAAATAAATAAGTGATTCACAATTCAGATGTGGCAGCATAATTCTAGGTCAAATAATGCAACCTAGGTTCTTAGATTAGGTCTCTTATCAATACTAGATAAGTATTTCCCAACATCCATGTTTCATGTTAAATAATTGAAGCAATTATTAAATACTTTTTAATTATAGGAGAAATTAATAATATTTATTAATCAATTACTTAATAAGAGTAATGTAATTGATTCCACTGAACCTGTGACTGGTTTTTATAAAAATAAAGGAGAATGAACTGAAAGGTAAACAGTTTACAAATTCCTTTATCATTCGGTTAAACCGAATTCTCATATGCATCATCTGAAAAGGAGATTCAACATCCTACAACTTTAAAAAATAACAAGAAGAATCAATACAGACTATCCAAAAACTCACCATTCTTCTAAGAGATAGAAATCATGTTTAGAAAGTACATAACTGAATCAAACAAGGAAGCCAATAAAGAGATTCAACATTTAAGAGAAAACAATTGCTAACAAGGATCTCAATCCAATCCAATAAGGAAGAGAATTAAAATAGTTATCATCTCACTTGCAACACTTATGAATTATTCAACATTATTAGAGATATCAATAAGTGATTTAAAACCATACATTCCATAAAACAAGTAGATTTACAAAAGGATTATTTCTTATACATATCCATCCAGAGAAGGGTCATATTTACTATTGAGTGCACAGAGAGGAGTCAATCAGGAAATAATTTCCTAATGATGCATGACTCAGCCATTAAAAAACATTCAGACAAGAAATGATTACGTTTTCCTTTCTACAGGACAGGCTTAGTTATACACTACCCTTAATCGACAAGACAATTGATTCCATATAGAATAGCTGAGATCAAGAATGATCAAGTAGGATCGGTTTGGTTTTCCCATGTACTCAAAATGACAGTCCCAAAATTTTCTTAAACATTCTACTATTCCCATGAACTTTGCACAGTCAACTAGCAACAAGTTAAGTTTAAAAAACCACAAAGCAGTTTCCAGTTCTGGAGAGTGATTTCTCATTACCTCATCCAAGATCAAAAAGGACATAGAATCAAACTTAAGAAGTCAAATATGCCTAGGATGGTAAACACCCTAACAACTTGGAGAGAGAGAGTTGATCTACACAGTAGTTTGAGAAAATAGAACTTCAACCATTGAACAAAACTTAACTTCCCAAAATCTAAAGGAAACTTCAATAGAAAGGATCTAAGATGAGAAATTATTCACCACTATTTTAACCATTGAATTCCAAATCCCTTTGTAAAACCCAAAATTTCTTTCAAAATTTCCAAAAGAGAATACAAAACTAAACATAAAGTTTAATGTCAAACATTACTTCTATTTCTTTTCGAGCTCAAACCGTATCAGTAACATCAAATACCAAAACTAACCCAATTCTTATACAAGTATAAACTCATGACGCATATAATTCCCTAATCAACATTCATCCATTTATCTTTTTTTTTAACACAAGTTCAAGTTCATACTGTAGAGTAAAGTATACAATACAATCCCGAAAAATAAGTACTAAATCTTCACAAAACAAGATATAGTTTAAAAGAGTATTCAACTACCTTTCTAAACCATCAACGGCATCTAGTCTAAACAATGCCATTTAACTAGTACAGATAAAGAAACAAGACATCAATACCTTGCTTCATATAAATACATGTTCATGCAAAAAGGGTCAAAATATCAACCCAGATAGACCGAAAGAGAATTAATACAACTTTTCAAACTGAAAGATGTATCAGAGAAGAGTATTCAATTATTTTCTACTTTCCAAAGAGACTTCCAGTTCGAAGCTAAAAACAAAAACCATTTACTTAAAATCTTCTATGAGAAGATAGTCCAGAACACATATTTTAATCCAAACACAAAAGCCTCGATAGTTTTATCTGCATTTTCACATTTAAACTTACTCAAAGAGAACACACAATAAATTTTTTATCATGTAATGGATTCATATCAAAAAATCATAGAGATTCCTTCAACATGAAAGTAAATAACAAGAAAAAAAAAGATAACCATTTATCTCATGAGAGAAGAGTTATTTTAATGAAACATTTAGAGAAAAGAAAGAAATATTAATGGGTAGAGCCTATCATGCCTGATAGTGCTTCTACCGATTCAAAGGAGACTTCCAGCTGAGATTCCAACTCTTCTTCTCATCCAAGCAAGACCAACAACTAAAAATATCTTTCCCCAATTCCTCATATACTTTCCTTGAATTGAAAATAGACCAGGGAAACCAAAAATAGACATAAAGTGAAGATCAAACTGATGGTTCGAAGAACTAGATAGCTCCATGCAGAGAAAAAATCGAAAAGCATGCAAGACTAAAAAACACCCAACAAATCCACCTGCATGGTTTCTAAGATGGTTTTCTCGCAAAAACCAAGACTCATTAATGTCATTTACTCTCAAATTCCCGCCTATCTCTCCTTGCCACCGCCATCCAAAATTGGCGAAGCCTATTTTAAATTTTGCATGCATCACTAAAGCTTAGTGATGCCTCCACGTAAGCTTCCTCCAAATTTCATGCCTCTACCTAATCTGGTAGTACACTATCACTTAATACCCAAGATCAAATCACATAAATATCCTAGGAACCACCGCCTAGCTTCCCACTTGCCATATGACCCTTAGGCCCCCTTTCCACACTTCAATAGTTTAGGCTAGTAACATTAGCTTAGGATAGACCATAGGATAGTTTTAAAATATTTACCTTATGTTATAAACATGGCAATATGTAAATCACCATCTTCGGTTCGATCATAATTCATAACCAAATAGTATTAGGTTAGAAATAACATAGCATCACCTTAGGTGATTTCCTCCTTATTCCAACTTAGTACAAACAACTTATGTTAGGATGCCATCCCAATAAAATAGACATAGGTAGCAGATAGGTATAATTACTTTAGTTTAGAATCCCACCAGGATAGATTTCATAGGTCTAGGACCTAGTTTTTATTTTTTTATTTTGTATTTTTTGACAAAAGTCCTGACGCAGGGATATTTTCACTTAACGTCATTAAGCATCATACTGAGATCAATCAAGAAGATATGAGCACAAAACATACAACAGAATGTAGTCATGATCTTATAAGACAAAAAATAATTTGGAAACATATTAAATTTTAGTCCGTTATGTCTCTCAACCTCTGAATGTCAGTTTTCCATTCAGATCAGGTAAGAAGAATTATAACATACCTTGGATCAATGGAATTGATCCAAGGATGTATTAATTAAAAAGAGACAATTTTGCAACCATTATTACCAGATTACAACTCACTTATCAGAAGTGAAGATGGATTCTTGCAAGCAATAACATTTCATCCTAACGAATCCAAGAGAATAAATGATTTATCCATGGCAAGCATGATCTTCAACAATCAAAGGAACACACCGCATCAATAAAATCACATGTCAATGCTTGCAATGCAAAAGAAAAATATAACAGTTTGTCAAAGGTGTTACACTACCCCTTTGTGACCTTTGCCACTTCCATCTATCCTAGGACCTCACCCATCCACCTTGGCCAAGAAACCTCCTAGCCAGGGTAAACTAAAAACATAGTAGCTCATCCCCTCATCATGAGTGTATGTTACACCTAATTTACCTACACAACGTACACCTTTTTTTTCAGCTGTAACCTATTTACATCCTATACCCACACCACTTCCAGTAGCCTTGTCCCTACCTATTGTATTCCCCACTCTTCAACCAATACCCTCCACCTTTCCTTTTCCAAAAACCTTCACCGCACCTCCGTTATCACCTTGGATAACCCATCCCCTTCCACCATCTTCCTTCCCTTCTACATCAAGCATGATGTATTCACCTTTACCTGGGAAGGTGCAACCAAAGTTGAAAAACCAACTACCCTCCAAAGAGGTAGTCAAACCTACAACACCTTCTATAGTTAGTTCATTTGCTATACCTTGACCCAAGATGGTACAACCCAAACCTAAAATAGTACAACATACTAAACCATTGGTACAACCTATTCCAAATCCGATTCCACCTCTCGTGACACCTCTCCCACCAAAATCACTCACACCTCCATCCCAACCCACACTTTCTTTGCATTGTGATCCATTGGCAGGATCTTACGCCAACATCTTAGCAAATATTTTAGAGACCTTCATCATCACATTTCCACGACTTAGACCGTACGACCCACTCAAAGCTAAACCAATAGGGTTTGATGATACAAAAACTTTTTCCCACCATCATGTGCTAGAGCATGATGTAGAAAATTGTAAGGCTCTAAAGACCATTCTACTCAAATTATGTCCTCCTGAAGAAAAATTTAATGACAACAATATTTTAGATGAGGACCCTATTACCCCCTCACCTATCACCACAAACCCTCATCCCTTACCTATCTAGTGACACTCATCTCCACCTCCAACATTCGAGATCAATATGATCTGCATAAGAGAGCCAGCCAAACCACCGCCTAAATGTAAATGCATTTCGTTCTTTGCACAACACTAGTATATGCTCTCATCATTTGATTTCCCATCTTGTCACGACACTTATCATGACTCAGCTTCTCCCTCACCCCATATTAATATGGTTATCATTTCCACTCACACCTAGAAATACAAAGGAAATGAGAAAGAAACTAGCCCATCCACCAATCATGTTCCCAATATACCATTTGCACCCGCACCAAGAATTACCATTTGGGGACCCACATACTCTATTTCTAATGGGGTCACCCATCATACAATGATCAAACAGTTGCACTAATATCCTCTCAAAATTTCATTGTACGACCTTGTCCAAACCTCTGAGTCTCATAGACAAGCCCTCATGGAGGATATGCAATCTATTGAGATTTTACCTAATGACCCAACTCCTGTGGCATACATGATCACTCCTCACCATGTGACATCTCTCACCAGTTCATCACCTTCCTCTACACCCACTACCACTCATCAATTAGTTGCTCTCAGTTTTTCTGATGACGAGATTGTACCTCTCTAATCAAATGATCTTGATCCCACCCTTTTCATTTATGTCTATATTGATAATATATGCATTCAACGTGTTATGATAGATGGTAGTGTTAGAATCAACATTATATCTTCCCATGTGTACAACCAAATGTGCATCCCCGCCAATTGAATGTATAATAACCAAGTTATGTTGCATTCATTCAATGATGCCATAACTTCGACCCTAAGCAAAATCATTATCCACATTCGCGTGGGCCCACGTACCATTTTAGAATTATTCTATGTATTAGAGGGGGAATTCTAGTATAACCTGTTGCTTAGCTGACCTTGGATCTGCGTCATTGGTTGTGTTCCTTTAACCTTACATCATTGTTTAAAATTTGAACTTGAAGGACATAACTATACCATTCTAGTTGACCCTTCACCATTCAAAACCTATAACATGTTGTATAGACCTAATGATGTCCTTATACTAGTTAAGGCATCTCCCACTACTGCCACCTCTCCTTCACCTACAACCCCTTCCACCAACATTGTCACTACCTCTCCCACACCTAACTTCTCTATTCCCACTACCGCCACAGCGTCTATAGCTAACCCATGCACTTACCCATCTACTTCTCAACCAACTAATGCTTCTTCTTCAAGTGATTTATCCATTCTTACTACCCATATACCAACTGCCGATCCCTTAGAAGGTTTTTTTCAATGTATCACTTTGGGGGAGTACCACCTGTACAACATCGACACATTCCTTACTCCTCAAGAGTATGGTAAAAGTTGCCAACATCCCCACTATGATCACCACATAGGTGAGGTTTTCCATTATGGTCCTCCCCAGCTTCACAACAACTTAATGTATGGGGGACTTGATACTTATACCTACTTGCCCAAGCCACCTACCCAAACATGACTATTTTAATTTGACCTTCAATATCTCACCAATCACCACTTTTTTTCACACCTTCCTCCATCAATGTGCATGGAAGGGTTTTGATTTTTGTTTTTATTAACAAGGTCATCATACTTTCATCCCGTGAACCACACATAAACATAAAGACTGAAGTTTTATTGGCTTTGCCAAACCATCTTCCAAGAAAGCTTGTATCAAACTCATTAAAGATGATGACCCTCCTTCACCCAGTTTACCAACTTCACCATCTTCACCTATGGAGTCTATGGATCCAGAATCCATTCCTCCTAAAAAAAAAATCATGAACACCATTTCCCAGGGACCTATAACCTATCAACGAGATGGTGGGGATCCTTCTTCCCTTCCCTTCATGTATCCTAAGATGATAAATGATAATACACCTTCTATTAACATCGTTCAATGTCAGGATGATGAGTCTATTCTCACCTACCTTGATGTAGAAGATTCTTATATTCATCGGTCGTTACCTTTTGAGACACAAACCATGTTAAATGAATCGACCATAAAAATCAATATTAACACTCAAGATGATCTGCATATTCTAAAGATAGGCCAATCTTGAGATGCTTCTGAACATGAAGCTTTTACTTCTTTCCTCTATGATCATAGAAACTCTTTTTATTGGTCCTACATTGATATGCATAGTATTGACCCAAACATTGTGGTCCATAATATCATAACTATTCTTGAAGCCAAAGCTGTAAAATAGAAGCTACATAAAATGAATCCTCACATTTCCCTTCTTGTCAAAGAATAACTCCTGCACCTTCTTTTGGTTTCCTTCATCCTACCCATTGATTATCCCCAAAGGATCTCTAACATCATTCCTGTCACAAATGTGATAGGGGACTCTACATTTGCATGAATTTCTGTGACCTTAACTTAGCTTTCCCTGGAGATGAATTTCCTCTACCTAGTATTGAATAACTAGTTGATCTCACCATCGGCCATGAGATGATATCCCTCATGAATGGTTTCTCGAGTTATAACCAAATATTACTTACCCTAGAAGATCAACACAAAACCACCTTCATCACTCCTTGGGGGACCTTCTGCTATCGAGTCATGCCCTTTGGCCTTAAAAATGTCGGTTCCACATATCAATGGGATATGACATATATATTTCATGACATTAAGCATTGCATATTAGAGGATTATGTTGGTGATCTTCTTGCAAAATCCAAACATTGGGCTAAACACCTTACCATCCTTAAGGTCATCTTCGACCGGATATGACATATATCTTTCATGACATTAAGCATTACATATTAGAGGATTACGTTGGTGATCTTATTGCAAAATCCAAACATTGGGCCAAACACCTTACCATCCTTAAGGTCATCTTCGACCGTCTCATCAAGTATTGTGTTCACCTTCAACCTAAGATGTGTGTCTTCATTGTTCTCTCTGGAAAGCTCCTTGGTTTTATTGTTTCTTTGCGTGGCATAGAAGTCAATCCCACTAAAATCAAGGCTGTTCTCGAAATGCCTCCACCTACTAACCTTCTTTAACTATGTAGTTTGCAAGGAAAGTTGTAATCTATTCATTGTTTTATTTCGTAACTTTTCAACCGTTGCCACCCATTTCATCATCTCCTCAAAAAATATGTCTCCTTAAAATGGGATGATGAATGCCACAAATCCTTGAAATCCTTAAAACAATACCTCCTTCAACCACTTGTTCTCATTCCCCCTAAGGATGACAAACCATTTTACCTTTACATTTTTGCTACTGATCATTCCTTGGGTGTCATACTCATTCATCACGACGAAACACATGGAGTAAGTGGTTTATTATATAAGTTGTACTCTTTTGGACTACGAAACTAGATACACTCATACTGAAAAAATATTCTTAGCCTTAGTTTGTGTCGCCACTAAACTGTGCCATTACGTACTTAACCACAAAACCTTCATTATCACCAATACGGAACCCTTACATCACATGTATGCCAAGCCTTATCAAAATCAATGTGTTTCACGATGGCTTATGTTTCTTGTAGACCTAGAACTTGAATTCATCCATCAAAAATCTATCAAAGGACAAACCACCAATGAAAAACTTGCAAATGTACCTCTCTCCGATAATCAATCCTCTAACTTTGATTTCCCAGAGGAATCCATTGCTACCCTCTCTTTGGATGATACCATTTACCAGATGACCTTATTCTTTGATGGTTCCATATTTCATCATGGGGGTGGTGCCAAAGTTATCCTTATTCCTCTTGATGGTGAGCCTATGCCATTATCTTTCAAACTATATTTTTATTGTACTGAAAATATCGCAAAAATATGAAGCACTTGTATTAGGCCTTCAAACTGTCATTTCTTTATATGTTAAGTCAATTAATGTCTTTGGTGATTCTCAACTAGTTGTAAACCAAGTTACTGGTATATATTAGTGTTGTAATGAGATACTTCAAAAGTATAATCATCATGTTGACATACTTTTGACTATCTTTGACCATTATAAAATTCAAACCACCCCACATTCCACTAATAAATTTGTAGACACCATGGCCTGGCTTACTTCTCAAATTCTAGCTTCACACTCCAACTCAAAAATATTTGTCACAATACAAAGGCTGCAATCACCTTCCTATCTATTTCAATACATCAACCTTATCAGAACCATTAAACTTGACCCACGTGACCATTGGTATAAGCATTTTTTTGACTATCTTTCCCTTTTCATTCTACCTCTAGATCTTACTCACAATGGACAATATAGTGAAATTACTTGTATAATTCAGATTATGAGAAACAATAGAACACCAAATAACAAAATATTTCAGAATAATGATCTCAATATACAATTATAATAGCTTCTCCACTTGGAGGGGGCAACCTCCAAACCATTTAATAAGACTCAAATGCTCAAATGATAATGAACTACGACCTACAATCCCCTGTATATACTATTCATATGCTATGGACATCACCAAGGTCGACCTATTAAGCATGAGAAAGTATAAATGATATAGTAAAATGATATGGTAATCCACAAGTCAGCTACTCATATCCTAATACAAGCAATAGTTTAAGGGCGTATCATGCCCTTCCCCTTCAAACCAATGTTGTCCTCAACGTTGAATAATCCTAGATGTTGTTGCAGAAAACCTTCATCCTCCCAGGTTTCATCTTTTATGCTCAAATTCTTCCACTTGATTAGATATTCCTTAATGTCTCTGGTTCGTAGCCTCTTACTACGTGTTTGTAGAATCTTTTCTGGCTCCAAAATTATTCTTCCTTCCTCATCAAGTTCTGGTAACTCTTTCTGGGCTTCAAATTTCTTTCCAATAACCTTCTTCAGGCATGAAACATGGAATATTCAGTGTATGTGTGAATATGGAGGTAACTCTAATTTATAAGCAATACTACCAATTTTCTGTAGAACCTGATAAGGGCCATAATATTTAGGAGCAAGTTTTTGTTTCCTTTTTCTGTTACGTTAGGGACATTTGTTTATAAGTTTGGAGACGTACAAAAACCCAGTCACCAATTTCAAAATGTATTTCAATACAATGTTTATCTACTTGTTGTTTCATCCTATTTTGTGCTAATGCAAAATTCTCCTTAAAACTAGCCAAAACCTATTGTTGATGTTGAATTTGTTCCTCAGCATCTCTTACCTTAGTTTACACCCACAAGGAGGAAGTGATAGAAGGTGGATGGTAACCATATACTGCTAAAAATGGGGTCATTCAAGAAGAGGTATGAAAAGATGTGTTATACCACCATTTTACAAGTGGTAGTCATTTAATCCACCTTTCCTGCTTATATGATACAAAACAACGTAGATACCCCTCTAAGCATTTGTTGACCACTTCCGTTTGCCCATCAGTTTGAGGATGATAAGATGAACTATGAGCTAGCTGAGTACCCAAACATGAAAATAATTCCATCCAAAAATTACTTGTGAAAATAGGATCACGATCACTTATAATTATCTTTGGGGTTCGATGTAGCCTTTGAACTATCTTCAAAAAATAGCTGCGACTCTACTAGTTGCAAATGGATGTGATAGGGCAAAAAAATGGGCATATTTTTTGAGCCTATCCACAATCACTAAAATAAAATTCTTACCCTCTGAAAAAGGAAATTCGGTGATGAAATCCATGTAGACCTCCTCCCATCTCTGGCTAGGAATTGGTAAGGGTTGAAACAGACCTAGTGTCTTAATTGTTTCCCCCTTGTTTTGTTGGCACACTAAACACTTTGATACAAAATTTTGTACATCCCCTTGAGTCCTTCCCAAAAGAATTATCTTTTTATTCTATGATATGTCTTCAAAAAACTAGAGTGTCCTCCAACAGGTGAGGCATGTAGCTCTACAAGAATCTTAGGCTTCAACTCAAAATATTTACTCAAGTATAACCTGTCCTTTTACCATAGGGCATTACCTTTCCACTCAAATTTGTTAGATGTCATAGATCCTTGCTCGATATTCTATGTTAGATATTTTCTATTCTTGTCTTGATCCCATTCCAATCTTGCTTCATCCACCCAATCGGCCGTCAACATGGACATTCCACATAATAAGGCATATGTGGATGTATCCCTTCTGGACAATGCATCAGTTACTACATTTTCTTTACTCTTTTTGTATATGATATCAAAATAATAACCAAACATTTTTTCTACCCACTTTTGGTGTTCCTCAAATGATAACCTTTCCTTTAAAAAGTATTTGAGACTATCATGATCAGTTTTTACCTTGAAGTGTCTACCCATGAGATAGGGCTTCCATTGCTTGACCACTTGAAGAATAGCCATCATTTTTTTCTCATAGAAAAGTTTGAGAAGATCTGTTCCTTTGAATTGGCAACTCTCAAATGCAATTTTTCTTCCTTCCTGCATTAGAACTGCTCTCAATCTTGATCCTAAAGTGTCACATTCAATAATGAAGGTTTTTGAGAAGTTGGGAGTAGCCAAAACTGGGGTGCTACACATGGATTCCTTTAGTTGCTCAAAGGATTTAGTGCCTACGTCTGTCCAATGGAAGGAATCCTTATTTAGTAATGTAGTGATTTGGGTTTCTATTCTACCATATCCATGCACAAATCTTCTATAGTACCTTGTTAGTCCTAGGAACCCATGAATATTTTTTAAAGTTTTGGGCCTTGGCCATTCCCCCATAGCCTTAATCTTCTGAGGATCAAATTTGACACCTTCATGGGATACAATGTGACCCAAGTACTCTACCTCTTGTACACCAAAAGAAAATTTGGATGGATTTGCATAGAGAGTATGTTTCTCCAAAACTTGTAACACTTTATTTACATGTTGTAAGTGTTCTTCCCATGTCTTACTATAAATCAATATGTCATTAAAGAAAACTAATGTAATTTTCCTTTAAAATGGCCTAAAACCAGTGTTCATCAAGATTTGAAAGGTTGAGGGCACATTTGTAAGACCAAAAGGCATTACCAAAAACTCATAATGGCCCTCATGAGTCCTTAAATTTGTTTTATGAACATCTTCCTCTTTTATTCTAATTTGATGGTACCCCCGAACAAATGTCTAATTTTGTGAAATAAATAACACCATGTAATTCATCAAGTAAATCATCAATTACTAGAATAGGAAACTCATATTTGATGGTGTACTTATTGAGTTCTCGGTAATCTAGACACATCCTCCATGTTTCATCCTTCTTACGTACCATGATCACTGGTGAAGAATATGCACTCTGGCTATGCCTGATGATACCTGCCTTCAACATTTCTTGAACCATTTTCTTGATCTCACTTTTCTAGGAATATGGGTATCTGTATGGTATGATGTTAGGTGTTTGGCTCCCTGGAATAAACTGAATGGCATGACCATGATCCCTAACTGGTGGTAGTCCCTTTGGAATTGCATCAAAAATAGATGAGTGAGCATCAACAATCTTCTTAAGATCGGGTGACATTGAAGACTCTGTATTTTTGTACTTCTATGGAAAATAACTTTGTTATAAATCCATCTACTCCTTTTATAAGAACCTTATGCATCTGATGAGAGCTAATAATCTGTGGAGACTTAGCTACCATCCCATTCAATTGTATTTTCCTTCCATCTGAATGAAATTTCATGAACAAATCTTGGAAATTCATCTCTTTAGTACCTAAGGTTGTGAGCCATTGGACACCCAAAAAAATATCTGCCCCTCCCATAGAAATAGCAACCATAGGTGAGTCTAACATGTAGTCTCCCATGAAAATCTTGATACTATGACACTTTCATTTGCACTTAACCATCCCACCATCCACAATCATAACTTGCATTTCTGGAGCTGGGTAAATAAACCAATTGAGGCGGGCAACTAACTTACTATTTATGAAGTTATGATTACTCCCCAAGTCAATCAACACCGTCACCTTATGTATTTTGAGATAGAAAATAACCTTGAGTGTTTGAGGAGTACTAATACCTGATGATGCATGGTAATAAATTGTAGGTTGGTGATCCTCTACTTCATCTTCTACTGGTTCCTCAACCTCTCCTATAACTTCAGCTTCCTCATCATCCTCATTACCTCTATCAATATAAAACAACTTTTTCTCAGTACATTTGTGTCCCTGTCCATATTTGCTATCACAATTAAAACATAATCATTTTTCTCTCTTTTCTTCCATTTGTTGAGGTGTTAGTCTAATTGGCCTAGAAAATGAAGGGGAAGAGATACTACGGTATTTCGTGTTAATGAAAGGTGACCTCCTACTGAGATATTTTTCCTCTACTCGACATGCCATGATAATAGAATCAGAAATCTTGAGTGGATTAAACATACGTACCTCATGCTCGATGTGGTCCTTATGACCCCCAAGAAACAGGTCATTCAGATTCTCTTCTGGAATATTCTCCACCCTTAAGGATAGGTTCTGGACCTGATGCACATAATATTTGACTGATATTGTTTGCCATAAATTTTCTAATTGACTAAATTAGTTCTCTGAAACACTAGAACTATAGTGCAATTGCAACTCCTAGGTAAAAATTATCCAAGTGACACCGAGACCATTCTTCTTCCTCTGAGCACATAACCATCGATACCAAACAAATTGGTTTGGTTCTAAGATATAGGGATGCCAATGTCAAATTTTTTCCTGATGGTGTTTTCTGTAACTCAAATAAGTTCTCCATATGATTTATCAAATTTAGGGGATCCTTGACATCAAATTGTAGCATATCCACTTTTGGCATCATGTTCCATGGTTGCAAATAAGTTGGATTCTGATTGGGCTAGAAAAGTGATCCAACATGGTTATTTTGTTGATGATTTTGAACTGAAGATTCTCCTTGGTTGATATGGGGTGGATTTGGGCCATACTATTTACCCTTTACATGTTGCGTGATATTATCTAACCGATGATTGATTTGGTCTATGTCTCCTTTAGAGGCCATCTCAAATTGCTCAAGTTGTCTCACCTTATGATTAACTGAGGTAAAACCTAATGTTGAGGAATCTGTAATTACCCCTTATGACTCCATCTCTTTAATCACTACCCCATATTTATCTAGGGGTTTACCCGGAGTAACCGGATTCTTTTTTACTCTTGTGGAAGGCCACGCCATGATGTCAAACCTTAGGGTTTAGGGTTTTGATACAAATTTAGATGAACAAGAAAAAAACATAGAAGATACTAATAATATTTTTTTGAGAGATTTCTGAAAATGTAAAGAACTTGAAAGCATTCCACAATTTTCACCATAGGGAGCGATTCTATAAAAAAAACCTAAATTTGTAAAAAAATTTACAAATAAATCAAAAAAGTCTGCAATTTTCAGGGAACCTTACTTGAAATTTTTTTCAACTTTGGTAAAAATATCTCCCACCAATTCACTCTGGTTCGTAATATATGGTGGAAACAAAAAAATTAGGGTTTTTTCCCTAATTTTGGCCCAAATCGCAGCTCTGATACCACTTGTAATGAAATTACTTGTATAATTCAGATTATGAGCAACAATAGAACACTAAATAACACAATATTTCAGAATAATGATCTCAATATGCAATTAGAATAGCTTCGCCACTTTGAGGGGGCAACCTCCAAACCATATAATAAGACTCAAATGCTTAAATGATAATGAACTATGACCTACAATACCCTATATATATTATTCATATGTTATGGCCATCACCAAGGCCAACCTATTAAGCATGAGAAATTATAAATGATATAATAAAATGATATGGTAAGCCACAAGTCGGCTACTCATATCCTACTACAAGTAATAGGTTAAGGGTGTAGCAGACAACGAGTTGTTCTTAAAAGTGTCTCTCATTATGTCATAATGGGTGGTCTTCTTTATAAACTTGAATTTGATGTTATCCTCCTATGATTTCTTACAAGTTCTAAAGTTCCCTACACCATCAAAGAGGTTCACGATGGAATTTGTGTAGGTCACTTTAGTGGAGGTCACTTCAATGGTTTAAATGCATTCTCCGCCTAGGCTATTATTGACCAACCTTAAACTGTGATTTTTGTTATTATGTCAAACATTGTGTGAAGTTCTAGCAACATGCTAATCTCCATCACACTCCTAGTCATGCCTTACAGATCACATGATACCTTTGGCCTTTCTCTCAATGGTGTTTGGATCTTGTCAGAGAGATCAATCCTCATTCTTCCCAATATCATCAATGGATTATTACTGCTACTGAATACTACACTAAATGGGTAGAATCCATACCTCTTATCTCTAAAAAAGATGAGAAAATATGTGAATTCATCAACCATCACATCATCTTTTGCTTTGGTGTTCCTCACCGTCTCATCACTGATAACGGAAAATAGTTAAAAAACAAAACCCTACAGAAAATCTGTGAAACCTTTGGCATTCAACTAAATTTTTCTTCACCTTACTACCCTCAAAAAAATGGCCAAGAAGAATCAACCAACAAAACCTTAAAAAAAATTCTTATGAAAGTAGTTGATGATATCGGAAAGGATTGGCATACGCACATTCCTTTTTCCTTATGGGCTTATTGCACTAGTATTCGTACCTCAAACACTACCACACCTTTCTCTCTGGTATATAGTAAAGAGGTTGTTCTACCTCTTGAATTCCATATTCTATCTCTTCGTATCTCACTTAAAGATATGTTCAACGACGATGAATTTCACCAAGATTGTTTGGCATAACTCGAGTTATTAGATGAACGATGTATCAATGCTCTTCATCACCTCCAAATCTACCAAAAACATATCAAATGTGCCTATGATAAATGTGTCCATGAATGAACCTTCTATGTCAGCGACCTTGTCCTGAAGGAAAATCAACATGTAACTAAAGAGGAGAAAATTAAATGGGGAAAATTTTCTCCTAATTGGTTTGGACCCTATATTGTTACTCATACATATGGGTTAGGTGCTTATCATTTGTCTTCACTCGAAGGTAAACCTAAACCTGAACCCCTTAATGCCTTGCATATTCGACCATTCTATTGTTGAATAAAGTCCTATATCACATTCTATCTAGTTAAAATGTTCATCCCTTAAGCACCATTCACCTCTCATTTTACATATTTTAAGGATCAATGACTAAACAAGAATTGTGTGATTACTCGTCACTTTTTTGGCATTGTCTTAGATATGAGTATCATGGATCTACTCATGGCATGATTCTCATGGATACATTTCATCTTTTTCAAGATGGAATCCCATGGTAGTTCATTCCTTAAAGCATCTCTTTCATAGTTAACCTCTGTGTGTTATGGTTTTATCTTCAACACAAGATCCTCTCTTTCTCTATAGTCTTGTCCATGACCTAAAACTCTAAAAGTAAAACATTTTCAAAAGTAAAATGGGATTCAACTCCTTAAGTCAAAATTCCAGCAAAAAGATGAATCCCTCAAAAAGGGCATCTACTATTTCTATCTTGCTGCTATAAATAGACTTCTCCGGGCTCAAAGGACAACTATACAAAGCTAGCCATACTGTACATAGTCCAGCATCAAAAGAAGACTATTCTTGAATATATATATATATATATATATATATATATATATATTCTCAAGCTTCTCGCATTGATCAATTTCACGAAGACCTCAATGAGATAATATACTCATCCCATATAGAATTCTCGCATCGATCAGTCTATAAAAACAAAAGAAAAATGAAAAAGATAATTTTTTCATCATGGACTTGCCTATTTTAATCATGAGTCTCTTACCAAATAGTCATGTTGTCTCACACTAGGTTACACTAAAAACAAAACTATTTTAACCTCATCACCTTTTCATCCTAATTTCCCGCCCGCTCAAGGGACATGCCGCATATGCAACATTTCATGATCATGTGACTTTCTTCACCCTCATAACATTCAATTATGCAACGCCTTTAGGGTCTTATGTTCATAAGTCAATCTTTGGTATGATAGACTCATTAGGATTCTTATCTACTAGCCGGCTCTTTTTGTCACCTCTTACCATACACATTCTTCATTACTTGTTGATTCTCCTACATAGGACTAGCCCATCAACACCTACATTTTAAGGATTCCTCTTTCACCAAAATCAGCCATGCGTCAATGACCTAAACTCAGCCAATCCTTCGACATCTAAATACAAACATACCTAAAATGACCTAAACACAACCATGCCTAGCTGACCTAAACTCAATGATTCCTACAACTTACTAACCCATCCTTCTACCTTATCATATTCTTCCCTGGCTTATGGGAGAACTAAATTGGCATGACGCCCCTTTTTTTCGGGACTATATAGGTAGCACTTCGAGGGCATGGGGTCCTTGGAGGTTAGCTCAGCCAATCTTTACCCTAACCCATTTCCCCCTTTTTATATTCACAGGCTACCTTAGTTTTCCATTTTACACAAAACTAGGATATTAAACACTCAACAAACATACATACCTACCATTTTATCACATCATCAAAACATCCAATCAATCATTTCATATTTCCATGACATCAAATATTTAGAAATTTACACCATAACATACATATGCATCATCATTTTATTTTCCATGCAACCAATAACTTGGAAATTAAATCAAACCCATAAATATGACCAAACCATGCATATACATGACTTTTTCATGCCTCCATGACTCAATTATGCCTAGCTCACCTAGACTCCACCATGCCTCACTCACCTAGACTTCGTCATGCCTAACTCACCTAGATTCCACCATGCCTAACTCACCTAGACTCCACTATTCCTAACTCACCTAAACTCCACCATTCCTAACTCACCTTGAATCCATCATGCCTACATGACCTCGACTCAATCATGCCTAATTCACCTAGTTTCCATCAAGACACAATAACAATGGAATATAAAACCAAGCACATCATTAATACATAAACACCATCAACTATTTATAAATGAGAAAGTCTATGTATCAATACCCATGTACACAGATACAAATAAATACAAGTATCTCAAATCGCTCAAATACACCCTCACTATCTTCGCCATGTAGGTTGGTATAAAAATAAAAATTAAAAAATCTCATATGCAGCCTCCCTATCTTCGGCAAGCAGGATGGTATATATATCAAAAACTGAAAACACTGATCATATCCAGTGACTAATCGTCACCCTACCTGATATCCTCCTGTCCAGTCTCACATGTCTCCTCCTCCTGACCTGTCAGATGCCTTGCCAACACATCTCCACCCTTCATGGGTCTTGATCTAATCTCCACCTGGCCCTCAGCTAGGCCTGGCTGAACTATTAGCCTCACCCTGACCCTATCTCTAAGCTCACAAGCCCCTTGTCCTCTTTGAACTATGAGTGTGGGATCTAGTCCACTCACTCACTGCCTGCTAGGCTCTGTACTCAGCATATGAAGGGACATCTAAACTAGAAGTCGTCATCTGATCCTGATAGTAATGAGCCTCATTTAGGGCATCCTTAAACCTTGTCATAGTCACCATCTGAGGTGGTACCATAGGTATCAATCCAGCTTGTGAGCCCTGTCTTGCTAATACTGGCCTCGGACCCTACCCTGTACCCTATCCTCCTCTCTGTACCATGGGACCCTGCCCGCCATAGCTACATGTAGTATGAGACCCTGTCCTTGGGCCTGTGGAGGTACTTGTGCTATAAGTTGGGCTTGTAACGCCACAACATGTTCCTTTATAGTGGTCAACTAGCCCTACAAACCTGCTACTTACACTTGTAAGGTGGCTACCTATCCCCCATCTCCATCTCCACCTTGTACAAGAACCTGTGCCTGTGTTAACTAGGCCTTTAGGGCCATCACATGTTCCTACAAGGTGGTCACCTATGCCTCTTACCATGTTAGTTGTCCCTATAACCCTATAATTTGTGCATATATGTTAGCCACCTACTCCTACAATACATCTCTTTGTACTATGACCGTGGCAAGATTTGGTTTCCTTGGCCTCGGTGGTTCCGCCCGTTGTTATGCCACCCACCACTTCCTCTATCCATCAGTGAATCCAATGTCATCAATCCACCTATCCACCACCTACTCCTACCCTGTTGGCACACTCAGACATGGTGGAGACATGGGTCTCTCCACGTCATCATGACGATACAATAGAAAATGTGGGGGTACATCCTATGGCAGTCCAAACTGGTGTCTAACTCTGTCTACAGGTATCATCTCGTGCTCACCAGCATGATGCCCATATATCCACCTCAATAATTGGAGCTCCTCTAACTCCTTTTCCATGCCTCTGTAAGATGGAAAGTCAACATAAGGCCTCCAAACAATATCAACTCCTGAAATTCCCTCCAACAACCGCATATAGTATACAACATCATATGTGGCCCCAGGCACCCTATGTTGTCCACAAAATGGTACCCAACGTCTGTATCCAACTCTAAGAAAGCCACCCCTGAACCAATCATGTCATGGAAAACCAACTTGTCACACACATACAATGTGCTTGTATGCCCAGTAGTGTAGTAAAAAATTACATTACATACTGAATCGTCGTAATCTCCCATAAGCCCATAGATCCCTATATAGATGAACTAGGAAATATGGTGCCCAAGAAAAGCATATCCACTCCTCAATCATATCATTGAGTACTCCCATCAGTGCTCATGGGGAATCTCCCACCCTCAGAATCATGTAGGGAAAAATAACCTACCACCTCCATCATCAGTAAAGACAACCTTGTCTCCTATGGGTAGGCTGCATACATGTCTCCATAAGTGAGACTCGTGTTGTGATACCTCTGCTCACCCATCGCCTAACCAAAATCAATCACTATCGGCTCCACTGAGGCCTTGTTATCCATTTTTTCCCCCAGAAAAATATTGGATTAGTCACGACCCCGTACAGAAAGAACTTGAGAAATTATGTTTGGATCCTATAAATAGGTTGCATGGAGAATCTACAATGGAAGTAGTGGGGTCTGTGAAAGATCAAATGACCATGTGCAAGAGAATTTATAAAATGGCTCTGTCGAGCGAATCCATGCCTTAAATCCATTCTACAGATTACTAGCAGGATTGGAAATGGAATAGCGGGGTCATGCCAAGTAGAGATAGTATCAAAGAGGCCTGAGGCTCAAAGAGAAAGAAACAGTGAAGGTTGGAGGTCTTCGGGTTCGAAAACGGTTTAGAACAAGTCTAAAATCGACTAAGTATGGAGGAGACAATAGACACTTCCAAGTGTCAAAGTGACACATCTCCAAAGTTGAATCCCAAAGTGGAGGCTTAAACAAGCGCTAGGCCTCTACATGTCCCGGGCCCAAAATAGAGGCAGAGTCAAAGCTAAAAGTCAAATGGTGGGTAGGGCGGGCCTCAAAAGGGCTAAGTATAGAAGCACCACGGAAGCCACCATGTGTCAACTTGGCACATATCCAAGGGTAAATCCAAAAGTGAATACTCAAATGATAGCCAACTTGCCATGTAGTCCAAGGTCTAGAAAAGTAAAAGGGAGGTCATTGAAAAGTCCAAAGACCTGCGGAGGCTTCTAAGTGTCAACCCGACACTCCTTCAAAGGAAAATATTGATTGGGATTTTAAGTGAGAACGAAGCCTCCACATGTCCAGTATCAAAAAGGGGACAAAGTTAGGTTGAATAATCAATGCATTATGGAAGGACGACAAAGAGTGCCAAGTGTCCAAATGGTGCTAGTTCAAGAGAATAATTGAAGGAAGGTTTCCAAGCAAGCACTAGGACACCGTGTGTCCCCGATCAGATATATGACTCCACCGAGTAAAGGACTTAGCCAAAAAAATAAAGAAACTAAGAAATTCACGAAAAAACAACGTGTTGGCCCCATGCCACTCTAAAAGTAAAATACAGAGGCCACCCTCAGACATGCACCAGCTCACCACGTGTCCCATTTTTAAAAAGGGGCCTGTTTTTGAGTTGGTTTTCCCACATTTTTGTATGGACCCGATATAAATGTCAAAGGGGAATATCTTTCGACTCGGGCTTGAAATCTAGCAAATATGGCATAGTTGGAAAGATCTCAGCCTCGTCTATGCCATGAATATCTGAAACTTTAAGTTTGGGGAGGTTAGGTGGGATAAAAATGGAGAGACATATTCAGGCCCTTAATGCAGGATCTATTTTGCCCCAATAACTAGATCGTATTTGATCTGATCCATCGTTTCCTCCTCCTTTGAGGCACCGAACAAGGAATTGATGCAGTCAAGACAAATTTGGGGGTAGATTTTGTAGGAGGTATTAATAGCAGTGGTTGAACTTTGAATTATTTTTCCCACTTCTCTCTCTTTCTCCCTTCTGTGTTGAATCTATAAATTCAGAGTTGAGACTCATTGTAAAGGGTTGGACATTCTTTTGTTTTTAAAGGCTCCCATTTTCTTCTAGCAAAGGAATTCATGGAGTTCAAACCTTCCCTTTAAATTACAATATGTGTCTTGCCTCCTTTCCAGTTGTAATGCATTGTATCAATCTACAGAGAAATAAAACACATTTTTGATTGATTTTAGATCCTTTCTTGTCTCCTTTTCTCTCATCTGGTCTTTCCTTATAAATCTGGTTATATGTGCTTGATTATTGTATGCATTTTATTGGTTTGTGTCTATCAGCAAAACTAATGTTCATTATTCCTTCGGTGCATCACCTTGTAGTTTAGTTTTGATTTCTTGTATTCATTTTATCATTATCTCCTTGGTAAAACTTATATTAGGTTTAGGAATAGATCCTTTGCAAGTTTTCACGTGTGTAACTAAACAGAGGAATAGGAACCAACCTTTAATCTGGAGAATTTTTCCATTGTAAAGTCCCACACTTTGGGGAAAACTCAATGTTATGCGAATAACACCAAATGAATCTACCTTAGAAAAGCAGATATGACAACTCATTTGGGGGTGCTGTGATTTTGCACTAACAGGCCTCATAAGTAATAGAATAAATTGGCTCCCCAACAATAGGAAGTTGTAGGATCTAGTATACATCCTCTAGGGTAATGATCATCTCACCCGTCAATAGATGAAAAGTGTTGGTCGTTGAATCCCATCTATCGATGAGCGTAACCATAAAACTATGATCTTGAGATATACGCCTATAGTGTCGTATCCCAATAAGTCCAACCTCAGTCATATGTGACCACTCCTCTATGGTCATGTTGGACCACATTTGTACCAAAAGAGGTGGTACTTTGTCCTACATCCTCAACTTGTCTCTAGCCTGCATCCACAAAAACACAACATTGTTAACACCTGACTACCTCCAATTACCTATTACCCCTAAACCATACCCAATAACATCTATCATGCCCACCCCCTTTCCCCTTCTCACCTAAAAACCTACTAACCCTTGTCATCCTTACCTGTTATGTTAGTTTATTTAACCTACTTACCTATCTCATGTTGCTACAATCACACACTACCCTCATCCCTATACATACACTCTTCACCTATCCCTTTTTACCTATTTTCCTTTAATACCCATCCCTTCTTACCCCTATTCTTCTTTAACCTTTACAGACATCAGTTGCCTTCACCGTCACTAGTTTTCCTTGAATGCCACCAATTTTACTTGACCGTCATCGGTTCCATTTAACTGGTGTCGGTCACCTAAGACTTAATTGATGCTGACCAAAACTAACTGATGTCAATCTCTATTGGGGCACCCAAAAATGAAAACCCATCCCCCCATTCTTTAAAATTTACAAAACTAGCCTTAAAACTTCCTCTAACTTACCTAAACCTACCCTAGCATCATTTCTAACCCTCTTTAACTTATGTATGATGTTCTCACCCCTCATTTTCCTCAATTTTACCCATAAATTCAAAATAAAAATCCCACCCAAACATTTTAACCAAAACTGATTTCAACAAACTATTTCCAACCAAATGATGGATTTAGATTGACTCCTACCTCATCTCGGTGGCGTCTATGTGGTGACATGTCTGGTCATTGTGCCGGTGGACCTCCTACACCTTCTCCTACCTCTACCATATCAGATGCAATGCCTCACCTCTAAATGAATCAAAATACTCCAATCAATCTCTGAGACCCGCTGATCGAATGCCAATCACTCACCATGTAACTCGCTAACTCATTTCAATACCTCACCTAATTATTTTCCACCTTTCTTCGTCTCCTCTGCCATTTTCTACTAATGGAAAATGACAAATGATTCCCTAAAAAGTAGAATTTTACATTTTACCCCCAAATTGACATGACCGATGTCAGTGATGTTATTCCCTAGCTAAACAACATCGGTTACCCCATAACCGACATCGATCACACATCATAACAATTCGACATACATTATGCCCATTTTTTCCTAAAAACATTACTAACCCAATACCTTTTGACCTTACCAACACCTATTACACCCCACCCACAAGCCTCAATTACCTATACATTTCCTTAATTACATTTAGGGACATGTTATTTACCTATACCTCAGCCTTACCCATTCTATGACCTATATACCCTGACCTGAACCACCTTTTGTGACATTGGAATTTTTTTACTCATTATACCTTGTGATGTTTTTACTCATGTTGTTTATCCTAATGAAATTACCTTGCCTATTGTCGTGTTGTTTATCCCAACCAAACCTTTGGTGTACCAGATCATACCTAAAAATTCCTACACCTAGCCTAAGTTGTGTTTTCAAACCATATCTTGTACCCTGGATACCTAAAAAACCTTCATCCTTGTTTGGATAACCCTATCAACCTTGGATGTTGTAGAGTTTACAATCTCTTCCACCTAGTACCATGTCGCAGTCTATACGTGTGTGTGTGTGTTTGATTTCCATTACCCATTACCCGATATTACCCCTACCCATTACCCACAGTGACCATACCCTTACCTACAACCCACCTACTCTCACCTTCATCACTTACCCATTTATCAAACCACTAATTGACTCCATCTAAGACCTCACTAGCTCCTAGTTTGAGGGGCATCACCTCCACTCACACTTGGGGCAACCTCACCTTCAGCCCTACTTGGGGCAACCCCACTCTCACCTATACTTGGGGTAACCACTTCCTGATTTTGTCAGCATCACTTACCAATACAAGCTACACGACAAAAAAGTGGCAAATGTAGACACCAAAGTTGGGTCACACTTCCCTTAGTCCCCTTTCAATCAGTTAACATAACATGTTCACCTAACTACAACCCCTTTACCCCACATTCATATTAATTTGATTACTTAAAATTGAATTAATTCCCATCCTCACATTATTTATTAATTTAATTACTTTAATTAGGTTAATTTACACCTCACCTAGCCACATCACCTAAACACCTGACCATGGAATTATTCTTATCCTATTAATTAACTAAGACTTAGTCTTTACTTATCTTAACCAACTGGGACTTATTCTAACCCTAACATTAAATTCATATTCCTTATCCAATAAAACCCCTACTTAGCTAGGCGCTAACCATCACTTGAGACACAGACTGACAAGTAGAGCATGTCAAAAATATCCAAGATCTACTATGTTTGGAAAACCTAGGATTCCCTGCACTAACCGCCGCCAGTTAACCCACAACCGACATCGGTCACCTTGACCGTCATTGATTACCATATATACAGTTTTGTAACCTTTTTCCCAGGTTGGTCACTTCAAGTTTTGGAGAGAGCTATCTGTATTCAAGCACGAACTAGAGTTTTTCTCAGCATCAAGGTGAGAAAATACATTTAGCTGGAGGCCCAAACAAGTATCTGAGACTGATCCAAAGGTATTAGCATTCATGGTAGCACTCTGGGAAGCACTTCCATGGAAATGACCACCAATTTCTTCACAAATCGACCATCACCATCCTTCACCCACCAATCTTACATATACAAGTAAGTGTGTTTGATTTTGCATCATTTCTATACTTACTTAAATAGTTTATTTATCTTTTTTTACTAGATCTTGCTCTTCCATGTATTACTCCATTCCCATCTTCCTTTCCATCGACCTATCTAGCCACCCCCAACCTTCTGGCTCTCCCTACCTACCCTTTATACCTTCCTGAGTCTTCCTCATATTATTACGAACCCAATCATCCCTCCTTCACTCTATGTGCAATCATTGAGAATCCCAAAATTACCTTTTATCAAATTTTACCAAATTTCCCCTACTAATGCCGGTTACCTTAACCATCGTCGGTTTCCTCTTCACTGGCATTGGTCACCCGACCGACGTCGGTTACTATGTCTCCTATCAAACTTTCACTAAACTGGCCTTAATACCCCAAAAACTCTCATAGAACCTAACCAAAACCTGATACCACACCTACAACCTCACCACATACCTTCCCAACACTTTGTGTAGACACAAAGAGAGTTTGAATACCAACTTTTGACATTTCTCCGCTCCCAAAGGAACCGATATCTATCATCTTAAACCGGTAGCAGTCATACCTAAATCTTCATCGGTCATACACTAACTGACGTCGGTCTCTATTTATGGTAGACTTCCTTAGAACATCAAGCCTCCTAATTCCCCAAATCAATCCCAACTCACACCAAATCTTACCCTGACCCTACTTGTGATCCTCAGAACACCTTCCCAACCTGTAACCTGACTCGGGTCCTTCATCAGTTTAATTATTAAAGCATCTAATTTGATTATCATTAATAGTAATCTGAGATACCTAAATCATAACACTAGCATTATATTCTTTTAGTTGCATGTTAATTTAATTTATATTGAATTATATATATCAGTGGATTAACAGTTGTCGAGGAAGTATAACACTTCCTAGATCTATCTCACGCTAGGAAATCCACTAACCTTTTTCTATTAACTATGCTTTTTTTTCTTTCTTTGTATTTCAGGTAGTTCCGCTTAGCCAAAAGGAAGTTCACACAATCAGTTTGGATCAGGAAATCAGAACACATGCACAATCTTCGATCAACACTACAACATGTATTCCTCCTTGGCCTATGTACTCTTATCTATTTCATTAATTTGCTAAGAATCTGGTGAAACACAATGACACAATTGTTTAACTTATGCTTGACTATCAACAAAATCACATAAAATGGTTCAATTTTCTCATATGTGGAGGGAGTGGAGGCTAGAAATTTTTTTAGAGGAGCCTTGCAAGTGGTAAAAATTCTTTTGGAAGAAGGAGAAGCTTGGGAAATATTAGCATTTACAAACTTAACAACTTGGGAAATAGCCTCTGGGTAATTTTGATAATACTCATCTTCATATATTTGAATCTCAATTTTCTTGATATGATCAATTATATTGAAAGAATTTGAAGTTCTAAAACTATCAATTTAGGATTTGTAGTTACTTTAGGCACAGATGTTGAATATGAAGGGGAATTTAAAGGTGTATAAATACTTACTTTCTTAACCATTGAAGTGACGAGTAATACCCTTTTTGCAACAACTGAAATAACAACAGGAGTTTCCTTAGCTTTCTCCTTCTTGTCAGGTTAAACAATATCATTTTTAACCAATTGTTCTCTGGTCATAACTATATAAGATTCACTTTTCATTCCTACCACTATTTCTTCATAATCATCTTCTTCAGATTCATACACAACATAGCTAATTTGAGAATCTTAAACCTCTTCATTGATTTCCTCAATCTCTTCCTCAACTTCTTCAACCTCATCTGTACTGATTTTATCCTCCACTTCTAGAACTTCACAAGTTGAATTGAATGGGAATTTCACAAAAGGAGTTTAAATAACAAGATTGGGATAAGAATATGGAAGATGACTCCTTGGATGATTATTCTTCCTATTAATATCTATGTAAGGGATATTTTGAGACAACTACTTCTTTATAGAGATCAAATCATTAGCCAAATTTTGGACTAATTGATTAGAATTGATTGGACCTGAAGTGGAAGCCTTAGACTTAGAAGGTTCTTTCTTTAACTTACCAGACATGATTAATTCATCTTCGACACTTATGAAAATTTCTTTATCTTATCAAAGTTTGGAAACTATGTTCTTCTTAACATGAAAATTTCCTTAAGAAATTCAGCGTTGATGAAGAAACCTTCCATATTTTCAGTGGTGGGTTGGGTAGCAGCTAGAATTTTATGAACCAGTATATTAAATTTATCCACATAGTCCCTCACTGGTTCATATGGTACCTTCTTCATTTGTGAGAGTTGTGCCAAAAGTGCATGGGAATATTTAAATGGATTAAACCTAGCCTCAAATTTAGATTTCATCGTATCCCAACCGGTGATATTGTTATCTAGAAGATGATAAAACCAATCAGTGACATTATCTTACAAACTTTCAAAAAACAATCAAACAGATACATCCTCATTTGCAACCCCAAGGACGCCACAAGAAACATAAAATGTTGTGAGATGTTCATCAGGGTGAACCTTGTCATCTCCTTTAAATTCAGGAAACTCTTTTGACTTCCTTTGGGAAGATCATGGAGAAGTTGAGAAAGGGATAATGGCCCAATATTTTTTCCCCAAGGCACATGTATAACCATTATGGGAAAAATAGTTTACAAAGGAAGGGTAACACCAACTAAAATAAAATTTTGAGTTTACTTGTGAAGATGAACTACATTTCCTCTAGATTGGAGGTTTACTTGTAGATCTCTTACCTTTACCCTTTCTTTCTAGAGATGAAATAAAAGAACATTGGTTTTGAAACTAGAAAGTTGGTTCTTCAATGCCCCAGGATCTCATGTTTCTAGCATATCTACGTTCAACTAGTGTAGCAAAACCTTAGGAATGATTACTATTCAACTATGGTAAATAATATTTTTTTGGGTACTATGATACGTTCCCCACAGTGGGCTCCAAAAAACTATTGGTTAGAAAATATGTCGTTGACAACATGTGTTCAAAAGTTCAGGGGACAAGATTCCATCCTCTTTAATGGGGAGGGTCCCTTATTAATCCAAAAACTTGGAACTCTAGAATATTTAAAATTTTACTAACTAATAATATTTAACGAGGATATTGGTGTTAATGAATAATCTCATGATTTATAATACAAAAGATAGATTAATAACTAAAAGGGTAGAAGAACAAAATGGTGAGGGTATGAAAATATAAACTAATTAGAGACACACAGTTCTAAATAACTCAATGATTAAGGACATATAGTTCCTCCTTGGTTTCATAAGACTTTCACGGAAATGAATAAATGGGAAGGAGAAATAACAACACTTTTAGATAAGAATATTACAAATATTATCCTACTCTTGTGGGTAAATGAAATTCAAGAACATAAATTATTGCATAAATGGATTTTTTCGAAGTAATAACGATACATATTGAATAAAAGTCCAACAAATCTTGGCCCATGAACAAGAATACAAAGCTTCATATTCCAAATATAGAAAACATTATACCAAGTGAAACATGAACAAGAGAAGAAGACTAGAAGAACAAGAATGGAGATAAGGGAGGGTTCTTTTTTCTATTTCAAAATTTGTATTTCTTAAAAATAAAATGCTCCAATATCCAACCCATTTTACACATAAAGTGAACCCTTATATAGGAAAAGGGGAGAAGATAACTACCCAAAATAACTAGTTATCTTAATTAAGTGTTAAAACACTTAACTAATAAAAATTACATTCAATGACTTTATACTACAATTTTTCCTTTTATACAATAAAGTCAATGATAAAATAGAACAACTAGTGATATCACAAGCCGGAAGAAGAAGGAATAATGGATGTATGGAATTTGAGCTTCTAAACTTGTAGTCAGAATTTGTAATTGTAGTTGATATATTTTTATCTTTGGGTATAATGGTATTGGAAATATTTTTCAACAAGCTCCCAAGAGATGATTCCATTTCTTTTGTCATTCTGCCATACTAAGCAAGTCCTTTTACTGCTTCTACGATGACATTGTAAAGTTCTAAAAATTCCTCCATCTTTTCATTGTTAACCAATTATGCTTTGAACAAATTCTCCTTAATGAGTGAATTAAAAAACTCCTTTGATTTGACCAACTGAATTTTTTTCCAATGAACTATTTTTGAAAAAGTGACAATGAAGGGCTTGAAAATATACAAAAATCTTAGCCGTCAAAGACTCTCCTTTCTAAACCACATTCTGGAACTCATTCAAGGCTTCTTCAAGGACCCTTATCCTCCATTCTACATTGAAAGTCCATTTTATTTACATATTGATTTTTGATTCATTGAAAATATTTTCAAAGAGAAGGTTTTTCTCATCGGTGAGATCCATGATACGAAGATCTTATTTGACATTATCCTAGACTTTGATTTCCTTATCAATGTTGTCAATTCTCGAGTTAATCTTCTCTTGAGCTGAAATAATATTATCTTATGTCTTACAGGCTTCATCGATAAATTCCATACCTGTGACAGTAATTTTCTCCACCTAAGCCTCAGATTCCTTTCCAAGAGTATCATGTCTGTGAATTTTTGTTATTGTTTTTCAAATTGATATCAACATTAGTAATGGTTGGTGGAACTACAGACATATGAGTTTGATCTAAAGGGGTCTTATCAAATGAGAGGAAATACTTAATGAAACTTCCTAGTACCTACACTTTCTCCTCTAGTTGCTCCTGAGTTTTTATTCCTTTCTCAAATCTCTCAATAATCTTAGATAAATTTTCCCTAATAATTTAGACTTCACCCTTGGGGGTTAATTATCCCAAGGATATTCTAGTCAATTCAAAGTATAATATTGAAATGTCTTTCTTGTTATTATCCTCTTTTGGATTACAAATTTCAAGATAATTTTTGTCTTGTAGAATCATAGATAGGGTGAGAGGAAGTCTTAGATTTATTAGTAGGAGGAGGAGAAGTTCCAAGAAGGGAAACCACTCCATCAAACTTTGAAACCTCAATTCTTGATTGATCCTTTCTCTTTTTGTTCTCTATCATGGTTTGAACCTAGGTGAATGAATCTCCTAACGATGTTTCCGGAGGAGGAAATGCAAGGGAAATATAAGAACTCAGATGTTGGGAGATTGAGATATCTATAGTGGAATTCATAAGAGAAGAAGAATAAGGTATTCTCACATAAAGCTTTGGTCTTGAAGCACTAGTCTTTCCTGGATCAAGGGAAAATACTTGAACTACATCTTCTTCTTCATTAATTTACTCACTTTCCTCTTCTTCCCCCTCTTCAACTTGTTTCTTTCCACCTACTTCTTCATCATCCTATTGTTTTTGTTTAAGATATGTTCCACCTCCTAGCTCTTGTGTTTATTCTTGATCATCACCTTGTCACAGTGTTTCTTCCTTCTTCGCTCCCTCTTTAGACTTTTCCTTCTTAGTATAAAATATTGCTCCAGAATCAAGAGGATAGGGAGAAGGATTTTTCTAAGGATTAACCTTTGGTGAAGAAGATGCCTTGTGATAAGAGGTTTCCATTTGATAATCATTGAAATCTTTGATTTTATTGTTTAACTAGTGTCTTGATATTATGACAATAGGATTGTTAAGATCATCTAGATTTCCATTCTCCTTCTTTGACCAATTAATGGTGGGGAGAGGAGTATACTGAATATAATTTTTGAATCATGTAGTGAACAGGGTTAAACCATCATCAATCATTCCCTCTGGCACTACCTGTAAATTAAAATATTGACTTTTTGGTAGGTTTAATCTACCATAAGCTCTTATCCTAACTTCATAATCATCAATACAATACTCCCAGTAGTCTTAAAATTTTAAAAATTGATGATATGTTATCCATAGATTCTTCCCAATAAAGTTCTTGATATCAAAATAAGCCCTTTTCTGATAAGGATGTAAATTGAATGGGGCAATAATCCTTTCATTTTTTTGCGCATATAGGGTTGACCTTCATATTTAATTTCCCAAAGTTGCTAGAAAATGGATGCTAGAGATATTGTTGTCTCCGCAGGTCATATGAAGAAGATGTAGTTATCTACAAAGTTAAAATAGAATGATCTTATCACTACAATATAATGGAATATTATATAGAGCTCGTTTGAACCCAGCTATACAGATGTAATAAAACTTCTTGAATTATATGAACATGCTATCATATATAATTTCCTTACCTCTTGGGATACCCTGCTTGTTAAATTTTCTTCTAGAAACCTCACCAGAAACATTGTGAAGGTTTCATTAACTCTCCTATGGTGGCTATTACTATTTTCATAAGTTAGTTGTGTGTAGAAATCATAGATAGCCAAAAATTTTATGTTCTCCTAGCTTGATAAACCAATTCATATTATGTATCCAGCTATGGTATACATCAAATAGGAGGTCATATAGAATGTCTTGATCTGGTGTACTTGGGTGAGTTCACGAGCCAAATTCTCATAGATGATTTCTCCCTAGTTCAATGGCCAAGAGCCTTCAAAATCAGGTTGATATAGATACTCATCCAATTTTGAAACTCTTGAGTTGAGGGAAAACACATTACCCATGCTAATAATCTTATCATATCTTATAATTCCTCCAAGAATTAAATTATGTAGAGAGTCTTAGGAAATTTAGATGGCCCTTTACTTTTTACTCTTAGCCAATATTTGGTAATCATTATCTAGTATTTGATGGGAGTGAGATTATATTCCCTTTCAAAATCAACCCTGGTTAGAAATTTGGAACCTTCAATAGTTGAAATTCCTAGAGTAAGGTTGATATGGTGAGTATACAATTGTGTGATAACTTATCCTTAGGGATCTTTCAACTCCTTGATTTGATGATCAAAACCAAAGACAGAGGATAGGACAGTATCGATACACTAGACCGATGTAGGAAAACCTGTTGTATGAGATAACCCACTATTGCTAATGCTCCGGGCTAATGTGGTTTGGTTTTTATATTTCATTCTAGTCCATAAATCATCTAATTTCAAGTGGCATATGTTAGTGTCTCCTATTTCAAGGATAGCGGTTTCAAAGGAGGATATATGCTCATATCTAGAGTACTAAAACTTCATTTTGAAAAATTTGGTAGGACTAAGGAAAAAACAAAGATTTACAGTAGGTTTTATTTTTAGAGGATTTGAGGGGGAAAGAAAAAAAAACTAAATAACTGCTAAAGTGGATGAAACAAAGATGAACCTACTCACCTTTTAGATGCAGATGAAGATGACTACCCAATGTTCACAATAGAACTGGATTTTTTTAATTTGGTTGAGAAACGACAAATTCATGAGTGAAATTGTGCTTTGGACATGGGAAGAGGGATAGGGCACAACACGAAAGTGGAGGAGTTTAATGTAAATGTGAGAAAATATTGAATATTGGGTGAATTTAAATGGCCAATGTTTGAATTTAACTCACAACTCTCAAGCATGTCCTATTAAAGTGGTGGGTCAAAAAAACAACACCCAATGGAAAAAATTTAACCCAAATCTCGTTCATGTTTTGTGCATTTGCGAGATAATCATAAATGAGATGAACAAATGGGACATACTTTTCCAAACTCCCAATTCTCATATATTTCTTTTCGTGCAGAGAAACCGGAGACACAAGGAACTAAGGGAAGTGAGGAACAACTCATTGGGTTCCTAAAGTACTTCAAACATCTAACATGCCTGATCGGTGAGAGGGAAGTCGGGAGGATCGGGTGGTCAGCGAACCAAATGCCAAAAGGAATAGAATCAAACGTTCCCATGGTACATGAAACATCTGACACACCTAATATTGTGGTAATGGTGGGGAAGCGGAGAACGAAAGGCCGGGGATAAAAGAGGCATAGGTTCCTATGGTGCCCAACTTAGTTTATTCACTAGATGTAGTGAAGTGGATAACCAAACCAGATGGGTGGGGAACATGAGGAACAAGGGAACAATTCCTCCTATTCCTCAATTGTCTGATTTACCCGACTAGGCTCAAATCAATCCCAAAAATTAACAAACTCTTCAAATTTCATTCTTTAGACTTGAGAATCATTAGGTAAATATAACTGAGAGGAGAAAGATATGTATTCAAAAATTCTAAAACATTGAAAATTTCACATTTTTGGTCTCATGATAACACATACTCTAAGCATCATAAATCACCACACTTGCATTCATGTTTATGCATTGGATTGCATTCTACCCTTCACACACTAGTGTATTGGTATATGCACTAGCATACTCTATAATTTTTCACTCAAAATTCTTGAATTTCAAATTTGTGATCTTTAGTTTCTTGTTGTTTTGTATGTAGTTCTTATTCTATTATGTAGGTTATTTTCTTAAAATAGTGCTAACACTTGATATCTTTATGTAAATATCCATTTGGTTTGATTTGATCAAATTCACGTATGTTATTCTCTTGCACTCATTAACAACCTTGAGATTCAGAAATGCATACGATTTTTTGTGGTTTTCTAACATTACATATGCATTTGTTTAAAACTGATGCTAACACTTGACATATTTGTTCAAAATTCCATTTTGTTTGATTTGATCAATGCCATGTATACTCTTCTCGTGTGCTCTCAAGTGACCTTGAGAATCATAAATGGCTATGATAGTTGGTGCTTTTATAACATTGTGGGTGTGAAAATTACTAATCATTTGAGTGTGGGACCATTACAAAATTGAGAAATATCTTAAAACATCAAACTACTAACACAGTTTGAATGTATGTTCCTTAGTCTAAAATAAATGATGCTTTGTTAAAATCAGATAAAATGAATAAAACACATTGTCATTGTAGGTTCAGATAAGGGTAAAAGCCCTTCTCTTTAACTGTGGGAATTTCTTGGGTTTAATCCCCAAAACACATTGTGAGGAGTACCACAAGAACCCCAAAGTAGTTAGCACATTAAGGGAACCTACCAATGGAACAAGTAGTTCCCCCATTTCCTACTTGACTAGTATCACCCTTGAGGAATGCCAAATATTGTCTTTGGTGACATTCACATTTGTATAGATTGCAGGGTACTCCATATTCAATCTTTATTCTGATACGCGTACTTGTTTAGCCAAATGTGGGGTAAGTGAAATAATCTAAAATCCCTAGAAATTTTATCGGCATCAGAGACAACCTTATCCTATATTATTTGTGTGTATTAATAATTTAAAAATAAATAAAAACTTCCAAGTTAAAATCTTGTTGTAGAACAAGGTGAAACTCTATCCAAGTTGTGTCACGTATCCTTCATCACGAATCTTACAAAGTAAAAGTTTTCTTGTGTTAAAACCTAGTTTTAGTAATATAACAAGGTGAAATTTTTTCCAACTTGCGGAACATACTTTTTCCATCAAAAATAAATTTTCTCTCACTATTTTGGATTCCATTTATCAAAAGAGGGAAATCTAAAACTATGCAAAAAAAAATTCAACCATTTTGAAATTTAAACTTGTTTTCCAAAAAACATGATTGAGTGTTGAGGTTGCGTTGTTATGCTACCAAATTTTTCCTATTTTCCTTAAACAAATTTTGAATAATTCACACCAAGGAAATGTTCCCTTTGCATCCATTATGATGCCAAAATTCCAAAGATTTCCTTAACAATCTTCATCATACATCTCAACACTAAGGAAATCTTCAGTTTGCAGCCATCTCATTACTTTTTTTTCCTTAGATTCCTTGTGAAATTTATACAAACAACCTAAATATTTACAAAACACATACCATCATAGAACCAATGACACAGATGACGCATAGGATACATGCATATAATACCTTTCCCTGAAACCCCTTAGAACTATTTTTTGAGAAGCAAGGACTTGTTGATCCTAGTAGGGTGAGGAAAAAATACCCCATAACATCTTTGAAAATGATCCCGCTCATGTAGATAAGTTTTTATTTCAAAATAATGACCAAGTATTGCTACGGTTGGTATAATTAGGGGATAAACTATCCTTTGATTTCGATTCCACCTTCCTTATTAACATGTTTCGAGGATAAGAAATAACATAACCTCATCCTTTTGGAACAACCGAGAGATATATTACATCATGAACATACTTATTCATCAACACCACATGAGGGTCACAATGAGGAAATCAACCGTGAAGCCATGATAGAGGTTGAAGAATTTAAACTTGAAACCTAAGTGGAAAAACATAACGAAGAGGTTACCGTGCAACAATAATTACAAGCTCTTAGTGTTAGGAACGAGACATTAAACTAACATAGAAAATATTATTAACCAAACATTATAAATAATATTGTAACATGAAATAAATAAAATACACAGAGGCAATATTAACATGGAAAACCCCAAGGACAAGTGTACAAAGATATAAAATAGATGCAACACACTGGACTGTAAACTGTAAACTTAGAGTGACAAGTGTACAAAGATCATAATAGATATTTTTACAATGTTTTACAATGAAGTAGAATTATAGAGGAGAAGGAGATAACGCACAACCGACCATTACGAGGTGGCATTACAATGCACACTCCCCCTCAATGGAAACTTTGAAAGGCCAAGTATTGCACGAAACTTGTAGAACTTTGTAGCACACAATGGGTTTGTAAACATATCTGTAACTTGACCTTTATCCGAGCAGTACTAGAGATCTATATCACTACAGAGCACCTTCTCTCAGATAAAATGCATATGAATCTCGATATGCTTCATTCTCTGATGCTCAACTGGATTCTTAGAAAGAGCAATGCAATTTTAACTATCCCATATAGAAGATGATTACTTCCTTTAACTTTCATATGTATCTCCTCCAACAATTGCTTTAGCCACATGACTTCTTTTGCTGCTTCCATCACACTTTTATATTCTGCCTTAGTAGAAAAGATGAAGAGTGTCATTTTTTTTAATTTTTTCCAAGTAGTGGCACCTGTACAAAACTTGAACACATATCCATTTATATATTTTCTATGTAACACAACACCAACATGGTTAGAATCACAATGTCATAAGAAGCACAATATAAATATTTATTGATTTCACTTTTAACCATAGATAAATCTTATATTGATAGGTTTAAAAACAAGGTGTATAACTTAAATAAAAATATGCTTAACAACTAACCATGTTATATTACTAATATGTTGAACAATTTCAACATTTTAATCTTATAAAAAAATATTAGATACAATCAATATTGGACGTCTCCAATACAGACACAAAGGCATCCCCAAGTTTCATTTGATATGCATATAAAACTATTTTTAGTAATCACATACTGATTTAGAGTTTAGAAAATATTTTATCCACACACACACACACACACACACACACACACACACACACACATTCATTACTTATTTTAAGCCTTTTAAGCTTGTGATAAGACTAGTAGATAATACATATGATTTGTTGTTAATATAAGAACTATTAAACAACATCCATTCACATTCCTCGCAAGTACACTAAGTGGATGTTTTGTTCACATAAGGTACTGAACACATGATCAGTGAGTAGGGGTCTGGGGGAGGGAGCCCCATATGGGGTCGAGGGGCACAATTTATAGCTTCACCTTTGAAATTGATAAAAGAAACTTTTTGTGAGAAAATAATCTTCCATTAATCATATTTTCCTTGATTATTAATGAATAAACATTCCTTTTTCAGAATAAAAAACAAGATTAATACCACAATTGAATGTTCAAATCCTTATTCTTTAATTTTCGATATAAATTAGGTTTTTATGGAGGCAAAAAAATTGCAAACGGGTTTAGAAAAACTCTTTGTCGTGCCAAATTTTGAAATTTTGTCCTTTTTTCACAAAGGAAAATGCAATTCCTTCCTCCTTGTCGTTTTTAGTCTTACTCATGTTACTTAAGACACAAGAATGATAAATTATCGATTATATCAACAATTACATTATCAAGAGTTAAATATATTACTTTTTGCAAAAATTAACTAATTATTATATATTTTATTTATTTATCCGTAAAACAAATTATATAATTATTTACTACCTTGAAAGACCAGTTTTATCTCATAATAAATGTCGTACACTAGATCATCCATTAATATTGTTATAAAAAATAATTATTTGAACCTTTCTAAAATCACTTCAAAATAGAGAAGAAATAATTATTTGCATCGTAAATAACTAAAATTTCTTAGAAATGAAAAAAAAAAAATCCAACTTAGTTTAAATAGGAATTGTTTTTAGGATTAATGTAAGAACCCCACGCCACAAGTTAGATACCACAACTTAAAACAAACCTTGTAGTTGTATATGTTAAGGATTCAATTACAAATGGAAAACACTATATCTTGCTTGATTTTTAATTTTAATTGATACGACCATTAAAAGAAACTAAAGAAATAGAGTGCCCTACGACAAACATACAAAAAAAAAAGTGCTAAGTAATTCAAGGTGGCTAGATATGCTAGTAGTGCTAGTAGTTTACACTCTTGAAAAAAGTAAATGAACACAAGAGGTTTGTACCCCACACCTATACCTCAATAAATTGTAACATACAACATGAGCCAGGTAGCTCACCAATGTTTCTTGCTAGTCTAGTAAGGGATCTCAATAATAATGAGAGTGATCTAATTAGTTTTCATTTTAAGCACCTCAACCATGAATTTTCTTATAGTATCAAGATTCTACATACGGAACCAAAGGAACTATGCAATAGTTCTTTAGTTCCTCCAAAAGCATGGTGAAATCACCGCTTATACTGCTCCCTCATGTTTAACGTGTCACTCCACATAGATTTCAAAGCACATACCAATATTTTTAAAAGAATTTATTTAATATAGAGTGGGGCTGGTGAGGGTTTTAATGGGATATTAATCCCTTTTAAACAAAATACGTGAAGGCTTTATTGAAATAAAATCCATATATGGGGTGAGTTTTAAAGCACGGGTATAATATATTTGATTTGAATAAATTATAGGTCAAGTTAAATGTATTTATTATTCTTATAAAGGTAAAACAAATACTCATTCTGTTATGTATGAATTAGAGGTTGTTCCCTCTATTTAGATTATTTTTTACTAAAGTTTGGTTATCCAAGTTTTTTATATTTGTAAAAAAATAAAACATGCCACATGGAAAATATTTTTCACCTTAAAGTTTACATATTAATTTTATAGACATGATTTGACACTTACTCCTCATTTGATGAATGGATGTGGGAGTGTCTTGGGACAATTTTGGGGCATAGTGGAGAGAATTAAATATTGCATATATTGGATATTGATATGCAAGGTTTGGTGCAAATGCAAAAAAAGTTTGACCAGAGCACATGAGTCAAGAGTTTGTGATTTCATGCTTTATGAAAACTCTTTATTTTGGATTGCATTATGTCACGTGAATGAGATGCTATTTATGTCTGTTGTGCAAGTCACGTACACAAATAGGACATCACAATCACCAAATACGTTGGATTTAGAGAAATTTACTGCTTTTTTGCATTTTCCTCCATCCACCATATCAAACACCGCAATTTAAAAGTTTAAAAACAAAAAAAAAACAAAAAATTAAAACTTGCAGTTGGAAATAATAAAAAATCAGAGAAAACAGATTTGGAACTGATGTTATTACGCCGAAGGTGTTACCCCTATGGGAAAAGGCTTTGCGGACATTCATGGGACTATCTCAAATTTGATGGTTTAAATGACGATTTTGCTATTTTTAGCATTTTTGCTTTTTTTTAACAATTTTACTTTTGCTATTTTAAATTTTTTAAATACCTTTTACTTGCATTAACCTTTAAATCCTGAGCTCTAATAATATAATTTCATTCGTTTCATTCTCCAATTTGGGTTTTTATTTCATCTGCACAGATCTTCAATCCATAGATTTGACCTCCATTTTCTTCGAAGGTTTCACCGATCGCTGTAGCATTGAGCCAGAAGCAAGATTATATACCAGGTGCCTGAATGCATTATGTTTTTCTTCTGTTAAATTGAATTTTGCAGGTTTTATTCCCTCACCTTCCCTTTCTCTTTTTAAATCGTTCATAGATTTTTGTTTTAGATTGACTGTTATTTCATATCAATTAATTTGGGTTTCTTCTGCCTCCATAGCTTTATTTTCCATCAGGGCATCTGGATCCTATGCCACCGAGCTTATTCAAACAGCGGTTAGTCAAGTGTTTATGCTATCTATAGTTTTGTTATAAATAATATGTATTTCTATTAACACATTCTACGGTTTATATTTTGTTTTCTAGCTTCCTCGGAAGTTTTTGTTCTGTCGAATTTGTATGGTTGGGTCTATATTGACACAACTGCTATATCACCCACATGATAAAAGGGGTTCAAAATAACATAAAACACTTTTCAGCCCAAAAAACTCACGAAGAAAACGACGTGAACAGTTATTTCAAGCAAGTATCTAGCAATTAGTGTTTTAAAAAGCTAGGGTAGTAGTCATTCTTGTTGCTGATATCATGTCCATGGTTACCGTTTTTAATGAACACTTAAATAAAATTAACCCCATAATTCTTTTGAAGCACTATTGTTAATGAACACTTGAAATAAGGATAATATTGTTTTATTTTAAACCCTGTTATTTTGCTCTTCTGTATTGTCAAATTTTTTAATCTTTAGCTTGGGTGACTGAAACTAAATCTAGGATTTATTTTTTCCATCTTGAGTTAGGGCTTCCAACTGTTTTTATGGTTCATAAATTTTGGCTTAATGATAGAAGACCATGATGGTGTTTTTATGGTTCATTTCTCGTGTCCATGTAGAGTGCACACAATTTCTTGTTGTCCCTTTTTTGTCTCTTTAAATGATCAAAATATGCCAAATTTCAAGAATGTGTATGATCTAAAGCTTGTTCTTTCAATGTATACAAATATTCATTGAGAGGGTTTCTAAGGATTATCTGAAGGCCTTGTGTTTTGTCAGGCTTGTCCTTTAAGCTTTCCACTTCTTTTACTTGTAGATGTAGTTCATCCTCATTTGTCTTTCTCTCCTCCTATGATTCATCATCCTTTTGTTTGTGTTCATGAAGGTTTATGTTAAGTCGTCTATTTTCTGAATTCAAATGGATGTTTTCATTGAGTATATCTTCTAATCTGGGCTTGACATCAAAGGGTTCTTCAATAGCTTTAAGGTATTCATCATTGAATGTCTGATTCTTCTTTTGTTGTTTGGTGGCAATGTGCTTGATTAGTGCGTGCAATTTTTGCATCTTACAAGCTTGATTCAGGGCTTCCAAAGATAGTTCCATTTTTTTTCTTGAAATTTTCCTATAGAATTTGGAAGCCACGCGAATAGATAATCTTGAAAAATAGTTCCAACATTTAGTAAGAATTTTCCTTTGGATATGTTAAGAAGAAATTCCTGCATTTGTTGTCCAATGCATTGCTAGATAAAAATTCACATCAAATATGCAACCATTCTCAATTACCAAGTACAAGGTATTTTCAAGATGTCTAAAGGGCTTAATGTAAAAATGTGTATTTATCAACAACAATGTAGGAATTACCTAAAATTTGAGAGTGTTAGGGAATAAGAGATAAAATATGCTGAATAATCCCTTACAGAATCGCAACAGTAGAAACTAATATGCAGAAAATATTACAGATCTCAAATAAAAGTGCAAAATAAATAACACAAAGCAGAGAGACAAGATTTAACGTGGTTCACCCAATTTGGGCTACGTCCACCAAGAATCACTTGGTAAGATTTTATTACAAACCTCCACTCTCTCAATACAATACCCAAATCCGTTTAGAGCTATGCTCAACAAACACTACAGAATTCACACTTGAATTCAAAACACATCTATAATACATTTGCTTGTATATCTATCATATGCATAAGACCATATAAATAGATAATTGCTTAAGCAGTTTGATACAAAACTGTGGGTATCAAAACAATGGGTACCGAAAAACCATAGGCCCAAAAACAGCCCATAACGGTTATCCATTACCCATGGGTTAATAAACCACCCATGAAAATTTGCTTTGGGGTCTTCGCCCCCGAGCCCCCATCGATCGGGGGGGCTTTAGCCCCCCGAACCCCCTTGACCCACTCACTGGCAAGCAGGACCGCCGTAAAAGTACCCGAGTGTAACACATAGAAGGTGTACCACACTCTAACATGAAACCAGGCTCCACAAACATAACAATCTCCCACTTGGAGACTGATTTCAACTGAGCAAGCTTCTCAACCCTTCACTGTCATCCACGAAGGCCAACCAAAGCTAAACATAGCTTTAGTTTATCCCTTGTGACCACCTTGGTCATCATGTTTGCAGGATTCTAACTGGTATGAATCTTCTCCAACTTCAGCTTATATTCTTCCAAAGCTATCCTGATGAAGTGATATCTCAACTGTATATGCTTTATCCTGAAGTGGAAAGTAGAGTTCTTAGCTAGGTGTATAACACTCTCACTATCACTATGCAGCTTACATTCCTTCTGCTTATGCCCCAAATCTTCAAGTAATTGTTGTAACCAAATCATTTCTTTGCTTACCTCTGTGGCAACAACATACTCGACCTCCATGGTTGATAAAGCCATCAGCTTCTATAGTCATGAAATCCAGCTCACTGTTGTCCCACCTACAATGTAAATATAACCTGTCATGCTCCTCCTGCTGTCAACATCTCTAGCCATGTCTGAATCTACATAACCACATAAAGTGGTGTCTGATCCACTGTAGCACAAAACTATCCCCATGGTCCCTCTCAAATACCGAAGGATCCACTTTATTGCTTGCCAATGCTCTTTACCTGGATCACTCATAAATCTACTCACAGCTCCCACTGCATGTGTAATATCAGGCCTAGTGCACACCATAGCATACATCAAACTACCAACCGCTGATGAGTAAGGTACCTTGGACATCTAGTTTCTTTCCTGCTTTTTCTTGGGACACCGCTCCTTTGATAACTTAAAATGGCCTGCCAAAGGAGTCCCAACCAGTTTAGCATCCTACATGTTAAACCTATCCGATACCTTCTTAATATACTCTTCTTGAGATAAAGTCATCAACATAAAAACACAGGATAATATAACTTCCATCCTCAAATTTCTTTGTATACACGCAATGGTCAAAATGACATCTAATATAACCTTGCTCCATCATGAAGCTATCAAAATTCTTATACCATTGATGTGGAGCTTGTTTCAGGCCATACAAGCTCTTCTTCAGTTTGCACACCATCTCCTCTTTACCTTTGACTTCATATCCTTCTGGCTGTTGCATGTATAGCTCCTCCTCCAGATCGCCATGGAGAAATGCAATCTTTACATCTAAATTTTCTAAGTGCAAGTCTTCTACTGCCACTATTCGAAGAACAACTCTGATAGAAATCAATTTTAATACAGGAGAAAAAACCTCATCAAAATCTATACCTTGTTTTTGTACAAACCCCTTGACCACCAACCGGGCCTTATATCTTTTCTTTCCTCATTCTTCATCTTTAACTTTGTACAGCCACTTGTTTTGCAATGCTCTTTTGCTTTCCGATAGTTTCACCAAATCCCAAGTCTGGTTCTCCATGAGAGAATTATGCTCCTCATCCATGGCTTGCTCCCACTTCTTACTGGCATCTACCTACATTGCTTCATTAAAGCTCTTTGGCTCTCCACTATCAGTGAGTAATAAATAATAAAGAGAAGGAAAAAATGTTTGTTCTTTTCTTACCCTAGAAGACCTCCTCACTGTAGGAGTTTGGGGTTCTTGTTGAGTAGGTTCCTGAACTGATTCATGGGTCACTTTCCCATCTGGAATATCCTCTACCACTGCATACTCTTTCTTGGATTCTTCCCTATTTTCCTGCAACTGTTTCTTATACATGACTTTCTCATTAAAGACCACATCCCTAGACCGAATGATTTTCTTGTCTTTAATACTCCAACATTTAAATCCAAAGTCATCACCACCATAACCAATAAAATTACATTTTTTGAATTATCATCTAGCTTGGTCCTATCATCCTTGTCAATATGAACAAACACCTCACATCCAAAGACTCTAAGAAATGAGTAATCGACTTTCTTACAGTACCAAGCCTCCTCAAGTATGCCACCATCCAAGGCACTTGAGGGTCCTCTGTTTATCAAGTACACAGCTATGCTCACCGCTTCTACCCAAAAATAAAGAGGTAGTCCTGCATGTATCCTCATGCTCCTAGCACATTCCATTATTGTTATGTTCATTCTTTTTGACACCCCATTCTGCTGCGGGGTTCCTGGAACCATCTTTTTTCTGCAGATCCCATTCTTAGAACAATAATCATCAAATTCATTGCTGCAATACTCCCCTCCATTATCTAACCTAAGACATTTTAACTTAAGGCTTGTTTCATTCTCTACCAAGGCTTTCCATTTAACAAAAGTTTCATATACAACATGATTTGTTTCTAATACAATATACCCAAACTTTCTTTGTTACATCATCAGATAAAATTAACATAATAATTTGAACCCCCAAGAGATGATACCTGATCCATCCCTCACACATAAGAATGTACCACCTCCAAATTACTCTCTTTATTTATAGGTATAACCTTTAGAAAATTTACTCGTTTATGTTTCTCATATACACAGTACTCACATAAATAAAAACTATTTTTTGTAAATATCCAGGAAAATTATTCTTTATAATCTATATGCCCTTATGGCTTATATAACCTAGCCTATAATGCCATAACGTTGTATCTTCATCTGAAGCCACAAGATTACAAGCATTACTACAACTAGTGGTTAAACACAAGGTTCCAACCTTCTTACCTCTTGCCACCACAAGAGCACCCTTGGTAACCTTCCAAGTGTCAGTTCCGTAAATATCATAGTACAACAATAATTTCCCAGTAGCCCCAACGATATCAGGTTTGTTCATAAAGTAGGAACATGTTTGAAATTATTCAATAGCCATGTATTCCCATTCTACATCTTAACACTCAGCATAATCTTTTCCAGCTATGCTGCAAGGCTCATCATCACCAAGAAAAACATGCCCAAAATTCCCTTGAGCATAATTACACAAATATAATACCTATGTGGAGTCTCATGGAAATAATCCCCTAAATCTAAAACCCAAAATTCATCAACATTATGAAAAGAAAGAATCAAAGCATCCTGACATACATTACATGTTGCAACATTTCACCACCTATTTCCTTCCTATTGTTTCTTCTTGTCTCAAAGCTCCCAACTAGTCCTTCTTTACATCCCCAGACTTTCCATAGTGCCAACATACCATATCTTGCTTTTGGATTTTGACCTTTTGTGATACTTTGATAGTTTCCATGAGTTTCCTCTATTATTCTTGTCTCCTTCTAGTTTCCACTAATCAAATCATTCCTTGAAGTATAATATTCCCTAGATATTTTTATTTGCATTTTCTTTCTTATAATCACCCTTACAACGTCCTCATACTTCAACTTTGAGCTTAGCTGGAACTAACTTAATTTTTTCCATTACCAGGCTATTCTAATTCTCAAGTAAAGAGCACAGAAATAATAAATCCCTAACTTACTTCATCAAATTATATTGTAACCGAAAGATAACATATTCACAACCATATTAAAATCATTCAAACAATCTATGCTACTAAAATATTCTAAGACATCTTCATGTCAACTAACTTTTTCATTAAAAATATCTTATCTCGAGGTAGAGGGTTTTTCGTATAACTTCCCTAATGCATCCATAACTTATTTTGTATTCCTTTCCTTTGAAACATTAAATAATACCGAATGATGGAAGAACATAGCTAAATTTTTCCAAGTGCCTTCCTGATCAAGATAAATCCCACTCTCGCATCTGGTCATGCTCAATGGTTTGTTTCCCTTTCTCAAATAGTGGAATACAAATATCCTTCAGATAAAAGTAATCTTCTATCTACATCTTCCAAAGACTAAAATTATGCCTGTTAAATTTATCAACCTTTGATCTTCCCTCATCTACCATAGATCCCACTCAAGCTAAAAAACTTTCCCTATGATTCAACACTTCAGCAAACCAAACCAGGCTCTGATACCAATTGTTAGGGAATAAGAGATAAAATATGCGGAATAATCCCTTACAGAATCGCAACAGTAGAAACTAATATGCATAAAATATTACAAATCTCAAATAAAAATGTAGAATAAATAACACAACACAGAGAGACAAGATTTGATGTGGTTCACCCAATTTGGGCTAGGTCCACCAAGAATCACTTGCTCATATTTTATTACAAGCCTCCACTCTCTCAATACGATACCCAGATCCATTTGGAGCTATGCTCAACAAACTCTACAAAATTCACACCCGAATTCAAAACACATCTGCAATACATTTGCTTGTATATCTATCATATGCAAAAGACCATATAAATAGACAATTTCTTAAGTAGTTTGATACAAAACCGTGGGTATCAAAACCATGGGAAAAAACCATGGGTATCAAAATAATGGGCAAAAACATTAGGTACATTATTTTAGGCCAAAATAAAATCCTCAAGGCCCAGTATGGGGCTGAACCTTGGAAAGAGAATTGTGGAGACTGTATAATACTTTTATTGTACAATCTTCAACACTTCCAAACATAAAAACAAGCTCCACAATATAACAGTAACTCATTTAATGGATCTTGAAAAGGTAATGGGAGGATCAAGGAAATCACCTAAGGTGGATAGTTGATGGGGTGTGTTCACGTCAAGGTGTTTTGTAAACATGTTTGAAAAAAAAGGAGAGATACTTTCTTTTGTTCAAGATCGTGATTCATATTGTAGTACATGTTTCACAGGGCATACATTTCACCAAAAACTTCTTTCATTGTATGGGCATCTCCTTTCAAAAGGGCCATTAGGCTGAATATTTCTGCGGAAGCTTTAACTGTTGTAATGTTGTTCCATGATTCCGAATCAGAAATAGCTCTCTTGGGTTGTTTGACTTTTGCAAACCTAGCTGCTGCCTTAGTGCCTTGTTTGGTCTTTTCATGTTCTTTCGAAATGGAAAGAAGCTCTTTTTCAAGCTCCTTTGTTTCTGTTGCATGCAATTTGCATGAATTATTCTTTCCATCTTCTAAAAGTACATTGTCTGTATGCATAAATTGGAGCGCTTCATGTTGGTGCAATATCTCAACATGTAATTTCAGCATTGTACCCTTTTGAGTTTGTTTTAGAGGCTGACATTCCTTCCTACTGACACGGAAGTTTGGTAATGACAATCTTATCTTGGGCATTTCATTTTGTTCCATTATCTTATGTTGAACTACTTGGAGAGGGTAAGGTCCTACTGCATATAATCCTGTAAAAGAGTTTCAACCAAGGTCTAGTAAGAATTTTCTTAGGTTATCTTATGTTCAGACAAGAATTCATTTAGTTATTTCCTAGATGTAAAACGCATGTCAACCAAGTATTCTTGAATCTTGTTTGCTATTCAGGATATATCTCTAGTAGGTTACCAAAATACTCTACAAGTTAGCAAGGGTGTAATAGCTACCTAACATTTGTGTGTGTCCAATAAATCTTTAGTACTGTCATATGATCCAAATCTTGTTCTTTTAGTGTGCATAAATATTCCTTGCAAGGGTATATATGGCTAACTATGTTAAGGTCGCCTGTTTTTTTAGGCTTATCCTTTAAGCTTTCCTCGTCTTTTACTTGCTGATGCATTTGATCCTCAATGGCCTTTCTTTTATACAGTAACCGTCTAGCCTTTTTTTGTGTTCATATAATTCCATGTTAAATGGACTTTTTTCTGAATCCAAATGATTATTCTCATTGAGTATATCTTCTGATCTGGGTCTGACATCAAATATTTCTTCAATAGATTTTAGTTATTTATCATCAAGGGCCTGATTCATCTTTTGATGTTTGGTAGTAATGCGCTTGATTGATGCCCACAATATCTGCACCTCACAAGCTTGAATTTGAGATTCCAAAGAAAGTTCCATTTTTGTTTCTTGTAATTTTCCCATAAAATCTGGAAGCCTCTTGAGAAGAAAATCCTGGAAAGAAGTTCCAACATCTAGTAAGAATCTTTTTGAAGAAAATTTTGGCATTTGTTGCTAGATAAACATACACATGCCAAGTAAGCAACTATTCTTGATTAGTTAGTAAATGTATTATAACTATGTCTATAGGGCTTACTGCAAAACAAATCTACAAGCAATAATGTAGGAATTACCAGAAGTTTGTGAGCTTTTTCTGTCACTACATAGACATCTCTCAGAAGGGCCATTACACTGATTATTTCTACAGAAGCTTCAACTACTGCAAATTTATTCCCTGTTTCCAAAACAACAATGGTTTTATCATATTGTTTGAATTTTGAAAACCTAGCCACTACCCAGAAACCTTGTGCAGTATTTTTATGTGGGTTGTAAAACTAATTAGAGCTTTTATGTGGTTTTATTTAATGAGCACTTAAATAAAATTAACCCCATAATTCTTTTGAAGCACTATTGTTAATGAACACTTGAAATAGGGATATTACTATTTTATTTTAAACCATGTTATTTTGCTCTTCTATACTGTCAAATTTTTTAATCTTTAGCTTGGGTGACTGAAACTAAATCTAGGATTTCCTTTTTCCATCTTGAGTTAGGGCTTCCAACTGTTTTTATGGTTCATAAATTTTGGCTTAATGATAGAAGACCATGATGGTGTTTTATAAGGCCGGTTTTATGCGTGCATTAACGGTAGTGATAAAAATAGTAGAATAAAATGCTCATTAACTAGAGTGATAAGAATGACAACTAACAAGAATGATTGCTTTGTTATTTGCTTAAATTATTCAGTCTTTTATAGTTACTTTAGTCTTTTATAGTTTCTTTCAACTTTTGTTTTTGTTTTTCTGCATATATACGTTGATCAAATTTTGTAGGAATGACAGTTAAGTTGTGATTGTTTATTTTGTAAAAATTTTATTTAATTATATGTTATGCACTGTTTTTCTTACATTAATGATAAGCATAAGTTAAAAGATTTGATTTTATTTGAATTTTCAATTCAATCAAAATTACAATAGAATTTAAAGAATTACGAGATAATTCTTTGTTTGTGTCTTTCTTTGAACTTTTCATTAAAAGTGTTACATGTCTAATTTGTTTATAATTTTTAAAAATTCTTTGTTGGGACGATAATGTTTTGTGCTTGCTTATTCAGTTTTTAGATTTATATTTATATTTTAGACAGGCATATTTATTATCTTTATATGCTTGCACTTTTTTCTCAAAGGAAAGGATTCAGAGACTCTTTTTTCTCAAAGGTGATGATTTAAGGCAATTGATTTTGTCTTTTCTTAGATCCCCCTTTTACTTACTGTTATTTTGTTCAAATTTTTGCTTCATATCAACTCCCACTATCTATTAATAATACAACTTAGAGTTAAATGCCACCTCACTTCTTTTTATATAATTAATATCTTTTTATATAAATATATATATAAAATCCATTCTATAGTTAAAGTGGGTTGTTCACCTTTGTCTTCTTGCAGAGTATCAAATTCCATGTTGGTGTTTTTCATACACTGGCAGGAGGATTTGTGTTATATTGAAATGCATGGATGTATTTTCTTCTTTGTCACCTGTGCTGACTCAACAATTCCCATCGGATTGTACTTTCTTCCTTAAATTCTTTTCTCAGATCACCCTTTTACTTATTGTTATTTTGTTCAAACTACTGCTTCATATCAACTCCCACTATCTATTAATAATACAAATTAGACGTAAACGCCACCTCACTTATTTTTATATTAATATCTTTTTCTATAAATATATATAAACTCTATTCTATAGTTAAAGTGGGTTGTTCTAGCTTAAAATTCTGTAAATATATAGAACTCTACTTCCTATTCACAGATCTAAATATATCCACTCTCTTTTATTTATATTATTTTTAATCATTTCCAACTGGTACGTGTAAAATTATAATACTTTCTTAATGAATAAAAGGCATACTTTGTAATTCAAAAGTTATAGTTAGAAATTTAAACTTTTTTTAGTTTTTATTTTTATTTAATTTTATATATAGATTTTTTTATTTTTTTAAAAATTTATCTACCACCTTTAAAAGATAGAAATCATTAGCAATTGAATTTTCAAAGACACTCTAGCTTATTTAGCACTAGCACTTTTTAAATTTGAAAGGATTAGAAAATTAGCTCTCAAAATATGTTGATATTAGGTTTTAAGCTTGTTTTGAAATTCAGGAAAATAGAATACTTATCAATATAATATGTAAAAACTCAACTTCAGAACTTTTAAAATACTAGCTAGAAAAGTAAGTGGTACTTTCTTGAATATTTGAAGATTATTCATTATTTTTAGCTGGGATTACTTCCCATATAAATAAGTTTTGAAGATATAGGTAAGGTGGTCTGTTAAGTGTTTCCAAGCAGTATACTGTCTTTCTATAATCCAATCTTGATTTCAAAAAAACTAATTAGAGCTTTTATGTGGTTTTATTTTTAAGAATTGAAGCTATATTAATATTATTATGCTTTAGGTTTTTTCTTCTACAATTCCTTAATTTTTCTTATAGGGCCAAATTTCATCATTTCTCGTGTCCATGTAGAGTGCACACAATTTCTTGTTGTCCCTTTTTTGTCTCTTTAAATGATCAAAATCTGCCAAATTTCAAGAATGTTTACATGATTGGGTTTAATTGGCGTTTGGGCATTTTGTTCCTTTTCTACTTGCCCAATCAATCCAATAAATCAATCCACTTCCAATACTAACAGTAGCTAAATCAATCCACTTCCGATACTAATAGTAGTACACTCTTATGTTGCTACTTGCTCTAATTGTATATCGAAGTATGCATGATGTGCTAATAGGGTTGTTTTTTATGTAACTAATTGAATAAGTGTAGATATATTTAGTTTTATTAACTTCTTTTTTCACTTTTTTGTAGGGTATTTGTGATTCTCATTCTCCCGCGGTAAAGAACAGAGTGTCGTCTCTAAACAAACTTGAGGTGGGTTTCAATATTGATTCAAGTATTTATTTATTTGTTTTGTTTATTGCATGTTATGGATTAAAAAATTATTTTAGAGTTCTTTCATGTTATTTTGTTTTGATTGTTACATTTATATTTAGACTCCAATCCTTTTTCCAAAGTGACATGTGGGGGCATGTGCCTTCGTCAATGATAGGATTCATTATGTGCTGAGGGGCTTATTCCCCAATGAGGCCATTTTGAAGCATCCCAAGTTGGACGTTAGACTGATCATTGACAAGGATTTTTAAGTTTCCCGTCATACCTAAAAACAACTTCTATAACTAACATATTTATTTTCCCTCTCTAGTTTAATATGATGCAGACTAGAAACACAATTCCCCTCCCTACAATGGGGGTGACATTAACTATGCCTCACTTGCAGAGGGAAGAATATTTTAAACATCTTCAATGTGTTGTTAATGTTTTACATCGCAGGCAACCAAAACCACCTAAAAAAGTGATAGCCGAAATGATAAGAGATCTCCTGCACCTGATGCCAACATCCTCAATTTTTCTCTCTAAAATACGAATGATTGGAGATCACTCATGAGGCTTCTACTTGATTTATGATTCTAATGAAGGTGCACTGAAATATGAACCACCCCACAAATTGAGGAGAATGGGAATTCTAATCGAGGCATCTGCAACTGGATAAAAATATAAGAAATGTGTAAAAAAAATTGCACAAGCAAAAAGAAAAAAATTTGATTTTAAAAAATAGCTTGTAGTGGTTAGTTTATAAGTGTTTTCAAAAAAAACTGTAACTCATTCCAAATAATTCCATGTATGTATTGTGGTATTATATATCCAACAGAGAAACAAACTTATCAAACACATGTTCATTTTTTGTTATCCAACAACTATGCATTCCTAATTTCTTTATCATTGTGTCTCCATAAAAATACCTATAGTTTTCTCACTTCAAGTGTACATATTGTTCTTATTGTTTTCCAATCTATTTGCTTAACATAATAATCTATAATTCGTTTCAAATAAATGCATGTATATATTCTGGCGGAACATATGGAACACAGAATCTAACTTTTCAACAAACGTGTTCAATTTTTCCTTTATACAAGTGCAAGCTACTTTATGTAAACCAACAACAATGCATTTTTAATGTGTTATTCATTATATCTTTCCTTTATATAATTTCTCACTTTTTTATGTAAACCAACAACAACACATTTTTGGTGTGTTCCTCATTATATCTGCACACAAATACATATAGTTTTAAAATTATGAGAAAGAATCATGCAAATTTTAGTTGTTTTCATGCAAAGCTTTGTACATTATATCACTTTTTTGCATATTGAATTATTAAAGGGTTAGACCTCATGTTTGCGATTTTCAGAAAATTTAAATGAAAAAGGAATTAAAATTTAAAGGTTCTCATTGCTTAAAAATGCATGCTTTCCAGAACACATCCTTCATTTCATCTTTGACTGCACTACAAGTTTACATTTTCCACCATACATTTGCAGAACTCCCACTATCTCGAGCATCTTTTAGTTTCCATGGAAATAAATTTGACACACGAAGGCATTTCTCAATTGATTGAGGGCGGCTCCATTGTTGACACCACATTTCAAATACTACACTTGTCCTTCCTAAGGTCCATTCTCAACACGGCTACCCAACATCGTGTTGACCTTTCAGATGGGATACATTTTCAGACAGCACTTCTACCCTCCAAATTTGTAACCCGTGTAACCGAAAAATCAATACAAGAAGGCTCCATTGTGTGCTTACAAAAATCCCTCGTTAGAATGATCAAAAGTGAACTATAAGCTTCATCTCCTACTCGATTACCAATGTATATAAACTCCCTATATTAATTATAATTTCTTTATGTTTTTTTTCATCCGTTGCTCAGTTCTAATTCTATCATGATTTTCTTTTCCACTGCAAGACTATTCTTATCATTGAAATGGATGTTGTTGTCAAAAAACATTTGATAATCAGTGCTCCAACCTGACTACCAACAAATTATCTCCAAGATAGTCAGTTTCCTCAAACAGATGCAAGTGCTAATCAGGTTAACAAATATTTTATGAGAAAACAAACTAAAATAAGTGTATTGAATACATCTATGCACATGTGGTCCATAGAGGTTCGTGCCCTAGCAAAATCAACCCTTCACCAATATCACAATGCAAGGGGATATGGTTTCGTGTTTGAGTTTGATTTTGTGGATCATGAAGGAGGGGAAATCCACATTAGTCTGTTTCAATGAGGTCGTACAACCATTCTATGAGTAGATTGAAAATGGGAAGCTATATACAATTTCCAATGGGAGGATTGCAAGGATTGCTGATACAAAGCTATGTTAAAACCATTTGAATAATGCTTTGGATATTTTCCTGTAAGCTTCCTCAACCATATCTCCTTTCATAGGAAATGAGGATACAATACCTTCCCATCACTTTCACTTCACCAAAATCAAGGACTTACCTGCAAGCGCTGAAGGTTCTACAGTTGATTTGATTGGCATTGTTATTATGATGTCACCATGCTCAACAATTTGTCACCATGACAAGTCTGAAACAAAGAGAAGAACACTGCAATTAAAGGACATGTCGGGATTCAATGTAAGTGTCACTTTTGTGGGGACAACACTTAGATGATATAAGTAATGAACTTGAAGACATGCTTTCTATACCGCCACTTTCGGTCCTTGCCTTGAAAGCTGCTCGCGTCTCTAGTTTCAATGGGAACTCAATCAACACCGTTTCAAGAACCAAATGTTACGTCAACCCTCTAATTTCAAAAACCAATACACTTCATAACTGGGTAGATTCTGATGACTACTCCCTTCCGTCACCCTCTATCACAAAACAATTTATGGGCCCTCTAAAGAGCTTGACCTCTGAAACAACGATTTCAGAGGTACTACATATGGGGAACACAGAGAGAAATGAACGGGCCATGGTTTCTGTAGAAATAAAAAATATCAACATGGAAAACTTTTTTACAAGGCATGTCCTCTTCAAAAAGGTGAAAAAAAATGTAGGAAAAAGGTGAGAGAGAATGGTAATGGTTCATGGTTCTACTCAAGTTGCAACGTACAAGTTTAGAACTATGATTATAGATATGCACTCAGGATCGATCTAAAGGACCCAACAGGAGAACTCCAGTCAGTTACTGCTTTTGATGAGACATCTGATTCAATCATGGGTGTTGAAGCTAGAAATCTCCACCTATTGTATATAGATGAAGACGTGACTAGTGAAATTACAAGCAATGTCATCAGCAACAAATACTGCTTTACACTTTCCCTGAAAAAAGAGACATACTATGGAAACAACAAATTAAAATGTGTCATCCTCAATTCTAAGAAAGTGATAACATTGCAACTCCTCTGTAACCTTCTTTACGAAAATACTCCTAATGTATCCGTCCCTTCAAACTTTACAACCTCACCCATCCCATTCTATACTTTGAACTATCACCGCTGTGTTGCATATTTCATATCTATGTTTCGCCCTTTTCCCATGCTTCAAAAGAAAACTTTTGTAGTTCCTTATAAATTGACATACTATTTTCATCTACTACTATGTGGATTATAAGTAATTTTAAGAAAATAAATGCATTTAACTTGTACTTTTATTATGTACATATTTTCATCCTTGTATAGTATTAGAACGTATTGTAACATTCCATTTAACAAAAATTATGTTCCTTAGGCAACACATAAAACGTTTTTATCCGCAAATTGTTACCTCTTATGATTAGTTCCCATTAGAACTCCACATGAATTTCAAATGTATATAGTTTATTGATTCTGACATACTATTGCCTCCTACTACTATTTGGATTGAAAGATCTTTTAAGAAAATAAATGATAATTACTTGCAGTTATATTATGTACTTATTTGCATCATTGTATATTATTGGATCCATATAATTAATATCAATTTCCTTAAGCAACAAATGCAAAATTTTAATCCTTGAAATGATACATCTTATAGGTACTTCCCATTTGAACTCCACATGCACTACAATTGTATATAGTTTATTGTATAATGTAATGTTCATTACTGACCGAAACATTTTTTCCCAACAGGTGGTTCTCCATAGGTGTGTCACTTCGCAATCATGTCAACTCCTACAAAACGAGCACGACAAAGAGAGAACTATGAAACAAATAAAGTTCACATAAATTCTTAGCAGAGACATCGTCACCTAGAGCATAAAACTACAGAAATCTCAAATATCTGTCAACTTACATCGACCAACAACCTACCATTTCCTATCATTCAAAGCTTACCGAAAAATACAACTACTGAAGGATTTCCAGCCAACATTCCACAAGTAACTTCCATGGAAACAAATTTGCACGCCCATACAAATTCCTTCCATATGAACCCATATTTGCTAACTACTCCCATGCCTCCCCATTTTCTTATGCCGCCACAAGAAAGTGTCTCAAGTACCAATTTGCTTCAGTTCCTCACACATGTACAACCAATGCATCATTTCCTTCTATTTTCTTACCACCTTGCAATCCACAATCCACCCAACCAAAACACACCACCCCTCCCCATACACATAGACTTCCTATATTGCCACACTTGTCGCAGACTATTGAAGCCCAATGCCGGTTTCACAAAAGAATAGATTTGTTGGAAAAAATCCAAACTTGCTCAATCTGTTTGGAAAATTAACCTGGAATTAAAACAATTTCCTTTGAAGGCTTTCTCTCCTGTAGCAGATGCAAATCTGAAAAACACGGCCATCACTTCTCTTCTTGGAACAACATGGACCCTAAAAAACAGCCAACCGTTCTTGTGTCTTTAACCCAAATAGAGGAGATGCTTATCTACACGGGTCAATCCATTACTACAAGTCACCCAAGTACATGGAGGACAATACAAATACTCATGACACACCATAAGTTTCCTGCAAAACATTACTTCAATAGCAAAGTACCTACCACACCACCTTGGAGATTTGGACATAGTACATCATACAAAGGAAAGGATATAATTTACAAAAGTATGAATTCTACGTTAGTAGATCTCATGTTTGGGCAGCCTTGCAATATAAAATCCAACATGATCCATACTACAAAGATGTCTTAATCAACCATGATGCCCTTTCCTCCCTACCATCTGAACTATCAAATGTTTCCTCGTGTCTTAACACAACCACCATTGAATTTCCCCAAATGCAAAATTCCTCTACAGCTCATGGTATTGATGTTTCCACTGACCCTGACGAAACGTATGAACACTCATCCTCTTTCGTGCCAATACCCCACAATTCAGGAATAGAAGAAGAGGAAATCGAATAGTTCTTTCTTAACCACGATGGTAACACCCCATTTACCATGCCATGGCCAGAGCTTGGCCTGTCACCTATAAATGAATACAATACAGAGGGCCTGTTCTCAATGGCCTTCCAAACTTTGTTTCCGAATGGAAAAGCAATGTGGCAAAAACCCTGCATGAAAGAAGTTCCAATGCATGAATATGCTCTTCATTTGATGTGCTACCATGATGGTCATTTCAGTTCACACCCACGATTTCGCTACTTCCTTCTAAACCTCATAATGCAACACAAAAGTCAGTCCACAACTATAGTTTTCATGAAACAGAACATCAAATCAGGAATCCCTACAACAATTGGAAATCTGTGAAGACAACTATTGGAATGCCCCAAAGATAACCTCCTAGACAGTCTAATGCGGTTTGGATTGAGACTTTGAGGGACACATTCATTCTTGGCAAAAAGTAGAAGCGAGCTTTCAGATATGGTGGAACAATTGGGGACACCAACCTTATTCTTCACTCTAAGTGCTACAGACACTAAATGGCTAGATCTCCATAGTATTATGTATGGTGAATGCCCTACTGATCCTCAAGCTACACAACATTGGAGAACACTTAACATTTTTTCAAACCCTCATCAAGTATCAGCATACCTACATCGTAGATTCACAATATTTTGTGAAGAAATATTGTAGAAGGAACTTGGAGCAGTAGACTATTGGTACAGGTAACAAAATCTATTATTTAATAAGTTTTTTCCAGGCTACATAGCTAATATTTATGTTCTCTCATCTCGCGAAGGTATGAATAGCAACATAGAGGCTCCACACGTCCACGGTTTATTGTGGCTCGAGAACGCACCTAAATTTGACCCAATGGATTGGGAGGATACAAATGTTATTGAGGAAACAAAATAATACTTTGATAATTTCATGTCTGCCTGGAACCCCCGTCAGGCTTGCAACCACTTGGATTTTGTTCGCAGGTCACTACTAGATGACCCCTGTTTTCTAGATACAACACAAATACTATCCTCCTCCCCACATGCAGACCTTGAAGAATTGCTTAATCATGTTCAACACCACACAAAATGTTCAGAAAAAACATGCTTGCATAGAAAGCAATCATAGTTGCAGTGCAGGTACAACACATCAATGGGCCACACAACCTACTTCATCCCTGCTCATTAAAAGTGATGGGAAAATTAAGTACCTCCCTTCGAGAAATGATGATAGAATGAACATACAAAATCAAACTATGATATCCATATGGAGAGAAAATGTCGATTGCCAATCGGTACTTTCTCGTCATGCAGTTCTGAAGTATATTACAAAATATGCTTCAAAAGCAGAGCAACGTTCAGAAACCTATCACCAAATTCTATCCATATTTTCAACAGATGTTGACGCAGATACACCAACACACATTGCAATTCAAAAAATTCTCATAGAGATCATTGTTGAACATGACATAAGTGCACAAGAAACATGCCACATGCTGCAAAAATTGCCACTTGTTATGTGCAGTCATTCGTTTGTATCATTAAATGTTGGAAAAAAAATCTTGAGACATTTCGTTGAAAGTGACACCGATGTACAAGAAAAAACCACCTTCTTGGATGCATATAGAGTTTGCACTGCAACCATGGAACACCTACCACTTATTCAGGTTGCTCGAGATTGGAGCTACATCAGGAACCGTAAAGGAGATAAATGGAAACTGCGGTCAACTAAAGCAATTGTTTCGGGTCCACCCAAGATTTGTGGATGTCCCAACTCAGGATTCAATGTCATATGACCTTTTCTATTGGTCAAAACTCCTTTTATACAAGCCTTTCAGAAATATTGCCTTCAGAATTTGGCTCAAGTCCACATGACATCAACAGCATTTGGGACATGTTCAAACACAACTACAGACCATGACATGTTTTACACACTACCGCAGACACAAGATATGAAACATATGTTAGTTATGACTTAGAGGTCGAATGCAGTATTCAACATGAACCATTGCCTGAATGGAAAGTCTTTGCACAACTTCGTCCAGGAAACAACACGGGTCTTAATAGTATTGAGATGTTGGGGAAACGAGATTTTGACATACACAATAATTGGAACATACATGGCGTTCCACATGATTTGCAGATAACTGGTTCATCATTCATCAAGAGAGAAAAGGCAAACACAAATAACACCAACATACAGGCCACACCACCATCTACCACACTGCCTTTGTCTTCAGAACAACAACTAGCTCTTGATACCATACTACATCATTCATCAAACAAAACACTTCTACCTCCATTAAGATTGATAATTCAAGGAATAGCTGGCATAGGAAAATCATTTCTGATAAATAAAATCCAGAATTCATTTACAACAGCATCAACCACATCTCCCTCGCCACTCCTTCTACTCGCCCCTACCAGTGTTTCAACATTCAACATCTTCGCACCCACAATCCATGCAACCCTCCGTATTCCAATCAAATAATTAAAACCCCTTGAAGGCCAAGCATTATCATATTTTCAAGAGTCACTAAAACATATAGAATATGTTCTTATTGATGAAATGAGTTTCATCAGCCCAAAGTTGCTAGGAAAAATTGACAGTAGGCTACGCGAGGCTTTCCCACACTCAAAAACATCTAAATTTGGAAACAAATCAGTCATCCTCCTCGGCGACCTCGAGAAATTACCACCGGTTATGGACAATCCTATTTATGCAAGTAAATCCTATGGAGCCATCCTTTGGAAGGGATTTCATTCTTCCATTACATTACAAACTATATTTCGGCAACAAGGAACAATCGATGCACAAGTTTCATTTCGTAATTTACTACTCAACATGCAGAGATTCAACCCCTCTTATTGAGGACTGGGAACTCCTAATGTCTCACACAGACACAAACCTAACTCAGCAAGAGCTAAATTTTTTTAAGGATGCACCACATTTGCTTGCAACAAATGACCTCGTGGACTCCCACAACCTTCAGATGCTGAAGGCATTGAATGTTTCGATCACCTAATCCATTGCAAAAAGTAATAGGTGGGCTGGACCAAGAAATCCTAATGACGATCAATTGGAGCACAAAGTTTTGTTGTGCAAACAACAAAAAATCATGCTTATTGCAAATTTATGGGTTGATGCAAGGATAATTTTAGTGGTAAATATTCGTAATATGGGGAAAATTTCATTTTAGGAAAATTTGAAAAGGCAATTTTTTTGGAGCGGGTCGGTGTCCTATTCGCCTAAAATATACATTATATTTTTTTTGTGGTCGGCTTCACCTTCATTTGAAAACATCTCCTATAAAAGCCTAGGTGATTCGTCGAGGTAGTATACCACAAGTAGCTTACCAAATTACTGATACCATGAAGTTTGAACTCGTATACTCTTAAGCACCAGAGATTGTTGTTAGCTTGTTAGGGTTAGTTGTTGATGTGCAACAGGGACATAGTTGATGCATGACAAATAGGTATTACAGATGCGTGACAAGGAGATATTGCAGAAACATGATAAAGGGGTAAGTCTTGCACAAGAGTGTAACAGAGGGAGTTGGCACACGATAGAGACAGATTTGACATGCGACAGAGATAGTTGACACCTTGGTGACGCACGGTAGTTTCATTTGATGCCTTGTTGATGCGTGACATGGATTATTGATGCGCTTTTGACGCATGACAAAGGGTTAGTTGTTGACGTGCAACAAGGAGTCGCTACTTGGTTCTTTTACTGACGCAGGACTCTATTCAGAATAATGGAAGGTGCTAGTCTTAAGAATGTAAAGACCCTAAAAGTAACTAAGAAATCTCAAAAATCGTTGTTTAAGTTTTTTGGAAAATCTACAGATACAGATATTGAAAATACCAGCAAACATAAAGATGCCACCCGAAAGAATTAGAATATTGACTGTATGGAAGGTATTATTGAGGTGGACATGCATTCTGTACAGTATCAAACAAATGACACCTACGATAATATGTCCAGATCTTGAAGATATTCTTCAAATGTTGGGGTGTCAACCAGAAGTGCATCAAGATATCTCACATATAAATACTCAACAAAATGGAACACAAAAATCAAATTCAAATGCTGGTTCACGAAAGAGGAAACCAGGTGATTGTGATATTGCTCAAAACTCTACTCAAAAAAGTAAAACATTGAAAACAAACAAGAATATGTGGACCATTGGCTATGTCATACAAGTTTGATCGGGCTAGCTAAATTTCTATTTATCGAGCCTGTACAATCATCTAATTCTAAAGAGATCCCATTTGAATGTACATGTACAATATGTACATAGAAATTGGGAAAGCAACAAAAAATGCAAATGAAGCTGGATACTATAGAAAAACATTGTGGAAAACAAGATTTGACTGTAACGGGGGCAGATGGCTAGAAAATCCAAACACATAGGTGGAAAACTGAAAAAGAATGCATGCATGTAAGATATGTAGCGGAATATGAGGCAGAGCAGAAAAAAAGTAGACATCTCTTAGAAAAGGGAGGAACGATCACATTACATATTGGTAAGATGAATCAAACAAATCTACATGTAAAACTCATACAATTCTCTACTCTATTTCACATACTAAAAAAAGGAAGACTAATTTCAGATTTCCTCAATTTCAAAGTTTTGTATCAATATAATGGAATTCTGAATGTACCTTAGTCTCATTGGTCTGAAAGTAGTGGATGGGAAATGGGAAAATGCCTTTCAATGATAGAGAAGGAATATTTGAAAGAGAATGTAAAAGTATCAAATTTTATCTCTCTTTCAATTGATGAAGTGACAGCAGTCGACTACACTACATGGGTATGTATCCATGTCTATAATTTAGAAAATCATATAAGGACACCTCATCTGTTGGGTGTTATGAAAATGGTTGAAAACTGTAATGCTGAAAACCTACATAAAATAGTTGTTTCTCATTTGAAATATATTGTTGGAATGACTGATTATGAAAATGCTACAAATTTGGAATGCATTGGAGCAGATGGTGCATTTGTCATGCAAGGTCACCGAACATGGTTGTTTGTTGGATTACAAACAACAGTTGCCCCATACATGCTACCAATTCACTATATGGTTCACAGAATGAATGTAGCATATAAAATGGTAAGCAACCACGAAAATGTTGATAAATTAGAAGACCTTATAAGAGAACTTCATGCCCATATAGCAAGATAACCAAAGCAATTTCTTGAGTTCTCAAAAATTTGCAATTGGAATTACAGATGGCAAAAACATTCTGAAAGATGTTGAGACTAGATGGATCTGTTTGGATCACACCCAACTTGCATGCAGAGTTCATGAGGAGTATCCTTCATTGGTTGGTTTCATGCAAAAATACCATCATGAAGTTGATAGGGTGAGGGATCTTGTTGTTCCAGTTAACTAATTTGGAGATATTTCTTACATTGGTTGGTATTCTTCCAGTGTTACAGGAGATCAATACACTGATGAATAATGCATAACGAAGATTAATCTATATTGTAGATTTTATACGGATGAGAAAAATGGTATGTCAAAGTCTTGATATCTTGTATTGTTCCCAAGATAGTGTTGATACACCTATTTTTGAGAATTGGAAAGCTTTATTAGATCTTAAAAATCCCACTAAATATTTGAGATTTAATATCCACGATCACCTCTGCATCACTGTTAATGGGAGGGACATACCACTGCACATTTTGCAAAAATGTCAAGATATTACTTAGGATCCAAATGAGAAGATGTTCCCGTGACACGTAATCTCTTTGAGTTTATTATAGTTGAAACAAGAATAAAGCTTTAGAAAAGTTCAGAATCCTTATCATCAAAAATTAGAGAACGTTTCTCCAAAGATAAAATTCTCGAAGCCATGGGTGTGATGAATCCTAATTTTTGGAATACTTAAGGTAGTCGTGCTCACTTTGTAAGAAAGCATTTCCATAAATCCATGGGTATAATAATGGAACATTTTGTAAAGACTTCAGAGTTCAAGGGTAAAGAAATCAAAGGTATATTGAATGCTGATTTATTAAAATTTCAATGAAATTTTTTTACAACAATGAGGAACTGTACGACGGAAAATTGACATACGAGCATGGGAATCTACAAGTGACTCTTCCTCGCACCCGACCTCCCGAGGTCGTGCCAAGACAGCCGGTGGGTATGGAATATGTATGGGATGCAGAAAAACTAATTAGGCAATCTAATGTCTTCAATACGCACTAGTGGAATTTGTGAATCTAAGGCAAAGAAGGCCCTCCTATCTTGAACTGGTGTGATAGATCGGTCAGCAAGGATGACTGCTCGAAGGCTCCAATCAATATCAAGCTTTGGCGTGATTCGATCCATGGGTTGTGGAATACGTGGAAAATGACCCGGGATAGTTTTGAGATAATTTAAGAAAGCATCTATTTTAAAATATCTAGAATGACAACAAAAATAATAATTTAAAAAAAAACAAAATAACCGAGTGTAGCTATCTATCTGTGTAATTTGTAGATCTATTCCAAACAATAAAATAGCTTATCTAATCTATTTGCAAGATTCTCGATCCTACCTCAGAAGTGAGAAGTGAATCATAGTTTCTAAGAAACTATCAATCCCCACAGCTTCCCTGGAAATATCGAGAATAGAATTTACTAAAATAAAGCAATTAACTACTCTATTTGATATGATTCTAACTATAAATTTGAAAGCTAGAACTTGGATTCTGCAGAAAAGTGGCGAATCCGATGATGTGTGTGACCTTGTCCCCTCAGTGTGATCTCCTTGTTCCTTCGTGTTCGTGTGGATCTAGAAAAGCATGTAATACTAGCATCAATAGAAGTAGATATTGGGACAAAGGTAGCTCAAGACACAGACTGAATATAATGCGAGTAGGAGAAGGATAGCACAAGAGTACAAAGCTTGGCTTATGCAATTCCTAGTGGGATCTATTGCGAGTCATGCAACATAAAGCGTCCAGAACCTGAAACTATCCTGTTTGAGGAGAAAAACCTACAACTTTAATGGCTTCCTAAGCTATTCTACTCCAATGGATTGGATGAAATAACAACACTGCCTGCACAAGATGTATTTGTGGCTTACCAACAGTAAAAAAATGCTAACAAAGCATGCAATGAACTAAACTATGAATCTTAAGCAAAATAAAAGACTGAATTACTGAAATGAGAAGATGAGAAGTGAATGAGGGGCCATTTGCTTGAGCACAAGCCAACTATTTATATCATTTGCATTTACCCAAGGTAAAATCCAAATGGAACTCTTAAACTATAAACAATGGCAAAACACTATCCCAGGGAACCAAAATCATAAATGCAAGCTTATGGCAGTGAAATAAAGCTGGTAAAACGTTGAATTTAAGTGAGTCATGTTAAAAGAGATTTCTGGAAAATGCGTAAAGGACCGTCGCCCTGAGCAGGGCGGCAATTACAGGGCCGCCACCCAAGTAGGGCGGCGGTTTCGTCACTGAAGAGAAAAAGGCTAAGAGAAGAGGGGAAAAGGGAAAAACAAAGCACGCGGGGGCTAAGCGAGGCATGTGGGATGTTAACACACACTTGGAGAACTTTTCCAGATCCCGAACACCTTGCGGGGAGACCTGTATCATCATTAGGGCACGTGTCACGTTGTTCTGGCAGTACAATACCTTACAATTTTGGGTATGTACATATTGCCCCCTCGGAGAAGCGTTTTAGCCATCAAGAGGCATAAAACGGTGGGTCTGAGTATGGAGGTCCCGAAATGGGAAGTTAGAATTTATACCTGATACATCCATGTGTTGAAATGATGCCATCCAAAATTCCTGTTGCCTGTAAAACGAAAAGAGAACTCAAGTGCAGATAGACTCAATAGTTTGAAAAATAAACGCTAAAATAACAGGGAATGAGAACGTACCATTTGTGCGGGGATAGGAACTTACCTCCGTCAGCGCTCCAACCTGTGAAAAATTCATTTTAAAACGAATCAGAGCGCTATATATATAAAAAGGGGGCCCATTTTCCTATTCATTTGTGCAAGTCGATTTGATTGATTTTGAGCTTTGGGACCCATGGTGACGGTTTCTTGCGTGAGTAGAGTCAAAACGTCCGCGACGAGATAGCAATCATGCCTCCATGTGCGGCACATTGACCCGTGAGATCACATGTTAGTTTTCTTCAGTTTATCCTTTTTACCACCTTAAATTTGAAATGGTAAATACTTTGTCATGGGGGGGTAATTTTTGAAAATGTTAGTGTTGAAAGGTCCACCTAGGGGGGCACTTACTGGGTAGGATTTTTTTTAGGTAAAATGGTCATTTTTTACGTTTTTTAGGATTTTTAAATTTAAAAACCCGCGTGGGTTTTCAGACCATGACGGCCACCCTGCCCAGGGCGGCGGTTACATGATCGCCGCCTTGCGCAGGGTGGTGGTTACATGACCGCCACCCTGCCCAGGGCGGCGGTTACACAACCGCTGCCCTGAAGGCGGCGGTTACAAAACCGCCCCCTTGCTTAGGGAAGTGGTTTTGCACAGAATGCAAAAGGAACCTCTTTTTGAGATTGTATTTGTATTTTTAACATTTCTACGTGCTTTCATGATTTTTCCAGTATTACTTGGATGCTAACTTTCTTTGTTTTGTGTGTTTTTGGGTGTATGCAGGCAAGAGAGGAGTATATCCGGTGGAGTAGAGAGAGGGAGTGTGATTGACTCCCAGGGGTTCTAGATGCCCTCTCACAAGATGAGGAGGACACTCTTCAGCGGGTTGGGATACTACGCATTTCATGCGTGCCCCACATTACACCATCTAGCCACATCCTTTGTGACTTGTTCTCATACTGGGATGCAGATCGGAACACCTTCCGATTACCAGGGGTCCGCGGTGAGTGGACTATTACATTGGAGGATGTCTATCATATTCTGGGGGTCCCGATTATTGGGAGACGACTCACCTTAGAGACGGCAGGTTCACGGGCACAAATTGCACAGTGGGCTACATATATGGGAGATGCAGCCATCTCCACGGGGTCAAAGAAGGGGGTTAGAGTTTGATCCATTCCTACTTTACCCATCCCCTTACTTCGCCAAGCTATCATGGGGATCCTTGCCTCGAGACTGATCGGGGACAAGGGAGGAGATACTTTGTTATACTTCTGGTCCCCTATTATTACACAGATAGAGGGACATGGTCGGATATATGCCTGGGGAGCAGACATTCTTGGGACCACCTACCATGACTTATATAGGGTGGTCCATTTACAGGGGCAGTCCTTGAGTCACCCGACCCTAGTTATGAGTTGGGTCTATGAGCACTTCATCCCCTATGGCAGAGGTGTAGAGGTGACAGATCCACAGAGCTGTGAGGGCAGCCAGATGGACAGACATGTCAGTGCTTAGAGCACCTCACCAGCCAGTTGCCTCCCTGACTACTGCCGACATGGAGGCCACACCATACTAGATTATGGCAGGTATATGGGGCGAGGAGGCTCTTACCTTGATCTCCTGCTCTACCACAGGGCAGCTTATTGATAGAGTGGGGCGAGTGGAGATGCACCCCTTTGGCCGAGTTCCTCAACAGTTGGGCTTACCATACATGGGTATGCTTCCCCCAGTGGCGCCAGTATACAGATCAGTCCGAGAGGCCAGAGGGGGGCCTAGAGGCCAGGGTTGGATAGTGGTTACTCCTAGCATTCCTATTGCAGTAGGAGGATAGTTCGTGCCAGAGGGAGAGCTGGTGCGCCTCAGGCACCTTTGCTTCAGATTTCTACGGGTCTTGCCTGTAGCAGTGATGACCCCATTGAGGTAGACTCCGAGTCTGAGGAGTTTACGGGGGGAGATAGAGGAGGAGACCGAGGACAGTGAGCCTGAGTGGCATGATACCCAGGATATCATGCAGGCGGAGAGGGCTGAGTAGAGTGCAGAGAGGGTGACTCTAGTTTCAGAGGAGCCACTCTCCCAGGGCCATGGGGAGGATGAGTCTTTTGCGGGGCATTACGTTGCTCCAGCCACATGAGCATCCCCTCAGTCGATAGCGGCATCCGTGGCGGGCGCTAATCCCATAGATCCATCTTGGAGGCTTGGTGATCCAAGTAAGTTACCCTCTCTCCCTTCTAGTGTTTATTTCTTTATTAGGATCTCCTTAGTTGCCATCTTTATCTTTTAATTTCTTGTTTAGTTTCTAATTTGTTTTCTCCTTTGTTTGCAGAGACCACCGATGAGTGACAGGACTTGATTCACAGGGTATGCACTGATACCCTGATGATTCCCATGGAGAGGACCAACGCGCAGAGCTGTCCGTGGATGTTGGGGATCCCTCAACAGCCAGTAGACATACCGACGTCTTCGCTCTAGTCTGGCATGTGGCCAGGATGGTATCGACCCTTCGTACAGAGTTAGCGGGGTACAGGACGGTTGAGCGCTTGATGAGGAGCCATTCTCGTGGTGAGACTGTGGCTGCCCCTTGGGATCCTAAGCCCTCTGTGCATTCAGAGCACCAGTGTAGCCGGAGTCCTAAGCATGGGCGTGCATCTTCAAAGGGATCTCATAGGGATTGAGAAGCCACTTGGCTCTCGTAAATTTTGTACTATATATTCTTTTGTATATCCCGGGCTCTTTGAGCATTTTGACCATGCCTAGTGCATGATGGCATTGTATATAAACATTGATTATTTATATATATGCATTCGCTCTGGATCAAAATCTTGGCATTCATGGCTTTCTTTCTATTTCCAGTTTCCTCATGTATGCTATGATGTATGTTTATATGTTTCTTTTAGAATATATGCAATGGTGAACAAATGATGCAAGTGTTTTACTTTCCTTTTGTGTTTCATGATGCTAATATATGATGATGTATATATAATGTGATTTTGAATCTTATTTTCTGTAAGCAATTTTGGATAGTTTATGTTTGTTTTGGCAAAGTGATGAGAATAAACCGGTATGATGAACAGAAAAACTTGCCCCTACCCCCAACTCCACGCAACTAGTAAGATGCGAGGGCTTATCACCAAGAGTTGGGAAGGGCGCAAGTTATGAGGTGTAGTGAAATGATAGTGATGAAAGACAGAAAAAGCTTTGGTGGAACCAAATTAGGACACCACAAGTCTACTCCACTCGAGTGACTTCATAGTTTTGGATGTAGCTTGCTTTGTAGTTTATCCAGACTTAGACCCATAGATGGCCACATAGTAGACAAAATCTTGGTTTTTAGGATTTTAACTCTCTTGGGATTTTGAAAATCTGATTCATTTGTTTTTTACTCAAAGTTTCAAATTTTGAATTGTTTGTGTATGACCTTTTGCATTTATTTGTCGAGAGGACCCCCTACACTTTGCCCCATGCTACTAGTAAGAAGCGTGGGTTTATCACTGTGGGAAAAACATAGGCGAGTAAGGGAATTTCCATCCTTCCCCAACCCTACGTCACTAGTAAGAGATGGACGCTCATCACCAAAGGTTGGTGGGGCAAGGAAATGTGTAAAATTAAAATTTTCTGTTTGATCAATGTTTGACTTGTTTATTTGAGTAAAATTTCAATATGTTTTTATTTCCAAAGAGATATACATATGGGATAGATGTGACACCATGAAGCTTCTAGAACAGACCATAGGCAAGACACCTACCCTAAGAAGAAACCAATAGTGAGAATAAACTTGTAGATCTTGGTATGGTTACCGTTAAGACTTCGTCATGTCTAGCTTTATTTGATAAAATGATTCCGAGATAATTTGATGATATCATGAAAATGGAGAAGTATGATTAGAGATTTTATGCCAACAACATCATGAGTTTGTAATGAATTGCTTTGATAATAGATTCCTTGATCACAATTTGTGTACGAAACAAGTGGACAATATGATCCTAATCCATACGAAAATGCAATGTAGATAGATATATAAGTAGTGCTAGATGTTTACGCGTAGAAACACTTGAGGTGTAGGGAATTAACTGTTTCACCAAATTCCTCACCTTCTAGCGTACATGAAAGATATTCACCATTTCCATAGTCCTTCATGACTCGGTATGGGCCCAACCATTTAGGCCGGAACTTCCTTCCTTCGCTGGTCTTCTTGTCGATCTGGCTATCCAGCCTTAGAACTAGATCACCTTCATATATGTCGTGTTCATAGACTTTATTGTTATATTGTCATCACATCCGGTCAGCATAGACTTTGTGACGCTTTTCAGCATCTAACCTAGCTTCATCTAGGCTTTCTAATTGGGAGAGACGTGCTTCTCTGTAAGCGTCTTCATCCAGAATCCCTTGTAATGAAATGCCGAGACTGGGTATTTCAACCTCAAGTGGGAGAACTGCCTCTGCTCTGAATACTAGCGAGAAAGGAGTTGCTCCCGTTGGTGTTCTTATTGAGGTTCGGTGGGCCGATAAGGGCAGATATAACTTTAAGTGCCAATATCGTTTGTTTTCTTTCACTATTTTAAGGAGAATAGATTTTAGTGTTTTATTCATCGCTTCAGCCTGTCTATTGGCTTGAGGGTAATACAAGGAAGCCGTATGATGGCTTATCTTAAATTTATTGCATAGTTCGTGAACCTCTTCATTCTTAAAAGAAGTTCCATTATTGGAGATAATGATTTGTGGGATACCGTACCTGCAAATTATTTAGTTCAAAATGAACTTGGCGATTACAGAACCAGGTACAGTAGTAAGAGGCATAGCCTCTACCCATTTGGTAAAATATTCGGTGGCCGTGATTATAAAACTATGGCCGTCTGTGGATGAGGGAGATAATTTCCCTATTAAATCTAGGCCCCATGTAGAAAAGGGCCATGGAGTAGTGATTGGTTGCAGAGCTTGTGCCGGCATATGGATCTCATGGGAGAATTCTTGGCACTTATGACACTTGCGCACAAACTCTACTATGTCATGTTCTAGAGTAGGCCAGAAATAGCCCATTCGATGTATTTTACGAGCGGTGGCATGACCACCGAAGTGGCCTCCACACATTCCACTGTGGGATTCATGGAGAATCATCTTGGATTCTTCCGTGTTGACACATCTTAGGAGCATTCCATCGAATGCTTTCCGATAGACCACTTGCTTTATAATGATGTATTTAGCTACGATAATACGTAACCGCCTTCTTTATTGTGGTGTAGCTCCTTCTGGATATGTATGGTCCATGATACAATTAATGATATCAGTGTACCAGGGACACTCAGAGATAGAGGGTCGGGTTTCGATGTAGTAGACACACTCATCTGGAAAATATAAATCTACTAAATCGCCTCCATCTAATGGGTTATCTGCTAACCAATCTGCGATGATTTTTCCTTTAACCGACTTCTGATTTACAAATGTTAATTCGTATTCCCCCATTAAGGTTATAAAACGTCAAGCCTTTTTAAACGACCCTTGTGTGAGGAAAGTTCGTAAATGGTCCGTTTTTACCATGACCCTTGTTTCTTGATTTAGCATATAATGTCTTAGGCATTTGGTTGCAAAAACTATGGAAAGGCATTCTCATTCTGATTGGGTATAACGTGTTTCGTAGTCGAGCAACGTTTGGCTAATGAAATAAATCACGCGTTCCCTCTTGTCATCGTCTTCTTGAGCTAGCATGCAGGCTAACGAGACATTGGTAGCCTGTGAGTATAAAATTAACGGGTGATCTAACTTAGGTGGCATTAGCGTAGGTGGTGACAACAAGAAACACTTAACTGCGTCGAAAGCTTTATTGCAATCTTCAGTCCAATCGATGCTATAGTCTTTCCTGAGTAAATTTTTTGATTGGATGTATGGCGAAACTTAAGTCTAAGATGAATCTTCGGATTGCACCCAGCTTTCTGAGAAACGACCTGATTCTAGATTCATCCGAAGGTGGAACCATTTCGAGGACAGCCCGAATTTTGGTTGGGTCAACATCTATCCCTCATGACGATATGATGTAACCGAGGAGCTTCCCTCATGTTACACCAAAGATGCATTTTTCTGGATTTAGCATGACTCCGTATTCAATCAAACGTGAGAGAATGATGCGGAGTACTTCCGGATGGTCACAACGCTTCTTGGCCTTAGCCAACAGGTCATCTACGTAGGATTCCATGATTTTATGAATTAAATCATGAAATATATATGTCATAGCTCGCTGGTATGTAGCACCAGCATTTTTGAGACCAAATGGCAAGATAACATAGCAATAAGTTCCCCAAGGAGTTATAAATGTGGTTTTAGCTTGATCTTGTTTAGATATTTTGATTTGATTGTATCCCGAGAATCCATCCATGAGAGACAAAATTTAAAACCCAGCTGTTGCATCAACAATGACATCAATGGATGGCGACGGGAAATCGTCTTTAGGACATGCTTTGTTGATGTCTCGGAAATCTATGCAGATGTGTATCTTTCCATTCTTCTTGAGAACGGGAATGATATTAGATACCCATTGGGAGTAACCGACTGGCTTGATGAATCCTACTTGGTGGAGTTTTATTACCTCCTCTTTTACCATGAGAGCTACCTTGGGTTTCATGGGTCTCAATTTTTGTTTAACTAGATTTGCATCAGATTTAGTGACGAGGTTGTGCACCGCGATGTGGGGTGCAACTCCTGTCATTTCCTTATAATTAAATGCAAACACCTTCTGATGTTATTTGAGGATCTGATTGTGTATTTCTACCTCCTCTGGGGTTAAAGAGGACCCTAGTTTCAATATCTTTGGTTCGTCTTCCGTTCCGATGTTAATATCAATTGTTTCTTCGATCAAAGAGGCGTTACCCTCTTCAAACTCAGGTGGCACTGGAGGTAAATCCAAATCATCCCCATTTTCTACTGTGCATATGCTAGGTTCCATTTGTGAGGGAAGATCCATCATGGGATTTCCGATGTAGGAAGACGAATGTGGGATTAAGGACAAATCTATCATATGATAGGAGAGATGTAGTGCTGTATAGGCATTTAAGTAATCTAAAGTGGCCATGTCACTATCAACATGGTCTAGGATAGTAGATTCCTTTCCGTTTAAAAGAGAATTTGTCATTGTCTTTATCAATGGTTCATCACGAAGGGATACCATGAAACAGGTATCCTCTAACTCATTGCTTGGAGTAAAATGTGATGCTGAAGTTGCTATTGAATCAGTGAGAAGATTTTTCTCTCATGGGATTGCTTCAATTGATATGAAGTCAAATTCCTTGCTTAAATCTAATACAAATTTTTTGTAAAGTTGTAAGTGCTCGACTTTGGTTTCATATACCTCAGAGACTTGGTTTACTACTAATTGCAAGTCTCCTAAGACTCTGATGTTATCAACACCAATTATCTTACCTAAGATGAGGCCAAGGAGGAGGGCTTCGTACTCAATGCCATTGTTTGTGCACTCGAAATTTAGTTTAAAGGTAAAAGGTAAGACTTTTCGTTCAGGGGAAGTAAAGATTACACCTGCCCCCCACTCCGTAACGACATCTAGCTCCATCAAAATGGAGTATCCAATATTTAGCTGGGAATATGGATGGTGGGATATCTGTTGTGTTTGTATATTCTACTTCTACCATACAGAGATCCTCTGCTGGAAGAGAGCCAATGCCTAGGGAATATCCTATGCCTACTGAATCGAATGCTAAGAATATTGGTAGATCAATGATCTTTGCAGTAGTTCCTAATGATACTGCTTCTACAGTTTTAGCCTCATCTTTGGGGGTTGGGGTTGCTTTGGCTAGGCTCATAGTTTCAAGATCTGTTGTAGGTACCAACTTTTCTTTTGTTTTTGCATCGGTAGGCTTATTAAGTTGGTTTGTTGGTAGTTCAAACTCCAAGTGTACGCCTGGTTTTTTCTTTAAGTCAGCTAGGTCTACATCAAATGGTTTTAGATCACCTTTGGCCACAAATACCTTTCATAAATGTAAAAACCTTACTTCTTGAAATAATTTAGAAGGGATTGCCTTCATGCGGTATATCAAATGTCAACCGAGGATCATATTGTAGTTAGTTTCCTGATCTATGATATAAAACTCAGTCAAGATGGTTTTAGGTCCTAAGGTGACCGGTAATATTATAGTTCCAACCGAAGTGGCTTTAAGACTATCATAGCCCCTTAGTGTATTTCGAGTTGTGGAGCAATTGGTTTCTCCATACCCTAGCTTTTGGAGGAAAGAGAAGGGGACTATGTTAACTTCTGCCCCATCGTCAACCATTGCACGCTTTACATAGTTGTTATAAACCCATACTTGCAAATGTAAGGCTGGATTACCTCGGCATGTGATCTCAGCATCTGTCAGCATTTTTTTTATCTCGAATATGAATTTGACATCCCTATCTGCCTGCCCTGGAGGATGAACATCAAAGTCCACATGATTTACCTATGTTTCAGGTGGTGGAGTGATGTTAATTAGACAACCTAAAACTATTGCTTCTAAAAGAGCAGCCCTGTGGGCAGGAGAGTTCTTTAGTAAGTCTAAGAATGAAAAGTGCGAGAAGGTTTTTGTTAGGTCGTTAATCAAATCATAGGCTCCCACAGGTTTTACTACGATTTGTTGGATGTCATCTGCCTCTGGCAGGTGGCTTGGACTTGGATGAGAGAAATACTCTCGTGTCCTTGTTATAGCTTCGATGGGCAGCTCGGCATCTAACTCCACTAAACTGACTACCTTAGGTTCATGGCTGACTTCCTAGTTGCAGCGCAACTAATGGATTTAGCGAGGTCAAGGCTTCATAATCATTGTTTCCTGTCATTAAACCCTTGTTCGTCCCAGTTAGATTTATCCTGTTGTTATCGTGATTTGGGAGTGGATCATTAAAGATCTTCAGGGGTGAGTTTTGAGGGGAAACTGCCCCTGAAAAGGTACTTGACATTGGTGACCTAGGATCTGCTAAGAACATATCCATGAAAATTTATTTTTGTTCATCTGGTAAGCATTGCATGAATTTGTTGTAGTCACGGCACGTTCTAGTGTCATGGCCCCAAATTTTGTGGAAACCACAATACGGATTAGGATTGTAATTCCTAGTTTGTTGGTTTGGTGTGTATTGTGGCCCAAAATTTTGATCAAAACCGTTGTCTATTAAAATTTTGCGTTTGTGGTCTTTGGTTTGAATTTTGGTTTTGGTACATAGTTGAATTTTTTCTTGGACCCTGTATGGGATTTCGCTATTGTTGTGGATGGTTAAAACCCACTGTATTGATTGTTGGGGTAAATTTGTTGTTTCGTTGTTTGTTTATTTGTGATGGAGTATTGACAACATTTACCTTCTTAGGCTGGTCGATTACTCCATCTATTGTTACACCCTGATTTTTGTTAAGGAATTTAGGTCCTTGATTGATGTTCATGGTAGTAGGATAAGTTGTAGTGTTCTGGTTGGGGGAGATTAACCTCCCATTTGCTCCATATTTTTTGTGACCATTATCAATTGCGGCTTGATCTATTCGAAGAGCACTCTCCAGTACTTCATCGTAAGTTCTTAATGGGAACTTCTGGACTTCTTCCTTTACTTCTCTGTTAATTGAATGAAGGAATAAATCACATAGTTCCATTTGATCCATATTTGGAGCACTTGCCGAAGAATAAAGAACTGTACGCCACCTTTGGATGAAATGGGCGATAGATTCGTTGTGTTCTTGTTTGATGTGTAAGAACTCTCTGATTCCTGTTCTTAATAATTTTTTCATGTTGAAGGCCTTGATGAACTCTGACATAAGTTGTTTGAATGACTGTATGGAAGCCTCAGGTATTCTATAACACCAATCAAGAACGATGCCTTCCAAGGTTTTGGGAATATTTTAGTAACAACCCCATCCCATGGGAGTAGTTCTCGAATGGATGTAGCGTAAGCTTTGATATGCACATTTGGATCTCCCTCTCCTTTATATTTGGGAAAATCAGGAAGAGGTCTTGGAAGCATGACGCTTCGTATGGTGAAATCCAAGGGCTCTTTCAAATATTCTAAGTACGTCCCTATCGCATATGTTTCGACCATTGATGGTGCCTATTGAGGGAGCGGTGGTGGAATGGTTTGTTGGTATGGCACAGCGTATGCATTGGCAGGGGCATAAGGAAGCCCCTGTGTTTGAGAAAGCATGCCAAGAGAGGAGAACATATCCACTTGTGGTGATTTGGAGAACATGTTTAAGTATGACGGGGTACTGTCCATGAATGGATTGTTCTGTACTAGACCGGGAGGAACAGTGCTAGAGATGGTGGGTCTAGTTGGCGTTTGTTGTGAATACTGAGGAGTCATTCCTAATGTGCCTAATCCTGTGAGGAGATCTACTTGGCTAGGATGATGTGGAGGATTGGAACTTCCTGTTTGCATGAATTGTGAATTTTGACTTGCTTGGGCAATTTCTAATCCTCTAACCTTTTCTACTAATGTTGAAATGATTTTATTTGGTGAAGTCACAGTGTTTTGCCGTAGTGGAATTTTTTGTATACCATGGTTTTATATAGGCACGTGATACCCCGCTATTAATTGATCACTATCTTGCCAAGTTTCTCCGAGGGTATTTCCTATATGCAGTGGCATAGAGGTATTTTCTTGAAAAGAGAGCTCGGGTTGTTTTTGTAAACCTCCTACAGGTGGATACATACTTCGAGAACGTTGGTCGTTCCTGGCATAACATACTGAATATTCATCATCTAAACCTCGATATGATTCTTATGGTCTAATAATTTGTGGTCTAAGTAGCATCTGAGGAGATGAACCAGATTCTCTGGTGAACATCATATTGTTCAAGCCTGAAGGCTCTGTTTGTTGCATTTGAGTGAGCTGATCCAACCCCTCAGTTTGAAATGATGAGTTATATCTGATTCTCATATTTTGTGTTGATAATTGATTAGTTGAATAGTTGTTACCCCACACTGAGAGCGAGGTTGATGATTATCTATTCTGTTGGGCGTAATATGCCTCAAGACCCAAGAGGGGTTTGCCATATGTATTGAATCCTGACATATTCGGGGGGTATATGAATACCTGCAGAATAATGGGAAGGAGCGAAAGTGATGGTTAATGAATGACTAATGAGATGAAGAAGGTGAAAAATTTGTTTGTTTCAAATCGGGTTCACCAATTTTGTTGGTGAAGCTGATGTGAAGGTTAATGAGGTATAGAAGGTGAAACAATTGTTTTGTTCACGTCGGGTTCACCAATTTTGTATGACGGAAAAGTGACATGCGAGCATGGGAATCTACAAGTGACTCTTCCTCGCACCTGACCTCCCGAGGTCGTACCGAGACAGCTGGTGGGTATCGAATATGTATGGGATGCAGACAAACTAATTAGGCAATCTAATGTCTTCAATACGCACTAGTGGAATTTGTGAATTTAAGGCAAAGAAGGCCCTCCTAACTTAAACTCGTGTGATAGATCGGTCAGCAAGGATGACTGCTTGAAGGCTCCAATCAATATCGAGCTCTGGTGTGATTCGATCTATAGGTTGTGGAATACGTGGAAAATGACCCGGGATGGTTTCGGGATAATTTAAGAAAATAGCTATTTTAAAATATCTAGAATGAAAACTAAAATAATAATTTAAAAACAAACAAAATAACCGAGTGTAGCTATCTGTCTGTGCAATTTTTAGATCTATTCTAAACAATAAAATAGCTTATCTAATCTATTTGCAAGATTCTCGATCCTACCTCAGAAGTGAGAAGTGAATCATAGTTTCTCAGAAACTATCAATCCCCACAACTTCCCTAGCAATATCGAGAATAGAATTTACTGAAATAAAGCAATTAACTACTCTATTTGATATGATTCTAACTAGAAATTTGAAAGCTAGAACCTGGATTCTGCAGAACAATGGCAAATCCGATGATGTGTGTGATCTTGTCCCCTCAGTGTGATCTCCTCGTTCCTTCATGTTCACATGGATCCAGAAAAGCGTGTAATACTAGCATCAACAGAAGTAGATATTGGGACAAAGTTAGCTCAAGACACAGACTGAATATAATGCGAGTAGGAGAGGGATAGCGCAAGAGTAAAGAGCTTGGCTTATGCAATTCCTAGTGGGATCTATTGCGAGTCATGCAACATAAAGTGTCTAGAACCTGAAACTATCCTGTTTGAGGAGCAAAACATGCAACTTTAATGGCTTTTTAAGATATTCTACTCCAATGGATTGGATGAAATAACAACACTTCCTGCACAAGATGGATTTGTGGCTTACCAACAGTAAAACAATGCTAACAAAGCATGTAATGAACTAAACTATGAATCTTAAGCAAAATAAAAGACTGAATTACTGAAATGAGAAGATGAGAAGTGAATGAGGGGCCATTTGCTTGAGCACAAGCCAACTATTTATAGCATTTGCATTTACCCAAGGTAAAAGCCAAATGGAACTCTTAAACTATAAACAATGGCAAAACACTATTCCAGGGAACCAAAATCATAAATGCAAGCTTATGGTGGTGAAAGAAAGCTGGTAAAATGTTGAATTTACGTGAGTTGTGTTAAAAGAGCTTTTTGGAAAATGCGTATAGGACCGCCGCCCTGAGCAGGGCGGCGGTTACAGGACCGCCGCCCTGAGCAGGGCGGCGGTTACAGGACCGCCACCCAGGTAGGGTGGCGGTTTCGTTACTGAAGAGAAAAAGGCTAAGAAAAGAGGGGAAAAGGGAACAAAAAAGCACGTGGGGGCTAAGTGAGGCATGCGGGATGTTAACGCACACTTGGAGAGATTTTCTAGATCCCGAACACCTTGCGAGGAGACCTGTATCATCATTGGGGCACGTGTCACATTGTTCTTGCAGTACAGTACCTTACAATTTTGGGTACGTACAGGAACCAATATAAAAATTTAGACGAACCTTCTGAAAGTGGTGTTATTACAAGGATATGGCGAGGAATATATCAAAGTTATATCTTACAAGAAGATATCAGTGAATATTTCAGATTATATCAGTTATGCCAAACAATGATTTTGGGGTCTGTGGAGGATAAAAGGGTTTTTAGTGCACTATCATTTATAAAATCAAAATTGAGAAACATGTGGATAAAAATACATAAAGTTTCATGAGGTGTTATGTTTCTCGGTACTCCATGGAAAACTTTCCTTTCGATAGAGCAATTGCGCATTAGAATTCCCTTTACGAAAGAAGAGGTGTGAATAATATAGCTACAAGTACAATTGTTCCCAACATTGAGAGTGGAATTGGTGCATCGTCACACTCTTCAGAAGAGAACATCGAGTTTGAAGAAGCTATCGATATTGGATTGTTTCAACTTTAAATAGGTATCTTCTTCACCTTAATCTTATTGTTTTTCACTTTAATTTTTTTTCATCTCTTGTTATCATTAAAGATGTTATAGGTCTATATATTTACATTTATTTAAATACAATCTTTTTCTTTTTTTTGAAAACGTGGGTTGACATCCACCCGAGGAAGCTGGTACTTCTCGGGACTAACAATGTCAAGGAACTCACCCATCTATCTACTAATCCATTTCTTGTGTTGATTTTTCTTAAAACAAAGATCTAACACATTACCAATGATGATTTAACATCAATCTAAAACACTCGAGGTAAGTTAAACCCTATCATATCATCTTTCTTAATTTCTTACAATTATGTTTACTTTATTTTTTATATTTGCAAAATGCTTTGATATATTTTTAAAACTTTGTGGGATAAAATGACACAATTGAATTTTACAGAGGATGATATTTCCATACTACACAATTCATAATCGACGATCCATTATACAATTCATCATCCACGATTGTGCTAGAAGCTAAATCTACGTCCACATAAAATTCATCATCATCCATATATATCATATCATCATCATATCATTATCATAATCCTGACACTACAATTATTATTAAAACAATTATTTATCTATTTTTAATTTAAAGAAATGTCTCTGTCCTAACACATTCCATTTTTTTAAAACAATTCATGATCATATCATTACAAGTATATCTATTCTAATATCATCTATATCCATTCTAATGTCATCTATATCCATTTTAACACATTCTATTTATTTATCATCTATATCCATTCTAATGTCATCATGATCATATCATTACAAGCATAGAGAAGAAGAATTATCGTGCTTGAAGCTAAATCTATGTCCACATAAAATTCTTCATCATCCATATATATCATATCATTATCATAATCCTGACACTACAATTATTATAAAAACAATTATTTATCTATTTTAAATTTAAAGAAATGTCTCTATCCTAACACATTCCATTTTTAAAAAACAATTATCCATTATCATCATTCATCATCATCTATATCCATTCTAATGTTATCATGATCATATCATTACAAGTATAGAGAAGAATAATTATCTTAAAACAAGTTTAAATGTCTAGAGAATAAGAATTATCATGCTTGAAGCTAAATCTACGTCCACATACAATTCATGATAATCCAAGTAAACAAGAAACATACATCATCATGATTCATCCCTATCTAATGCAATCACCATTAAGAGTAAACCCAAAAGCATAAACTCCATATATAATCTAAAAATTCTATACATAATATATATGAAGTTAAAAAATTAAAGATTATATAGTATTTAAAATTTTAAAAGGCTATCAAATCTAGATAATAAATTTCAAATACCATGACCGCAACATTCAATGTTTCAAATTTTCAAATATAGACTCAATATTTCAATTTTCCACACTCAATAATAAAAAATTTCAACTCTCTTTTTCTGTATCCAATTCAATTCCTGTGCTCCTTTCCCCAATGGTTTCTTCACCTGTGGTTTTACACCTTTCCCTAACGACAGAAATAACCCCGGCACTTATGAGATCATCCGCAATATTGTCTAGATTTTTAAAAAAAAATTCTTCTAGCTTTGTCGCATCTCCATGGGACAGAAAATTTGGATCAGTTGCTGCCTTAGCTTTGAGTAACATTTCAGGGTCGAATCCGTGCTCTTTAATTATCCGCTTCAGTGTATTGTTTTGTTTGTTAACCAAAACACTATTTTCCTTCAAATTCTTCGTTGCGGATAAACTGTTCTTTGTTGTTTCCAAGTGAATTTGGAAAACCTTTGCTTGACTCTTCAAATTTTCATATTTCAACTACACAAAAAAAGTAATGTTGATTCAACATATTACTAAAATAAGAAAATTTCAAATTAACAAAAAATATTGTTTGAAAGTGATAATACTTACAACCACTCTATCTCTCTCGGCATTTGCAACTGCTACCATAACCTTTTCCTTAGACCATTTGTTAAAATATGCTTGGGCCTCAGCACTAATATTTTCCAATCTGTTTAATGTCTTATCCAAAATGTCATCTTTATAGTTGTTGTTATATGTGACAGCCCCACTTCTTACTTGGGTAAGTAAGGAATCCATCTTCACAGGTTGATTTTTGACTGCAACGTATAAACTATCCCTTTGCCAATAATTTTCAAAACAACTAATAATCTCATTGATAAGTACTTTATCCCTTCTCTCCCATTCAATGAGTTGAGTGATATGCGGTAGAATAAACTCACTAACATGGGATTGACAATCATAACCGATTAAGTTCTCTAAAGGAAAAGGTAGTGACTGTTCACAATCTGTATCTAATGAAGATGGTCTTGTTGGAGAGGTATGGGTGCTTTCGGGTGGATCAACTGCTACCTATTTTTTCCTTTGGGTGGTTTGATCCTGTTTTTGATAAATTAATCAAGATTCAGACAAATAAATTTAAATCGAAATGTAATTCAATATGGTAAATTATGTTGAAATTGAAGTATACCTATTGGCCTTGAATCATCTTGCGGGTATTGAAAAAACCAGTTGGGTCATTGCTATCAATGCCCAAATAATATTCATTTAAATTTATATTATTCAAAACCAATATGCCCATTGCATTGGGCAAGCCACCAAGTGAGAGGGTTAGAATTCGAAAGGAGGACGCAATTTTAGTATCCCACTAGGGGCCGGAGCAATTAGCATGCGTTTACCAATGTTCGTTTTCCCTATTCCTCTGGTTGGAATGTTAAATATTATTGGTTGAGGGGGTTTGGTGCCACTGTTTGAACAAAAGGACTGTAATCTGCTGAAAAGTTAAAGAAAAAACATTAAAAACTAGAAAACAATCCAAAAACTACGAAATCAAATGAAGTAGTATTCAAAAGTTGTACCTTGTTGTCGAGGGGTAGTTTGTTGCGATGCTAAGGGTGGCCGTGTAGGAGTAGTAATTGGTGGTTGTTGAGAAGATACGAATGTGTGCGACTATACTGAGTGATTTGGGGAAGATGGTTGAGTTTTGGAAACACACGTATGGTCCAAAGTCCCTGCAATGTCATCAACATTGAATTGTATGTCAATTCAATTGGTTAAAATTTAAATTGGAAAATAAAAATACAAATTTGGAATTTGTAATAATATATGAGAACATATTACTTCTCTGGCGTTTAATGAGTTCAAACTGTTGAGGGTTCAGAGAGGAGTGAGCTTCCATTTCAAATTAGGAATCTCCCGAAGCCTCATCTTGTTGTTGGCCTCTTCCTCTTGATAACATATTTTTTCAGGGAAGGGCTGCAATAAATCTTCTCTGCAAACTGTAAATTGTTAATAACTATGCAGTGTAATGTCGAAATACAAACTTAATAGTTTATACTTGTTGTTCTTCAAATGGAATTGACAACTTCATTAACTCCTCGTCAGTGCAAGTAGGAATTGGTTTGTCTTTTCAATTTAAAAGAGCCTTGTAATAAAGGCCAAGGAGATAGTTTGTGGAATAAATGACAGGTTTCTTTGAAAGCTTTGCATTTGTTATGTCAGTTCTTTTTTTTTATATAGATAGGTGCACCAATCAAATTTTTGTTTTGAGATAGTGGCAACTATGTATGCAATGGCCCAGTTTTGTATATCTATTTGCCGACCCTGCAAAACTATTCTGGATTGAAAAAAGGAAATCATTTCTGCAAGAAAGTGGTGTGCAATTGCTTGCATATCCACACCACGCCTGGATTTATTGACATGAGCTGCAAATGCTAAAAAATAGAGGGAATTAATATAACATTAAATTGTATCACAATAAAAAATAGAATAAAAAATGATGAATGAAAACGAATTATACATACCATCAACATGGAAACCGAACATTGATTCAAGATATTTGTTATCGTCTTCCACGAGTGTTGCCTTCATTGTAACGAAGGGTAAATTTCTAAATGAAAGGCCCGTAAAATGATGGATGTCAGTTACGTCGATACCGAATTGAAACAATCGTTCGTCATTCAGAGTAACATAAAAATGGTTTTCCTCTGTATTGTAGAATGAGAGAAGGTAGTTCAAAATATCTAGGTATGTTTTGAAATGGGGCATCTCAATGAGCCCAGTAAACTCACACACATCGATCAAATCTTTATATTTAGAAGACACCTTTAAAATAGTATGGATGTGGGGGCACAAAGGATTCCTATAGATGATCTTGCCCATCGATAGGACTGGATTTTCTTCTTGATTTTTGTCATGAGCTTACAATAGGGAAGCACTTGAAGTCACCATTTTAGTTGTGCTTGCATCTTTGACAATGATGGATTCCTGTATACAAAAAAATCAAGAGTTGGAAAGTGTAAATGAGAAAATGACCGAGGGGAGGGTATTTATAGGCCAAATCAAGCAGTGAAAACACCTATTGACGCACGTCATTGGCCCCTATTGATGCGCGTCAATGACCCTTGTTGACGCACGTCAATGGCCACTATTGACGGGCCTCAACAGGGGTCATTGATGCACATCAATAAGGGCCATTGACGCGCGTAAACAAGGGGCATTGAAGCGCGTCAACAGGGGTCATTGACACATGCCAATAGGAGCCATTGATGTGCGTCAATAGGGGACATTGACGCTCATCAACAAGGGATATTAACGTGCATCAATAGGGTACATTAACGCACATCAACAAGGGTCATTGACACGTGTCAATAGGGGCCATTGACGTGCATCAACAAATTGTGTTGACGCGTGTCAACACGATGGTCAATGGCCCTCGTTGACGTGCATCAAAAAGGGTCATTGATGTTGTGTTGACATGCGTCAACGAGGTTCATTGACATCATGTTGACATGTGTCAATGGATCTTGTTGAAGCGCATCAATGGTGCATCAGTACCTAAAACTCTGTAGTTTCTCCGGCTCAAAAAACCTGGTAAAAATTCAGTTCTGGAATATTGTCAAAGTCACCTTTCGCTGAAATTAGTTTTGGGGATATTCGCCAAATATTTTCCACCTACAATTTTCAAAAGGTGTCTTAAAATGAACCCTGGGTTAACACTGGACTCGTAAATGGTGCTACAAGAACAATCATCAACATTGTCTATGACACATCAATGCCACCACCAGCATTACCTTTATTTGTTGTCAAATTTGATAGATACAACGGCCCCATGTTGGGATCCATCCAACTCGTTACATATTCTGATACCCCCTATTTCGAGAGGGAATCGAAGACAATTGCCACTTAAAATGGCTTGGGCATTAACTATTCACAAGTCCCAGGGACTTACTATGCATAGAGCAACTGTCGACATTGGAACCAATGAAAGGAAGGGTCTAACATTCACAACTTTCTCCAGAGTTGCATCACTTGCAAATCTGCGCATCACACCTCCTTTTTCATTCTAAAGGTACTCAAAAATGGCGTACGTAGCAACACTTGGACTAAGAAGAAAGGAGGAAGCAAGACTATTATCACTCAACCCATCATAAATACTACACTCTGCTTTGATATCTCCTCCACTACTACATTACTCAACACTTCTTCTATCCTAGACGATTTCAAATAAAATAGTCCACAAAACAATACCACTCATGATATGAGATTTAAAAATGTATATGTACAACTTTGTAACAAGTTTGAAATGAAAAGACATAACCTTTAAATGAAGTGGTTGCTCTATATATCTTCAATTTCATAATTACACATTACAACATAAATGTTTGATTTTTCCATTTTATTGTAGCTCGTTCCTTTATGTTAACCAACAACACCACATTTTTAATGCCCTGATCTGCACACAAATACACTTTCAACATGCATGTTCGATTTTTCCTTTTTGTTGTTACATGTTTCTTTATGTTAACCAACAACAACACATTTATAATGTCTCCATCTGCACACAAATACCTACAATTTTTAAATGCTTACAAATAACCATGCAATTTATAGTTGTTTCCATGCAAAGCTTTGTACATTTAATAGAAAATCAGTATAGTCAATCACACCCCTTATTAACAACAACTACAAAAGTAATCACTGTATTTCTAAATCGAATAACATATACCATTCGGCATTCACATTGCATTGTATACATGCGATTGCTAGTATTTAGTATATTAGATTTTTTATATATACAATTTTATATATTTTTTCTATGGAGTGCTTTTTTTTCCATATTTTGTATCCGCCGTTTAATACTATGGAGGGCATATTGCGCTACAGTCAAAATAATTGAAGCAAAAGATTTCAAGAAACAAGTTAAATGTCCATTATTATTTAAATTAAAAACGGAAAGCCTTTCGCGGAGGTCGACTCAGGTAGGTTTTCCAATTTTCAACTTGTTCTTTGTTTGCTTCTCGCACTTCGAATTCAAGGGAAACTCATATCACAGCTAAATTCCTCGTTTAATCAGTATTTTGTAGGGTACACCAGACAGACAAAGAATATAAAATATTTTTATTCAACAATGTGAACTTTCCTGGAAAGACAATTCAAAGGCTAAACCAGATTGCGAAAATATTTCATTTAATTGTTTGCTGAATAATAGTGATGCTACTTATACTTTACAGTGAACAATATATAGATAGCACTGTGTTTTTTGGTTTATTGATAGGCACAAAAAGGGAGGCAAGCCAACCAATGAGATGAGGGAAAGAGGCCAGATTCGAAGGAGCTGGTGCTTGATGCAAAACTATTGACTATACTTAATAGGGAATCTCCGCACCCAAGTCATTTCTCTATGACGGACATACTTCAATTATTATCTATGATTCTATTGCGTCTTTCAGCTAAGTGTTGTATTGTTATTGGTAATTGCTTTGAAGACTAAGATATCTGGAAACTGCAAAGTACACTCTTCTAATTCTGTAGTGAGGGTAGAATCATTAAGTTGACGAGTCCAAGTGATGATCAATTTTTTCTTCTTCCATATGGATTTAATATCAGAATTCGTAAATTCCTTAACAAACTCATACTTATCAGCAAGGTAGCAACTTTCATATGAAGAATATTAAGTGGTGTTGTTCAAATATGGAAAAAAGATGGTCGATCAAAAGAAATGATAAATAGGTCTAACTAATCTTCAAGGGACTATTAAAAACCTTCCAAACAATACTGAAAAATAAAAATCCTTTTAGCTGTTGACTATAAAATCATGGATGTATTCATAATTTTAATATTCATGGTATAAAATAATAATAAATAACATAATTTTTTTAGATGCTCCATTTTAATGTCTTACCACTGATAATATGGAGTTCAATACGGTTGAATAAAAAATACGGAAAATCTTTAAGATTTCACTGTATTTAGTAACTATGCTTATCAAGCTTCCATACCTGTTACGACTTTGGAAACTTGATTGATGGGCTTGGAAGGTCTTCCCTGTAGCATAACTCTGTGTTGTCTCATCTAGGAACGCATGACTAGGATTTATGAGCATCTCCTGACGAAATATTAACCCTTTTTCTTTCACCCACAGAGACTCCTCTAAAGAGGTCCTCCAAAAAAAAGAATTTTACGACATATTATTCCATTGAGCCTTCCACCTAGTGCACTGAGAAGAGTGGTTTTACCACTTCCAGAGGGTTCTCACATGGCCAGGATTTCTCCTGGGCAAACAATTCTAGTTATTCCATTCAATAGGGTCTTCTCAACTAGTCGATTCTCTGATGTCATGCAAATATCGTACCATTATGGTTTTGGATTTCACTTTAACCTGAAAAATATGTCCTCAAACTGCAAGACACCATCCAACAAAGAGATTTCTTCAATTGGAGTTTCACCCCTATTATTAATGTGAAAACCCAAATAACCATAGTAATAAAACAGGATAATCGATTCCTAAATGCTGGTTAATTAAACCATCAAATTAGTCCCCTTCCACCTTCTGTCTTCATCTACAGCATTTTATGATAAAAAAAAGATGCAGGAAAAAGTATTCCAGCAAGTAAAAAGAAAGTAATAGAAGAACCTGGTGTAGAAAACTTGTAAAAAATTCTCTCTCTCTCTCTCTATATATATAATTAGTTCTCAATACAATTATGATCTCCCAATAAACCAAAACTACTCCCCAAAAAACTTGGCAGCTAAGACTTGTATCCATAAAATATCTTTTGGTTCTCTATACACCCAACTCCATTTTTTAAAAAATTCAAACAACAAAACCAAAATGAGCCATGAAAATATAGCATAATAATTTTAATTATATGAAAGGGAGCCCATCACCTAACTTGTGCTTTGTAATGAAATTACTTGTATAATTCAGATTAAGAGCAACAGTAGAGCACCAAATAACCTAATATTTCAGAATAATGATCTCAATATGCAATTAGAATAGCTTCGCCACTTCGAGGGGGCAATACTCATATCCTAATACAAGAAATAGGTTAAGGGCGTAGCATGCCCTTCCCGTTCAAACCAATGTTGTCCTCAACATTGAATAATCCTGGATGTTGCTGCAGAAAACCTTCATCCTCCCAGGTGGTGTCTTCTATGCTCATATTCTTCCACTTGATCAGATATTCCTTAATGTCTCTAGTTCTCAGCCTCTTAGTATGTGTTTGCAGAATCTTCTCTGGCTCTAAAATTATTCTTCCTTCCTCATCAAGTTCTGGTAACTCTGTCTCAGCTTCAAATTTCTGTCCAATAACCTTATTCAGGCATGAAACATGGAATATTGGTTGTATGTGTGAAGATGGAGGCAACTCTAGTTTATAGGCAACACTACCAATTTTCTGTAGAACCTAATAAGGGCCATAATATTTAGGAGCAAGTTTGTTTTCCTTTTTCTGTTGCTTTAGGGACATCTGTTTGTAAGGCTGGAGACGCACAAAAACCCAGTCACCAATTTCAAAATGTCTTTCACTACGGTGTTGATCTGCTTGTTGTTTCATCCTGTTTTGTGCTAATGCTAAATTCTCCTTCAAACTATCCAAAACTTGTTGTTGATATTGAATGTGTTCCTCAACATCTCTGACCTTAGTTTGCACCCTCAAGGAGGAAGTGATAGAAGGTGGATTGTAACCAAATAATGCTAAAAATGGGGTCATTTGAGAAGAGGTATGAAAAGATGTGTTATACCACCATTCTGCTAGTGGTAGCCATTTAATCCAACTTTCTTGCTTATCTAATACAAAACAACGTAAATACCCCTCTAAGCATTTGTTGACCACTTCTGTTTTCCCATCAGTTTGAGGATGATAAGATGAACTGTGAGCTAGCTGAGTACCCAAACATGAAAATAATTCCGTCCAAAAATTACTTTTGAAAATAGGATCATGATCAGTCACAATTATCTTTGGGGTTCCATGTAGCCTTTGAACCATCTCCAAAAAAAATAGTTGCGACTGTACTGGCTGCAAATGGATGTGATAGGGCACAAAACATGGGCATATTTTGTGAGCCTATCCACAATCACGAAAATAACATACTTACCCTCTGAACAAGGCAATCCGGTGATGAAATCCATGGAGACCTCCTCCCATCTTTGGCTAGGAATTGGTAAGGGTTGCAACAGACCTAGTGTCTTAATTATTTCCCCTTTGTTATGTTGGCACACTAAACATTCTGATATAAAATTTTGTACATCCCCCTTGAGTCCATCCCAAAAGAATTCTCTTTTTATTCTATGATATGTCTTCAAAAACCCAGAGTGTCCTCCAACAGGTGAGGCATGTAGCTCTGCAAGAATCTTATGCTTCAACTTAGAATATTTACTCAAGTATAACCTATCCTTGTACCATAGGGCATTATCTTTCCACTCAAATTTGTTAGATGTCATAGATCCTTGCTTGATATTTTGTATTAGAGATTGTGTATCCTTATCTTGATTTCATTCCAATCTTGCTTCCTCCATCCAATCGGCTGTCAACATGGACATTCCACATAGTAAGGCATCTGCGGATGTATCCCTTCTAGACAACGCATCAGCTACTACATTTTCTTTACCCCTTTTGTATATGATTTCAAAATCATAACCCAACATTTTTGTTACCCACTTTTGTTGTTCCTCAGATGATAACCTTTGCTCCAAAAATTATTTGAGACTATCGTGATAAGTTTTTACCTTGAAGTGTCTACCCATGAGATATGGCCTCCATTGTTTGACTGTATGAAGAATAGCCATCATTTCTTTCTCATAGACAGGTTTGAGTAGATATTTTCCTTTGAATTGATGACTCTCAAATGCAATTGTTCTTCTTTCCTGCATTAGAATTGCTCCCAATCCTGATCCTGAAGTGTCACATTCAATAATGAAGGTTTTTGAGAAGTTGGGAGTAGCCAAAACTGGGGTGCTGCTCAAAGGCTTTAGTGGCTACGTTTTTCCAATGGAAGTCATCCTTCTTTATCAATGTAGTGAGTGGGGTTGCTATTCTACCATATCCCCACACAAATTTTCTGTAGTACCCTGTTAGTCCTAGGAACCCATGCAGATTTTTGAGATTTTTGGGCCTTGGCCATTCTACCATAACTTTGATCTTCTGAGGATCAACTTTGACGCCTTCATGGGATACAATATGACCCAAATACTCTACCTCTTGTACACCAAAAGAACATTTGGATGGCTTTGCATACAGAGTATGTTTCTCCAAAACTTCCAAAACGTTATTTACATGTTGTAAGTGTTCTTCCCATGTCTTACTATAAATCAATATGTCATCAAAGAAAACTAATACAAATTTCCTTTAAAAAGGCCTAAAAATAGTGTTCATCAAGCTTTGAAAGGTTTAGGGCGCATTTGTAAGACCAAAAGGCATTACGAAAAACTCATAATGGCCCTCGTGAGTCCTAAAATCTGTTTTATGAACATCTTCCTCTTTTATCCTAAATTGATGGTACCCCGAACGAAGATCTAATTTTGTGAAATAAATAGCACCATGCAATTCTTCAATTAAATCATCAATTACTGGAATAGGAAACTTATCTTTGATGGTGTACTTGTTGAGTTCTCGGTAATCTAGACACATCCTCCATGTTTCATCCTTTTTACGTACCATGACCACTGGTGAAGAATATGCACTCTGGCTATGCCTGATGATACCTGCCTTCAACATTTCCTCCACCATTTTCTCGATCTCACTTTTCTGGGAATATGGGTATCTGTATGGTCCGATGTTAGGTGTTTGGCTCCCTAGAATCAACTGAATGGCATGATCATGATCCCTAACTGGTGGTAGTCCCTTTGGAATTGCATCAAAAACAAATGAGTGAGCATCCACAATCTTCTGAAGATCAGGTGTCATTGAAGACTCTATATTTTGTACTTCTATGGAAAATAGCTTTGCTATAAAGCCATCCAATCCCTTTCTGAGAACCTTCTGCATCTGATGAGAGCTAATAATCTGTGGAGACTTAGCTACCATACCATTCAATTGTATTGTCCTTCCATTTGAATGAAATCACATGAACAATTATTGGAAATTCATCTCAATAGTACCTAAGGTTGTGAGCCATTGGACCCCCAAAACAATATCTGCCCCTCCCATAGAAATAGAAAACATAAGTGAGTCTAACATGTAGTCTCCCATGGAAATCTTGATACTATGGCACTTTCCTGTGCACTTGACTATCTCACCATCCGCAATCATAACTTGCATTTCTGGAGCTGGGTAAATAAAACAATTGAGGCGGGCAACTAACTTACTATTTATGAAGTTATGAGTACTCCCTGAGTCAATCAACACCGTCACCTTCTATTTTTTGAGATAGCCAATAACCTTGAGTGTTTGAGGAGTACTAACACCTGAAAATGCATGGCAATAAATTGTAGGTTGGTGATCCTCTACTTCATCTTCTACTGGTTCCTCAGCCTCTCCTATAATTTCAGCTTCCTCATCATCCTCATTACCTACTTATTTGTATGGGAAATTTTACAAGGAATAATCCTCCCAATATCCGCCTACCAAAAAAATAAGATTAAAAATGATGCATAAGGGAAAGGGAATTTATTATTGAACAAAAATTGAAAATGAGTCCACAATATCTAGTATGCATGAGCATCAATTCTAGGATACAAAAAAAATGCCATCCAACAAACAATGGAAAATACCATGTCCCAGTTCAGATGATAGAAATGAATCACATAGACATCTACATGGAAGGTCTAAATCCCCACACAGAAGGTCATGTTCTCCACATAGGAAGATACAAATTGGGTAGGCTAGAAGAAAGCGCTCTAGCATGGTGGTAATTCGCAATATCAATTATATTACATCAAAAATATCTGATGAAACGGGCAGAGAGGATATTTCATAAAGTTCCAACTCAGAGACTATGATATGCAAGCTAATGTGGCTGATAAGTTGCACGCTGATGCCAGCTGTGATGGTTCTCTAGATGAGATCAAATATCATCAAGGAAAGGAAAATTATAAAATCAAGGGACATCCAAAGATAAAGAAATTAAAAAGGGATCTGCGATTGAAATCCAAGTGAGAGGCATTGGAGAAATGGAAAGCAGAAATGGCTACTAGGAATCAAAGAATGGGAAAAGTTTCACAATCTGAAGCAATATCAATAGTTTTTGTTTTTTACCTTTGAAGACTCCAAAACTGAATTTCTTGACTCTGTAAAAAAATCTCCTTGACGCATTGTTTTTTGTCACCAGAAAGATTTTATTTTTCTTGTGCTATCTAAGATTTGCAACAAGTTCTTCAGATCTGCAACAATAGGATCTTTAAGTCACATAACTACCATCAACACAGGTTTGATTGATTCCTATAGAAGACAGAATGCAAATTTTGAAAAGGTCTAGAAGCTAAAAGACCTCTTTCTGGAAGGCCTTATGATCCTGAGCACAACCAAGGTCCTGATGAGTATGTTGTTGGGATAGAGAGGACTTCTTGGGGATGCATTTTTTGTGTATAGTTTAAGCTCCAAAAGAAAATTAACAGAAATCTTACCAACTGAAGTAAATTTGAGTTATTGTCCAATAAACATTAATTTGTTTCTTGCAGTTGAGCCATGGATGGTGGAAGTCACATGTTTAGAAATTTGAATTTGGAATTTCTAACCTCCCATTAATCATTCATTGAGTAATATTAATGCATCTTTTACCACTTCTGTACCTGTAAGTCGAATACACTACACTATGAACAAGTGACAATGACCATTGGCATTGAAAAATTAATCGCTGAAGTGAAAGCTTGTAAGTGCCTAGTTGGCCATTCCTGGTAGTTTGGCAACTGCAATCCCAATCCTATAGCCAATCCTAAGTTTAACTCCTCTTCCTTCAAATTCTAGCCTTTCCCTGTGACATAGAATTCCATTGTACAATGATAATCCTGGATCAATTTCCCAATTTGTGTCCCAATATTGAAGTATCAAAAACTTAAATCACACAACAAAAATTGTAGCTTTGCGAAAATTTAAAGAAAAAAAACATGTATATACACCCTAATATTGAACAAGGAATTGCACGATATATGTATAAATACATGATCATGTAAAGAGAATATAAAAATGTGATTATAATATGCAAATTCTGAGTTGGATATGAAATGGAGATTTATGTAGAGATAACAACGTCATCTGACTATCACATGATATACATATGTGCATAGACTTCTTATAATTACCATCAATAGCCAGGTAGGCCAAGCAAGTACCAGTGATGTCTACATTGTAAACCTTGGTTTCATCAAGATAAAAGAGCTCCCAATTCCATTCTGATTCCATGTTAGGCTTTCCATTCTCATTGAAAATGGAAAAAATGTATCTATCTATATCCTGTCGTGGCCTTGAGGGCATCCCTATGTTTTTAATCACGTGCCTGACAAGATTTTCATTTTAAGTTTCTGCATTACCTGGGGTTGTTGCCAATTCTTTGGGGCCTCCTTTAGAGGGCCACTCTGTTTCAGTTATCATTACACCAAGTGACCTAAAATTTAGCACTTCTAGAGAAAAGAAAATGGTTACTATCTGTGCATCAAACATATTAGTATAGACAACACCTGTGTTGGGGTCAATAACACCATCATTGGGTCTGAATAAGGCATAGTCCATAGATACTTTGTGATGGGAATATCTATAGGCATGATAGGGGTAAACATCTACCATGAATGGGGACTGTGTCTGAGCAAGAAATTACAACATGGGCTTTAGGAAGAAGGCATACTTACTGTCCATTGCCCCTGCTGAGGGTGGACATGATCTAGAAATTATACTAAGTGCATGAGTGCTGGAAACCTTTATTTTTTTCTCAATTCCAACTTTCTTCAGTGTTGTCTGCACATTTTTCATGGTATGGACAATGAGGGAGGATACATTAATGGTGTTCTCAGTCACCTTTGCCATTTTCTGACTAATTCGAGGCCTTGGAAGGGTTGTGATGAGATCAATTTTGAACCACGGTCTCCATATTTCAAATTATAAGGTTAAACAATCTGAGTCAGAATCAGAATCAACATCATGCACAATTTTAGAGCATAGGGATGGTTGACCAACATCCATGTGAATCCTTGGCAGGGAGCCAGATAAATATGAGATACCATCCCTAAAAGATGGTCTCAAAGCATCCTCATCATAAGAATACACAATATACATCACAAGTTGGACTGATCCACAAAGATAATCTACTAACAAAGCAAGGGAAATAAGAAAAACCTAAGAGGGGCATAGAGAATTCAAAACCTTCAACCTAGGCTCCAAAACATGAAGCACCTTCTCCTTGCATGTCTGCACCTTGGCTAAGAAACCACTAGATCTATGCCGTACAGATCTACATTTTCCATAAAAAAATAGGGAACTTCTGGAACTCCAATTTTCGGATCAATGTCTCTTGGCTTGAAATAAGAAAGATAAAACCAGGAAGAGACTTAATTACCTGGTGAAATATGAACACAAAATCTAGAAAAAATCATCTTGGTCCAAACTATTTTGGTTGGATCCAGGGCTATCAAATGACCCAGGGCCCTTGAGATACCTACCGGAAACCCGGACAAGTGATGGAAGGGAAGAAATCAAGGTAGGGGTGAAGTCACCATCTGGTGAAATAAAGCATTGCTTTTCCATAAAACCATGGGCCCTCTTGCAGCACTGAAGCACATATGAAACCTGTAACTAAAGGAACTAAAAGGACTCGTTTGCAATCGTGACAATCTCCAAACCTCCCTGGCCTACCATCTTCCATTCCTTATTTTCCCAGCTCCTCACAAAATCAATGTTTGGCCTCAGCTAGCACAACAACCCAACAGAGCTAAGTCGAATCTCTTTCTTACCCTGTTAAGAATTGAATCAAGAATCTCTATGGAAGGGATATCATCTTCCTACACCATTGTAAGAGAAGCCTGCGCCCATGAATCTACAAACACGATGCACCCAGAAACGATGCGCCCATGAATCTACAACCGTCTTACTTTCCTCTTTCTAACATATCCTTGTCGCCAAGCCCAAACCCTTGTCTCGCTCCCGCTCCTGTTTGTCCATGCAATCTCTTCCTCTTTATGCCTGCTATCCCGCACGGTCTTCCTTTCCTCAGGCTTCTTCTCCGTCGGTTTCTTCACTGCCTTCGGTGCCATTATTTTCTCAGACAAATGAATTAAAGCGGGAAAATGTCAAAACGACCATCAAAATTAAACATCTTGTAAAAAACGTTCAGAAGGTCGTCAAATTTAACACAGTCACAGAAATGTCCAGAAGGGCCTTTCCCATAGGGGGAACGCCTTTGGCGCAATAATTTAATAGACTATGTATTTACTTGTCATTCAGGCTTAATTGGAAGTTTAATACAATGAAATTTTAGAGTTAATTTTAGCATTACATTATGTATTGTATTAGATCTTAATTTCTCTCCAAGCCTCTTATATTAAAATTTACCTACACTTACAAAAAAATGCAGAGGCCTGGAACTTCACCTCAAAGTGAAGAAGATAAATGCAGAGCATAAAACCCCAAAATGTGGCAAATATTTGAAGTAAACAATTCTACAATAAAAATTCCTCTGCACATTTAAGCTCAAAAAGGAAAACATATTTTCAGGTGTGAATGCTCTTATGGAAGACATGCTAACAAAAGGAAGAATCATTAAGGTGGTCCATTTCGTGGCAAATGGCCGTCCATATCATTGACTAATCTAAAATTTAAATAGAACCAAGGGAATTTCGATTCCATAATCATATACGAAAAGAAGATTTAAGCTTATTACAATTCAAATTCGGCTTTATTGGATGAAGTATGGGAGGAAGAAGCATTGCTGGTTTATCCAAGTTGTCGCATCTTACGCATGTATGGGTGTTTGTTTATATGGATGGTTGTTTATTTTTACATATATTTCATCTCCTTTGTTACAGGCAATGACTGACCAATTCTTAAGATGATGCAAGATGTCTTATCTCAGTTATGATTATCATCTAATGGGTCTAGTACCTTACAATCCGAATAACCCTACATCATGGCACTACACAAAAAAAAACTTATAACTTTAGTAATCTAACCATTCACCAACAATGGAGTTTAAGGATCCATAAAACAACTCAATTTTGTACTCATGTAGTATAAATGAAACCCTTCTCGGCTTTACATGAGCCACATACTCCTCCAATGAACCACAACCATTTATATAATCTTCAATTATTTTTATAAGGAAGGTGATTAATGCATTAAATTTATTCTGTAATATAGGGAGTTATTTTTTTCAGGCTTGTATATCGTCTTCCAAGTCATATTTTGTCACCCCCTTTTATTCACCACTTCTATCAGTAGTTTCAAGCAGTGTTGCAAGACCCTTTTTAAATTCCGTAAAACTTGTGACTTTGTGCCGCAGAGACCAAGACCAAATGTACCAGCTTGTACATACTAACCAATATTTTTAGTGAGAAAAACCACAGGTCACCCAAAACATAGATTTTTGTCACTTTTTCTCTATAGACCGGTCATTTCAGACTCTCAGAGTAAACAAACAATCCAAATAACCCTACGTCATGGCACTATAGAAGAAATAATTTTAGTGATCTAGTGCACTGAGAAGAGTGGTTTTACCACTTCCAGAGGGTCCTAACATGGCCAGGCTTTCTCCTGGGCAGACAATTCCAGTTATTCCATTCAGTATGGTCTTCTCAACTACTCAATTCTTTGATGTCGTGCAAATATCGTACCATTATGGTTTTGGCTTTCACTTTAACCTGAAAAATATGTCCTCAAACTGCAAGACACTATCCAACAAAGGGATGTCAACTTCAATTGGAGTTTCACCCCTCTTATTAATGTGAAAACCCAAATAACCATAGTAATAAAACAGGATAATCAAATCCTAAATGCTGGTCAATTAAACCTTCAAATTAGTTCCCTTCCACCTTCTGTCTTCATCTACAGCATTTTATGACGCAAAAACAGATGCAGGAAAAAGTATTCCAGCAAGTAAAAACAAAGTAATAGAAGAACCTGGTGCAGAAAACTTGTTAAATCTTCTCTCTATATATATAGTTAGTGTTCAATGCAATTATGATCTCCCAATAGACCAAAACTGCTCCCCAAAAAATTTGGCCGCTAAGAGTTGTATCCATAAAATGTCTTTTGCTTCTCTTTACACCCAACTCCGTTATTTAAAAAATTCAAACAACAAAACCAAAATGAGCCATGAAAATATAGCATAATAATTTTATTTATATGAAAGGGAGTCCATTACCTAGCTTGTGCTCTGTAGTAATTATAGTCGTAGGGAATTTGCTTCTTGTTTTGCCTCCTTCTCTTGTGTGAAGGAATAAGGTCAGAAGTAAAAAACATAGAGCATAACGGAGGTAGGTGTTAAAGAGAAGACTTAATTTTAGCTCTTGTCAATGACCAGTAATCAAGCAATCTGTAACCAACAAGCATCATGCTCAAGGCAGCCACATTAACTACTAAATGATCGAACCCAACTTCTTTAATGACAAGAAAGTCAGCAACCCTGCATATCACACCATTGCAACACACATACATTTCATCTTTTTTGTACTGTACACCGAACAACATCTTGTAGCAGCAACAGCTGAAGGACACACTTGAGCCATGCAATAACAGGGAGGGATCTTTTGTATGTAATACCCACCTTCCAATAACAATATCACCTGCCTCCGGCAAATGGTCTTGTTGGAGAGTACCCTGCTGCACAGCTCAAACTTCAATGTGATTAGGGATAATCCCCAAGTCACCGACATCGCCTGCTTCCAGTAAATGGTCTTGCTGGATTCTCCACTGTAGAGCCCAAACTGCACTAATAAGAGTGAAGTAGAGCGTTTTTGCCATTAGACTTCCCAGCTCAACACCAGTTCTACCTTGGATGCAAAGAAATTCTCAAACAAGGGATATGCTCTACTCACGTGTGGCTGCTATGGTTGGAAGTTTTAACGCTTTCCTGTAGCACAATTCCTTAACACAGCTATTTTTTCATACCAGTTTCTTCCCCGTGCACATTTGTAATCAAATCTCATTGGGAGTTGTATAAAACTAAGCGGCTGGTACCCTCAAATTAGACAAAACAATGACCTTCACCATGCTTATTAAACCTTTCCCCCACCCTACTCCCAGAGTAAACAGTACAACATACCGAAATCATGTTTTAAATCAAAGAGTATTCCATGGTGAAGTGTCAGGTTCAAACCCTTAAAAGGCGTGTTCAAATATCCAGCTGCCCCACGGTGCAGATTTGTTAGTAAAATATTTAACTGCTCTATTGTGCACATTTCTTGGAAAAAAAATTGAAAATAAAAACCACTGCAATGTTCATATATGCATTTATCAGCAAAATCAAAGGTCTCATGCATAAACACCTAAATCTACAATAATTTAACAGAATACGTATTTACTTGTCATTCAGGATTAACTGGAAGTCTGATACAATGAAATTTTAGAGTTAATTTTAGCATTACATTATGTACTTAATTTCTCTCCAAGCCTCTTATCTTAAAATTTACCTACACTTACAAAAAAATGCAGAGCCCCGGAACTTCACCTCAAAGTGAAGAGGATAAATGCAGAGCATAAAACCTCAAAATGTGGCAAATATTTATAGGAAACAATTCTGCAAGAAAGATACCTCTGCACATTTAAGCTCAAAAAGGAAAACATATTTTCGGGTGTGAATGCTCTTATGGAAGACACGCTAACAAAAGGAACACTCGTTAAGGTGGTCCATTTCGTGGCAGATGACCATCCATATCATTGCCTAATCTAAAATTTAAATAAAACCAAGGGAATTCCGATTCCATAGTCATATACGAAATGAAGATTTAAGCTTACTACAATTCAAATTCGGCTTTATTGGATGAAGTATGGGAGGAAGAAGCATTGCTGGTTTATCTAGGTTGTCGCATCTTACACATGTATGGGTGTTTGTTTATATGGATGGTTGTTTATTTTTACATATATTACATCTCCTTTGTTGCAGGCAGTGACTGACCAATTCTTAAGATGTTGCAAGATGTCTCATCTGAGTTATGATCATCATCTAATGGGTCTAGTACCCTACAATCCGAATAACCCTACATCATGGTACTATACAAGAAATAACTTTAGTAATCTAACCATTCACCAACAATGGAATGGAGTTTAAGGATCCATAAACCAACTCAATTTTTGAACTCATATAGAAGAAACGAAACCCATCCGAAGACATCTTCTAAAAACAAATTTCAAGGACTGAGAAGTATGTTTATCCTTCGACGTCAATTATCCGTACACCCAAAAGGGTGATTATACTTAAATTAAAACAAACAAGTTTCTTATTAGGAACTAGTAAAGGGACTAAATACATTTTCTACTTATATAGACATATAACTGGTTTCTAAAACTGCAATTTCTTAAGAATTAATGAGACACGAAGTTTCAAATAAAAATATTGGAAAGATTATCTGTGGGGTAGCTGCTATTCAATAATTCTGTAAAACTCTTAAGCACCTTTAAGTAACATGATAAAAAGAGATTTGATATTTCACATTCCATGAGATCAGATAAAGTTTTTGGAAAGAACAGTGTGTTTCCTTAAAAGTCATCCACGTTGTTAACATGAATAATCTACTGTAATGTTTGATTTTTGAGTAAAGTTTTACACTCGCTCAAAATTAGAGTATTATTTTACCGGCTATTTTTTCGTCAACTGGTTATAGTTCAGCAAAATTTTCAAAACTTAAACTGGTGAATTGTCGATTTTTTTCTCCAAGAGTTACTAAACTCTCAAAATAAACAGTAGGTACCGTATATTTTTCCATCCGCTAAAACTTTCTCAAAAAAATTGTTAATAAGCCAAAATTTATCTCAAAGTTGAAAAGAAGCAGAGCATATTTTGCTGAATTACTAACGAAGATTTGTGCAGAACTAAACTGAAGTCAGCACATTAAACCTGGTGTGACTTCATAAATATTCCCCAAACTTTTAAGACGATGAACTTCACGAAAAGATGGGCATTGCTGCAACTTCCTCCTAAATAGTAACCACACTATTTTTTTGGAAAAGTATCTAGAATTAAAAATCGGGGTAACAACCCCAAGGACTGTCTCTTATGCATTTTCCTCCTCTAGTGGTCTATTCTAGACATTCATCTATAGGAATTAACTCGCATTTATGATCTTCTATAGTCACATGAAAAAAATTGATAAAAATTTGTATCCCCTTCTATGTGATACAAGCATTGTCTTGCAAACACTTCTTTTCTTTAGTTTTCTCTTACTGTTATGTATACAGATAACATACAACAAACAAATTCATCTATTACATGTCATATTTTATGATCTTTTACATATACTTGCTTCTTTGCTGCTAGAGATCTTTTCAACAATACAAACACATAATCTGACTTCGCATTGCTTCTATTGTTAGCTCTCTTCTATAAAACAGTATTTATAATAGTCTTCTTTTTATACTTGCTTCACGTCCATGATGATGTTTGCTAAATATTAGTTATGAAAAAGGTCGTTCAGCAAAAAAAAAAAACATCTATTTAAAAATCCTCACGTTCTTTACACTGGTAGATGTAGAGCACTATACACCCAAAAAACAACCTTCCCAGTACATAGTCGATGTCTTGAAGGGTTTACACCTTTGCCAAGACCCTACATTTAAATATTGTGAGGCAGAAATAGAGGAGAGAGAATAGATATTTGTTATCTCATATTATTCTATATTATTCAAGAAGCGGATACAATATTTATAGGAAGAATAACTAACAATACTCTCCACAATGTAAGGGGAGATTATGATCTACGAGAGAATAATGGAATAAACAAGAAACTAACTCTCAAAATAAATCTTACGTATCTTTATGCTAACATTCCCCCCCTTATTACATTATTCTTGCAAATGTGACCCCTGAAAAGTTCAAATTTCACTTTTCTAATAGATTTTGCTAGAATGTTGGCAACTTGTGCTTCTGTAGGACAATACTGGAGTTGAATGTGATGGTTCAAGATGTGCTCTCGAATGAAATGACAATCAATCTCAATATGCTTTGTTTGTTCATGAAAAATTGGATTCTGCATGAGCTTCAACACACTCTGACTATCACAATAGTGAATAGGAGACTGTTTTTTAGGAATTCCCAGGTCATCTAAAATGTGATGTAACCATATCACTTCACACACAGCTCCTCCTGCGGTGTGATATTCTGCCTCTGTGGATGAGATAGAACCAACATTATGCTTCTTGATTATCCACGAGATAGGTCCAGATCCGAGATGAAATATGTATCCTGTAGTTGACTTCCTACCATCAATAGATCCGGTGTGGTCCGAGTCGACGTATCCCTGTAAGAAGAATTGACCATTCTTCTTATATTCTAGACCATAATCAATTGTACCTTAGACATACCTCAAAACATGCTTTGATGCATTCCAATGACATTTCTTCGGTTCTTGCATGAATCTAGAAAGATAGCTAACAACATAGCATAAATCTGGTCTGGTATGTCAAGTAGATGAGTCCTCCAACAAATTGCCTATAGAGTATAGCATCTGCTTGAGGTGAATCTTGGAATCTTGAAATTTGTAAGCCTTTCTCCATGGGAGTGGATATAAGTTTACAATCAGACATTCAATACTTTTCCAGGAGTGTCTTGGCGTACTTTATCTGGGAAACAAAAATGTTATGCTCCTTTTGCCATATTTCCAAGCCAAGACAGTAATGTAGTATCCCCAAATCTATCATGTCGAAGGTTATTTTGAGATCATTCTTCACAATATCAACCTGATCTTCTGAACTTCCAATGATCACAAGATCATCTACATATACAACAAGAATGACAATTTCCTTGCCTACCTTCTTTATATACAAATTTGAATCTGAGGGGCTACGAGTGAACCCATGCTACAAAAGGTTATCATCGATCTTGATATACCATGCCCTTGGAGGTTGTTTCACTCCATACATTGATTTGATGAGATGACATACCTTCCTAGGATGCTCTTCATCAACAAATCCTTCAGGTTGGGTCATGTACACTTCTTATTTCAGATCACCATTTAGGAAAGTACTCTTGATGTCCATCTGTTGAAGTCTCCATCCTTTCTATGCTGTCAGTGCACATACAACTCTAATGGTCTTGATCTTCGTAGTGAGTGAAAAGGTTTCTTCATAGTCGATGCCCTCTTTCTAAGCATATCCTTTTGCTACAAGTCATGTTTTATGTTTGTCAATGGATCCATTTGCCTTATATTTAAAAACCCATTTGCAGCCTTGTTGGTCATCAAATAGGACTTTACAAAGAGCAACAGTCAGGAGACAAGAAGTCCCTCCTCTTTAATGGGAGAGGTTCCCTTATTCAGAAACAAACCTATTTACAAATATACAAAACATGATTTTCTTGTTGAACTTGGATATAATGAAAGTGTTTTCAATAAGGATCATCAATTACAAAAGGACTGAGGAATGAGAATATAAGAATGAGCAGAAGGGAAACATTCAGAATTATAGATGAGAGAGTAATTCTTTATGTATGCGAAGTTACAGTGAATTGAAACAAGATCATTTGTATCATATTAGTGAGATGAAATTTAAAAGACACACAGTTCTGTAAATAACATCTGCAAGAATACAAAGCTTCTTAACATAACACAGAAAAATGATCTTCAAAAAATTAAATGAAAAAGCTTAGGGATAAAAGAGATCAGATAGACATAATGACCACAAAGCCCTTAAAATATTGATTTCTTTATGATTTTTTTACACTTTCAGAAAATAAGCCAAGTTGTAAACACTTTTTTCCAAATGGCGAGGAGAGGCCATTGTAAAACATGTACAAAGCAGTTAATCTTGGTATCAAATGGGATGTAACTAAAGATAAGAGTGAGGAAAGCCAATCGCAATACCTCAACTTATTTAAAATCCTCCAAAATCCTATGTGTAATATTTGTGAACATCTGCAGATCAAGAAAACAGTGATAAGAGAGATAGGTGAATCATAAAAATGGAAGTTGTAAAACAAGGCAATTCAATATGGGTTGCCTGAATCTCTTCAAGGAGCCTCATTTTGGAAATATGTTCTCTGCCTACGGGGTGACTGACGTGTTGGCTGTAGACTAGTGATTCAATTTTTCCACAAGTACTTTCTCCATTTACTAATTTGACTCGACATGAGTATTATAGTGTTAACACTTCTGCTCTCTTCAATGGAAGTATTGAAGAGAGTTTTTCTACCTTCATTGTTTTAATGTTTTTGTATCAATTCTTTTGAGCTTTCCATGACTATTTTATCATGTATTTATAGGTCCAGCGATATGCCATATTTCTCACTTTTCATCACTTCATCTTGAAATATGCCCCTATAATATAGGGTTTGACTATATTATTTATTTTCGACCATGGAATTACTAAAGTCACGATTGCGAACTTCATGTTTGGTATCTTTATCATCTTGTAACGGCGGATTATAGTGGAATTTTTACTAATATTATCCTTTACCCTGAAATTAATTTTTCATGTTGATAGTAATTCGGAAAACGGAGCTGCAAGCTAGATTTTCCTTTAGAAGGAATTTTCCTTACTCAATTCGATCATGTCTCTCTATTTTTTTAGATTGCAAGAGCTAGTTTGAGAAAACTCTAGCATGAAAGCGGTGTGAAAAATGCATTTGTTGTCTTTATTCCCTAATGTTTATGTATTTGCTATTGTCATTTTTATAGAATTATGTTTTTTTTTCAAAACTAAATGAATCATGCATTCCTTACTCAATGTCAAAATACACATATATTAGGTTCATGTTCGGGTATAATATCTCCCAACGAATGGACCTTGTTTTCTACATCTATGGGACATGTCATTGGATGCCTCTCTAGGATCCCTTAAGTACGCGACTTGTTCCCACCTTCGGGATTATGCGAATAAATTAGTACTTGGTTATTTTTATATTTTCCTTCTTTGTACACGTTGGTATCCCCTTCGCATGTTAAGTACGTTACTCCTATGATATCCACCCCTAATGGAACATACTGGTCCGGGTGAACTTGGTACATTTGGGATCTATCATAGCCTTCCGTACGTAACCATCATTGTTATATGACTTAGAGTATATATCCGGCCGATTATTGAAACATAGGGCCCCATTGAACTAATGGGACCACGTTTTATTTTTTAGGTAGTTTTCATTTACATTGGCCCGAATTTATAGCACATTGATTGGGTTGTAGGTGATATATTTTATGGTATGGTCTGTGGCTTCTTCACAAAAGTTGGATTGTTATGGGTTAATGGAGTGGATGATAGTCATAACTCAAAATTATGGGGTGTATTTTGGTTTTTTTGGTGAGCAGGGGATTTAATTGTTGTGGATAATCTAGATTTTTTCTCCTTCTGGGGATGACTTTTCCATTAAATTCAACGACTTGAGACAATTTTGTTGGTAATGAACTTAGACAAACTCGGGGAAGTAGACCAGTACCTTATCCATTGGGCATACGGAGTCAAAAAGAAAACCAATACAGAGGACAACACACCAAAACAAAAAGGAAAGAAAAACAGAATGCTATACAAAGTATACAAAGGGACTCCCTAATCACCTATGACTTGAACAATTTCAAGTACTGCCCACTATAAGGAAGTGGGAGAGGAGAACCATCCATATAATCAAGGTAAAAATAATTTTTACTAGCGAAGTGCCTGATCTTGAAAGGTCTGAGCCAAAGGGAATCAAACTTGCCATGGCTGCCACGAGGTTCATGCCTTTTATCCCATAACAAAACAGTGTCTCCAACCTGGAAATCTCTGAACCTGGCTTTCTTATCAAACAGGACCTTAACTTTCTGCTGATGAGCAGATATCTTATCAGCAACTTCCAATCTGTTCTCATTCAATTTGTGTAGGTACATAATCCTCTTATCCAAAGCATCATTGAAACTGGTATCTTCAATGGCCTTCATTAGATGCAAGGCTGGCAGCTCCACTGTTACTGGCAATTGAGCTTCTACTCCATATACCACTTGAAAAGGAGACATTCCAATGGCTCTCTTAGGTGTGATCCTGTCTGCCCAAAGAGCATCATAAAGCTTCTTGTGCCAGTTCCGTTGGGACTCATTGACTAATTTCCTTATAATGGTCACCAAATTTTTATTAGTGGATTCTGCTTGTCCGTTTCCCTGAGGATAGTAATCTGAGGAGTGAGCCAAGGAGATGCCATATCCATAGCAAAAATCCATTATCTCGGTTGAAGAAAAATTTGAAGCATTATCTGTCACAATCTTGTTTGGCACACCATACCTTACCAAGATGTTTTCTTTGATGAAACTGCACACCACTTCAGAAGTAGTACTCTTTACTGGAATAGCTTCTACCCATTTGGTGAAATAATCTGTGGCAGTTAATACATGAGTATGACCAGCACTAGAAGAGGGATTAAGTGTTCCAATGAAGTCCAAACCCCACTATTGAAAAGGTTCTTCAATCACAACTGGCTTAAGAGGCAAAGAGGCCAATTTGGGTCTACCCACGAAAGTCTGACAAGCCTCACATTTATCAACCCACTTTGATGCATCTCTGAACAAGGTAGGCCAGTAATATCCTCCACGAAGTATCTTATGAGCAGTAACAGTTGATGAGTAATGCCCTCCACATGCCTGATCATGAAAAGATGAGAGTAACTTTTTCTGCTATTCCTTGTCCACACATTTCAAAAACCTTCCATCTAACCCACGTTTAAACAAGGCAGTTTTCCCACAACACATATTGCACTGACCTTAGTTTAACAGTCCTCTTTTCTTTGGCAGTTAAATGAGAGGGGCATTCCCCATAGGTGAGAAAATGAGCGATATCAGCATACCATTCATCAACTGAGCTAAGAAACAGAATGGTAGGAAGACCAACTTTATCCTCCAGTAACTCATGTCTAGCTCCTTCAGCAATGAGCTCACAAAGGCCTTTTCCACGGACGAGCTTGGTTGGTTTGATGTCAATATCATATTCTTGGACCTTGGCCACCCAATTCCCTCTCTTGGATCCAAATTCCTGTTGTGTGAGAATTGACTTAACAGTTGTATCTGGTACCAACACTAGTGGAGTGGGAGTTAAGAATGTAAAAACGAAACTGCTTGACAACTTTAACCACTGCAAAATCATGTTTTTCCATCATGGTGTATTTTAATTCATGATCTTTCAGAATATAGCTCATGAATGCAATTGGGAGTTCATGCTCAGTAGAATCTTCCTGAGTCAAAACAACAGCCAAGGTATTACCTATGGCGTAGCAATAGATAATAAAATCTTTGCTGAAATCTAGGACATGCTAAAACAGGGAGTTTTAGCAATGGCTCTTTTAATACCTTCAAAATGCTTCTTTTCCTTCAGGAGACCAACCAAACGTTTGTTTTCCTTTCATCATTTGGGAAATATTCAAAGTTATCTCATGCAAAATCAGGATGAACCTTCTCAAAAAGTTAATCTTACCAAAGAAAGAATGCACGCCTTTTTTGCTGGTTGGGAGAGGAATTTTCTGAATAGCTTGAACTCGCTCAGGATAAATCTTAATACCATCTTTGGAGACAGATGTGCCCTAATAATTTCCCCTCTGTGACACAAAAGACAGATTTCTTAGGATTCAAAGAGATCCCATGTTCTCTACATCTTAGCAGAAACTGTCTCCAGGTGCTGAAAATGATCCGCCCTTATTTTAGAATACACAGTCAAGTCATCAAGGTATACAACAATACACTTCCCTTTCAAACTTCCAAAGGCTAGGTCCATAGCCCTCTGAAAAGTAGCACCGGCATTAATGAGCCCAAAAGGCATTCTTTTGTAAGCAAAGGTACCCCAAGGAGTAGTGAAAGTTGTTTTGTGTTGATCTGCAGTATTAAATTCTACCTGATTATATCCTGAGAATCCATCAAGCATAGACAACATTTCAGATCCTATTACTGCTTGTAAGACCTGATCCATCATAGGTAAAGGATAATTATCTTTTAAGGAAGCCTGATTCAGATTCCTGAAGTCAACACAGATACGAAATCTCACCATTTTTCTTTCTAACAGGTACAATATTGGCAATCCATGTTGAATGATGGATAGGAAAAATGATTTTGGCTTTCAACAACTTCTGTATTTCTTGAAAAATGGTGTCAGCTATTTTAGGATTGTATTGCCTCTGCTTCTGTTTAAAAGGCTTAATTCCAGGTTTGAGAGGAATAAAATGCTGCATTTCTTTTGGTTGGAAAGATTTTAAATCTTCATAAGAGTAGGCAAGAACATCCTTATACCTCTTTAAAAGATCAATTACTTTCTTCCTCTCATCTTGCTGTGCAACATTTTCCAATGTTCACGAGCTTAGGGTTCAGTAGAACTCCCAATATTAATTTTTTCATACTCAGCTGATTGTTGAGGTCCAGTAGAAGCTCTAGACTTTACATACCTGTCGTGTTTATCAAACAGTTCCTCTAAACTCACCAATCCTTTAGGAATCTTGTTTCCCTTGAGTTTGATGCATCCATCCTGATCCATTTCTTCTCCTTGGGTGGCTGCTTTGTCAAAGGGCACACTTTCACGAGGCAAGTTATCGCTTCCTTCAAAGTACATCTGTTCAAAATTATCCTTGAGTTCTAAGAAAGAAAGCAAGTGTTGATCATCATTGAAAACTTTCTAGTTATTTGTATTATCAGGTACACTGGGTCGATGGATCATCTCAATGGTTAACTTATCTTGAGAGAAGTCAGGATGAGGTATCAGTAGAGACCCTGAGACTGCTAGTGAATCAGCCCTGGTGTTCTTCTCCCTAGGTATGGCTTCGATGGAGAAAGCATCAAGAAATTCAATGGAATCCCAAACCTGATTCCGGTAATGTTTCAACCTTCCATTCTTCACCTGGAAGAGGTTTCTAACTTGCTTTACAATCAATTCCACATCACCACGAGCTAGAAGATTCTTCACACCTTGTTCTTTTGCCACTTGTAGTCCAAGAATGAGAGCCTCATACTCTGTTGTATTATTGGTATTTTCGAATTGCAACTTGAATGAGAAAGGATGAAGGCTTCCTTCAGGTGACACCAGTATGACACCAGCTCCAGAACTAGCTGAGGAACAACTTCCATCAAACTCTAAAATCCAAACACCATTAGGATCTTTAGGTGACACTTTGGGGAGTTGGATTTCTTCAGGAGACATAATCATGTAGTTTCCATGCCCCATATCCTCATAGAGTATTTGTGCTTTGGGATCATCCATTTTTTGTACAATATACTCAAATTGCTTCTCAGGAAGCAACTTCTTCATTTGTCCATTAACAGGTATGAGGGCATGTGACCAATCCATTTGAATTTCTCCACCCACATCCTTACAGAAGTTTCTACTTAGCAACATCCCGTATGAAGGAGGAATATCTGCTACTAAGATAGTAGCCAAAACTCTCTTCTCAGGCAAAGCAGCAAAAGCCACTTGTGCATCTTTAATTCTTCCGACCAAGGGCACTTCCTTACTCTCCATAGAATAACAAGATCCATAAGTGCGTGTGAGAGTCAAGCCTAAGGCATGAGCTACTTTAGCAGGCATCACATTGTCTGATGCTCCTGAGTCTATGACGCAATTACTAAGCCTATGGCCAGCTATAAGAAGTGTCACATAGAATGGCTTGATTTTTTCATTGGGCGAGGTGACAGCGGCTACCAGATTAGGCTGTGGTGCAGAAGGAGGAGTGGGTAAAAGGCCTTTAGAGGTAGTTTTAGAATGGGAATTGACAAAGTGAATCATTTTAGCAAAATCCTTGGGATGGGTTTGATAATACTCAGCCTCTGAGATTTGAACCTTAGTCTTTTTTAGGTGGTCAATAATATCAAAATACCCAGAAGTGGATGGGTTATCATCACTTGAGATCCTAGGTTTATCAATTTTAGGGGAAAAAGAAGAAACTTTAGTGGCAGAATTGACAGGACTCACCTTTGGTGTAGATGAAATGGGGATAGGAGATCCTCTCTTTGCAATTACGGGGATAGTTGCTAGCTACTCCTTAGATTTCTTGGTGGGATGCATCACTTTCTCCCTCTGATTTTGTCTACTCTCGAGTCATGACAGCGTATGATTCGCTATTCATGTCTGATACTACTTCATCCTAATCATCTCCATCATCAATGCCCTCAGTGGTGAATAAATTAAATCAAGATCCCTCAAGTACATCTACTTCATCATCAACTTCTTCAACAAACTCCTCACAATCTTCATTAACCTCCTCATCCTATAGTTCCTCAACTTCACAGGTTGCATTGAAAGGAACCTTAATAGGAGGTCCTTCAAGCGCTAGTCTTGTTTGAGAAGCAGGAAAACAATATATGGGTTGGAAATTCCTCCTTGGAACGTTTGCATAGGGAGCATGCTGAGCTAATTGTTTCTTAATGGCGATGAGATCATTCACAAGTTTTTGTACCAATGGATCAGTATTAGGGTTCGGGAGTGGAAGAGGAGGAAGAAGCAGACTTAGATTTGGAAGGGTCTCTCCTCAACTTCCCTGACATGATTAAATCATCTTCAACACTAACAGACAAGAGTTTGATCCTCAGCTAATGTTGCGAGATTAGGCCTTCTCAATGCATAACTAACTTCAGGTGATTGGGCATTTAGGAAGAAACATTTTTGAATTTGATCTATAGGTCAAGTATTTTGCATAATTTTGTTAATCAACCTGTTGAATCGGGCCATAAATTCTCTCATGGGCTCTTGTGAATATTTATTTATTTGAGAGATTTGGGCTAGAAAAGCATGCACATCTTCTGCTGGTTTGAAATGGTTTTCAAACCTAGTTCTCATTGTGTCCCAGCTAGTGATAGCACCGGCCGGAAGGTGATAGAACCAATCAACAGCATTATCTTGTAAAGTCTCAACAAAAAGTCTTACAGAGACATATTCATGTTCAACTCCCAGAACTCCACATCGCAACTATGAAGACTACGATGTGTTCATCAGGATGCACTTTACCATCGCCTTTGAATTTAGGGAATTTCTTACGGTTATCTCTGGGTAACTCATGCAAAGGCTGAGGAAGGGCAAGGGGCCCAACATGATGACCCCAGGGGTAATGGTACTGCCATTCTTGGAAAAAAAAAAAAAAAAAAAAAATGGCTTGGATAGGAACTACAACACCAGAAAGAATCAAAGCTCAAATATTAGGACTGATTGACTCTGAAGAAATATCACCCATAGGAATTCTATCTTGGACAGGTGGAGTACTTGTTGAACGAAGTCTTTCTATTTCTTGTTGACGGGAAAGGAAAACACTGCTACTCCAGAAGCTGAAACTGGGAATATTCAATACCAAGGGCCCTTCTCCCTCGAGTAAAGCGCGGAGTCGCCAGATCAAAAGATGATCAATAATTATAAAACTGGAATATGATTTTCCCCAGCGAAGTCGCCAAAAACTATTGGTCGTCAAATAGGACTTTATGAAGAGCAAAATTCAGGGGACAAGAAGTCCCTCCTCTTTAATGGAAGAGGTTCCCCTTATTCAAAAACAAACCTATTTACAAATATACAAAACATGATTTTCTTGTTGAACTTGGATATAATGAAAGTGTTTTCTATAAGGATCATCAATTACAAAAGGACTGAGGAATGAGAATACGAGAATGAGCAGAAGGGAAACATTCAAAATTATAGATGACAGAGTAATTCTTTATGTATGCGAAGTTACAGTGAATTGAAACAAGATCATTTGTATCATATTAGTAAGATGAAATTTAAAAGACACAAAGTTCTGTAAATAACATCTGCAAGAATACAAAGTCTTCTTAAACATAACACAGACAAATGATCTTCACAAAATTAAATGAAAAGCTTAGGGATAAAAGAGATCAGATAGACGAAGAATGAAAATCCCTTCTGTATTGATTTCTTTATGATTTATTTACACTTTCAGAAAATAAGCCAAGTTCTTCCTTTTTTCAAAATGGCGAGGAGAGGCCATTATATAGCTTACAAATCAGTTACTCTTGGTAACTACTTCTTTTAACTAAAGATTAGTTAAGGATTGCCAATCGCAATACCTCAACTTATTACAATAAATCCGAGAAAAAGAATTGGAAGAGAAGAGAAGAATAAGGAGAAGAAGACAGGTGGTTATGACTGGGAGGGACCCACTGACTTCAAAATCCACTGCCTGAATCTCTTCAATGCCTCAGCTATGTCTCTGCCATGGGGGACATGACGTGTTGGCTGTAGACTAGGTCCAAAATCTGAGGCACTTCTCCATTTCCTTATCAAACTCGACATGAGTATGATAGTCTTTATTTGCTTCTTCAATGGCAGATTGAAGAGAGCAGATCTCCTTCATTTTCTCTTTGGAAATGGAGCTTTCCTAGAATAGATTATCTTTGAAACCTCCAGCGAAAGCCAGACCACTATCGTGAATCATCTGTGCCATTGGTGTAGGGTTTACATCTGTCATCCTCGACCAAAAATCACCAAAGTCAAGGTGGCGAACCTCACTGTCCCCGATATCGGGAACGGCGGATTCTAGTGGTGAGACTTGTTCCTGACCCTGAAATTTAATCTTCATGTTGATAGTAATTCGGAGGGCGGAGCTGCAAGCTAGACTTGGGAAGGAATTGCAGAGGAAAATGGATACTGCGCGCAGGAATTTAGATTGCAAAGGTTCGAGCAAAAGATAGCATGAAAGCAGTGTGAAAAATGCATAGGGGGTTCGCTCGTTATATAGCCATTTAGGAGAGAGAAAGGTAATAAATGTGCATTAAATACATACCTACCAATTTGAAAAGCAAGATATTCGGGTAGAGCGGGAAAAATTAGCACGAATGGCACTTGGTTCATTTGGGACACGAGGGACACGAAAGCGCAAAGTACGCGGTTTGGGCCGATTCGGGTGATGCGGGGAAAAGATAAACAAATGTTATTGGAACATGCGGGAGAAAAGTACGTGAAGTACGTGACTCGGCCGATGACAACGAGGCGATGCATTTGGGGGAAAAGACGCACAAATGCTCTTGGAACACGCGGGACAAAAGTACGTGAAGTACGCGACTCAGTCCGATTCGGGCGAAAATGGAACAACTGGTCCGGGCGAACTTGGGACATTTGGGACAAAAAGTTCCGACGGGCCCGAAAAGAACAGACTTCGGGTAAACCGGCCGATCGGGGGAATAGAGGGCCCAATTGAACTTGGGACACGCGGGACAAAAATGTCCGATAGGCCCGAAAAACACACAAAATGACCCAAAAACGTAGATTTTCTCAATTTCTTGGCTTTTCACATAATCAGTACAACAGAAGAAGACACTTAAACTCAAAATTTTAAATTTTCACCTTCTTAAGAGCAGGAGAATTTTGAGTGGACAACAAGCCTATGGGTTCTTTCCTTTTGGTAGATCGACAAGTTCCCATGTCTAATTTTTCATGAGTGAGTCATATTTTGTATACATGGCTTCCTTCCACTGAGGTTGACTGAGTGCTTCACAAACATTTTCTGGCTTGGAGCTATTAATCAATGAACTCATGAGTGTAAATTTTACCTCATTTCTTGTTTGAATCCTTGTTTTGACTCCAGATTATGTATCTGGGAGTTGTTGCAAATGTGAGTCCTTGATGGTGCTTTGTACCCACTTCGAACGAGAACTTGGTTACTTTTGAGAAGAACTATGTCATTTCTATGTGGATTGATGTGGAGTCACATTATCCAGTTCTCTAAGGTCAACAAATAGCTCTCCTGGCAGCATTTCTTTTCTTTAAGTAGTCTCCTCTGGTTGTTCATTTGATTCAGAGATTAATCGGTGAGAGGTGGTTGGTTATGGTTCTTTTGATGTCACTATAGAGTCAAAGGATGAATCGTCACAAACTACGTCCCGACTCTCGTATATTTTCTTTGTCTCAGGATCCATGAGATGATATGCCTTTGAGGTAGTGTTGTAGCCAAGTAGGATACATGAAAGTGTCTTTGGCTCAACCTTATTTCTCTTCTGATCTGGGACATGTGTGTATGTTGTGCAGCAAAATACTCGCAAATGATAAATTGATGGCTTTCTACCACTCCATACCTCTTTTGGCATTTTATTTTGTAGAATCTTTGTCGGTGCCCTATTGAGAAGATATATAGCCATCTGTACTGCTTCATCCCAATAGCGTTACTCTAGCTTTGTTGTTGTTAGCATGCAACGAGCCATCTCCATCATTGTGTGATTGCGTCACTTAACAATACCATTTTGTTGAGGTGTGTAGGGAGTAGTTAGGTTCTTCTTAATGCCTTGTTGGTTCAGGAATGCCAAGAACTTATTTGATGTGAATTCCCCCTTGATCTGAGTGAAGTAGAAGAAGTGGATGTCTGGTCTCTTTCACAACATGATGATAGAAGTTATGGAAATGTTGAAGAGCCTCACTTTTCTTCTTCAGGAAAAACACCCACATCTTGCAGGAGTGGTCATCCACGAATAGTTGGAAGTACTTGTATCATGAAAATGAAGCAGGCAGAGGGCCATTCAGATCGGTATGAACTACCTCCAAATGATTTTTGCCATAGAAGGTGTTTTCCTGAAATGGATCCCTGTGTTGTTTTCCTGCAAGAAAACCAAGGCACAGAGGCAAGGAACTGGACAATTTGGGTAGTCCATGAACCATTGATTTTGAACTCATCTGATGCAATGAACTAGCTGAACAAGTGTCCATATCTAAAATTCTAGAGTGCAGTAGATTGAATTGTTGATGCAGATAAAGCTATTGCAGAAGATGAAACAATATCTAAAGAAAATAACTTATCTTTTAGAAATGCTTTAGCAATAATCTTACATTTTCATGAGATCAAACATGATTTGATGCCATTTTGGACAAGAAATTCTACCTTCAAGTGATGATTCAATAGTTGAGTTACTAACGTGAGGTTGCTAGTCAATCCAGGAACATATAGTATCTTTGTAAGCATACAATTTTCATGGTCCTAGAGGAATGGTGACTCTTCCTTTTCCTTCTGCAACGTACTCTTTGTCATCTGCTATCCAAACTTGATCACTAGTTGGTTGTTAATCTAGTGAATCAAATAGCTCCCTATCACCTAAAATGTGCTTGCTTGCACCATAATCTATTAGCCAGACTCTTTTTGTGTGTTGTGAAGTCTAAGAGACGAGTACAAGGATCTTACCACAATGGACTCCTTCTGATGTCTCCTCATCAAATTCATTGTCTTGTTGGGCTGCGAGATGTCCCTTGTGCTTTCTCCAGTGGGGACGTCGTTTAGAATTTTGAAAATATTCGTGCCCAAGTGTGCTTGTTTGAGTTTAAGACCCTTGTTTCAAGCTATTATACCAGTAGTGATCATTGTCGTGAGTGTTGGTTCTGCAAATGTGACACCACATCTTTGAATTTTGATCATTCTATTGTTGTTTTGGTTACACTTGATTTGGCTTCTCTAGGGGACCCTTCTGATTATTTTAGGCATGGTATGGCTTTGAGAATAGGGATTTATCATGAGTCCCCTCTTGGGAGGAATTAATGGCCTCTTCTTACTGCAACAAATTCACAAGTTCTTCAAATGCCATTGTTTGTTTAGATACATTCAGTTTCATAACAAACACTTGGAATTGAGAAGGTAGTGCTCTCAAGGTGATTGATACAAGAAGTTTTTTGTCCACCGTTTTAGTGAGCGCTAATAACTCGGATTATAGCTCAGCCACGCGACATAAGAACTCCTCAACTTTCTCATCTAATTCCATAGAGAGGGTGTGTAGCTTTGACTGAAGATGGATGATCTTAGTCTAATTTTTGGCTTCATAAATTTTTGCCAGCTTGTCCCAGGCTTCCTTTGGTTTCTCCACATTTCAAACATGCGTTTTCACATCATCACTGATACTGAGCATTATCAACATCAAGGATTTGGCACTAACCATTTCATACTTTATTAATTCATTGGGGGCTATGGAAGCGGTCACAGATCCGGTCATGATTCTCCATAATACTTTAAAATGAAGGATTGTCCTCATCTTTGTTTTCCAGGACCCAAAATTGATCTGTTTAAGTAACTAAACATCAGAGAGAAGCAACTTCAGAGTAGACATGTTTAACAAAACAAAGTAAAAACATTTATTTATTTATTTATTTTAAGAGATATTACAAATATGACTCACTAATGTGAAGTTCTATCACGTATATGCTCTCGATAATCTTGTGCTGAGAGATGACGACGATTGATGGGGCATTCTTCTTCATCTTCACAGTCGGTGTCGTACCCAACTTCTAGCTCTTCATGAACTCACTTTTCTTGGCAGTTCACGTCAAAAAGGAAATATTCAAGAATTCTTTGTTGAACTAGCTCATTGAAGACTAGATTGTCGGTGTTTTCAAGCTCGTTTAGAAAAGAAAACTAGAACCCAGAGCTCTCAGGAGCTTCTTCATGGTGTTCTCTGGCTGGTGAGTCAATGTTGCAGCTTTCAGCGGTCTTGATTGTTTCGTTTACGCTTGACATTCAACATCACTTTGACAGATTCCAAGTTTCTTATCTAGGCACTTTTTTATAAAATTATTGTAAGAGACTTTCAGGCTTTCACGAAGATAAACTCTCCTCTCAGCTCCTCTGTGTTTCACATAGTGATGAATGGATTTCTTGTAGGGAAGAATGATCCTCAGAAAGAATAACCTTCATTCTTCCATGCTCCACACAGATCTTTCCACATAGCTTCTGGTTTGTTCCTCCACACAGGAACATAAGAAATTTTGTTCAATTCTGCCATGCAACAGTAGCAAGAGAGACAATCCACATAGTCAGATTGATACCACTCCACTTCACACGGGTTTTGTTCTTCTCCACGCAGAAATACAAGAACTCCACATAAGAATACAAGAATTCCAAGCACTGATATGTCTCCCTCATGATTTTCTCCACGCACAGGTGAAAGAAAAAAAAAACACTTTTTTATTATGTCCACGTTATTTTATTCATCTGCAATTTTCATGTAGGAATCCTTGCATCTACAGGTCACCTTTATGCTACTACGTTTGATAGAAGACTGAATGGAGAAGAAAAAAATATATGTTATTTCAATTAGTGGGCGCTAACCTTTTCTCCATGTGTGCTGAAGATAATGCTAATCTCTACGAAGACTTCAACATGGGATCCTATCAAAACCCTTGCCTTTACGCAATCTAAAAAACATAAATCATCATATTTAAACCTTAGAACTAAAACAAAAATTAGGATCTATCAAGGGTTTCTATACATATGTACCAATTTTTGTAGCATTGTCTTTCACTTAATGTGTCTTCTCTCTCTCTCTCTTTGTGCCCTCCTACGAACAGATCTTCTAGCATTCTTCTCTACATTCTCTTCCTCGGTATATTTTCATTTCTCATTCTTTGCATTTCCCATGATTCATCCACTTCAATAATTTTCACCCGCACACATAAATTGTGATAGATCTGAATGTGTAAGAGTAAACTCGATACAAAACTATATGTGCGTGCAACTCTATTTATATACAAATCTGAGTAGATATTAGGTTATTTTTAATTTTAGTTTTTTATAACTTTAAAACAACTTTTCTAAATTTAATAGAATTTTTATTTAATATGTAAAACAACTTTTATAATTTAATATTACATATTTTTGGTTAAAAACAATTTAAAAAAAAACAAACTTACTTTAAAACACAAAAAATATGTAAAAAATTAAATTTAAAACATAAAAAGCGAACAATATTAAGTAAGTAACTTGTAAAACATTAAATTTAGAAGGGGAGATGCAATTGCGAATCATTAAATCTAGGGAGACGTTTCGGCGGCGTTTTGATGGCGCGAAGGGGGTTCACGCGAAATGGGGTTCGTGTGAACTGTATTCGCAGGAACAGTGTTCGCGCGAACCCCATTTCGCGCGAACCCTAGTGAGTGGCAGTGACATGGCACCTGATTGGCACATTTTGGCTCCAAATCCTTTTAGGGGACGATTGTGAGCCAAAATTTGCCACTTGGGTGCCTTGTAATCAGGGTAAAAGAAATAGTTAACTTACAAAATTTTGACAGAAAATTCATATTTTTATTGGCTTTCTAAAAATGTAATTTTTATTTTTTTAAAATCTGGTTTGCTATTTATTTTTTAATTTTTACTAACATACGGTATTTTAGGACAATCAATAGTACACAATCAACCAAATTTGAAAAGTAGTATAATATATCAAAAAAATTTGAAAAAAATATACTTAGTATTTGTTGAATTCTTCTTCTTGCATGCGAAAAAAAAAAAAAATTGATATAAATATTAAAAGTTATTGGTATTGAAATATGGACGCCATTTATTTTAAAATATAGTTACTAAATAATTAATTAAAAAAAAATGAAATTTTGACAGCACGTCAAAATTATAATCTTGAACATATATCTAAAATTTCATAGTGAAAAGATAAGTTTTCATTTTAAAAAACCACCGGGGGACAGTCATTCCTCTTTAATAACATAAGAAACAACATATGAATAAAATTAAGAAAAATACTATATTTTTTGCCAATTTTTTTTTTAAAATATACATGTATTCTACACTCTAAACACAACATTTCATTAGTTTTTATAATTTCATGAATGTGTACGGTTTTGTGGCTATTAACTTTAGAAAATCAATTAAACTGAAAATTCATGTTTACTAAGGTACAAACCATACCAAAAAGTGGGACATTTTATTGTGTTTTTACCCTAAAATGAGGAATTCTAGGCAGCACCTTAGCAACCTTCCAAAATCCATGCTATTTACTCCTTCACACAGATTTGTATGTCAAGATTTCCCTTCTTTTAACACCAAATGTATTCACGTAGGTTGCATGCAATTCTTCCTTCACGTAGCTTCCTTCCATGTTGAGTGGTCTAATTCTTCAAACACACACATAGGTCAGAGTCTTTGATGCTCTGATACCAGATTGTGAGGCAGAAATAGAGGAGAGAGAATAGAGATTTGTTATCTCATATTATTCTATATTATTCAAGAAGTGGATACAATATTTATAGGAATAATAGCTAACAATACTCTCCATAATGTAAGGGGAGATTATGATCTACATGAGAATAATGGAATAAAAAAGAAACAAACTCTCCTAATTATATAGAATAAATCCTATGTATCTTTATGCTAACAAATATAATGTTGGGGATTGTTTGTTTAATAGCCTTGTTATTTTATTGCATTTTCGATACACCTCTATTGAACTAAGAGTGGGTATGGTGGAACACTTTAAAAATTTATTGAGTCAAGAAAATGTTGATGCTTTGAGATCGTTCCAATTAGAATTAGATCCAGATATTCTATATACTTTGCATAGATTTCATGATTTTGAAACATATTTAGATCAAATGAAAACTTTTGTAGTTTCCCTTCATGAAAGTCGAGAACCTAACCTATGGGGGGACAAATTATGCATACAATGGCTTTAGTCAACAATTATATTTACTTTGATGCTTGAGATGTCATAAAGTCCCTTACTGTATTATTTTCCATGAGTCAAACCCCTTGTGTAGTCATTACGAGCCATTGTTTTGGAAAAAAAAGCATTCACTGTACTTTTCCATGCACACAATCTTCTGTCATGTCCTCCCCCACACATATTCCTTACATGCTTCCAATCAACGTTTTCAATTTGGTCTCCACATATTTGTAAAAGAAAACAACCTCTACGATAGTACCCTCTTCAGTTCTCTTTTTCAATTTTACTCAAATGAATTCCACATTCAATGTCTTCACTGCTATGCTGCTCAATTTTTTTGTAGTTCCTACCTTCATGGAGACAAACAAACCTTGTGCTTTCTACAACACTGACTTAATGAATCTCCAATACAAAACATTCCAGACATTTCCACTTGGGAGGCATTGATAGTGAACATGGCAATGGAAAACCATCTCTCCACGATTGAAGAAGATGATTTTTTCTTGTAATGGCTATGCATTCTACTTAGTATCAAAATTCAATTATGGCGTCCGAAACCTCCTCAAAATTTTAAAATATATTCCAATCAATCATCACCTTTGTCAACATACAATCTTATTCATTTTACATTGGATGAACAACATTTCCATTGGTTAAGTAGATAATCAATAATAGCCTCATCTAGAGTTGCAGTAGCAATAGAAGAAGGTGGATGAGGCCAATTGCTGATAGGATAGCTAAGATGACAACCCAAAAATCTTGTTGGATCTGAAACAATAATAAAAGTATAATGATCAAAGATGGAAAGAATATTGCATTCATTGGACAAAATATGCGTTTGAATTTCATTCGGGAGAGTAATATTGTGATAAAGAATGTGAAGTTCAGTGATAACTACTTCATCCTAGGTAGGGTTTACACTCTTAGGAGGCATATCTTTGTAGGAGGACAAGAGCTACTCTTAGAGATTAAGGTTTTAGTAGATGATAGGGAAATGAGTTATAAGCTGGGTAAGTGCACCAAGTTGGTGGGCCAAAAGGGGGTCTTAAGTGGATACTTTTTTCTGAAAATTAAAAATCTTCAACTTGTACGAGTTATTTGAAATAGTTATACTCAAAATTGGAAGATGTTGTAAGAACATGAATCGTAGAATTTTGAGTCTAGTTTATAAGATACTAATTTTTTTTTGAAAACGGTTAAGTTTAAGTGGGCCAAAAAACTATAATACCAATAGGTGATCCTTTTTTTGTTAAAAAAATATAATAGAGTGACTTTCGTGCCCACCACTATTTTTAGCACCATCTAGTATTTTTGAAAACCCTCCAGTGGAAAGATAACTAGGAGAATTTAGTGATGGCAGAGACAAGAATTTTTTCATTCTATGTATGAAACAAATGAGCAAAGCCTCAAATATAAAGCCTAGAAATAGTTACACAGGAGGGACGGTTAAGGAGTAACCGCATGCATGTAGGATTGTATAAATTAAGATAACATCCCCCCCCCCCTTAATACATTGTTCCTACATATGTACCCCCTAAACAAATCAAACTTCACCTTGCCGAGAGGCTTGGTGAGAATATCTGCAACCTGAAAATTAGTAGGGCAGTAATGGAGCTGAATTTGGTGATTCAAGACCTGTTCACAAATGTAGTGAGATTCGACCTCAATATGCTTTGTTCGTTCATAAATAATAGGATTCTTCACAAGCTTTAACACACCTTGATTATCACAGTGAATGATGGGATGTTTCTCTTCAGGAATCCCTATATCTGCAAGAATGCAACGTAACCAAATCACTTCGCACACAGCTCCTCATGCGGCGTGATATTCCGCATCAATGGATGAGAGAGTAACAATATTTTGATTCTTGCTAATCCACGAGATAGGTCCAAATCTGAGATGAAAAACATATCCTGAAGTGGATTTCCTATCATCAACTGATCCTGCATAGTCCAAGTCTGTATATCCCTGTAAGAAGAACTGAGTGTTCTTCTGATACTCCATATCAAATTCAACTGTACCTTAGACGTATCTCAACACATGATTTGCTGTTATCGAATGACATTTCTTCATCTCCTACATAAATCTAGCGAGATAGATCATTGCAAAGCAAAAATCTGGCCTGGAATAAGTCAAGTAAATGAGACTCCCCACAAGCTGCTTGTAGTGAGTGCCATCTACCTATGGTGAATCCTGGAATCTAGATAATTGCAAACCTTTTTCCATAGGTGTGGACATTGGTTTACAATCTAACATTCCATACTTCTCCAGGAGTGTCTTGGCATATTTCATCTAGGATATGAAGATATGATTCTTCTTCTGCATTATCTCTAAGCCAAGACAGTAGTGAAGTAGCCCCAAATCAGTCATGTCGAAGGATTTCTTCAAATCATTCTTTACATCATCGACAAAATGTTTAGAACTTCCTATGATCACAAGATCATCTATGTACAAAACCAAAATAACAATCTTTGTTCCTACCTTCTTGATATACAAATTTGTATCTGAGGGGCTATGAGTGAATCCATGCTGCAATAGGTGATCATCAATTTTTATATACCATGCCCTAGGTGCTTGTTTGAGTCCATAAAGTGACTTTATCAGATGCCATACCTTGTGTGGTTGATGCTCAGTCTACAAACCCTTCAGGTTAGGCCATGTATATTTCTTCTTTGATATCTTCGTTTAGAAAAGAACTCTTGACATCCATCTACTAAAGTTTCCATCCATTTTGTGCTACTAGTGCACAGACAACTCTGATGGTTTTGATCTTCACAGTGGTTACAAAGGTCTCATCATAGTCAATTCCTTCTTGCTGAGGATAACCCTTTTCAACAAGTCATCCTTCGTGTTTTTTGATTGAACCATTTTCCTTATATTTTGTTTTTGAAAATCCATTTGCAACCAATGGATTTCTTACCTGGAGGTAGATCGACAAGTTCCCACGTTCGATTCTGAAGTAGGGAATCATATTCAGCATTCATAGCTTGTTTCCACTATGGTTGGTCTAATGCCTCACGAACAGTGTCAGGTTCGATGCTATCAACAACTGAACTCATGAGTGCAAAATTTACCTCATGTCTGGCTTGACTTCATATTCTGACTCCCATAGAAGTACCTGGAAGTGAGTTCAGGTGTGTATCACTAATAGTATTTTGGACCCATTTCAGACATTGGTGCTGTTGTTGCTGATGTGAAGATGTGTTTTCCAGTGTGCCTAGATCAACGAATAAGTCTCCCCTCATCTCTTCTTCTCTCTGAGAAGAATCATCTTTCCCATCATCTGGATGTGTGAGCAATCTATGTGACGAGGTCGGTACTGGATCTCCATTGTGTGGCAGGGAGTCAAAGGATGACTCATCACACACCACATCTCGAATTTTGTAGATCTTCTTCATCTCAGAATCCATGAGACAATATGCCTTTGAGGTAGTACTATACCCCAAGAAAGGACATGGCAATGTCTTTGGATCGATCTTCTTCCTTTTCTCATCTGGAACATGCATATATGCAGTACAACCAAAAACTCTCAAATGATAGATAGAAGGTTTATGACCAATCCATACCTCTTCCGTGTTAGGATTTCATATTATTATTGCTCACATTATTATTAAAGTTAGATTATAATAATGTGATGTAATTGAGTTGGTATTACAACTCATATTGTTATAATATATTGTTTCAACAATATATTATTATAGAGTTTTGTTGTACCCATAAAATTATAAATGGGTAAGTTGTTTGTTGAATTCCTATTTTCTAGGAAGTAGTTCTTCTCTTCTATTGGCTATTTATTAGTGAAACATGTTGTGTATATATATAGAAAATATAATATTATTCTGTGTTATTTCCTGTGTAAATTTTTTGCTGCAATTATATTTGGTATCCGAGTGATATGAGTATATGATATCATGTGAGGGATAATAGTATCATGTTTCGTCCCTGTGAATGAGAGGAATTTTATGCAAGAGAATTAGTATTTTAGAATATATAAACTTTAGGAGGCACACGAGGAGTCAAAATCTGTTACGAAGGCATCTGCTATGAAAGTAATTAAATAACGCATGGAGAAAGATGTGCATGAAGTGGGAAAAATTGCACAGAATATCAAACACAAAATTGAATCTCTAGTTTTAGATAATGTATGCAACCGAAAAAAGGCTAGATGCGAGAAGGGCACTAGTGTTGATCGTTCTCGAATGTCAATGACTGCAACCTTGAAAAAGAAATTAAAGGATCTACATGTCAGGATTTTCAGATTCTAAGGCAGATGATTCAGGACGAATAACGAGAAGTAGTTGAACGGAGAGTGTTTACTAATCAATCCTCTCCAATCTCATCCAACTTGGCTCTCTATAGCAATGCGACCACTATCCACCGCATACACAGTTTGTAAATTGAAATCTGTGGTATTTAGTTCCTGGTTTTTGGTGTTATAGGTGATTTTAGTTTTTTAAATTTAGTTGTATAATGATTGTTATTTGAAGTCATTTAATGGTTGTATGTATAATCAAGTTCTAGTGAGTAAAGTTTATATATTGGTCAAACAACTTGTTTTATTTGAGTAACCATTACTCACTAAATCCAATTTTTAATTGGATTGAAGTTTTGTTCCTTTAGTGTCGTAATTCTCTATTGATACTTATTTCTTTGTTAAGATAGTGCCAAATTTATCTTGTCATTGTTCCATTCGTGTCATCAAAAGTCATGAAAATCATTGTCAAAAGTCTTGTAGTCATCAAAATTGAGTCAAAAGTGTGAAAAGTTGTGAAAATCCAATCTTTTATTGGATTTTGTTATCGTCAATATAGTTTCCATCATTGATGTCATTTTATTTTAGTCTTTATAGTGTCAATATTGTCAAGTTTTCATGACAATACAAAAGTGTTATTTTTTGTTTATGTCTTGTTATCAAATAGGTGATTCTAGGTTGTCATCATGAGTCAAATTCAAAAATTGTAAAATTCTTACAAAAACATTTTGACGTATGGACGCATTTTTCGGTGTTACCCGATGTCTGGAAAAATAAAGTGTTTCACATTTCAAGAGGGAAGAAAAGAATAAACTCAATGTGGAGACAAATGTGATTCATGTTCACATCTTGCTGAGTTAGCAGAGCATAAATCGGAGGATGGAGGCATCGGAAGTTGGAGGTCATTCAGAGACCTATCGTCAGTTGCCAACGACGGGGCCGCATATCATCTTTGGTGACATGTGTGTGCAATTTGATTTTAGTGCTTCCAGTGTGGTACAATTTGTAGTTTTCAATAAGTGGAAATTTCACATTGAGGGGGGGAACATGATCCAATGTTCCCTTTCCATTATGTCAACTTTTTCTATGTATGTATGAGCAACAAATTTCAGTAGAATTCCCTATGCTATTCCCTGCAGTGAAATGTGATGAGGGCCGATGATAGTACTTGGCACATCATGATGTGGTTGTAGGTAAACCACTTAAAAACCTTCATTTGTGGTTTTTAGTAAACCAATAGAAAAACCACCATTCTTGGTTGTTGGTAATCCATTCGTAAAACCATCAGTTTGTGGTTTACGGTAAACCAATTGCAAAACCACCATTCTCGGTTTGTGGCCAACCGTTTGCAAAACCATCCTTTAGGTTTGTGATCATCCTGTGAAAATCACCAGATCATGAGTAGGTGCAAGTATAAGGCAAGTTTTCCCCATGTTCGCACTAAGAGGGGGAATGTTAGGATTTCATATTATTAGTGCTCACATTATTATTAAATTTAGATTATAATTATGTAATGTAATTGAGTTGGTATTACAACTTATATTGTTATAATAAATTGTTTCAACAATATATTATTATAGAGTTTCATTCTACCTGTAAAATTATAAACGGGTAAGTTGTTTGTTGACTTCCTATTTTCTAGGAAGTAGTTCTTCTATTCTATTGGATATATATTAGCCAAACATGTTCTGCAGATATATAGAAAATATAATATTATTGTGTCTTATTTCCTATGTAAATCTTTTGCTGTAATTATATTCCGGTGTCCTATTCTGCAAGATCTTCGTGGGTGCCCGGTTGAGTAGATATACTGCTGTCTAGACTACTTATTCCCAAAACTGATCCTCCAACTTGGCGGTGGAGAGCATACAATGAACCATCTCCATGAAAGTCCTGTTGTGTCGCTCAGAAATCCCATTTTGTTGGGGCGTGTAGGGTGCAGTCAGATGTTGTTGAATGCCATGCTACTTCAGGTATGCTAAAAAATTCTTTGATACAAATTCTCCCCCTCGATCTGAGTGGAGGAAAAGGAGAGGCTTCCCAGACTACCTAGTGGCTTGCTGGTAAAAGGTTTGGAAATTGGAAAATGCCTCATTCTTCTTCCAGAGAAAATATAGCCACATTTTCTATGAGTAATCATCAATGATGAGTTGGAAGTATTCAAAACCTTGGAAGCTAGCTGGCAAGGGTCCACACAGATCGGTGTGTACAACCTGAAGATGCTCCATAGAATGATAAGATCTCTGTTTGAACGGACCTTTATGTTGTTTTCCCACAATACATCCTGAGAAAATAGGTAAGGAATGGGAGAGTGGAGGAAGCCCTCTTACCATTTCCTTGGCACTGAGCTGATGCAGAGCCTCAGATAGAAAGATGACCCTATCAAAAGTGCCATAGTGTAGTGGACTCCATCATTGAAGCAGAGAGAGAAATGTTAGATGAAGTGACTGCATCCAGTGCAAATAGATGGCCCTTCATAAATGCTTGAGCAATAACTGAGTCTCCCTGGGAAATGATGCAAGACTTGACTCCTTTCTGAACAAAGAATTTGACCCGCATTTGATGATTAAGAAGATGATTCACATACAAGAGATTTGAGGTCAAACCTGAAACATATAACACCTTCGTGAGTGTACATCTTCATGTCCCAAGAGGAATGATGACATCACCAATCCCTACCACAATATACTCCTGATTATCTGCGATGGTGATCTGATCTCCAGTGGTCGGTAACTAAGGGTATGGAACAACTTATTATTGTCATTCATGTGTTTGTTGGCACTTGAATCAATCAACTAGACACTTTCTGACGGCTGTGAAGTCTGCGAGACTAGGCAATGTCCGAATGAGTTGTGTCTTGAACCTCTTCATCGGAGGAGGTATCTTGCTGAGCAGTAATATGACCCTTCTACCTCTGATTACGAGCACACCATTGGGATTTCTTGGAATATCCTTGGCTAGAAGTTCTCTCTTCACCAAAGTTTTCATGCTTGCGACCGTTGTAATAACAATTCACAGTTGTGTGCGTATTCATGGAGAAAATGTGGCACCATCGATCTGCCTTGTTGTTTTACTGCTTCTAGGGTGGCCGTTTTGGTGGCCGCTGAGAAGGTTGCTACTATGGATGCTGCTTCTGATTCTGGGGGGCTGACTGCCCTTTCTGAGGCTTCTTGCTATGCTTTTTCCTTGTGATGAGAGCCTTGTCTTTGAAGGCTTCTTGAACATTTTGAATGGCTTCTTCCTGTTGGAGATAATTCACTAGTTTGACAAAACTCACTTCCTATTGAGTGATGGTCAACATGGTGATTAGTGTCTGAAACCGGGAAGGAAGATCTCGCAAGGTGAGCCGGACTAGAAAATTTTCGTCCACTAGTTCACCGAGAGAAGAAATTTCTATGCATAACTCGGCCACACGCCGTAAGAAGGATTCGACTGATTCACCATCATGCATACTCATTGTGTGAAGCTTTGTCTGAAGATGCAACATCATCATCAAATTCTTGGCTTTGTAGATGGTACACAACGTGGCCCATGCTGTAGAGGAAGTGGTTGCTTCCTGAATGTGAGGTTGAACCTCATCAGAAAGGCTCAGAGTGATAAGCATTAATGCTGTTATATCGGCCATTTCATACTTAACCAACAGATCAGCATCTATGGGAGGGGCGTCCATGCTAGAAACGATCCCCCAAAGATCTTTAAATTGAAGAATAATCTACATTGTGGTTTTCCATGTGGTGACATTTGGCCCTTTTAGCAGCTGGGCATCTGACAAAAAAATGCGAGGTACAGACATTTCCAAAAACTCAAAATTGTATTTTATTTATTTTTTGTTCAAAAACAGTTACAAATGCTTACTGAAGGAACCTATCATAAAGATGGGCTCTATAAGATCGTGCAGTGAGAGGTGGACTCTCCTTTGGGTGTTCTACTTCGCGTTCATCATTTGCATCATAGCCATGTTCAAGTTCTACATGAATCTGCCATGCTTGACATTGAACGTCGAACGAAAAATACTCCAATTGTCCTCGGCACACAATCTCATCAAAGAGAATATTCCCAGTGTTGCGGAGCTCGTTGACCAAAGAAAAGAATATTCCAGCAGTGTCTTCATTTTCGTTCAATGCCCAAAAATTTGGTGCATTGCTTGTGGTGCTATCTACATCTGAAATTTGCGACATACGCAGGCTGGCCTCGTTTCCAGATCGCGTGTGAACCTCAAGAAAAATGGTGGTGAAAAAAATTTCCACACAGTTTTGTAATTTGCAGGCTTTGCTAGAGTTGACTACAGGTGTTGGGTTCGCTTAGGCCGAGAATCAGATCAGAATAGCAGCTTTTCCTTTTTAAACGCCAAGAATTATTCTACACACCAAGGTTTTCAACATAGATTTCTTCAATACAGGCCTGAAACTTTCTAAGCAGGCTGGATCTGACCCTCCATGTCAGATAACTCTTATGTTGACCACTTTTATTTTGTTTGTCTTTTCCTCCAAAAGTCACTATTTGGTACTAGCCAAATGCCAAACGGATCACAAAATTCTTTACTGTAGTCACTTCAAAAATCACGCAAGTGATAGCCACATCAAAATAGATCTCTCACACTTTTGTTGTACTTCAAACTTCACACCAAGGAAAGACAGGTTGCTGCACTTTGATAGAACGCCTAAAGAAGACAGGTCACCCCATGCCAAGGAAAGAATTAGAGCTCTGATACCAATGATGGGAGAGACAAGAATGTTTTCGTTCTATGTATGAACAAATGAGCAGAGCCTCAAATATAAATCCCCGAAACAATTACATAGGCAGGGATGGTTAAGCAATTACTATCTGCATGTAGGATTGTATTGATTAAGCTAACATTTAGTTTGGGTTCCACCTTTTATTAGATTTTTTCAGTGACTATTTTTTTAAAATGATTTTTTTAGTACAAAAATTTTAAATTTTGAAACATAAAGGAGCTCTGACCGTGCCCCCCCTAACTACCTCAAAAATATCAAAAATTAGTTTTTTTTAATACGTATAGAATTAGGCCTAGTTTTGGCTAGTATAATTTTTTGTCAATTTTGATGAGCCAAAAAAGATAGATGTGTTTAAAATTCAAAAAAAGCTACAAAAAAGCATAGTTAGAAAATAAATAATATGGGAACCTTATATTAGTCAGAAAATTTGAAAAAATATATTTTTAGAAAGTATAACTTTTTCATTTGTTATTGTTTATATTTTATCATTTCTTATACATTAAATTTGTTTTAGTAAATATAAGAACTTAGGGTCACTCTGCACTTTACGGAACTAGTCTCATAACTCCATGAGTCATTGTTTAGGAGATAGTTTTTTATAGTATAATCTGGTCAGTACATAGGTGATTTTCAAGATTTTAGCATTCAGCCTAAAGCTTTTAGCGTTTAAATTCCATAATCGAAACCCTAAACCCTAAACGCTAGACTAAAACCCTAAACCTTGAACCCTTAACCCTAAAACCTAAACCATAAACCGTGAACCATGATCCATAAACCCTAAAACCTAAACCCTAAACCCTAAACTCTAAGCCCTAAACCCTAAACCTTAAACATTCAACCCTTACTCATGAGCCCTAAACCCTGATCTTTGAGAGTTAAGCACTAAACCCTGAGCCCTAAGCCTTAAACCCTAAACCCTAAACCATGAACCTTGAGCCCTAAACACTATACCCTAAACCCTGAACTTTATAGCCTAAACCCTCAACCTTTAACCCTGAGCCCTAAACATTAAACTATAAACCCTAAAACCTAAAACCAAAATAATAAACCCTAAACCTAGAACACCAAATTCTGAACCCTAAACCTTGAGCCCTGAGCACTGAGCTCTAAACCCTAAACCTTAAACATGTAATTCTGAACCCCAAACACTGAGCCATAAACCCTAAACCCTATGCCTTAAACCATAAACGTAAAACCCTAATCCTTAAACCCTACACCTTGATCCCCGAACCCTAAAATCTAAACCCTAAACCCTAAACCATTTACCTTAAGCCCTAAACCCTAAAACCTAAACCCTAAACCCTAAACCCTAAAGCTAAAAATCTGAACCCTAAACCCTAAACCCTAAACACTAAATCCTAAACCCTAAACCCTAAACCCTAAACCTTTAACTATGATCCATAAACCCTAACCGTAAACCCTAAACCTAAACCATTAACCTTGAACCTTGAACTTTGAACCTTGAACCCTAAACCCTAAACCCTAAACACTAAATATTTAACCCTAAACCCTAAACTCTAAACCATAAACCCTTAACCCTGATCCCTAAACCCTATCCATAAACCATAAACCCTAAACCCTAAATCTTAAACCATTAACCCTGAACCTTGAACCTTGAACCCTAAACCTTAAACCCTGAATCACGAGCCCTAAACCCTCAACCTTAAACCCTAAACCCTAAACCTGAAACATATTTTATCAATATTTCCTAGTCTCGTGCCTAGAACCATCATTGAGTCTGCTTTTACAAATACCTTGTTTATGAGAGGTGGGATAAGTAACTAAATGGATATGACATTTACCTTATGCGTTGAAATTCATATTACACATCTCTACCAAACCTATTTCTCCCCACATATACTTGCGCTCTTGAATGCTAATTTCTTCACACTCTGAAATTTTTTTTCACATTTCTCATATTTCTATGTATGGTATTATGAAATCCAGCATGACCCATTGGAAGCTGGAAAAAATAACCATCACAACACAAAAATTAATCTCAAAGGAAATGTAAAAAACATAGAGAATATACCAATGCGGAGGTGTAGGATCAAAATCTGAATTGCCTATAGTACCCTCTCCTCAGGAGAAAGAGAAAGATCTTATGCTATTAGAATGGATAGAAAATTTGACAGAACTACCTGAAGTGTTCAAAATAAGCATAACAATAGGGGAATGACTAAGAATACAAAGGTCTAATAAATCACCTAGAAAATATTTCTTGTTTAGTTCTCAATGGGAGTCAGCTGGCCTACAACTTAATAATGTGTCTTGGAAAATAAAATTGAACCTTAGAAATCCTCTCAAATTTCCATCTTACACAAGTAATGGACATATCAAGTTTTGTTCTTTGAATGAAACCTTCGTTCCCGACAACTTACAACTAAACGAATTATTCAAAAGAGCGTAAAAAAAATTTCTTTGTACCAAATTGTTCTTAGATATATGGCATTTCCCTCCTTCAAAATATCAACAAATGAAAGACATCAAATTGTGATGACTCTCTTTGAATGTTTTGCCTATGAAGCAAATGAACCCTTTTCAATTGAATACTCTTTGTCAATACTAATAAGAATGGGTAACACACAAAACATTATAGTGAGTGAATGGGTGAGCCTAAGACCCTAAGCCCTAAACCATGAGCCTTAAAGCTTGATCCCTAAACCCTAATCCTTAAACTCAAACCCGTAAACCCTGAACCATGAGCCTTAAACCCTAAACCTTAAACTGTATGCTCTTAATCTTGAACCTTGACCCTTAAAACATAAACCCTAATCCCTAAACCCTAAATCATAAACCCTATACCCTTAACTCTAAAATCTAAACCCTAAACCTCAAATCCTAAAGCTTAAACCCTATTTTTACTACCCATGGAACCCTAAGCCCTAAACCCTCAACCCTGAGCCCTAAACCCTAAACCCTAAACCCTAAACCCTAAACCCTAAACCCTAAGCCCTAAAACCTAAAACCTAAACCATAAACACTAAAACCCAAACCTTTAATATTGATCCCTAAACCTTGAACCCTAAAAATGGAATCCATAAACCCTAAACCCTAAACCATAAACCCTTAATTCTAAACACTAAACCTTAAACCCTAAACTATGAAACATAAACCCTAAACCATGAGCCTTAAACCTTAAATCCTAAATATTCAATACTTAACCCTGATCCATAAACCCTAAAATATAAACCCTAAACCATAAATCATGAGCTCTAAACCCTAACCCCTAAAACCTGAACCATGATCCCTAAACACTAAACCATAAACCCTAAACCTTGAGTCATAAACCTTAAACCCTGAGCCATAAACCCTAAATCATAAACCTTGACCCAAAGTAAAAATATAATAAGAGAATTCAATTTGTTTCAGTGTGTAGATAATATTTTCTAAGGTGATCTATCAATTCATTTAGTTTTGATGAGAGACTACTTCCTTTGAAGGCCTAAAAAGGCCATTTTTGGCCATTTTGTAGCTACTTGAACACCCTTAAATTTTTTTTAGAGAAAATATAAAGCATATGAGGGTGATTTTAGAGAGAATTGAATATGTATAAGTAAATTTAGGAAATTTTAGGAAATAAAAATCTCATTCAGGAGCAATCCATTTAAGAGCAGGTTTTTAGGTACAGGGAATGAAAGCTAAAACGATAAAAGACGACTTCTCTGGATGATTCTGAGAGTTCTAGAAATACTTAAGATAAATAAAATAGGAATTGGAAAGATATTAGAATACTCTATAAGGTGGAATAATCAACATTGATTCAAGTTTTAACTATTTCTGTAGGTACTGCAAAACTCTTCAGCTGCCCCTCTAAGTTCAAAATGAAATAGGACCTAGATTTTGAGTTGCAGGCATAATTACATTTTTAGAATAGTTTCATTGATTGTAAAATGTGATTTTTATTGTTTCAGTGAAGAATGGAGGTCAAAAACATGTAACTCATAATCTAATTTCATTTAAGTATTTATCCCCTATCTGGAGGAGGAAACCAATTTCCATGAGGAGAAACTTGAGAAAAAAGGTGTCCATGTACCATAAGCATGCTTACACACAGGTTTCATCTTGGTTAATAAAATGAATTGTGAAGGATTCATCTTATTTAAAGGTGAAATGTGGAGCTCAAGGAGTGACTTGAGGATAATCATATCCCGACTCTTTTATTAAGGTATCATCTATCTCCATGAGATACATATAAAGACACGTATGATAATATTGAATTTGAATCCATGAAAGGATGATTTTAGAGCCAGGACAGGTGAACGGATGATCTTTATATGGAACACCATGTTTCTAAGAATGAGAAAACATATGAGTTCTTGATGCAATTCACTTGGTACTATTTGTAAAAATTCATTCAACACCTAGTGTGTGATCAAATCTTAATAAAAAAGGCACATTACAATCACTAATTTCTCCATAGGACAAGAATACATATGAGGAAAAGACATCATAGTTGATAATATTGAATTTGAATCCATGAAAGGATGATTTTCACAAAACAAAGAGCCAGGAGGTCAAGGTGAAGGGATGATCTTTATATGGAACACCATGTTTCTAAGAATGAGAAAACAAATGAGTTAACATTTGATGCAATTCACTTGGTACATCAGACCCTCCTAAACTTATTTGTAAAAACTCATTCAACACCTAGTAATGTGATCAAATCTTAATGAAAAATGGCACATGTACAATCACATCAATTTTTCCATAGGACAAGAATCCCATTCAGGGACAAATCCTCTATTGACAAAGTGAGGATTTCATTCTGAGTAAGAATAGGTGCACCTGTAGACAAGACCTCTGTGGGCTGTTGGATAAAAAATTGTCATAACCTATAGAGTTGATTTGTGGTTGCTAAAGTGAATTATGTACATCCACATTTAAAGTGAATTAGTACTAAGTGTTGTACTACTTCTCAGACCCAATGTAGTTCTATGTCCGTGTGTGTGCAATAGTGCTCTAATTTCACCCTCATGCCAATGACGCCAAAATAGCGGGCGATAGCTAGATAAGATGCAAATGTGTGGATGGAATAGAATTAATTCCTATGTATGTGTATGGAAAATAATAATCCCAAGATGCAGCCCCTTTGATATATAGATAGATAGCCCTTATAGAAATTACACGCCCTTATTATGATATGTATGTTGTGTTTATATAGGGATCTCTTGCTTGAATTTCGACACTAATAAACCAACATGTGGGCTAGTACCTTGGGATATGAGTGGGAAAACTTAAAAGATTGACCTCAAATGTCAAAAATAAAATAAAACATAAAGAGGACATGGGTGCCCAGGATGGACAAAATTGCCTGGGTGCTAGTGTCCAGTCCAGGGTGCTAGTGTCTAGAGACAAATGACAAACAATGATTGGATAATGATAGATGGGGATCCTTGTAATCTTACCAGAACTGGGTGTATGAGTGACAAGTGTGAAATATAAAATAAATAGAAACCAACAAGACAAGTAGAATGGAATATGGAGTGGATCACCAGTGAATACTTTTATTACGCAAGATCTATATATAAAACAACATACTTGACAATATAGTAAATAGTTTTAAGTGTGTGATTTTGTGTCTATAGTAATTAATTTTGACATTTAATGCAGGATTTCTTAATATCAATTGTTGGGCACTTTTTGAATTGATCTTTACTATTATTTCGTGGTAGTAGTAGTATCTCGTTTGATGATACACTCTCTTATTTGATGGGTGTAATGATATGATTGAATTAAGATAACAAATTTGATGTGTAAAAATATGATTCTTTCCCTAGAATATCATGTGGTACCGTAATGGGTGTTTTTGGGAGGTGACAGGTTATTAAACTAATAATTATAAGTTTATAAATTCCTATCAGGCACCACTCCATGTATTTGTTATATCAACATCTACACTGTCCTCAATTCACAACATACACTGCATAAAAAATATTCAACTAGTCCATCTTCATCTCATTAAGTGACGAAGCGGGAAAACAAACAAAAAAACATGATGGCTTCTAGAGCAACAATAAGCTTCAAATCATTGACCCACAACCATGGTTTTTATTCTTCTGTCAAATTTACGTAGAACTATTTTGAATGTTTGAGAAACAAAATATTTTGGTTCTGCTAAATTTTGGATTATGAAATGTAAGATCACTAAACAATGAAATGGGCAGGTTTATTGGGGAAGCATTTTGTTAAATTATCTGAATGGGAGGTAATTTTCTAGCTCTACCCACCACAGTTTGAAGGAAAGTATGGATTTTGGGAAGTTGGTGGTAAAGATTAAATGGTTTGTTTTGTTTGTATAATATTTCATAATCTCATTCGCAACAGCCACATACATATTTGGGCTCTACTCCCCCGCCATAAAATCAACGCTGGAGTATGACCCAAAGATGATGAAAAGGTTGGGGTTCTTTAAGGACTTGGGAGCCAATATGGGCATCATTTCAAGTCTCCTCAATGAAGTTTACATAGCTTGGTTTGTACTGGGAGTTGGCGGAATGATGAACTTAACAGGCTTCTTGTTGGTGTGGCTCTCGCTAACAAGGAACATAGGAAAGCCAAAGAAATGGTAGATGTTCACCTAGATCCCCATGGGCTCTAAATAACATACCTTAACTAACACAGATTCTCTTGTCACTTACGTCAAGAACTTCCCTGAAAGTGGAGGCATTGTTCTCAGGATGCTCAAAGGCTTTACAGGTCTTATCGTGGCCTTTTTAAATTATATATCTTGATCTCTATGGAAACAATCCCACCTCTCTCATTCTGCTCATCAGCTAGATTCACTTCCTTGTCTTCCACAAAAAAATATAATGTGACATACCCCTTCATAAAATTGGTTGCATATGCGTGAGCTAGAACTCTCGAGGGAGATGATAGACATTTTTAGCATGACACAAATTTTAAGGAAAGAGATGGCTAGACAGAGATGGAAAGGTTGGAGGGTGTTTCGGATGGACGTCAATGTACAGAGAAATGTGGGTCCCTGATATACTGACAAATTTCAAAGACCCTCAAGGTTTTTCCCATAGTAATAAATGTCTTCGGCATAAAAATAACATTATCATATACTTCAAACATATAAAACAATGTAATGTGATGTGGAAACTAACTGAATTGAATGTCACGATAAAATATAACGTTGTGTCTGTAGAAATTAGGAACGTAAAATAACAAGTATCAGAAATAAAATGAATAATTGCAAATAAAAAAGATTATTGCAAACTCAGATCAACACTTCTGTGCATATATTTCTTCTTCCTTGTCAAAGCTTCAGCTCAATACAATATCTCTGAATGTGTTATATCAAAACACTTACAATTGCCTCTAATAAATAAATGGCTTTCATCTAGCAATAAAACACTCCACTCTCATAAAATTAGTACATGCTTTTGTGCAATATAAAGCTTTTTATTTATTTACTTTATTAACTATTCCTAAAACTAGGAACATCTATTTTAAAATAACCTATGCATGAAAAGTGACTTATTTATTTTTGTTTTAAAATTTTTTCCAAAAATAAAGTGGTGACAAAATTAAATTCTTTTTCTAACTCTCCCCCTTAATTTTGACCTTCCAACTTTTATTATTCTAGAGTTGAGTGTGCACTTCCAGATCTGACATATTCCTGATCAAAAACTCCCAAACAACTTCTCAAATACTCAAAAAATTCATTACCCAAAGATTTCGTAAAAATACAAGAAAATTGATCTTCAAATCTGCAAAATTCAAGAGAAATTTCCTTGTTGTTAGCCAACTCCCTGATGAAGTGATACCTTGTATCTATGTGCTTGCTCCTCTTGTGAAAAACATAATTTTTGGATAATGCTATTGATGAATTGTTGTCACAAAAAATCTATGTTGCATCCTCTTGATTCTTCCTCAAATATTTCAACACTCTTCTCATCCAAACAGCCCTACATGTTGTTCCTGTTACTGCTACATACTCTACTTCTACTAAAGATAGTGTGACTACGGGCTGCTTCTTTGATTCCAATGAAACTACACTTGTTCTAAAGTGAAAATCATAGCTGGATGTACTCATTTTGTCATCGATACCTCCAACACTGTCACTTTCTGTGTAACCTACGAGTTTGAACTTATCTAATGTTGATTACAAAATTCCATGATTCTTAGTTCCACATACATACCTCAAAATCTTTTTTCCAGCTTTCCAATGTGAATCTTATGGATATTCCATGAACCTCAAGATGAGACTCTAACTATACATAATATCATCCTTGTGGCCTTCAAATACATGAGACTTCCAACTACCCTTTTAAACAATGTTGAATCTACAAATGATCCGTTGTCATCTTTGCTTAACTTCAAACCTATTGCAACAAGTGTTAGCATTGGCTTATAATTAAACATGTTAATCTCTTCAAAACATCATTAGCATACCTTGCTTGTGAAATAAAAAATCCAGCTTCTGATTATTGAACTTCAATGCCCAAAAAATAGTGCATGAGACCTAGATCTATCATCTCAAATTGTTTCTTCATAGCTGATTTGAATGAATCTATAGATAGATTTCTAGTAATGATTAAATCATCCACATATAAATAAATAATCAAAATTTTACCTTTCCCATTGATCTTGATGTATAAGGTAGGCTCACTGCTACTCCTACTGAAACCATTCTATATCAAATAAGAATCAATCATGTTGTACCAAGCTCTAGGTGCTTACTTGAGACCATAGAGTGATTTTTTCAACCTGTATACCTTTCCTTCAGGACCTTCAATCTCATGACCTTCTAGCTAATTCACATAAAATTATTTTTCAAGAAAATCATTCAAGAATGTTGATTTTACATCCATTTGATAAATAGGACATTTGTTTTGAGCTGCAATTGCTACAACCATTCTTACCATGTCCAAACATGCTACATGTGTAAATGTCTTATTGTAATCTACTCCATACTACTGTGAAAAACCTCTGGCAACCAACCTTTCTTTATGTTTCTGTACTTTACCATCAATAGTATATTTGGTCTTATATATGCACTTCACTCCTATCACGTCCTTTCCTTCTGGAATATCTACCAGTTCCCATGTCTGATTCTTCTCTATAGCATCTATCTCATCATCCATTTCTTGAACACAAACTTCATTGTTTATAGCCTCTTCAAAGTATACTAGATCTGCAGCTTGAGAAAACAATGCAAAAAATAAAAAAGTATTAGCTGTATCAACATTATAAATCTCACTAAGAGTCCTTCTTTTCCATTGTAAAGGGCTATATGATGATGGACTGTTTTTTACTGAAGGATTTGCTTATGGTGTTATTTGTGGTGTCTATTGGATGGTTGAAGATGAATGAAAACTTGGAGATATCTTAGATGTAGATGGAGGTGTAGCTTGTGCTACAACTTGTTGTGCATGTCCAAGATTCGAATAAGATACAATCTCTTGTTGGTCTATACTTTCATTTCCAATATCATCATGAGGAATAGTTGTTGCTACACTAACTATTTTTTCAATACTTTCATCCCATGCCTCATTTTCAAAAAACTATACATCTTTGTTGATTATGATATTTCTGCTAATTGGATTAAATAACTTGTAAGCTTTTGTGTTCTCTAAATATCCAACAAATATGCACTTTTCTCCTTTCTTGTCTAACTTCTTCCTTAGCTCACCAGAAACATGTGTGCATGCCACACAACCAAATATTCTAAAATGAGAAACACTTTATTTCTTCTTAGTCTAACCTTGTTGAGGAACCATGTTTCAAACAATTTTCACTTGACACCTATTTATGATGTAAACAACAGTTGTTACTGCTTCTATCCAATAATCATTTGAAAGATGCTTTGGCTTCATCATACTTCTCGCCATCTCTATGATGGTTCTATTATTTCTCTCTACCACACCATTCTATTGCGTTTTATACCTAGAAGTAAACTGCTTGTGTATACCATGATATTTGCAAAAATTCATAAAAAACATTGGAAATATACTCACCTCCTCTGTTTTTCCTCAGAAATTTTATGTAGTACCCACTTTGCTTTTCCACTAAAGCCTTGAACTACTTAAATATATGAAAATAATCTAATTTGTGTCTCAAAAATTACACCCATGTCTTCCTTGTATAGTCATCAATGAATGTCATAAAATATGAGAAACCTCCAATAGAAGTTGTTTGCATCAATCCACATAAATATGAATGAAAATTTGCAAGTGGTGCACTTGTTCTTTTTGTTTTGCAAACTGGGAAGGAATCTCTATGTTTCTTCCCCAGAATACAACCTTCACAAACTCTATTTAGTTTATGAATCAAAGGAAAACCTTTCACCATATTTTTTCTGTGTAATGAAATCAAACCACTAAAGTTTACATGACCAAACCTGAGATGCTATAGCCACGATTTATATATTTCAACTGAATGAAAAGATGATTCAATCTCCTTAGCTATGGATTGATTCATAGTATGAAATCCAGATGTGGTTGGAATAATCTTCGAAGGAAATATTTTTTTTCTTATTATCTTAACTTTAGCAATCACCTGGGTACTTGGAGCCTTATCCATGATCACACATTCATTTTCTTCAATGTAAACTCTTTATCCCTTTTGTACCAGTTGATCAATGCTTATCATGTTTGTACCAATAAAAATCCTACATAATATTTTTCGCCCCCTTTTTAGTTAGAATGTTGATTGTTCCTTTTCCTTTTACATTCACTGTATTATTATTCCCAAGGGTAACTTCTATCTTTACTGACTCATCCAAATTAGAAAATAAATCTTAGTTACCTGACATGTGATTACTGCAACTAGAATCCAAATACCACACATCACTAGGAATCTCTTGTGATAGATTACACTCAATAGGCGATGCTTTGGAAATCTTTTTGCATGCAATAAACATGGATATTGAAGTAGAGCTCTGAACCTGATTTTGATTCTGATTGTTTTGATCATATTTATTTTTCCTACATTCAGACACATAATGCCCATATCTCTTGCAATAGTTACACTGCACATGTGTCTTATCCTGTCTCTGACCTGAAAAATGATAATGATTGTGCTCTTAACTATGTCCTCTTCCACTTGAGTTTGATGGACCATTGTTCCTCATCCTCTAGATGAACTTCTTCCTCTTCCTCTTCCATGATTTCCTGATACCTTTGATGAAAAATCTTGATCTACAACTGCATGTGATCTATTCAACCTTTGTTCATGATTTATTATTGATGCATGTAACTCATCAATTGAAAACTGACTTAGATCCTTAGTTTCTTCAATAACAACTACCAAAGGATCAAATTTAATAGGAAAATGTCTAAGAAATTTTTCAATAATCCTTCTATCCTCAATAGTTTCACCATGATATTTGATTTGATTTACTAAACCAACTACAAAAGTAAAGAATGATTATATGTAATCTGAATCTTTCATTGACATATTTTCAAAATCTCTATGAAGTAACTATAGCTTAGCAGTTTTTACTTTATCTTTACCTTGATACACAACTTAGAGAGTTTCCCATTCAATTTGTGCTTTACTAGTTGATGTCATTCTGGGTAGGATGCTTTCATGCATGGCTTGATGAAGGAAGAAAATATCTTTTCCATATTTCTTTCTTAATTCCTTCAAAGTGTCTTTCTCTACCTGTGAGAGTGTGTTATATGTTGTTTCGTCTACGAGATCTTTGTACCCATTCTCTACGATTCCCCACACATCCTGGGATCTGAATAGTGCCTTCATGTTTAATGACCAATATTCATAGTTGTTTCCTGTAAATTGTAGTGTCTGTAGACTGGATATAGAAGTCATACCCTGTTATCAATTAGAAACAAGCTAAAAAATCCACTTTCTAATACCAATTTGTAGAAATTAGACACATAAAATAACAACCATTAGAAATAAAATAACTAATTGCAAATGAAACAGATTATTACAAACTAAGATCAACACTTTTGTGCATATGTTTCTTCTTCCTTGTCAGAGCTTTGGCTCAATACAATCTCTCTGAATGTGTTATATCAAAACACTTACAATTGTCCTTTGATAAATAGGTGGCTTTTGTCTAACAATAAAACACTCCACTCTCCTAAAATTAGCACATTATTTTGTGAAATACAAAGCTTTTGATTTATTTGCTTTATTAACTTTTCCTAAAACAAGAAAAACCTATTTAAAAATAACCTATGCGTAAAAATTGAATTGTTTTTTTGTTTTAAAAACTTTTCCAAAAAATAAAGGGGGGACAAAATTAAAGTATTTTTCTAACAGTGTCTGGTTGAAAACACATAATCATAATTTCATAACATAACAATGCGTTCAAATTTCCAACTCATCCATACACGAACAATAAACCCATGAAATTTCATATGAGTGTTCCTCAACACCATTCATTCCTCCCACACTTATAAGCAAGCCATTGATTTCTCTTCAGATACCACTTCCTTTCAAAATGGACCTAATCATATCTTTTCTCGTCTTAAGCCTTGCATTCTCATTTTTGACATACATTGTTTCTGTAAATTTTAATAGTGAATTCGACATTACATGAGGAAATGATCGCTCCAAAATACTTAACAACAAGAACCATTTGAAGTTAGCTCTCGACAAGTCCTCAGGAAATATTATTTCCTCGGAACTCAACTTTTAATCATTTAGTTATTGTAGTGTGATAAACTGCTCCTCATTTTTCCCCCCATGATGTGTATGAATACAGGTTTAGGATTCCAATAGAAGAAGGAATATATGTTTGGTAAGATTTATTGTAAATAAAGTTCGTGTCGGGCAACTCGACAAGCATTGAAATTGCTTACTATGTAAGTTATTTAGTCATAAATTTACTAGTGGTATTCTGTAACTAATAAAACAAAAAGATATAACCTGGTACTGATGGTTTGTTGCAAATTTCGTCTCGAGGAGATAAGCACAATGCAATAGAATTTGAGTTCCTAGGAAATCTGTCTGGGGATCCCTATGTTATACACAATAATGTCTTATCTCAAGGCCAAGGAAATCACGAACAATAGTTCTACCCTCTGGTTTGACCCCCACCGCAGACTTCCACACTTACTATGTTCAATGGAATCCACAACAAATATTGTAAGTTATTCTCCTGTAAACTAATTAATTTTTTCTTTAGGTCCTCATGCATATCACCTGCCTAATCATAATATTTATTTTATATTGCATATTTTTATGTGGATGGGACTCTAGTAAGAGTGTTTAGGAACAAGGAAACATTTAGGTGTGGTGTATCTGAAGGAATCCAATGATGAGAATACATTCAAGCCTATGGAACGAAGACAATTGGGAAATAAGAGGCAATGTAGAGAAGATCAACTGGAAGAAAAATCCCCCCATAGTTACTTCATACCAAAATTTCAAAGTGCAGTTGTGCCCTCGATCTTCTAATTGCTCTTCAAAATCATGGTTATACTTCATAAACATTGATGTTGAGTGAGTAGTAGAAACTTGGATCAGTGCAGAAGAACTACATGATATATGATTACTATTCAGACACCAAAAGCTTTCCACAGGGTCTTCATGATATTTTGAATGTTAATATAATATTGACAAAAATATAAATAAAGGTCACAGATTTAAATAATGAAGAGGGTGAGAGAGGTGGAAAGCCAAAAAAAATCCTCTTCCTCTTTCTAATAATAAATGTTTAATTTATTTGTGTGTAAAATGGTTTTTTATATATATAGTGATTAGTATTGTTGAAGGGAGATTATATTATAAGCTTTACATTTGTCTAACTAGTTATTATTGTTTGTATTTTTAAACCTAACAAAGATTGTTATTATTTTTATAAGAAAATTATACAATTTTTCACATTAATAAACATTAGTAAACTTGCACAATTTTTAACAAAATAATTGTAAAAATGCAATTATATTTAATTTTATTGGCCTATGAATTAAGATGTTATTCCAACCTTCATCACTTTTTGTAGACACAAAATTACGCACTTTAGGTAATTATCAAGTCCTGATTACATACAACTATTCATATGATTCATAAGTAAGAAAAGTACTAATCAACCCATGTCTTTGGCCACCTTTCTTTGATTTCTCTTGCCATTTCTGGTTTTGCACCATTAATTGTTTAGTTGGCCTTTTTATACATCAACATTTATCATCCTAGACATCAGCACCAGGCCGCCTTGTTCCCTTTGGATGCCCCTGACCTCAGTATAATTTGTTCACATACTTTGGGTCCTTTTATCCATTTGAGCATATTATCTTTTTGGTAGTCAAACTTTTTGGTATTGGAAAATGGAAGCCCCTCACTTCCCACCGCTCTTAAAACAACCAAGTGCTTTAACCTATACCGACAACTCTCCAAGAATTTATATACCCACCCAAAACATGGGGTGTGTCTACATGCGTGGAGATGAAGCCCACGGTCATGAAACCCCCTAGGAATATGGTAAGTGCCATGGATTTCATGTCCATGTCACGTTACCCCTATAAAATGAAAAATGGTAAGGTTAGTCACTTTTGATCCTCAAGACCATCCTAGGATTTGAGAGGAGATCATAAATGATTTTTCCCTTGGCATGAACAAGAAACAAAGGAAAACACAAAATAAGGATGATTAATGAATGATAATTAAAAATTAACGATAAAAATTATGATATTGGGTCTTCAAGAGGAGGCTCTACAAAAAAAAGGATAGTAGTTTAATATTAACCCCAAATGTCTTGGACCTATCATGCTACAAAAAAAGGGCTAGTACTTTATAACAATATAATTATCAAAATGATAAGATTTTCCCCTTGTTTTCTGCAATAATCCTATGAAAGCGGAATGCTAAACCTACAAACAACCACAAAAAACACCGGGAAACAAAATTAGATTGTTAGTTGTAAACAAAAACTATGATTTGCAAAAGGCGTTGATTATCAAGTCATATGCACCAAAGTAGGGAAAATGTGCAAAACTATGGTAAAGACGCCAAACTATGGCAAAGGTGCCACAGTAGAACAAAGTCACCAATACATGTCACAAATGCGTTGATCTATGGGAAAACTACTGAGATAGGTCAAAAAATTGATAAAAAATGTAATTAGAGAGATTTCAAAGGATAAATCAATTTTTTGAAAATTTGATAGCCTTTTGTAGGTTTAAAATAATATTGAAAATGGTGAAAAATGGGGGGTAAGCCCCATGATGGGTGCCACAAATGTATGTGTCAATATTAGTTTTGAATATGATAAAACAAATAAACTATTCTCTTATGCCAATCCTTCCAACCATACCTACGATTGAGCAAGAGATGCAAAGGGGGAGTGTAGAGACCTATAATTATGCCTGAGCAATTTAAATACTTAAATTGTGCTAATTATCTCCTTTCTTGCAAATTGACGACATATTTTCAATAGCGCTCATCTTCTCTTCCATTTTCGTTAATTGATTACATTAAGCTAATTAATTAAGTCACCTATCCAGCACATACCCTAATTAACAACCTTTCATTAATCAACACCTTCTATCTAGTCTAATTAATTATTATTAATTAATTAGCCTCCATTCTCATTAAATCAATAAATCACTATCTAATTGGTTTAATTCCCTCCTAATGGTCCCAAATCACACTAATATCCATCTAAAAGCTTATAAAATCTTGCACATGTATTTAATTAATCATCTTGATTAATTAATAGACCCCCTTTATCCACATGAGCCACTAGAGGACAAAGTAAATCCTCGTAAAGATATTTCAACCCCATCTAAACCCCCCCTTATCCATAACTAACTCTACATCTCCATTAGTACCACATTCATGAGGATGTGTTGAATCCTTTATCCTTTGGGCTATATAAACAACCCTCCCTCTACTTCTACACCTACACCTAATTTCCTTGAGAAAGCAAAGGAAAGCACATAGTCTTGCACTAAAAGCCTTTTTCCATTCTCAAGCCCCTCCATCATCCATCTTGAAGAGCTAGGCCTCACACCCCAAGCATCCATGAAGGATCAAAGAAAGCAATATTGTTGATTGCCATTGGACTACATAGGTCCACTTGATTTAATTAGGCAATTAGAATAATAGAGTTCTTGATTTGCATTATTCTTGATTTCATTATTTCAAAGTTATGATGCTAATGTAGGCCTTATTTATTTCTTCATCTTGATGGTACTTTCTTCTTGTTTCTATGCTAGGTTAGGCAAATATTTTAGGTGGTAGTTTCTTGGTTTCAATCTAACCTAGGAAAAGAATAAGTGTAACACATTTGGCACACCTGGTTTGACACTTAGTCCCATGGAAATTTTAGTTTAAGTTTCATTATTTTGGATAACTTTTTGATATGCACATGTAGTAATTAATGTCTATTTTTTTGGAATTTTTTCTCATTTGATATGTGTAACTTCATGTTCATAGCCTTAATTTTAATGGGTTATTGCTCATTCTTAAAACTAACTTGTCAAAATTTAGAGATATTGTGAAGTTTTCTTTGTGTTTTTTCCATACTCTAATTGTAGGTCTGACGTAGGCATGATTTCAGGGGCACATGTATGATTTTCAGGGCGCAGGCGTGATTTTTGGGATGCACAACGTCTCTCTGGTGGTGCAAGCGTACTGTTAAAATCTGTCATTCTGTCTGCCAAACCCTGGTGCATGCGCACTAACCCTGGCGCATATACCCTAACCAGCGCGTAGGTGCACTAACCACGGGTGCACACGTTGTTTTGTACTTATACCTTCAATGACATATTGAAACCTTCCAAATCAGCGCACATGCCCTAACCAGGGCACACATGCGGTTTTAGTGGTGCATGGGTATATTTTTCTGGTAATACGGTTATTCTATCTAGTTTTTCTCAAAGTAGTGCATATATGTTGAATTCGTGGCACACACACCTCTCAGGTGGCGCAGGTGTTTGATAAATCTAATAATTCCATAGAGTGGAATAGGTATTGTTTTAGTGGCACAAGCACTATTTTCGAGGCGCACACATCCTTCGGGTGGCACAGGCACACTATGTGTATCGAAAACAACATTTGGTGGCGCATACGCCCTAACCCGCGCACAGGTGCTGAAAAAGGGGCACATGTGTCCTTTTGCTTTTCTTGACATTAAACGTGTTGATGTGCTAACATTATTATAGGTTTATCTAATCATATATTTTTCTTTGCAGGTTGTTTTTTACATGCTTGTATTTGATTAGGTAAATATTTTTACATCATTTACGTATAGGATTAAGATCGCGTATGCTCTTCCCTCGTTTCCCTTGGGGTGATCTTGGGAATTAGAAATGATTCTTAAGTCCTTTTAAATTCTTTGAGATTGCTAGGAGTATTTAGGTTAGAATTGGTTAATTTGGCATTGTTGAATTAAAGTGTTGTTCCATTTGGTTATCTTTTGGGATTTGTGAGGACATCACATATGCTCTTCTCTTACATCCTTGGACGATCTAGAGAATCAGGAATGATGCCTTCTCTTTCGATGGAAAAATACTAATCATCATCGCACATGACCAAAACACTTTTCAAAGAACGGAGGAATCGAAACAAAAGTCAGAAAACTACTAATACAATTGTTATACAGGTTGCCAAATAGTGTTCAAGCAAACCACATCTAATTAAAAAAGATAAAAAGAACAACATATTTAAAACACTATATTGCAGGTTTTGGAAAAGGGTACGTCCCTCTCCGCTCAACTGGAACATAACCCCTTTAGCATAACACCTTAAGCTACAACAATGGGGGTGGTTCCAGGAACCCCAAAGTAGTCCACTCAAAAGGGAACCTTGTGGACGAAACGGGAAGTGTTCTGCACTACCTATCTGACTAGTAAATCCTTTGTGAGATAGAGTTACAAGTTGTCCCTACATGACCCTTTTAAGTACACATTTGGATGCATTTATTGCCCACTATGCTTGAAGGGGGAAAAGTTGAGATACTCCCAAACTAGTCATTATGACTTTTTGGGCAAATCATCCCGCTCATGGATAATCTTTGTAGCACCTAGGATGAGAGAACCACCTAGGAAGATATACTTTGGCCAGAAGCCCACTTTGACCACTATAAAATAGTTTTGAGTTGTGAACCATATTTTCATTTGGAAATGTGTGACACATTAATTTCACCTAGTTTTTACTTGCCTTAGTGCGAGGCGAAACTCTACCGAAGTGAATCCAACATTTTTCATCCTGTTTTTATTTGTTTCCTTCACATTATTTTGACACTTTGTTGGTCAAAAGAAGGGTGACTACCTTTGTGTTACCAATCGACTGTTTCTCTCACTTTTTTGTCTGTTTACGCCCATCCATGTTTGCGGCTGGGTAAGTTAAACGTCTAAAGTGTGCAGAGGCATATTCGCATCATTGGTAGCCATTGTGATCTTGATACCCATGTCAAGATCGTCATTGTAGTTAGGCGTGGTTCTTCACCGTGGACTTCCTTAGAATAGTTAGCTTGTTTGTATCGTATCACTACAATTTTGATATTTACGTCTTGTTTCTTGTAAACTCGACATAAATACCTATATTGTAAGGTTACGCTGCACACATTTTAACTATTCCTAGCTATACTTTGATATTTTTAGTTTAGGTTCTATTATTACCTCGATTTCAAAGAGTGTTAGGTGTTACCATTTGTTCATGTTATATCAATAACACCTTGATATCAATACTTCACTTTCTCGCAAAGTGGGTTAACATATCTTGGTGATATTGTTGTGTCATTCGCAAAATGTAATTGGCACTTTTTGAGATATAGGTCTTAATTGAGTTTGAGCTTGCTCTTCATATATATTGGTTGGGAGGTTGCATTGAATTCTTGTATTTACTTATGTTTTGTTCATTCCCTTGAACTTGGCATAAGTAAAGACATCTTGTTACTCATCTTGCGACACAAACTACTCTTTGTAACATAGTCTAGGAGGTACTTCATTTGATCAGGTTTTAATACCAAAACGCTTGTACCACGGGTGATTTATCACTCTATCACATTGGTATCCTCACATTGTTGACTTATTCATACTCTTAACAAATACATCTTACATTTCACTTAGGGGTGATCACTAAGCTTTGAACACATTTACAACTTACCCTAGTGAAACTATCACGAAAACATGGCTCGTAAAACATGTCTAAGGTTAAAGAAACAGACATATGAGGAACAACAAGTGCAAGCTTGGGAAACCTCTAACAGACAAGGGTCAAACCCTTCATTGGACATGACCTAGGACCATTGTTTTCTGTAGAAAAGGAAACAGAAGAGATGGTCGATCATAGTGGAAATGAATTAGAATCACCATAGGCAGACTTTGATTTTGGCCCCACTCTACTAGATGAGTTTTTTCTCAAAAAAAAGATAGAGTTTTGGCACGGGTCATGGAATTAGGGGCCAAATTTCCCATCGAGAATGAAACAACACTACCGGTGAATAATGCTACTGAGGAAGAATGTCCCCTTATCAATATGGAAGATATTTCAACGCACGGACAAGCTTCTACCTCTTACACATAAAATGATAAAGTAGTCGGGCATAGAATACCCTTTATCAAAGTGCCACGAAGAAACAAGATATAACATGAGACATGAGAAGAACCTCCACAATATGAGGAGGAGGAACCTTTAGAAGAAGAAGCCACAATCCAACAGCAAATCAGTAACCTAAGCCGAAAACTTGCTTTGCTTACCTCCCATGTAGAGAAAGACGCAAATAAAAATGTTCAAAAGTTGAGGCCTAGGGTTAAAATCAATGAAATCCATTGAGAAAACCAAGGAGAAGAAGACATAGGGTACCATCATGTTTACATCCTTGCTACTCCAACTAAAGAACAATTGCTTGCAGAAGAAGTGTAGTCCATGAAAGTGACACTTGCGAGCTTAGAAGAGAGCAATATAGGGAGCATCACAAAATATCAATATGAAGAATTATGCCCCTATCATTTTGACAAGACAATGACCTTTCAACCCTTTCCAAAGAAATTTGATATGCCAAACTTCGAAAAATACAAAGGAAAAGGAGACCCAAGGGATCAGGTTAAATATTTTTACATGGCATGTCAAGAGGTGTCTTATAGTGACAAATACCTCATTAGAATTTTTCCCAAGAGTCTAGGAGGTCAAACATTAGAGTGGTTTATTGCGCTTACCATGAGGATCAATTTTCACCTGGCCAGAATTGGAAGAAATATTCTTGCGTCACTTCTCATATAACATAGAGAGTGACATCACCATGGAAAACTTGTGTGGGGCCAAGTAACACCCAAATGAGACCTTCACCATTTTCTTCCAATGGTGGAGAGGGATAGCTATTCGCTTCCCTTGTGCTTTCCCCGAAAAGTAGCTGGTTAGTATTTTTGTTCCCAATTTCAACCTGGATATAGCTTTCCAACTCCAAATGCATTGTGTCTGTACTTTTGAGGAGGTTATCGAGAAATGGATTCAGAAAGAAAAGTCTCTCATTGCCAAAGGCACCCTCAAAAACTAATCTAAGGACAACCAAAGTGTCAAACCCGTGGAAAAGCTGAAGATCTTTAGCAAAAACAAAAATGTGGTGGGAGATGGAATCACCGATTCCAAAGGTGTTCAAATAGTCCAAACTGGTCAACCTTTTAAACTGACCAAGGGCCCAATTCAACCACCACCAAAGTGAAGAACATTCACCTCTCTCAATGAACCATTGTCATTCATACTAAAACAATTGGATGCTGCCCACATGATGACCTATCCTACAACTCAACGATTTAACAAAAATGCTCCTAAACCTTCATGGTATAAGGAGCATGAATATTGCGAAATGCATCACGTTAAAGGACATAAGACAAAAAAATGTCTGCAGATTCGCCACTATATTTAGGACCTCATTAACAATGGGGAGATAGAGGTGGATAACCCTGGAAAAACACAAACACCTAACGAGAAAATGGGGATATACAAAGAACCATTCCCCAAGCATGATAAGTCAGAAAAGACAAAGCCGGATCGGGGAGAGTCATCCCAAACCTATAAAGCCACAAATTACTTGTATACCAAAAGAGATAACAATCATTACGATTCGCTTATCAGATGTATTCGCTCTCCTGATGATCATGTCAATACTATCCAGATCAAGGGAAAGGACTGTACTACGGTAACAAGGCGTGCCCACCTCGTGATTCTGGAACCCTCTCTGTTGACCCCCGTAAACTAGTAAATATAACATTTTAGAACAACTTGAGAAGACATCTGCTAAGATTTCGATCTTAGATCTTCTCAAGATATCCAATGTGCATAAGGACATTCTGTACCAAACTCTTCAGGGGTCGGGAGTGCCTTTAGAAGTCGATCCTGCACACCTTCAAGCCGCGGTGGAAAACATTGCACCAAGTGAGCATCTCACTTTCAACCATAGGGAGATCCCTACCGAGAATCCGGCACATAATATTCCCTTGTACATTGAGGTAGTTTTCACCCGTAGGAAAATAAAATGGGTGCTTGTGGATAACGGATCTGGGTTGAACATCTGCATGCTTAAGTTGGTCAAACAATTGGGACATACAGAGGAAGATCTTGAGTCCCATATTATCACTATCACCGCATACGACAACGTACAAAGGGAATCAGCAGGGACCATCACGCTACCCATGGAGGTGGCTCCCACTTGTCATCAGACAAAGTTTCACGTCCTAGACTTGGAACTTCCATATAACATGCTTCTAGGCCAACCATGGATTCATGCCATGCAGGCCGTGCCATCAATGTTTCATCAATGCATCAAGTTGAAGCATGAGGGACATACGGTTACGATACCAGGAGATTCAGAGCCCTTTTCTCATTGTAGAGCTCTCAATAGCTTTACACGAAAGGGTACATACGCATGTCCCTCCACAGATATAGTTGTCCCTCTTCAGTCTGAGGCCATGGAATCCCGAGTAGATTCGGATTCTCTTAGTTCTTGCACTCATGGGGCGTCTACTTCAACATCTCCATTTTATTCATGGGAGATGAAAATCCTAGAATATGGCTGTGGGGAGTATAATGTACAACAAGTGCTATTGGTTTCAGACCTCTCTTTGTCGCCCAAAACTAGAGGTCGACCCAACTATCACTTCAGGAGACCCAAAGAGGAACACACTATTGGGTCATTCCTACCTGGAGGCTTGTTAGCTGAGGATAAATTGCTTGATCCACCTACTACTTGGGTCCCTTAGGACACTCAAGCCATCCTGTTATCGAACCCCGAAATATGAAAAATCTTGCAGAATGATGTACTCCATAGGCTAGAAAGGCCTAGGATGTGGGAGGAATGAACAAGGACAAAGAGAACCAGTCCCTCTTCCACATTTCAAAATAGAAAGATATGGCATTGGGATTCACCCTTATGGAGCACACCCCAATGATCAAGATGTGACTTGTTCTGAGCGTGAGGATAGTTTCGACTATCTAGAAAGTGATACGGATTCCCATTGTAGCCAATATGAGGATCTAGCCTCCATGAACCTTTTCATGAACAATGTTGTCCTAACCTTAACCCCCACAGAACCAACCCTTGACCTTGTATACCCTTCCCTTGTTGAATGGGACCAACAACGTCACGTGCCACTAGATTTATTCGAGAACGAAAAGGCTATTGTAGAGTTCATGGGCATAAGGGATACAATCCCCATTGGAGATCACAAGAAATGTTTCTTTATCGACTTAGATACCTACACCTACTTCAGCGAGGAGGCTGAACTTCATGGTCAGCAAAATTTAAAGAAAAGCGAGGGCAAAAGTTCTAAAGAAAAGCCTCAGTAAAAATAAAAGTCCAAGTCACACAGTGAAAACCTCTTTGAGGCATTGGCTGACAAACAAATAAGAAAATCAAAGGACAAGAAAATTGACCACGTCAAGGATGAAAATCTTGTGGAGACATCCTTGGATGAAGATCTCAACCTTCCTCTTGATCCTATGCGTATGGAGGATTTATCAAAATTGCTAGTCGAAGAAACCATTGATGTCAATATTGGTACAGAAGAGGATCCCAAGATTGTAAAATTGGGTGCATCACTCTCTGTTAGAGAGAAAAAGACATTCACTATGCTACTGCAAGAGTTTATTGATGTGTTTGCATGGTCTTATAAAGACATGCCTCGGCTTAGATCCAAATTTGGTCATGCACAACCTGGTTGTGCACGCAGACGCTAAGCCTATCAAACAGAAGCTTTGAAAGATGCACCCAAGAGTGGCCTTGTTGGTTAAGGAAGACTTGGAAAGATTACTTGCAGCGGGATTCATCAGACCAATTGATTATTCTGAATGGATATCAAACATTGTTCCTATCCAGAAGAAACCTGTCGGTATCTGAATCTGCACGGATTTTAGGGACATCAATAAAGCTTTCCCTAAAGATGAATTTCTCATTTCCCAACATTGATATGATTGTTGACTCAACCATAGGGTAAAAAATGCTATCACTCATGGATGGCTTTTTGGGTTATAATCAAATTAAGATCGCCGAGGAGGACCAACACAAAACAACTTTTACAACTCCTTGGGGCACCTTCTGCTATCAGGTGATGCCATTTGGCCTTAAGAATGACAGAGCAACCTATCAGCGGGCCATGATAGTGATTTTTCATGACATGATTCATGATATCATGGAAGACTACATGGATGACATCCTGGGAAAGTCCAAAACAAGAGAGGATCATCCTATCATTTTACGGCGTATCTTTGAACGCCTGCATGAATACAAAGTCAGGATAAATCCAAAGAAGTGTGTCTTTGGTGTACTATCTGGGAAACTACTGGGCTTCATTGTGTCAAGACAAGGTGTTGAGGTAGACCCTGCTAAAGTGTCTACTATCACTAAAATGCCTCCACCTGAGAATATCAAGCAACTGTGTAGCTTGCAAGGGAAAATTCAAGCCATTCACCACTTCATCTCCCAGCTTGCAGATAAATGTCACTCATTCACCCATTTTCTTAAAAAGGACGTCACTTTCCTCTGGGGACCCGAACAACAACAAGCCTTTTCTTTGCTTAAACAGTACCTGGCTAATCCACCTATCCTCATGCCTCCCACTCCGGGAGAACCACTTTTGCTCTATATTTCTGCTACACAATTTTCCATTGGTGTCGCTGCTCACCCAATACGACCTTAGCCATAAGGAGAAAGTGGTATACTATCTGAGTCACACCCTCATCGCCTATGAATGTAATTATACTCAGATTGAAAAGGCTTTCTTGGCCATTGTTTTTACCTTTCAAAAACTTCGCCATTACCTGCTGAATACTAAGACCAAGCTCATATCCAAGGTCGACCCACTCAAGTATTTGTTGTCCAAACCCACCCTCACAGGTAGAATGGCTAATTGGATCATTCTACTCAGTGAGTTTGACATAGAATTTGTCCATCAAAAATAAGTTAAAGGACAAGTACTTGTAGACCAACTAGTGGAAGCACCTTTGCAAAGTATGGAACCTTTGAGTCTAGATCTGCCAGATGCCTCCTTGCTCTACATTGAAGAATCTATCATATGACAGATAAATTTTGATGGATCATTTACATTTCATGGTTCGGGTGTAGGAGTAGTCCTTATTACTCCTTCTGGCAATCCTATACTGTAGGATTTTCACCTGGGCTTCCCTTGCACACGAACAACATTGCAGAATATGAAGCACTCATTGCAGGGATGAAGTTGGCCATCAAGTGGAATGTTCACCATGTTAAGGTTGTAGGTGATTTGCAGTTAATCATTAAGCAGGTTAATGATGAATATAAGGTTAAGGATGACAAACTCATACCTTACAAAAAGTTAGTGGAAACTCTAAAGGAGTATTTTGTGCGTATTACTTTTGAACAAATCCCAAGAGCACAGAACAGATCAGTGGATGCCATGGCAAAAGTGGGGTCTATGCTTTGTATTCCACCAGGGAATAATGATATGCCATTTTTCATAGAAAATCTATGCCAGCCCACATATGACATGTCGAAATCTTTCCTGGCTTGTGAGGTTGTTGGTCCCCATTCCCCATGGTACGAACCCATTTTCACCTATCTTAAGGACAACACATTCCCTCCCGATATCTCCCATTCTGAAAATCAAAGCCTGATTCGCCAGATAGCCCGTTACACCCTTTTAGGAGGTACACTTTATCATCATGGCTACGATGGGAATCTATTACATTGTCTGGATGTGACAGAGTCAATCCAGTCAATCAAAGAAGTGCATGAAGGGGTATGTGGAGCACATACAAACGGAATGGTCCTTGCTAAGAAACTGTTGAGAGTAGGTTACTATTGGCCTACCATGGAAACTGATTGTTGTAATTATGTTAGAAAATGTGTGCTTTGCCAAAAGTATGGAAATTTCATCCATGCTCCGTCGCAACCATTGCAACCTATCACTACCCCGTGGCCATTCTCCAAGTGGGGACTTGATCTAATAGGAAAACTTACTCCTACCTCATCTGATGGTCATACACATATCATCATAGCCACAAAATATTTTACAAAATGGGTGGAGGCTGTCCCTTTAACCTATGTCACAGGAGCACATATTTCTAAATTCATCATGAATCACATTATTTGCCGATATGGTATTCCTGCAGCCATTGTTACAGATAATGGGAAGTCATTTAAGAACAAAACTGTGAAAGGTCTTTGCCAACGGTTCCAAATCAGATTAAAATGGTCCACGCCATATTACCCTTAGGGTAATGGACAAGCTGAGGCAACAAACAAGACTTTGGTAAGGATTATGGAAAAGATGGTCAGCAAGATAGGTCAAAACTGGCACCTGTAAATCCATCTAGCCCTTGTGGGCTTACCGAACATCCATTCGCACTCCTACGGGTGCAACACCATATTCCCTAGTGTTCAGGACAGAATCTATCATCCCTTTAGAGATCGAACTTCCATCCCTAAGAATTTCTCTTCAAGATTATCTGGATAAGGATGAAGATTATTGAGTGGCAAGACTGGTTGAGTTAGAGCTCCTAGATGAGAGGCACATTCGCGCTCTTAATCACCTGAAAGTATATCAACACAGAGTCTCCAGAAACTACAACAAAAGAATCATCCCTCATCAGTTTGAGGTTGGTGATTTAGTTATGAAGGAGAACCAGTTCAACACTAGAGCAGAGTGAGAAAAGAAAGGGAAATTCAAACCACATTGGTTGGGACCATATGTTATAGTTGCCAAGTACGGCACAGGGGCATAGAAACTGGCTCACCCCAATGGTGATGAGCTCTGGGATCCCATGAACACCATGCATCTTAAGCGGTTCTATGCTTGAACATGACACAAGGAGGTTGCAAAAATAAAAAATACAAAAAAATAAATCAAGAAAATCAGAAAAAGAAAAAGAGAAAACAGGTCATCCACTAGTGAAAACCATGCAATTGTGGCACTTGGGACAAGTCCTTGGGTGAAAACTGGTTTCCGGTGCCTCAGGAGGATTTTTTTTTCACAAGACATTCTATGTTAGGAGGGTAGTTGTCTTTGGCCTAGACCTGATTCTACCTTCGAGATTCCTTGTGCACACCATCCTGTCCAGTCTTGATCTAGCTTTTCCTTCTTCTATTCATCTGTGAGGGGTATGGTCTTTCACTATCTCCCATCTTACGTTGGGGGCAACCCAATGACTTCACCTTCTTGTTCATAAACATGTGGCTTCTGCCCTTGTATATTCCCCATCTAATGTTGGGGGCATCCATGCTTTCTTGGTTACCTGCACATAGCTTTGGAAAACTGTTAGAAAACACACAAAAACAATAGAAGATTGCTTCATAAAACACAAAAACAATAGAAGATTGTTTTGAAAACACCAAAAAATAATAGAATATTCCTTCATAAAACACAAAAACAATAGAAGATTGCTTCATAAAACTAAAAAAAATAGAAGATTGTTTCCTAAAGCACCAAAAACAATAGAATATTGCTTCATAAAACCTAAACAATAGAATTTTTTTTCGAAAACCTAAACAATAGAAAATTGTTTTGAAAATACCTAAACAATAGAAAAATAGTCCACGAAAACATATCTTACAAAAATATTTACTGGCATTGTCTTGTTTCCTTGCTTTGCTTGTTGCTTGTATAGTGTTTTGCATTCTTGCTTTTTGGGTTGTTTGTTGCTTAGGCGTACTTTGTTAGGATTCATCTTTTCTTGCTTAGATTAGACTTATTCTTTCTTGTGCATATTGCGGTAAGTTTTTACATACTAGTTGATCTTAGGAGATCTGATGTCATGTGTTAATTCATTATGTTCTTTCTTGGCATTTGATTGTGTTTGTTACATGTTAATAGAGCATGGTGAATCATGGTATATTGCATTAATTCCTGGTGTTCTTTGTTAGCATTTGGTTGTGTTTCTTGCATGTGCTTTGTTTTGTTATCATTCACATCATATTACCATCATTATCATCACATCTAACATCATCTATACATCATATATAAAAAAAATGCTAAGTTTTACATCATGCATGTATGCTAAGCTAATCATCACATATTGTATCATCAATGGGGGTAAGAGGGGTTGTGCATAATAAAAAATCTATCCCCCCCACACCAATATCATCATATCATCCCATCTATTGGGCATCAACAAAACATCACATGAGTAATACATTTGATATCATCTATGGATCTATCATCTAACATTCAAAACAAGCACATGTATATACATCAAACATCAGGATAACGTACATGCAAAATGTGAAATCTGATAACATCATGACAACATCCATAAGTGTTGAATCAAGAAAATAACATGCATCAAATCCAATGCAGGTAGCATGCCCACTCAAGATACTAAATACGATTCATGTCTCATCATCAATTAGTTCCCCATGAGTTTAAAGACAAAGAAAAAACCATCTATATGCATGTATCAAAAACAAAGACATACATCATCTCATAACCATGTGTATCTGAGCCAAAACAAAGTAATCCTCATATATATATATATATATATACATGTGTGTCAAATATACATCTCTGTCAAAAATGGATTCAAATATGTACTCTATATCAAAAATGCCTTCAGCTGAGGCGTACAAGGGTGATACATCAAAAATGTCTGTGTACATACATACAATGTCCTGATAGGTACCCAATACAATACATCATCGATACACAATGCCATAAAAAAGGGGGCATGTATTTGAAAGAATCAAGCCTTCATCATGAGGCATCATCAAAAATACATGTATAACCTAACTGTACATCAAAATCAGCCTTCATAAGAGGCATACATATCAAAGAATCTATACAATAAAAATGTGGCTCTCAACCACAACTCTCGCCCTCACTGGGCCTCCTCAGATCGGTCCTCTAGACACCTGAACTCTGGAGGCTGGGATGGCATTGGTCTCACCGGCTACTCTGGTAGAGGCTGTCTAATGGATCTGGTGGAATGACCAGACCTTTATGATTGAGAGCCTGATGCACTCGACCCTGATAGCTGTGGCAGTGTCACTCACTACTCTGGAGGCACCACTCTGTAATATGTAGTCCTGTAGAAGAGAGCCTCACCACCAAGCCTAGTGGTGTCGCGTATCAGGTCCGCATCTCCTGAGGTGAGCGCTACCTGAAGGGCAGTATCTTGCTCACCTATAACTCGGCCCAGGTCTACCTTGGCCTATCTAGTGGTAAAAGCCTCTCGATCTCTCTCTATGGTCATCACCTATAGCTCAGCGTGGGCCTGGTCCCTATGTGCTAATAAGACCTATGAGTGTGCATACACATGATCTCTCTGTGCAACGACCATGCACACCTGTGACTGGGATTGGTGCAGGAGGCTCAATATCTACACCCCTTGTGCTTGTTGTCTCTCAGATCTGGCTCTGCCACGCACCTCTGTCATCTCCTAGGCCAGCCTGGGCCCGAGCCTGATCCCACCCTAATAATAAAGTCACAATGTGGGCTCAGGCCTCATCGCACTCTGCTACAGCTGTCACACACCAGCCTCGAGCCTCATCTCTCTCCGCTCTGGCCACGTCTCTCTCAGCTATGAGCTGTTGTACCTACACCTGTGTTGTGGCTATCTGTGCCACTAGCTGTGAGGTTGTGTGTGCCTCAGGGGCTGGTCCCTGAGGTGCTCTAGAAGACTGTCCCTACTCAAAAACCCTGCCTCTGGGTGGTGGCATGGCTACCTATACTGGACCCTACATGGCCTCGGTCCCTGTGCCTGTGGGGCACCCTGTCCATCATGAGGGATACCATCAAATGGATCCTCTGGGTCTAGCCCCAGTGCCACTGCTCTAGCCCTGCGCTCTGCCCCATGCCATACCTCTATGAGTGGGTGAATACCTGCTACCCAAGTTGCCTCTAGAATAGTGAGACAATGGGGTAATACTGTGGCATACCACGCTGCATAATTATCTTTAGTCCCTGGGTCTCTCACCTATCGTAATGGGTCCCATGCCTGGGGGACCACCTATGTGAAACTAGCCCTGGCTCGGGCCACTGGTATATGAGGCCCCATGGTTTGCCTCTCGGAGTCCCTACGAGCATGCCAAATATCTGGCTAGGGGACCCCCTGTACTCTTCCGAGCTGCCACTGGCACCTGTCAACATGATACAACTCCATGATGTAGTTGCGGCTGCTAATAAGAAAGTGCTCCACCAAGCACACGCTGAGCTCTGTGGCATCCTCTGGCCACTGGAAGTGCCTGTATGGATGTACCAAATGATGTCTATCGCTACTAGCTCGTCGAACTCCCACCTATATCTGAATAGGCTGCCAAGATGGCCACGTACATCTCCGCCAGCTACTACCCAAGCCATGTATGATGGCTCCTCAGGATCTTGAACTCGGAAAGGGCCCACAGGGTGCCCGATAGCAATATGATCCCATGACCATATCTGTAATAATGATGCAGGCCCCACGGTCTTCTGACCGTGGTATGTAATCAGGTGCAAGTCCCAGTATAAATGGGCTAGTATACACTGCCCCCAGCAATATCTCTCACCACTATAAATGCCATGAACCAGTGGCAGTAATCCTCTTGGGAATGAAGTCCTTGTCTTATCAGTGAGTAGGAACCCACTGATAAGCACCATGATATAGAGAGGTCCCTGATGCAATGTCAGGTGGGAGATGCACTCATGTAAAGCTATAGTCATCCCGTCATGCGGGATGTCGTCGACACCAAATAGAGCACTACATGCTACTCTGATCAGCCCTACATTTAAACTGTACTCGATCAATGTACCCATCATGGGCACGTGCAGAATCTACCAAACATCCTCAATGGTCACTGTCATCTCCCCTATGGGCAGTCTGAAACACTGACTCTCGCTATGCCATCGCTCGGCTAGCACAGTCAGGAGGCCGTGATCTAGAACAATAGATGGCATCTGAGCCATGGGGCCCAGCCCCACTGCCTCAAGTAATATCGCCATAGCTCGACAGTCACGCCAATGCATACTGCCCTCTAACTCAACAATCTGGGAGTGATGCTCCCGTGTCTGTAAAACTGGTAGTCATCTCTGCAAAATAACACGCCACTCATTAGTTTCTATCATTTCCTCTAAAAATCTATCTCATCTTTTAGGGTTAACCCAAACATCCTAAAAATTCTTCTAAGTGTCATGTCTTTGACACTTTCCTATCTCTTTTCCACCTGTCTAGGGCACCTGCGTGACCCTTTTTGGCATGTGCACCACGTTTTTGGCACCTGTGCTTGCGCGCATGTGCCTTCTGGCATGTGCGCTCTCTTTTGGGTGCTTGCACCCTTTTTAGCATGTGCGCCACCAAATTGGTGCCTGCGCATGGACACGTGCGCTTCTGTGTGTGTGCGCCAGCTTCTCCATGCCTGCGCCACACTTTTTATGTGTGCGCCCCATTCCCGGTGTGTGCGCATGTGCATGCACATGTGCTCGTGTGTGCGCATGTGTGTGTGTGTGTGTGATTTGTGCTCCACGTGTATGCGCGCATCGACTTGGCACCTGCGCCCTCAAAAGGATGCCTGCGCCCCCAAAATGGTGCACCTGCGTGCCCTATCCCATGCCTGCGCCTGCACGCAGGTGCGCCTACACATTTTTCTACTCCTAAAGACCTAATTTAAGGCATTAATGACACAAATTTATGAGCAGGGTTGCGATACTCACAAACGGGCCATCGTCGCATGTGCCGTTGGTACCCCCGGACTGCATCCACGCACCTCAAACGGTCTCGTGTGATCACCATGGTTCTCCTGGGTGTCAGAGCCTCACAGTAAAATTTTCTCAACTGCTCAGTAAAAATGAATTGGTCGCGATGTTTTTACCCCCCCTGGGGGGTATATTAACCTGTTTTTCACCGTTCGGAAAGTCGGGAGGCCCATTTTGATCACCGTTTTCTCCTCTGTTCGCTGTGGAATAATTATTTTTATTAAATAATTATTTTTCTCTTCTTTCTCACTGTATTGGGGCATTTTTTGCTGTCCAATACCCCTTTCTTCTCCCTAGGGAAATTTTATTGCTCCCTAGTGATTTTTATTCCTCTTCACACTCTCGTAAATAATTATTTTTCAAATAATTATTTTTTCTTAATTTTTTCCACTAAACAAGGACATTATTTGTCCTTTGTTTCTCCTTTCTTCCACCTAGGGCACTTTCTGTCGCCCCTAGGCCCTTCGCTTTCTTCTTCTACTTTCTTCTACTGTTCACCATGGTTCAGAAGGCAAAAACAATAAAAACAATATATATATCAAAAACCCAAAAACAAGGCAATTTTTTTTCAAAAAATCCTAAAAAGTAAAAAACCCTACAAAAAATGGTAACTTGCTTATTACGGCTGAAACTTGTGTCTTGCGCATGGTATTTTCTCCATATCCTATTGGTTTGTCTCACATCTTCCCTGATTAATATGACTTGGATCACCGGATTCACAACCATTCACAAAGCTAGCTGCTTGCTTCGTCTGTACTCTAGGGCACTTTTGTTGCCTGGTGCTGTTTCGTTGTGCACAAACACTTTTCATGGACCCCGTGTCCATTTTCATTTCCCCTTGCATGTATCCTTGCTCGGGGCATCATTTTTAACCCTTGTCATCAATCACGAACTTTTGGATCTCTTCAGCACTGATAACAAAACATTTGTACAACTGTCTTGACCGTTGTTGGGTTGGATATGTGCATTCGTACTTGTTTTCCCTGTTACATGAGCTTGTTTCCTTCTCGTATTGCATTGCATTATTGTATGTTGCATGGAGTTGGTACTTTCAGCAATGGACAATTGTTCGTAGTATGGCTTTTCATGTCATTCTACCTTTGTCGTATGCTTATATTTTTCATAAGGACCGATGATGTAGTTCCTATGGCAATATGATGACATCAAATTTGTTCCAAATAAATAGTGGCTAGAGGCTAAGCTCTTCTCTCCCCTCGTCCATATTTCTTCTACTTCACTTCCCTTCCACCCCTAATTTTCTCTCTCATTGGGGCATCCTACCTCTTCCCCATTCTTCTGCCTATCTCTCATCTTTTTTCGATTATCGATTGACTTCTTCCATCACCCCATCGACACTCGAGGGGGCATCTCTCCCTCCTACTAATTTTTCTTCTATCCCTTCAAAATTTTCTTTCGTCTACTATCTTTGAAGTGGCGTCACTTACACCACCCCAAAGAGGGGAAAATGTAGACACCTATAATTATGCCTAAGCAATTTAAATACTTAAATTGCGCTAATTATCTCCTTTCCCACAAATTGACGACATATTGTCAATAGCGCTCATCTTCTCTTCCATTGTCGTTAATTGATTACATTAAGCTAATTAATTAAGTCACCTATCCAACACATACCCTAATTAACGACCTTTCGTTAATCAACACCTTCTATCTAGTCTAATTAATTATTATTAATTAATTAGCCTCCCTTCTCATTAAATCAATAAATCTCTATTTAATTGGTTTAATTCCCTTCCTAATGGTCTAAATCACACTAATATCCATCTAAAAGCTTATAAAAGCTTGCACATGTATTTAATTAATCACCTTGATTAATTAATACACCCCCTTTATCCACATGAGCCACTTGAGGACAAACTAAACCCTCCTAAAGCTAACTCAACCTCATCTAAACCCCCCTTATCCATAACTAACTCTACATCTCCATTAGTCCCACATTCATGAGGATGTGTTGAATCCTTTATCCTTTGGGCTATATAAACAACCCTCCCTCTACTCTACACCTACACCTAATTCCCTTGAGAAAGCAAAGGAAAGCACATAGTCTTGCACTAAAAGCCTTTTTCCATTCTCAAGCCCCTCCATCATCCATCTTGAAGAGCTAGGCCTCACACCCAAGCATCCATGAAGGATCAAAGCAAGCAATATTGTTGATTGCCATTGGACTACATAGGTCCACTTGATTTAATTAGGCAATTAGAAGAATAGAGTTCTTGATTTGCATTATGCTTGATTTCATTATTTCAAAGTTATGATGCTAATGTAGGCCTTGTTCATTTCTTCATCTTGATGGTACTTTCTTCTTGTTTCTAGCTAGGTTAGGGAACTATTTTAGGTGGTAGTTTCTTGCTTTCAATCTAACCTAGGAAAATAATAAGTGTACATAGCACATTGAATAAAATTCAATGATAGGAGGAGTTTAGAGAGACTTCTAGAAATAAAAGCCTCTAGATTTAGAGGTGGAGGATATGACTAGTTTAGGATTAGATTAGATTAATAAAATATGATTAGGGATGTGTTTACATGGAAAGTATATTTTTAGTGTAGGTGTAGAGTAGGTGGGTAGGTAGGTATAGGAATATTAAATTCATAGAAAATATTAATAAGGATTATGATGGGATAATAGGATATAATAATTAATTAATTGGATTAATGATAAGATGGGATATTAGATAAATGATGTAAATAATTAGAATAAAGGGTATATGTGATAAAAGAGATTAATAATAGATAATCTTATGATTCATTCTTATAGGGATTTAGATACTGATGATGTTAGGACATTTGCAGGAAAAATTAATCGAGATCGATTATATCAAAATTTTAGATATATATATATACTTTCTTTGGCACCTCATTTATTAGGGTATTCCGTTGAGAGAACATTTAAGTCACATTGGCCTTCCCAATCCAAAGTTTCCTTTCTACGGTGACCTGAATATTTCAAACATGTCTTTTGGACTTGTGAGTGTGCTCAATCTGCTTGGAAGTGGATACACTCTCTCATCTTCCCCTTCCATCCTAATTTGTTTGAATGGAAAGCTATCCTATTTGGTGACTTTCCTAATCTTTGTGCTTGAATAATTTTTATTTGGAATTTCTTGTGGGCCGCTATTCATTTTCAGTTATGGAAAGATAGAAATAATTTTATTTTTTAGCGGGATGATCTTACTTTGGAGCTAACTTTGCATAACAAAGTGGTTATTATCTCTTGTGTGAATATGTAGATTCAGGCATAGGTGTAGAAAGTGATGCTGGAGTTCACACATTTACAACAACTTATAGATCACTGGAGAGCACCCCTTGCACTATGAGTTGGGTTCCTCTTGATGATGTTCATGCCTTACCTCCTATCCCTATGCCACGTCACGGAATCCTCTCTCATAGATGGCATCCTTCCCCTCCTCGAGGCCATCCTATTCCACCAAATTCTAGATCAGGATAAAGTCTGCCACCTTGGGGAAAGGTTGTGGCTAGCTCCTCTAACCGGTACTCTCCTCTTCAGGTGGCCAATTTTGGAGGCTATCCACCACCTAGTTGGGGAACCATGGTTCTTTTGAATATACAAATTCCATATCCTAACAACTGGGTTATTGATCTTCCTTCAAAGGAGATGACTGTGGGGGGGTTCATCCTTCCAAAATATGATCATCCTCCTACGCCTAGTGCTACTGCCATATGCTCCAAGTTATTTAGTTTTGTGCTTTTTTGGTTGTCTTTTTAACGTTTCTCGTGCCCTCATGGAATTTTGATTTTTGACCGTGAGTTTCTGGCCACCCCACTATTGTAACTCTTTTGTATTATTAATATAAAGGTAGGTTCTAATAGTAAACTAAATCATTATCCTTAATTAATGTTTTTTTAGGAATAAATGAAATCATAATTTTGTTGGTTGTGATATTATGAAAGGTGTTGAATCTTTAATAATTATTTTCATTGGACTATGTAAGGAGAGCTGGAATTTTTTATAAGTACTTGACACACAAGAATCATCTTCCATTTTGTATATTTTATTCGGTACTATAGCTATCATGTCAATGTTGGCTATATGTCTAGTGGAGAGCTACCGACCATATTTATGTGTGGTCATGACATAATTGTGAGAGAGTGTAAAAGAACTATGATATGTACATTATTTTATAACGAAGTAGAAAATATATTCTATCCACATAAATTATTTTAAAGTGGTTACTTTAATTTTTATTTATATTTTAATTTTATAGTTAAACTTTCTTTGAAATTAGAAATGAGTGTAAATTATATTTTCGTGTATCAAATCATTACACAACCCACAAAGTATCATTTTTCTCTCGTCTATTCATTATAAAATAAAAAATATTATTACATTAAATGATTTATAATTCTTGTCACTAAAAAATGAACCCATAAAATAAATAACCTAAAGTAACCATCCTTCTCCCTACTAACAAATACCTATAATACATGTAGAAAAATGTCATTCCAACATATTATTTTATGAAGATACAAAGTAAGACTAGTGGACTAAAAGTGTCCAACCAAATAGATTAATTGATCTAAAATAGTATGCAATATAAGAAGAATTTATAAACCGCCGAGAGGTTGTATGCACAGGCATATGAAGGACACAAATACAAGTCACGAATTATAATTCGATCCACACACATATTGTTTAAATCCAACTTCCCAATATTTTTGCGCCTAATGGAGCCTTTTTGTTCTATTCTAAAAATTTCCCGTGATCATTTGCCCCCCGCACGAAATCTGAAGGTAACTCAGCCTTTTCAAGCATATCCTTTTAAACCTAACAAAGATTGTTATTATTTTCATAAGAAAACTATACAATTTTTCACATTAATAAACATTAGTAAACCTGCATAATTTTTAACAAAATAATTGTAAAAATACATTTATCTTTAATTTTATCAGCCTATGAATTAAGATGTTATTCCAACCTTAATTACTTTCTATAGACACAAAATCATGCACTTTGAGTAATTATCAAGTCCTGATTACATACTACTATTCATATGATTCATAAGTAAGAAAAATACTAATTAACCCATGTCTTTGGCCACCTTTCTTTGCTTTCTATTGCCATTTCTGGTCTTGCAGCCTTAGTTGTTTGGTCTTCCTTTTTATGCTTCATCATTTATCATCCTAGACACCAGTGCCAGACGCCCTTGTCCCCTCTAGATGCCTTTGACCTTAGTATACTTTGTTCACATATTTTTGGTCCTTTCTAGCCATTTGAGCATCTTATTTTTTTAGTAGTCAAAATTTTTGGTATTGGGAGGAGAAATCCCATCGCTTCCCACCTCTTTTAAAACAACCAAGCACTTAACCTATACCGATATCTCTCCAAGAATTTATATACCCATCCGGAACACATGGTATGTCTACGTGCGTGGAGATGAATCCCATGGTCCATGAAACCCAATAGGAATATGGTAAGTTGTGTGGATGTCACATCCACGTCACGTTGCCCCTATAAAAATAAAAATGGGAAGGTTAGTTGCTTTTGATCCTCAAGATCATCCTAAGACATGAGAGGAGAGCATACATGATTTTTCCCTCGGGATGAACAAGCAACAAAGGAAAACACAAAAGAACAATGGTAAATACAAGATAATTAACAATTAATGATGACAAGTATGAGATTGGGTCTTCAAGAGGAGTCCCTACAAAAAAAAAAGGTTAGTAGTTTAATATTAATGCCAAATGTCTTGGACCTATCGTGTAACAAATTTTTTTTTTAGTAGTTTGGAACAATATAAATGTCAAAATGGAAGAGTTTCCCCTTATTTTCTGCAATAATCATGTGAAAACAAAATTTTAAACTTGCAAACAACCACTAAAACACTTGGAAAAAAAATTAGATTGTTAGTTGTAAACAAAAACTATGATTTTGCAAAGGCACTAATTATCAGGTCATATGCGCCAAAGTAGGAAAAAGGTTCAATACTAGGGTAAAGGCACCAAAGTATGGAAAATCTACCACAGTACAACAAAGGTGCCAATACAGGTCACAAATGCGTTGATCTATGGGAAAAGTGCTGAGATAGGTAAAAAACTAATAAAAAAATGTAATTAGAGAATTTCAAAGGATAAACCAAATTTTTGAAACTTTGTAGCTTGTCGTAGGGATAAAATAATATTGAAAATGGTGGAAAATATGGGGTAAGCCCCATGGTGCGCGCCATAAAATGTATATGTTAAGATTACTTCTGAATATGACAAAATAAAGAAATTGTTCTCTTATGCCAATCCTTCCAAGAATACCTCAGATTGAACAAGAGATGGTAAGGGGGAGAGTGTCAATACCTGCACTTACCAATCAAATGCATTGTTCCCCCATTGTTGTGTTGGGATTTTGCTCATGGATGGTGTTGATTACTTCATATTTTTTAGAGACACTTGGGCAACACCTCCCCTTGATTTTTCTTAGCTTGATTGATGAAAGGTGATGGATGAATTGATTGGATGATAGATTGATTGAAGATTGAAATGATTGATAGATGATAAAATAAAATGGATTCTTCCTCCTTGCTCTCATGGAGGAGGAGAGCTAAATTTATAGTTTGTGGGAGAGGATATGGAGTGTGAGGATTGATCAAAGTGGGATGAGGATCAATGGTTGAAAATTGAGGAGAGAGGATTAGAGGATTCTATAATGGATAATTCTAGAATTTAAAACTCCATGGAGGGGAAGAAGCTTACATTGAATAAAATTCAATGGAGGGAGAAGTTTAGAGAGACTTATAGAAAATAGATGCCTCTATATTTAGAGGTGGAAGATATGATTAGTTTAGGATTAGATTAGATTAATAAAAATATGATTAGGGATGTGTTTACATGGAAAAGAATAGGTTTAGTGTAGGTGTAGAGTAGGTGGGTAGGTAGGTGTAGGAATATTAAACTCCTAGACAATGTTAATAAGGATTAAGATGGGATAATAGGATATAATAATGAATTAAAGGGATTAATTATAAGATGGGACATTAGATAAATGATGTAAATAATTAGAATAAATGGTATATGTCATAAAAAGATTAATAATAATTAATATTGTGATTAATTATTATAGGGATTTAGATAGTGATGATGTTAGGATATTTGTTAGACAAATTAATTAGGATCAATTATGTCAAAATTTTAGATGTCTACACTTTATTTGGTGCCTCGTTATTAGGGTATTACGTTGGGAGAAAATTTAAGTCACATTGGCCTTCCCAATAACAAGTGTCCCTTTCCGCGATGACCTGGATATTTTCAAACACGTCTTTCACACTTGTCAATGTCCTCAATCTACTTGGAAGTGGATACACTCTCTCATCTTCCCCTTCCATCCTAAATTGTTTGATTGGAAAGTTATCCTATTTGGTGACTTTTTTAATCTTTGTGCTCAGATTATTTTTATTTGGAATTTGTTTCGGGCCACTATTCTTTTTTAGTTTTGGAAAGATAGAAATAATGTTATTTTTTAGTATGATGAGCTTACTTTGGAGGCTAAATTTGAATAACAAAGTGGTTATTATCTCTTGTGTGAATATGTAGATTCAGACGTAGGTGCAGAAAGTGATGCATTGGAGTTCGCACATTTACAATAACTTCTAGATCACTGGAGAACAACCCTTGCACTATGAGTCAAATTCCTCTGGATGACATTCATGCCCCATCACCTACCCTTGTGTCATGTCACATAATCCTCTCTTGCAGATGATGTCCTTCCCCTCCTCGGGGTCTGTCATATTCCACCCAAATTCTAGACCAGGATGGAGTTTGCCACCTCGAGGAAAGGCTGTGGCTAGCTTCTCCAACTGGTAATCTCCTCTTCGGGTGACTAGTTTTGGAGGCTATCCACCACCTAGCTAGGGAATCATGGTGCTTCCTGAATAGACAAATGCCATATCCTAATAGATAGGTTATTTATCTGCCTTCGAAGGAGACGACTGTTGGGGGGTTCATCCTTCCAAAAATATGATCATCCCTCCTCCGCCTAATTCTACTGCCCTTATGCCCCTAGTTATTTAGTTATGTGATATTTTGATATTCCTTTACTAACGTTTCTCATGTCCTCATGGAATTTTGACTTTGGACCGTGAGTTTCCAGTCACACCCGTTATTGTAACTCTTTTTGTATTATTAATATAAAGGTAGGTTCCAATAGTAAACTAAATTATTATCCTTGATTAATGTTTTTTTAGGAATAAATGAAATCATAATTTTCGTGGTTGTGACATTATGAAAGGTGCTGAATCTTTAATAATTATTTTTCATTAGACTATGTAAGGAGAGTTGGAATTTGCTAGAAGTGCTTGACACACAAAACATCATCTTCCATTTTGTATGTTTTATTCGAAACTATAGCTAGCATGTCAATGTTGGCTATAGGTCTAGTGGAAAGCTACCAACCATATTTATAGGTGGTCATGACATAATTGAGAGAGAATGTAAAAGAACTATGATATATACAATATTTTATAATGAATAGAAAATACATTCTATCCACATAAATTCTCTTAAAATGGTTACTTTAATGTTTTTTTTATATTTTAATTTTATAGTTCAACTTTCTATTGAATCATTACACAACCCACAAAATGAGTTTTCTGTCATCTATTCATTATAAAATAAATAAGATTAATACATGTACATACTTCAAGATTCTTGTCAGTAAACACAACCCCACAAAAATAAACAACCTAAAAGTAATCATTCTTCTCCCTAATAACAAATACCTATAATACATGTAGAAAAATGTCATTCCAACATATTCTTTTTATGAAGATACAAAGTAAGACTAGTGGACTAAAAGCGTCCAACAAAATAGATTAATTGATCTAAAATAGTATACAATATAAGAAAGACTTTATAAACCACCGCGAGGTTGTACCCATAGGCATATGAAGGACACAAATACGAAGTCACGAATTATAATTTCGATCCACACACATATTGTTTTAAATCCAACTTCCCAGTATTTTTTGCGCCTAATGGAGCCTTTTTTATTCTATTCTAAAAGTTTTCCCGTGATCTTTTTTCCCCCGCACGAAAGCTGAAGGTTACTTTGCCTTTTCGAGCATATCTTGGATAAATGCTGTGATGTTTGTGATAAGAAGAACCTCCGGGCATGACTGCCTTGATTCGCCGCCTCCTTGAGCTCAAAAGCCCTCTTCCGCAGCAGCTCATTCTGCATCAAATCCCTGACTGCACTCTTAACCTCTTCCCTTTGTCACCAATCTGTTCTCGTCCACATCCACGTCCTTAAAAATCCAAACCCCACCTTTCCATATTTCTTTGGCGAATCTGCAATTAAGGAACTGATCGCCAAAAATAAGGCCAACCCAGCAACGGCACTCCCATGCTTATACTTTCCAACGTAGAATTCCATCCGCTGTGCGTCAGAAATCCCCCCCACGGACTCATGCTCTAGCACCTTGAGTTGCGGCGTCCAACTCGCAATAAATGCCCGATCGGTCGTTCGTTTTTGGAATCCCTCGGGCAACACAGCAGTGTGTCCTTGAGCTATGTCGGAGCGAAGAACCACACAGAAATGGCTGCCCGCTCCCTTCCAACCCCAACGCAATCTCGTCCAATTGTTCGCTGAGATTTCAACGCCAGGCTGCCGAAGGAAACATATAACACACAGAGCCCGTGCGTTGCTTGTCCAGCCATTCCAGGCAGCTTTCGTTTTCACCCCACATGCTGCCCAGATTAGACTCCTCTCCCTGCAGAACTTTTGGGAGAAACACAGGGCCAACTGCCAAAGCGGGACAGCCGTTAGTGGATAATGCCGATACTGCATCCCCTTCCTTCCAATTCCTCAAAAAGTGTTGACGAGCGCGTAATCCGCTTCATTCGACTGATGTGATTCATACAACAAACGCTTTGAAGACGACATCGGATTCATATTGCTCGCGGTAGAAAAGACATGAGATCCGTGGGCAATAGATCTGGTATATTCCACGGCAGACCGTTTATCAGTTTTCTCCGGACGTCTAGCTTCGCTCACTGCGACCACAATCAAACTTCGTAAGTGTTATATTTTCGATTTCTGAAAACCAGAAAGACAATAATAGGGCGTTAAAAGTTGAAGAGGTGCTCACCTTTGACAGGAATGTGGCCTTGAGAAAGCAACACATTGGCGTATTTCTGGGCAATAGAGGCGGCTGCACAAATAGACCAGAAAACGACCCTGGGCACTCCCCAAATTAGCAGCCACAGATAGCGTGCATGACATGGCAGAGTCGGTGACGATGCACGTCACCGGGGGAACGCCACTGCAGCTGCCATGGTCGCGGCGAAGGAGTTCCTCCACGACGGGCCCACACTTTGCCAACGCTGCCATAAGCTCGCCCAGTTGATCGGTGCGGCCGTGCTCCGGCGGTAAGCCGTCCGAGAATGACAAAAAGCGGAAGTTGGAGCGGTGAGAAAAATTGTTTGGAAGATTGTAACATGCGTTTCTCAGACCATTCTGTATTCACGAAAGTAATGAAAAATCCGCGTTTCTCGCAGCAGGTCGGCAAACTGAAGGAGAGGGTTGACGTGACCCTGCGCTGGTAAGGGCACCCACCACTGCGTGCAGACTCAGTACTGGACTCGGAATGTCTTCTTTCATCATCGTCAATAAACGAATTGAAGTTGGAGGGCACGAGTGAACACCCAAGTAAGTAAGAATGCTACGTTTTTATATGGATTTCTAATCAGTAAAACCTAAAGTTCAAAAACACTCGGCAATGGCTTCAGAATTATTAGCTCAATTTTAAGTTTCAACGTCCATGACGTTTACCGGTTTCTACTCCCAAAATGAAGGAGAGCGTTGACGTGACCCTGCGCTCTGGAAGGGGCACCACCACTACGTGATAACTTTTTCCCATTATAAATAATTACTAATTTTACATTATAAAGCAACAAGTGTAATCAGTACACACCTAGCTCAAATCTCCTTGGGGATCAGTTTAATTACTGATTACACTGGCATTAAGCTAAATATTTTGTGATTAGAATTTTAGGGTTAAGGGACCAAAACAATTAAATACCCAAGGTATTTAATTCCACAAGATCAATATAAGAGCAAGGTTAAATTACAGTGGGGAAAGGAATACCTATTTAAAATCAACAGAGTAAGGTCTCACTTATCCACTCCTAGAACTTAATTGAGATTGTTAACAACCAGGTTGTAAGGCAACAACTGCCATTAATAGACTCCAGAACACTTCCAATCCACTAGAACAAACTTTTGATTTATTTATATTAATCAGGGGTCACAAGGCCCAACTTTTAGGGTTAGAAGTTTCACTTAGGTTCAGCGGGTAGATTAACTCCATACCCACTCTCTAACAGGCTTAGAGTTTCAACTTGATTTTTCTCATACTTAACATATTAAAAATTTCCCTAAATCACTTTCATTTAATAGGAAATTTTCTCACATTTTCGGTGATAGAAAGAAGTCTTCCTAGCTCCTTCAGAAACTCAAGATATGGGCAAGCAGAATTTTAGAAGTCAAATTTTCCCCCAAGAGGTGGATGTGCAGGCCTAGGGAAGAAAAATTTCCCAAAGGGACGGGTTGGTGGAGCAAGGGGAGGTTTAGAAACCTTTTCCATTACACGGGGTAAAAATGCAAGTTGCGCCCGCGGGTCCAACAGGGGCATGTGTCGCTCTAGGAGCCAAAGCGGGAAGGAAGAGAGGGAAGGGTGGGGCGGTATTTGAGATATTTCCCTGCACTTGGCGAAGTTCACCTTTTTTCCCGTGCCTCTGCTACGCTGCCATAAGACACGTGGCATTCAATAAACCAACATGGGTAAGAAGTAAGGGAGGAATGGGGCGGCGGGAGTCTTGGAGGGAATTTTCCGAAGGAGAGATAAGGGAAAAAGGCGCGTGAAGGTCCGCGCGTCCGCGGAGTAGAAAATCCCAAAAGGAGGGCAGGAGTGCGGGGCCGCAGAAATATTAAGAATTTTTTTCAAAAAGTAAAAACTTCAAAAAGTGACAAAGTTCTCCCTCCTCCGCTCTCACCCCCAAAGTGCCATGTGGCAACCTCTGGTTGGCTGCAGGCCGATGGTGTAAAAGTCAAAAATTTTCCCCATTTTTTTTTGGAAGGCTCAAGGGCATAAATGATGCCGCACCTCCGTAGCTTCCCTGTGAGCACACATGGCAGCCCCTGATGGCTGCAGGCTAGCGGAGGAAAAATATAAAATTTCCAGAGAAAAAATTTTAAATTGTTTTTCCTAAGGATTTTTCGACGGGAAATTTTTGGGTCACGGTCCTGCCACTGAAAATTTTCCAAAATTTTCCTGCCAAGGCAGAAAAACTTTAAGTTTCCATAACGTTTGCTAGAAAGCTCAGTTTTGGGAAAATGAAGACTTTTTATAAATCTCTCAATTCCCTCTTTGTATAGGAAACATAAATTTTACATTTTGATGCAGTTTAGGGGGTCAATTTTCAAAAAGGATCTGCAGGATTTTATAAACCCAACTGGTAATTTCTAACTTTAAAATTTTATTAGATTAGATCTCCTCCTTCACTCAACATGCCAAACAGACATGGAGGATTTCTCTAGGGAGGGTTTAAAGTGTTTAGAGAAGGTAAATTTACTTGTTTGAGTTTTAATATGCATTTTACCATCACATGATAGAAAATGGTTGTGGGAGAGATTTGGCTAGTTTTAACAATGTTTAAAATTGTTTTCTTAAGTGTTCTTTGTCAATTGAGTTCCTTGATAGCTTAGCATGTTAAATTATAGCAATTCCAAGTTGATTATTAAGTGAGGTCCGAACTGTACATTTTAATTAAATTTACTTGTCAACTTTAAAGTTTATAACATAGATCTATTTCTTTTAAATATGTATATCAAATTTTATCCTTCAAATGTGACATTTCATTTCTAAACTAATCTAATACAGTCAGTTGTGTATAAACCACCATTCTGAATCCAAAGCAAATACTAAATTTCAATCATACACATTCCCAAAATACAAAAAAATACAACATTATTTCATGTACATTTTCTCTTTCTAAATAGAGATCTAACTATCTCTTTTGTCATACAATGAAACATTGAATTCAATCCTACAATACATATGAAAAAATTCTTTCAACTGTTTATTAACTTCAATTATAAATCTTTACATTTTTCCATGATGAATGTAATAATAGACTTTTGTTTCTTTCCAGTAATAGAATATGATATAAATGTATTTCACAATTCAAATATATAACTTCATAATCAAATTACATACATCTTTCCTCCCGAAATACATATTACATTTTCATCCACAACAAGTGGGAAAGGATTACAAATGAAGTATATCTCTCAAGGGGCTAGTAAAATTGCATTTTCCTTTCTCCAGAACAGCAACATGCAAATTTCCTTTTTCTTCCAGTTTGATCCCAAAAAAAGTGGGGGAAAGGCAATGCTCTCCACCCAACTAAGACATTCAATGAAAGGAGAAGCCTTCCTTCATCATTGGCCCCCAAGCCTCAACCAAAATACAATAATAGATGCAATTTAACTCATGACAACAATTGGCTTCCGCAACACACAACATTCTTTCAAACATACACATTTTAATATAAAACATAGTTCAACACAAAACAATAGTTCACAACTACAATTGAAAACATTCCAATCAAAACTAAGGCTTGATCGTGTAAGCCAAAGGAGTAAGTTCTATGGGGGAAGCTACTTATGACTCCCAATTGGGAAAATTGGAATCCACCAGTAATAAACTGCCAAAATAATTCATCACACACATATCCTTATGCCCCCCACAAATCACTCCTTATGTCCCCCACAGCTGTCCTTATGCTCCACACAAGTAAGAAATGTAAGCTATTTCTTTTCCATGGTGGATCCCAAACCCAAACTCCCTCCCCAAAAATATGATGCCAATGGCATTTCTTATGCCGTACCCCCCCACCTCTCCCACATGGATTCCCCATAGCCTTCTCCTACACCATCCCTATGGCAGTCTACCCAACTAGCCAACAAATACAATAAAACATCCTCCATTCACACAACACAACAAGAAAATAACAACAATAAAAGAAGGAATAAAGGCCTACATTTCCATGGTAGCTTTTGTTTCCAAACAAAAATGTTCAAATGCCAAAAACACAGTCTAAAACAAAAATGCCAAGTATGAAGTTATCTCCAAATTCCTCCACAATCCACAAGAGGTCCAAAACAACAAAAATGCACCCCCAAGGAAGAATTCAAAAAGGTTCAACAACCCCAAAACAATAAGAGAGTTTGAATTATATAGAAGAGGGAAGAAGAGAGGATGATGTGGATCCATGTAGGATGCCACTTCACAAATCCTCAAATTCAAACACAAAAGACAAAATCCATTCTCCCAAGTACAATAAAGAGGTGGGTGAAAATATGACAAGTTACTTGCACACTCCAAAAATCCCACACCTCAAGGGACATAAAAAAAAAAAAAAATGTAAGAGAGTGTAATCAAAACAAGGCAACATGATTAACAAAATTCATTTAAAAGTCACAAATCACTTCTCCAACCATAAGTAAGTTTGGTAAATTGAATTTAGAGGCATGAGACAAGTTTTACTTGTCCCACAAGTCCCCAAAAACATCCCCCAAGGAAAATTTCGAATTTGTTATGGAGGTGGAGTATTTCATACTCCAAAATTAAGTTACACAAACTCTTACACAACTTACACATCCCTTACATATTAAATACAAGGAGCCAACAACTTCCATAATTACTTTCCCATATCCCAATTTGACTTATTTAAATCTTAACCATATGATTTCTCACATAATCTACCACAACATAATTAAATAAAGAAAGGAACACATCACTAATAAAATACATACAATAATAAATAAAAGCTAACCACATTAATAAAATACACAAAACCCATGGTCACATATAAAGGTGATCCCCCCCCATGGGAGTCCCTAACAACAACAAACACAACATAATAAACAAGTTGCCATGGTGACCTTTTCAAATTCGCCTATGATTCCATTGTGGTTGGTCTCCAATCCCCCGATGTTTGTTGTGATATTTTAACTTGTAAAACACAAATACCTCCTTCGGCCTCGTGACCATATCAGAATGTCCAAAATGAATATATATACTATAATACCAAAATCATCTATACATATGAATCACAACAATCATCAAGGCAATCAAAAAAATCATTTACAATTTATATCCACAACTATGTCATCATCAAATAATTTCCATTTCCTAGGTCTACTCAAAATATCAATTATCACATGTCTGAAAAACATCTACAATATAACCATGTTCGAAAGCATGTCAACGTCTATATAAAATGTCTCCAACAATCATCATGCATCATATATGAATCAGATTCAACAATAATCCAGGTTCTAACATCTAACACCATACTAAATCCAAACTATAAGAATGCCCATCATATAGTCTTTAGTATCATGATCAAAATGAAAGTGTCAAAGGGAAGTGGGCACTACATGGCCTTTACAAGTGATGGTGAGTTAAAAATAACTAACTCCCATAATTACATCCATGCCTATAAATATATGTCTTTAACATGTCATACCTATTTAAAATAAGTCTTAATTCTTCATGCCTATTAAAAATAGGTCTTAACTCTTTGAAAATTGCCATACTTTCCTCTAAGGCTTCTCTCTAATTCCTCACTTCACACTTTTCATTTCGGATTTCTCATGTTTTCTCATATGGAGAGGGTGGTTTTTATACCCTAATTCGGCTGGAGCTTCATGTATATATACATTATCCACCAACTCTCTCACAACACAAAAAGTTGGGTGGGTACCCACGTTATGAGAAGGAGGTCAACGGGTCGATCTCCACTCCATCTCCTTTGGCATTCAATTTTTTTCATTGGTTCACCAAGTTTGGCTGCTACCATGCAGCCATATCCATCGCGTTGAGCTATCTCCACATATGCCTCAATGATTTTGCCACGTGGGTTCATTTTTTCCACACATCCACTATCATTGAGTCACTAGCTGAGTCATTTGCACGTTCGAGATGCTAGCCAAGTCCAGTCGACAAGTTTTTTATATGTGGGATAATAGTCCCCACATGTGGTGTGTGGTTGATTAAGGGATGTATTAATGCCCAATTTTGTCGTATATCTCATGGATTGGGCCACATCATTGCCACTATTTTTCTCACCCCGTCAGGCTTGCAGGTTTGTGTGGCAAGACTGATTGACTCCCCCTTGAGCTTGTCAAGCATCTCGTCATGAGCTCGGTAACCCAACTTGTTGAGATGCTTCAAATATCTTACCAAGATCTTGTCAAACAACTCGAATCCTAGGTTGATGCTAGCTCACCAAAAGCTTGAATCACTAGCTTATCGAGTTGCTTGATCATCAGATCGGATTCTTAGCTCGATGAGCTACCTAGAATACTACTTCGGTTGGGTCTCCCTTCGAAACAAGAGTGGACCAAATTGTTGCAAACCTTCTTTTTATCACTTGTCGAATACCGCGAGGTTTGTAAACACTTTATTTTTGCTCTACATCACTTATGACATCATGATGACATGTGTTAGAGTGTTCCACAACGTGCCCAACCTCTGAATCACTTTGGCTTACTATGTCTTGTGAACACCTTGTGCCCCGGTGTGAATTGCATCTGGAGTGTATGATATCCATTACACGTGTTCCAATAGGCACCAAAAAATATATTGAAGCCATCTACCATATTATAGTGATCCCAGGAGATTTAAGGAAACTTTTCGAACTGATTTGATCTGCGGATCGCAACCACACAATTATGACTTCCCCTTTCATATATCATTGACAAGGGAAAATACAAGGTCATAACATTATCTAACTTGTTCCCTTACATATATCATTTCTCGAGAAGTATTAAAATTTACACAATTTATTAATTTTTTAATTGGTTGATCACTGCTTAATGCATTAAATCCTCCAAAAATATATCATTAGGCATCTTATCTTATTTTTTCTCAATTTTTCTAATCTATTAAACCTATTATCCTACGTTCGATTAATCATCCATCTCATTCCTCTCTAGATAAACACCTTGAGTGGGGAAAAAACCTTCAAAAAATCATTGAAAAAACCACTATTTTCTTCTAGTCATAATGACCTTTGAAAGAGGGATACAATTTATACACCTAAGATAAAACTCCCTTACGAACTATCATTTCATCACATCCAAACCCTTTAAAAATCCCACATCCATCTTTTATCATGACTAATTTATCTGATCAATCATCTAATCACGTCATCTCATATTTTAGAAGTTTAAAAATTCATATCTGGCTACCCTCCACATACCCTTCTAGCATCTCCTACAAATCCTCTACCTAATATCTCATCTAAACATAATCACCCTAATTAAATTCTTTTTCTAGAGTTCTCCATCTCTAGAATTTTGATCTTCTACAACCTTCCATAGAATTTAAAATTACTAATTTTCCCTTGAGCATCTCTAGAACCTTTCTCATCCAAATCGACATCAAACCATTGAATCATATCCATCATGGTTTCATCCTAAAATGCCACGCTGGGCATGAGGTTCCTTTTCTGCGGCCTGCCTGGCGTGAAGGAGAAGCTGTTCCGTGGGAGGGTGCTGTTTTGTTCTTTTTGGCAAGTGGTGTGTGGTTGGGCGCCTCCACCAACTATCTTCATTTTTCAAACATACTAACTGTCACCAACCTACCATAATTTATACCCTGTCACCTCATTTTGACCTGCTCCTCCTTGGCGTGTTCTGGACAGTGGATTCATTGATGGTGAAATGAAGGTCTGTCGCCTGACGTTGCAAGGGTGGGTGTGGGTCTCCAAAAATCATGCTGTACAGGCAGCTTCAGTGGAGCGCAGAACTGAAATTCTCCTCGGAAAGTGCCGTGAGGAAGTTTTTGGCGATATGCAGCAGCTACAGGGTAGAGAAGTAAACTTATCTCAGAAAATCAGTGGCCCAGAGAGAGCTGAGTGCGACAGCTGCTACAGGGCGAGCCCAAGGAACCGTTGGTGTTGATCCTGATGTTCTGGTTGCACGCGACCACAGTGGAGATCAGTTGTTGCAAAATCTTGCAGACTGTCCCTTCTCCTGTACACGCGAATCCAATCTCTTCTTCCTCGCGTGCCTTTTTCCTTCTGCTCTGCCCGTGGGTGAGGGCCTGTTAACACAAAATATGGACGTGGCTTTCTGTTGTCTCCTGATGCGTTTTGGGGGGGGGGGAAAGGAGCGCGAGAAAGTGGTCTGGGTTGTCTTCTTTTGGATGCATCGTATGAACATTAGCTGTGATGTTTGGAAGGATTACTTATCCTTGAACTTGTATTATGGCCTGAAAAATTCGTTTTCTTCTCTTACTTCCGAGACGGGATGTGGGTGTTATTTGTTGGTTTGTTTCCTTCCTGAGTGGTCGAAGATGATTAAATTTAACCGGTTCATATGTTCAGAGCCTGTAGGGTTATACGCCTGGACTATTTTCCTTTTTCTTTTGGTCATTTTATTGTCGGAATACTTGGGTATCTGTAGCAGGAAAATATATAATGTTCCTTTGTTTTTCATCCCTGTTTGCGTTGTTGGATATGTCATTCTGCTTGTGCGCTCCAAGTTTATTGTTAGTAAAAATGTTAATGGAGGAATTTTTTTTCATGGCAAATGAATCCACGCTCACATGACTCAGACGGGTATTATAAAAGGCAGGCTTGTGGAAAATACGTTGATAAACATGTATGTCAAGTGCGGAAGCCTGGTAGATGCTCGGAAAGTGTTTGACAAAATGTCTGAACGAGATGTCTGCTCATGGACTCTGATGATTACAGGGTTTACACAGAATGGATATGTCGATGAAGCTTTGCAGCTGTTTAAGAAAATGCCTCAATCAAATGTTGTGTCTTGGAATGCGATGATAACAGGTTTCGTACAAAAGGGGTTTGTTGATAAAGCCCTCAAGCTTTTTCAGGAAATGCCTCAAAGAGAGGTGGTTTCATGGAATGCCATGCTTGCGGAATTTTCTCAGAATGGGTTTGTTGATGAAGCTCGTAAACTCTTCCAGGAAATGCCTCGACCAAACTTGGTTTCATGGAATGCAATGATTGCGGGATTCACACAGAATGGGCACTTTGAGGAGGCGCTGATGTTTTTTCGAGAAATGGAATTGGCAGGAGTGAGGCCAAACTCAAAAACCTTTGCCTGTGTCTATGCAGTTTACCGGAATGGTTATTGTTTCTTTTGCGTGGTATTTGGGACACCGTGTGGGTGAGAAGCGTGAGTTTGGTGGAGAAATAATTTTGGGACTGCTGGGAGAAGGGGTCTGCACGGGCATGGCCATGAGATATAGCGTTTAAAACAGGCATGATAAGCTCTAACCCTCTCTCTTAATGATTTATTTCTTTTAGCATTTAGATAAATCAATATCTGCAACTTTGTTCGAATGCTGTAGATGTGGGTTTCTTTTGGAATGTGGATGTGTTTTTGTTTTACTAAATAGATAGCGTTTGGACTCTGGATATCATATAACATGTATTTACACATATTGACTCCTTCTTGAAAGAGATGCTCAAAAAGAGACGAGTTTTCCAAATGACTTTTAATCATAATTGCATGAACTGATCTCTCCTCCTTTACAGTCTATCTTATTTACTATTTGAGTAGAAGAAATCTCTACATCAATTCTTGCCTGCTGATCTTATAATGTTGGGTTATCTTTTGCCTTGATTCTCCCTTTGAATGATGGTTTCTGTAGGAAATATTATGGAGCGTGAATGAGGTTTATAATTTTTCTTGTATTGTTTATATTATGTAGAACATGGCTTGAAAAAAGGAATCTCCGATATGACTGTATTTGGGTTTTACTGTGGATTTATAATAATTTAAACTCCCATTGGGATTGGGGGGCTTCTATTTGGGAAGAGTCATACTAGTTTAATTGGTCTTTCTAGATAGCTCCATCTGAGTCATTTGATTATCATTTACCTTGGGGATTATTGAAAACCCCTCACCAGGACCTCTACTATTACTATTACTATGAGCTTATTATTAGATTGGAACCCTCCTGAAGCATGCGTTAATGGGTTTTCTATGACCTCTACGAATATGTTATGCACGCAAGTCATTATCCTCTGTGGATAATTATTTGGCTTAATTTTTGAGACACTACTTGGATCCTTGAATCGGTTAAAGTAATATTGGATACATCGACATTCCTCAAGTTTGATTGATATGTGATGCCCTCATGCATATGAATTCAGGCAATGCCTGAAATATGAAATTATAAATTTATCTTATACTTGACCTTGAAGCTTGTCGAAAGACGTTTGGAAGAAAAACAGATGAATAGGGAAGTTAAGATAACTACCCTAAAATGGATTCATGCACAGCCTTAAGTAAAGGTAACAGCTACCATAATGGGACTGTGCATACCATGTATGCCAGTAAGGATATAAGTCCACCTGAAATTATTTAACTTCATTTTTTATATAACAATAATTAATACCCATAAATTGGTGTATGCAAGTGGAGGTTGAATTATATAACAGGATTTATTATGTTATCAGGTAACCAGTAAGGATAAATATGTTATTTCAATACTTGGTTAACGAGTGGAATATTTTCTGGTATTTACGATGATTATTATGTTAGCTAAAATTTGATACTTGCATCTCAACTGGGAGTTGAGATAATGTTGGTACTTGTATTTATAGTGGCTTGGACTGCGCTTACTTATCTTAGTTAGTCAAATGTATCTTTGACATATTAGCAAAACATGACAATTTTGTTGATCGTAGCTCATTCCAATGAGTTGGACCCTTGTACTAAAAGAAATATATAGAGACATGGAATAAGCAACCAAAAGGATACCTAAATATTATACGAACTTGTGGATTGGTGGAATCTTTGTTAACATAAGTATATCCTTAAAATTGTGAAATAAATATCCAAATTATACTTCATATCACTGAGTTTCTATGAAGGTTTGATACTTGGGTAATATCGATGAATAATATAAAATTGGTACTTGTATTTATTATATAAGCTTAATGTCGTTGGTGCTTTTATTTAATTGAAAGATAATATTGTTGGGTACTTAAATATGCGAAGTAGGTCGAGGGTATTAGGTGAGCGTCATTATTATTACTGTAATTTGAGTATGATTGATTGCATGGTTAAGATTGTATATCTAGTCACTTGGAATTGTGTCTTAGGTAAGCAGATCTTAAGGAAGTGAACATTAATGAGTAGGAAATGTATTATCATGAGATGTGCAGTTAAGTTTTAAATGTATGTTAGAAATTTATTTGATAAGGAGTATTGCAAACTTTCATTTATTTAAATACTAGATGGCATAAATTATTAGGTGAGGTTTATATCTTATCATGCTCAGTTCTAGCGAACTGACTCTAGTAAATATTTGTGCAGATGGATTATGCGAGTAGATTAAAGGAAAAGAGTGTAAAAGTTTCATCAGTTCAAATTATGAAGTTCTTTGTAGAAAGTTCAATGCGTTGTAAATTTTGTAACTTTGCTTGCAAGGAGTTTAGAAGATCTCTTGCCTTGGTATGTTCAGAAAACTACGTAGTGAAGTGTTCTTTCCCTTTTGTTGTTAGACTAGTAACTTATCTTGGGTGAGGAATGATATTCAATCCTTACATTGGCATAAGTATTGTAAAACCTTGTTTTTGAGAATAAAGTGTTAAGTCAAAACTCTCTGACACCTTGTAATGATGTGATATAAGTAAAATTAAATGGAATGGTTAACCCTTATAGAAGTTAACCAAAATATGTGTATTCAGATAAATTAATATAGAGATGACTTACTTGAGAACAAGAGATTCCTGAAGTACTCAAAGGTGAAACTATCCTTGTAAAGTAAATTTTTATAAATTGATATCCCTAGCTAAACTAGTGAACACTACTCTTTTTGGTGAACGCCTAAAACAAGCTAAAGGAAAACAATAGTTAGTTTCTAATAAGATTTAACAAGTAAGAGAAGGAAATTTAGAAACCACACAAATTATCTTTCAGCCTATTTGAAAGTAAGTAGTTTCCTTTGGATAAACTCTTTCAGTTAAGCCTAAGTAAAAGCGTTAATAATTACGTATAAAACCCCAAGCTCCAATTAAACCTTGGTAATAACTAATGACGTCTTAAAGAGGAATTTAACTCGACCTAATCTCCTTATCTCTTTCCCAGGATACTTTGTAAGTTCCTCTTGATTTTGTTGAACACGAATTCTTGTTGTAGCAAGGTAATGAACAAGTTCTAGTAGCGTAAGTATGGACAGATAGCCTTGTGGAATTTAATTATTCCCTTTATTAAATTAATGGAAATAAACAATTCTATTGTCGTAAAGTGAAGATTTTAAGTGAACTTCTCTACAGTGTTTAAGAAATTAGCTCAGTTGGTAAGATGAATTTGTGCGAATCATTTATTGAATCCTTCTGAAAACTTAAGTCATGAGCTAAAGGGTGTCTTGTCAAAATAAATAACCTCCAATCATTTCTTACTGTGGTTTGCCCTAGCTGTAAGTGTGTCATGTGGTTGGACTTCCATGTTGTCTTGTCAAAAGAAGAGTAAATTGTCCTTGATAGGTGTGATCGTTTCCGTGCTGCCTTTACGGCCATCCTTGTATTAAATTGTTCACAGTGTTAGTTGCATCCTTGGTGACGACATGTTGCGTCATGTTATGTGTCAAGTAAGTCAAAAAAAAAGTTATCCTGTATTTCTCTGTGTTGTATGTGTTGGTATCTTTTGGGATGTTACACTTTGGTATCAGAGCGTAGGTTCATGCTCTCGAACCTATGGGCCGGATTGGTGTTATATGATGATGTTACATGGTGGTGGTGGTGTTACATGATGATACTGCATGATGATGATGATGTTGCATGATGGTGGTAGATATTGGAAGAGTAATGTGCTTTAAACGTGATGTGATTATTGTCGTAATTGTGATATTGTGAACGCACGTGATGTGTATGTCACTTAGTGCGTGTTTGTTACCATGTTGATATGTTGGGGATGGGAGTATTCTCTATCCTTTTTGTGGATTCTATGAAGAGTTCACGTGTGAATTGCTGTTTGTGGATGTGTGAAAAGAATTATAATGTGGATGATATAGTGTTGGAACATTGTGACATATTGTGATATGTGGGTGTATCAATGTGTTGTATGACTAGATTGATGTTAAAAGAAATGAGTTGTATCATGATGTTTTTACCATGTTTTGGAGAAATGTGTGTACCACCTTGTTATGTTGCAATGGATGTTATGTTGTGATGTACTATGTTCATCGTATGTATGACTGTGCAAATAGGTAATGCTTCATGTTGTGATTTTGGGTCATACGGTGAGTGTATGAACCCTATCGTATGGTGATTGCACTTTGGGTGCAGAATGTGGTAAAGTGATGTGTTACACTCAGTGAATGTATGATCGTGATCTACCCTGTATATGTACCATATGTAAGACGTTATGGTAGTTATGTGTGTGCCACCGTTATGTTAGCGATGTTGTTGTATGTTATGTTGTGAACCTTACGCTAACCGATCCTGAGGGAAATCGGTAGAAGTGTATGTTGAGAGTGAGGAATGGTGTACCATGGGTCAATAACTCGAGCTAAAACTCGGTTTAGTAGATAACATGTGATTCTTTCCTCTCTCCCTATGTGGTTGTATGTATGCAACCTTAGTGTATCTATGACTATGTTTAGCCTTGTCGAAGTGGTGGCGGGATGATTCAGATGGAGGTGATGACAGTTGTATTATTGATATGTATTTTACGAGCTGAGGCTCGATGTTCCGAGTGCTAGCAACTCGTTGAGTACCCCTTTGGTGGCTAGATAAGGCCACACAGTTATCGTAATGTGACATTATTATAAGTTGATTTTATTCGTAAATTGAGCTTTTACTTTATTTTGCAAGGACCAGCATCTTTTCTTGATTGCAATGCTTTACAATTTTGGGCATTTCCTTGGTTTGTGGCACTAACATGGGGATTTTGATACTAACTTTGGCTATTTGGCCATTTATTTTAGCTTGATTTGGGGTCTTCTTTTAAATTTGGAATTCTTACCGCCTTGCCCAAGGCTTGTACTTTGCCACTTGGCACTTTGATTGGATTGTTGTGCTGGTTCTATTGTCGTGATGTGTGGAATAGGGTCATGGGATGCACCATGGAATGGTTGGACCTATGGACCCGCTTCGTTGTATAGGGGTACGCCCCAAGGAGTACAGATAACTAGCGGGTTGTTGAACCACGCGTTATTATGTCACTTGGGTTAGGAGTGTTCGAACTCTATGTGTCTTGGACCATAGGGTCAACCGGCCTCCTTGAGGGAGGCATAAGAGTTTGAGGGAGGCATAAGAGTTTGAGGGAGGCATAAGATAGAGTTTGAGGGAGGCATAAGAGACTTGAGGGAGGCATAAGAGACTTGAGGGAGGCATAAGAGTTTGAGGGAGGCATAAGAGACTTGAGGGAGGCATAAGAGTTTGAGGGAGGCTTATGATATTTGTCTGTATGGTTGATGTTTCAGGATATATGTTGAGTTATTGTGATGTTTGGTAGTGGTCTTTTGATGTATGTGTTACTCATGTCAGATGGATATGTGTTGTGATGTTGTGGATATGTCATTGATTCCCATGTGGACACTATGTACCTGTAGCTTTTGTTTGGAGTATGTGAAATTTTCATCTGTGGATTTGAGGGAATGTTTGGAAATTGTAGTACTCTTTTGTTTGAGTATTTAATATGTCAGTCATAGGTGTGTGACGAGTACTATGTTATGTGGAGTGTGCCATTCTATTCCGTATTTGTGTAACCTTTTGTGGTGTAATACAATCTTGAAGTATATACTTGTGTACTTGTGAATCCGTAGGGTCTTGTGAACCTGATAGGGTGTTGTGTTAGCAGTTCATGTTGGGCACCCACAATAAGGAATGAACCAAAACGCTTCAATGATGAAATTTTTAAAAGAAATTAAACTAAGAATAATGCTAATGGAAAAGAGACTAATGAAATGATGAACAAGAAAGAGCTGCCAATCTTCACAGAACATTGAAAGTTAAAAATTCTACCAAATGTTCCTAAGGCTACCTTGTGACCGTGCTTTAATCAACTAAAATTTTAAACCATAAAGTGTACTTTCTCCTGTACCTGTTCTTGGTTGCGAACCATTTCTTTTCCGTTGTGTTATGTCGCATCGAGGACGATGCTTTCTTAAGGGGAGGAGAATGTAATGCCACGCTGGGCATGAGGTTCCTTTTCTGCGGCCTGCCTGGCGTGAAGGAGAAGCTGTTCCGTGGGAGGGTGCTGTTTTGTTCTTTTTGGCAAGTGGTGTGTGGTTGGGCGCCTCCACCAACTATCTTCATTTTTCAAACATACTAACTGTCACCAACCTACCATAATTTATACCCTGTCACCTCATTTTGACCTGCTCCTCCTTGGCGTGTTCTGGACAGTGGATTCATTGATGGTGAAATGAAGGTCTGTCGCCTGACGTTGCAAGGGTGGGTGTGGGTCTCCAAAAATCGTGCTGTACAGGCAGCTTCAGTGGAGCGCAGAACTGAAATTCTCCTCGGAAAGTGCCGTGAGGAAGTTTTTGGCGATATGCAGCAGCTACAGGGTAGAGAAGTAAACTTATCTCAGAAAATCAGTGGCCCAGAGAGAGCTGAGTGCGACAGCTGCTACAGGGCGAGCCCAAGGAACCGTTGGTGTTGATCCTGATGTTCTGGTTGCACGTGACCACAGTGGAGATCAGTTGTTGCAAAATCTTGCAGACTGTCCCTTCTCCTGTACACGCGAATCCAATCTCTTCTTCCTCGCGTGCCTTTTTCCTTCTGCTCTGCCCGTGGGTGAGGGCCTGTTAACACAAAATATGGACGTGGCTTTCTGTTGTCTCCTGACGCGTTTTGGGGGGGGGGGAAAGGAGCGCGAGAAAGTGGTCTGGGTTGTCTTCTTTTGGATGCATCGTATGAACATTAGCTGTGATGTTTGGAAGGATTACTTATCCTTGAACTTGTATTATGGCCTGAAAAATTTGTTTTCTTCTCTTACTTCCGAGACGGGATGTGGGTGTTATTTGTTGGTTTGTTTCCTTCCTGAGTGGTCGAAGATGATTAAATTTAACCGGTTCATATGTTCAGAGCCTGTAGGGTTATACGCCTGGACTATTTTCCTTTTTCTTTTGGTCATTTTATTGTCGGAATACTTGGGTATCTGTAGCAGGAAAATATATAATGTTCCTTTGTTTTTCATCCCTGTTTGCGTTGTTGGATATGTCGTTCTGCTTGTGCGCTCCAAGTTTATTGTTAGTAAAAATGTTAATGGAGGAATTTTTTTTCATGGCAAATGAATCCACGCTCACATGACTCAGACGGGTATTATAAAAGGCAGGCTTGTGGAAAATACGTTGATAAACATGTATGTCAAGTGCGGAAGCCTGGTAGATGCTCGGAAAGTGTTTGACAAAATGTCTGAACGAGATGTCTGCTCATGGACTCTGATGATTACAGGGTTTACACAGAATGGATATGTCGATGAAGCTTTGCAGCTGTTTAAGAAAATGCCTCAATCAAATGTTGTGTCTTGGAATGCGATGATAACAGGTTTCGTACAAAAGGGGTTTGTTGATAAAGCCCTCAAGCTTTTTCAGGAAATGCCTCAAAGAGAGGTGGTTTCATGGAATGCCATGCTTGCGGAATTTGCTCAGAATGGGTTTGTTGATGAAGCTCGTAAACTCTTCCAGGAAATGCCTCGACCAAACTTGGTTTCATGGAATGCAATGATTGCGGGATTCACACAGAATGGGCACTTTGAGGAGGCGCTGATGGTTTTTTCGAGAAATGGAATTGGCAGGAGTGAGGCCAAACTCAAAAACCTTTCCTGTGTCTATGCAGTTTACCGGAATGGTTATTGTTTCTTTTGCGTGGTATTTGGGACACCGTGTGGGTGAGAAGCGTGAGTTTGGTGGAGAAATAATTTTGGGACTGCTGGGAGAAGGGGTCTGCACGGGCATGGCCATGAGATATAGCGTTTAAAACAGGCATGATAAGCTCTAACCCTCTCTCTTAATGATTTATTTCTTTTAGCATTTAGATAAATCAATATCTGCAACTTTGTTCGAATGCTGTAGATGTGGGTTTCTTTTGGAATGTGGATGTGTTTTTGTTTTACTAAATAGATAGCGTTTGGACTCTGGATATCATATAACATGTATTTACGCATATTGACTCCTACTTGAAAGAGATGCTCAAAAAGAGACGAGTTTTCCAAATGACTTTTAATCATAATTGCATGAACTGATCTCTCCTCCTTTACAGTCTATCTTATTTACTATTTGAGTAGAAGAAATCTCTACATCAATTCTTGCCTGCTGATCTTATAATGTTGGGTTATCTTTTGCCTTGATTCTCCCTTTGAATGATGGTTTCTGTAGGAAATATTACGGAGCGTGAATGAGGTTTATAATTTTGCTTGTATTGTTTATATTATGTAGAACATGGCTTGAAAAAAGGAATCTCCGATATGACTGTATTTGGGTTTTACTGTGGATTTATAATAATTTAAACTCCCATTGGGATTGGGGGGCTTCTATTTGGGAAGAGTCATACTAGTTTAATTGGTCTTTCTAGATAGCTCCATCTGAGTCATTTGATTATCATTTACCTTGGGGATTATTGAAAACCCCTCACCAGGACCTCTACTATTACTATTACTATGAGCTTATTATTAGATTGGAACCCTCCTGAAGCATGCGTTAATGGGTTTTCTATGACCTTTACGAATATGTTATGCACGCAAGTCATTATCCTCTGTGGAAAATTATTTGGCTTAATTTTTGAGGCACTACTTGGATCCTTGAATCGGTTAAAGTAATATTGGATACATCGACATTCCTCAAGTTTGATTGATATGTGATGCCCTCATGCATATGAATTCAGGCAATGCTTGAAATATGAAATTATAAATTTATCTTATACTTGACCTTGAAGCTTGTCGAAAGACGTTTGGAAGAAAAACAGATGAATAGGGAAGTTAAGATAACTACCCTAAAATGGATTCATGCACAGCCTTAAGTAAAGGTAACAGCTACCATAATGGGACTGTGCATACCATGTATGCCAGTAAGGATATAAGTCCACCTGAAATTATTTAACTTCATTTTTTATATAACAATAATTAATACCCATAAATTGGTGTATGCAAGTGGAGGTTGAATTATATAACAGGATTTATTATGTTATCAGGTAACCAGTAAGGATAAATATGTTATTTCAATACTTGGTTAACGAGTGGAATATTTTCTGGTATTTACGATGATTATTATGTTAGCTAAAATTTGATACTTGCATCTCAACTGGGAGTTGAGATAATGTTGGTACTTGTATTTATAGTGGCTTGGACTGCGCTTACTTATCTTAGTTAGTCAAAGGTATCTTTGACATATTAGCAAAACATGACAATTTTGTTGATCGTAGCTCATTCCAATGAGTTGGACCCTTGTACTAAAAGAAATATATAGAGACATGGAATAAGCAACCAAAAGGATACCTAAATATTATACGAACTTGTGGATTGGTGGAATCTTTGTTAACATAAGTATATCCTTAAAATTGTGAAATAAATATCCAAATTATACTTCATATCACTGAGTTTCTATGAAGGTTTGATACTTGGGTAATATCGATGAATAATATAAAATTGGTACTTGTATTTATTATATAAGCTTAATGTCGTTGGTGCTTTTATTTAATTGAAAGATAATATTGTTGGGTACTTAAATATGCGAAGTAGGTCGAGGGTATTAGGTGAGCGTCATTATTATTACTGTAATTTGAGTATGATTGATTGCATGGTTAAGATTGTATATCTAGTCACTTGGAATTGTGTCTTAGGTAAGCAGATCTTAAGGAAGTGAACATTAATGAGTAGGAAATGTATTATCATGAGATGTGCAGTTAAGTTTTTAAATGTATGTTAGAAATTTATTTGATAAGGAGTATTGCAAACTTTCATTTATTTAAATACTAGATGGCATAAATTATTAGGTGAGGTTTATATCTTATCATGCTCAGTTCTAGCGAACTGACTCTAGTAAATATTTGTGCAGATGGATTATGCGAGTAGATTAAAGGAAAAGAGTGTAAAAGTTTCATCAGTTCAAATTATGAAGTTCTTTGTAGAAAGTTCAATGCGTTGTAAATTTTGTAACTTTGCTTGCAAGGAGTTTAGAGGATCTCTTGCCTTGGTATGTTCAGAAAACTACGTAGTGAAGTGTTCTTTCCCTTTTGTTGTTAGACTAGTAACTTATCTTGGGTGAGGAATGATATTCAATCCTTACATTGGCATAAGTATTGTAAAACCTTGTTTTTGAGAATAAAGTGTTAAGTCAAAACTCTCTGACACCTTGTAATGATGTGATATAAGTAAAATTAAATGGAATGGTTAACCCTTATAGAAGTTAACCAAAATATGTGTATTCAGATAAATTAATATAGAGATGACTTACTTGAGAACAAGAGATTCCTGAAGTACTCAAAGGTGAAACTATCCTTGTAAAGTAAATTTTTATAAATTGATATCCCTAGCTAAACTAGTGAACACTACTCTTTTTGGTGAACGCCTAAAACAAGCTAAAGGAAAACAATAGTTAGTTTCTAATAAGATTTAACAAGTAAGAGAAGGAAATTTAGAAACCACACAAATTATCTTTCAGCCTATTTGAAAGTAAGTAGTTTCCTTTGGATAAACTCTTTCAGTTAAGCCTAAGTAAAAGCGTTAATAATTACGTATAAAACCCCAAGCTCCAATTAAACCTTGGTAATAACTAATGACGTCTTAAAGAGGAATTTAACTCGACCTAATCTCCTTATCTCTTTCCCAGGATACTTTGTAAGTTCCTCTTGATTTTGTTGAACACGAATTCTTGTTGTAGCAAGGTAATGAACAAGTTCTAGTAGCGTAAGTATGGACAGATAGCCTTGTGGAATTTAATTATTCCCTTTATTAAATTAATGGAAATAAACAATTCTATTGTCGTAAAGTGAAGATTTTAAGTGAACTTCTCTACAGTGTTTAAGAAATTAGCTCAGTTGGTAAGATGAATTTGTGCGAATCATTTATTGAATCCTTCTGAAAACTTAAGTCATGAGCTAAAGGGTGTCTTGTCAAAATAAATAACCTCCAATCATTTCTTACTGTGGTTTTCCCTAGCTGTAAGTGTGTCATGTGGTTGGACTTCCATGTTGTCTTGTCAAAAGAAGAGTAAATTGTCCTTGATAGGTGTGATCGTTTCCGTGCTGCCTTTACGGCCATCCTTGTATTAAATTGTTCACAGTGTTAGTTGCATCCTTGGTGACGACATGTTGCGTCATGTTATGTGTCAAGTAAGTCAAAAAAAAAAAGTTATCCTGTCCTCCTATATGGACTATTAAGTCAAAATTTATCCCTCTAGCGCATGCAAAATTATTTTAATTTATTTAATCCATCATCCTGTGGTATGGGGAGCATGCATGAGGATTAAAATAATATAAAATTTCCCTCCTAAGCTTGCTATGCAAAAATCAGGATCTATTGCAATTTATTTATTAAATTTAAATCCCTCATAATTTAATCAACCCTTGGCATTAACTACCACATGTGATTAATATAATAAATAATCTTTCCTCCCTCACCCTTTGGCATCTAAACCCTACTAGCAGCTACATGCATTTAATTTAATTAATACATATCTTCCACTTCTCCTTTAGTATAGACCAACCTTGCTGCATGCTTTTCCTTTTTGTCTTTACTACCTTTTGCTTTTCTTTTTTGTCTTTTCAACCCTTTGAGTTTTTTTGTCTTTTCTTTGCTTTGGCGCTAAAAATAGTCCAAGCTTGTCTTATAATCCTTTAACTCACCCATCATAAAAATAGAACTGTTTATTCTTACCATGCAAACTTAATTATACTCTTCTTTCCTTGGCGCCACAACTGCTACTATTTTTAGATTTTAACTTCCTATCTTTGGTGCCAAGACTTAGCTTAGACTGCTAATTTTTATTATTAAAAATAACAAAGCTTTCGCTACTAATTTTAGCTTCACTATGCATTCTTTCTTTCAACCTTTGGTGCAAATTCTTAGATGCATGAATTTGTGTTAACACATCCTTCATTAATCAATCATCAAGCTTCCAAGGGGAGGTGTTGCCAAAATTCATGCACAAACTCCATTTTGAAGCAATCAACATCAATAAATCATCTCGAAAAAAATCCAACACTTCACTAGGGAGTTATTGTTTAGTCAGTAAAGGCATATTTTCTATCCCTTGTTTGCTCAATTGGAGGTTTGCATTTTAGTTAGATGAGGGAGATCTGGTATATTGCATCCATGGTTTTCTAACATGCTCTAATTTTATTGCACACACTACTAAGAAAAAATGAGGAGGCAGGGCGGTCTTAAAATTAACTTTGTTGCTTTTATAGTAAGCGGAAGATAATATAAATACAATCTAAAAATCAATAGAATATTAGTAGAATCTAGAAACCATTAGAAAGAACAAGACATATTAGGGTACCAAGAAGATACTTGTCAAACTCAAAATTTTAATATATATATATTTTAATACTACATGAGTTAATGACCTAGCAACCTGACACACTTCGCAGCGCGCTAATGCAGGGCGAGTCCTCCCAACTGGCTATGTAAATGAAAGGGTAATCGGTCCCTTGGGGCCTGAGTGATTAGAACTTGGGTGGGTGGTTTGCGAGCACTCTGGCCCCACCATCAGGCCACACCCTTGTGCACCAAAATTTTAATATATTATTTATTGAAACACACTCGACACTATTGTCAACCTATATTTTTTATTATTTACTTTATGCCATATTTACTTCTAATTATTGTGGCAATAAATATTGTGATAATGTTGTTATTTATATCAATTTTTAAATAAAAATTATACTACAATAATATCTTAAAATATCACATCATTACACTATAACCCATAAAAATTGAAATTAGTTATCTCCCATATAAATTTAATGTAAATTGTTTTTCATTTCAATATTGATACGTGTTACAAAATGATTGGTTCAAATGTGCCATGCTAATTAAGATGTCAACTGCATGAAAACTATTCGACTGCTCAATAACTCGGAGTTGTGAGCCCGGCCCTAATAATTTCATCCAAAGATTTTTTCATTCATGTCAATATACAATAGATTTTGTAACATGGTGAGCATGTACATTCCATCGAGTCCATTACAACTCTCTCTTTATTGAGAAAGTGGTGTCCAACTCGATATTTAACGGTTCATTTCTTCGAATACTAAATGTGTTTCTCTTAAACTGGACTCTTCTCTATTAAAAATAAAATACCCATTCCTTGAGAACCAATAAGTAAATATTCTCCCAAAAATGAGGCACATCCATGCAATTCAATGCGACGCATACCGCTAATAATTTTGACCTGTAACTCTATGTAAGTGTATAGGGACTGGTAGATTTCAAGTTCCGCACAGCCCATTCACGAAATGGCTTACGATTAAAAGCATCTACCTTTCAATGATAATATTTAATTGTTGTTGTTGCTCCTCTTATTCAGTCGTGCTGTTGCCTTTCATTTCATTCAATTCCCCTTCGTAAAAGCATATTGACTATGAATGGTGAAACTGAAAACATTCGCAGTTCCCCTCCTAGTTTGCATGTCGTGGTAGTGTCGTTTCCAGCGCAGGGTCATGTCAACGCATCAAGAAGGGACCATCAAGAAGGTATATCTACTCAGAGATGCATCGTCAAACTGGTAATTGGCAAGAATTGGCGGTTGATCTCATCCAAACATTTGAGTACCAGAGTAAAAAGCCATCAGTACATAAGGTGTTACAAGTTTTCAAGTGCCGTACAATAGGGGATAGTGCCTGCTGGAAGATATAATACAAGAGTTGCTAGGTGAACCTGGCCTGGAGATGCGCTTTGAGGAAGAAGAAACAAAAGAAATATAGTTTGTACGTGCATGTATAGAGAAAGAAAAGGGGAATATCGTGTATGTTATTGATGGAGAAGGGGCAGAAAAATTGGATGTTAACCACTCTGCAGGGATGTGCGAGGTCTTAGATAGTGCTAATGAATGGGTGCGTGCCTACCACGAACTTTTAAAGACAAAAAAGGTTAACATCGACTCATAAGAAGAGCCTAAAGAGGCTATCATCAGAGATTATTGGTCGAAGATTATACAACATATATATATATATATATATATATATATATATATATATATATATATGTATATATATGTATGTATAGATATATATGTATATATGTATAGATATATATGTATATATGTATAGATATATGTATAGATATGTATGTATATATGTATATATATATATATATATGTATATATATGTATGTATGTATGTATATATATATATATATATATATATATGTATATACATATATATGTATATATATATATATAGATCTCAAATTAAATAAACTATTGTATATATATTATATTTATTTGACATTTACATGTGAAAGACCAAGATCATTTGCACCAATTCCAAAAACATCTGCCATCATCTCATGTAAATAAAATAAATCATGTAATCCAACAAATGATGTCTCGCCCGCAATGCATACAAAACCACATGATCTGAAGTGGTGTGGTATGATAGAACTAGTGCCTCCACCAACATCACCAGATGCAATGTGGCCACTATGTTGGGTCAGAGTTTCAGTGATCTCCCTCAATGGATGTAGTGTCTCAATCTCCAACACCACCTTCACTATAAGAGGGATAACTGAAGGCAATGGGGGTATTTGGGAATGGGGGATCCTATGTTGACCAATTCATGCACATTTTCTACTCTGTAGAGAGCCACCTCCTTGCATGTAAAACTCAGAAAAGTAAAAATAATTTAGTACCCCATCAAGTACGAACTCGCAATACAATTTATTCAAAAAATAAAGAGGAACCTCATTTTTGTTAAATGGTGGATAATAAAAAACCATCCACCATCAGTCCCAAAAAAAATTCTTGATTCAGTCATCATGGCACCAATGGATTGGGAACAATTTACAAGTAATCACGTGGGGGAATTGGGTCTTGGGTGAGTAATTAATGCACAAATATGGTCTTTTGCAATTTTTTGTCTTTTATAGCTGTATGGGATAATTTATCTACATATCACAGCCTAAAATCGGCTCTAAAGGTATTCCATCTATCTATTTGATTTGTTGCAAATTCGACTTCCCCAATCATTTTTTGCAATTTTTTGGCTAAAGTCATGTGGGACGGATTTGTGGCATGATTTTGTCTTATTGTCTGAATAAGGTTCTCAATGGTAATTTAATTTTGTCAGATTCTTCCAATGATATTAGCTTATGTTCCTGTTAGTTCCATGGGGATAGAAGGAGCCATTGGATGCAGATCTATGTTTGGAGGAGGGTTTTCAAAAATGTCTATAGGGTTTTGAGGAATATTTCGATATTTTAGAGGATTATAAGCTTGTCGAATAACTGAAAAAACAAATAAATTGTATACATAAACAAAAAATTGAAAATCCCATGAAGATAACAACAAAAACCTAAAATGCAAGAAATTTTATCAAAATTGAGGGCTTACCTCTTCGTATTGGAGGCATTGTTGAAAATTTCACGATCCAGAAGTCCGAAGAGAAATTTTTAGGGGGTATTCAAAGCATGAGTTCCAAAAGTGGGTGAGAAATCGTGGTTCGCAGTGGAAAATGGGGGAAAATGAGGGGTCAAGGGTCTTTTATTTTTGTCTCAGAGGATCGTGATCGCGGTTTATAACCGTGATCATGGTTTTATGTATATAAATTCCCAAACCTATAGGAAACAATACGTTATCACAGAATGTGAATTTCAGGTTTTCATGTCCACTTTTTGGCCCCAAACATACTGTGCTTACCTGACAATAAGCCCGTCATGGAGTTCAAAGCATCATTCATAGAGTCTTACTAGTCAAACTCAATTGAGATCTGGAAAATAGTGGATGGGAAACCTTTATTACCTGAAGGGTATCCTCCATTGGAATCCTTCAAATAACCCAAAGAGATGGCAGACATGTAAAGAGGCATTTAGGCATACATCACACACTACGATAAGACATCAAAAAATTGTGGAGAAGCATACTATGTTTCAAATATTACATATTGGAAAAATTTTCTACATGCCCTAGAGAATCCATTTTTCAATTATAGCATGACAAGGAGATATTTTTTTTGGCTAAACACAATTTAGGATAGCGCAATATATCATCAGATAATGGGTGTACCGCATCTTGACATGGATAGCTACTATAGTCAAAACGGCCTTTTGAATAAGAATATCTATGTTGGGCCTATTTGTGATGTACCTCGAGAGGAATTCAACACGGTAGTGGATGTGAATGTTGGGGTAGATTATACTAGTAAGACAAGTTAATGATAATGTACCTATATGGATGGGCAAGGAAGAACTAAAACTAATATTGGATGTTCACACAAAAATCAAAAGATAAGGGTACACTAGTGGGAACCCATGGGGAAAGGAAATAAAGAAAAAGAAAGCTACCAGGAATGCTTAAAGAAAAAGAAATACTAGTGAAAATGAAGGGACACATCAGATATTGATATAGATAGCGTCATCTAGGCATGGAGTCCAAGAAAAATATGGAAAGGAAATCAAATTAAATTACCAAATTAGGGTCACTAAGCTATCCAACAATTCCTCGAGAAAATTCAAGAACAATAATTAATACCCTTGCGAGGGATCGATGTTTATGTAGTTTTCAATGTAATTTTCTCGAAGGATTGATTGCCTATGGAACTAAATTTTCAAATCCTTTTCCTCAAAACAAATTGATGAATGAAATTCTTAACTATTCATTGTTCTTTATGATTTACATAATGTAAAAGCACAAAAGTAGTTGACTTTATCACTCATAACTTGCATATTTACAATATCATGATCATTTTTTATATAGATTTATATAAAAATTATATCAATATATAATAGACATAAAATATTAAAAAAATATAAATTTTAAGTATTTTAATAACTATTATTTTGTATTTTTTAAAGGGCAATATTGTAAAATTACCGTCATCTAAAAATTGTTTGACAGACATAAGTGGCCATCAAATTCAAACCCTATGCTGATGTAACTTTTTTGGCACCTAGGCTTACATAACTTAGCGACCACTAGGCTTATGTAGCTTAGCGATGGGTAGGATTATGAAACTTGCTACTGCCCTATGCTGATGTAACTTTCCAGCCACTACGATTATTTCACCTAGACGATTCTACTCTTGTGCAAATTAGCGACCACTAGGATTATGTAAGTTAACAACCTATACGATTATGTAAGATATTGGTTGCTAGGCTAATGTATGTTAACAGCCTATATGCTTATGTAAGATAGTGGCCGCTAGACTTATCATCCTTTTCTATAACTTAGAGGCCACAAGTCTTATGTAACTTAATGCCCATAAGGTAAATGTAACTTAGTGGCTACAATGCAGATGTATCTTTGACCTCGCTAGGCTTATTTCACATAGCATGTACTTTCATTATGTATGTTAGCAACTCCTAGGCTTATTGAAGATAACGGCCGTGAGGATTATGTAAGATATCATCCTCTTGGCTTATGTGGGGGATTGAAAGAATAACAAAATAGAGAAACTAAAATCCAAAAATTGGGATTTATAAATTCGATTACAATAGTGGTGAAATTGGAATCCGATAATAGTGAAATTGGAACTAGAATAAGTCCAATAGTGAAAATATTGGAATCCAATATAGGTACTAATGGATTCTAATAATAGTAATAATGGAATCCAGTATAGACAAAAATGGAATCTAATATACACAAAAACGGAAATGGCTTTCTTACAATGCTTGAAATATTGGAGTCTAGTGTAACGCTACAAAAGGATGATGCTCACGACGACGATGATGACGACGACGACGCGCCACAAACATTCAACCCTAAATAATACGACTAAATTTTTTTTGAAGGGTGTGTCCGCATACAGGCTCGAAACTAGAAAAATTCACGATAATGCTTCGAGGCCAATGATATTTAAATTTATCTCATTCGACGTTTCACAAAAGATAAGAAGGGTCGTCTTTCAAGTTAATTAGTCTAATGTCTGATAATATCATAATAACAATATTTCTAGATGTTAACCTTAGAGTATGATATAATTTATTATGAAATGAATACACTAACCACTCAATTTTTTTATTTTTATTTTATTATCCATTTATGTTACGTTATCTCATGATTGAATACATATATATATATATATATATATATATATATATATAAGGAATTATACATTAAGATATATATACTTTGACACTAATTTATTTTATTACATTGTATGACTTTATATGTTTAGATATGTACATAATACTTTATTTATATCTAGTATGATTATTATATGAAAATTATGTTATATGTCATACCACTATTATATTATATAGTATTTAATACTTCAACTGACCTAACTAGTTATCCGTGTTTTCTTTAACTTGTAAAGTATAGCATTTCAAACTTACGCTTAAATATTATGGTTGGGGCGGTGGGTGACTCAACAAACACCTGTCAACCATTATGACTCCCTCCCCCCCCCCCTCCTTGCGTGCAAAACTTCTCCTGCTGGGCTGCATCACACATTTATTCACCTAGATCTTGAAAATCTCTACCTTCCCACAGTCGGCCGGCTGTTTTGAGATCTGTCCTGGCCGCATGGTTTAAAGGTGGTGGTTGAAAGATGAAGCTACAACCCAGTGTAGCAGTCGTGTTAACTCCACTTTCTATTCACCCTGACCGCACGAGCAAAAGGGATAAGCCAGTTTTCTTGAGGAAGCCTACAGGCGAGGAGAGCAGGCGGAATTCATGGCTGCGGCCCTCATAGTATTTTTGAGACAACCAGGTCGTGGCCCAACTCATGTTGAGCGCTGATTCAGAACAAGTGGGTTGTCCAACTTTGATGCTCAAGTCATTTCTTTCAAGATCGATGAATGCGCCCTCAAATTCGGAGCTCGCTTTCAATGATAAATTTTATCAAAATCGATTAAGGAGAACAGTGAAGTGTTAAGAGGCGACCTGATGAAGTTTTCTACGTGATTCTCTATGGAGACTACCAGCTATACGGTGTAGCTCGTGGGAGAGACTCACAGAGGTGGATCTGTTTATATCAGAATATTTCATTAAACATATTTTTTTTTGCAATTATACGAGCATGATTCCACGTGAGGGTACAATTTTTTTATTACAGTCTGCTTTGCAAGAGAGAGTTTACGCAGGCTGTATCAACCTAATTGAGTCTTAGTACATGACTCCTTATGGAGATTTTACCAGTGATACGTATCATTATTTGCAATTGTCGATAAGGAAAACCTATGAGAGGTGGATTCTGTTTTGATCAGAATATTAGCACATGAAACATAATTTGTTTGCATTAGACCTTTGAAATGACAAAGTGCATTGGTTGCTTATACCTACGTAGGTTTGATAGCATCTATAATCAATATTACTTTCTTGGCTATAGTTTTGTTAATAGACTTTTTTGAAACAAATAAATATTAATGGTATATTGTTATTAATTATAACTTAAAAATAGTAAATACATTAGTTTTAATATTACTTAGATATGAATTGTATTGAAAATACTAGTTTCCTTATTAAACATTGAGGAATATGGGTATTTAACTAAATAAGCTTAGTATTTTGCATTAAAATCTCCTTCTACACAATTTAATAGGGACCTTGTACGGGATTTCAAGAAGGATTTGATTTCATTTCCCTTTTAATTTGCAAATAATTTTTACAATGGATTCTTAAATGAAGATAAACATAGTAGAGCTAGAGACATAATTTACTTTATTGGCATAATTAAAATTATTTAAAACTTAATTCTATCCATCAACAAACTACAAGAATGAGTAAATGCACTAATATTCTCAACTTTGCAATACATCTCCTTTGAACAACAAAATGGAATTTAATAGTATATATATAGATTTTAAATTAAATTTCACAACTTTCCCCAAGAGGGTTTTCAACAATCTTTCCATTAAGTTTTAAAACAAGAACTACTAGCATTTCAATAAGATCAACTTATTCATAAGAGGTTCCAAGCCAAGTAAGAAGGAGAATAAATAGATTGTCTTCTTTTCAACTTTTGATTCCAATCCACATTACAACCTTACTAATGAAGTTCAAAACAACTTTCCTTCAAAATCTTGTTACAACACTTTCTACTTCATGTGGAAACAAATTTACAATAATGGAAGCTAAAATACAAAGCAATATTACATTTTTCCTCCACTCAAGGTGGGTAAAATACATGGTGGTTTCACATTGTCATCAACAAGGTTCCAATGCTCCAAATATCAACAAGGTGGCTCCTCCATAGTTTGCTTGATTCACAACAAAATAAGGGGAGAGGCAATGCTCTCCTCCCAACCAAAATACCCAATGGAGAAGAGAAGCCATCCTCTCCATTAGCCCCCGAGCCCCAACCACATCACAATGGGAGAAAAATCCAACTCATGGCAACTACTAGCTTCCACATAACTCAACATAAAATTTCACATTCATTCCATAATCCTTCAAAACAAAATCAACAACACAACAAGAGGGGAAAAATCACAACAACAAGTCACAAGGCTTACCAAGAAAGCCACAAGAGTAAGACATATGGGGAGGCCACTTATGCCTCCCAATGGGAATGGGTGCCACCTAAAAGCCTCCAATGCAAAACACAATACCCCTAACAACTCTTATGCCTCCCTCAAGTACCCCTTATCCCTCCATTCACTCTTATGCCTCCCTCAACTCTTATGGCTCCCTCAAAGTAAAACAAGAAGAAAATGCAAGCATTTCTCTTACAAGGTGGGCACCCAACCCAAACTCCCTCCTCAAGAACATGATCTCTTATGCCTCCCTCAATTAAACTCCCCATAGTCTCCTCCCACTCCCAACTTAGGCATTCTACCCATTCCCAACAAGCATTGCAACAACAAAATTCAACACAACATATGTACTCATTCATATAACAAAAAGAAGAAAACATAATACAACAAAGGTGAAGCTCCTACCTTTCCATGGTAGAGCTTGCTCCAAGTATGAAGTCTCAAATCCCTCCAAAGATCAAGCAAGCATCCACAAGCTCTCACAAAATTCCCACAAGTATCAACAAGCTCCAAAAATCCACAAACTCCTTCCAATTCCTCTCCTCTCCAAAATACACAAGACTAAAAATGAAACTTCCAACCCCCAAAACAAACAAGAGGATCAAATAAATAGAGAAAATAGAGGGAGGGATGATGTGGCTCCAAGTAGGATGCCACCTCCTTTTCCCTCCACTCCACATCATTTGGTCAACATCAAATTCCAAAGCACCATTAATAAGTGGTTGAAAGAAAGGCAAGCACCTTACACACTCCAACTAAGCCCACTCCCCCAAAGGACAAAATTAAATTTTGAAAGAAAGTGCAATTAATATTTTACCCTTTTTATCCCCCCAAAACACCTAAAAGACCCTAAATTTGGCCTTCCAACCCATAGGTAGGGTTGGCATGGGGTTTTAAGAGGTGTGGGACAAGTTTGACTTGTCCCACAAGCTTTGAAATTTGGCCTCCAAGGCCAAATTCGAGTTTCCCATGTGGGGTAGAGTGTGCTACACTCAAACTCAAACACACATCAATCCACACAAAATCCCAAGTAAATCAAATCCTAATAAATGAACTCTCTTAGGTCACATCTTTTAATTAGTTTAGGACAATTTCAAATTAACTTAATTAACCCACTACAACCCATGGCTAACAAAGGGGTAAACTCCAATCCAAAGAATATGAATAATAACACAAGTAAAATTTCACTTACTAAGAGCAACACATACTAACATAATAAAAGGGAAAAATTAAAACAAAACAACACATGATCCCTAGGTCACAATTTTCCCTTTACCAGATAATTCTAACACACACACAATTACTTGTTGCCATGGTGACCTTAGCTGGATTCTTCTCGAATTCCGATGTGGTTGGTCTCCACTCCCCAATATTGTTGTGAATATAATATACCTGCAGAACAGAAAAATACCTCCTTCGGCCTGTTGGCCGCATTAAAACATTCATGCCAATATACAATATAATCTAAAATAAATGACACATGATTTACTATCATCTATGCAAGTACGATATCACTAACACTTTCTAGCACATTTCTATTCCACATTTCATTTATGTCAAAACGATCATCACATTAGTCCAATTATCAAGTTCTACTCAATATGATTAAACATATCACATGTCATAATTAAAGATAAATAACCCTATCAAAAGTATACAAATATCGTCATCAAATGTCCACCAGTAAACCATATGCATCATATAAAGATCAAATCAATAACAGTCCAATGTCTATGATATCTACTAGCATGCTAAATCAAGAAGCCATAATAAATCCATAAGTGAAGTAATCAGTCTCGAAAACAACAAAACAAAATGAGGTCGAAGGGAAGTGGGCACTACATCCCCCTCCCCTTAGACTCGACTTCCTCCTGGAAGTCACTGGAAAAGGTGTGGAAACTATCCTCGTAGCAAAGTAGCATCCTCCCAAGTAGCTGCAGTCTCATCATACCTGTCCCATTGGACCCGAACCTGATCAATCTCTCTGCCGCGAAGGCCCAGGGTCCTGCGATATAAAATGTGCACGGGCTCCACCATCACCTGCCCCTGATCCTGCACCTGCAATGCGGTCCAATCTAGCACATGAGAAGGATCAAAAATATATCTCCTAAGCACAGAAACGTGAAACACATCATGGACGCGCGATAAGCTAGGTGGCAATGCTAGATGATAGGCCAAGGGACCGAGGTGCTCCAAGATCTCAAAGGGACCCACAAACCTAGGAGCAAGCTTAGAACCTTTTCCATAATGGATAGGGCTCTTATGTGGTCTGACACAAAGAAACACCTTCGTGCCTACCTCAAAACTGTGATCTATCCTATGCTGGTCTGCATACTTCTTCTGTCTATCCTGCGCCTCCTGCAATCTCTGTCTGATCAAGGTAACCTGCTGCTCCATATCCTGTAATAATGCTAGCCCGAGGGAAACCCTATCCTCAATCCTATCCCAACTAAGAGGTGTCCTGCACTCTCTACCATATAATGCCTGAAAAGGAGCCATGCCTATAGAACTCTGGAAACTATTATTGTAGGCAAACTCCACCAAATACAGATACTCCTCCCATCTCGACTGATGATCCATCACGTACATCCTGAGCATATCCTCCAAAATCTGATTCACCCTCTCTGTCTGTCCATCTGTCTCAGGGTGATAAGCTGTGCTGAAATTAATCCTCGTCCCGAGGGCATACTGCATGGTGGTCCAGAAATGGGAAGTGTACAAAGGGTCGCGGTCGCAAATGATCTTCTGCGGAATCCCATGTAATCTGACAATCTCATCAAGGTATACTCGTGCCACATCACTTGCTGTATAGGTGGTCTTCACTGGAGAAAAATGAGCTACCTTTCGTCAGTTTATCCACCGTGACCATGATGGCGTCATGATGGTATCTCAACGTAGGTAACCCAACGATGAAGTCCATGGAAATGGTGTCCCACTTCCACTCCGGTATGGCATGAGGATAGAGAAGGCCAGCTGGATGCTGATGCTCGGCCTTCACCCTCTGGCACTCTAAACAGTGTGACACAAATGAAGCTACGTCTCTCCGAAGTCCTCTCCAAAAATACAACTGTCTCAAGGTGGCGTGCATCTTCTTCACCCCGGGATGGGCTGAATAAGGTGCACGATGAGCCTCTGTCAAAATGTCATGTCTCAAGCCTCCATCTAAAGGAACATATATCCGACCTATGTGTCTGAGAAGACCATCTGCCTCTAATGAAAATCCATCAAATCTCCCCTCAAGGGGTCTCTGAGACTCAATCTCTGCTCTGGCTGCAAGGTAGAAACTATCATGAGGAAGCTGCTACAAGATCCTACTCCACAAATCTGTGCCCACTGAGGTGGCCATAGCCACATGTCTCCGCCTACTCAAGGCATCTGCAACCACATTCTCCTTCCCTTTCACATGCTCTATCTCCATGTCATACTCACAGAGTAACTCCATCCAACGCCGCTGACGAGCGTTGAGATTGGGCTGCGTGAAGAGGTGGCGAAGACTCAAGTGATCAGTCCTGAGTGTAAATCTCCAGCCAAGAAGAAAATGTCTCCACCGCACTAAGGCATGTACCACTGCTGCAAGCTCAAGGTCATGGGTCAGATAATTGAGCTCATAATCTTTGAGTTTGCGAGACTCAAAGGCAACGACTCTACCCTCCTGCATTAACACACCTCCAAGTCCTACCAAGGAAGCATCTGTGCAAACGTAGAACTCACCCTGAGGATCTGGCACTGCAAGAATAGGTGCTCTCGTGAGGCACTCCTTCAGTGTACTGAAAGCCTGCTCACATCTATCTGACCATAAAAACTTCTTCCCTTTCCGCTGAAGAGAAGTGATGGGGTGCGCAATCCGAGAAAAGTCCTGAACAAACCTCCTGTAGTACCCTGCTAGACCCATGAAGCTACGCACCTCGGTCACACTAGTGGGTGCTGGCCAGTCCATGATGGCTCGAATCTTGGAAGGATCGACTGCGATACCTTCCCCAGAAATGATGTGGCCCAAATACTGCACCTCAGGCTGAAAGAACGCACACTTCTCCAAGTTCCCATAAAGGCGTTGTTCGCGAAGACACTGAAGAACCTGGCGAAGGTGCTCCTCATGCTCCTCACGTGTGCGTGAGTAAATCAGAATGTCATCAAGGAAGATGAGCACGAAGCGATCAAGGAAGGTCCTGAATACCCCATTCATCAAACTCATAAACACTGCGGGGCATTCGTCAAACCGAAAGGTACCACTGTGAACTCGTAGTGGCCATATCTCGTACGAAATGCTGTCTTATGAATATCCGTCTCCGCAATCCTGAGTTGATGGTACCCTGACTTAAGATCTATCTTAGAGAAAATTGTAGCCCCCTTCATCTGATCAAATAAATCATCAATGCGTGGAAGGGGGTAACGATTCTTGATCGTTACTTTATTCAGCTGACGGTAGTCAATACACAACCGAAGAGATCCATCATTTCTTCTTTACGAAGATCACTGGTGCACCCCAAGGGGATACACTAGGACGGATTAGGCCTTTCTCCAGAAGGTCCTCAAGCTGCAACTTGAGCTCACATAACTCAGGAGTAGTCATCCGATAGGGTGCTCGTGAGATAGGCTCTGCGCCCGGAACTAGATCTATATGGAATTCGATCTCACGTGGGGGAGGTAATCCCGGTAGCTCCCCTGGGAACACATCAGCAAACTCTGATAAGATGGGATGGTCATCGAGGGAAGGTCCTCTAGACTCATCCTCTGATCTGTCACTGACCGTAATAGCAAACAACTGACAACCTTGTCGCGCACACCGCTTAAGCTACATAGCGGAGATGGTGTGAATGGATACGGCCCTCCTAACTCCTGATATCACTGACTCTACTCCAAGATCATCTATGCAAGCAATAGTCTTATGGTAACAATCCACTCTAGCTCTGTGAGTGGACAACCAATCCATGCCTAAAATGATGCCATAAGATCCTAATGGAAGGATCCGAAGATCAGAAGTAGTGGTGAAGGGTCCCAAATCCACTACACACTCCTTGACTAAGGAGTCTACAGAAATTTTGGCTCCAGAAGCCATCTCAACGTCCCAACTACGGCCCTACCTAACTGCCACCAGCCTACAACGCTCTACTAAGGATGGTGCAATAAAAGAATCAGAAGAACCAAAATCAAATAATATAGAGGTGGAAATACCACCAACACTACCTGTCGTCTCAATCACAGTACTCTGATGCTCAGCCTGGTGGTTCTCGACCGCTGCGTAGATCCGATGACTCCGTGCCATATCTCCAATAGTAGGCTCTGAGCTCTGCATCTTACCCTTGTTAGGGTTCTGTGGGCAATCTCTCCAATGATGTCCAACAACACCACAACCATAACAGCTGCCTGGTCGTCTCCAGTGGGAAGCAGCTCCAACTGGTACTCTAGATGACTGAGATACAGATCCTGACGATCCGGCTATGGACTGCTGAGGTCTCTGCTGACGAGCTCCTGCTGACTGAGCTCTCAGTGCACCCTGTGTCCTGATGGGACCCCTAAGAGGAGGCCCCATACTACGTCCTCTCTCCGCATCAAATCTCTAAGGAGGTTGGTAAGGTGGGCAGGTCTGCTACTGCTGCTACTGCTGTGGTGGCCTGAATGAAGCTTACCCTGAACTCTGTCCACCCCATGGAGGAGGAACTGACCCCTTCGACCTACCATCCTGCATCTGCTGGATACGGCTCCGAACTCTGTCTCTAGCCTACTGCGTCTTCCCCCGTGTCTCCTCTGCAATATAGGCCTTCTCCATGGCCTCTGCTAATGTCTGTGGGCAGTGAATGCACACTGCGCCACCTAAATCCAAGTTCAGGCCCCGGATGAACCTGTGAATCCGTACCTGCTCATCCTGCATATAGTCGACGTACTGGAGTAGGTCCAGAAATTTACTCTCATACTCAGCTACTATCATCGATGCCTGACGGAGGTCATGAAACTCGTCTATGCGCTGCTGTATAAATCTCCTGGGTAAATACCTACTCCTGAAACGCTCCTCAAATAGCTCCCAGGTAATCGTCTCTGAGTCAACATGGAGCTTCTGCTCCTCGGTCCTCCACCAGACTCCTGCTCCATCCTTCAGAAGATGGATTGCAACACGAGCTTTCGTGTTGCTAGTACAAGGGCAGAGCTTGAAGCATCCGCTCAAGCTCACCAACCAGGCCTCTACCTGAAAACCACCTATATCACCCGAATAGTGAGATGGTCGTAGCTTCAGGATCTCCCTGATATGGTCTGTAGCTAACGTATGATGAATCCTAGGTCTCTCTGCATGCTCCTCCCTCTGTCTAGGGCTCCGAGACCTATCCCTATGTCCTGAGATCCTATCCCCATGTCCTCTCTGTGGTGACTCTGCCCTAGCCGACTCTGCACGGAAGTTCTCTGCCCTGTGCTGTGTCGAGGGGATGCCTGGGCATCTACTGATGGCTCCAAACTATGTCTTGCAAGTCATCCTCCCAAGGGCTCTCTGTGTATAGCGGCATTGACATCCTGGAGTGTCTGCAAGATCTGAGGTAGGATGGCTGCTACGGCCTGCTCTGGCGGTGGTATATCTAGGTCTATATGAAGAGACCCCTCGCCCAATCCGTGCCTCCTGCACAGATCAAGGCGAGAGTTAGTTCATTGTTCTAGGTCTTGTGTCAGTTTTCTAAATTTGTTGTTTCCTATAATTATCAACATTGTGGTTTTATATTTTAAAAGAATTCAGCTCTGCACTAAGTTAAATGTTCTTGTTTCATGTTTTTTGCGTGTGCCCAAGGGTCCAAGCTTCGAACCCCTGGCTCTGATACCAAAATGTAGAGCCGCAAGAAAACAGCTCACGACGACTACAACGAAGAACTTGCTTCCATGTACATTTAACCCTAAACAATACGACTAAATTTTTTTTTGAAGGGTGTGTCCGCATACAGGCTGAAACTACAAAAGTCACGATAATGCTTCAAGGCCAATGATATTTAAATTTATCTCATTCGACATTTCACTAAAAGATAAGAAGGGTCGTCTTTCAAGTTAATTAGTCTAATGTCTGATAATATCATAATAACAATATTGCTAGATATTAACCTTAGAGTATGATATAATTTTATTATGAAATGAATACACTAACCACTCAATTTTTTTATTTTTATTTTATTATCCATTTATGTTACATTATCTCATGATTTAATACATAATATATATATATATATATAAAATAATTATACATTAAGATATATATACTTTGACACTAATTTACTTTATTACATTGTATGACTTTATATGTTTAGATATACATAATACCTTATTTATATCTAGTATGATTATTATATGAAAATTATGTTATATGTCATACCACTATTATATTGTATAGTATTTAATACTTAAACTAACCTAACTAGTTATCCGTGTTTTCTTTAACTTGTAAAGTACAGCATTTCAAACTTATGCTTAAATATTATGGTTGGGGGCGGTGGGTGACTCAACAAACACCTGGCAACCATTAAGACTCCCTCCTTGCATGCAAAACTTCTCCTGCTAGGGCTGCATAACATTTATTCACGTAGATCTTGCGAATCATACCTTCCCACAGTCGGCCTACTGTTTTGAGATCTGTCCTGGCCGCGTGAAAGGATATGGTGGTTTAAGAAGGAGCTACAACCCAGCAGGCGCAGTAAATGAGAACAGTTCTATTCGGCCCTGATCACGCAGCAAAAGACTCATGAGGTTTAGAAGGCGCTACGGCCTGAGGAGAGCAGGCAGCCAGGTCATGCGGCATGCAACCACATTCCCCCCCTCGATGAGATTTTTGAGCATTCTTCAAGACAGCAGGTTGCACATATTTGATCAGTTGTGTTTCAGCATTCAAATTAGCATCGCTGATATTGTTCTTGCAATATGTTAACTCAAGAATCGATTAAAGAACATCTCTGTCTGGAAGTTCTCAGAATCGAATGTCTAAGTCGGAGTTCTCGCCTACCAAGATAAAGTTCCAAGCACAAAATCGATCAAGGAGACAGTGAGATTATATTAAGAGGCAACCTGAGAAGTCAGTTTCTAGACTATGATTCTTTATGGAGACTTAGTTCTATAATGGTGTAGCTCGTGGGCAGAGATACTCTTCAGAGGTGGATCTGTTTATATCAAGAATTGATTAAGGGAAACATAGATTTGTTTTGCAATTATACGAGCAGTCTTCCAACTGATGTTTTTATATTACAGTCTGCTAATGCACGATGATTAGTGATACAGTTCAGCTCGAGGAGGAGAACCTCATTATAGGTGATCAGTTTTATAATATCATGAATCGAGATTTTACAGAAACGTATAGCTTATTTGTGCAATTATGGGCGCCTCATACAGTATCTTGAAGGTATGTTTCATGACAGAAAGTGGAGCACAGTTTGGCTTTGCAGACCTACAGACGGCTCATCCCGTGGGTTGCATTTTTATTTATATATATTATCACTTCTTGGCTATAGTTTTGTTAATATACTTTGTTAATAAAAAATAGTATTAATGGTAGAATTGGTATTAATTACAACTTAATAATAGTAAATACCATTAGTTGTAATATTACTTTAGATATGAATTGTATTTAAAATATCTTAGTTTTCCTTATTATGCAGAGGAGCATCATGGGTATTTAACTTAATAAGTTTTATAGTTTTGCATTAAATCTCCTTCTACACAATTTAATAGGGACATTTGTATGGGATTTCAAGAAGGATTCGATTTCCTTTCCCTTTACAATTTGCAAATAATTTAGTACAATGGTATTATTAAATGAAGAAAGACATAATAGAGCCAGAGACATAGATTTACTTTATTGGCATATTTAAAACTATTTAAAACTTAAGTCTTTTGTATCAACAAAACAAGAATGAGTAAATGCTCTAGTATTCCAACTTTTCAATACATCTCCTTTGAGTAACAAAATGGGATTCCAATAATTATATATATATATATGCATATTTTAATAGGTTAAATTTCCCAACTTTCCTCAACAGGTTTTCAACAATCTTTCCATTAAGTTTTAAAGCAAGAACTACTAGCATTTCAATAAGATCAACTTATTCATAAGAGGTTCCAAGCCAAGTAAGAAGGAGAATAAATAGATTTTCTTCCTTTCAACTTTTGATTCCATCTACATTACAACCTTACTAAATGAAGTTCAAAACAACTTTCCTTCAACATCTTGTTACAACACTTTCTACTTCATGTGGAAACAAATTTACAATAATGGAAGCTAAAATACAAAGCAATATTACATTTTTCCTCCACTCAAGGTGGGTAAAATACATGGTGGTTTCACATTGTCATCAACAAGGTTCCAATGCTCCAAATATCAACAAGGTGGATCCTCCATAGTTTTCTTGATTCACAACAAAATAAGGGGAGAGGCAACGCTCTCCTCCCAACCAAAATACCCAATGGAGAAGAGAAGCCATCCTCTCCATTGGCCCCCGAGCCCCAACCACATCACAATGGGAGAAAAATCCAACTCATGGCAACTACAAGCTTCCACATAACTCAACATAAAATTTCACATTCATTCCATAATCCTTTCAAAACAAAATCAACAACACAACAAGAGGGAAAACAATCACAACAACAAGTCACAAGGCTTACCAAGAAAGCCACAAGAGTAAGACATATGGGGAGGCCACTTATGCCTCCCAATGGGAATGGGTGCCACCTAAAAGCCTCCAATGCAAAACACAATACCCCTAACAAATCTTATGCCTCCCTCAAGTACCCCTTATCCCTCCATTCACTCTTATGCCTCCCTCAACTCTTATGGCTCCCTCAAAGTAAAACAAGAAGAAAATGCAAGCATTTCTCATACAAGGTGGGCACCCAACCCAAACTCCCTCCTCAAGAACATGATCTCTTATGCCTCCCTCAATTAAACTCCCCATAGTCTCCTCCACTCCCAACTTAGGCATTCTACCCATTCCCAACAAACATTGTAACAAAAAAAAATCCAACACAACATACAGATACTACATTCATATAACAAAAAGAAAACATAATTTAAAAAAGGTGAAGATCCTACCTTTCCATAGTAGAGCTTGCTCCAAGTATGAAGTATCAAATCCCTCCAAAGATCAAGCAAGCATCCACAAGCTCCCACAAAATTCCCACAAGTATTAACAAGCTCCAAAAATCCACAAACTCCTTCCAATTCCTCTCCTCTCCAAAATACAAGAGCACAAAATAATGAAACTTCCAACCCCCAAACAAGAACCAAGATGATTTGAATAAATAGAGAAAAGGAGAGAGGAGGGATGATGTGGCTCCAAGTATGATGCCACTTCCTTTTCCTCTCCACTCCACATCACTTAGTCAACCTCATATTCCAATACACAATTAATAATGTGGTTGAAGGGATGACAAGAAACTTACACACGCCATCTAAGCCCATTCCCCCTAAGGAAAAAATTAAATACTTGAAAGAAAGTGTAATAAACATTTCACCCTTTGTTATCTTCCCAAAACACCTAATAGGGCCTAAATTTGACCTTCCTAACCCATACGTAGGGTTGGCATAAACATTTAAGAGGTGTGGGAAAAGTTTGACTTGTCCCACAAGCTTTCCAAATTTGACCTCTAAGGTCAAATTCGAGTTTCGCATGTGAAGGGTAGAGTGTACTACACTCAAAGATTCAAGACATACAACACTCAACACAAAAACCAAGAGTAAATCAAGTCCTAATAAATGGACTCCTCTTTGGTCACATCTTTTAATTAGTTTAGGAAAAAGTTCAAATTAGCTTAATTAAGACACTATAACCCATTAATAATAAAGGTGTAAACATACCAATCCAAAGAATCTAAATAATTAAAATAAGTAAAATTACACTTACTAAAAGGAACACATACTAACATTAAAACAAAAAGAGACCTAATTAATAACAAGACAACACATGACCCCTTGGTCACAATTTTCCCCTAACCAGAAATAATTCTAACACACACACAATTACATGTTGCCATGGTGACCCTAACTAAATTCATCTAGAATTTCAATGTGGTTGGTCTCCAATCCCCCCGATGTTGTTGTGAATATAGTATACCTACAAAACAGAAGAATACCTCCTTTGGCCTCGTTGACCACATTAAAACATCCATGCCAAAATATGTGATATAAATCTAAAATCATCTAGATACATGAATTAATATCATCAATGTAAAGTACAATATCACTTAACAATTTCTAGCAACATTTCTATTCCACATACCATCCATGTCAAAACGATCATCAACATTAATCTAATTATTGAAGGTCTACTCAAAATGACTAAACATATCACATGTCAGAAATAATATATAAATAACCCTGTCAAAAAATAGGTACAAATATCAACATCAAATGTCTCTACCAGTGGTCCACATGCATGATATATGAGATTGAATCAACAACAGTTTAATATCTCTAATATCTACCAACATACTAAATCGAAGAATCTATAATATCTCCATAAGTGTAGTCAATCAATATCGAAAACAACAATAATCAAAAAGAGTGTCGAAGGGAAGTGGGCACTATAATCAGTCGGTTGTTCTTTATAATTATAAGGAATCCTTTCATGGATTGTGTAGGCCCAGCCGCTGGAAAAAATGGTCAAAGGAGTAGATTCGTTATAAAGAATTAGTCTTTTTCTTTACAATATTTCTAAATCTCAAGCTCTTAATATTCATTTTTTTAGAATTTCAATTGATTTATTTTAGTGGGTGGCCTAATAGTAACTGACATCAAGATGCCACGCAAGACCCAAATACAACACTAATGGTCCACAATACATATTACTACATACTCTCATGACTTTATCACATCACAAGACCTCTAATTCCACCATGTAAAGACAACATGTAGTCCACATAACAAAGAATTTCCAACAATTATGTCACAGACATAGATCCAACACCCACATTTGACTAACAAACAATGAACCATAGCATTGATACAAGTACAACTACTAACACATGATTGAAAACCATGACTGTACCCACATAGTGCCAAGAAAAAATCCAATAGTACATACAAACCAAGAGGAGCGCAAAACCTCAAGCATAACAATGCCTAACAAGACTCATAAGAGTAACTCATCGATCAACATAAGAACAAAAATATGGCATACCAACATTAGTAACTTCCCAATAGGATTTGTGACCCAAGTACTATCAATAAATAACATCTGCAAAAGTACTAAACACGAGCTACCACCTCCCATCAACATGAGTCACCAAAAGTCTTTGTCTTACACCAACAATAACCAAATATCATATTTCAACAAGTTTTCATTGTTTTAAACACATATTTGTCAAGTTTCCAAATGGTTTAAGGGTCATAGGTGGTAGTTCATTTTTCACATGAGGTAACACATAGAGGAGTTAAAAGGACATATATGAGAGCTAACATGAAAGAAGTATTATTTATGGTTATTTCCAATTGTTTGAACATCACAATAATCTTTTCAACATAAATTTCAATCAATGGTTTTTAGGTATAGGAGGTTATTTTTTTCTTGAAAGACAAAGTAAGAATGATTGGCTACAAGAATTTCCTTTTAGGATTGTTGTATACAAGGTTTTTTTCATACTTTTACTCATAGCAGTTTGGTCTGATGAGAAGGTTATAAAACATTCCATCATGTTTCACAATACAGGAATATATTCACTTGATATGTAAGAATGCCACAAAGGGAGAATTTATATTTTTACAAAAGAAACATAGTCTCAAAATAGAATAAGACATTTCCACACAACTCCACAAGTCTCCCAAAGCCACTCCATATGCTTCTCAATAAAGAAAAAATCATAGCACTGCCAAAACAAGGCTGAGTGACTCACTATAGAGCCTCGTCACCATATGTCTCCATAGTGGGTCACTCAACCATAGAGCCCCATCTCCTTATTTCTCCATATCGGGTCACTCAACCATAGATCCCAATATCCTTATTTCTCGATATTGGGTCACTCAACCATAGAGCCACATCTCTTTATTTCTCCATTTATTGAGGTCGGGTCACCCTATGGCCCTAGGCACATAGAGCCCCACCACCTCCACCCAAGTTTCCTAGTAACTTGTAGTTCAAATAATACATAGCCATATGACTCCCTTGGGGTGTATCCTGATACAACAAAGCGGGTACATAAGTTCAACCACTCCATGGTGAATCCCATGACCCTATTCCAACACATCATGACATTAGAACCAACATAAAAATCCATCTCAAATGCCAAGTGGAAAAAAATCGCAAGCCTTGGGCAAGGCTATAAAAATTTTAGACATGAAAAGAAAGTTTAAAAGTAAGAAAAACAAATGGCTAATTAGCCATAGTTAGTACAAAAATCCATATGTTAGTGCAAGAACTAGATAAAATGCCCAAAATATAAGAATGCCTCAATCAAGAAAACTATTGGTTCTTGATAGAAAGAGATGATGATCAATTTATGAATAAAACACGTGTTGAGAAAATACACATTACAATCACTATGTGGCCTCATACAACCAACAAAGGGGTGCTGATCGATTTGCTGGCACTCAGATATCCAGCCTCAGTCTCACCAAAATTATACATAAAACTAGAAATGAGTATACTAAAAAATATAACTGTTATCATCTCTGCCTGAATCATCCATCCATACTCCCACATGACTCAACATAGTCAAAATCACATATTATTTTTCGATGGACAACCCCAATCGGAGAGAGCAGGAGACACTGGTTTATATAAGTTGAGTCTAAGGTGGTGCACATCCACAATTTACTGAGCAAAGCTTGAAGTATACTAAATAGATAGAAATGGGTTTTCAGTCTATATAAGACTTCACTTCCTCACTCATACTCAGCTCAAGATTATGAAAAACTTGGTCCACGCCTCCTCTCTCCACACATACACTCTTGACTGATTGCTTCCCTTAGGGTTATCTAGTGTAAGGTAAAAAACATAGAACATAACTACATTACTTACACAATGTTTTTTACAAAAAAACAGTCATAGTGTCTTTAAACCTGGTGAAATTATAGGGTATAACACAACAATGTTCCACAACTTACAACACACAACATTTCCACACAATGCACCAGAAGTTCAAGTACTGTATAAGAGGGTTCATATGATCACCATACTCCCCAAAATCATGAAACACATTTTATCAAATATCACATGAATACATAGATAAGATGAATATAGTGATTAATGTCATTACATATACACAATTACAAAACAAATTTCGTGACATACATCATGATACATCATAATATGGTGAAACAAATACAATATGATACAAAATATCAGGAACCAACCTTTGTTACACATCACATTGATACACATGCACAACATCAAAAGATGATGATGCACCACCACACTTTCACCATTCACATTAACATTTTATTTCACCCAATAAGGTGGTAACGTATGGGTAGTACACATTTAATCCATGATAGAAAGAAATCTCATCACCATACACATCGACAACACAGATAATGCAAACCAAGTGGAAACACAACAGATGCATTCACATGATCACAATTGCAAGTTGACACATCACAATAATACTATCACATTACACTTCCCATATCCACCACCATGCATAACCATCACAACTCCAATCTGTCCCAAAGGTTCAACATTATGAACCTCCACTCTGATGCAAACTGTCATGCCCACATTTTCAACACCAAAATACAATAGTAAATTTATCCGAATATGTTTTTTTGTCTTTTAATGCTCACTAGACAACACCACATGGGCTCCAATAGATAAACTTAACATCACATAAGACACTTACACAAAACCTCGACCCACATAGACAACATGATAACTCCATAAACACATCAAAGCCACATTTCCAAAAATTACCAAGTACATCAACGACCCACTTTACACTTATACACTTATTCACAGGAACTTCCCACAACACATCGTTTATCATGGTGAACTATTTATTACAATCATATTTTTATTATTTGATTATAATTGTCTGAAGGACACATAACATGGGACCCTTCGTTCCTCTTACAACTAGGTTGCATGATTTTGTTTAACATTTCACCTATAGTGGTTCCTTTATATTTTTCTCGTTTCTCTTATGGAAATAACTTTACATAGCATGATTGCGATTAGGAACGTATATACACACATGCGTCTTCTAATATTTGACTTAAGGATTTGTTTGTAAGAGTCGTGTTTACTTGGTTTGGAAAAATACTCTCGTTAGCAAAGAGGAAAATTCGCAGGAAGAAAAAGGAAGGTTACTAGATAAATATAAAAACTTTCCCAAGTTCATTTCATAGCATTGTGTTAATACTAACAATATAGTATTTTCATCTTCGAGTTATTACAACCAACTATGTAGGTTAACTAATTAAATTGTGTCATTCTTGATTCACAATCCGTTGCTCCAATCAGTAATTCATATTTTCACAATCATATTACACATGGAAGGGTATATTACACTTGTGTTCTCATTATAGAGATTTTTATATAAGAATTTAAGTGACAAATTTCACATGTCAAACTGCTTTTGTTTCATCATCTTAAGGATTCACTCTCAATAGCAATGGGTTAATTGCATGTTTCGACCATAAATTCTACTTCTTGAGTGATCCTAGGTTTAATATATTCCTATCTATGCCAAGGGGTTCTACTAAATTTTACAAGTCCAACTAGAGTGCAATTTCCTTAACTCACAATACCTTGGCTACAGCCGAAGGTATCCCATTCTCAAGGCTACATTTCATTATTTCATTAGCATCAGTTGTTTAATCCACATTTATGCATACAAAGCATGTGATCATGCATCATATTTGGTTTTTCAATTTATCATGTTGTAGTATCATTCGTGGAGATCTATTTTATTACATTCATTTTATGATCACATTAGACATTTTAGTTGGTTTTGACATCGCTCAATGCCGTACCATTTTTCATAGCGGTCATTCCCTAGTTTAATCTTATTTACCCTTGTACTAACTACATTTACGCGGTTACTTTGGTCCTGTATTGACATCATTTTTGAACAAATGTAATTCCTATAACACTTACGTAACACTTATGGATTTAAGACTACAAGGAGTAAAACCTCGCACAAGAAAACTCATTTCATTTCTCTTAGACACACAAGTATTAGGTGTATACTGTAAGAGAGATATCACAAAAAATATTATGCATTTCAAAATCCTTCTAAGGATTTATTTCAATCATTGGGTAAATACTCAAAGAATTCAAAATGTAGTCTCCACTCACATAATTTATATCTCACAAGAGATAAATCCTAGGTACAACCACCAACTATCTTGTAAGGATTTGGCCACCCACTAGGGTACCAAGGGAAATTACACGCAAGGGGGTTAAACTTATTCATGATATGGTCAAACCTACAACACCTAGGCATGATCACCTCACTCATCCCAATATGATAGGTTTCACAACATATATGCACCACCTCATAAAGTATCAAGGAAATGGTCCTTAATAAGACATCTTCAGGTGCGAAGCAAGAAGATGATTAATGAAGATTAGAGTATTTTATTATCATGACCAGTGTTTTTTACCCTCGAAAAAGACTCAAATGCGGGGGGAAAAGAAGTACAATAGGAATTATAACTCATTCTTTTAATTTCGATAATCTTTGATCAGATGAGATTCTACCTAGCATTGTGGGTGTTAAGGAAATAAACCAATAATTAACATAACAAAGGATTAGTTTAATATATTTATAACATATGTACAACATTGAGTACAACTGTCCCATCCAATTTGACGACTATAAAATATAGCCACATTGGTATCCCCTTTCAAAATGTATAAATAAAAATTCTTCGAACAACATTACATATCATTATTCTATGGTATTATATATATTGCAAGATGAATATAACTTTGCAATGATGACTCATTAATTACAACATATGAGCATACCTGAAATTCCTCTTGTTCAGAAGTACCTGCAACCAATGCAGGGTCAGTCCTAGGACTGGTATGGAAATCCCCTACACTCAAGTATAAATTTCACGCATCCATCATTTCAAACAATCAGAACAAACAATAGAGAGAGATAGAGATAGGGGGGAGGAGAGAGAGAGAGAGAGAGAGCTCAATTCTTCCCACATTCGCACTTACATATTCTATTGTTTATTTATTTAACAAAAAGAGTAAGGAAAGGAGGAAGAAATTATAGGATTCATTTTCTTTTCGAATAACCATAACATCTCTGTATCCAATTTTCATTTCATTTCACACTCACATACATTTTGACCCATTTACGTTTTCAAAACAAATCAATATTTTCACAATTATCTCTATAGAGAGAAAGGGAGAGAGAGAGAAATAATGGAATTCATTTTCCTTTCTATTCATCATATCATAACCATATACATTATCCAATTTTAATTTCATTTTCAACCCATAAACATTTATAACTCATTTACATTTTTCGAACTAGTCATAACTATCATAGTTACTTCTAGAAAGAGAAAAGGGAAGAGAGAGAAACATTTCATAATTTCCCAAAAAAACATTCATACAATAATTTTATTAATTAATACTCTTTAAAGTGTGGAAACGATATCTACAAGGTTCCACGGTTAGTTAGGAGTCAACAGAACCCTTATAAGCCGTGTTTAGCTAAAGTTACAATTTTGGTTCAAATTGGTTGAAACATCTAAAGTGCTCAAAAATTGGGCCTTGAAAACACTCGTTTTAAGTTTGAACAAAAAGTTTGAATGATTCCCATGTGTACTCTACCATATACATAGATTTCATCATGTCTAATGGAATTCTATTATGAAGAGCGGAGCTCAAGTTACAAGGGAAACTCCGGGGCCAGTTATCGTAATTGTGACGAACAACTCTTGTCACTTAGTCGACCAGTGGGCCCCAAAACCCGCTTTTGTAAAACTAGTCTCTGAAGGCAGTTTTCATTAAAACGTAGGTGGGTTACGATTCTCTAGTTGGCAGTCTAAGGATAGGTGGAAGTGGTTTTTATTTTCACTCAAACTAAGTGGCAACCGTAAGCCGAAACTGATCATAATTTTATTAAAACGAGCACCACACCACCAATGACTAATATTCCAAAAGGGATTTGAAAATTGACTCAAAAAGGAATTAAATAAGTTCAAAAAACTTGGTTAAGGTTCTCCATGGTGTCTTATGTCACTAAGGGTCATGCTGGAAGTTTCAGATTTGTGGTACATTTGGGTATGGCGCTACTTGTGCGTCACTTTCAAGGTCATATTTTTGATGTTTGAAAATTCCAATTAAAGTAAGGTTTTATCATTGGTTGGAGTTCATTTCCTAATAATTATAATTTAATTTACAATTGTAGGACAATGATGAAAATGAAATTTAGTGCAAAAGAAAAGGGAAAGTCCATTTCTTTTATGACAAAACTCGTGATCACCACATTTGACGACACTGCATCAGCTTCAAACATTCCTGGAAACAATTTTGCATGAAAACACAATTCCTCCATTTGTATCCATATCTCATTGCAAAGCTCTTTATTTTACATGGGTTAAAAGTATAATGGTAAGGATGAAATATGTTTCTCCTCGTCATGCTCCAGAAGACGACCATTTTCCTTTAAGGCATTTTATCAAGTAGTTCACATGGCTGAAATGATGACCCCTTGCTAGAGTGTTCTCCCTACTCATAACCTTACTTCACTTAGCATCGCCAATAATCCCCTCAAGGTCCCCTTTTTGTTAAATTTATTTAAAATAACCCACAATAATGATTCCATCGTGTGAGACTATGTTTGGTTGAGGCACCCCCTTTTAATAATAACCAGTCTACGTGTCTTCAACTATGTACCCACATTTTTTACATTTGCTTAAAGTTTCCCAAGTCCATTCAACAAAACCATTTGAAAAGGAAATGCAGTCAAACATGACACTCCATGTAACCATTTTTATTTTTGGTAAATTTTCCAGACATTTCACGAGGCATTTTCTAATCTCCCATTTCGGCGCAGCGAAGGAGGATGCTTAGAACAGTTAACATATCGGTGTGGACACTTGGGGGTTTCACGCATGGAGAAGATTGAAATAAAAAATCTTGCAGAGCCATGAGTTGGAATAGCAGGAAAGGTACTCTCATAGTATTAACAAAATGACTACTCGAAATAAAAGATAAAGAACATGAATAATGAAGTGCTAGTTGTTGCTTACGTTGATAATGGTGCTGGAAGGGTTACAGAGCACACTGCACAGGTACACAGAAGAATCCAAACCAATACAACCAAACATTGCACCAAATGAAGTGCCATCCTCCCAACCTCAATCTTATTCTTCCTTAGCATATACAAATAAATCAACGGCAAGGAATAAGTTTCCTTTCATCTAAAGAGATAAATGAAATCACGCTAAGGTACAAATATAGATCCAAATCAGACAATTTGTATAAAGTAAAATGAGAGGATATAAGGGATACAGATTTGTTCTATGTGTGCGTAGGATTGATCGGCCCACAATGGTAGAGATTTTAGGACAGCTATTAGCGAGAGCGTCATTTAGCACAGTTCTCTGCCACGTTCTACAATCTCTGAAATAACTAATTACTACTAAACTGATTCAGTAAAATGGTTGTCCAATTGCCATTAAATTAATTGTTGATTGCTTTGAGTCTATGATTGCTCTTATAGGGGAATGAAACCTATACAATTCATATTAATTTCATTTTATTTTTTTGTATTAATCTCCCCAGATTCTTCGAACTGTCTCTCCGCACAACTACTTATTTTTTAATTTTTTATTATTAGTCGAGTTATTTATAACAATTATCATTAATCAATAATCCAACCAACTGTCAATTGTCAAATACAACTATTTATAATTATTTTTAAACAATAATACAGTCAATTGTCAATTATCAAATACAAGAAAAAGAACTACAAGATAACTGTCGAAAATGATTAAGTCAAATTATATAGACCTATCAACATAATAAATAACATTAATACGTTACATACTTCAAACTTTAGTCACTAAAAAAACCCAGAAAATAACCAATCTAAAGTAATCATCTTTGTCCCTACTAAGAAATACCTATAATAAAATAAAACGAGTTGAAATATGTCACTCTTAACATATTCTTTCACATTCACATTTTTGAAGATACAAAGTAAGACTAGTTGAGTAAAGCGCCCAACTAAATAGATCTAAAAATAGAATGCAAAATAAGAAGGATTTATAAACCGGGGAGAGGTTGTACCCGTACACAAACGAATCACACAAATGTGAGTCATGAATTATAATTCCATGCACACACATACTATAAATTTTTTTCCCCCGCACGAAAGCTAAAGGTTACTTTACTATAATTCCATGCACACACATACTATAATTTTTTTTCCCCCGCACGAAAGCCGAGCATATCTTGGATAAATGCTGTGATGTTTGCGAAAGAAGAACCTCCGGGCATGACTGCCTTGATCGCCGCCTCCTTGAGCTCAAAAGCCCTCTTCCGCAGCAGCTCGTTCTGCATCAAATCCCTGACTGCACTCTCAACCTCTTCCCTTGTCACCAATCTGTTCTCGTCCACATCCACGTCCTTAAAATCCAAACCCACCTTCCATATTTCTTTGGCGAATCTGCAATTAAGGAACTGATCGGCCAAACAAGGCCAACCCACTAACGGCACTCCCATGCTTATACCCTCCAACGTAGAATTCCATCCGCTGTGCGTCAGAAATCCCCCCACGGACTCATGCTCTAGCACCTTGAGTTGCGGCGTCCAACTCGCAATAAATGCCCGATCTGTCGTTCGTTTTTGGAATCCCTCGGGCAACACAGCAGTGTGTCCTTGAGCTATGTCGGAGCGAAGAACCCACAGAAATGGCTGCCCGCTCCCTTCCAACCCCAACGCAATCTCGTCCAATTGTTGCTGAGATTTCAACGCCAGGCTGCCGAAGGAAACATATAACACAGAGCCCGTGCGTTGCTTGTCCAGCCATTCCAGGCAGCTTTCGTTTTCGCCCCACATGCTGCCCAGCTTAGACTCCACTCCCTGCAGAACTTTTGGGAGAAACACAGGGCCAACTGCCAAAGCGGGACAGCCGTTAGTGGATAATGCCGATATTGCATCCCTTCCTTCCAATTCCTCAAAAGTGTTGACAAGCGTGTAGTCCGCTTCGTTCGACTGTTGCGATTCAAACAGGGAAGCTTTGAACATGACATCGGATTCATTTTGCTCGCGGTAGAAAGACATGAGATCGGTGGGCAATAGATCTGGTATATTCCACGGCAGACCGCTTATCAGTTTCTCCGGACGTTTAGCTTCGCTCACTGCGACTACAATCAAACTTCGTAAGTGTTATATTTTCGATTTCTGAAAACCAGAAGACATTAATAGGGCGTTAAAAGTTGAAGAGGTGCTCACCTTTGACAGGAATGTGGCCTTGAGAAAGCAACACATTGGCGTATTTCTGGGCAATAGAGGCAGCTGCACAAATAGACCAGAAAACGACCCTGGGCACTCCCAAATTAGCAGCCACAGATAGCGTGCATGACATGGGAGAGTCGGTGACGATGCACGTCACCGGGGGAATGCCACTGCAGCTGCCATCGTCGCGGCGAAGGAGTTCCTCCAAGACGGGCCCACACTTTGCCAACGCAGCCGTAAGCTCGCCCAGTTGATCGGTGCGGCCGTGCTCCGGCGGTAATCCGTCCGAGAATGACAAAAAGCGGAAGCTGGAGCGGTGAGAAAATTGTTTGGAAGATTGTAACATGCGTTTCTCAGACCATTCTGTATTCACGAAAGTAATGAAAAATCCGCGTTCTCGCAGAAGATCGGAAAAATGAAGGAGAGGGTTGACGTGACCCTGCGCTGGTAAGGGCACCACCACTGCGTGCAGACTCAGTACTGGACTCGGAATGTCTTCTTTCATCATCGTCAATAAACGAATTGAAGTTGGAGGGCACGAGTGAACACCCTAGTAAGTAAGAATGCTACGTTTTTATATGGATTCTAATCAGTAAACCTAAAGTTCAAAAACACCGGCAATGGCTTCAGAATTATTTGCTCTATTTAAGTTTCAACGTCGACGAGGTTTTAACAGATAAGTAGTCTGTTCAAATTAAAAGAAATTGAGCTACTCCGTACCTCGATTATTGATAGGGATCCCCACGAGCAACCTACCATTCATTAACAATGAAAATTACCGGTTTCTTCTCGGAAATGTATACACTAGCAATTTCACGTGGTAGTGTGATCTGAAAGTCCAAAAGGGTTGCTGTTTAGGTGAGTAAGAAGAGAAGTTATGTTAGTTAATGTAATTGATTTTTGTGTAATTGTATAATAAGATGTATTTTGTTTTATAGAAGAAAGAGTGATAGAGTAATAAATTATAACATTCTTGATTTTAATAGGAATAGAAGAGATATCATATTTAATTGTGTCATTTTCTATGTCAAGAGGAGAAGAGAAAGCATATCGAATTATATCATTTCTTATATTATGATGAGAAGGAAAGAGATCCAAAGCATTGTTATTCACTACATGATAAAGGGTGATGTATCCACAATTTTATTGTAGATAATTTTGTTAAAATTGTGAATCTAATTTTGTGGACTCCAACCACAAATCTTTTATGGAAGCATTGTATTGCAGAAAAATTGTGGTAATTACCACAAATATATGTTCAATAATGAAATGTATGATAATATCATAATTTAAAAGGTAGTGCATTACCACAATTCTAGAATATGTATTTATAATTTTCTTACATTGAAAAACTATTACAATTTATAGACGTAAAGTGTATTTTTTTCTTCTTCTTGATTTAATATTTATTTTTTGATTCACCTTGATAAGAACTAAGAGATGTTTTATAAAATTAAATTAATAAAATAATGTGTCCAATCTATTTAATAAATTAATAATAAATAGAATTATTTTTCTATTAAAAACATTGTGAAATACCGTTTTTCCTCATAATTTGGAGAGATGGGGGAATAATATTCTAGTTATAGACTAGCATACCTATATTATATAAATATATGTAGTATATGCCGAGAGGTATATATTACATATATATTTATATTATATAAATATATAGGTGCCTCGTGAACTTCATCTCTCGGCATATTTTACATACTATGTTTTGATTTATGTTTCTATATGTATGTAAAATATGTAAAAGTGGCTTTTGACAAATATTCTTGAAACCAGAGAACACCTACAAAACAACTTTTGTAGTTCCTGGAGGACAATATGAATGGAAGGTTCTTCCATTTGGATTGAAGAATGTTCCATCCATATTTAAGAAGAAAACATATTCTATCTTTGGTGAGTTATTTGATTTCCCGATAGTTTACATTGATGACATATTAGTATTCTCTAAATCTCCCAAAGATTATTTAGATAGGGTCCATTCTTTTGGAACTTTAATTTGGGACCACGAGATAAGTTCAAGCTCTATTTTTTGACTTTCAATGCTAGTGTGACTCACCACACTACTGCCTTTAGAAATACCATTTTTGACTGCAGGATGCATTATGTTAACAAGGCGATAGATGACCTTGTAATGAATAGCCAAAGGACAATCACCATGTTTCATATGAAAACCGGTGGTAGCAAGATGCAGACGTAAAACTTGTTTTAACAAATCTTCTTTTTGAAGTCTTACTGGGTAATTTGGATAGACCTCAAAGGATATGGGGCCATTATGAAGACTGGTTTGAATAACAACCAAAAGGGAATCTTTAAAACCCTCAAAACGTAAATCCATTAAACAACATAACACAGAATCATTTAAACCACGACAAAAAAGTGGAGTAATACCTCTAATACGCTAATACACTCACGTCTAGTAGAATAAACAAACACAATTTTCTCTTTTCTTACAATCTTCTGATTTGATCAAAGCTTACAATATAGATAAGCATTCCACTCTTCTTCGATGTAGTGAATGAGTCTCAACATACCTATATAGAGGAATGTGAGAGGCTTTTCATCGGATAAATGGGCAACCTAGAAACCGGAAACCGGTAACCTAGGTAGACAAGAAGATTCCCACTAAGGGAAAAGTGAGAAACAACGATTGAGTACATGCCACTCAACTTGGCACTTTTAATAAGTGGGGAGGTCCACCATGCTTTCGAAATGACTAAAGAGGAGTCACCTCATAACTTTATTAGACGGATGACAACAAGCCTGTCATCATAGCTTTATGGACTGAAATGGACTCTAGGACTATTGTCACTATCAAACGAGCTAGAGAAGATTTTTCCCAATCCCTCCTTTTTGCAAAGTAAAGGTCACGAGTGTTCCTCTCATACCAAAGTCTGGATATAGAATATGTTCCATTATTATCTGGAGCTAGATTCCTTTGTGATGAAAGAGATAGCGATCTAGAATCTGAAGAAAATGACCAGGTGCAGAGGATGGACATTCATTGTATGATGGAGATAGATCCTTTGCCACAATTTTCCATTTGGATTAGCATGATGTCCCTATAGAATATTAGTCCTAACATAATAGGATATTTTTACATACCAGGGAATTTTACAATTGATCAAAATATTCCTAACAGTATCAGGTTCTACATTAAGAAGAGGACTCTCAGAAATCTTGGTAGGAAGATATTTGGAAAGAAAGTAATTAAAATGATTTGCAATATACTACCTATCTTCTGGAATGGTTGGACTATTCCATGCATCATTTTCAAAAGGATGTCCTTCGGGCCACAGCTTAGAAAATTCAAACCTCCATAATGTTTTTAGTCTTGGGACCAATTATATTAAAGCCAAATTCCTTCTACTGGAATATCAGTTGTAGGAGGTTCCATGTACCTTGAATGTCTCCATTGCCATTGTAAAGTGTAAAAAAACATAGGTTCTTGACTAGTATGAAATTATTCGGTAGGAATTTTAGGGTCAACAAATTTGGATGCCACTTCTGTCATATTATAATGTGATACAGAAATAATTCCTCTTGAGAGTAATAGATGTTGTGCTTCATATGACATCTCATTGTCATTTATCTTTATAGATTCAAGGTAGTTGTGATAAGTAGAAGATTGCCAGATGGTTTCAACAAATTCATGGATCACCTGTGTAAAATTTATGATTTTTGAAAAATTTAATTCTCTACTGGCAAAATCAGCTAGAGAATTATCTTTACCTTTGATATGCTCAATTTCAAAAATGAAATTATCAAACCACATTCCCCATCTCTGGAGTCTGTTGAATGCAGTTTTGTTGGCAGGATCTCCATTATTAAGTCTGGCCTTAATATATTTTAAATCATAGCGCAGAATAAAGTGCTCATTTTGAATGAAAAATAAGAAGGCTTTTATAGCTTTCTTAGTAGCTAAAATTTCTTTATGAGCAGAATGATACTTTAGCTTTGATCCTTGAAAATATATAGATGTATATCTACATATATTTTCTTTTCTATTATCTATTTTTTCTTTTAGAATGGCTCCCTGATAATTTTCACTAGCAGTTGTTTCTATGATCTTTAGTCCTTGTCCAGGCAAGGACATAGCAGGAAGCTTTTGAACTTGTGCTTTAATTCTTCACACAGCTTGAGTCATTTCTTCTGACCAACTGGGAGCATTCTTCTTCAATATTTTATTAAGAAAAATTATATTTGCAACAATATTCTTATAAATGCCAGCAACATAATTGATGCAACCCAAAAATCTCTCTAACTGATTTTTTTCTGAGATCTGATCTGGGAATTCTTGAATCTTTGAAACAATATGAGATTGCATTTCAATAGATCCATCTTTAATTTTTATTCCTAGGAAATCCATTTCATCTTTGAAAATATCCATTTTTGATGGAGATAAACATAAACCATTCTTATAGACTATTTCATAGAATTTCTCTAGATGATCAATATGCTCTTTGGGAGATTTAGAGAATACTAATATGTCATCAATGTAAACTATAAGGAAAACAGCTGACTCACCAAAGATAGAATCCATTTTATTTTGAAAGATGGATGGAGCAATCTTCAATCCAAATGGAAGAACCTTCCATTCATATTGTCCTCCAGGAACTACAAACGTTGTTTTGTTAGGTGTCCTCTGGTTTCAAGAATATTTGTGAAAATCCACTTTTAAAATCAAATTTTCTATATACTTTTGATCCTTTGATTCTGGATAGCAGATCATCCTTAGCAGGAATAGGATGTTGGACATCTTTCACAAACTTGTTCAAAGGCTTGTAATCAACAACAAGTCTTTTCTTCTGGCGAATTTGTTCACTTCTTTTATTCACATAAAATGTTGCACATGCCCAAAGGGAGTTAGATTCTTTGATGAAACCACCTTGGATTATATTTTTAATCTTTTCATGACATTCCTTTATTTTAGAAGAGATCATGCCTTTATGATGTGCTTTGAATTTTGAAATGATATCATTCCCTTTGTCATCTTTCTGAAATTACAAATCAAGTGAACAGTAGTGATTTTTTCTTTTAATAAAAATATGAGGATTATTAGAACAAATATCTTTTTTGATATTTACAACAATATCATCAATATTACCTTTACATAAGGCTATAGATTTATGAATCCATTCATGATTGGATTCTTTCTTTTGCTCTGGTAGAGGAATGATGGTTCTAAATGAATATTTTCTAGGGATCTGAACATCATGATTAAATAAAGATATAAAATCTTTATTTAAACTGAAAGTGCCACATTCCTGTAAAGCATCTACTCCTATCAAGAAATCATATGAAATCATGTCATGTTGATAAAACTCTAGTGTTCTTTGATATCCTTTTATCCTGATAGGAACATATGCTGTATATCTAGAAATTACTTCTTTCTTATCAAAGTTTATCTTTAGATTATGTGTCAGTCCAACAATATGAAGGTATGGCTCTGGTTCTAAGCAAACTTATATCTGTTTCAGTATCTATAGAATAAGACTTGATATTTTGAATAAAGATGATGATTGTAATAAAAGATATTTTGAGCTCCTTTTATAATACATACCTCTGTATTGAATTATTCTGTTGGGACTGTTTCCTCTACATCTTGATGCAGTATATGCTGATAGGATTCTTCTATGAATAGTTCATCACCTTCAAGTTCTTTCTTCTCCTTGTTTTCTTCCTCAACTAGTCTCTTATATTCATTTTTAGCTTTAGCAATCACCTTTTGTAAGAATTCTATTCTATTTCTTCTCCAGATTCTCAATGTTTTAGGTACTAGAATAACAATATCTGTAATAGGAGTAGTTACCTAAAATTCATTGTCCAGATCTTCTTTTGGAAAAGGGAATGGAAAAATTCTTATAGGAGGGGAGTATCTTCCTCCTCTGCCATGACCTCTTCCTCTTTAGGGAGTTCGTCTTTGACGTATTTGTCCTTGTATAGGAGGCCTTGAAGTAGGTGATGGTCTTTGTTGAAGAGACCTTTTCTGTTTTTCTTCCTCTTCTTCCTTTCTCTCTGGCTTCATTTTCATCTCTGACTTGAATTATATATTTTCTTCCAAGATCTCTAACTTTTTGAGAGAGAAATGTCTTCTTAGCAATATCCCATGGGGACAATCTTCAAATTCACTCTGCCTCTGTTCTAACTGCTTATATAGGACTTCAGAAGACACAGGCATGAGAGGATGAGGAAAACTAGCAATCATATGTAGAAAAGAGGGAAATGAATCATAACCAGATTCTGTACTATCTGAATCTGACTTAGTATGTTCTATAATATTTATTTGAAAATATTCTTCTGAGGATATATATGATATATCAGAAGAATAGCAATCAAAATCAGAGATTAAACAGTAATCCTGATTTGTTATACATTTTGTTGTGAGCATGTTTATTTTTACCTTGCCTTTCTCTGTATCCTTCTTTTTCCATTCATTTACATAATTCTTTCATGTACAGATAAAACAAGTTGGCATAAATTTTCTTTTCTTTCCCATATATTTCCTTTTCCTGAAATACTGCTTTCTATATGGGACATCTTTTGAGTATCTATTTTTAGAAAACTTAGAAAACTTATATCTTTTCTTATGCCTATCTATTGTTAGTGTAGGTTATTATTTATCCTTTTATTTATTTATCAGGATAATTCTTACACTTGTGTTAGCCCTACACTTGTTGGGTTAGCTTGCTTAGGTGTACAAGTTGTGTGGAGTTAGCTTCTCAGTTATGTCGAGTTAGCTTACTAGTATTTTGGAGTTAACTTAAGTACCAATATCAGTTAGTGGGAGTTATTCACCATTGATTTAGGTAGTAGTTGCACTTTCCTCCTCTTATATGTACATCTTTCTTATTGAATAATTCAAGTCATTCTATTGTTATGTATTGAGCATTATGGATTATGATGGATTTCCATATATGGTATTTTAGCTCTTTTGTTTTACAAATCTAATGTGGTGTGCTATTATCATCTGAGATCGTGGCTTGGAACAATCTTCTTATCATTCCTTTCATGATATCAGAGCTGCATGACTTACCGTCACACCAAAAGCTCAAACTTATGGTGGAGAGGGATCTCATCGTGTTAATCAGTTGATATGCCAATACCCTCTCGCATGATGGATTCGGGTATACACCCAATCATACCCAACAATATTAGGAGGAAGTGACACCAGGAATTTCCCGAGAGGTCACCTATCCCAGAACTACTCTGCGGGCCGTGCACTTAACTGCCTAGTATCAGAGCTGCATGACTTGTCGTCACACCAAAATCTCGAACTGATGATATAGACATCCAGTAAGTTTTTCTTTGCAAGCAAGGGTTTATTTTTTTCATGTATATGGAATTTGTTATCAATTTTTCTCAGCATGCATTTTTATGCAAAACAAAGCGTGGAATTAGATTTGGAAGGTGTCAAAACCCTAGAATAGACTGTAAACTCGACCATGTTTTGAAATAGTCAAATATGGGTGCATTCTTTTATCCATTGGATATAAGCGTGTACCTTCCAGATGTATTCTTTTACCCTCTGTGTATTTTGGTTTTGGATGTAGGCTTTTATCCACTGGACGCAGATTTGTACCCTCTGGATGCATTCTTTTATCCATTAGATATAAGCGTGTACCTTCCGGATGCATTCTTTTACCCTCTGGGTATTTCGGTTTTGGATGCATTCTTTTATCCACTTGACGCAGATCTGTACCCTATGGGTGCATTCTTTTATCCATTGGATATAAAAGTGTACCTTCTGGATGCATTCTTTTACCCTCTAGGTATTTCAGTTTTTGATGCAGTCTATTATCCACTGGACGCAGATCTGTACCCTATGGGTACATTCTTTTATCCATTGGATATAAGTGTGTACCTTCTGAATGCATTCTTTTACCCTCTGGGTATTTTGGTTTTGGATGCAATCTTTTATGCACTAGATGCAGATCTATACCCTTTGGGTGCATTCTTTTATCCATTAGATATAAGCGTGTACCCTCTCGACGTAATGGTTTACCCTCTAGACATTTTAGGTTTTGGGCGCATGATTTTATCCTTTGGTCGTAAGCATGTATCATGTGGATGCACTCTTTTACCCTTTGGACATTTAGGTGTCATGTGTACCTTTTAAAAAGATCAGCATTAAAATATTATTTTAATAGCAGAACCTTGTAGAGCTCATAACTTTTGATCCGTAGCTCGGATTAATGTGATCTTTTTTTGAAATTGTGTATTTTTTCGAGATCTACACATTGGTGACATTTTTATACACATATTTCAAATGTAAAAGGTATTGTTACTCATTTTAATATTTACATGCACTCAATTAAAAAGTGTCAAATTCGGGAGGGTGTTGTGATCACTTGTGGATGCATTTTCAGTTGAGCCTAACCTCCTAAAATTTTGGGTATTGAATTCTTATATCTATGGGTGTATATATTTATATCTCTCTTGTTTGTTGAGATATTTATATTTTCGACAATTTTTTTGGCATGTTGATAGTCTCTCTTGTGGGGGAGCTATTCTGGTGGAGCCCAGTGTTAGTTTGTAAGTGTTTGAGTAGTTGATTTTGACAACTCATACAGATCTGTGGTGTCACTCTACCCATTCTGCAGTATGGGAGGGTGTGGTGTTGATACTGCTTCTTCAGGTTTCATGCCCTTGCCTTGTTACCTTGGCTTTTTCTTGGATCGCGAAACTCCTATTTATTTGGATCTCATGTCCTTACCTTGTTGCCTTGGTTTTTCTTGGATCGTGGCACACCTATTTATAGCAGTTGATCAAATTATGTTTGGTGTTTGTTTTTCACTTTTCGACATCACTCCATTGACAGTCTCCTTACATGGAGCTATTCTGGTGAATCCCAGTGTCAGTTGTTTTTGAGTTATATGATCGAGCAGTGGATTCAGACCATAGTGTGCACCACACTTCTTCAACATTGTCAGAGTTTTTGGAGTCGAGCTTCTAAGGATATCTTGTAGTAGGATTTTTCTCTCTACTTTGTTATTATTGGTTTTGGGTACCTTGCAGTGTCCATTTTTCTTAGTTGTTGTACGTGGGTACCTCATCAGGCCTTGTTGCCGGGGCCCACCTTCTTTTCCACCCACCTAAGCTATGCTTACGGGAGGGTGTTAGTGTAGGTTATTATTTATCCTTTTATTTATTTATTAGGATAATGCTTACACTTGTGTTAGCCCTATACTTGTTGGGTTAGCTTGCTTATTTGTACTAGTTGTGTGGAGTTAGCTTCTCAGTTATGTCGAGTTAGCTTACTAGTCTTTTGGAGTTAACTTAAATACCTATATCAGTTAGTGGGATTTCTTCACCATTGATTTAGGTAGTAGTTTTAATTCCCTCCACCTATATGTACATATTTCATATTGAATAATTCAAGTCATTCTATTGTAATGTATTGAGTATTATAGATTATGATGGATTTCAATATATGGTATTTTAGCTCTTCTGTTTTGCAAATCTAATGTGGTGTGCTATTATCATCTGAGATCACAGCTTGGAACAATCTTCTTATCATTCCTTTCATCTATATAGGATCTGAGGCTCTGATACCACTCTAATACACTCAGGTCTAGTAGACTAAACAAACACAATTTTCTCTTTTCTTACAAGCTTCTGAGATAATCACATCTTACAATATAGATAAGAATTCCACTCTTCTCCAATGTAGTGAATGAGTCTCAACATACCTATATATAGGAATGTGAGAGGCTTTTCACCGGATAGATGGGAAACTTAGAAACCGGAAACCGGTAACCTAGGTGGACAAGAAGATTCCCACTAAGAGAAAAGAGAGAAACAATGATTGAGTACATTCCACTAAAATTGACACCTTTAATAAGTGGGGAGGTCCACCATGCTTTCAAAATGACTAAAGTGGAGTCTTCTGAAGACTTTATTACAGATGAAAACAAGCCTACCATCATAGCTTTATGGACTAAAATGGACTCTGGGGCTATCGTCACTATCAGATGAGTTGGAAGATTCTTCCAAATCCCTCCTTTCTGTAAAGTAAAGGTCACGAGTGTTCCTCTCATACCAAAGTCTGGATACAGAATATGTTCCATCATTATTTGGAGTTGGATGCCTTCATGATGGAAATAGATAATGATCTGGAATCTGAAGGAAATGACCAGGTGCAGGAGGATGGACATTCATTGTATGATGGAGATAGATCCTTTGCCATAATTGTCCATTTGGATTAGCATGATGTCCCTATAGAAGATTATTCCTAACATAATAGGATATTTTTACATACCAGGGAATTTTACAATTGATTAAAATATTTCTAACAGTATCAGGTTCTACATTAAGCACAAGACTGTCATAAATATTTGTAGGAAGATATTTGGAAAGAAAGTACTTAAAATGATTTGCAATATACTGCCTGTCTTCTGGAATGATTGCCCTGTTCAATGCATCATTCTCAATGGGATGTCCTTCGGGCCAAAGCTTGGAAAATTCAAACCTCCATAATATTTTCAGTCTTGGGACCAATTTTCTTAGCCGAATTCCTTCGAATGGAATATCATCTAGAGGAGGTTCCACATACATTGAATGTCTCCATTGCCACTGTAAAGTGTAAAAAACCATAGGTTCTGGCCTAGTATGAAATTTTATGGTAGGAATTTCAAGATCAACAAATCTGGATGCCACCTCTATCATATTATAGGGTGATACATAAATAATTCCTCTTGAGAGTAATAGATATTGTGCTTCATATGACATCTCATTGTCATTCCTCTATAGAGATTCAAGGTATTTGTGAAAAGTAGAAGATTGCCAGATGGTTTCAATAAATTCATGGATCACCTATGTAAGGTTTATGCTTTTTGAATAATTTAATTCTCTACTAGAAAAATCAGCTAGAGAATTATCTTTACCTTTGATATGCTCAATTTCAAAACTGAAATTATCAAACCGCATTCCCCATCTCTGGAGTCTGTTGAATGCAGTTTTGTTGGCAAGATCTCCATTATTAAGTCTGGCCTTAAAATATTTTAAATCAGAGTGCAGAACAAAGTGTTCATTCTGAATGAAAAATAAGAAGGCTTTTATAGCTTTCTTAGCAGCTAAAATTTCTTTATGAGTAGAATGATACTTTAGCTCTTATCCTTGAAAAGATCCAGATGTATATCTACATCTCTTTTCTTTTCCATTATCTATTTTTTCTTTTAGCACGACTCCCCAATAATTTTCAGTAGCATTTGTTTACATAATCTTTAGTCCTTGTCCAGGAAAGGACATAGCAGGAAACTTTTGAACTTGTGCTTTAATTCTTCACATAGCTTGAGTCATTTCTTCTGATCATCTAGGAGCATTCTTCTTCAATCTTTTATTAAGCAAAATTCTATCTGCAACAATATTCTTATAAAAGATAGGAACATAATTGATGCAACCCATAAATCTCTGTAACTAAATGTTTTCTAATATATGATCTGGGAATTCTTGAATCTTTGAAACAATATGAGATTGTATTTCAATAGATCCATCTTTAATTCTAATTCCTAGGAAATCCATTTCATCTTTGAAAATCTCCATTTTTGATGGAGATAAACATAAACCATTAATTTAGACTATTTCATAGAATTTCTCTAGATGATCAATATGCTCTTTGGGACAATTAGAGAATACTAATATGTCATCAATGTAAACTATCAGGAAATCAGCTGACTCACCGAAGATAGAATCCATTTTCTTCTAAAAGATGGATGGAGTAGTCTTCAATGCAAATGGAAGAACCTTCCATTCATATTGTCCTCTAGGAACTACAAAAGCTATTTTATAGGTGTCCTCTGGTTTCAAGAATATTTGCCAAAAGCCACTTTTTAGATCAAATTTGTTGTATGCTTTTGATCCTTTGATTCTGGATAGCAGATCATACTTAGTAGGAATAGGATGTTTGATAGCTTTCACAAACTTGTTCAAAGGCTTGTAATCAACAACAAGTCTTTTCTTCTGGCGAATCTATTCACTTCTTTTAATTACATAAAATGTTGCACATGCCAAAGGGGAGTTAGATTTTTCAATGAAACCTCCTTGGATTAGGTTTTTTATATCTTCATGGCATTCCTTTCTTTCAGAAGGGATCATGCCTTTATGATGTGCTTCGAATTTTGAAATGATATCATTCCCTTTGTCATCTTTCTGAAACTACAAATCAAGTGAACAATAGTGATTTTTTATTTTAATAAAAATATGAGGATTATCAGAACAAAGATATTTTTTTATCTTTGCAACAATATCATCAATATTACCTTTACATAAGGCTATAGATTTATGAATCCATTCATGATTGGATTCTTTCTTTTGCTCTGGTAGAGGAATGATGGTTCTGAATGAATACTTTCTAGGGATTTGAACATCAGGGTTGAATGAAGATATAAAATCTTTATTTAAATTGAAAGTGCCACATTCCTGTAAAGCATGTACTCCTATCAAGCAATCATATGAAAGCATGTCATGTTTATAAAACTCTAGTGTTCTTTCATATCCTTCTATCCTGATAGGAACATATGTTGTATATCTAGAAATTACTTCTTTCTTATCAAAATTTATCTTTAGATATGTCTCAGTCCAACAATCTGGAGGTATGGCTCTATTTCTAAGCAAACTTATATCTACTCTAGTATCTATCATTGCATCTATAGAATAAGACTTGATATTTGGAATACATATGTTGTTTGTAATAAAAGGATTTTGAGCTCCTTTTATAGTACATACCTATGTATTGAATTATTTTGTTGGGGTTGTTTCCTCTGCATCTTGATGCAGTATCTGCTGATAGGCTTCTTCAATGATTTGTTCATCACCTTGAGCTTCTTTCTTCTCCCTATTTTCTTCCTCAACTAGTCTCTTATATTCATTTGTAGCTTTAACAATCACCTTTTGTAAGATTTATATTCTATTTCTTCTCCAGATTCTCATTGTTTCAGGTAATGGAATAATAATATCTGTACTTGGAGTAGTTACTTGAAATTCATTGTCCAGATATTCTTCTGGAAAAAGGAATGGAAAACTTCTTTTAGGTGGAGAGTATCTTCCTCCTCTTCCACGACCTCTTCCTTTGTAGGGAGTTTGTCTTTGACGAATACATCCTTGTATAGGAGGCCTTGAAGTAGGTGATAATCTTTGTTGAAGAGACCCTTTCTATTTTTCTTCCTCTTCCCCACTTATTAAAGGTGTCAAGTTGAGTGGAATGTACTCAATCATTGTTTCTCACTTTTCTCTTAGTGGGAATCTTATTATCTACCTAGGTTACTGGTTTCTGGTTTCTAGGTTGCCCATCTATTCGGTGAAAAGCCTCTCACATTCCTATATATAGGTACGTTGAGACTCATTCACTACATCGAAGAAGAGTGGAATGCTTATCTATATTGTAAGCTGTGATTAGCTTAGAAGCTTGTAATAAAAGAGAATTTTTTTTTTGTTTAGTCTACTAGACCTGAGTTTTTTAGAGTGGTATCAGAGTTTGGTCTCTATGTAATAAAGCTTGAAAATAAATAAAATTTGCAAGATTGTGTTTTACTGTGTTTCTATCTTGATACCTGGTATATGATCTATTTTTCTTCATCTACGAAATAATTTTTTACCTCATAAGATAGGCAAAGAGGCAAGCCTCCCGCTTTGTAAGTCGTCATGGATGTGTGCAATTTTAGGTTGAAGGCTGATACTGTAAGTCCTAAAGAGTTTCTTGTCAGTACCAGTAATGGAGTTTGGTGATCGTACCAGTATTCAAGAAGAACAAGAAGATCAAGATCTCGTAAGTCTATCTGATGTCTTTCTTGTTAATTCTTCTGTTGTGTTATCCTGTAAAACTCATGAGGGCAATTTTATAGGTAACCATACCAAAATTTTGTTCTAGTTCCTGTTGTATATATCTTCCCCCTTGGGTAGATATGGGAAAAAATAGAAAGGTAAAGGGCACAAGACATAAGGTGTTGGCATGAAGAAATTCGTGCCTTGGTGTAGGTAAAGGGCGCACGACATAATGTGTCAACATGAAGAAATTCGCGCCTTGGCACAAGTAAAGGGCACATGACATAAGGTGTCGACATGAATAAATTCATGCCTTGGTGTAGGTAAAGGGTGCACGACATAAGGTGTCGACATGAAGAAATTCGCGCCTTGGCGCAAGTAAAGGGTGCACGACATAAGGTGTCGACATGAAGAAATTCGTGCCTTGGCGCAGGTAAATGGCGCACGACATAAGGTGTCGACATGAAGAAATTCACGCCTTGGCACAGGTAAAGGGCGCATGACATAAGGTGTCGACATGAAGAAATTCGCGCGTTGGCGTAGGTAAAGGGTGCACAACATAAGGTGTCGACATGAAGAAATTCGTGCCTTGGTGCAGGTAAAGGACGCACGACATAAGGTGTCGACATGAAGAAATTCATGCCTTAGCACAGGTAAAGGGTACACAACATAAGGTGTCGACATGAAGAAATTTGTGCCTTGGCGTAGGTAAAGGGCACACGACATAAGGTGTCAACATGAAGAAATTCGTGCCTTGGCACAGGTAAAGGGCGCACAACATAAGGTGTCGACATGAAGAAATTCACGCCTTGGCACAGGTAAAGGGCGCACAACATAAGGTGTCGACATGAAGAAATCCGCTCCTTGGCGCAGGTAAAGGGCGCATGACATAAGGTGTCGACATGAAGAAATTCATGCCTTGGTGCAGGTAAAGGGCGCACGACATAAGGTGTCGACATGAAGAAATTTGTGCCTTGGCGCAGGTAAATGGCACACGACATAAGGTGTCAACATGAAGAAATTTGTGCCTTGGTGTAGGTAAAGGGTATGTTGACATAAGGATGGATGTGCCAAGGCGTAGCTCCAGGAGGCACAACATTTTGAGCGCTGACAGGAAGTAGACCCTGACCCAGATATTCAAATGGCCATAACTTTTCACAGGGATCTCAGATTCATGCAAGGTTGGACTTTTCGGAAAGCCTACGAGGTCCTCTATCCAACTATATTTAATTAGGTGAGAAAAAATTCTTAAAAATGTAAAATACAATTCGCCACTTTTTAGGTTTGCTAGGGTTCTCACCTACCACCATAATGAGATGAATTAAATGTAACTTGGAGGTGGTTGGGGTAGATTTGGAATTCCTCTGTCTTTTCTCTCTCATTCTTCCTATAAATTGTAAGGAGGGGCTTCTTTCTAAAGGTTGTAAATTCTTGTTTTTCCCCTCCCTTCTTCTCTTTAGCAGGTGAATTTGTGGAGTTCAAACCTCCCATCTAAAACTATAATGCAATTTTGCCTCTTGACATTTTGTAGTGTATTGTATCAATCTTTGGAGCAAATAATGCATGTCTGTGGATGATTCTCAACCCTCTCTATCTTCATTTGCATCCTCCTGATTTTTCACTGCAAATCTGGTTATCTGTGCATGATCTTGCATTACATTTCAATGGTTTGTGTTTATTGGAAATACATATGTTCTTCATTCCTTGGTGCATCACCTTTGTTAGTTTAGGCTTTATTTTATGCATTTTCTTACCTTGTCTCCTTGGAAAGTTAGTTTAGGTTTTTTAGTAAACCCTCTAATTTTTTACATGTACATCTGAATAGAGGAATAGGAACCAGCCTTCATTCGGAGAGATTTTCTGATTTCGCAAGGTCCCACACTTGGGAAGAGCTCCATGTTATGCAATCGCACTGAGTGTCTCAACCCCTCGAGTTACAGACATTCAGGGGTGTTGTGATTCGCCATCAAAAGTTTTGGCACACCCGGTGGGACCAAGAGGTCATTCCACAAGATTGGAAGGATTTTTTCAAGAAATTTGGACTTAGAAATTGTAAGTTTTACAATTTCAATTTTTTTACCTTCCAGGATGAAATTTGAAATCAATTTTTAAGGGCTTAACTTGCTCAAAACAAGTCAAAATTTCACCAGTTGATAGATCGGGGGATAATCTTCAAAAGGGTGTTCTTATAATTTTTATATTTTGACTTTCAAAATTTCATATTTTTTAGTATTTCAGGTTTTCCCAGGTGTTGAGCATGTCCCAAGTTCTGACACAGTGTGTTTTAGGTTTTGTAAGTTGGCTTGCATGACCTAAGTATCACCTATACCTTTCAGGGATTAGTAGCTACACAACAAAACCCGATAACCGAATTGAGGAACTATATCTTCTGGGTCCTTCAAGGTTTTAAAAAATTATTTTTTAATATTGCCATGTTTGGTGTGTAACTTGGCAAAATCCAGCCTTTTGAGGCTCATTCCCCAACACATCTGGTGACTCTGAAGGGATAGAATTCAGTGGTGTAGCAGTACAGTTTCCTAGGCACATGAGAAGAATTCGAACCAGGTCTGATACTCGAGAAGAGAGGCTATTTTTCCACTTGCAACTATCACCAGGTAGAGGAAGGAGAGGAAGAGGACCACGAAGATCACTATCTCCACCTAACCGGACTTTGCCTACACCTCCACCTGGTAGACCTTTTCTCGCATCAACCAGAGTTCTTACACCAATCATAATGGCACATCTACCACCAAATCCTTTTTTCAACTTCACTGGTAGCATCCCACTTTCCCTCAATGCACAGAATCATGTTCGAATTGCAACATTGAAGAACATTCCATTTTTCATTGGAGAAAATCATACCACTCCTGGTGATCATGTCAAAGACATTGCTAACATTTGTGCAATCCATGAGATAAATGAAATGGATGTTGTTGTCAAATTGCTGGCATCTTCATTCAAAGGGAAGGAATTGCAATGGTTTAGGAGCCTTGGAGCTGGTTCTATCCAAAATTGGAATCAGTTATGCATAGTTCTCTATGAGCAGTTTGGAGAAAAAGGAGATAATTTGTCTCTACTGGAACAATTGACAACTATCAAGAGAGCTCCCAATGAACAGATGACTGACTTCAACTTCATATTTCAAAGGTCCCGGGATAGGATTCCAGTGGCCCTTAAGACAACAACTGAAGGTGCTTTTCTATATTATCTTAAAGATTTGAATTCTGATATTTCTATGTTAATTCAATCTATGGGAGGCACAACCTTACCTGCTGCTTATAGCATTGCCATTAGGGCTGAAAACTGTCTTATTCAAGCCGGTAAGATGGCTCCTAGGCCTCCCATGCCCTTGTATCCAAGCTTAGAAAATCCAAGCACTAGTCAAGCACCCACTTGGGCTCCTATTCCCACTCCTAGAAATCAAAGTTCAAATGAAACTTCTACTTCATCCTCTAGTGCTTCAAACGAATTCCAAGAGGTCATGAAACAATTGCAAAATTTGGGAAATGAGTTGGTTACACTCAAGAGGCAGCAGACCCAAGGTTTTAGACCTTCTTATCAGCCTCAAGCCTAACCTAATAGGAAACCATACCAGCCCAATAGGCCACCCAATCTAGCTGCAAATCAAAGCCAAGTAAGGCCTCCCGCCAATAGATCTTCTACAAGCTGCCATGAAGAGTTGGTCAACTTCAAACCAGTAGGTCCATATGTAAGAGAAGGTCCTTACAAATGCTACTCATCCTGAAGGGAATCATGGAGGACAACAAGGTAAAGTTTTGAAACCCCCCCCATTCTACGTTTCATTAATCATTGGGGATAAACTAGTACAAAATTGCATGATTGATTCTGGCGCAAGTAGTTCTGTCATGCCCAAGCAAATAGCTGATCAGCTGGGTCTCCAATATGAAGTCATATCAAAGGGGGTAGCGCAATTGGATGGGACAACAGTAGCAATGGTGGGAGTGATTAGAGGTTTGAATCTTACCTTGCATGCATGCCCCAATGTTATCATTTTGCAAGATGTCTCAGTGATAGATTTGCCACCACTCTTTGCCCTATGCTTATCAAGGGATTTCACAGCTAAAATTGGAGGCTACTTATCTGCTGATTGGTCACACATGTTGTTTAGAACAAGATATGGTAGTAAGGTCACAATCAGATCTGAACCAATTGTGAACTTTCATATTGAGCCTCATACTCCAATCCAAATCAATGCCAACTGTTCAGCGTTTGATCAAGAAGATTATCCAAGCACAGATGAAGCTGACACCAAAGTTGGAAGCATCCCAGATTTGACTCTTGATGAATGGGCAAGGAAGGTACATGCTTTTGATCCCTACAAAGAAGTAGAAGAATCTAAGCTAGGATTTTATTACATACATGAAGAAAACCAGTTTATTCCTAGCATCACCAAACCAGACCATAAGGATAACAATGAGGTATGGTAGTTATTTTTCGATGGATCAAGGAATAGGCAAGGTGCAGGAGGATGAATTATGCTTGTTTCACCTCAAGGCATCAAATATTATTCATCTTTTCGTTTCTAGTTTTCCTATTCAAACAACACAGCTAAATACAAAGCATTGATTCATGGACTTCATTGGGCCATGAAAAAGGGCATAAAGAACCTACAGGTGTTTAGAGATAGTGAGCTAATCGTCAATCAAGTCAGGGGACAACATGCTACAAAGAATGAACTGCTAAAGAACTACAAGAACACAGTGTGGGATCTCATTGAGGATTTCGAAGCTTTTAATATCGTGTCCATACCCAGGAAGAAAAATGAAGCAGTGGATAAGCTCATAGCAGTTGGAGCAACATTTGATGTGGTTGACAACATAAAAAGGGAAAAAACGTAACCATGTATCCATGTGATTGTGAGGCCAGCAGTTCCAGATAATAACACAAGCTGGCAGGTGTTTGAGAACAATCAACAGATCATCAATTTCTTACAAGAAGAGGTTGAATTCTCAGCTAGGAATCAAGGCAGATTAGAGCAGCAGTATGGGGATCAAGTAGCGTAGTAGCGGACAAACAAGCTTCCCAAGGGTTTAGTAACATTGGAGTCTATCTTCAACCGTAACGACCAGTTCTGTAAGGAAAAGGCTAACATACAGGTCAAGAGAGAAGATTCAGAGCCAATTCCGGTTGGGGAAGGCAAAACATTTCAAATCGGAAAAGTGGCCACTGAGTAGGAGAAATCAGATTTCATACAACTTTGCCAAGAATTTCCAGATGTCTTCGCTTGGAGCTATGAAGACTTGAGAGGTTTCAATCTGAATTTGGCACAATATACCATAGAATTGGATCTAGATGCTAAGCCCATTAGGTAGAAGCAGAGACCAGTCAACCCTCACATTGAGCCTCTAATGAAGAAAGAGTTAAACAAGCTAATAGAGGCAAGCATTATATTTCTGATCAAGCACTCAAGCTGGGTTGCAAACTTGGTTCCGATCAGGAAGAAGAGCGGAGAAATCAGGTTGTGTGTAGACTTCCGAGACCTCAACAGGGCATCTCTTAAAGACCATTACCCACTTACTTCAATGGAAGAAATATTACAAGTGGTATCCGGTTCAGAGAGATTCTCTCTCCTAGATGGCTACTCAGGGTATAATCAAGTAATGGTGAAAGAAGATGACCAGTTCAAGATGGCTTTCACCACCAAATGGGGCACCTATGCCTACAAGAAGATGCCATTTGGACTATCAAATGTTGGAGCCACTTTCCAAAGGGCAATGGATATGGCATTTAAGGGGTTGATCAATAAAATAGTTCTGATATATCTTGATGACATCACCGTATTCTCCAAAAATGCAGTGGATCACCTCTTTCATCTGAGGCAGGTATTTCAGAGGTGTAGAAGATTTGGGGTATCATTGAATCCCAAAAATGAATATTCTTGGCTCATGAAGGAAAACTTCTAGGCCATATTGTTTCAAAGGAGGGATTGATGATTGACCCAGAAAGAGTTGAAGCAATTCGAGCGTTGCCATTGCCAAGTCATAAGAAGGCTCTTCAAAGCTTCTTGGGAGGGATCAATTTTGTCTGCAGGTTTGTTCCAAACTTTGTAGCTCTCATAAAGCCAATAATGCTGATGTTGAAAATGAGCATGACATTTAAGTGGACATCTGAAGGCAAGGAAATTTTTGAGGCAATAAAAGAGGCTATATCTCAAACTCTGACTCTTGTCAATCCAGACTTCTCCAAGGATTTCATGCTATATGCCTTTGGTGGTGGAGACACAATTTCTGCAATCCTGGTACAACAAAACAAAGAAGGATTAGAACAACTAGTTGCTTTCTTCATTCAAGGCTTGGAGGAATACGAAACTAGGTACTCTTTCATTAAAAAGAATGTCCTTGCAGTGATCAGGAGCTTAAAGAAATTCAAGCACCTAGTCTCAAACAATAAGATCCAATTATTGGTTTCTCATGCGGGAGTCAAGGACTTCCTTCTAAACAAGGATATGAACAAGAAATGTGCAGGATGGATCACTCGTGTCATGGAATATGACGTCAAAATTAAGGTCACTAAACTAGTACGTGGAATTAGACTATGTGAAAAACTAGCTTTGAGTCGGAAAGTTGAAGCAGGTGATGAAAAAGAGACTGCCTTGGTACTTCAGGATGGTCAAGAACAAGAAAATGATGATGTGGCCACTCCTTGTTGGACTTAGAATATGATACACTTCCTACAAGCAGGCCTATGCCCTCTAGGAATGAACAAAGCAAAGAGGAGATACTTTAGATTACAATCCATCCCATATGTGCTTGTTGATGATGTTTTGTTCAAGAAAGACATCAATGGAGTTCTATTGAGGTGCATTAGGACAGGTCAAACTGAGAGTGTTATGAGATTTTCACGATGGAGATTCCAGAGGACATTTCACCCCATGAGTAACAGCTCTCAAGATAATGAAGGCAGGGTATTATTGGCTGACAGTGTTTAGTGACTGATATACATGGATAAGAAAGTGCAAGAAATGTGCACTCTTCATAGGAAAGGAAAGACTAGCATCACTTCCATTGCACCCAATTTTGGTTGACCAACCATTTATGCAATGGGGATTAGACTTCATTGGGGTCATCAATCCAAACTCAAGCCAAGGCCACAAGTGGATTCTCACGGCAACAGACTATTTCACCAAGTGGACCGAAGCAGTACCGCTCAAAGAAGCTAATCAGTCTAACATACTAGAATTTTATGAAGGAATAGTGACCAGGTTCAGTGTGCCAGCCACTATCATATCAGACAATGTATTGGCATTCATAGGTTACAAGATTACAGAATGGGCTGTCAAGAATGGAATCTATTTGAGCACCTCTTCAAATTATTACCCGTAGGGTAATGGACAGGCAGAATTCACGAACAAGAATTTGCTAAGAATCATCAGAAGGAATCTGGATGAAAACCAAAGGACATGGCATACCAAGCTAAAATCAGCATTATGGGCTGACAGGATAACACCAAACAGATTTACAGGTAATTCTCCCTACAAGTTGGTCTATGGGAAAGAGGTAGTATTGCCTATATCATTAGAATTGCCAGCAATGGAGCTCATGAAGCAGTTGGAGTTGTCTGAGTTTGAACCAATGGAGGCCAGGTATGCAGAGTTGATGGAATTAAAAGAAATAAGAGAACATGCAGTTCAGATGATTGAGAAGGATTAGGCCTTAGTAAAAAGATGGTTTGATAAGAAGGTAAGAGCAAGGAACTTCTAGGAAGGGGACCTAGTTCTGAAATGGGATGCAGATCGGGCAAAACCAGGAAGGCATTCCAAGTTTGATGCCATTTGGAGTGGCCCCTACATGGTCACGGGATGTAAAAGAAGTAATGCCTTCCAATTATCTACATTGGATGGAGAAGAACTCTCGATTCTGATTAATGAAATATACCTTAAACATTACTACTAAAAGGAAAAGGTTTACCCTTGTAAATATTAGCCTAGATTTCAATTCCTCTAAGTGTGTATGCACATTGTCTTGTTGTAGTTAGGTTTCATTTTCCCTAAGTGCTTTAGCATAGGTTTTTTTGCTATCAGGTTGAATTTTTACAGTTCAGCATTCTCTCGAAGAAGGAGTTTCTATATCAGGCTTGGGATCAGAGATCAAGTTGGTTTCAGGTTATTGCTTATGACTCCATGCCCAATGGGTTCCTAAAAGGCCACTGATCTTCTACCTAGTAGGCAGGTGACCCCGTTGAGTCAACAAATTCTTGTATATATCTTCCCCCTCGGGTAGATATGGGAAAAACAGAAAGGTAAAGGGCGCACGACATAAGGTGTCAACATGAAGAAATTCACGCCTTGGCGTAGGAAAAGGGTGCAAGACATAAGGTGTCGACATTAATAAATTTGTGACTTGGCACAGGTAAAGGGCGCATGACATAAGGTGTCGACATGAAGAAATTCGGGCCTTACCGCAGGTAAAGGGTGCACGACATAAGGTGTTGACATGAAGAAATTCGTGCCTTTACGTAGGTAAAGGGCACACGACATAAGGTGTCGACATGAAGAAATTCACGCCTTGGCGCAGGTAAAGGGTGCACGACATAAGGTGTCGACATGAAGAAATCTGCTCCTTGGCACAGGTAAAGGGCGCATGACATAAGGTGTCGACATGAATAAATTCAAGCCTTGGCCCAGGTAAAGAGCGCACGACATAAGGTGTCGACATGAAGAAATTCATGCCTTAGCACAGGTAAAGGGCGCACGACATAAGCTGTCAACATGAAGAAATTTACGCCTTGGCATAGGTAAAGGGCGCATGACATAAGGTGTCGACATGAAGAAATTCATGTCTTGGCGTAGGTAAAGGGTGCACGACATAAGGTGTTGACATGAAGAAATTCATGCCTTGGCGAAGGTAAAGGGCGCACGACATAAGGTGTCGACATGAAGAAATTCACGCCTTGGCGCAGGTAAAGGGCGCACGACATAAGGTGTCGACATGAAGAAATTCACGCCTTGGTGCAGGTAAAGGGCGCACGACATAAGGTGTCGACATGAAGAAATTCGTGCCTTGGCGCAGGTAAATGGCACACGACATAAGGTGTCAACATGAAGAAATTTGCGCCTTGGCGCAGGTAAAGGGTATGTCGACATAAGGATGGATGCGCCAAGGTGCACCTCCAGGAGGCGCAACATTTTGAGCGCTGACAGGAAGCAGACCCTGACCCAAATATTTAGATGGCCATAAATTTTCAAAGGGATCTCGGATTCAAGCAAGGTTGGACTTTTCGGAAAGTCCTCTGTCCAACTATCTTTAATTGGGTGAGAAAAAGTTCTTAAAATGTAAAATACAATCAGCCACTTTTTAGGTTTGCTAGGGTTCTCACTTTCCACCATAATGAGATGAATTAAATGCAACTTGGAGGTGGTTGGGGTAGATTTGGAATTCCTCTCTCTTTTCTCTCTCATTCTTCCTATAAATTGTAAGGAGGAGATTATTTCTAAAGGTTGGACATTCTTGTTTTGCCCCTCCCTTCTTCTCTTTGGCAGGTGAATTTGTGGAGTTCAAACCTCCCATCTAAAACTGTAATTCAATTTTGCCTCTTGACATTTTGTAGTGTATTGTATCAATCTTTGGAGAAAATAATGCATGTCTGTGGATGATTCTCAACCCTCTATACGTTCATTTGCATCCTCCCGATCTTTCACTGCAAATCTGGTTATCTGTGCATGATCTTGCATTACATTTTAATGGTTTGTGTTTATTGGCACGACATATGTTCTTCATTCCTCGGTGCATCACCTTTGTTAGTTTAGGATTTATTTTATGCATATTCTTACCCTGTCTCCTTGGAAAGTTAGTTTAGGTTTTTGAGTAAACCCTCTACTTTTTTACATGTGCATCTGAACAGAGGAATAGGAACAGACCTTCATCCGGAGAGCTATTCCGATTTTGCAAGGTCCCACACTTGGGAAGAGGTCCATGTTATGCAATCTCACTGAGAGTCTCAACCCCTCGAGTTGCAGACATTTAGGGGTGCTGTGATTTTCCATCAACAGTTCCTTGTCGGGGTCCCTCAGCTTTCGGAAGGTTGTAAAATCCCTTTCTGGGAAATCTAGTTTTCCAAACTTAGTCATTTTGGTCCATTTTTGGCTGGGCGCACCTTTTATCTATGTAACATAGGATAAACCTGCGCCCTCTTTATTTCCTTTGGCACACCCTTTGAAGTGTTGACACAACAATTGAGGTGCCTTCATGTGATGCACCATTCTTTTCTGCGCCAAGGTGCATGTGCCTTCATGTCAACAACAAAATTGTTGCGCTGTTTTTTGGTGTGCCAAGGCGCTCAAAATCTAGTGTTGACAGTCCTTAATTTGTGCCAAAGGCACAGATAATTCCATGTTGAAAAAACCATATCCATGCCAAAGGGCGCAAATTTTTCTATGTCGACACGTGTTTTGGTACACCCCTTTAAAAGTGGTTGGCGCATTTATTACACCTTTACCTATATATAGGCGCATCCGCCCTGTCAATTTCATAATCAGAAAACATGTGATAATCTTTATTTCTCTGCACCTATCAGCACGCCCATATTTCTCGTGTCATGTTTGTGGACCCCATTTCATTCTTCTCGTTCTATATATTCCGGGTAAGTGATCCTTGTTTCTCTTGTGTTTTCATTTTTGCTAGTTGTTTGTGGGTAAGATGTAATGAATCTGAGAACCATAAACCCCTCCTGTTGTTCTTGCAAACCTTACCTCCCAAGCCATTTTCTCCCTCTTTCCAGATCTGCTAGCAAAGGAGGCTCGGTCTCAAAATGAATCCAAAACTCTTTTGTTGTGTTCCCTTCACCATCTAAATCAATGCGGAGCTAAGCCTAAAAGACCGCAAACCCATCAAGAAAGGAGAGAAAACCTAAAAGTTGCTTATGAGCCACATTTTTCTCTTGGTGCAATCGCCACCCTTGTTACAGAAAACAAAGTCGCGCCAAGAAGGCACAGTGACCTTGTTTGCAACACACAAGATCCGTGCGCCATACATAACCTGAGTAAATCCTAAACCCGGCGCAAGCACAATCCCACTAACAACAACAAAGTGCCATGCAAGCTTTCCCTGCGTTACGCCAAAGTTCTCCTTTACGCACATAAAGTGAGTGCTACATGGATTAACCCTACACCCTTCAGTGCACCAAACTTCTATGTTACATGTAAATTGCATGCGCCATTGGTGCATCCTGCTCCCATGTAACACTAAAATTATTTGTGCACAGTATAAAACCACATACAATGGCGCAAGCACACTCCTGTTTACAACAACAAATATGTTATATGCAAAATCCTTGCGCCCTGCGCCCTTTGGTGCTGATTTATTCCTTGTAAAACTCTGCTTTAGTGGGCCATACTATTAACCCTGCAGCCTGCAGTGTACCTGCACCCTGCACCCTGTGCCCAGAAGCCTTAAAATTGCTAACTCCTCATTCTGCGATGCTCTAATGGAAGATCTAACAGCTAACATGGCTCTTTTGCGTTGGACTTCTCTCCTTCTTCTTTCAGATTAGCAATTGAACTTAGACCCACATATGTCTACATCAAGCAAAAGGCCAACCAAGTCAAAGGGTAAAGCTAAGCTTACAGAGGAAGAGATGAAATATAAGTATCAAAGCGTCAGAATGCCCGAGTCCCAGGTAGAATGTGACATAGACATTAGAGATTCTGACCTTTGTCATATCGACATGGAAGATTTCTGGGCCAGAACTAGGAGGGTCACAGGTAGTCCTTGGATGGACAAGCTAGTGGGCAGTGGTCAACATTTTCCTAGGGGAATCCCCGTTAGTGTGGTAAATAACGAATTTATGATGGTGGTGGCCCACTATTACAACAAAGACACAAGGAGTGTCAAAAATGAAAAGGGTGAGGTTATGATTAACCTCACTGCCCGGCACTTCAAAATCATGCTAGGAATTCCTCACCACTGACATTTTGTGGCTATAAGCCAAGAAGACTGCACCAAGGTGTGGGAGGATAACGAGGACAAATGCATGTAGCTGATGAACGAAGTGTACTTAAAGAACAAGAAGGTGATAACTAGGTGGCCACAGGTTATTCACCGTAGCAACTTCTCTGAGGAACTAAGTGATACCATCACCTTCCTAAGTAGAGTTTTTGGGCTTTTTGATGCCCATTACTTTCAGAAATAGATGCTCAGGTACTTAGAAACCATGAATAAGAATGTGCCTGAGCAGCGCTTCGAGTGGGCGGAGATCATAAGCAGCACCATCTCTGAGCAGCTCCAACAACTCACCACAACGGGGAGGTTCTACATGAACTCCTACGTAGTCTATGCTGCAACCTCAGAGAGGGATTATCCAGCACTGAGCCAATGTGGAGTTTGGCCTCAGGTGAGAATATATGAGTACTACCCAGAGTTGAAGCTAGAAAACAGTATCCCATAGTTCACCAAGATTAAAGATGCTTTCTTCTATGGCATTGTCTACCTTTTGAGGCCAAATATGACTCATGGTTGGACGACCAAGAGCATAGTCACAGTGACTGAGAGGTGGGGAGCACTATTTACTCAATTCCCCACCTTCACCTATCTCAGAGCAGCCAACTTCTTGGGAGAGGCCACCAAATTACTAAGGTATGCTGGCCCTAAGCTGATCCTGTTGGAGCTGTCCAGAGAGCTCATAACATACCTTGAGAAGTGTCTAAAGAGAAAGAAGGGTGGAACTACTTTCCCCCTTACAGTGAGCAGGTACACCTGCATTTCCCACCACAAAGCCCGTGAAATGTTCGGAGAGCTAGAACTACTCAATCTTAAGCATAATTTCCCGGCAAGGCCCACCTTTGATCAAAGAAATTGCCTCCCTAAGGCAAAACTTGATCCAATCCACATTCCACAAATCAAGGATATCTACATCAACCTGTATCATGAGGTCGAACTCAGAAGAAAGGATCACTCTTGCCTGACCCTGGTAGAGATTATTCAGTATGGTGTGGGTATTGTTCCAAAAGGTTATCAAACTACCAATCAAGAAGTTGATTAGGTGTATCTAGACACAGATGGGGACAGCTTGTCATTTTCCGAAATAGATAGAACAAAGGCACCCCAGACCATTGAGGTAAGGGTTAAAGAAACATTGCGGCGGATAGAACACTGGTGTAGAATGAATGGCCTCATCTACCTCAGAGTAGATTTCACCATGTCCCCTTTGGGCAACGCACCTGTCAGGCTGAAACATTTTCTAAAGGGAAAATGCAAGGATAAAGAGGGAGAATCAATCTTCGCTCAAGAAGAAGCTCCTAAGAGCCCTCCTTCCACTGCATAGGAACAAGTTGTAATTCTGTCATCCCCGGAGAAAGAAGTGATGGAGAGTGTCCCAATGGGCACATCCATTCAGGATGTTACCACTGCAACAACCATAGAGGTTCCCACCATCCCTTCTCCCCCTTCTCATGTGACTCAAGCAACCATTCCTTTTTTCGTATCCTCTCCCCCATCTTCTACTTTTCCCCCTTCCTCGTCCTCCATCTTATCTTCTCTCGCAGAGCTGTCCCCCACTATTTCCTCTCTCATCTCTCAGCTCCCTTCCATTCCCATGACTACCTCTCCTGCAGTATCTCCCCCTCCCATGAGCACTTTCTTGCCCTCTCTCTCGATGCCACAACCACGTGTCTTTACTCATTTCCCCTCATCCACTGCAGCAGTTCCCTCTTTCACCACTTGTCCTGCTCCCTTAGGTCCAGCATGGCTTTCTTAGCACCTGAGCCAACATAAGAAGAAATTCCCTATTACACCAATGGACTTCATCATCCCAGCAAAGGGAGATAAGAATAAAAATATGATAACTCGCTTCTCTCAGAGTGCATCGGGTGAAAGAGTAATGGAGATTGCGTATCCCGACCCCTCCAAAGATAAAAAGGATTTTTCCCCTAAATATTACATAGTGACGCAGATCACAATGGGAACGTATTTTAAAAGTCTTCAAGGAGAGGCCCTATCTACGGTGGATGCCCTTTGTAAGAAGCTCCGAGAAGCAAAGGAGGAGAAGAGGCTATTAAAAGAGCAGAACAAGCATCTTCTCCATGCCCTGCAGAAAATGGGCAGTGCACCTCCTACAACTACCACCGAAAATCCTGAGGTCCTAAGCCAGGATAAGATAAATCAATACGCTAAAATTGGCGAACAAGGTATGGTAGTTTCCTTCTGGAGAGATCAAATCCTCAAAGATAGCGAGGAGGTAATTGTCAAGTTCACCGAATTGTATCAGAACATCAGTCGGGCGAACAAAGATCTCCAGGTGATTGCAGAACCTATCTTTGAAGAGTTGGACCATGTTAGGTTGCAACATGAGACGTTCCAGAAAATGCTCGACTACTCAGTCGATGATTTGGTAAAATTTGGCATTTTCGATCACCCCAGGGTACCCAGCAAAATCCTTGCTGTGTTGGACTACCGGGTCGATCAGATGGAATTCGTCCTGGAGAAGATTGACAAGGTCAAGGAGGAAGCCCTAGATGCAATGCATCAAATGGAGCAAATTGTTCTAGGAATGTCTCCAGGCTTGCTAACTCCTTCTTTCACCTTGAGGAAGGTAGATGAAACTATTCAGATCTTCAAGGAGATTGTCTCGCAAGGGCTATGGCCGGAAGCCACTTTTGACACTGAATGCATCAATAACCTTCTGGCTTTCCATGATTTTGTGGGGTACCTGATGGAGGTAGGTAATGAATATTTCAAGCTCCCTGAAAAACTCAGAGATGAGCGGGAGACTTGTGAGGTCCTCGGCGATCATACAAAGGGTTCTACCCAAGATCAACTTCAACCGATGGTCACTAAGTTCTTGGAATATTGGACCCAGTTCCACATCACCTCTCCCGAGCAGCAGTAGAAGCAAGACACCCCCTTTCAGCCGCAAGATGACGATGAATAGCCTTCTTCCTCTTGGCTTCCTTTTTGTAAATATATAAGAGTATGTTGGCACAAACGATGAAATCATCCATGTTGCACCATGGGATGTTGTTATCCACCAAGTTGCCCAAAGTCAGAATTGACTTTTAGATATTTTGTAGATATTTTGTAATTAGTTGTTGGTTTCTTTTTTCCTTCTCTCTTCTCCTTCTTCTATATATACTTGGATACTTGTTGTATTCAAGGTTGTGGACACCTTTCAGATGAAAAATAGAAGTGAGAAGAAAAGGATTTGTACTTTTGTAATAGAAGAAAACATTAATACAAATAGTAAGACTTTGTGCTGAATATGTGTGTTATGGGCATCTGATATTTCTTATGTTAGATCTATGCATTTATTCTGTTGAATCTATCTCTAATTTTTGTCATTTTTTCATCAGTATTGCTTTGCTCATCTATGCAATTAGGTTCGGCTCTGTTTACTACCAGCCTAAAACATAGACCCTTTGACCTTTCTACTTTTGAATTCATTTCTTTTCTCACTTCAGATCTGCCTTCCTTCCTTCCCTTCCTTGATTCCTTTTCGTTATTTGTCAAAAATATTCCAACCGGGACAAGATCCCAAACCCCTGAAGGCAGAATATTGTAAGATTTGCACAGGTTCCTACTGGTAGAATAGCAATAAACCAGTTTCACTTTGCTGTCTCAAAGAGGGGCTATGCCTCGCACACTGTTGGCTCATTTATCCATAGATCTGTCCACCCAACAGATTTTCAGACCAACAGTTTTTGGCGACTCTACTGGGGATCGAATAGATCTAATAGATCTATGGTAGTGGTATGTTAGAAAATTAGATAAAGTCAAAAATCACTACCTGTTTGCAAATTTTAACTTTTTGTTCAAAATCCAGTTTTTTTGCAAAAGTGATCCAAACCAAAAATTTTCTTCAAGGATCCGTAGATCGGGACTAGTTAGAGATCTTTAGTTCACTGAATTTTTACAAAAACCCATATTTTTCTGTAGATCTGAGTTTTTGACTATTTTGCAAAATTTCAAACCCTTACCAAAAGTCAACTCTAAGATCTGAAAATTAGCCTACTAAGTTGGCCATTATTTTATCCTCATTGAGATTTGTCATTAAACCACAATCGGTTTCCCAAAAGAGGATAAAATCAAATATCTAGAAAAGTACATGCTGCTAATTTTTGTCAGAAAAATCATAAAATCAACAAGTACAATTAAAAAGAGTTTTTAAATTTGCTCCAAAATATTGCAAATCTAGAGGGTACACTGGTGGGTGAACCATTTACTCGTAGCAGGAGAGCTCGTGGAGAAGTTTATCTTACTTTTAACCTGCTTCAAAGGAACAACTTCAGTATTACACCGGCACGCTTCTCATTGCTAAGTTCAGTTGACCGGTCATCTAGAAGTGTCTCACCTCCATGAAGGAAGCATTTCTCACAAGGAGTATCCACATCACTTTGCAGTGCTTTGCTGCTTAGTGGAAATATGCTTCCATCTCATGTCCTTTTTCCAGCCATCCAAATGGCAGTACCATGGGGAAATGCTACGGGCCCTCTGGCTTTGCCACATCCTGTTCACTTGCTCCCTCACAAAAACTGAAAGAATTTCTGAAAAATTGATAGGAGCAGAAACCAAAATACAGATTCACACATATCTGCATTTATCATGTCATGCAACATTCTGGATGTAACCCATGAAGATGTGTCAGTTTGCCTCTTTCTAGAAACCTTGCAAGGACCCACAGTAGAATGGTTTCAGCATTTGCCAACCGGATCTATCACTAGTTGGGCCACCTTACAGACTGCATTTGAAGAAAGGTATAAGCCTTCAGAGGACGCGTTCGCGTTATTGTCCAAGATCACTCACCTGAAGAAGGAGGTCAATGAGACCATGCATGATTTCATCACCTGTTTCAATTCACTAATCAACCGAGTTCCGCCTACCATGCTGCCAACGCCAAAAAATCAGAAGTGTTTTGTTATGTTTGTGGAGCCTATTTTCATGTTAGAGTGTGGTACACCTTCTATGTGTTACACTCGGGTATTTTTACAGCGGTCCCGCTCACCGCTGAGCGGGTTAGGGGGGTTCAGGGGCGAAGCCCCCAAATAAAATTTTCATGGGTGGTTTATTAACCCATGGGTAATGGGTAACTGTTATGGGTTGGTTTTTGGGCCCATGGTTTTTTCGGTCTTTTGCCCATTGTTTTGATACCCACAATTTTTTCCCTTGGTTTTGATACCCACGGTTTTGTATCAAACTGCTTAAGCAGTTTTCTATTTATATGGTCTTATGCATATGATAGATGTACAAGCAAATGTATTGCAGATGTGTTTTGAATTCGGCTGTGAATTCTGTAGAGTTTTTTGAGCATAGCTCCAAACGGATCTGGGTATTGTATTGAGAGAGTGGTGGCTTGTAATAAAATCTGAGCAAGTGATTCTTGGTGGACGTAGCCCAAATTGGGTGAACCACGTTAAATACTATCTCTTTGTGTTGTGTTATTTTATTCTGCAATTTTATTTGAAATCTGTAATAATTTCTACATATTAGTTTCTACTGTTACGATTCTGTGAGGGATTATTCCTCATATTTTATCCCTTATTTCCTAACATGTTTCTTCGTGAACACCATGAGCTCAAAAGTAAGTTTCCTACTCTTGCAAGAACAGGTCGCTACTTTGGTTCTCGCCCAAGCCGCTGCCATATGGATTGAAGATAACTTGCTAATATCTGGAAAATTAAAGAGAGAACTGTCCAAGCCTAAAGCTTCGATTCCTTCTCCTGCCACTTCGTCTGATCGAATGACTTGCTCACGTTAAAGAAGCAACTAGCTCAAGCTTCTCCTAGCACTTCATACCGAGATACCCCACGAAGGAATTTCACTTCCAACAATGTCCCACAAAGGCCCCGCCTACCTATAGCTGCTCCACGGTTGGCGCTTGAGGTTCCTCCGGTCAATGCTTTAGCCGAAATCGAAGAAGAAGAGCAAAATTATGAAGAACCTTCATCACCAGGTGAAGATGATCAAGATGTCGGTGAACTCACTGGAAACTCTACTATTGGGTATATGGAATTTGATGAGGAGGAATCTGATGAAGAAGAGGGTACCCAAGGATATGCAAGCAGACAGTCATATGCTGTTTTCACCCGCTCACAAGGAAAAGAAGCAGAAGTTGCTACCAAGATGCAGAAAGAGAGGGCTGTGTCAAACACACCTCCAACCATCACCAAAAGAGGTAGTTCCCTTCCTTCTCAACCTGTTATTAAGTATTTTTCGAAGAAATATTTTTCCCCTATCTACCCTCTGAATCAGCCCTCTCATATTCCTATCAAGACCAGTAATCCTACCCTACCCTCGTGAAATGAGGGACTCCTTCCTTCATCAACGCAACCCTTTGTCACATTTGACATAATTGATCATGCTAAAAAGACCAAGATCCAAATGTCTGAAGCCAAGTATCTTCAGTCAAACCCCGAACAGCTTGTAAGGTTGACTGAATACATCCAAAGCCAAGCTGTCATAACTACTCAGGTTTCCCCAAAAGGAATCATTTCTAATCCTCCTGCATCTTGCATAAATGTTGCCTCAACTTCTGCATTAGGAAAAATAGAACCTTTTTATCTCTCCCTTCTTATCAATGGTCACAAACTAAGCAACTTCATAATTGATTCTGGGGCTTCCGATAATGTCATGCCGGAAAAGGTCGCCCATGCTCTGGGCCTCACACTTACTAAGCCTTTTGGTAGATGTTATTCCTTGCAAACCAAGTAGGTTCCATTGATCGGTCAAATCAAAGATGCGCAGTTTGCATTTGCGGCGTTCCCAGAGAAAAGAGTGAAGATGACCATCCTTGTCACCGATATTCCGCTAGCATATGGAATTCTACTAGGAAGGATTTTTTGTAGTGAGGTTGGTGGAGAGATTCATATGGACTGGTCTAAGGCTAGAATCCCCGTCAAAGGCATAATGCAAACATTAGAGCCAGAATCACAAAAGAAATACTTGGTTACTAACTCCAATGACCCCAAAGCCCAAATTATCTTCGAATCATCAAGGATGGGGAACTAATTCTTGTCTACTGAGTCTGACAAAATGGATGTTCCCATCCAAGAAGAGGATCTTAACAAGATCTAGACTTTGTAGTTTGATGGCAGCTGCGCAACTAGTGGGTGCGGTGTTGGAGCGGTGCTAATATCTCCCGAGGAGGAGATTATTCCTCTCTCTTTAAAGTTACAATTTTTCAACACAAATAATACTGCTGAGTATGAATCTTTGCTACTTGGTATGCAAGCCACAAAGGAAAGAGGAATCAAAAATCTAAAATTACAGGGTGATGCATAGCTAGTCGTAAATAAGGTTAAAAGCATATACCAAGTAAAAAATGAAAGGCTTAGGCATTACCGCAACACAGTATGGGACAACATTGAGGAGTTTGATGCTTTTTCAATAAAATCCATTCCAAGAGCCCAGAATGACATGGCCGATTCATTAGCCGTCTTGGCATCCCTCATGCTCCCTCATCTAGGTTTGAAAACAGACACATATACCATTGACGTAGTTTTTCGCCCAAGTGTGTCAGACAACTCTCAGCACTGACAAGTATTCAATGACGACAATCAACTTATTTCCTTTATAGAAAAGGCAGAGAATTTCAACGAGCTTCATTTTGAAGGATCTACTTCTACATGTCGTGAATCGGTTACGGATCAAGATGAGGAATCATAAGGAAGCGATGGCATATGTCAGCTCAAAGGAAATAAAATTCCAAAAGGTTTGGTTTCTCTAGAACTTTTTTTCGACAGGCACAATTGTTTTGTCAGGAAGAAAAGGCGAGATGATCCTAACTCCTCCCCAGAAACTGAACCGATCAATTTAGGTTCGATAGAGCATCCGCAGTTTGTGAACATTGGAAAATGTTGCACACCTGAAGAAAAGTGGAAATTCATCAAATTTCTGAAGAAATACATGGATGTATTGGCATGGTCCTATGCCGATCTAAATTCCTTCAAGCCAAAAGAAGTCCGGCATGACATCCCATTGAAAGAGGGTGCTAAATTCTTTCGCCAGAAACAAAGGAACTATAATCCCAGGATCTTAAGCACCATCCAGGCTGAAATCCAAAAGATTCTAGATGCAAGGATCATTTTTCCTATCCATCATAGTACCTGGGTCGCAAACATTGTGCCCGTACGCAAGAAAAATGGTGAGATATGCATATGTGTAGATTTTCGTAACTTAAATCAAGCGTCCTTAAAGGACAACTACTCGCTTTCCATAATGCATCAGGTTCTGCAGGAAGTAACTGGTTCATAAATGTTGTCCATGCTTGATGGTTTTTCAGGCTATAATCAGATTGAAGTCTCGCCTGAAGACCAATTCAAAACATCATTTACTACCCCCTGGGGCACATTTGCCTATAGCAGGATGCCTTTTGGCCTAACCAACGTCGGTGCCACCTTCCAACGGGCGATGGACTTCGCATTCAAAGGCATGATGGGGAAGGTCATCCTAGTCTATTTGGATGACTTAACTGTGTTCTCTAAACAGTGAAATGATCATTGCGATCATTTGGAGCAAGTATTGAATAGATGCCGAGAACATGGGATCTCTCTAAATTCAAAAAAGTCTATTTTCGGGGTCACGGAAGGAAAGTTGTTGGGACACATTATAAGAAAGGAAGGGACAAAGATAGATGCCGAAAGGGTTAGGGCTATTCAGAGCCTTACTTTACCATGAGCAAGATCAGTGTTCACTCTTTCTTCAGAAAAGTGAACTTCCTCAGTCGCTTTGTTCCCGAATTTCTTGAAAAGACTCGCCACATATCAAACATGATGAAAGGGTCACTAACTTTCTAGTGGAGTGAAGAAGGAAAGAAGTCATTCAAGGATATAAAAGCCTCTGTCGCTCACACACTAGTCCTAGTATGTCCCGATTTCTCCAAGGATTTTATCATGTATAGCTATGCATCTGAGCATATTGTATCAACCATCTTAATGAAAAATAATTCTGAAGATGTTGAATCTCCAATAGCGTTCATGAGTTCTCCCCTCAAGCCGCATGAATTAAATATGTCTCAGTTTGAAAAGCATGCTTTCGCCATTGTCAAAGTAATCAAGAACTTCAGGTATTATATTCTAAATTCTCACACAGTAGTGCTAGTCCCTGACACAGCAGTCAAGTCAATCTTAACTCAACAGGAGTTAGGGAGTTTGCGAGGAAATTGGATTGTAAAGGTTCAAGAGTACGATCTAGATATAAAACCAACCAGGTTGGTAAGAGGCAAGGGCCTATGTCATCTTATGGCTGAAAACTGAGATTCAGAAGACCCTGAGGAAAAGGATGATTGCACCGATGGAGCACAAAGCCAGCTAGAGAAAGCCGACTCTCTACCCATGGTTCTATTTGTCGCTACCAGCGACAAATGGTATTCTGATATTGCTTTCTTTCTCCCTTATGGTGAGTGCCCAGCTCATCTAACTTCAAAGGAGAAATGTGCTATAAAGCTCAGAGAAGCCAGATATGTCATCTGGGATGACTATTTATACAAACGCGGAATAGATGGCATCTTCTTACGATGTGTTGACAAGCCACAACAGATAAAGTTACTTGAGAATTTTCATGATTCATCCTGTGGTGGTCATTTCTCCTCTTCCGTGACGGCACACAAGATCATCCGGGCTAGGTACTATTGGCCAACGTTGTTTCAGGATATAACCACCTAGGTAGAAAAATGTGAGCTCTGCCAATAATTTGTTGGCAAGCCACAATTGGCTGCTTTTCCCCTCAGGCCGATCATTATTGATGAACCATTCAGAAAGTGGGGAATTGACTTTATCGGCACACTCCATCCTCAATCGAGTGCCGAACATAGTTATGTCCTGACAGCAACAGATTACTTCACCAAATGGGTGGAGGCCATTCCTGTCAAGAATGCTACTTCTGAGGTTGTTTGCAATTTCATCAAAGAGAATAGCATCATGAGATTTGGCATTCCACACAAAATCATTGCTGATAACGCTTCCAACTTCTCCTCATGAGAAGTTGTTGGTTTTTTCTATGAACACGAGATAATCTTGGCCCACGCCTTGGATTATTACCCCCAGGGAAATGGTCAGGCAAAATCCAGTAATAAAAACTTAGTGACCATCATATGGAAGCTAGTTGATGAGAGTCAGTGAATGTGGCACAAGTCATTGCATGACGCTTTGTGGGCGGACCACATTACTCCCAAGAGGTCTCTTGGTATGTCACCTTTTCAAGTATTATATGGAATTGGCGCCAATCTTTCCATTTCTACAGAACTTCCTGCTCTACGCTTGGCACGAGTAGTTGAAGATGAGACTTTCCAAAATTCCCTTGATAATAGGATCATGTATCTATCAGAACTCGAAGAAAAAAGAGTAAGAGTGGTCGATAGGATCACCAAACATCATAATCAAGTTAAGATATTTTTCGATAAAAAAGCCAAGCAACGAGATTTCCAGATGGGAGATCTCGTCCTTTTGTGGGACAAACGAAGAGAGCCAAAGGGCATACATGGGAAATTTGATTCTCTATGGAGAGGGGCCTTTCAAGATCAAGCAATTCAACGGAGAGAATAACTTCTATCTCTCGTATCTAGACGAACTGATCTCCCGCTTCCCTATAGTGGGCAACATCTAAAAATATTCAGGAAGTAGAGCTTGCTCTCTTCTTTATACAGTTTGCTTTATGTTGTGTGTTTTTTTTCATCGTGTGTTTGCTTCTGTCATCACCCTTTTTTTTGACTCTGTAACCCAAATGGATAGGCACATGTTGATCTAGGGTTCTCTACCCTAGCGCTTCGCTCAAAGATAGTCCCCAGAAAGAGTCAGCTTTTATCCCGTAAAATTGACGAGGGCAATTTCACAGGTAACCATACCAAAATTTTGTTCTGGTTCCTCATCGAGGGTCCCTCATTGCTTTCAGAAAGTTGTAAAATCCCTTTCTGGGAAATCTAGTTTTCCGAACTTAGTCATTTTGGTCCTTTTTTTGGCTAGGACGCACCTTTTATCTATGCAACACAAGATAAACTTGTGCCCTCTTTATTTCCTTTAGCACACCCTTTGAAGTGTTGACACAACAATTGTTGCGCCTTTCCTGTGATGCACCTTTCTTTGCTGTGCAAAAAGGCGCATGCGCCTTCTTGTCAGCAACAAAAATTGTTACACCGTGTTTTGGTGCACCAACACACACTCAAAAACTAGTGTCGACAGTACTAAATTTGTACCAAAGGCGTAGATAATTCCATGTTGACAAAACCATATCCGCACCAAAGGGCACAAAGTTTTCCATGTCGACACGCATTTTGGTACGCCCCTTTAAAAAGTGGTTGGCATATTTATTACACTTTTGCCTATATATAGGTGCAATCCGTCTTGTCACTTTCAAAATTAGAAAACAATTGAAAACACTTTATTCCTCTACATCATGTCAGCATGCCCGTCATCCTCATGTCACATTCGTGGACCCCGCTTCGTTCTTCTCATTCTATATATTTTCTGGGTAAGTGGTCTTTGTTTCTATTGTGTTTTCATTTTTGCTGGTTGTTTGTGAGTTTGGATGAAATGGATCTAAGAAGCTTTAAAACCCCTCCTGCCCATTCTTGTAAGTCTTCCCATCCCAAAGCCATTTTCACCCTCTTTCCAGATCTGTTGGCCAAGGAGACTCTATCTAAAAATGAATCCATAACTCTTTTTCTGTGTTCCCTTCACCATCTAAATCGATGTGGAGCTAAGCCTAAAAGACTGCAAACCCATCAAGAAAGGTGAGAAAAACCTAAAAGTTACTTTTGAGCCACATTTTTCTCTTGGCACAATCGCCACCCTTGTTACAGAAAACACAGTCGCGCCAAGAAGGCACACTGACCTTGTTTGCAAGACACAAGATCCCTGCGCCATACATAAATCAAGTAAATCCTAAACCTAGCGCAAGCGCAATCCTGCTAATAACAACAAAGTGTCATGAAAGCTTTCTCTGTGCTGTGCCAAAGTTCTCCTTTGTGCACATAAAGTGAGTGCTACATGCATTAATCCTGCGCCCTTCGGCGCACCAAAATTCCATGTTACATGCAAATTGCATGCACCGTTGGCGCATCCTACTCCCATGTAACACTAAACTTATTTGCGCCCAGTATAAAACTGCATACAATGGCGCAGGCACACTCTTGTTTACAAAAACAAAGATGTTATATGTAAAATCCTTGCGCCCTGTGCCCTTTGGCGCTGATTTATTCCTTGTAACACTCTGCTTCATTGCGCCATACTATTAACCCTGCATCCTATAGTGTACCTGCGCCTTGCACCCAGAAGCCTTAAAATTTCTAACTCCTCATTCTGTGATGCTTTAATGGAAGATCTAATGGCTAACATGGCTCTTTTGTGTTGGACTTTTCTCCTTCTTCTTACAGATCAACAACTGAACTCAAACCCACATATGTCTACATCAAGCAAAAGGCCAACCAAGTCAAAGGGTAAAGCTAAGCTTACAGAGGAAGAAATGAAATATAAGTATCAAAGGGTCATAATGCCTATGTTCCAGGTAGAATGTGACCTAGACATTAGAGATTCCAAACTTTGTCACATCGACATGGAAGATTTCTGGGCCAAAACCAGGAGGCTCATAGGCAGTCCTTGGATGGACAGGCTGGTGGGCAGTGGTCTACATTTTGCTGGGGGAATCCCCATCAGTGCGGTAAATAACGAATTTATGATGGTGGTGGCCCACTATTACAACAAAGACACAAGGTGTGTCAAAAATGAAAAGGGTGAAGTTATAATTAACCTCAGTGCCTGACACTTCAAAATCATGCTAGGTATTCCTCCACCACCGACATTTTGTGGCTGTAAGCCAAGAAGACTGCACCAAGGCGTGGGAGGATAATGAGGAAAAATGCATGTAGCTGATGAATGAAGTGTACTTAAAGAACAAGAAGGTGATAACCAGGTGGCCACAGGTTATTCACCATAGCGACTTCTCCAAGGAACTAAGTGATACCATCACCTTCCTAAGTAGAGTTTTTGGGCTTTATGATTCCCATTACGTTAACAAATGGATGCTCAGGTACTTAGAAACCATGAATAAGAATGTGCCTGAGTAGCGCTTTGAGTGGGTGGAGATCATAAGCAGCACCATCTCTGAGTAGCTCTAATAACTCACCACAACGGGGAGGTTCTACATGAACTCCTACGTAGTCTACGTTGCAGCCTCGGAGAGGGATTATCCAGCACTGAGCCGATGCATATTTTTACCTCACGTGAAAATATACGAGTACTACCTGGAGTTGAAGTTGGAGAACAGTATCTCATAGTTCACCAAGATCAATGATGCTTTCTTCTACGACATCATCTGCCTTTTGAGGCCAAATATGACAAATGGTCGGATGACCAAGAGCATAGTCACAATGACTGAGAAGTGGGGAGCACTATTTACTCAATTCCCCACCTTCACCTATCTCAGAGTAGCAAACTTCTTGGGAGAGCCCACCAAATTTTCAAGGTATGCTCACCCTAAGCTGATCCTGTTGGAGCTGTCCAGACAGCTCATAACATACCATGAGAAATGTCTAAAGAGAAAGAAGGGTGGAACTCCTTTCCCCCTTACAGTGGGTAGGTACACCTACATTTCCCACCACAAAGCCCGTGAAATATTCGCTGAGCTAGAACTGCTCAATATTAAGCATAATTTCTTGGCAAGGCCCACCTTTGATCCAAGAAATTACCTCCCTAAGGCAAAACTCGATCCAATCCACATTCCACAGATCGAGGATATCTACATCAACTTATATCATGAGGTCAAACTCATAAGAAAGGATCAATCTTTCCTGGCCCTAGTAGAGATTATTCAATATGGCGTGGCCATTGTTCGAAAAGGTTATCAAACTACCGATCAAGAAGTTGATCAGGTGTATCTAGACATGGATGGGGATGGTTGGCCATTTGTTGAAATAGATAGAACAAAGGCACCCCAGACCATTGAGGTAAGGGTTAAAGAAACATTGCAGCGGACAGAACACTGGTATAAAATGAATGGCCTCATCTACCTCAGAGTAGATTTCACCACGTCCCCTTTGGGCAATGCACCTGTTAGGCCGAAACATCTGCTAAAGGGAAAAGGCAAGGATAAAGAGGGAGAATCAAGCTCTGCTCAAGAAGAATCTCCTGAGAGCCACTGTAACAACCATAGAGGTTCCCACCGTTCCTTCTCCCCATTCTCATGTGACTCAAGCAACCATTCCTTTGGTCGTATCCTCTCCCCCATCTTCTACTTTTCGCCCTTCCTCGTCCTCTATCTTCTCTTGTATCGCAGAGCTATCTACCACTATTTCCTCTCTCATCTCTCAGATCCCTTCCATTCCCACATCTACCTTGCCTACAATATCTCCCCCTCCCATGAGCACTTTCTTGGCCTCTCTCTATATGCCGCCACCATGTGTCTCTACGCATTTTCCCTCATCCACTGCAGTTGCTCCCTCTTCCACCATTGGTCCCGCTCCCTTAGGTCCAACATGGCTTTCTCAGCACCTGAGCCAACATAAGAGGAAAGTCCCTATTACACCAATGGACTTCTTCATCATCCCAGCAAAGCGGGATAAGAAGCAAAATCTAATAACTCACTTCTCTCAGAGTGCATCGGGAGAAAGAGTAATGGAGATTGCGTATCCCAACCCCTCCAAAGGTAAAAAGGATTTGTCCCCTAAAGATTACACAGTGACGTAGGTGACAATGGGAACATCTTCTGAAAGTCTTCAAGGAGAGGCCCTATCTATGGTGGATGCCCTTTGCAAGAAGCTCCAAGAAGCAAAGGAGGAGAAGAGGCTATTAAAAGAGCAGAACAAGCATCTTCTCCATGCCCTGCAGAAAATGGGCAGTGCACCTCCTACAACTGCCACCGAAACTCCTAAGGTCCTAAGCCAGGATAAGATAAATGAATACGCCAAAATTGGCGAACAAGGTATGGTAGTTTCCTTCTAGAGAGATCAAATCCTCAAAGACAGCGAGGAGGTAATTGTCAAGTTCATCGAATTATATCAGAACATCAGTCGGGCGAACAAAGATCTCCAGGTGATTGTGGAACCTATCTCTGAAGAGTTGGACCATGTTAGGTTGCAACATGATACGTTCCAGAAAATGCTCGACTACTCAGTCGATGATTTGGTAAAATTTGGCATTTTCGATCACCCCAGGGTACCCAGCAAAATCCTTGCTGTGTTGGACTACCGGGTCGATCAGATGGAATTCGTCCTGGAGAAGATTGACAAGGTCAAGGATGAAGCCTTGGATGTAATGCATCAAATGGAGAACATTATTATAAGAATGTCTCCAGGCTAGCTAACTCCTTCTTTCACCTTGAGGAAGGCAGATGAAACTATTCGGATCTTCAAGGAGATCATCTCACAAGGGCTAGGGCCGGAAGCCACTTTTGACACTGAATGCATCAATAACCTTCTGGCTTGCTATGATTTTGTGGGGTACCTGATGGAGGTAGGTAATGAATATTTCAAGCTCCCTGAAAAACTCAGAGATGAGCGAGAGACTTGTGAGGTCATCGGTGATCATACAAAGGGTCCTGCCCAGGATCAACTTCAACCGATGGTCAATAAGTTCATGGAATATCAGACCCAATTCCACATCACCTCTCCTGAGTAGTAGCAGAAGGAAGACATCCCCTTTCAGCCGCAAGATGATGATGAATAGCCTTCTTCCTCTTGGCTTCCTTTTTATAAATATCTAAGAGTATGTTGGCACAAATGATGACATCATCCATGTTGCACCATGGGATGTTGTCATCCACCAAGTTGCCCAAAGTCAACATTGAATTTTAGATATTTTGTAGATATTTTGTAATTAGTTGGTTTCTTTTTGCCTTCTCTCTTCTCCTTCTTCTATATATACTTGGATACTTGTTGTATTCAAGGTGGTGGACACCTTTTAGATGAAAAATAGAAGTGAGAAGAAAAGGCTTTGTACTTTTGTAACAGAAGAAAACATTAATACAAATATTAAGAATTTGTGCTGAATATGTGTGTTATGGGCATCTGATATTTCTTATGTTAGATCTATGCATTTATTCTGTTGAAACTATCTCTACTTTTTGTCATTTTTTCATCAGTATTGCTTTGCTCATCTACGCAATTAGGTTTGTCTCTGTTTACTATGATCCCAAAAAATAGACCCTCTTACCTTTCTACGTTGGAATTAATTTTTTTTCTCCTTTCAGATCTGTCTTCATTCCTTCCCTTCCTTCATTCCTTTGCATTCTTCGTCGGAAATATTCCAACCGGGACGAGATCCCGAACCCCTGAAGGCAGAATACTGTAAGATTTTCACAGGTTCCTACTGGTAGAATAGCAATAAACCAGTTTTGATTTTCTGTCTCAAAGAGGGGCTATGCCTCGCACACTGTTGGCTCATTTATCCATAGATATGTCCACTCGATAGATTTTTGATCCAACATGTTTATATACAACACAAATCAGATCCTTTTCCTAATTGGAAATTTCCTAAGATTCCATAAAAACTAGGTCAGAACATAGATGAGACGAATTCCTCATCTTTGCCAGGAGAAGCAAGATCATAAGGAAGCTGCTAAGGCCCAAAAATCCTTAGGAACTAAATTCTGTTAGCTATTAGATCTAGACCCATTTGGTTTTAAACCCCCGAACAAGTTCAAAATCAAGAACCCTTGTAAAGAATGTTCATCTTTTTCAAATGGTAAGGGTCAGTATAGGCATAAGAAAAGATATAAGTTTTCTAATTTTTCTAGAAATAGATACTCAAAAGATGCCCCTTATGCAAATGAAGACCCCAAGAAGGATACAGAGAAAGGCAAGGTGAAAATAAACATGCTTACAACAAAGTGTATAACAGATCAATATTATTTTTTAATCTTTGATTTTGATTGCTATTCTTTAGATATATCATATATATCCTTAGAAGAATATGTTCAAATAAATATTATAGAACATACTGAGTCAGATTTAGATAGTACAGAATCTAGTTATGATTCATTTCCCTCTTTTGTAAATATGATTGCTAGTTTTCCTCATCCTCTCATGCCTGTGTCTTCTGAAGTCATATTTAAGTAGTTAGAACTAAGGTAAAGTGAATTTCAAGATTTTCCCCATGGGATACTGCTAAGAAGACTTTTCTCTCACAAAAAGTTAGAGGGCTAGAAAGAAAATATATAATTCAAGTCAGAGCTGAAATTAAAGCCCGAGAGAGGAAATAAGAAGAGGAAGAAAAGAATAAGTTTTCTCTCCAAAAAATACCAACACCTACTTCAAGGCCTCATATACAAGGATGAATACATCAAATACAAACTCCCTATAGAGGAATAGGTCATGAAAGAGAAGGAAGATACTCTCCGCCTAGAAGAAGTTTTCCATTCCTTTTTCCAAAAGAAGATCTGGACAATGAATTTCAGGTAACTACTCCTAGTACAGATATTGTTATTCCAGTACCTGAAACAATGAGAACCTTGAGAAGAAATAGAATAAAATTCTTACAAAAGGTGATTGTTAAAGCTACAAATGAGTATAAGAGACTAGTTGAACAATTTATACAAGAAGCCTATCAACAAATACTACATCATGATGCAGAAGAATCAGTGCCAACAGAAGAAATTAATACAGAGGTATGTACTATAAAAGGAGCCCAAAATCCTTCTATTACTATCAATTTCCGCATTCCAAATATCAAACACTACTCTATAGATGCAATGATAGATACAAGAGCAGATATAAGTTCTCTTGGAACTAGAGCTATACCTCCAGATTGTTGGACTAAGACATACTTAAAAATAAATTTTGATAAGAAAGAAGTAATTTCTAGATATATGACATATGTGCCTATCAAGATAGAAGGATATGAAATAACACTACATTTTTATCACCATGACATGCTTTCATATGATTGCTTGATAGGAGTAGATGCTTTACAGGAATGTGGCACTTTCAGTTTAAATAAGGATTTTATATCTTTATTTAATCCTGATGTTCAGATCCCCAAAAAATATTCATTTAGAACCATCATTCCTCTACCAGAGTAAAAGAAATAATCCAATCATGAATGGATTCATAAATCTATAGCCTTATGTAAAGGTAATATTGATGATATTGTTGCAAAGATCAAAAAATATCTTTGTTCTGATAATCCTCATATTTTTTTATTAAAATAAAAAAGCACTACTGTTCACTTGATTTGCAGTTTTAGAAAGATGACAAAGGGAATGATATCATTCCAAAACTCAAAGCACATCATAAAGGCGTGATCCCTTCTGAAAGAAAGGACTGCCATGAAGAGATTAAAAAGATAATCCAAGGAGGTTTCATCAAATAATCTAACTCCCCTTGGGCATGTGCATCATTTTATGTGAATAAAAGAAGTGAATAGATTCACCATAAGAAAATACTTTTTGTTGATTACAATCCTTTGAACAAGTTTGTGAAAGCTGTTCCAACATCTTATTACTGCTAAGGATGATCTGCTATCCAGAATCAAAGGATCAAAAGTATACAGCAAATTTGATCTAAAAAGTGGCTTTTGGAAAGTATTCTTGAAACCAGAGGACACCTACAAAAAAACTTTTGTAATTCCTGGAGGACAATATGAATGGAAGGTTCTTCCATTTGGATTGAAGACTGCTCCATCCATATTTTAGAAGAAAATGGATTCTATCTTTGGTGAGTCAGCTGATTTCCTGATAGTTTACATTGATGACATATTAGTAGTCTCTAAAATCTCCCAAAGAGCATATTGATCATCTAGAGAAATTCTATGAAATAGTCTATAAGAATGGTTTATGTTTATCTCCATCAAAAATGGAGATTTTCAAAGATGAAATGGATTTCCTAGGAATAAAAATTAAAGATGGATCTATTGAAATTCAATCTCATATTGTTTCAAAGATTCAAGAATTCCCAGATCAGATCTCAGAAAAAATTCAGTTAGAGAGATTTCTGGGTTGTATCAATTATGTTGCTGGCATTTATAAGAATATTGTTGCAAATATAATTTTTCTTAATAAAATATTGAAGAAGAATGCTCCTAGTTGGTCAGAAGAAATGACTCAAGTTGTGTGAAGAATTAAAGCACAAGTTCAAAAGCTTCCTGCTATGTCCTTGCCTGGACAAGGACTAAAGATCATAGAAACAACTGTTAGTGAAAATTATCGGGGAGCCGTTCTAAAAGAAAAAATAGATAATAGAAAAGAAAATATATGTAGATATACATCTATATATTTTCAAGGATCAGAGCTAAAGTATCATTCTGCTCATAAAGAAATTTTAGCTACTAAGAAAGCTATAAAAGCCTTCTTATTTTTCATTCAAAATGAGCACTTTATTTTGCCCTATGATTTAAAATATATTAAGGCCAGACTTAATAATGGAGATCCTACCAACAAAACTGGATTCAACAGACTCCAGAGATGGGGAATGTGGTTTGATAATTTCATTTTTGAAATTGAGCATATCAAAGGTAAAGATAATTCTCTAGCTGATTTTGCCAGTAGAGAATTAAATTTTTCAAAAATCATAAATTTTACACAGGTGATCCATGAAATTTTTGAAACCATCTGGCAATCTTCTACTTGTCACAACTACCTTGAATTTATAAAGAGAAATGACAATGAGATGTCATATGAAGCACAACATCTATTACTCTCAAGAGGAATTATTTCGGTATCACCTTATAATATGACAGAAGTGGCATCCCAAATTTGTTGACCCTAAAATTCCTACCACATAATTTCATACCAGGAAAGAACCTATGGTTTTTTCCACTTTACAATGGCAATGGAGACATTAAAGGTACGTGGACCCTCCTACAGATGATATTCCAGTAGAGGGAATTCGGCTAAGACAATTGGTCCCAAGACCAAAAACATTATGGAGGTTTGAATTTTCTAAGCTATGGCCCGAAGGACATCCTTTTCAAAATTATGCATGGAAAAGACCAACCGTTCCAGGAGACAGACAGTATATTGCAAATCATTTTAAGTACTTTCTTTCCAAATATCTTACTAGCAAGATGTTAGATAGTCCCCTACTTAATGTAGAACCTGATACTATTAAAAATATTTTAATCAATTGTAAAATTCCCTGGTATGTAAAAATATCCTATTATGTTAGGACTAATCTTCTACAAGGACATCATGTTAATCCAAATGGACAATTATGGTGAAGGATCTATCTCCATCATACAATGAATGTCCATCCTCCTATACCTGGTCATTTCCTTCAGATTCCAGGTCATTATCTCTTTCCATCATGAAGGCATACAACTACAAATAATGATGGAACATCTTCTGTATCCATAATTTGGTACGAGAGGAAAACTCATGACTTTTACTTTGTAGAATGGGGGGATTGGGAAGAATCTTCTAGCTCGTATTATAGTGACAATAGCCCTAGAGTCCATTTCAGTCCATAAAGCTATGATGACAGGCTTGTTATCATCCATAATAAAGTGTTGAGAAGACTCCACTGTAGTCATTTCAAAAGCATGGTGGACCTCCCCACTTATTAAAGGTGTCAAGTTGAGTGGCATGTACTCAATTGTTGTTTCTCACTTTTCTCTTAGTGGAAATCTTCTTGTCTACCTAGGTTACCAGTTTCCGGTTTCTAGGTTGCCCATCTATCCATTGAAAAGCCTCTCACATTCCTATAATGATATTTTCACAAATAAGTGGTCAATTGAAATTAAAATAAATTGTACTTCCTCCCTTGATTATTTATGGGGGTCCCCACGAGAAACCTATCGTTCATTAACAATGACAATTACATGCCTCTGGGTAGCGGCTATTCTCCCACATAATGTACCGCCCTAAGAGCCATGCCCCATAAGCTACCACCCACATGCCTCACATGTATGTCTCCTATTCCTCACTAGTGAAATGACGTGGTTAGTCAAGAAAGAGGGCTATCATTGAAGCGTGTGTCACATTTGAAAAAGATATGCTAAATCATGGAAAATCATGCTCCATTGATATCGCCTATTTTTTGGTTTCATGATGGTTGTCACACATGCGTTTGAAAATAATGGTACGAGTGAAAACCACATGATTTTTGAAAATAATACCACCATTTTTTTCCCAAGAGCGTATTTAAAAAAGTGATGTCGATTGAGCCAAGAATATTTGGTGAGTGAACAAAGCACGACGCAAGGATTTCTTACAATGTGGATTTGGTGAAGATTCAAGGGACGTAGGTAGGGGAGGTGACACAGGCATATCAGGTAAGTTCTTGTTTCAACATTTGGGCCAAATTTTTGTGTATTCATGCATTCCTAAAGACATTTAGTTGACACTCTCTGTTATAGTTTTGTATCTTCCTTGTAAATGCTTTCTCTGCATGGACTGTAACTTTGGGAATAAATTCATTTGAATATTTTAGAACCTTGACCTCTTGGGCTTCTATAAAATCATTAAACATTTTCTGTTTGAGCATTCATATTCAAAAGCACAAGGATGAACTGCTTTCCTCTGACCTTTCAAATCTACCCTTATTAGTGAGATGGATCATTATTGCGAGTCCTATCAAAACTAGAGCTTAAAAAAGTCATGTCCAAAATAAAAATGTAGGATAAATAAATAGTAGAAAGGTTTCAAATCATTGATGAGTAAATTTTGTCAACATGTGTTCAAACTAAGATTAATTCCTTTCTCTACATAAATTTTTAGTTATGTTGATGTTGGTACAATGAATACTGTTTAGGGATTCTTAGATCTTATAAATCATTACAATACCATGAAATAGTCCTAAATGAAGCCTGGAGAGAAGGAATTTTTTTTTATTAATCATTAGTTTACAATGAAAAGACAACTTTTTTATAAATCATGAAAGAATTTTAATCGAAAGAGTGAGGGATTGAAATTTTATAGGGTATTAGATACAATACAATAAGCTCAATTTAATAAATTTATACATCCCATAGACAGCCCCACAACTGTAATGGATCCCCTTCCTTGTACATGATATTCTCAATTGGTTGAGATGTGTCACTGCTAAGGAGGAATACAAGTTTATCATGCTCACAACTCATATTCATAAGCTCATCTTGTGTGGGCGCCAGTAGGTTTTCTAGTTCATTAATCTTCTGCTACAAATGACGGATTGTAGTTGCATTTCCATGTACATGGTCCTTCAATCTCTCCCTTGCTTCATTCACCATACTATTTACCACATCCGCCCTATCACTATGCTCAACACCCTAAAAATCAACAACACATTTACAATCTATGAAACACTAAAAAATATTTGGTGATATAAGAATCAAATTGAACAGTTGAACTTGTAATTTCCACACTAAAATATGGAAAATAAATAGATAACATTTTATAAACATTTTGGATCATAATCTGTGATCATTCATCAAAATGAGAATAGATTGAACTATCTTAATAATCTAGAATTTAAACAACAAAAGGAGTAATGCTAGAATTAAAAAAAAACTTAACCCAAAATATCATTATCTTAGAAGAGAAAAATCAGTGTTGCAAGTCACTTTCCTTGTTACAAATAAAAATTTCATTATCATTAAAATGAGATGAAGTTGAATCATCTTAATAATCTTGACTTTAAACAACAAAAGGAACAACAATTGAATTTAAAAAAAACTTAACCCAAAACATCATTCATCAAACTGATAAAAATCCTTTATGTGTGGAATAAACAACTTCATTTTTTATTTTAATTAATGGAAGTGAGTCTAGATGAGTTGATACAACCCAAACATGTGTTAGCATCTTATTATAGAATCCTTATACTTGGTTGAATATATAATGCACATTCTTAAGATGCCCTTTGATTGTTTTGCTCCATATTTATTTTAGAGTACTGAATCTTGACTTACTTATAGACCTTTCTTTATAGCATCCTCCATTCCAATTTCTATATTAATAAGAGGAAAAATTTTAGAGTGTCATGGTAGTGCCCTTAGATAGTAATTGGAGCACTAAATGTTGATTATTTTGGGCTTTCTACATGGTATGTTTCATATTCATATTAATTGGATTACTTGGCAAATTTCTCATCTTTTCTATATAATATATGTTATCCCCCATTCAACAAATCCTCCATATAAATTTTAATATTGTTTTTACTACATTCTTGAAACATAAGGCATAAAAATTATTATGAGACATATCCTTTGCTGGGCTTTACAAGATCTGTAATATCTAGGCCTTAATTTCTATGGACATTTCCCTTTCAAGAATTTCAACTTATAGGGTTGTAGGGATAAGAATGCCTAATCACCTACATCCAAATCCTAGCCACTTCAGTGCTAATTTTTTTGATATTTCATCTTATTTTACATCAATTTAACGTTGTTCTTTATTTGTTTACATATATATTGGTTATACTGATCTTGAAAATAACTCAAGGCTGAGATATAATCATGTAATGCACAAGATTGAGATATCATCGATGGTTTTGTTAAATGTATAAGTTTGGAATGTAGTTGCATGTGTGAAGTGATAGATGAATTGGTAGGAATGTGTGATTTTGCATGCTATTTCTTCAGTTTGAATCCCACAAACACCTATGCTGATGTTTTTACACAAATGTTAGAAACACGGTGTGTTTTTCAATGTTTTTGAAAACTTCACATAGGAATTCAAACTACAGACTTGTCATGTAACAAAATGAAGGCTACCTACCTAAACACCTCAAAAAACCATCTTGAATTCTTCATCTGTATAATCACATAACACATTAACTCTAGTGGAGTCTGAAAATACTTTTTAAAATCTTAAATTTTATATAAACCTTATTTTTATTATGATTAAAAAGGAAGTATAATCACTTATACCTCGATCTTCTCAACAATGTAGAAGGAAGGGCATTTGGATGGTCCTGGTCTTGACCTTGTAAATAAAAATACCACAATTACTATGAAATGCTTATTACAGTAGAGTTTGATTCTATTTTATTTTATAAAATAATTTATATTTAAAAAATAAATTATAGTTCAAATGTACTTAATATTTAAGATAAATTTTCAAAAATGTATAATGGTAAGGTACTTAAAAGTGTAGAGTGCTTGTGGAAATCTCTCTCTCTCTCTCTCTCTCTCTCTCTCTCTCTCTCTCTCTCTCTCTGACTGACACACACACACACACACACACACACACACACACGGTGAAACTCCTTCACCCACTCTTCCCTTAAATGATAATTTTTTGATATATCACACGTGAGTATTATTCAATTAATAAAAAATAAATTTACATATAAAACATTATATTTAATGTAGTTAAATTAGGAGAACACAAATATATTGGTGTAAGACTTATGAAGTACTAAACCATGCATGATGGAGATGATTGTTCACCAAAAAAAATTATTTATTGGCCTTTTCTAGATTTTAATATTTTGTATTCTAGGTACTCATTTGTTTGGAATTTGAACCCTAAATATGAGTTAGGTAGCTTAAACATGAATTTATTTAGGACACCCAAACTATCACTTATGAGCTTCGTAATGAATTTGATAGTTTCAAGTTTCAATTTCATGGGTTATGAGTTATGCTAACATTACTAAAATATTATCAACCAAAATCAAGATATTTATCCATCCTTTGACCATTCATTTCCACTTCCATGATGGATGGATGCCATTTCTATTTGGGGTGATCCTTTGGTTCCTATTAGAGCTTGTACACACAAAATCACACACTTGGGTACATTTCTAGGTCCTAAACAGATACTAGCATTGATGTGATTCATAAGTAAGAAAACTATTAAGTGACGAATGTCTTTGGCCTATTTTCTATGTTTCTTGTTTTATATTTGGTCTTACACACCCTATATCCTAGTTGGTAATTTACTTGTTTATATCTTATGGCTTCAAACGCTAGCGCCTAACTAGGATAGTAGTGCTCAGGCACTCCTGTTCCCTCCGGGCACCCCTGACCCTTATCTATCTTACTCACTTCTTTTGGAAATCTTCTATACTTATGGGTCAGCCTTCTAGTTGTCAATTACGAAATTGAAATAAAGGAATCACATAGATATAAAGTCTTATGTTCAAAATAAAGGACCAAACTCTAATTTTTATTACTATTACCTAAGCTTGCACTTCAAAGCATCCATTTTCCATTCATTCAAGGGATAAGGGACAAGAATTTCTTCATACAATGCATAGGAAGGGGAAGTTCATTTTATTCCATACATAGATTTACATTATCTAGCAAATCTAGATCGCTATCTAGTGCATCTTGCATAAGGGCTTCTAAGGGCACCATTCTTACACACACTCACACAAACTACATGGAGTTTGAGATACAATGTAGTGCTCCGTCGGGTGACCAATGAGGTCAGTTTGAAGCCCCATATTGCATCTTTTTTTAAATATTTTATGTGGTTTTGTGGATTTTGCAAGTGAAATTTTATTTTATAGGTTACATGTATCTTCGGCGATCAAGGAGTGACATACAAGAGATAAAAATAGAATATTTGTGACACTTGTATGACACATTAAAAATCAAGTTCTGACCATTTTCACAGTCAAAATCACCCAGTAGCAGTATCTGGTGCCCAAGAGCCCTTGCCCCAGTCCAGGCGCCCTTGTCCGGCATCATCCGTGAGCTCTAGAAGTTATCATGAGAATTTAGGACACTATTCACTTCCCATTCAATAGTTTTCCTGGTCCAGAGCACCTCCAGCTTAATCATAAATCAGCTAAGCTATTATTTCTATAGCCTTTACTTATGGTTTTATAATTACTTGCTTATTTTCTTACGTCATATTGTACTTAGCAGTTCTATATCGTTGTTTACATTTATTTACTCAATAACTAGGGTTTAATAAAATTCAATTTTTGTTAAATCATTTTGTAAACCCACTCGCTCAAACTCTACCTTCTAAGGATGCATCAAAATATTTCTTCTTCTAGATTCATGGATCAATATTCTTATCCTTATTTCACCCCAACTAAGGTTTATGGCATGATTAATACCACTGTTGATTTTATGTAATTTTGTACTTAGCATCCTCCCCCGCTTCATTACTCCTATGGCTGATTCAACCATCAACGTAGTCACCAATAGCCACACTCATCCTCCTATAGCTCCACCTATATATGTTCCACCACCCATTACTTCTATATTTACCACCACCACCTCTAAGGGTTATGGCATCATTGATAAAATTAAGAATACACATGCAAAAAATTAGCTTTATGATCTCTTGCATAGTGCACCTGATTACCATAATACATTAAAGGTTTCCCTATTTTCTATCCACATTGAAAGAAATAATTTTCCTGTGGTCTTCATACATCTTATTCATTCTCTCAAAAATCTGCCACATTCTATATCATTTAGTGATAAGGATATACCTCCATGTTTCGTTGACAATCCATTTGCACCTTTGATTATCACCACTACTATTGGCGCCAATTTTATGAAGCATGTACTCATTGAAAATGGATTTGCTATAAAATTTTAAGGTTATTCCCTCCTCAGGAAAATTGGTATTATTGATGATCTAATTATTAAAAAACTCTACTCTCATTCACGGTTATGATTCCACTAATTGCACATGCATGGGCACTATCACTTTACCTATACAAGTTGCGCCTAAAATTGTTCCTACTGTTCTTTGTCATTGATGCCTCATATAAGTTTAATCTCTTGTTGGGTAGACTAAGGATTCATGTAATATATGATGTACCATCTACAAGTCATCGGTGCATTAAATTTTTACATGATGGCTATGAACATACCATTGCTATTGACCCTAATCCATTCAATTTTTATCGCATAGACCCCCGTTACAACTATGCCTATTCCTCCATCATAACCTATTCCATATAGTAATATTGGTACATATGATTTTGGTCAATCTAGTGCTTCAAAACCTTCTTCCACCTCTGCAAGCATACCATCCATTCCTTCCCATACTACTGATATCATTTCACCCACCAAGTTTACTTCCATAGCTACCACTATTTCACCTAACATGGATCCCCTCACTCCCACATCTTGCTCCATTCCTACCAATATTCTTGATACAAATATTCAACATGATAACGCTAACACTGATGATTCTTATGATAAGTTTGATGTTGTAGAGCTTAATGATGACACATTATATAATATTAACTTTACTCCTAGCGAGCTAGATGAGTCCTACTTCAATAATATTATTGTTGATATAGGACCTGATGAATATCAATTCAAGAAACCCCCCTTCCACTAATACTATGATAATTTTTCAAGGATCTGTCCATACATTGTATGTCATACCACATGTCTCATCTCACTCAGAATTGACTCTTCCTCCTTTCACATGCACTCTATTTGTAGATGACTCCTTATTGGCATCACATTCCATTCAATCCCACTTTTTCTGACACTATTTGCAAGAATAATGGATTAACATGGATTATATTCACACTTGGTAATCTTTGTACACCACTTCATTCTCCCCACCTTTACCATGGATGTGTATTTATTACTGTTGCATGGCCTCTACATCTTCCATTTATTATTATTCATTGCACACACTCCTTATTCCTCTTCACCCATACTTGGGTAGTCTTAACTTGAATATATTGGTGGCACTTTGGATCCTAATCATATTGATATCAAATTTCCCATGCCCTTTGGTTGCATTTCTATTTTTAATGATTCATTTGCTAGCTATACTCAAAATATCACTCATTGGTATGCACACGATTGTCAAAAACCACCTGTCGGTGATGAAGAATATGTTATGGGCATGTAGAATTTATTCCGCAATGGATATTTACATGAACAACCCCACATTATTTCTTATCAAGTTTCCAAACCAAATCCGATAGGCTACAATCGTGACACTGATGATCTCTTAGACAACCCCACTTGATATTTCTATAATCACACTTGGGCACATCAAAATTTCTTCCCCCACTCTTATGATCATTAGTTTTCTATCCTTTCGACTATTACACTCTGTGTTTCATACTTCCTATTTCTAATCACTCTTACACAACTTGATACACACTTTGTATCATCACTACACTATGACGCACTCTAGTTCCATGGTTTATACTCGACTGCTGAGAGTTTAAATCTGAAATGAACCTCAACTCATTCACACTTCACACTCTTTTCTTCATGATTCATCTTTATAGCATCTATTGTCACATAAACCATTTCCCGATGACATAATCTTGTTCTATGGTTAATTTTGTACTATTTAGAGGTCTTTTATAAATGAACCTCATCTCATACACATCTATTGGGGGGAATGCCGCTCCTACCATCTTCACACATTACATCCCATACCATCACACTCATACATCATTTGCATATATTTGTCGCACATATACTTGTTTTCTTATTCTACTTACTTTTACACTTTTTTCCATGTTAGATAGATACTGATTATGTTAATATATTTTCTATATATACACACATGCACATTCACTTAGTCTTTTGGAGTAAATGCAGATATCTTACACAATTTTACACGTTCCAACGATGCTTGGAATTGTACCTTTTACCATTCCCATTGAGGTTTTTAGGGGAATCTACATTTACTACTCCTACACATCATAGGTGCTATTGTTTCATTATGTACTACTTATTTCCAACACATTACTTTCCATTTATCTATACATGCTTTGACATACTTTATATCTTTCTAACATGATAATGGGTACTTCATGAGTAACAGTTGTAGTGTAGGACCATATGCCTCCATGGTTGTCTGACACACTTTTCTTGACATTTTTTTCTATTTTATGCTATTGTTTGTAGGTTATGGCATTTTTATTTTATGCTCATTGTATGATTTTGTCCATTGTTATCCAATTTTGCAGCCCCTACAAATTGGCTAAATTGAGAAATTTGGACTTGGGAAATTTCATGGGATCTTGAAAAAGAAACTAGAGAAATCAGGTAATTTTCATGTTTTGGGGAACTTTCATATGTTCTAAGGATTCCCCTCTCCTTTGCAGAACTCGTCAGTTCTATACTTAGCCAAAAAACTAAGAAAAAATGAAAAAAATAGTCTTCTATAGTGTATTGTAGATATTTTGAGCCTGGGTGGAATAGTTCCGAAGTTCCTTCAGTTACCCAATTTTCCAATTTTCCCACATAACCCAATAATTTGGAAAAGTGAAATGTAATTTAGAAATGCAAGTGGCATAGGGAACTGTGGAACTAGTTCCTATGAGATGCATGTCCTCTAAATGAGCCATTGATTCGCAAGGAAAAAGAATGAGGCAAAGAATTAGTGTGTTATGGAAATGTGGGGGTCAAATGGAATAATGAAACAATTATTTCAGGGAATGAGTTCCTCGCAAAACCTTTGGATCCACAATGAAGGATTCAAGAGAACAAAGTAAATCAAGAGCTAAGTGTTGTGGGGAGTATACATTGCGGAGGAACAAGAGGTAGAAGGAACATTTCATGGGATTCAAAGTTCCCGCAATGGATGTTGGGGTGATGAAAAAATAAAATTGGATTGGCACAGTGTTGCAAGAGTTAAGGGGGATGGGTGGACAAAGAGCTCAGGTGTAATAGTTACTAAGTTTTACCCAGGAGTCAATTATCTGACTAAAACACAAACAATGATCCATGTGGACAATGCGGGCTTGGGGAGAACAAGTGACCCAGTTCCAGAGTTCCATGGGTGCTCCAACTATCTGATCCACCCAAAAAATAAAGGAAAGAATGATTAAATGCAGAATGTAGATATGTATTTGGAACCCGTGTTCCTCCTTAACCCCTTAGGATCTGCACGTGCATAAATTTTTCCCTGATGATACAAATTTTTAAAAAAATTCTACCGTTGGAAGGGCCTATTCATCCTCCACATCATGTAAACTGAAAATATTTAATTAGGTGAGGCTAGGTGTCTAAAAAAGAGGAAAATATATCTAACATTAAAGGTACAATTCTAGGTTGTTCAACCACGACATTTGGTGAAGTATGGTTCCCATTTCTTCTACCACAAGGAAAAGTATCATTGGGGGAATGGATTTGGTAGGGTGCCCATACTGATTTTCAGAGAATTAAAGTATGTTATTGGTGGTTGGAAAGGGAAATAAAAATTTCTCTCGTCTCTCTATCATATTCTATATATTGTGAAAAATATCTCATCTGTGAGGGAGGATGTTCTAAAATGTGAAGGAACTCTATCAAAATTGTTCTAGAGAAACTTTGAGTTATAGACCTCATATTTGGACATCTACATTGTGATCCTTTCCTTGTTTTTTATATTGTAGTAAATTGTGCATATACTTGAAGTAATAAAATATTGGTTTTTTTATTATTATTATCTACCCTAGCTTCTTTTCTATGGAATTTTCTTTCCTTTCATTGCATCTGCAAATATATTTTACATGTATTATTCTCCTTGTAGGGTTTTAATCTATTGTGCTCCATTGAAATGGTAGTTTGAATTTTGTTTTAGACTGTGGCATTCATCTCCATTATCTCCTTTGTCATTTTTCTTCCAATTAGAGGCTCTCCACCCCTTCTTTTGGTGTTATCACCTCTTTTATCTTATGATTTCCATTTCATGCACCTTTCTCTTCCCTTGGTCCCTTAGATTGTTAGAGTAGGATTAGATAGATGTATTTACCTTCTTATGAGTAGTTTAGCATTAGGAATAGGTAGAGGAACCAAACTTCTCTTGAGGTCTATCTCTCTGCAAATCCCACAACTTGGAGAAAATCCCATGTTTCCTCAACATCTTGTGTTTTCTATGACTCAGGGGTAGGGTGTAATTTTAATCTCAATTTTTTTTGGCATGCACGATGGGAGAATTTTATGAACTTTACAACATTCTTGATATGTTTTGGTGTGTACCTTAGTAATTCCCATCCTGTAGAGGATTATTTCTAGACATTTAGAAACTCCTAGCTTCATATCAACTGGTTTCAGTAGTCAACATGCTCAATTTCATGAGAAAAATTTAGAGAAGGTATAAAATAGTAGAATAAGGATCTTATTTACTTGCAGTTGTCATTGAGGATAAGAACAAGAGGTAGAGTAATTCAGAGATCACCATCTCCTTCAAATAAAAATCTTTAAACTCCACCTCCTAGTAGGTATTTCTTGTTATCTTCTAGAGTTTTAAGACCCCTTCAAATAATGATAGCATAAAGGAATTTACCATTTACTAAATTCATTCATGGTATACCTCTTTCTCTCAATGCACAACATGACATTTCAGTGACAACCTTGAAAAGTATCTCTTTCTTCACTGATGAAAATTATGCTACTCCATATGATCACATCCAGGACATTGTTAATGTTTGTTAAGTCAATTTTATTACTAAAGATGATGTTGCAATTAGGCTTCTTGATTTTTCTTGTAAGGTTAGGGCACTTCAATGGTATAGAATTTTAAGGCCACCCTCTATTACAAATTGGGATTGACTCAGAAGTGCACATTGTAATCAATTTGGAGAAAAGGAAGATAATATTTCCTTATTAGAATAGATGAAAAATTTCAAGAGAGCTCCCAATGAGCTCATGACAAATTTAAATTTCAAATTTCAGAGGACATGGGATAGAATTCCAACACTCTTGATACCGACTCCACAACATGTTTTCCTTTATTTCTTAAGAGTATTGAATTTTAATATTATTGTTATGATAAAATCTATGGGTGCTATTCAGTTACCTAATGCCTATAAAATAGTAATCAAGGATGATAATTGTTTGATACAAGATGGAAAAATATCCCCTAGGATTCCTATGCCTTTATTTCCTTAATTGCCTCAAGATCCACAACCTACAATTTCTCCCATTCCTGAGAAAAGTTCCCCAATCCACTCCCTCGACATCCTACTCTATTCAAAATTAAATGGATGATGACGCAATCAAGTCCTTGATCGTAAATTTATCAAACAAATTTATATCATTGGAAAATAAAATCCCAATCTTACAAAATTTATTCTAATCAGGGGAAATCTTCTAACCAAGGATTCAACTAAGGTTACTATTTCACTTGTTTCTTAGAACATTTCTTTAAAGTGTTGATGAAACAAATAGGGTAACAGGCGTAGGAGGAATACATGTTCAAATTATGGTTGATGGGTTGTTGTGTGCGTATGAATTTTGAATCAACAGGTGATTGTGAGAACTCATGTAACACTCTGAACTGTTGTTACTTCCTCCTAAGCATTCAAGTGTTGATATGTGATTTCTTTAGTAAAAGGATGTGTTCCTTTGATTGTGAAGTCATGCTTGATATGCACTGTATCTTCTTTGTAATTGAAGATCTTTGACTGAGTCGGAATATGATTGGACTCTTTTATTTCTTTCATTTTGCACCTGAGTTTAATCTGATCTCGGAATGAATTGTGGATTTATCCATCTATAAGACCCAGCCTTGGATCAGTGGCATTGATCCAAGAGATGCTTTAAGTTTATTCGGGATGAACAAAAATTATAGACCTTACGCAGGTTGCAAGGTCTGAATGCGTTGAATAAGCTATTCCGGAGTCTAACTCAGACTGATCGTGTTAAATGAATTGGTTCCCGATATCGTAATATCAGGAAGGTCTTGATCGTGGGCCAGGTAATAAATTCAGATACATTTATTCAACTAGCCTATTGGCAGTGCAGGAGTGAATCCTTTTCGTGAATGTATGTCTGTAGGTTCTTATTCTGAACATTCTAAATGTTAGACCTAAACTAGATTTATTAAGGTTAATAACCTAAACCTAAACTATAACCTATGGGTTAGATTAGTGTTAATCTAACCTAGGCCTAAGCTATAAGCTAAATGTTCTAAGTTAGTAACCTAGCGCTATGGAGGTTAGACTAAGTAGCATCTTAAATCCTAACCTATGTTACTAACCTAACTAATGAACAAGGAGGAAAGGGGACCTATGAAAGGGTGCGAGCCATGGTCGGCAGTTTGTATGGCATTAAATGGGATGGATAAGTATGAAGGACAGGGGTTTAGTGGAAGTTTCAAATGGCTAGCAAAATCCGATGTGGCAGAGTCGCCAAAGTTAGAAATGGTCTTTGACTTGCAATTGTCCATCGCCAACTATGGCGGTCGGTGGCAATGGCGATTGAGCGGGAATTTTGGAGTTAATGCAATTAGTGAACTCAGTCTTCGAGCTCGGATTTCTCGGGAAGACATGCAAAATGGAAAACTGGTAGTTTGTTTGGTTTTTCATGCGCTCTGGTTTTCCCTCTGTTTGATCACTGGTTCTTCGCACCAGTCTACTTGGTGTTGCATGGCAAATATGAGTGTAACTCACTCTTTTCTCTGTCAAGGAAAGTTTATAAGGCATGGAAATAACAAATTATTGATGTTGAATCTAACGTGGAAAAAGAGAAGAAGGCTCGAGCTCTTTCAGTGGTCTTCTTCGGATTTTTAAGCGGCATTACCAGGCATGTTAGGCCCTAACCTTTAAAAATCTTGCATTCTTTCAAATGATTTCATTAGAACAACTCTGTTCAGATGATTTTTGGGTTCAGTTGGTTTTTATGGTAGCTTGTGTGATTTAGTTGTTGTATCTTCTTCTGGCTCGATTTTTTCAAAGTTAACCCTTGATGGGTGTGTATTGTGTTTCGAACTGTTGCGCTATCTTGCTGTGTTTTGCATTTCGGTTAGATTTTGTAGAAATGCTTGCAAGGAAAATACACGAATTCGGTTCTGTGGGAGTCCATGAATTGTTCTCTTATTTGGTCAGACTTCAGTCGATACCTTGCCGTTTTCTCTTGTTGAAAAGGATACTGTTGGAATTCTTGAATGTACATGATATTTCGACTTCTGTATAAGTTATGTCGTGAATACATTATGTTATGGAATCCCATTGGAATCCTTGAGTTGATAGTATTTTGACTTCTGAAGGAGTTTTTGATTGAGAATATTACTTGGGTTCGACTCTTTTTGAACTATTGATGCGTATATTATGTTTTCCTCTTCTGTATAAGCCTGATTGTGAATAATTATTATTATTGGCACGGTTGGAATCCTTAATATATATAAATCTTGTATTTAGGCTTCTGTAGAAGCTTTGTCGTGAATACTGTATGATTTTGGATATTGTGGGAATCCTTGAATAGATAGAGTTTTGACTGTTACAGAAGTTTAATCAAGAATACTATACGGGTTCGATTCCTTTTTGAGTCCTGGAAAGGTAACATACGTTTCTACCTTTGTAGAAGTTCAGTCGTGAATACTGTATGTTATTGGTATAGTTAGAATTCTTGAATTTGATATGTATCTTCTATCTTTCTACTTCTGTAGAAGTTTATTTGAAGAATACCACATGGGTAAGACTCCTTTTTAATCCTGGAGGCGTATATTATGTTTTCCTTTCTGAATAATCTCAGTTGTGAATACTGTTATGATTCTTGAGTTGTGGTTGCATGAAAGCAACTTCAATCTAAACCTTGTTTTGAGCATTAGTGGTATGGATACTGTTGGAGATTTGAAATGTTGCGAGTTGGCTTGATTTTCGATCTAAACCCTCGCTGTGCGTGCATAACGTTCAGAATCCTATTTTATATTCTAGAGTCCCTTTCTGTCCACTTCTGTGGAAAGTAAGGAAGGGATTTCTTTTCAAACTATACTTGGTTTGAGACCTTGTTGAGATTGTTTTCTGGAAAACGACTTCTAATATAAGTCATGGTTGTATTATTATAAGAATTTGTTACAATTAAATGAGGATGTGCATGTTGTGTTAGATTCAGTATGAACATCACTACATAAGCATAAGGAAACATCATTTGTTTTAATGTTATTGAGCCTCTTGTTTGATTGTGATAAAAAGGTTGTTCTTTTGATTTCGGCCTTGGGATCTAAGTCCTTGCAGTGTTTTAGTAGGGACTAGATTTAGCTGTAAGTTGCTGAGAGGGATTGTTGTCGTGTTTGTGCATGATTACGTCTTTGTTATTGAGGTTATCTAGTCTTGTGCTTGACTGAGATAAAGAGTTAACAGCTGTGCCTTGACAAGCGTTTGCACTGGTTATTTTTCTTGTTTCTTTTGAATAATATGGAAGATTATGTGGAGTCTGTATGATGGATTATTTATCACTGCCTTGTCACGATAGCTACTGTATTGTTCAAGTAAGTTACAGGAAATTTTATATTTGTATCTTGAAGAATGGTAATTCTTCCCATGATCTCGACTGACTTAGTCGTAGGCGTATAAGGTGAATGCTTTACTCTTGAGGAGACGGTACAGTCATGAGCTTGATTTGAAGGGAAATATGAATGACTCGTTTTCTTTCTCTTCTGTTGTAAAGTATATGTCGATATATTTTTATCTAACTGTTGGAATTGTTTTAACATACTGATGGAATCATGAATTGTTATGATATTCATTTTATTATGTTGAATGTAATGGTCTGTCTGATGTTTGTTGTCCTTGGGATTCAGATGGATAGTTGTTTTAGATGCAGTTGTTCTTCTTGGTCACTAACGTTATGATGAAATATCTGGAAAGTATCTAGGACTATTTAGTAACTATAATATGAGTTACGCGTGTATAGTCTTATTGTATTACAAAAGCATAGTCTGAAATATGTTTACATGTTTGGTGAATTGATTTCATTTAAATAGGTTGTTTAATGAAAACAATTGGTGGATTGCAATTGTTTTAAGAGTTAGTGCTTATCATGCTCAGTTCATCAAACTGACCCGTGTTGACAATTTTTGCAGATGGTTTCTGTAAGTGGTAAAAGCATGCAGATCTGATAGGATGATCAGATTGTTTAATTTGGTTTTATGATGAATTACAGCTTGATTCTCTAAATGTACTACTTGAATAAAGATGTTCTTTTTCTGTTGAGTATTGTATCAAGTATGCTGAATGCATAAAATGTATTAGATTAGTTCTGAAAGGAATGGAAAGAAGTATTTGTTACTTATGTGTTTGCATTCGTATCTTGTTGGGTTGATCTTCTTCGGTTCGAATGATCTTGAGAGCATTATTATTATTGTATAATTTGGAGACTTTTGTGATTATCAATGTAAGCTTGCAAAGAATATGTGACTGAATACTTATGATTGTTTAGTAGTTCTAGTATGTTCTATCTAAAGCTAAATTGGAATTTAGATCACTGTCTTTCTGGAAGCTAGGGTTAAAATAAACCTGAACAGGAAGCTAAACTATCTGAATAAATTATTACTTCCTAGTCTTGATCTAAGTCAAGACAACGTTTAATTGGATTCTTAATCACTATATCTCGATACTAATAAGTAAGATATAAATTCAGTTATGAGAACTGATATAAACCTAAAAAGGGTTTGGTTGGCAATCTCATGTGAAGATTATGGGTTATTGTCCAATTTCGTTGATTTAGAATTATGTATATTCTATGAACTCCTTGATGGGACCTCTAGTCTTAATAACTTCTCTTGTGTAATGGTTTTTTTTCAGAAAGGTCATTCTAAGGTGAAGAACCCAAGGATTGGGAAAGGCTAACCTTAGGGGAGCGTCTTTTAGTATAATTTTAACTCAATGTGTATAACACTTATCAATAAGTAGATCTTTTCGAGGCGGATTTAAAGGTTGATGGCACAAGTCAACTGCAGGGTTGTACCTTCGAGAAGATTAGGATCTTCTCGAAGATACAACAATGCAGGTGACTGATGATGACACCCTTTGCATTGATCGTTAAGATTTACACCTTAAAATCGAACAAGTTACTCTGAGACTGATTAGGAATGTGGTCACATTATAAGGCTGCCCTAAGAGACTCGGGGTATCTTGACACACTGGATTAACTAGGGTTGACCCAGTATGTCAGCGTATCCCTAGTCCTCGGGAGCATCCCTATAACGTTGTCATCTTACTAATCCATTCCTGAGTGAATAACTTGGGATAGGAGAGACTGACAGAAGTCAGTATAAGACATTCTACATAACATAGGAATGGGGTGAAGGACGTATTCCAGATTGACGAGTATGCCGTCAAGGAATACGAGACATAAGCAGTATGTTTCAAATCTTTGGCCAAAGTATCGCAAGCTGTTGATTGCGTTGTCCTAAGTCACCTAGTCTAAGGGATGAGATGCCGATGAATAATGGTAACAATTATTCAGATAGGTTCCTTGGACAGAGCATTCTGAATCCCAGAATAGGGAAGAGAACCACAAGAGTGATGTGTTAAATAAAAATGCCAACTCTTAATACTCATGAATAGATCGGTAGATTACCGAGTCATGGAATGAATAGATCGGAGGTACTCCGAGTCATTACAGCTGCATATGGTTATCTGTTATAAGAATGGTTGTTTTGATTTGTGAGTTCTAAATTATGTATTTAGAACCAGGAAGCATTTATCAAAAAAATAAAAAAATTTACTTGTTCTAATGTATAAAAATGAGGATGTTACATCTTGGTATCAGAGCTGAAGGTTGCAGCTCTTGGGCCTATTGTGTCCATAATCTGATAAGAACCTGAATTTTCTTGTAACAGAAAATGGTTAGAACAAGGGGGAACGTTGCGAATAATGCTCCACCTGAAGGAGGGGCGGGCAACAACCCAGAAACTTGATGAGATCCTTACTGCCCTGTTGGACACAAGAGATCGTTTAGCTGTACTTGAACAAAGGTGATGGGAAATGAGGAGGATGAAGAAGCTGGTAATAACAATCAACAACCTCCTGAGGACAACCCCGATTTGGGTGTTGATATTAATGCTGGGAATGCACCTGTTCAACCAGAAAACAAAAAGGCCAGGTTGGCAGCAGAACTCACTAGTGATATAAAAAGGATAAGCCCACCTAAGTATGATGGCACCACATTAGGAGATGGAGCTGAGAACTGGCTCAGCGAAATGGAGAAGTAATTTGCAATAAGAAACTTCTCAGAGGAAACCAAAGCTATTTGGGGAGCCTATCAACTTTCCCACGAAGCATCTTCCTGGTGGGATAGCCGTAAAGCTGAGCTAAATATTGATGAGACCAATATTACTTGAGATCAATTTAAAGGCTATTTTAGGCAACGTTGGCTGCCACAACTTTTCTATGATCATAAAATGACAGAATTCCAGAACTTAGCTCAATGGAAGCTAACGGTAACTGAATACTGGGAGCGGTTTACAAAACTCCTCAAGTATGTACCGCAGTATCAAACTGACAAGAAGTTCAGAATACGGAAATTCATCATGGGATTGAATCCCGTGATAGGGGGAGAGGTCGATGTTCACAGTCCAACCACTATGGAAGGAGTTGTTGAAAAGGCCATAAGACAAGAACAGAAATTAAAGGCTATTTCTGCTCATAAAGAGGAAGTGCGGAAGAAGATTGCAAACCCTTCTTCAACCTCTCTTGCACCCAAAAAGGGACCATGGAAAAAGTTTGGAAACAAAAGTAAGTTTCCAGGGGATAATAATAAGAAAGCAGTAGCAAATAAGCCTGCTGGAAATGTAAGGGATAATTTTGCCAAAAATTATAACAATGGGCAGAAGCCCTATGGAGGACAACGTGATAATTACAAGACTGGAGGCAATTTTGAGCCTAAAAAGGGACCTGTAGGAGGCTGCTACAATTGTGGCAAAGACCACTACGCAAATCAGTGCCCTTTGAAGAAGGATGATCGTAATCAGCAGCATAAGATACATGCTGCAGTAGCAGACAAGCAAGCTGAAAAGCAAGTGACACCTATAGAAGTTCCGGGTAAGTTATTTGGCATACCTGTCACTATTCTTTTTGATACAGGAGCTACTGAATGTTTTATTTCTAATAAACTTGCTTCTAAACTTAAGAGAAAAGCTGGAAAAATGGATAAATCTTGGACTGTACAGTATGGTAATAACTCTGTTCATACAATGAGTATGTGTCTTTTTGGGGCAGTCCTTGACTTACCAAATTTCTCCACGGAAGTTGACCTCTATGTTACACCTTTGGGATCGTATGACATTGTCATCGGTGTCAATTGGTTAGCTGACCATAAAGCAAAAGTAGACTGCTATGAAAAGAATATAAAATGTTTAGATGATTAGCTGGAAACAACAGAGATTCAAGGGTTAAATGGGAAATTTCAGTTAGAAAACTGTCAGCTATGCAGCTTAAAAAGGATAAAAACAAAGGATGTACCCTTTATGTAGTAAAGATATCTGAATTTTCAGAAGAAGATGGTGATTCCATGAAACGATTTCCTCTGCTACAAAGTTTCAGGGATGTTTTTCCTGAGGAATTACCAGGGTTACCACCCAAGAGGGAATTTGACTTCACCATCGAAATCAAACCAGGAACGGAACCTATTTCCAAAGCACCTTATCAGATGACTACTACAGAGTTAGTCGAGCTTAAGGCACAATTGCAAGAACTTTTGTCTAAAGGTTTGATTAGACCAAGTGTTTCACCTTGGGGAGCGCCTGTAATATTTGTGAAAAAGAAGGATGGAACACTTAGGCTATGTATTGATTATCGGATGTTGAACAAAGCAACAATCAAGAACAGATATCCACTTCCAAGGATTGACGATCTATTTGATCAGATGCATGGGGCAGCGGTCTATTCTAAGATAGATCTTTGATCTGGTTATCATCAGTTAAGGATTAGAGAAGAAGATATTCATAAAACATCTTTCCAAACAAGGTACGGACATTATGAATTCACGGTTCTACCCTTTGGATTAACTAATGCACCCGCAACTTTTATGAACTTAATGAACAATATCTTTCAAGAATATTTGGACAAGTTTGTACTTGTATTCTTGGATGATATTCTCATTTATTCTAAAAGCATTGAGGAGCACAATGAGCATTTGAAGATAGTTTTGGGAATTTTGAGAAAAAGAAAGTTGTATGGTAAGTTATCCAAATGTTCTTTCTTTGATTCAGAAGTTCACTATTTGGGTCATGTCATTAGCAAGGAAGGAATTGTTGTAGATCCTTCAAAAATAGTGGCAATAACTGAGTGGCCTGCACCAAAGAATGTGCACGAAGTAAGAAGCTTCATGGGTCTTGCTGGTTACTATAGAAAATTTGTTAAGGATTTTTCTAAAGTAGCTGCACCAATAACTTCATTGCAGAAGAAGGATAATGAAGGAATCTTGTGTTATGAAAACAGGGTATACGTACCTATACTGAATGATTTGAGAAAGAAGTTGTTATTTGAATTTCATAATTCGCCTTTCTCTGGACACCCGGGTATCACAAAAATGCTTGATGATCAGAAACTAACAATAGCTTTAAGGTTGAAAAAGGATGTCAGTGAATTTGTAACTCATTGTCTGGAATGTCAGCGGGTTAACAGAACATATGCACCCTGCTGGACTGTTATATCCTCATAGCATACCGCAGTACAAATGGAAAGTAATAAGCATGGACTTTGTACAAGGGTTACGTATGTCAAGGAATAAACATGATGTTATCCTGGTAGTAGTAGATAAACTAACTAAGGTAGCTCATTTCATCACTGGAAATCTAAAGGATGATTCACCAGTGCTGGCCAAAAGATTCGTACATGAAATTTTTCAGATTACATGGTGTACTAGAATTGATTATATCTGACAGGGATCCAAGAATGACGTCAAGGTTTTGGAAAACTCTTAAAATAGCTCTTGGAACGAAACTAAACTTCAGTTCTAGCATATCATCCAGAAACGGATGGAAAACTGAGAGGGTAAATCAAGTGTTGGAAGACATGTTGCGAATGTATTGCATGGATCAACAGTATAAATGGGAAGAGTATCTTCCATTATTTGAATTCGCATACAACAACACTTATCACTCATCTCTTAAAATGGCACCATTTGAAGAACTTTATGGAAGGAAGTGCAGAACTCCTGTTAGTTGGGATAGTGTTGAGGATAGAGTGGTAATTGGACCAGAGATTCTCACTGAAATGGAACAGCAAGTTAAGCTGATTCGTGAATGATTAAAGGAATTATAAGGAATGCTCACCTTAAGCGGTTGACCCGAAGGTAGGCTTGGTGAGAATGTTTGGCTGATCGTGAAACCCAGAAAGAGTTCTATACTTTTGGAAATGAAAAAGATGTCATTGATTTTTTTTGAAATTGTTAATATAACATATGCACCTTAGCATTAGACCTGCTTATATCTCAGCATGATGGAGGCTTAAGAAATACGTTTCAATCTTACATGTTTTACAAGGGCAGGTCTCAAGACCCAGGAATAACATGATGTTAAACCCCACGAGTGTGGTACCAATTGCATTTGAGAAATCGTGAAATACAGCAATGTAAGGTCCTGGGACCAGTTTAACGAAGAAAGTGCAACTTGGGAAAATCAGGAAGAGATGAAAATTGCTTTTCCTTTTCTTTTTCAACAGAATGAAATCTGTTGACAAAACATTTCTTTTATGAACTTATCTTTTTCAAGTTTATATGAAAGCCAGATGGAGGCAAACATTATTCAGGCTAAATAAAATGTGTTGTGACATTGATTTCTGGAACTATTTAAGTTGGAAATAGTCGCATTGTTTTGTGAACTAATAAATTGGTTGACCTGAAGGTTAATTGAATATGTAATCATCGGGACGATGAATCTTTTAGGAGGGAAGCATGTAACACTCTGAACTGTTGTTACTTCCTCCTGAGCATTCAAGTGTTGATATGTGATTTCTTTAGTAAAAGGATGTGTTCCTTTGATTGTGAAGTCATGCTTGATATGGACTGTATCTTCTTTGTAATTGAAGATCTTTGACTGAGTCAGAATATGATTGGACTCTTTTATTTCTTTCATTTTGCACCTGAGTTTAATCTGATCTCAGAATGAATTGTGGATTTATCCATCTATAAGACCTAGCCTTGGATCAGTGGCATTGATCCAAGAGATGCTTTAAGTTTATTCGGGATGAACAAAAATTATAGACCTTATGCAGGTTGCAAGGTCTGAATGCGTTGAATAAGCTATTCCGGAGTCTAACTCAGACTGATCATGTTAAATGAATTGGTTCCCGATATCGTAATATCAGGAAGGTCTTGATCGTGGGCCAGGTAATAAATTCAGATACATTTATTCAACTAGCCTATTGGTAGTGCAGGAGTGAATCCTTTTCGTGAATGTATGTCTGTAGGTTCTTATTCTGAACATTCTAAATGTTAGACCTAAACTGGATTTATTAAGGTTAGTAACCTAAACCTAAACTATAACCTATGGGTTAGATTAGTGTTAATCTAACCTAGGCCTAAGCTATAAGCTAAATGTTCTAAGTTAGTAACCTAGCGCTATGGAGGTTAGACTAAGTAGCATCTTAAATCCTAACCTATGTTACTAACCTAACTAATGAACAAGGAGGAAAGGGGACCTATGAAAGGGTGCGAACCATGGGCGGCAGTTTCTATGGCATTAAATGGGATGGATAAGTATGAAGGACAGGGGTTTAGTGGAAGTTTCAAACGGCTAGCAAAAGCCGACGTGGCAGAGTCGCCAAAGTTAGAAATGGTCTTTGACTTGCAATTGTCCATCGCCAACTATGGCAGTCGGTGGCAATGGCGATTGAGCGGGAATTTTGGAGTTAATGCAATTAATGAACTCGGTCTTCGAGCTGGATTTCTCGGGAAGACATGCAAAATGGAAAACTGGTAGTTTGTTTGGTTTTTCATGCGCTCCGGTTTTCCCTCTGTTTGATCACTGGTTCTTCGCACCAGTCTACTTGGTGTTGCATGGAAAATATGAGTGTAACTCGCTCTTTTCTCTGTCAAGGAAAGTTTATAAGGCATGGAAATAACAAATTATTGATGTTGAATCTAACGTGGAAAAAGAGAAGAAGGCTCGAGCTCTTTCAGTGGTCTTCTTCAGATTTTTAAGCGGCATTACCAGGCATGTTAGGCCCTAACCTTTAAAAATCTTGCATTCTTTCAAATGATTTCATTAGAACAACTCTGTTCAGATGATTTTTGGGTTCAGTTGGTTTTTATGGTAGCTTGTGTGATTTAGTTGTTGTATCTTCTTCTGGCTCGATTTTTTCAAAGTTAACCCTTGATGGGTGTGTATTGTGTTTCGAACTGTTGCTATCTTGCTATGTTTTACATTTCGATTAGATTTTGTAGAAATGCTTGCAAGGAAAATACACGAATTCAGTTCTGTGGGAGTCCATGAATTGTTCTCTTATTTGGTTCAGACTTCAGTCGATACCTTGCCATTTTCTCTTGTTGAAAAGGATACTGTTGGAATTCTTGAATGTACATGATATTTCCACTTCTGTATAAGTTATGTCGTGAATACATTATGTTATGGAATCTCATTGGAATCCTTGAGTTGATAGTATTTTGACTTTTGAAGGAGTTTTTTATTGAGAATATTACTTGGGTTCGACTCTTTTTGAACTATTGATGCATATATTATGTTTTCCTCTTCTGTATAAGCCTGATTGTGAATAATTATTATTATTAGCACGGTTGGAATCCTTAATATATATAAATCTTGTATTTCGGCTTCTGTAGAAGCTTTTTCGTGAATACTGTATGATTTTGGATATCTGTGGGAATCCTTGAATAGATAGAGTTTTGACTGTTACAGAAGTTTAATCAAGAATACTATATGGGTTCGATTCCTTTTTGAGTCCTAGAAAGGTAACATACGTTTCTACCTTTGTAGAAGTTCAGTTGTGAATACTGTATGTTATTGGTATAGTTAGAATTCTTGAATTTGATATGTATCTTCTATCTTTCTACTGTCTGTAGAAGTTTATTTGAAGAATACCACATGGGTAAGACTCCTTTTTAATCCTGGAGGCGTATATTATGTTTTCCTTTCTGAATAATCTCAGTTGTGAATACTGTTATGATTCTTGAGTTGTGGTCGCATGAAAGCAACTTCAATCTAAACCTTGTTTTGAGCATTAGTGGTATGGATACTGCTGGAGATTTGAAATTTTGTGAGTTGGCTTGATTTTCGATCTAAACCCTCGCTGTGCGTGCATAACATTAAGACTCCTATTTTATATTCTAGAGTCCCTTTCTGTCCACTTCTATGGAAAGTAAGGAAGGGCTTTCTTTTCAAACTATACTTGGTTTGAGACCTTCTTGAGATTTTTTTCTGGAAAATGACTTCTAATATAAGTCATGGCTGTATTATTATAAGAATTTGTTCCAGTTAAATGAGGTTGTGCATGTTGTGTTAGATTCAGTATGAATATCACTACATAAGCATAAGGAAACATCATTTGTTTTAATGTTATTGAGCCTCTTGTTTGACTGTGATAAAAAGGTTGTTCTTTTGATTTCAGCCTTGGGATCTAAGTCCTTGCAGTGTTTTAGTAGGGACTAGATTTAGCTGTAAGTTGCTCAGAGGGATTGTTGTCATGTTTGTGCATGATTACGTCTTTGTTATTGAGGTTATCTAGTCTTGTGCTTGACTGAGATAAAGAGTTAACAGCTGTGCCTTGACAAGCATTTACATTGGTTATTTTCTCGTTTCTTTTGAATAATATGGAAGATTATGTGGAGTCTATATGATGGATTATTTATCACTGCCTTGTCACGATAGCTACTGTATTGTTCAAGTAAGTTACAGGAAATTTTATATTTGTATCTTGAAGAATGGTAATTCTTCCCGTGATCTCGACTGACTTATTCGCAGGCGTATAAGGTGAATGCTTTACTCTTGAGGAGACGGTACAGTCATGAGCTTGATTTGAAGGGAAATATGAATGACTCGTTTTCTTTCTCTTCTGTTGTAAAGTATATGTTGATATATTTTTATCTAACTGTTGGAATTGTTTTAACATACTGATGGAATCATGAATTGTTATGATATTCATTTTATTATGTTGAATGTAATGGTCTGTCTGATGTTTGCTGTCCTTGGGATTCAGATGGATAGTTGTTTTAGATGCAGTTGTTCTTCTTGGTCACTAACGTTTATGATGAAATATCTGGAAAGTATCCAGGACTATTTAGTAACTATAATATGAGTTACGCGTGTATAGTCTTATTGTATTACCAAAGCATAGTCTGAAATATGTTTACATGTTTGGTGAATTGATTTCATTTAAACAGGTTGTTTAATGAAAACAATTGGTGGATTGCAATTGTTTTAAGAGTTAGTGCTTATCATGCTCAGTTCATCGAACTGACCCGTGTTGACAATTTTTGCAGATGGTTGCTGTAAGTGGTAAAAGCACGCAGATCTGATAGGATGATCAGATTGTTTAATTTGGTTTTATGATGAATTACAGCTTGATTCTCTAAATGTACTACTTGAAGAAAGATGTTCTTTTTCTGTTGAGTATTGTATCAAGTATGCTGAATGCATAAAATGTATTTGATTATTTCTGAAAGGAATGGAAAGAGATATTTGTTACTTATGTGTTTGCATTCATATCTTGATTGGGTTGATCTTCTTCAGTTTGAATGATCTTGAGAGCATTGTTATTATTGTATAATTTGGAGACTTTTGTGATTATCAATGTAAGCTTGCAAGAATATGTGACTGAATACTTATGATTGTTTAGTAGTTCTAGTATGTTCTATCTAAAGCTAAATTGGAATTTAGATCACTGTCTTTCTGGAAGATAGGGTTAAAATAAACCTGAACAGGAAGCTAAACAAGCTGAATAAATTATTACTTCCTAGTCTTGATCTAAGTCAAGACAACGTTTAATTGGATTCTTAATCACTATATCTCGATACTAATAAGTAAGATATAAATTCAGTTATGAGAACTGATATAAACCTAAAAAGGGTTTGGTTGGCAATCTCATGTGAAGGATTATGGGTTATTGTCCAATTTCGTTGATTTAGAATTATGTATATTCTATGAACTCCTTGATGGGACCTCTAGTCTTAATAACTTCTCTTGTGTAATGGGTTTTACTATAGAAAGGTCATTCTAAGGTGAGGAACCCAGGGATTGGGAAAGACTAACCTTAAGGGAGCGTCTTTTAGTATAATTTTAACTCAACGTGTGTAACACTTATTAATAAGTAGATCTTTTCGAGGCGGATTTAAAGGTTGACGGCACAAGTCAACTGCAGGGTTGTACCTTCGAGAAGATTAGGATCTTCTCGAAGATACAACAATGCAGGTGACTTATGATGACACCCTTTGCATTGATCATTAAGATTTACACCTTAAACTCGAACAAGTTACTCTGGGACTGATTAGGAATGTGGTCACGTTATAAGGCTGCCCTAGGAGACTCGGGGTATCTTGACACACTGGATTAACTAGGGTTGACCCAGTATGTCAGCATATCCCTAGTCCTCGGGAGCATCCCTATAACGTTGTCATCTTACTAATCCATTCCTGAGTGAATAACTTGGGATAGGAGAGACTGACAGAAGTCAGTATAAGACATTCTACATAACATAGGAATGGGGTGAAGGACGTATTCCAGATTGACGAGTATGCCGTCAAGGAATACGAGACATAAGCAGTATGTTTCAAATCTTTGGCCAAAGTATCGCAAGCTGCTGATTGCGTTGTCCTAAGTCACCTAGTCTAAGGGATGAGATGCCGATGAATAATGGTAACAATTATTCAGATAGGTTCCTTGGACAGAGCATTCTGAATCCCAGATTAGGGAAGAGAACCGCAAGAGTGATGTGTTAAATAAAAACGCCAACTCTTAATACTCATGAATAGATCGGTAGATTACCGAGTCATGGAATGAATAGATCGGAGGTACTCCGAGTCATTACAGCTGCATATGGTTATCTGTTATAAGAATGGTTGTTTTGATTTGTGAGTTCTAAATTATGTATTTAGAACCAGGAAGCATTTTATAAAAAAAAAATTTACTTGTTCTAATGTGTAAAAAAAAATGAGGATGTTACATCCTTTTGGCTAGGAGGAACTACGTGTAATGAAAAACAAGACCACCAGAAGGAATTAAACAATATGGGAAGTGAACTACCTAGTGTATGCTAGATCTGGGAAGTGTGATACTTCCTAGATGGCTGTCAGTCCACTGTTTTAAACAATTTAATGTTGTAAACAAAGTAAATCCTATTGTAATTTAAAATGATTTAGGTATCTCACATAAAACACAATAAGAAATAGATCTAATCTAACAGGCTAAGCTAGAATATAATCCAAAGGTAAAATGATTAGTTCTGGGTTCTGCAGGTTTGACAGAGGTCTTGGGTAGATCATGGGTGGATGAGGGTGAAATGAAATTTGGTGGGTAGGTCTCTATTCTGGGTTGTATGGGGAAATATAGAGACCGACGTTGGTTAAGGGTAACAGACGGAGGTCAGGTGTAACTGGTGCCGATTACTGTGGAAATTTGGAAATGCCACAGAACAAGATTTGGGTCTCTTTCATGATTGCACAAAGGACTTTGGTTGGTTGGGATGAGATATTGGGTGACTAGGGTAGGATTTGGTGGGGTTTTTAATGGGTATATGGAAGTGGAAATGTTGGAGAAGGTCAATAGGTGGCTAGGTAAACAATATTTGATAAAATGATGATGAAATGAAATAAACCATAAAAGTATGACGTTATACTTACTTGGTTTCCAGTCTTGCATGCCTGTGAGTGAGGGATAGAGGTGGTGATGAGAGGTTTGAAGGTTGTAAGTGATCACCAACTGAAGGAAAGCTTCTGCATGGACTGCATGTGCATTCCTCTTTGCTTGGTTAGATTAGATCATGGCTGGGATGGCTGTGTAGGAAAAGCTGTTTGATCTCCTTCCTTGCATGTGGATTCTCACTGGAATTCACTCTCTGATAATGTGTTATCTCTTTGAGATGTGTTAATGCTCACCAACCTTCTGCTTCTTACTTCCAACTTCCAACCTTGAGAATAAGGTTGTTTTCAGGTTAAAAGGGTAACCGATAGTAGTTTCGGCTTAACCGATGACGGTTAGGAGTAACCAGCATCAGTCAAGGTGGGATTTCCTAGGTTTACTAATCTAGGGAGATCCTCTTGATTTCCTCGGATCTCATGTCATTAACCCATGGATTAGACTGGGAGCTTCTTGTGAGCATGTGGGAATGTGGTTAGAGGGAATGTAGGCATTGATTTTTAAGGTTTGGGTAAGTCTTAGTTAGTTATGGAAACTTACTAAGAACAAATCTTAGGTTGAGTTGGCTTGGTGAGGTGTCTAAGTCAATTGTATGTGTGGATATTATTTAAAATAAGATATTTAAATAATAAATATAGTGAGGATAATGCATTAATTAAATAAAATTAATATTAGAGGGGTGAAGGGGTCTATGACTAGGTGAATGTGATGAAGGGTGCTTATTCATCAAGGGATCAAAGGGGAGTGTGACCTAATTTTAGTGTCTACATTTTACCCCTTTTGTTGCATAGATTGTATTGGTAAGCAACGCTAAAAAAAAAAAGATGTGGTTGCCCCATGTTTGGGTGAAGGTGATCCCCCTCAAACTAGGAACTGATGAGGCCGAAGGTAGAATCGGTGAGTGGTTGGATAAAAATGTGAATGTGAGGAAAAGGTAGGTGGGCACAGGGAAAAAGTGTAAAAGGTCTACTTGGTCATTCCAGGTAATGGGTAAGGGTCAAAGGTAGCAACATTCAAACGCACACACATGTATAAATTTCAGCATGCTACCGGGTTGAAGAGCAGGCAAACTCTACATCATCTAAGGTCGATAGGTTTTTCCAAACAAGGTTGAAGTGATTTCGGTATCCAAGGTATATGATATGGTCAGGAAAAAAAACATAGGTTAGGTGCAGGAACGTTTAGGTATGTTCTGGTACACAGAAGGTAAGGTTAGGATAAATGGTCACTACAATAGGCTAGGTAAGGTCATTAGGTCAACAACACATGTAATAGTGCCGCAAGGTATAGCAAACACATGAGGTCAAAGGTCACTAGCGATGGTCTAGGTCCAAGTATCGAGGTCATGGTGTGGGTAAGGCCAAGGTAGGGGTAAAATAAGGAGTCCCCAAAGGAAGGCAAAGGGACGTAGTAAATGATGAGGTCAGCAAAGGTAAGGTAAATGGGTTGGGGAAAGGATGAGGGTGAAGGGTGGGGTCAAAGGGAAAAAGGGAAGGCAAGGTGTAGGTGATGGTGACAAATACTGGTCAAGGATAACTGACAACGGTATAGGGCAACTGACGATGGTAAGGTAGGGCACGCGACTGATGTCGGTCAATGGTAACTGACGTCGATTAGGTCGGGTTGGTTATAAAAATGAAAAATCCACATGTTTTGTTATTCATTTGTTATTTGAGAGGTGATAAAATGACAAAAAGGATAGAAAAGAGAGAAAAGTGTCTACAGGAAATGAGACAGTGAACTAGCAGTGTGATTGGATGAGGGTTTGGTTGGTGAGAAGTGGGTCCATGGGATCAGGGCGAGAGATTTGATTGGTTGGAGGTTACGAGTAGCTATTTGGTGATGGTAGAGGTAGGAGAGGGATCAGGTGGGTCACCGGTACAACAGCTAGACGTGCCACTGAGACGGCGGCAACGCAACGAGGTAAGTGCCCTACTCTACATTGTTGATTTGATAGAGTAGAGGAGTAGATTATTGTTATTTGTAGGTTTTTTTTTTGGTTTCTGTGGGTGGGTAAAAATTAAATTTGGGTATGGGGGAATAGCAGGAAAAAAGAGGAAGGGGTGAGGGTAGTAAATTGTATAGGTGGGGATGGTAGAGGTCGCAGGCGTAGATTAGGTCATTGTAGGTGGGGTAAAAGGGGAAGGAGGGAGGTTTTTAGAAAAGGGGGGTTTTGGAAAGTCGCGGGTTTTTTTCGTAATAGTGACTGGCATCGGTCAAGTGTGGCCAGTGTCGGTTGGGTGGAACCGGTATTGGTCACCAAATAGATGACTGATGCTGGTTAAGGGGTAGCCATGGTCGGTAAGGGTGAACCGGTATCAGTCACCAAGTAGGTGACCAATGCCAGGTTAAGGGTGACCAGAGTATGTTAGGATGAACTAGTATCAATCAGGATTTTAGGCACAAGGGTGCAAAAATGATGTGGGCTAGGTAGTTGAGATGGGTAGGGTGAAAATAGGGTGGAGGGTAATGATAATTGGTGAATATGGTGATGGTAATAGTAAATTAATGTTGTGTTTGTATTGGATGTAGGGGAGAGCACAGTTACATATGCGAGACAGGGTTCCACCGCTACTGGTGACAGTGCGTGGTGTAGCGACCCCATTGGAGCTGCAACATGTGGAGGTAGTGGGTTTGAGTGGGTTTCTTCGCTACAGACATGTTGTTCGGCAGCCTAGCTTGATGGTCACACTCATCGATAGATGGGATCCCGCGACTAACACGTTCCACCTGCCGACAGGTGAGATGACTATCACCCTAGAGGACGTGTTCTGGATTTGTACGGTTACCCATATTGGGTGGCCAGGTGTACTCTATCTCCTCTAAGGCCTCATAGGAGTTTATTAGGACTATTTTTTGTGAGGGAGTGGCTTATATGAGATTCCATAGAACCAATTTGAGCTATGGAGAGATGTACCTAGCCTGTCTGGATGAGACGAGGCTAGTGGTTCTGTTGATGGAGGAAGTGTGCTGCTATGCACTGCTAGATGTAGAGGGTGGATGCTTTCCCTGATCACTGATGGGGGTACTCCATGATATGATGGTGCATGAGACACACTTTTACCTAGGCACCAACATTCTAGTAAAGCTATACAGAGAGCTATGAGCATATGGGTGTTGTAAGGTTTAGCCTATGCTATACATTTTACTACACTGCTAGGCATATGAGCACATAGTGTGCATGCGACCTATAGGGATGCCTTGAGTAGATGCATTCCCACCTAGATTTGTGTGGGTGGGATACAGGAGATGGGTGCCAATGATAGGAGAGTGGAGATCAGATAGGCTGACACATGATGTGGCCCATTTTCGGTAGTTACTGGAGGGATTGTCTGGAGTGGACATTATATGGAGGCCATATGTAGGATTCCCCTCATATAGGAATATGCATGAGGAGCTCACTGAGCTCTAGCTAGAGAGGTGGATACAGGGTCACTGTGCCGGGGAGGATGAGATGATCTCTGATAGATAAATTTTGACAGCAGTTCAGGATCTTACAGGACATTCCTCTGCCCTTCCCACAGTATCGGAGAGATGACGCGGAGAGGACCTTACCTTTACCACATCCTACGATACCCATAAGGGAGGAGGAGTAGCTAGTGGATCAGTAGATAGATGACGCCAGATGTACAGATAGGTACAGGTAGTGGTTGGTGGCTCAGTTATGAGCCATACCACCCAGACTAGGGCAGCAAGACCTAGCTACCATTACAGTGTAGAGAGATGCCCTACAGGGGTAGGTAGCTACGCTGATTACCTAGTTGGGTATACTACAAACATAGTTAGAGGTTTTGAAGGCAGAGGTAGCAGAGCTACATGTACAAGTGGTTAGCCTACAGGCCCAGATGACAAATGGAGGAGATAGAGATGGTCAGGGGGGGATGGTCAGGTGGCAGCCCTACAGGCTTAGGTGGATAGGTTTAAAGGGCTAGTTGGCCACATCCTAGGCATAGATTAGGGCCTTACAGGCCTAGATATAGGCACAGGGGTAGGGGGGCACCACCACAGGAACTGGGAGTAGGTCCTAGTTCACAGGAAGGAGTAGGGAAGGTTACTGCAGGGTAGGTACAGGGGCCGAGACCTATGGGATCACCCCAGACCATGCTTGTATCTAGGTTACAAGATTCCCTAGGTGAGGTGAGATATTATCATAGACCAGCTTATGGTGGCTGGGATAGATTTCATATCCTATGCCGAGTACAAGGCACAACAAACATCAAGTGAGAGGACAAGAGACCAAAATCATAGTGTGGAGAGCATAGGAGGTCAGTGAGCTCCGAGGCCTGATCAGGGAGAGGCCACCAGCGCATGATGACCAGCTCTAGGTGAGGTTCCAACAGGGACATAGGAGGCCGAGGGTATAGGTGACACAGAGATGGAGGACATTTGGCGAGATGCCTGATATGTGGTCTTCTGGTTTTTGATGTATACTAGTTATTTCTTTTTGATACATATACTGGCTTACATGCCAAAGATAGTGAAGGATGTACGAGTGATTTGTATATTTGGAGCATATACCAGCCTACGTGCCGAAGATATTTTGTATTGATTCATTCTTTTTTTGTATATATGAGACTGACCTGCGTGCCGATGATATTTTGTATTGATATATCGGCCTACGTGCCATTTTGAGATGATGGACATGATGAGATAGGAATGTATATTGAGCCACACATTTATTGATTTATATGATGAGATACATGGTATTTTGTGATTGTTTGATGTGTTTATGAGATATTGGTTTATGACTAGTGTTAGATGAGATATGGGTTTGTTTTTTTGATATGGATGGAAATGAGGTGAGTTAGGCATGATGGAGTCAGTTCAATTTAGGCATGGATCGAGTTAGGTTGGTTAGGCATGGTTGAGTTAGGTTTGGCTAGGTATAGATTGAGTTAGGTTATAGGCATGATTGAGTCAGGTTGGTTTAGGCAGTCAGGTTGAGTCAGGTCGGTTTAGGCATGGTTGAGTTAGGTTGTTAGGCATGGTTGAGTTAGGTCAGTTTAGGCATGGTTGAGTCAGGTTGTATGGCATGGTTGTGTCAGGTTTGTTTAGGCATGGTTGAGTCAAGTTTCAGTTAGGCATGGTTGAGTCATGTTAGAGGCATGGTTGTGTTGAAAGTAGGTGAAGTTGTGTTTCATTATTTTTTTTGCAATAAATGATACTATGGGTCATATGTGAGATGTGATATAATCTATGCATAGTGATAATAGAGAAACGGTAGGTGTAATAAATGTATAAAATATGAAGTAACTTGTTATGTATGTGGCTTAATTTCCAATTTTGTATATAAAAGGAAAACTAAGTGAGATGTGGTGTAAATAGTGGGGAACATGGAAGATGAATTGTTTAGGGTAGAGGATGGCTGAGCTAACCTCCAAGGGCCCCATACCCTCGGAGTGTTGCCTACATAGTCCTAGCGAAAAGGGACCTCAGGCCGATGTAGTTCTCCCATAGGCTAGGGAAGAAAATGAGGAGGTGTGAAAATGAGTTGGCAGGGGTTTGGGACATGTTGTGGGTTTAGGTTTGTTAGGTGTGGGTGGATTATAGGAAAAATGATGTAGGTGGGGGTGATTGTGGTGAAAGAAGGATATTACCCCAAAAGTAAGCGTCAAGGACCAAGTCCTGTATAAGGTAATCAAAACATAAACAAAGATGGTTAAAAGATAAAAGGGGGCAATAAAGCCACCTGATTTGGTAGGATCATACCAAGTAGATCATACCTTGGAGGAGGTGATGAACATAAGACCCTAAAGACATTGCACGATGGACTGTTCTACGGTGAAAAGTAGTCACATGATCACCAAATGTCTAAGTTCCAAGAAGTCCCTTGAGGCAGTAGGAAATGAGAGTGGGCATGGTTCACAGGGTGAAGAGTAGGTAATTTTTATATGGTATGAGGTAGCATGCACTTTGGGAAAGAGATCTGAGGTCACAATGGGTAAGTCCATGACAAAAAGGTTGAGTGTTTTGACTTATAGTTGAGATAGATTGATCGATGTGGGAAGTCTATATGGGAAAAATTGAACTCCTTGAGGTCTTTGTGAAGCTGATTGATGCGGGAAGCTTCGGTTGCTCTCATTTTTTTATGTTATTTTATTTTTTTGAAGAGCTTTACATAGCTTGTCCTTCGTTGGAATAGTCTATTTATAGCAACAATTGGTCGAGAGGAAGATGTCCTTTTGAGGGAGTCATCTATTTTATTAGAAGTTTGACTCAAGGAGTTTGGTCCCATTGTGAGGTCTTTAGTCATGGACAAGACCAAGGTGAAAGATAGGACTCTTGTTCAAAGGGAAAGGTGAAATCGACCATGGGATCTCATCTAAAGGTAGATGAAAAGTATCCATGAGAATCATGCTATGTGTAGTATTGTGGTACACATATTTAAGAGAAGATAAAGAGGGACGGGTACTCACATGATTCATGTTTAATCATTAGGGAGGTGTATGGAGTGAATGGTGCTCAAGGGACAAGCATGGGAAGAGACAAAGGGTGAGGTAGGATGATGAGTCAACAATAGAATGGTCAAAGATGCAAGGTGTTAAGGGGCTCAGGTTTGGGTTTACCCTCAAGAGAAGATAAACGATAAGCACCTGATCCATAGGTATGAGTCACGATGTATGGTCCAAGCCAATTAGGAGAAAAATTTCCCTGTTTAATTTTTTCTACTTTGGTTATGTGTTGATTTTCTTTCAGGACAAGGTCACTGACTTGGAAGGTTCGTTCATGAACACGTTTTTCATAGGCACGTTTGATACATTGTTGGTAAACTTGAAGGTGATCCAGAGCATTAAGATGATGTTCATCTAATAACTCTAGCTGTGCTAAATGGTCCTAACAAAATTCATCATCAGTGAGCATGTCATGGAGAGAAATACGAAGTGAGGGGATCTGGACTTCGAGAGGCAGAATAACCTCTATACTATAGACCAGAGAAAATGGTGTGGCCGCAGTGGAAGTGTGAATACTAGTGTGGTATGCCCATAGGGCAAAAGGAATGTGCATATGCCAATCCTTCCCAGTATCGTCAACCACTTTCATGAGAATTTTTTTGAGGGTTTTGTTAGTGGATTCAGCTTGGCCATTGGTTTATGGGTAATAAGGTGATGAGAAACTAAGCTGAATGCCAAAGGTGTTGCAAAGTCTTTGCAATGTTTTGTTTTTGAATTGTTTTCCATTGTCAGTGACGAGGCAATGAGGAACACCAAAGTGACAAATGATGTGGTGATTAATGAACTCACATATTTTCTCAACTTTCATGGAGATGAGTGGTATGGCTTCCACCCATTTTGTGTAGTATTTGGTAGCAGTAATGATCCATTGATGGTGTTGGGAAGAATGAGGATTGATTTCTCTAACAAGATCCAAACCCCATTGAGAGAAGGGCCAAAGGTCACGAGCGACCTGTAAGGACATGACTGGGTGTATGATGAAGATTGGAATATTGTTGGAATTTTACACAACATTTGACGTAGTCACAACAATCATGGTTAAAGGTCGGCCAGTAATAGCCTAGGAGAAGAATACGCTTAGCAACAACAAGGCCACTAAAGTGACCTCCACATATGCCATCATGAACCTCCTTAATGGTATAAGGAATTTCAGAACTTGTGAGGCATCGTAAGAGAATACCATCAAAATATGCATTTATAGAGGAGTCCCCCCCCTAGATAATGTAATGAGAGACCTTTTTAAGGAAGGTGCACTGTCCGTTATGGGTGAGATCAGGAGGTAAGATGGAGAGAGAAAGGTAGTCAAAGTATTGTTTATACCAAAGGTCAGTCAGGTCAGGGGTAGTAGTTCCAATCGAGTAAACATCATGAGGTAAATAAGAAGGTGATTGGAGTCATTGTATGGTGACAAAGATTTTAGAATCGGTGGGTGAAGTGGGTATTTGGGAAGCTAAGCAGGCCATGGTATCTACAAATTTGTTGGTTGAACGTGGGATGGTTTGAAGGGTGTAACGATCAAAGGTGGTCAAAAGTATGTCTACATGATGTTTATACTTTTGAAGTATCTCATTACGACATTGGTACATACCATTGACTTGTTTTACGACCAATTGGGAATCACCAAAGATGTTGATTGATTTGACATCTAGGGAATAGGCGGCTTGGAGACCTAGTACGAGTGCTTCATATTCGGCAATATTGTTGGTGCATTCAAAATCTAGTTTAAAAGACAAAGGCATGGGTTCTCCATCAAGAGGAATGAGGATAATACCAGCCCCACCCCCATGCTGACACTTGGAACCGTATAAAAAAAGAGTGTCATTTGATAAGGAGGTTTATCCAGGGAAAGGGTAGCAATTGACTCATCTGGAAAGTCAAAATTAGAGGGTTGATCCCTAGAAATAGGTGTGTCGGCCAATTGTCGGTGATAGCTTGGCCCTTGATGGACTTTTGATGAATGAATTCAAGGTCAAGATTAGCTAAAAGCATAAGCCATCGTGTGGCATGCTGATTTTGATAAGGTTTGGCATACATGAAGTGTAAGGGGTCGGTGTTGGTCACAACATAGGTTTTGTGGTTGAGTAGGTAATGAAGGAGTTTGGTGGCAATGAAAACTAAGGCTAAGAATTTTTTTTTGGGATGGGTGTATTAGGTTTCATAGTCTAAAAGAGTACGACTGATGTAATAAACCACCTTCTCCCTGTGTTGTTCATCGCTATGAGTGAGCATGGCTCCCAAGGAGTGATTGGTAGTGGATATGTATAGATAAAAAGGTTGATCATCTTTAGGTGGGATAAGTATGGGTGGTTGGAGAAGGTAATGTTTTAAGGCCTCAAAAGATTTGTGACAGTCATCATCCCATTTAAAGGAGACATCCTTCTTGAGCAGATGATGAAATGGTTGGCACCGATCCAATAATTGTGAAATGAAACGGTGAATAGACTGCAACTTACCTTGTAGGCTACGGAGTTGTTTAAGGTTAGTGGGTAGAGGCATTTCCAGAATGGCTTTGACTTTAGCAGGGTCAACTTCTATACCACAGAGGGAAATGATAAATCCCAGGAGCTTTCCTAAGAGAACCGTGAAGACGCACTTCTTAGGCTGAAGGCGGAAACAATATTTAATGAGGTGGTCAAAGATGGTTTTGAGGATGGCAAGGTGATCGGAGTGGTGTTTAGATTTGGCCAAGAGATCATCCACGTAATATTCCAATATGCGATGCATGATATCATGGAAGATGTAAGTCATAGCCCGCTGATATGTGGCACCAACGTTTTTAAGGCCAAAAGGCATGACTCGATAGTAGAAGGTCCCCCAAGGGGTGATGAATGAGGTTTTGTGTTGATCTTCTGGGGAAAGAAAAATTTTGTTATAACCTGAGAAGCCATCCATGAGTGATAGCATCTCATGACCAGCGGTGAGGTCAACTAGCTGGTCAATACTAGGTAAGGGAAAGTCATCTTTCGGGCAGGCTAGGTTGAGGTCATGGAAGTCCATGCAAATGCAGAGTCCCCCTGTCACTTTAGTGACTAGGGAAATGTTAGAAATCCAAAGAGGATAATCAATGGGTAAAATGAAGGAAACTGAAAGAAGGTGCTGGAGTTTCTTCTTTGACGAGAAGAGCAATGCGAGGGTGCATTTTCCTCAGCTTTTGTTTGATGGGTTTGGCATCGGGAACGGTTACGATATTGTGGACCACTATGGTGGGGTCAATATCGGGCATGTCTTGTGTAAGACCAAGTGAAAGCGTGGTTATGATCTCTGAGAAAAGAAGTGATGGCTTCCTGTTCAACAACATCTAAAGATTGTCTGATATTTAGGATGTGTGGGTCATCTTGAGTATGAATGTTGATCTCGATAGTTGATTCATTCAACATGGTTTACATCTCAGAGGGTAATGACCGATGAATATATGAGTCTTCTACACCAAGGTAGGTGAGTATGGATTCATCATCCTGACATTAAATGACGTTAATTGTAGGTGTGTCATCATCGATCATTTTAGGATATAGGAAGGGAAGAGTGGAAGGGGCCTCGCCCTCACGTTGATAAGTCAGAGGCCCCAAGGAAATGGTGTTTATGAAAAAAAAAATTAGGAGGGATAGATTTAGGATCCATCGACTCCATCGGTGAGGATGGTGATGAAGGTGGAGTGGGTGAAGAAGGTGGAGAAGAGCTAGTGTCCTTAATGAGTTCAATGCGGGCCTGTTTGGTAGGTGGTTCAGGAAAGCCGATACCACTATGAGTCGTTATGTTTACAGGTGGTACATGGAATAACAGTATGGCGGCCTTGCTCGTAAAATTCAAAACCAAAACCCTTCCACGCACATCAGTGTAGGAAGGTGTGGGTGAAATGAAAATTGGTAAGTGATTGGAAGTCAGCGGAAAATGGGTGGGTTTGTGATGGTGGTTCAGGTGTGTAAGTGGTAGTATCAAGTCCCCCATAGGTGAGACTAGTACAAAGGCAAGGAAGGACCATAAAGGAGATGTTATCCTATATGGTGATCATAGCGAGGGTGTTGGTGAAGGCTTCCATACTCTTGTGGAGTAAGAAATGTGTTGACACTATATAGGTGGTACTCCCCTAGAGTGAGGCATTGAAAAACACCTTCTAAGGGATCAGTGGTTGGTATGTAGGTATCCGGTATGGATAATGTGTTGGAGGTCGATGCAGAGGTGGAGTTAATGGATTGGGAAGCTGATGGGTCAGCCATGGAGGTTATGGCAGTGATAGGAATGGAGGAGGTATGTGCGGTAGAAGTAGCAGTCTGTACTGGTAGGTGGAGGTGTAGGTGAAGTGGTAGTGGTCATGGAGGTAGATGAGCTTGATAGGTATGAGCACATTATTGGGTCAGTAAAGCATGTTGCATGTTTTAAAAGGTGATGGGTTCAGCTAGAATGGTATAGGTGTGTCCTTCATGTTCAAACTTTACACAACGATGCAAAGTGGAAGGAACGCAACCCATGACACGGATCCAGGTCTACCAAGCAACATGTTATATTGGAATTCCCCTTCCAAAACGTAAAACAATTCTGGAATAGTGTGGGGGCCCACACGAATGTGGAGGATGACGGTGCCTAGTGTAGAGGTGATAGCATCATTGAATGAATGTACAACATGACCGGGTGTTTATGCATGCAATTGTCAGGTATGCGCATTTGAGTGAATGCATGGGATGAAATGATGTTAATGCTAGCGCCCCCATCGGTCATCACACGGTGTACCCGTATGTCATCGATGTGGACAAAGATGAAGAGGGCTCGGTCCGGGTCATTGTTTTGGTGTGGCGCAATCTCTTCCTCTGAGAAGCTTAGGGAGGCCACTTGGTGAATAGGGTGGGGTGAAGATGAAGGTGGTAATTTGGTGAGAGATGCTACATGATGGGGTGTGATAATGGAGGCTACAAGTGTAGGGTAATTGGGTAAAACCTCAATAGATTGAAGAACTCCATGAGATCTTGACGATGGGATTCTGAGGTTTGAATGAGGTCATATAGGGACATTTTTAGGGCAGACTGGTGTAATTGTTTGAGTATGGTGCGATGTGTGACACCATTAGAAATGGGGTACGTGGGGCCGTAAATAGTGATTCTTAGGATAATGAGGTGACAGATGGTATGTCCCTGGGTATAGCGAAAACTATGGTATAGCGTAGGTCAGTTAAACCCTTTTTCTTGAAGCCCTTGGTCCTTCTGCATGCTATATTGTATGTGACGTGTATCATGTTGATACGAGGGGAGTTGGAGAAACAGATAAGTCTGTAGGGTCGAGTGTTAGCAGCATCAAAACGATGGAGTAAAAACCTATCTAGGTCACACTGATATAGATCACGGTCTATACAGGTGAGTTGGGTGCAACTCCAGGATTTAAATATTGGGTGGTGGCGTGGAAATATCTCTGCATCCATAATTTGCCTTGATGCCCTCATAATTTCAATATTTTGGGGGTGGCTGATCAAATCGATGGAAAATTTGTGTAGATCAAGCAGATTCACATTGGGAATCTACACGGTGCATTCACTCTTCCAACCATGGTGCATTATCTAGCGAATTGGTCTGCGCAGGTTGTGCCGAGGATCAGTCAGACTTGGGTGTATGCAAATATGTCCGTGGGATGTAGACAAACTAGTTAGGAAATAGTGGGTGTACATTTGACACGGTAGACTTTACTGTGGTATACCATTGTGACTGTCTAAGGCACGTCTTGAAGGCCCTCCTGAACTTGAACTGGTGTGACGAGATCGATCAGCTAAGGATGTACTGCTCGATAGGCTCTAATCAATATACGAGCTCTGTGCGTGATTCAGTCTCAATAGCATTTGTGGAATAGTGGAGAAATGGCCTCCAGGATACCTTTCGCATGTGATATCCCCAGAATCACATGCACGCTTCCACGTTTGAAGGAAGATGGTAATATATAGTTGACATCTATGGGTGACTTCTCCAGCTCTCAGTCCAGAATTCCTAAGAGCTTTCGCAGATTGGCTGGCTATGTCTAATAGATGGATAATCTGTGTGATGATGATTCAGGTGGACATTACATGCAAGTAGATCTGAATACTAGTGTGCATAGTTGCCAGTGGAATCCAAACTGTCTCTATTTACTTATGGATTCTGTTGCGGTTGCGGGATTTGTGGATCGCATGACCATAAACTCTTGCAATTTGATTGCGGTCCTAGCCTATGGTCATACGGAATCAGTACGCCTAATCCCTACGCATCCAATAATCAGTGATCCATTTCTTAGTCATTCCATATTCATGTATAATGGATTCATCCACCTCATTAGTAAGTCTGTATTGATCTTCTCAGTAGTCACCTCACATAGTCAGTTTATTGCAACCATGAATTCTAGTAGTTGCTAGTAAGGGTCTATGTTATTGTGATAATGTCCTCCTACATTCTGGCTATGGGACCAAAGTTGAGTCATTCAAACCGATACGTATTGCTCTCTTTCAAGCCTTTCTACATGTCAATGTCAAAGAGTCTTTTCTAAGGGTCAATCTGTAATAATGGCTGATTTGACCAAAATGTCATGTGCATTGATTGTCTTCTAGTGTCTTATATAGCCCTCAATTGAGAGCTAATCTGTTGTAAAGTGTCATGATATGTATGTTTGGATAGACTTGTCATTCTAAGATTCTAGTCTATTGTCAAACTATTGCTATGAGTCGAAATTGGGTTGAGTCGTCAAACGTTCATTGTGGCTCGAATACGTATTCTAAAAAGGGCTCATCTAGGTCCCGAGATTGGGAAAATACAAAAGCAATAATGTAAACAAACTGCAATAAAGTGACGCATTTTCGCTTGTAACTACGTCCAAATATATCTGAAGGTATTTATGAGCTTCATGATCACATCCGGCCTGTATTTTCTGCATGAACTGGAGGCAGGAGGGCATCGGAGGTTAGAAGAGCAACTAATTTAGCGACCTCTCGTCAGTCAAATTGACGGGGCTAAGATAATCAGCTTTTAAAACAAACAAGATAACCAAGTATAGCTTCCAGTGTTGTCTGCCTGCAGTTTGTAGTAATCTTATTCTAAATAAGTGAAATGATTGATCTAATCTATTGCAGAGGGGGAACATCATTCTAATGATCCTACCTCAGTAAGTGAGGAATGAATCATATGTCTCTCATGAGCAACTATCAATCCCCAGCAGAATTCCCTGAAAATATTTCCCTAAAGTAAAATGTGACTGAGGGTCGAAATGATTAGCTACTTTGCACATCATGATATGCTTGTAATTTATAACCACTTGAAAAGCTTAGAACCTGGATTCTGGTAGAACCAGTAGCAAAACGACCATTCTTGGTGTGTTGGTGATTATTGTGCAAAACCCTCACTTTGTGGTTTATGGTAAACCAATTGCAAAACCACCATTCTCGGTTTGTGGTCAACGTTTGCAAAACCATCCCTGAGGTTTGTGATCATGCTGTGAAAATCAACAGAAGTCATGAGTAGGTGCAAGAACAAGGGACAGGTTTTCCCCATGAATACAAACTGAATACAATGCGAATGTTAGGAGAGGGATAATTAGCAAGAGCTACAGAGCTTATATTTATGCAAGTTCCTAGCAGTGATTATTCTATTGGGTGAGTTCATGCAACAACTACGTAATGTCCATTACCTAAAACTATCCTGTTGTGGAGGGAGCTAAAACCTAGGGAGAGTTTTAGATGAAACCTCCTATTGAGTATAACAGCAACTTATCCTATTCCAATTGTAATGTGCCGTATTGAAATGTGAGACCCGCAATATATTGCACAAGATGGATATGTGGCTATCTTAACAGCAAAGAACATTATATTGTGTGTAACAAGACTTTCAGCCTGATCCGAATGAATATTTTGGTGTGGCACGATCTCTTCCTCTAAGAAGCTAATGGGAAATAAATCTATGGTGCAATAGAGAAATTCAGAGGCAAAGATGAAGGTGGTAATTTGGTGAGAGAGGCTACATGATGGGGTGTGATAATAGAGGCTATGGGTTACCCATTGGGTAAAACCTCAATAGATTGAAGAACCTCCATGAGAACTTAAACGATGGGATTTCCAAGGTTTAACCATGAGGTCATATAGGGACATTTTGAGGGGAGATTGGTGTAATTGTTTGAGCATGGTGTGATGTGTGACACCATTAGAAATGGGGTTTCGTGGAAAACCGTGGATAGTGATTTTAGGTATGGGTGCAAGATGGTATGTTGGGTATAGAGATTGGTTGCCCAGGTCAGGGTTGCCTTTTCTTTCCCTTTCTGAAGCACATGTAGTGACATGTATCATGTTGATTTGAGGGGAGTTGGAAAATGGAGAAGGGGTAGGGTGAGTGGTATAACGACATGATGGGAAAAAACCTACCGGAGGAGAAAAACCTTATGAGGTGAGTTGGGCACAATGACATTTGGGTGGTGGCACCTGGTAATTTCTCTGATACGAACCGTGTTAATTTCAAATCTTGGGTACAGTGGCTCTAGGAGCTGTGAGGGTGGAGGTTGTGGTTGTTGAGTGGGCAGTGTGGGAATGGGTGTTGGTGTAGTAGGATCCTTGTTCGAGAAGGTCATCATCATCAAAGTTGGTTTCTGGATGGACACAATTGGATAAGGATGGTTTTCAAGGCCTTACAGTTCTCCACATCATGCCCTGGCACACGATGGTATGCACAAATTTTAGTATCATCAAACCCTTTTGGCTTGGGTTTGAGGGGGTCATAAGGTTTGAGTGGCGGTAATGTGATGACAGAAGTCTCAAGGAGGTTGGTTAAAATTTTGGCATAGGACCCTGCTAGTGGATCACAATGGGAAGTGAACGTGGGTTTGGGTGTAGGTGTGGTTGATTGTTGAGGAATGATCTTTGGAAGAGGAGGGTGGGTTGAGCTATGGGTTTGGGTGCTGGTGTGGTTTTAGGTGTCGGTCATGTTTGTTTAGGTATGGGTATAGTAGATGGACGGGTAGGAGGGTGTGTGGTCATTTTGACTACCTTATTGTGGGGTAGTGGAGTTTTGATTTTTGGGTTGCACCTTCTTGGGTAAAGGTGATGTGGGTGTACGAGGTCTAGAAGGAAAAACAGATGGAGGAAGAGGGCGAGTTACCCATAGGGATAACGGGGGTGTTGTGAAGGTAGATGCACGGGTTGTGCTTGGGGTGTGAGAGACAACGACTGAAGTGTAGTGGGTAGTGAAGCAATAACTGAGGGTATTGGAGGTATGGGTGGTAAAGATGTTGTAGGTGTGGGTGTAAGTTCAGTGTTGGGCATCTGGATAGGTTAGAGGTTTTTGAGGAAGGAATGGGTTGTTGTGTTTTTGGTTTATTGATGGGTGGAGGTTTCTTGACCATGTGGGGAAGCTGAGATCTTAAGACGGACGAGACAGGTGCAGGTGTGATTGCGCATAGCCAGGGTATGAGGTCGATGGGTTTGGTTCTTCTGTTTGGGTGTCAGGAGTAGGTATGGTGTTGACTTTGGAGGATGTAGCTAAATCCAGTTTAATAGGTGGATGAGTAAGGTTGGTGGTCGGGGTGACCCCTAAAGTGGTAATAGGTTTAGTTGAGGAAGATGTTGTAGGTGGATTTGGGTTTAGATGTAGGTTGAGTTATGGGTAAGGGTGTGGTTTGAGCTATAACAAGTGTCATGGAAGGAGTTGTGATAGAGGTGGTTGTGTTTGGTTTGATTGGTCAAAATATTTTTGGGTAGATAGTGGAGGTATCAGCAAGGGATCTCTGCATCTGTGTTGAGACGGGAAGTAAAAGACACCCCCATAGTAAGTCCTATCCACATAATCTAAGTGATCAACCAAACATGAGAATGACACGTCTGTAGGTGGAGTTGATGAGGACCTAATGGAAATTCCTGTAAAATGTGTCTTAGAGATGGGAAATTGGCTAGCTTCAGCTTCCGATGGGTAAGAGAGCTATCTGGAAGTAGGTCTGATAGGATTTTGGGTAGCTGATGGAGAATGCTCGACCAAGAGGCAAAGGTATCTCAATGGGTGCTCCTCTGATAGGTGGAGGAGATGATGGGTGCTCCTCTGTGGGTGGAGGAGGTAATGGGTGCTCCACTATAGGTAAAGGATTTCTCTAAGTGGTGAAGCCAGGGGTGAGATGGTCTCAATGTTAGTGGAAGACTCCTCTGTAGGTGATGAAGGAGATGAAAGGTGTTCCTCTGTTGGTGAAGGAACATGGGAGGTTGGTTCTAACACGGAAGGAGGATTTCGGGCTAGGATATCCTCTATGGAAGGAATATGGGGTAATTGGGAGGTGACAGGTATGTCATTAAAGATAGCGTGAACCTCGCGGGTATGGGTATCATGAGTTGAGGTCTCACCAGTTTGATCAGATGAAGGGGCATGGTTAGGAAATGGTTTCTTGAAGATGTGTAGGTTTTGGTTGGTAGGTGCATTAGGATTATCCATGGTTAACTCACCTTTCTTGAGCATTTCTTGGACAATATTTTTGAAAGTGATGCAGTTACTGTCACTATGACCCTTTACTCGATGATAATTACAGAAATCATGTTCTTTATACCATGCAGGCATGGGTGAGAAGGGTCAAAACCAGTGTGTGGTTTTATAGGTGGAAGGGTGATGGCTCCGAGCTTTGATAAGATTTTCTAAGATAGAAGAGTAAGGTTCCCCAATTGGGGTATATTTCCGCTGCTCTCATCTGAATTGAAAAGTCTAGACGGGTGAGAGATTAGATGAGGGGGTAGCCTGATTTGACGGATGTGCTGGGCCGACCTTGAGTACCACTGCGTTAGTGGTGCCCTTAGATTTTGAATAATTGGTTTGTGGTTTGGAAGAAGAAGAGGTATCATTCGACTTGAATGCCAAATTCTTATTGCGTAATTGGATTTTCTTCTCTTCGATGGCCCAAATCTCTAACTTTCGTGCCATAGTGAATGCTTCATCGAATGTTCGGAAGGTTTGGACCTGCAAGGTCGGTGAGATATGTCTAGCACAAGCCCGTGTGAAGAGCTCAATGAGTTCTGTTTATGGCAGTTGGAAGGTGAGTTGGTTGATCAAGCTACGCTAGTGAGTGACAAAATCTGCGATAGATTCATCCTCATACTGACATGTGGAGTATAGATCGGTCATGGTAACCTTCTTGACGATATTGATAGAGAAATGATCCAAGAAGGCTTGGGCTACCTGATTGAATGAGAATATAGAGTGTCTAGGTAACCCACTATACCAATCTAATGCAGGTCCAGTGAGGGACATGGGAAAGGTTCTCAAGAGCAAGGCATCATCATGAGCAATCAGATAACACCCATGTTTGAACGACACAAATGTTGCTGCGGGTCTTCTTTGTTATTGAAACGATTGAATTTAGGCATTTCCCAATGCACAGGGTATGAGCGGATAGGAATGGATGGGTGGATGGGCTCGTTGCAAATCTCATCATAGGTGAGAGTGTTGTGGGAGCCTGAAACCAATTGATGCCTCCAATGTCTGCATCTTTGTCCAACATCAATTTAATTAGGTCGTTGGTGGGTTGTGATGATTGGGTGCCTCCTATAGTGTGAGAGGGTTGGTTTTGGGCATATAACAGGGGTGGCACTCCAGTGTATGGGGCTGCCATGTAGGTTGATTGAGAAGAAGGCAGTGAAATAGGGGGTACGTACCCGGAAGTGAATAATGGATGAAACAAGAGGTTGTTGGTAGTATGTATATGGAGGTGGAAGGGTCGTGGTAACCCTAGTGGCAATAGGGGCTAATGATTGTGGAATGGAAAGGACCACGTTCTGAAATGGGGTAGGGGTCACCAACACTGGAGGTGGTAATGTAGCTATGGGTATGTGTGAGACATTAGGGGTGGATGAGGTTGCGTTTGGGGTAGTTGTCAAGGGTATGGTGGATGTAGCGGGTGTCACGGAGGTGGCAGATGTGGCAGTCATAGCGGGTATAGGACCTAGCTATGAAACGACTGGGGGTAAGGTAGATGCGGGCAACACATAGAGCCAGATGGGGCTGATGTGGGAGTGGGAGTGAGAGTCGGGGGGATAGATATGGGCATGTCGTATATCAACTAACCTGAAGGCATCTCAAGTGGATGAGTGGGAAAGGTAAAACTACAAAGCAACAGGGTTTTGGTCAAGGAGTCATGTGAACTCCTCATCTCCTGGTAGCGATAGTGATAGGATGGATGGGATCCATGGTTGGTGATAAAATGGAAGGTGGTGAAGGACTAGGTGGGAGTGGTTGACAACTGGCATGAAATACGAGTGCACTTGCTTGTCTTTGGGTCAGCACCATGTGAACCAGTACTGATCAGGTAGGGCTGCTTCTCTGTAAATGACATAGAAAACAGTAAGAACAGGTGAATCTAATGGTAAAAAGTAGATTAGGTACCAAATGGTGGTTGGAAAGTGAAACGGGATAACTATTTCTGGTTAAGGAAAATCGATGCCGGTCAGGGGTAACCGCTATCGGTCACTGTAGAAAATGGTCAGTGAGTGAAAAACTAGGCAGAAGTTCAAATCTGACAGGTATGCCAAATTTGATGATGTTTTACAATGTCAATGGGAATGATGGCAGTGACAGGGACTGTGAAAAGTGGAAGAAATGAATAAAATGTCCTTTTGGGTAGGTTAACAAAAGGACCTGGAACTGACGTCGGTTGGGTATAACCGACCATGGCGGTCAGAGGTAACCGACGACAGTTACTGTGAAATTGAAACAATGATGAAAGAAAAGTGGTTGTGAATTAAAATCTGATGTAGAATCAGACCCAGAATTTTGAGAATGATGATGATATGGCCCAGGCACACTCAGGTGAAGCTAGAATACACTAGCTGTGATGAGGAGCATGCAAGGATGAACAAAAAATGAAGAATGTGATCTCTCACCTCAAAACACAAGCCAAGCAAAAACACTAAGAAAAATGTGATCCTAGGAGTGCCCTTTTCTATTATGTTTGTTTAGCTTATGTTATTTAAGGACTGACACATGAATTGTTAAATAGAGTTTTTTGGTGAGGATGGCTTCCTACGAAGAAGGAGATCTAAAAGGTGAGGTTTCAGGTATGTTATGGTGGGGGTGGGCTTCGCTCTGAAGTATGACTCGACAGAGCAACCGAGCTGGGTGCCCACTATGCTGTGATCATGTGATCACCTACAGCTTCTTCCAGGTAAGATGTTGTTCTAAGAATGTGTGTATTTTCAAATTTTTGTGAGGTTTGGTAAGACTTAGAGAGAGAGAAAGAGAAATAAAGTGCTTTTCTACGGTTCATTTGTCAACCATCAGCTGGTCATGACTTCCAGCGTATAGGTTGCCCTCAATTAATGTGAGCTAATGCGATAAATGAGAATGCAATGCACTTATTTTTAAGCCCAAATCGAAGTGTGAAGTTGGATGACACAATAAGATGAAGAGGAAGAGGGATGCTCTTTCACTACAATGCAGAAAATATAAAGAAATGGTTCTTTTTAATTACACCAAAAGAAAAGTTTCCTTTAGAGAAAATAGAAAGAAGAGGTGGGTTACCAAGGAAGAAAATTAGTGTGTACACTTTTTAGAAGGGAAACAAACACACAAATTTTCCTAGGAATGAATGAAATGCAAGGAACCCCGGATGGGTCCCACCGGGCATGCCAAAATGTTTCACCTTATTTCTTAGATCATTTCTTTGAAGTGTTGACAAAACAGATAGGGTAACGGGCGTAGGAGGAATACCTGTTCAAATGTTGGTTGATGGGTTGTTACGTGCGTATGACTTCCGAATCCACAGCTGATTGTGAGAACTTCCTTTTGGCTAGGAGGAACTACCTGTAATTCAAAACAAGACCACCAGAAGGAATTAAACAATATGGGCAAGTGAACTTGCCTAGCATATGCTAGATCCAGGAAGTGTGATACTTCCTAGATGGCTGTCAGTCCACTGTTTTAAACAATTTAATGTTGTAAATAAAGTAAATCCTATTGTAATTCAAAATGATTTAGGTATCTCACTTTAAAACACAATAAGAAATAGATCTAATCTAACAGGCTAGGCTAGAATAGGATCCAAAGGTCAAATAACTAGTTCTGGGTCTTTGCAGGTTTGACAGAGGTCTCAGGTAGATCACAGGTGGATGAGGGTGAGGTGAAATTAGGTGGGTAGGTCTCTGTTCTGGTTGTATGGGAAAATACAAAGACCGCTGTCGGTTAAGGGTGACTGACAATGGTTAGGTGTAACTGGTGCCGGTTACTGTGGAAATCTAGGAATGCCACAGAACAAGCTTTAGGTCTCCTTTGTGATTGCACAAAGGACTTTGGTTTGTCGAGGATGAGGTATTGGGTGACTTGGTAGGATTTGGTGAGGTTTTAATGGGTATATGGAGGTGGAAGTGTTGGATGAGGTCAATAGGTGGCTAGGTAAACAATAGATGATAAAATAATGATGAAATGAAATAAACTAGAGAAGTATGATGTTATACTTACTTGGATTCTGGTCCTGGATGCCTGTGAGTGAGGGATGGAGGTGTTGATGAGAGGTTTGAAGGCTACAAGTGATCATGCATCAACTGAAGAAAAGCTTCTGCATGGGATGCATGTACATTCCTCTTTGCTTGGTTAGATCAGATCATGGCTGGGATGGATGTGCAAGAGAAAGATGCTTGATCTCCTTCCTTGCATGCGTGTTCTCTTTGGAATTCACTCTCTATGAAGATGTGTTATCTCTCTGAGATGTGTTAATGCTTTCCAAACTTCTTTTTTCAACTTCCAACTTCCAACCTTGAGAATAAGGTTGTTTTGGGGTTAAAAGGGTAACTGACGATGGTTTCAAGCGTAACTGGACGGTTTCATCTTAACCGGCAACGGTTAGGGGTAACTGACATTCGGTCAAGGTAGGATTTCCTAGGTTTACTAAACTAGGGAGATCCTCTTGATTTCCTTGGATCTCGTGTTGTTAACTCACGTATTAGACTGGGAGCTTCTTGTAAGCATGTGGGAATGTGGTTAGAGGGAATGTGGGCATTGATTTTTAGGGTTTGGGTAAGTCTTAGTTAGTTATGGAAACTTACTAAAAATAGGTATTAGGTTGAGTTGGCTTGGTGAGGTGTCTAAGTGAATTGTATGTGTGGATATTATTTAAAATAAGATATTCAAATAATAAATATAATGAGGATAATGCATAAATTTAATTAATTAATTAAATTAATACTAGTGGGGTGAAGGGGGTCATGGCTAGGTGAATGTTATAAAAGGTGCTTATATCGTCGAGGGACCAAAGGGGGAGTGTGACCTAATTTTAGTGTCTACACCGTCACCCTGTGCAGAGCAGTGAATTAAAAGACCACTGCCCTTCCTAGGTGGTGGTTTTGACACTAAAGGTCAAAACATGGATAAAATGAAGTGGGAAGCTGCATAAAAGTAGTAACTGGCTAAGGAAAATTAGGCTACAAATATCCAGCTGTCAAGGAGGTTTAGGAGCTCAAAGTACCTTTGGAAAATACATGTTATCAGCTCATGTCAGGGACCTTTTGTAACCATTTTCAAAAAAAATGTTAGCACATGAAACAATTTGGTAGTATTTCCCATACAGGTACCCATGTATAATAAGGATCTCAAGTAATGTTTTTGAAAAAACCATAAGGGAAAACATTTGGCCTTACAAGAGATCAAAATACTCCCTAAACAACCTAAGAAACCATGTGTTAAATGAGTCCTAATCCTACAACTGGAAGGAGCTCAATAAGGTCACTCATAGATACAAATCTGTAATCTTTCTAAAAGTCTGATGAATTCTGAGCAACTAGAAATCCAGAAGAAGATGGGTGGTTCCAATAGGACCTCAACCCCAAGAAGAGATCATAAGTGAAGATACTTCACCTTAGTGAAGGGCTTGGAAAAAATTTCTACAAACATATCATATTTCTAATGGTACTACAAGTTGATGATGTCATCATGGATCAACTCCTGAATGAAGTGCATATGTATCTTGATGTCAAACAATAACAGTTCTAAGGCTGATGTTAAGACCTGGATATTGGAAACATAGAGATAGTTGCTTCCCAACCATGTATGTCGCTAGTCCCAGATGATAGTAAGACACTGATAGTGAATACAAAACTTTTTCAAGATACCATGTAACCAAACAACTCTTTGTGGCCTGTCCTTTAATTATTCTTCTTTACTCTGCCTCTGGATAGAATATATCACAATTATCGTTTTGGATGAATCTTACTAGATAAACTAATAAGCCACCCGTAACATCGAATGATGGAAAAATTAAGGTAACCTAAGGTATATTTCCGAAGATCGATATGCATCGTGCCTAATCAGATGTTTTTATATCTAACTAACTATAATATCTAACTAGATCCTAGATAGTGGACTCCATCTATGTGGGGGTTGCATACACAATGTCAGTTGCAGGATCTTATTGTTTGCTTTCCAATGCAACTTGGAGGGTGGCAACCTGCATGAATCTAGGCACAGATGGACAACAACATGATTATACAATCTATAACGAGTGTTGAAGTAAGGTAAATACAATCTCTCCAACCAACTTTCAATGACGAGGGTACTTCGTTGGTGCCTCAAGAGATGTAGATGAAATTAGAAACCAAGATGGCAAGATGATGAACAATGTCAAATGAGTTGTATCCATACTCTACAATTGGACGTATGAAACCAAGCTAAGCAAATGGCAAAGGGAGTACTTAGGCTATGAAACTCATAATTCCTGAGTTCAGAATTGTGAAATCTTGTTATCCCACGAAACCTAGTGAAGAAATCATAAATCAGACATAGAAAACTTGTCAGATTATTTCTAATACTTACAATAGAATTGAATGATTGGGGAAAAACTGCCCATGATCAACAAGTCATCAAAATATAGAATAAGTGTTAGGGAATAAGAGATAAAATAATGCGGAATAATCCCTTATAGAATCACAACAGTAGAAACTAATATGCAGAAAATATGAATAGAATCTCACATAAAAGTGCAGAATAAATAACACAACATAGAGAGACAAGATATTAAACGTGGTTTACCCAATTTGGGCTACGTCCACCAAGAATCACTTGCTCAGATTTTATTACAAGCCTCCACTCTTCTCAGTTACAATACCCAGATCTTGTTTGGAGTTATGCTCAACAAACTCTCCCAGAATTCGCACCTGAATTCAAAGCACATACTGCAATACATTTGTTTGTCTATCTATCATATGCATACAGACTCATATAAATAGACAATTGCTTAAGCAGTTTGATACAAAACCATGGGTATCAATTACCATGGGCAAAAACCATGGGTATCAAAACAATGGGCAAAACCCGTGGGTATCAAAACAATGGGTACCGAAAAATCATGGGCCCAAAAATAGCCCATAACGGTTACCCATTACCCATTGGTTAGTAAACCAAACGTGAAAATTTGCTTCGGGGGCTTCACCCCCCAAACCCCCTTGACCCACTTGCCGGCGAGCGGGACCACCATAAAAATACCCGAATATAACACATAGAAGGTGTACCGCACTCTAACATGAAAATAGGCTCCACAAACATAACAATCTCCCACTTAGAGACTGATTTCCACTGAGCAAGATTCTCAACCCTTCATTGTCTATCCACGAAGGCCAACCAAAGCTGAACATAGCTTTAGTTTATCCCTTGTGACCACCTTGGTCATCATGTCTGCAAGATTCTGACTGGTATGAATCTTCTCCAGCTTCAACTTATCTTCTTCCAAAGTTGTCCTCATGAAGTGATATCTCAACTGTATATGCTTTTTCTTGAAGTGGAAAGTAGAGTTCTTAGCTAGGTGTATAGCACTCTGACTATCACTATGCAGCTTACATTCCTTTTTCTTATGCCCCAACTCCTCAAGCAATTGTTGTAACCAAATCATCTCTTTGCTTGCCTCTGTGTCAGCAACATACTCAACCTTTGTGGTTGATAAAGCCACCAGCTTCTGTACTCATGAAATCCAGCTCACTATTGTCCCACCTATAGTGTAAATATAACTTGTCGTGCTCCTGCTGCTGTCAACATCTCTAGCCATGTCTGAATCTACATAACCACGTAAAGTGGTGTCTGATCCACTGTAGCACAAAACTGACCCCATGGTCCCTCTCAAATACTGAAGGATCCACTTTACTGCTTGCCAATGCTCTTTACCTGGATCACTCATAAATCTACTCACATCTCCCACTACAAGGGCAATATTAGGCCTAGTGCACACCATAGCATACATCAAACTGCCGACCGCTAATGAGTAAGGTACCTTGGACATCTGGTTTCTTTCCTACTCTGTCTTGGGACGCTGCTCCTTTGATAATTTAAAATGGCCTACCAAAGGAATCCCAATTGGTTTAGCATCCTACATGTTAAACTTATCCAATACCTTCTTAATGTACTCTTCTTGAGATAAATTTAGCTTTTGTTCCTTCCTATCCCGAGTTATCCTCATACCAAGGATTTTTCTGGCTACCCCCAAATCCTTCATATCAAAGGATTCACTTAGCTGTTTCTTGAGTACTTTTATTTCCTGCATGTTTTTACCTGCAACCAAAATGTCATCAACATACAAACACATGATAATATAACTTCCATCCTCAAATTTCTTTGTATACACGCAATGGTAAGAATGAAATCTAATATAACCTTGCTCCGTCATGAAGATATCAAACTTCTTATACCATTGACATGGAGCTTGTTTCAGGCCATACAAGCTCTTCTTTAGTTTGCACACCATCTCCTCTTTACCTTTGACTTCATATCCTTCTGGCTGCTGCATATATAGGTCCTCCTATAGATCACCATGGAGAAATGCAATCTTTACATCTAACTGTTCTCATTGCAAGTCTTCTGTTGCCACTATTCCAAGAACAGTTCTGATAGAATTCATTTTTACTACAGGAGAAAAAATCTCATCAAAATCTATACCTTTTTTCTATGCAAACCCCTTGACCACTAACCGGGCCTTATATCTTTTCTTTCCTCCTTCATCTTTAACTCTGTACACCCACTTGTTCTGCAATGCTCTTTTGCCTTCTGGTATATTCACCAAATCCAAAGTCTGGTTCTCCATGAGAGACTTATGCTCCTCATCCGTGGCTTGATCCCATTTCTTATTGAAATCTACCTGCATTGCTTCATCAAATATATCTAGCTCTCCACTATCAGTGAGTAATAAATAATAAAGAGAAGGAGAAAAATGTTCAGGTTCTTTTCTTACCCTAGAAGACCTCCTCATTGTAGGAGTTTGGGGTTCCTGTTGAGTATGTTCTTGAACTGATTCATGGGTCACTATCCCATCTGGAAGATCCTCTACCACTACATATTCTTTCTTGGATTCTTCCCTGTTTTCCTGTAATTATTTCTTATACATGACTTTCTCATTAAAGACCACATCCCTAGACTGAATTATTTTCTTTTCCTTAATACTCCAACATTTAAATCAGAAGTCGTCACCACCATAACCAATAAAAGTGCATTTTTTTGAGTTAGCCTCTAGCTTGGTCCTATCATCCTTGTCAATATGAACAAACACCTCACATCCAAAGACTCTAAGAAATGAGTAATCAACTTTCTTATCGTACCAAGCCTCCTCATGTATCCCTCCATCCAAGGCACTTGAGGGTCCTCTATTTATCAAGTACATAGCTGTGCTCACCACTTCTGCCCAAAAATAGAGAGGCAGTCCTGCATGTATCCTCATGCTCCTAGCACATTCCATTATTGTTTTGTTCATCCTTTCTGACACCCCATTCTACTGTGGGGTTCATGTAACCGTCTTTTTCCTGTGGATTCCATTCTTAGAACAATAATTATCAAATTCATTACTACAATAATCCCCTCCATTATCTCACCTAAGAAATTTTTACTTAAGACTTGTTTCATTCTCTACCAAGGCTTTCCATTTAACAAAAGTATCAAATACATCAGATTTGTTTCTAATAAAATAAACCCAAATTTTCCTTGTTGCATCATCAATAAAAGTAACATAATAACTTGAGCCCCCAAGAGATGATACCTAAGCCGACCCCCACACATCATAATGTACCAGCTCTAACTTACTCTCTTTCTTCGAAGGTCCAACCTTGAGAAACCTTACTCGCTTATGTTTCCCATATATGCAGTTCTCACAGAAATCCAAACTTGTTTCTGTATATCTAGGAAAATTCTTATTTATGATGTCCATACCCTTATGGCTCATATGACCGAGCCTATAGTGCCATAATGTTGTTTCTGCATCTAAAGCCACAAGATTACAATCATTAGTACTATCAGTGGTTAAATACAAGGTTCCAACCTTCTTACCTCTTGCCACCACAAGAGCAACCTTGGTAACCTTCCAAGAGTCAGTAGTAAATATCAAATTACAACCATCACTTCCCAATTGCCCCACCAATATCAAATCTCTCCTTAATGTAGGCACATGTCTTACATCCTTCAATAGTCATGTATTCCCATTCTGCATCTTAAGCTAAACAAAACCTTTTCCAACTATACTTCAAGGATTATCATCACCAAGAAAAACATGCCCAAAATCCCCTTGAACATAATCAACAAAATAATGCCTATGTGGAGTAGCATGGAAAGAAACCCCTGAATCTAAAACCCAAGATTCAGTAATATTCTACAAAGAAAGAATCAAAGCATCCTTGCATACATTACCTGATGCCACATTTTCTCCTTGTTTTCTTCCTATTGTTTCTTCTTGTCTCGAAGCTCCCAATAGTCCTTTGCATGCCCAGACTTTCCATAGTGCCAACATACTATCTTGCTTTTGGATTTTGACCTTGCCCGATCCTTTTATTTTCCACAGTTTCCTCTATTCTCGTGTCTCCCTCTAGTTTCCATTGTCAAAGAATTCCTTGAAGTAGAATATTCACTAGAGTTTTTTCTTCACATTTCCTCACTTAGAATCACCCCTATAACATCCTCAAACTTCAACTTTGAGTTAGCAGGAACTGAGTTACTTACCGCCATTACCAGGCTATTCCAACTCTCAGGTAAAGAGCACAAAACTAATAAAGCCCTAACTTCTTCATCAAATTCTAGTGTAACTGAAGCTAGCATATTTACAAATGTATTAAAATCATTTAGATTATCTGCTGTTGAACCATTCTCAGACATCTTCATATTAAACAACTTTTCATTAAAAATATCTTATTAGAGGCAGAGGGTTTTTCATACAACTTCCCTAATGCATCCATCGGTTCTTTTGTAGTCTTTTCCTTTGAAACATTAAATTACCGAAGTTGCAAGACACAGCTGGATCATTCCAAGTGCCTTCCAATCAAAAAAATCCCATTCCACATCTTTCATACTCGAGGGTTTGTTCACCTTCTTAGACAACAAAGTATAAATATCCTTTTGATAAAGGTAATCTTCCATCTGCATCTTCCAAAGACTAAAATTCTACCCGTTGAATTTATCAACCCTAGATCTTCCATCATCTGCCATAGCTCCCACTCAAGCTAAAAACTTTCCCTGTGATTCAACACTTCAACAAACCAAACCAGGCTCTGATACCAATTATTAGGAATTAATTATATCTAATGCGGAATAATTCCTGAGAATCACAATAATAAGAAGTATGAATAGAATTACAGAAATGAAATATGCACAACACGAAGACAATATTTAATGTGGTTCACCCAATGTGGGCTACATCCACCAAGAGCATTTGCTCAAATTTTATTACAATCCAATAGTCTTCACAGTTACAATAATCAGATCTTGTTTGGAGCTGTGCTCAACAAACCCTCCTGAATTTGCACTTGAATTCATACACACTATTCACCTTCACAAAACACACTCATGTAAATCATATTGTATGTCCATCTATTTATAATTACATCAATAGTAGCTGAAGAGGCGGTTTTACAAAACAATGGGTACCGAAAAAAAAAAACATGGTTCCAAAAACAACCCATAACGGTTACCCATTACCCATGGGTTAATAAACCACCCACAAAAATTTTCTTCAGGGGCTTCGCCCCCAAACCCCCTTGACCCACTCACCAGCGATCAAGACCACCATAAAATATCTAAGTGTGACACATGGAAGGTGTACCAAACTCTAACATGAAAACAGGCTCCACAAACATAACATATTTATAGCCTAAGAGATATGGTTGATTAGGGGTTAAGGGATAAATGAGGTTTACAAAATTAACCTTGCTTAAGAGACATGATTTGAATGAGAATAAATTTGATAAGGATTGGATTTGATGGAGCGGGGCTCATGGTTTGAATTATTAGGTAAAATACAAAGGATGTGATGTTGAGTGGGGAGCATGATTGAAAAGGTTAGGTGTAATAGTGAAACCCATGTGGATTACTTTGCACTATTGAATATTTAAATGGGATGTCATCTTTTGAATGCATTTGGGGTTTATAATTATTTAATTTATGGGTGGGGCTCATGAATTAGATAATTTTTGAATATTGATTATTACGTGAGGTGAATAGAATGTTGATTAATTAGGTGAGGTGATGTCAAATATTGATTATTAATCAATGGATCCCATTAATTAATTAATTAAGAGTGAGTAAATAAATGTGTATAATGGAATTTACTCAGATTTAGGGGAAAAGGGAAGTGGGAGGGAAAACTTAAAGAAGGAGAATGAAAGCGAGGGGAAAGAGATGAGCTACACCAAAAACTATTGTCTACATTTTCCCTTTTTTGATTAGTGGTTTGCATTGGGTAAACCGCGAGAAAAAAACAATGAAAATATTAAGTGTTCCCCTTAAACGTGGGATGGATGAGCCAAGGGAAAATGATTAGGAGTTTGACAGAGATAGATGGTAAAGATTGGATGGGTAAAGAAAAGATGAACGAGACACATAACCAAGGTAAGATTCCCCAGGAAAAAAGGATTCAAAGAACAATGAAAAACATGGTTGTGACTCCAATATCACATCGGTAGAGGAAAATTGTAGTCTCAATGAATACATACGATAACATTCTACGGACCAGTGAGTGGGTGAAGATCACAACAATATGGATGTAAACCGTGATGACCAATGGGTCAGAGGAAAATCTCAAAGTATGCACAATTAAATGTGAAAGGTATGCGAAATCCTTCTTCTGTGAAGATTCAAATGAAAATCATGTGTTTTCAAAAGGGAAGAGGATGAAAATATTGATGCCGTAGCACATATCATGAAAATTAAAAAGTGGAAGATGAATGTGTAAATAAAATTCCTCAAAAGGGGGAATGAGTATGGTGACAAATGTGGACATAAAGAGTAGATTGGATCAAAGTGAGAGATAAAATTCTCCAAGAGGGGGGGGGGTGAATAGCTTTAAATAGAGATTTCCTAAAGATGTTTTTATGTCGATAAGAATAGTAAAGTAGAACAAACTTTGATTCATGGAAATGAGGGAAATATTACGATCGATGCTTGCCCAGTGAAAAGTAGAGTAGTCACTTACGAGGGAAAAGGTGATAGTTGATGGCCATCATGTTATCTTCAAAGATGAAAATACCATGGGAAGAAATTATTAGAAATAAATATGATGATGCCCCTATGAGAATACTGATAAGGATAGAAGATGCAACAGAGGTCTCGAAAAGTGAAAAGGTCAATGTTTCAAAGAGGAGAACAAGAATGAGGTGTTATGAAATGGATCAGTGATGGCACATAAACAGAGAAACATCGGAATTGACCATGAATACTAGGTGTGAGGGACGTGTTTAAGGATGTAATGAGAAAGAAAAAAGGGAATGGATAGGAGTGGTTGATTATGAGAAGAGCAAGAAAGGTCAAAGTTTAAGGAGACAAGGGTATGGAATAGAGGGATGAATATGGAGGAGGAGAAAAAAGGAATGAAAGAGGAGGATGATGATAACAAATAAGGAAGGATGGACATGAAAGGAGAAGACAAGAAAATGACATATCAGAGGGTGAAATTATGAAAAAGGGAGAGAGATATTCAAAATGAAGGGAGTGAAGAAGGGTGAAGTAGATGAAGGGAGAGAATATATGGAAAACAAAAGAGATAATAGAGTGAAGAATATTAAAGGGCATAGGTTACTATGAGGAAAACCAAGTTAAAGAATATGAAACTGACTGAATGGAAATGCATGTGGATAGTGAGATGATTAAAATTATGGGACAATGCTAAAGATCCAGGTTATCGATGGGGAAGTAAAAAGGAAGTGCGAGGTAAAATGGGGAAGAACATGATACTGAGGAAGTGAAATAAGAAAAGCATTAGAAAGGAGGAGAGGACAACGAAGAAAATTATGCATAAGGAAGGGAACCAAGAACGGAGATATTCGGTAAAAAGAGAGCAGTATCAGAAACGTAAAGAGAAGCTAGAGAGGAGGAAAGATATTCATTGGAAAATATGTGGAGGTGAATGAGATGAGGATAAGTCGAAAATGAGAAAATAGAGAGAGGGTGTATGATGAAGACATTAAAGAAATTGGCAAGGAAGAATGGAATATGGATAGGTGGTGAAGAAAAAGAGGGGAAGGGATAGAAGAGGTAATGCCAGTCAAGGGATGTTAGAAGAAGTCCACCAACAATGATCAGTAGGGAAGGATGTGATGAAAAGTGAGAAGAGGGAGAGATTAAATGAGGAATGGAAGAGGAAATGCTAATGACATGATGTTAGGATAATTCCACTGATAATGATCAGAGCGCACAGAGGAAGGTAGGAATGAAGAAAACATGGAGGAGGTTAGAAAGAGGGAATAGGGATGCACATAATGGGGATGAGTAATTTTGAGGAGAATTCCAATGATAATTATTATCATGGAAATAGAAGATGATGATGAAAGAATGTTAGGGGAATACTAACAACAATGTCAGATAAACAAGGTGGTATACATGTGGGAGAAATTGAGAAGGTAGAGTGGAAAGGGTAAAGAAAGGAGGGATAATGATTTGTGCAGAGATGAAGGAAAGGATAGGATGTAGTGGATGAGGATGAATGAGGTAAATATGAAGAAACAAGATGTGAAATGAATGGGGAATAAATGATTAAGTAAGATTACCAAGTGAGGGATGATGGAGATGAGAAGTGGGAAAGTAGGAAGAGGTGTTTGCGAGAATGGAAGAGGAGGTGAAAGGATGTGATGATGGGGAATGAATAGAAAATGTGGATGGAGAGAATGTGACGTGATGGGAGAATTCAAGATGACAAATTATTCTTAAGAGGGATTCTTAAGTAAGATCACCATGCTGCATGAGTGGTTAAGTAAGATCGCCAAACTGACAGTAACAATATGGAAGGTGGAAGGAAAGGATGTATTGGGTACATGGGTGGCATGGTTAGTTAGAGTAGATGATTACAACCAGAGGAGAGAGATAGAAGATGAGGGAATATGGTGGGATGTGGAAGGGTCAGATGGAAAATCAACCTTAAGAGGGATTCTTAAGTAAGATTTCTATGCAATGGGGATGGTTAAGTAGGATCACCAAGTTGAAGAAGAATGATGAAAATACTGAGTGATGTATGCCAAAATGGAACAAGAGATGAAAGGAGGTGATAATAAAGTGATAACAAGGAAACAAAGGAGTGTGACATGAGTGGATGTATGAAAATATGTAGTGTAGATAGAGAGTGTAAGTGAAATCCTTAATTGGGATGCTCAAGTTGTGAGAGTGAAGAAGTAGAAGTGATAGGTGGAAGAGAGGCGAAGTGGAAAGAAATTTTTGGTGGTGATTTTCATCTAATGAAAGAGGAGATGGTGAAGGAGTTTAGACAGTGGCAAGATCTTAGGAAGAGGATTTTTCTCAACCAAGATTCCCTAACTGTATGGATAATTAAGTAATAATGTCAACTTGAAAGAGGAAGAGTGAAAAGGGAATCTTCAGAGGAAAGGAAAAGAAGATACACAATGTGGTGAAAGGGGACAAAAAGGTGAGAATGATGATGTGGGGATAAGTGGTGATGAGTGGAAATGAGGAGAAAAGAGAAATGAATTAAAGATATTATTGATCATGGTGGGGGATAAGAAGCTGTAGGATAATGAACTTACCTTGAGAAGGATCCTCAAGTAGGATTCGCAAATTGCAATGGAGATCAAGTAGAACTCCCAAACTGCAAAAGTGTATTTCTGAGAACATGCATGGATATTATGGATAGATATATAATTCTTGGTGTGAAGTTTTATTTTATTTCAATAAAAGATGACACATAATCATAGTAAGGAGGATACAAGGAAGCCATTCTTCGAACTAGATTAGAGGTAAACAAGAATGGGTGCCACTCAAGGCATTACACTTGCAGCCAATAGTAGGTATTAACACATAACTAATGATAGTTAGTTATATCAAAAGACCATGAGGGAAATATGGATGAAATCAGTCCAGAAACCTAATTTCGACACTACAAGGTCCAAGAATATTGGCTAAGTCCCAAAACCCATCTTTCCTTACGCACGCGCACCCTGTGTTATGATAAACCCTACTAGAACCCTACCCTGCATGCCTTCAACCCGTGTTCCCTTCTTCAAACAAGTCCAACATGCCCACGCACCTTATTGTACTTAGCCAATATTCTGGGGCCCAACATCACCCCACACTATGCTTGTTCTCCATCCTCAGAAACAATTCTCTTCAATTAATAAAGAATGGTAGGATCTTAATAGTGGGGGAAAGAATGAAGAATTGAAGAATTGGGAGAAAGAATGTGGAAAATGAAAGAGAAAAAAGATTATTTTTTAAGGAGAGGGAAATCCTTCCCTATTTCTACATCATACTATTCCCAGGCATCAACCTCACTTTGCACTTGCTAATAGAGGTCTCTGACTAAGGAAATCAACTCCTCAAAACTTAATTCCCCCCTTTAGTACTCATTATATCAACAATACCCTCCAAGTATTTTCCAAATTCATCAAGCGCATCCATCTTATGGGTTATCTGAGGGTATAATTATTTTAGCCAACTTTTGATCAAACCTTGCAAGGTCTCGATAACTTCTGACTTCTTTTCTACCTTGGCTAAGATTTTATCTCTTTCTGCCTTGTTCCCCTTATTATTTTCTTGAAACTTCTTGAGTTCCATTCCATGTGTGGCAACCAGGATTCTTGCCACTCTATCTCTATTAGCACAGTTGTTATATGCAACTTCAACAAATTGTGTGATGGGATTTACCTTTGCAAGGAGTTTGGTATATCGAGAAAAAATCTTGATAACTTTCAGCTTCTCCTCATTTTCTTGGTGCGCCAACACTTCTTCTGTATTCTATAAGGAAAGTTTCCACCTTTCCATCATGAGGATGCGGGTCAAATCCTCCAGACACTAAAAATTTCATTTATATTTTTTCTTGGGTGGTGCTAGGTCAGGATTATTTAAAATAATAACACCCATAATCATTTCAATTTTATTGTGTAGCTCAAGAACCCTTTCTTTCTCCTATTTCAGTTCACGCTTTAACTGCATGCTGATAAGCTCTTTTTGCTTCAAGTTCTTTCTCTACTCAACAAGATCCTTATTTTCCTTCTCCAATTCCTCCTCCAGGAATCTCACTCTCTCATTCCTTCCGAATATTTTGGCCTCAATCTCAACTAAAACTTTGTTGAGCACGTTCCAAACCTACTCATCAAACAATTGTTGAGTGTTCACCAAGGGATTTATTCCTTTTGTTTCTTGCACCTTCATCAATGCTTCCTAACTTACTTTGAACGTAGGATCATCCACATGGGACTCGAACTCCCAAGATAACATCTTCCTAGTTCAGGGATATGCGCCTTCTTCATCAAACGAAGTCATAGCTAGGAGTTGTTCTATTAGTACGGTGATTTTAAAGTGCATGCGTAACACCTTTCTTGGATCATTAATGTATTCCATTCCTTTCCCTTTTCCTACCACTACACCCTTCCCACCTTTTCACACAACCTTTAGTAAACTTACCGTGAAATTGGGATTCCCACCCATGCTATCATATTCTTTCCCAACACTTTCTTCTTCTATTTCCTTCAAAACTTCATCTACGCTTCGCTCCAAATCCTACTCCACCAAATCCTTAATGATGATCACCACTTCTCTCTCCATGGATTTTTCCAGTTGTTCCTTGGTGAGGTTTGTGGTTCCCTGATTTTTGGTGCTTACCTCTTTGATCACTCCCTTCCAATGATATTATACTTCCTCCTCCTCATTATATTCTTCATATTTCTCCTCCTCAGAGTCATGTAAATTATATACCAGATGGTCTTGACCTCCATCTGACACATCATCATCCCTGTCGCTAATGTAGCCATCTAGGCTCTCTGTTTCCTCTGATTCTTCCTTTTTTTCCATCTTCTGCTTCTTCCTAACTGGTGATTCTAGTATAGGAGATTCTTCCTTCTCCTTCTCCTTAATAGGCGACGTCTTCCTTGGTGATTCTTAATGTGTGAGGGGTCCTTCATGCTCTGACACCTCTTCCTCTATGGTCTTCTCCTTGAATGGGGACTTCTTCCTGTGAACGTAATTGCTAGGATTCGCGACTACTTCCGATGTGCCCACCGATTGTGTAGTTTACACACTTGGTGCCTTATTCTCCTGCACCTCTTCTCTTTCGCTCTTCTTCAGTGTGGCATTTTTCTGACCTACAAGGTAATTTAGAATGGATACATCACTCTCTATATAGGATCCTTTCTCAAAATTAGGCCTTATGCATAGATATACCCTGGCTGCAACCCTTCCGAAGATCAGCAACATTATCAACTTCATCATTTGTACTTCATGAGAGACATATTTCTCCACATATGCATGCTTATTAGGGTATATGTGCTTTTTGCATAGCTCACAGTGGTCTTGGTCTAACTCAATAAGGTCAAAACTTAGCCTTTTAGCCTCCTTGAACCGATTGACCTCTGCTTGGAAGTATTGTGTGGTGAAGGAGAAGGGTATCTTGCACCACGGGATCTTAGTCCCATTTGTCAATGTAAACCTGCCAATGCAGAAATGGTGGTAAACTAAAAACTCTTCCTCTCCATCCATGAGTGTGGGTAACTGCTCAGGGATCCTCCTTTCTGCCTCAAATGCATTGTGCATTCACTTGTACCACTTTTCTAGGCACACCTTGTGAGTAGATGTCATGGTTTCACAAGTGTACTTATCAAATATTTTCATGGGTGAGGGATCCTCTTTTGGATACTCCCAAATGAACTTTTCTAGCCCATCTGATACTTCAATATCTGAGAATATGATGATGGGGATGACATTTCTGAATAGTATCTTTTCCCCTTCCAGTGCGCTGCTTATGATCTCATCTGCAATGAAGGTGGACAAGTTATAGATGGTCCATTCCAAGATCTTTCAGCATACATTTAACCATGCCTTGTTTACTTACGTCCATATTTCTTGGTCATTAAGCTTGGTGACCAAGCGTACGACCATCCTCATAATAGGGTCTGGAATTTTTGTGACGTCAAAGTACTGCAAGCCCTTTTTGTAGTCATAAGTTGCTATTGTTTCCTTGATAGCCTCCTTATCACTTAAATCATCATCTATGAATTCTCCTTCACAACTCAGGCCAGTGAATTTTGATATCAATTGTGGTGTTATGTGCATCTTGTGGCCTGTAAAGTAGAAATGGTCTTCATGTACACACAACATCAACCACTAATATAACTACTCAGGATTGCCAAAATAAGGTAACTTATACAGTTGCAATAGCACTGCCTTTTCAAACTTTACCTTCACCTTGTCGCTATATATTGGAATTCCATATGGTTTCCTCTTGTTAGTTGGATGAACAAACTCCAATGCCATTTATTTCTTTGTAGTGCTTGTGTGATGGTTGTAATTGCTTATGGACATTTTTCTCAAGTGCGATACCCACTAATTTCCTAGTAACACTCCATCTGGGTACTGCATTTATGCATACCATTCCTCATTGGAGATAGTGATGGAAGTGGTTTGTTTCTATTTTCACTTGCCCTTTTATTTCTTTGGTTAAATGGTCACCTTATTCGGTGTCATTCTTCTTGTTGGGTTAAAATTTAAAAATCCTTTCTCTTCTCTACTACTTTGTTCAATTCTAAAGCTTAAGCCCATGAAGAAATCCTTCTCTCTCTGTGCCCTAGCTGCCAAACCCTAACTAGGAAAACCTTCCACAAGATGGCGCAGTACAAACTAATTCTCTCCATGCCTGTGTATTCCTTCCACTATGGTCTGCAGATCTACTCTGGTCACGTACTTAGATTTATAGGATTATTCTTCCTTTGCACAAATCTCTATGGATTCCCTAGTTCGCAAGAGTGCTTCAACTTTGTAATAGCAAGGTAAAATAATGACTTGTCCAACCTCATATTTATATTTTTTGCTCCTCTCTAGCAATAAATGCTATTCAACCTACCAATGTACTTAGCATTAAATGTGAATTTTTCCACTAGGCTGACTTTAAGCACCCTTACCCACACACCTAATCCTACACGAAAAACCTTCTACAACCTTTTGGCATGCAAAAATAAAATCTGACCGAAGACTCTTATGTGCGTGTCTACAGCGCCAAAGGCACTTATTCCATCCTTTACCTAATTTTTTCCCTTACCTCCCTCATGTTTTTCCCGTGCTCTTCATTCTTTATACGTGGTTTTTTTACAGCCTCCTTGACACCATAATTCATTATCCACCATTTCCCCACATGCTTCCTCAATATTACATGCTTCCTTCTACAGGGACACTAAAATTTTACTACTGGCCTATAATTTACTTTGCACTACTACACCCCACACTGAAAAAAATGTGTGGTCCTCTATGTATACACAAATTTAGAAAATAATGTGGTTATTGGTGCATGAGGCATGAAATAAAACAAAAATAAAGGAACCACAACGAGAAAGGGAAACACAAGAAAATAAAAATCATAAAGGTAAATTATAAGATAACTAGAAATACTTCCTTATTTACAAACACCAAGAAGAATTATTTATAGTGGGGCTTCAACCTAATCCCATTGAAATGACCTGGTAATCTTGTCCCATCTAGAAATTATAACTGACAAGTGCCTGAATCAAGGATGTACAAGATGATGTAAGGTCCTAGCCAATGTAATTTAAACTTTCTTGGATGGTGCATAAACTTGAAATCATACAACAACACCATCTGCCCAACCTCAAATTTCTTGTTCTTGATATGCCGATCATGTCATGCCTTTTATCTTTCCTTTTCTATCTTCTAAATCCATCTAGCAAGTGATCTCCTTTTATTGAACTGCATCAAATTATAAATCCTCTCTTCTAGTTCTTTTTAATCATCTAAACCTCTTACGCACGCTATACGTAGCGATGGTAACATGAATTCAACCAATAAAAAAAATTCCACACTAAACACCAATTGAAATAGCATGACCTTGTTTAACCTATTACAGGTTATCATGTACACCCATAGAATGGATGATACTTTGTCATCCCAATCTTGTCTTCTAATGTCAATTATATTGGTCAACGTGTGACTTAGTATTTTTTAAAATGGTTCCATAGTTCTATTTTTTTGTGGATGATATGGGTGGTTTTGTTATGGGCCACCATAAATTCTGCTAACAAAATCCTGACCATTTAATTTAGAAAGTACGTACCCTTATCAATTGTTAAACTCAAAGGACATATGTACCTGCTGATTATGTTCTCCCATAAAAATCTAGTAGATGTCGTTGTAATGTGATCCTTCATAGGTGGTGCCTATGCCCATATTGTCAGGTAATCAATGCAAGTAATGATATACCATGAACCAGTCCTTCAAGAAGTTGGAAAAATTGGCCCTACAAAGTCAAATACCCATTTTTCAAATGGTTCAGCGCTAGCTATTAGTTGCAAGGGCATTTCATCCCTTATTCTAGGTTTTCCAAGGCATTGGTAATGGTCACAGCCCTTGAAAAACTCAATATAATCCTGGTATATGATTTCCCATTAGATCCCTGAGAGTAAAATCTTTCGTGCGGTTGTATTTCCCACATAGTGTCCTCCTGCAATCCCACCATGCACCTCCTCCATAATAGCAATGCGCTCATGTTCTAGCACGAATCAGCACAGAACGTCATCACGACCTAAATTGTACAAATCTTCATAAATCAACATGTAAGGTGCAGTGCATATATCTAATTATTTCCTCTCCAAAGCCTTCATCCCTTCTAGCGCCACACCTATTTTGAGAAACAATGTGATGTCTTTCAATTTCGAGGGTGTGCACCACAACCTAAATAGTTTCTCATCTAGCATTACATCCTCAATGCTTTGCACATCCTCCCCAAAGTCAATCCTTGATAAGTGATCAAGTCCATAATTACTCTTCCTTGGTTTTAATATCACGGAAAAATCAAATTCATAAAAAAAGGACCCAATGAAATATGCACCCTTGCAAAATAGGCTTGTTGACTAATTACTTCAATGCCATGTGGTCCATGTAGAATATAAATGGTGTTTCCAATAGATACTACTTGAACTTATGGAGTGCGTAGATCATAGACAATGCTTCGCACTCAGTAGTTGTGTAATTTTGTTCTGTTGGTGTCAACTTCCTACTTGCAAAACATAAGGGGTGATAAAAAATCCCCTCACTAGGTTGTTCTAGTACTACTCCTATGGCTATCCCTGAGGCATCAACATAAAAATTGAAAGGATTATCCCGTGAAGGAAAACATATTGTGGGCATCGTGACAAGCCTATCCTTCAAAGTTTCAAACAATTTTTTTTGTGCCTCTCCCCTATGAAAGGCACTCTTATGTTTTATCAATTCCTCCAAGGGCGTGGAGATCTTGTCATACCCCTTGATGAATTTCTTGTAGTACTATGTATGTCCAAGGAATCCATACATTGTGCTTTGACTAGTAGGCTCCCCTAATCCCACAATAAGTGCAACTTTGGTGATATCTACTAGTAATCCTTCCATACATATAATATGTCCTAACAATGTTCCAAATGGGGTAGGAAAGACACATTTCTTAATGTTGAGGGATATCCTCAACTGTCGACATCTCTCAAACATCATCCTCAAATTGTCACAATGGTCTTTCACTAACCCATAGGTAGTCCAGTCATCCAGGTAAACTTGAAGAAATTTATGGATGAAGTCTTGAAATGCTTGTATCACAATGCGAGAGAACATAACAAGCACATTCTTCAATCCAAAAGGAATACCCGCGTACGCAAAACTTCCCCATTCAGTGGAAAAAGTTGTCTTTCTTTGGTCTTCCTTTGCAATCTTGGAGGAATGATCTAAGGGTATGAGTATCTACTCATTGGTAGATATACTAACCATATAATGGACGTAAGTGCAATACAGTAAGGGTTTTTATCTCTAGTTTACCACCAAGGGAGGGAATACATTAAAGTTATAATAGGATGAGATGATAGCTTGTAAAGGATTAAATGTGATAGACAAGAAGGAAATAAAACTATGTCCTTAAGGAAGTGAAAAGATGACCACAACGGTGGATTTTAATGAAAATAAATGGTGCCTCAAGAGAGACACAAATATGGCCACAATGGTGAACATTGATAAGAAAGTAAGAAAAAAATGGTCCCTCAATGGAAGGACAAACATGGCCTCAAAGGAGGACTTTAATGGAAATAAATTCTCCCTCAATGGAAGGACAAATATGACCTTAAAGGAGTACTTTGATGAAGGTTGAAAGATGGTGCCCCAAAAGAGGCACGAATATGGAACACCAAAGGAGGGGAAACATATGGCCAAAACAATGGAATTAAAATGAAAAACATGGTCCCTCAAGGGAGAGATGAATATGGCCACAAAAGTAGACTTAAAATGAGATGAAGATTTGGACAAGATTAATTTATATTAGATAGATTTGGATGATCTTAATAAAACAATGTCAAGGGGTGAAGGCCCCCAATGTAAAGGGAATTGTTTTGATAGTTAATGTGGATGATATGATTAAGGACAAGGGGAGGCTTCTCCCCAAATAAAAGAGATTATATCACTCTGGATGAATTAGATGTTGATGAGGTAATGGATTTTGAAAGAGTTTAGATGAGATTGGATTGAACTTGGATTGGATAGATGGTCGGAGACAAAAATGATGATTGATAAGATAAACAATATTTATGAATAATGAAGGACCTTATGTAGGAGGAATGTCATGTGTAGGAGGGGTGTTAAGGCATGATGTGGATGGAGGAATCGTGGGAAACCCGATGGATGGTATACAGATTAGATTAGATGTAGATGGAGAAGGATGTTTCTCCTGAATGAGGAAATAGTCCTTCTCAATAAGGTTATGGATGATGGTATGAAAGGCCTTACAATGTTCAGTGTCATGGCCCAGGGTGCGATGATAAGAAAAAATGAAATTGGGATTGAACCATGATGGATTTGGAGCATAGGGATTAAAGGCTTTAATGGGAGGAATCGTGATGGAAAATATTTGAATTAAATTTCAAAGGACGTTTGTATAGGACTCAATCAAAGTGTTAAAAGGAAGATAATTCTTATGATTTTTTGGCTTGGAATCAGGTATGGATGTAGATTGGATGGCTTAATTAGATTTCTCAAAAAATGAATAAAATTTAATTTGATAATTGTATTATTTGGATATGGATTTATCTTTATGAGGTGTATTAGATGAAGGGAGTGACCTAGATATTATGACATTGAATTGTTGAAAAGAGGGAAGACATGAATTTTTATGAGAATGCATAGGAGAGTGTTGGGGATGTTTTCCACGAGGCTTAGACGTTGATGAAGAAAATTCACCTTTGTAAGAGATGATAATAATCTCAATTGGAGGATCTAAAGGTGGTGGCGTAGGTGCAGATATTGATGGAGAAAGAGTAATAAAACATGAAGAGGATATTAATGGAGAAATAGGTGTTTGTATGATGTGATCAATGAGATCTATATGAGATGTGGATTTTTTAGGTTTTGGTTTGGTCAATGTGGAAATAATATATTTTGTAGAGGGAGAGTGGATCCCTATTTTTTTTTGTCTCAAGTGGAGTTGTGTGATGCCCATTAAAAACAACCCACATGAGACCCATGAACAACCTAGGTTTAGTTAGAAAATTATGGAATATTTTTTTTTGATTAGGAGTTAATGACCAAAGTCACAAGGGAAATTAAATTCAACTGATAAATTATCCCATAATAATATTACAATTTCCACATATAAAAGAACTAATGTAATAAGTCCACACCTAGCTCAAATATCCTTAGGGATTAATTTAATCATTGATTATATTGACATTAAGCTAAATATTTCCTTATTATAATTTTAGGGTTAAGGGACCAGAACAATTAAATACCAAAGGTATTTACTTCCACCAGATCAAAGACAAAAGTAGGGATTAATTACAGTGAGAAAGGGAATATATATTTAAAATCAACAGAGTAAGGTCTCACTTACCCACTCCCAAAACTTGATTAGGAGTGTCTATAACCAAGTTGTAAGGCAACAACTACCACTAACAGATTCCTGAGAAAAAAAACCCACTAGAACAAAATTTTATTTTATTACAATTATCAGAGGTCACAAGGTCCAAACTTTAGGGTTAGAAGTTTCAGATAGGTTCAGGGGGTAAAATATCACCATCCCCATTCTCTAATAGGCTCAAAGATTCAACTTTATTTTTCTCACCGTTAATGCATTTAAAAATTCCATAAATCATTCCCATTGGATATAAAATTTTCTCACCTTTCCAATGATATAAAGAAGTCCTCCTAACTCCTTGTGAAACTCTAGTTATGGACCAACGGAGCTTAGGGGTCAAATTTTCCCAAAGGGAACATGTGTCAAGAGGGGAAGGAAACCCATTTCTCGGGTTGGCGGGTCGCGGGGTGGTATTTGAAATTTTTCCATGTACAGGGAAAAGTTCACCTTTTTTCCCGTGCCTTTGCTATATTGTTAGATGACACGTGGCGTTTAACGAACCAATGCGGGGGAGAGGTTCGGGAAGGGCGGGGCAGCGGAAGTTAAATGGAAATTTTTCCAAAGGGGAAGAAAGAGCCACTTGGTGTCCATGCACCCACGGGTCCACGAGAGACACGTGGAACTCCAAAATTCATACGGGGAGAAGGGAGAGTTACGGGTGCAGTGGTAGGGTATGTTGGCAAAATTTTCCAAAGGGGAGGGAAAAGGGAAGATGGTGCATGGGGGTCCACGTGCCCGCTGAGAGGTCTCCTCCGAGGCAGGGAAAGAGTGCGGCGCCACAGAAAAATTTAAGAAATTTTTCCAAAACAAAATTTTAAAAACAAAAGGGTTCCCCCCCCCCTCGCTGTCACCCCTAAGGTGCCACTTGGCATCCTATGATTGGCTGTGGGCCGATGGGGAAAATTTAAAAAAAAATTCCCAAAATAAAATAAAATAAATTTTTTTGCTAAGGATTTTCAAAGGGAAACTTTCATGCCGTGGGCCCACCAAGGAAAATTTTCCCACCAATGAAGGAAAATTTCAAAGGGCCATAATTTTTTCTAGATAGCTCAATTTTGGGCAAACAAGGAATTTCTTGAAATCTATCGATGCCCTCTTTGCATAGGGATCGCTAATTTTATATTTTGATCAAGTTTAAGGGGTCAATTTTTTTTTTAATATTGGCAAATAGTTTTTTGAAAGGGACTATACCCTTGAATACAAAAGAAGGCCTGAAAGCCGGAATAAGAGTGAGAAATAGAGCTGATGGAACAAAGTCCAAGTATTACAATGAAGTTCTACGTAGCCCAGAAATAGCTACACAAACGAGACATAACAGCAAAACAAAAGCAAAAAAACAGTAAGCCGACTGCCAAGAAACAAAAAAAATAACAACTAAAAGCAGCAGAAGCATCCAGGACTACTTCTTGCCAGCTTTATCGATACTGATCTTGACTCTTTTCCAGGCATGAAACATACCCAAAGCAGTCATGTGGGCAGCATCCGTCTTATCGAGCTCCTCGATGGTTCTTTTGCTCTCTTTTTCATTTCCCCAAAGTGCGGCCGGGACACCGCTGAGGTTGGAAACACTTTTGGCATGACCCTCGATGAACTCCTCGATGGCCCTAAAGGCAGCAATGTTGTAATCATGTCTAGTCTTAGCCTTCCCTAGGTGGGAGTCTAAGGAGGTCAGCTTCTTGTATATGTCTTCAATCTGACTGTTATCAAAACTCCCTTCCCCCTCCATGCTTTTCTTACCTTTTTGCTTAGCTAGGTTTTTGACCTCATCCTTCAGTAATTTTATCTCAGCCTCTAAGGCCTCCAGCCTCTTAGAAGAGCTATCCATCTGTACTTTCCGGGGACTGGCACTACTAATGTTCAGCAAGTCACGTGCAATGTCAAGTTCAATAGGTTCCTTCCCCACAACAAGAGTCTCAAGGTTGAGTCTCCTGGAAGCCCTGGTGATTGGTCTTTTAGAGGTAGAGGCGAGGTGGGTGATAGGAGCAGCAACAGGAGGAATTGAAGGAGAAACTTGTGCAGCCGGCATGGGGGTAGCAGCACTGGTGGCAGGGGCAGCAGCAAGGGAAGCAGGGGAAACAGGACTGGCAGCATCAGAGCCCATCAAAGGGGGAGCCGGGCTAGGAGAGGAAGGAAGACCAGGGTACTTAAGAAGGCAGCATTTGTGAATTAACAAAATAATCCCTTGATGCAAGGGAACCGCCCGGGTGTGCTTCTGGAACTCCAAAATGGAGCGCTCAAGGGAGTTTAACAGATAATGAGGGAAGCAAACCAATCTATTCCTACGGAAGTGGTTTAAAAAGATGAGATGCTTAGCAGGGACAGTGACAAACCTACCTTCCAAGGAGATGAATCGAATCATCATGCGAGTGACTTCATCATAGGGTGATGGAATTGAGCTAACAAGCAGACCCGCTGTGCTAAATATGAGCTTCTCATCTTCCTCCACAAATCTTCTTTCCTCAGCTTCTTTGATAACCCTTTTGTTGAAGAAGCAGTACCCTTCCAAGCTGAGGCCGGTCGCTTCAGCAATGAGATATTCATTGACAAGTATCTTTTGTCCCCCATAGTCGACAGTCCTCTCTTTCCACTCCTTAGCAAAGCATACAGAAATGCTTTGATCATGTCCCTGCACCCTATCAACAAAGTTGGTGAAGCCGCCTATGCTGAGAATGTTCCAAAGCTCAGTGTTTTCCTTCCAGTTGGGGTCCGCGCATGGCTCAATTTGACAGGGAGGTCCTCCCATCTTCTCTGTGGTATACTGGTTACAAAAATTTCTCAAATGTCTCTGAGTGTGAAGAACAGTCCGTTTCTTGCTGTTGAAGGTCGCATAAGACTGGGAACCATAGTCATTGGTCTTCTCACGAACGGCTGCGTAACTGCTGAACTGAGCCTGCGGGAAGTCGCGTGTGATAACCCTTTCCCTGTCAAAAATCACATTGCATTTATCATTGGTTTTCGTGGAGCTTAGCATCCGGATATCAACAGCTGTTATACCTCCCGCGTGCGCGATTTTCAAATCTAGATAACTCCACTTGAAGTTCCCTAAATAATTCTTGCTATCTTTTGAAATTGATATTATTTGCCTCGCCATATTCATTAAAGCAGCATGTGTGAAATTATTAATGATTCTGATCTTCCTCCAAAGATTAAGGCTCATCTCTAGGGATTGCTTGCTTATGAAGGTCCGCATGGATGCTGTTGTGAAGCTGATTAGGGATACTATCATTATCCCAAATGGTGAAATTGATATTAATTCCATAATTGGCCAGTGCATCCGCCAATTTATTGCCCTCCTTGTAAGTATGTATGATTCTGATGCTATTGAAGGTGTGACTGATGCTTATGGATTCAGAGATAAAATCTTTAATACTCCAACTGGGAGATGAGGACTGATTAAGAAGTTTAATGATATTAAGGGAGTCCCCTTCAACAACAAGGTTCTAAATATTTTGAGCCCGTGCAATTCTCAAGCCCCAGAGAGCAGATAATGCTTCGGCAAAATGATTGGTTTGAATTCCCATTTTTCCAGCATATGCAGCAATCAAATTACCTTTGTGGTCCCGTATTGCTCCTCCTGCTGCTGTCCTAGGGTTTCCCTTAGAGGCGCCATCAAAGTTCAGCTTGTACCAATTAGAGTCAGGAGGATGCCATTTAATTGAAGATCTATCTACACTATTCCCAGGGTTGCTCCAATTTCCAATCTGCTAATTAGATAAGATGTGTTCTTCATTCTCAAGATAACACTTGTTATTGGGAGGTTTAAATCTGGCCATGTCCTCTTTGATACCTTGAGAAATTTTGTCAATACTGAGTTTATAATTTTGCTTCTTATTTCTGAAAATGATATTATTTCTATCCTTCCAAATCCTCCAGATTAAATGTGGGATGGCTAATTTCCATATTCTTTTGATAACACAATGTCTGAATGGTGGGTTCCATTGATTCCATAGCTGATTAAGATCCTTCGGCAACACCCAAAGAGCTTCGAATTTAGAAAGGACAAAGTTCCAAATTCTATTGGCATAATCACGATGTATGAACAGATGACTAATGTCTTCATAGTCATTCCTACAAAGGTGACACCAATTAGGAATTATAAATCCTCTTCTCATCAAATTGTCAGTGGTGAGAATTCTACCTCTGATGGCCAGTCAAAGAAAGAAATTTATTTTGGGGGTTAACTCAGGCATCCAGATCTTGTTCCAGTTTAAGGGGTCAATTTTACAAAAACGTTTTGCAGGCTTTTAAAAGCCAACTGGTAAATTTTAACTTATCAATTTTGTTCAATTTATTCTCCTCCTTCACTCAACATTCCAAACAGACATGGAGGATTGTTCTAGGAAGGGTTTAATATGTTTTAGGGAGGTAATTTCACTTGTTTAATTTCCAATTTGAGTATTTTTTCCAACAATTGACATAAAAACACTGCAAATTGACTTTGAAAGGTTTGAGTATGATTTTGTAATGTTTTAAATGTTTCCTTGATAGTTTCTATGCCAATTTGAGTTCCTTAATAATACAACTTGCTAAATTTTAACATTTCCAAGTTGTTTATAATGTGCAGGCCTGAACTGTACATTCTGATTAAATTTATTGCTAGTTTTAAATTTACAACAGAGATCTATTTCTTTTAAATCTGTATATAAATTTTATCATTCAAGTGTGTCATTTCATTTCTAAACTAATCCAATACATTTAGTTGTTTATAAACAAACCATTTCAAGCTAAATTGTAAGGTCTGATTTACAATTTAATATATTTCCAAAAGAGACAAGCAATATACTTCCTACATACGTATTTATTTCTTTCAAATAGAGATTTAACTATCACTTTTCCATATAATGAAACATTGAATTCAATCCAACAATGCATATGAGAGAATATCTTGCAATACTTTATTAATTACAATTATATACTTTACATCTTTCAGTGTTTGAATGCAATAACAACATTTTATTTATTTCTTTCCAATAACAGAACATAATATAAACATCCTTCATAATTCGAATATATACTTCCATAATCAATTACAACATCTTTTCTTCACAAGTATACAATACACTTTTCATCCACATCATAGTGGGAAAGGTTACAACAAAATATATTTTCAAGGGGCTGGAAAACCTATCCTCTTCTACTCCTGAACAACAACATATAAGTTTTCTTTTTCTTCCAATTTGATCACAACAAAAGTGGGGGAAAGGAAATGCTCTCCACCCAACCAAGACATCCAATGAAAGGAGAATCCTTCCTTCATCATTGGCCCCGAAGCCCCAACCAAAACATAATAAGAGGTGTGATTAAACACATGGAAACAACTTAGCATCCACAACATACAAAATTCTTTCAACATGCATAATTCACATAAAATACAGTCCACACAGAAAAATAGCAGTTTACAACTAAATTTGAAAAAAGTCAAAACAAAACTTAAGCTTGAACATGCAAGAAAAAGGAGCAAGGTCTATGGGGGAAGCTTCTTATGCCTCCCAAATGGGAATTGGGCATCCACCAAAAACAAACCGCCAATAAAATTCACCTCACATATCCTTATGCCCCCCACAATCCCTCCTTATGCCCCCCACAAATTTCCTTATGCCCCCCACAAAGTAAGAAATGCAAGCTATTTCTTTTCCATGGTGGATCCCAAACCAAAACTCCCTCCAAAAAATTATGATGCCAATGGCATTCCCTTATGCCCCCCCACATGGATTCCCCATAGCCTTCTCCTACACCATTCCTATGGTAGTCTACCCAACCAACCAATAATTAAATCAAAACATGCACCATTCACACAACACAACAAGAAATTAACAATGGCATAAAAGAAGAGTTAAACTCCTACCTCTCCATGGTAACTTTTGTTTCCAATAACAAGATTTCAATGCCAAAAACACAGTCCCAAAATAGGAATCTCCAAGCATGCAAATTTTCTCCAAATTCCTTCCAAAAGCAAAGCTCTCCAACACAAGAAAATGCAGCCCCCAAAGAAGTTTGCAAAATGATTCAACAACAAAAAACAAACAAGTGAAGAGTTTCAATTTTATAGAAGAGGGAAGAGAAGAGGATGATGTGGAATCCATGTAGGATGGCACATCACACATCCTCAAACTCAAACACAAAATTCAACATTTCATTCTCCCAAGCACAATAAAGAGGTGGGTGAAAATATGACAATTTACTTGCACACTCCAAAAATCCCACACCCCAAAGGACTACAAAATTAAATAAAAATGTAAGAGAGTGCAATCAAAACTTGCAACATGATTAATAAAATGCATTATAAAAGTCTACAATCAGCTCTTCCAACCATAAGATATGGTTGGTATATTAATTTTAGAGGCATGGTACAAGTTTTACTTGTCCCACAAGCCTCCAAAAATAGCCCCCAAGGACAAATTCGAATTTCCAAGGAGGCGGAGTATTTCATACTCTAAAAAATGATTTACACAATTCTTACACAAACTTACACATCACTTACATATTAAATACAAAGATCCAACAACTTTCTATAATTACTTTCCCATATCCTAATATGACCTATTTAAATTTTAACCATCTGATTTCTCACATTAATCTATCATAATATTAATTAAATAGAGGAGAGGAACACATCACCATATAAAATACTTACAAAAATAAAGAAAAAGTAACCATATTAATAAAATAAACAAACCCATGGTGACATGTAAAGGAAATCTCCCCCATGGGAATCCCTAACAAAATACATACACACACACACACACAAAATATGTTGTCATGGTGACTTTGTCAAATTTACCTAGAATTCCATTGTGGTTCGTCTCCAATCGGCCAATGTTTTTTGTGATTTTTTAACCTGCAAAACACAATTACCTTCTTCGGCCTTATGGCCATATCAGAATGTCCAAATTTAATATAATATAATTTTAAAATCATCAATATATATATATATATGAATCACAACAACATCCAGACAATCAACAATATCACTTACAATTTCATTAACAAATATAGAATCATCAATTTTAAATTCAATTTTCTCGGCCTATTTAATATATCCAAATATCACATGTCCTAACAACATCCATATATATAGTATATATATAACCATGTACAACAATATGTCAACATCTACATAAAATTTCTTCAACAATCATCATATATCATATATGAATCAGATTCAGCAGTAATCCATGGATCTAACATCTAACATCATACTAAATCAAAACTATAAATAATGCCCATAATGAAAGTCAACAGTATCAAGATCATTAGTAAAAGGTGCTAAAGGGAAGTGGGAACTACATCCCCCTCCCCTAAAAATCGACTTCCTCCTCGAAGTCATAGGAGAAGAGAGACAGGGATAGCTACAACAGAAAAAGGATCACTCCCATTATGGTGTTTTTTGCATCAAACAAATGTGAATCCACATAATCCTAAGTTTTGTCTAATGTAATTCAGCAGAAGAAGGGAGATTGTAAGGGATGAGTTATAAAATTTCTGCATGCAAGGTTATGAACATTTAAATTTAAGGAGTAACTTTACACTGTCAAACAAGATACAACACATAACAATATAACAAGGAGAGTTACAAAATATCATTAAGAGTAACCACCAAGTAGAGGAATAATAAGGAGAATTCCATGAGTTTGACAAATACCACATAGTTTCCCAAGGAATACAACATACTATAGTAACAAAAATTGAGGTTTCCACTAGGGTTAAATTATGCTTTCATAGTTTGATTTTTAGACAAGGCTAGTAGAATCATCCATGGCCAATTTTTTGTATGAGAGACATGTTTACTCAAGGTCTCACAATTTGAGGATCACAGAGGATGAGGTTGATCCACAAGGAAGGACACCCAAATCAGCAACACATTTTAAACAATTAAGGAACTATTCCCGGAAAGCACTTTTATAATCTCAAGAGGGTACAAATAACTTTTCATGGTAATACAAGTAGATGTCAAGACCACAAGTTTTCCTATAGTTTGATTTTTACACTTTTGTTGTAACAATCAAACACACCAAATAACCAATCCAAAGATGTCAACCGTTTAGCAAAAGAAATATATATATATATATATATCCCCTAGCAACCGGCATATGAATAAATCCAGTTGTGATATAAGGTATGGTACTTGTATGTACATATATATATATATATATCTCCCTTAGCAACCGGCATATGAATATAAGTACCATACCTTATAGATCACAAGTGGGATTTATTTATCTTATTTCCTACTTAAGATTGGAAGTAACCATAAAGAGGGCACAAGAAACACCAAGGACTACTCAAGGCTCGCTAGGGAGAAGAAAAAGCAAGACGGGATCCACTAAAAAATTCAAGGGTGCATCATATAAAAAGTGAATAACATCATTTTGCACTTTCCATCCTAATGGAAAAGCGGGAAACAATGAACAAGGTGACCCAAGAAAAAAAATATGAAGAAAGAATACTTTCTGAAGTTATTTTTTATCCTTAAAATATGTTGCCTTAAAATTATAATAACTTAGGTCTCCAAGGACAAAACAACATGCAAGGGGGTTGCTTCTCAAAACAATAGATAAGTCTCAATAAAAAAGGACCACAACTCACATTCCTTGATCTACGGACGATAAGGGTATGATGACCCAAAACTGCCACTAAAACTCCCATAATAAAGGAACATACATCCATGGTCAAGAATTAATAAGTAACTAGAACACATTACTATCCATCTGGGGTTTCATAGTTTTAGGTAGGTAATAGAACTATAGGTTCAACTATACATTGTAGTCAATACACATAAATCTTAATTATTTTATATCTCAACTAATTAATTCAAAATTTGTAGTTTCTCTTCTTAAGAACATACCTTTCATGTTTCCTTTGTTACAAACTTCCTTTTAATATAACATCACCAGTTTATGTTATAAAGAGCACCACCAAGGTGAGCCTGATGTCTTACCATCTTGTATAGGTAGAGAGGACATTTATTTTACTCCAAAGGAAGGTGTATGGACAAGGTTTCCTTTCTATTATTCTACATGGTTTTTACTTCTTCTACTAATCTATCAAGGGTATAACAAGGATCGCTTCCCTTTTTCTATGTTCCAATTTATTTGTTAAAGTTTCAAGGTCAAGTCTCCTTAATTATAGTTTTATGGCATTTGGGTTGAGTCATCTTATCAATAAAATATTAATGAGAAGGAAGGTTCAAACATATGACATAATTATTTTTATGGGAAAGAGACATAAATCAACACACCACATTTTTAATTCTAAAGGAACAAGAGACGTTGGTCATAGAAAACGCATCATTAATTTTTGTAAGAACTAGGAAACAATGAACCAACATAAATCACACCAATATTTCAAGGTATTTACCAAATAATTTAAAGAATCATTAAACATTCTTAGTGGTTCTCTGTAAGTCTCACAAGAAATTTTTCAAAGAAGTCTCATTATAGAGGTATAATCTTACTTTTATGAATCTATTAAGGTTTAACATTTTTTTCGTTGTTTAGGGTGGTAAAATTTTACTCCCCTAATAACCAAAGAAGGGTTTCTAATAAATTATCATGTCCCCACAAGATACCACCAGCCAAGCAACCAGATGACAATGCAAATTTACTCTAAGGACACCACATCCACACTAGTAAACATCAAATGCAATGCGGTAACCAAATAATTTACCAAATCATGGACTTTACATTCGTCATAGAAAACACATCATTAATTTTTGTAAGAACTAGGAAACAATGAAGCAACATGAATCACACCAAGATTTTTAGGATTCACCAACTAATTTCAAGAATCATTAAACATTCTTAGTGGTTCTCTGTAAGTCTAACAAGATTTTTTTCAAATAAGGCTCATTAAATAGGTATAATCTTACTTTTATGAATCTATTAAGGTTTAATGTTTTTTGTTGTTTACGATGGTAACATTTTAATCCCCTAATAACCAAAGAAGGTTTTACAATCAATTCTCATGTCCCCACAAGATACCACCGACCAAACAACCAGATGATAATGTAACTTTACTCCAAGGACACCACATCCACACTACAAAGCATCAAATGCAATGGGGCAACCAAACTAATTTACCAAATCATGGACTTTACAGCCAAGAGTTACAATTTTTAAAAGAGGAAGTAAAATATAATCACCATCGAGATTAACTATTAAAATCTACCAAACTAACATCTCTAAGAGAAGGGTCCAAATGACCAAAAGCATCAATAAGTGTTTCCAAGTAACCCAAAGATTAATAGATCATAGGATGTTAATCATAGTAAAGGAAATTTAAGGTAAGGGTAGACTTATTCATAAGTCAAGGGAGAAAATACAAGTACACTTAAATAAACACGCTACCTGAAAGGGCTTAAATCTTTCTATAATTACCAATATGCACACATTCCATGAGTCAAAACTTTCTCTGATGTAACCAAGAATCCGTGATATAATTTAACATGGCATTGATGAAAAGTAACTTATCAAAACAAAAACTTTTCTACAGTAACATTTATAGTCAACCAAAAATGCAATCCAATCCTAACAAAATCTAAAAGCCCATAATAAAACACTTCTTACTCCGAGGAGAGTTCAAGATTTTACCAGATTGTAAGAGAATCACCACTACTGTTATCAGATTGCTATCTAGGCCACACTACACAACAAAATTTCTTTGTAGAAAGGTCAAGCAATGAAAGGGCCGCTCTAATATTTTAGACACATTCAAGGTTCTGTGCATCCATAACCAAGGCATAACTTCAACGCACCTCAGAATACATGCTAAGACACCCAAGATGTATGCCCATATGAACAAATGTCACCATACAAGACAGCATAGAACCAGCTCAATAACATGCATGTAAGTGAGAACCATGTAACGTTTAGCCAAGTAGCCAACAACATAATGAGATCTGAGTCACCAATCAAAATAAATTCCAAGAAATGTCGGTAATCAAGAAAAGTGGCTAAGTAGACGTATTAAAAAGTTTGAAAAGTCTTGAAAGAATTATAAATAAATAAAATATTTTCAAGAGCTTCTCAATCCAATTCATAAAATAAAATTATGTTCCTTGATAAAATAATCATAAGAATACAAATATAACACACAAAAATTAACACCACATTCACTCCGTAGCCTTTTATGGCCGCCAATAGGGGTAATCTACCTCAAGGTTAGTTCCAAGAACACATACATAGGATTGGATCCTAAAAAACACCTAGACTTAGTGTCCACCCTCCCATATGGGTAACAAAATGGAATAATGACAACCAGGCCCTGTTTCCTAACCACTCAAGGGAGGAAGCTCTAAGTAGTTTCTAATTAACTCTTCCTAACCTAGAACATAACCACTATTGTCCAACTACATGAATCAAACCATACAAATCATCATTCCAAAAAATCCAATTAGAAAGGGTCTCAACAAAGGGATTAATGCATCATATAATTAAATCAAGTTTTAGGACTTTTAAAATGAACACATTTTCAAAAGGGGAACTGAAGTTTCCATTATACTAGAAGTTCACAAAAAAAATCAATTAAATTTGACATTCTTAATTTCCCGAGTTTAGAACAAATTCCACTAAGCAACACAAAAACTCAAGCAACTTATTATTTAATTATCATTTTAATTCGGGTAGTTCAAATGAATGGAGCAATGTAATATTTCTTCATACTTATTTCTTTTTTTTTCAATTTTCACACAACGTTGTTTTCTAAGTTTTAACAAGTGTGCTAGGTTTACTAGTTCATGTCTCAAGTTTTCTAGTGTGCCCAATGGTCCAAGCTTTTAAACCACTCACTCTGATACCAAGTGTGATGCCCACAAAAATAACCCACTTAAGACCCATGAATAACCTAGGTTTAGTTAGAAAATTATGGAATAAATTTTATTTTTATTAGGAGATAATGACCAAAGTCTCAAAGATAATTAAATTTTAACTGATAACTGTTCCCATTACAATAACTACTAACTCCACATTATAAAGCAACAAGTCTAATATTCCACTCCTAGCTCATATATTCTTAGGGATTTATTTAATAACTTATTACATTGACATTTTAGCTGAATATTCCCTTATTAAAATTTTAAGGTTAACAGATGACCAAAAAAATTAAATACCCAAGGTATTTAATTCCACAAGATTTGAGACAACAATAGAGTTTAATTAATAGTGGAGGAAAGGAATACATATATCCAATCATTAGAATAAAGTCTTACTTACTCACTCCTAGAACTCAATTAAGAGTGTCTATAACTAGGCTACAAGGTAACAGCTACCACTATCAGATTCCAAATCAATTCAAATCCACTAGAAAAAAATTTTCTTTTATTAACAATTATAAGAGGTCACAAGGTCCAAATTTTAGGGTTAGAAGTTTCAACTTAGGTTCTGGGGGGTAATTTATCCCCATACGCACTCTACTCACAAGCTTAGAGTTCTGAACTTGATTTTTCTTAACACTTCAACACATTTAAAATTTCTCTCATTCATTCCCATTGGATATCAAAATTTTCTCATCTTTCTGAAGATATAAAGAAGTCCCTCCTAACTCCTTGTAAAACTCCAGTTATGGTCTAACAGAGCTTAGGGGTCAAATTTTTCCCAAAGGAGGACACATGTCAAGAAGGGAAGGAAATCCATTTTTCTAGGTTGGTGTGTTGCACGGGGTGGTATATGCAATTTTTACCCGCGTAAGGAAATAAAACCATAACTTGTGCCCGTGCCCCCTGTGCCTCCACCAAGGGACACATGGCACTGCTTCTAGTCAATCAGCGTGGGTAGAACGGGGTGGCGGAAGAAAAAATATAATGTTTCGTGCACCCCGATGGCAACAAGGGAAAAATCCATTCAAGTTTCTGCCACTGAAATCTACAATTTCCATGTGTCATCCTAACATTGTAGCTGTAGGTGGCGGGGTGGTGGAAATTATTTAGGATTTTTTCCAAAGGAAAGGAGAAAAGGATAAGTTTTGACATGTGTGGGCCCGTGCACGTCCACAAGAAGAGTTTCAAAAAGGCATAGGGCAGGAATGTGGGGTCACGGGAAATTTTGGGGAAAAATTCAAAAAAAAAAATCTTCTAAAGATAAAATGGAAAACTTTAGGAAAAATTTCTAAAACAAACCTTCTAAAGATAAAGTTCACAAAGGTTCCACCCATCCACCATGCCACATGGCAAGCTTGTGATTGGCTGCAGGCTGGCGGGGATGCGGGGAAAGTTAAGAAAATTTTCCAAAATTTTCAAAAAAGTGCTAAGGAAGAAAAGGTGTCTACACCTCCGCTGTTGCCTCACGAGGTGCCACGTGGTAGCTTCTGATTAGCTGCAGGTAGGCAGGGTGGCCGAGAAAAATGTTAAAAGAATTTCCCAAAAAATTTCCAACAGTTTTCTAAGTTTTCAAAAGTGAAAATTTCGGGCCTTGGACCCGCCAGGGAAATTTTTTCCCAAATTTTCCTGCCAAGGAAAGGAAAACTTCAAAGGATCATAACTTGAGTTAGAGAGCTCAACTTTGTGAAAACAAGGACTTTTTGGAAAGATCTTGACACCCAATTTTTACAGGATACTCATAAAATTTAGATTTTGATAAAATTTACAAGGTGAATTTTACAGAAAATGTTATGCAGGTTTTTTAAATTATGCCAACTGGTAATTTTTAAATCATCTATTTTGATTCAATTTGATCACCTCCTTCACTCAACATGTCAAACAGACATGGAGGATTACCCGAGTAAGGATTTAGAGATGTTTTAGGGAATTTGGATTTTTCTCAATTTATTTCTAATTTGAAAATTGTCCAACAAATGACTGAAAATGGCTACAGATTGACTGTAAAAGGTTTCGGTCTGATTTTGCAATGGTTCAATTTTTTTCTTAAGTTTTTCTTAGTCCAATTTTATTTCATTGATGTCTGCATCATGTTAAATTATAATGCATTTTCATGTTGATTATTGTGTGTAGGTCTAAATTATGCATTTTAATTAAATTGTTTGCTAGTTTTAAAATTTGTAGCAATAGAGATCAATTTCTTTTAGAGGAACTATATCAACAATTTCATCATTCCAGTATATGAAATTTCATATCTCAATTAGTCTAATACATTTAGTCATGTTTATAATACAAATCATTCAAGATCAAGAAGCAATACTGAATTACAAATTCTAATTTTTGTTTTTACACATTTCTGAAAGAAACAAAGCATACTATTACTTCCTTCATGTGTATTTTCTTTCCTTTGCAAATAAACAAAGATTCCATTACATTTTAAAAAATTAGATATTCCAACTCAACACAATTCAAATGAGAAATGAGAGATAAACTTACAATTCCTTTATTGACTTCTAAAATAAATACAAACTTTGACATTTTTCCATGTTCCTTGAATAGCAATTAATAGATTTCTACTTTCATTCCTTCAAATGTATAGAAGCACAATGTAAATGTCTTTACACATTTTAAAATATGCAAATTTCATAACCAAATTACAATACATATTCTCTTCACAAAATACATATTACAAATTTCATCCACTTCAAAGTGGGAAAGGATCTACAAAGTGATTAGATTTCATAAGGAACAATCAAACTATCATTCTTTCCTCAGCTCTCTAGGATAGCAATATGCCAATTTCCTCTCATTCATCCAATTTCGATCATAAAGAAAGTGGGGGAAATCCAACAGCTCTCCACCCAGCTAAAAAATCCAATGAAAGGATAAGTCTTCCTTCATCATTGGCCCCCAAGCTCCAACCAAAACAAAATAATAGTTGTGATTCAACCCATGGCAACATTTGGCTTTCATAACACATAACATTCTTTCAACATGCAAAATTTAGTATAAAAACATAGTCCACACAAAAGATAGCAGTTTACAACTACATTTTCAAAAATTAAAAACATAAAATCAGGGTTGAACATGCAAGACAAAGGAGCAAGGTCTATGGGGGAAGCTTCTTATGCCTCCCAATTGGGAAATTGAGCATCCATCAGAAACAAACCACCAATAAAATTTCACCATCACATATCCTTATGCCCCCACACAAATCCCTCCTTATGCCCCCCACAGATTTCCTTTTTACCACCACAAAGTAAGAAATGCAAGTTATTTATTTTCCATGGTGGATCCCAAACCCAAACTCTCTCAACAAAATTCTGATTCCAATGGCATTCCCTTATGTTCCCCCCGCATGGATTTCCCATAGCCTTCTCCTACACCATTACTTATGGTATTCTATCCAACTAGCCAACAATTAAATCAAAGCATGCACCATTCACACAACACAACAAGAAAATTAACATCATAAAAAATGGATTAAACTCCTACCTCTCCATAGTAAATTTTTTTTACAACTGTAAGCTTTCAATGCAAAAAACATAGCCCCAAAAAATCAATCTCCAAGCATGGAAAATTTCTCCAAATTCCTTCTAAAAGTAAGAGCTCCAAACACAAGCAAAATGCGCCCCCAAATAACTTTGTAAAATGATTCAACAACCAAAAACAAGAAAAGAATTTGAATTTTATAGAAGAGGGAAGAGAAGATGATGATGTCACTCCATGTAGGATGCCACATCACACATCCTCAAATTCAAACACAAAAGACAAAATTTCATTCTCCCAAGCATAGTAAATATGTGGGTGAAAATATGACAATATACTTGCACACTCCAAAAATCCCACACCCCAAAGGACTGTAAAATAAATAAAATGTAAGAGAGTGCAATCAAAACTTTTAACATGATTAATAAAATGCATTAGAAAAGTCTAAAATCACCTCATCCAACCATAAGTATGGTTGGTAAATTAATTTGAGAGGTATGGGACAAGTTTTACTTGTCCCAAAAGCCTTCAAAAACAACCCCCAAGGAAAAATTCAAATTTCCAAGGAGGTGGAGTGTTTCATACTCCAAAATTTGACTTACACACTCTTACACAACTTACACATCACTTACATATTAAATACAAAGAGCCAACAAATTCCTATAATTACTTTGCCATATCCCAATTTGACTTATTTAAATTTTAACCATATAATTTCTCACATTAATCTACCACAAAATAATTAAATAGAGAAAGGAACACATCACTAATAAAATACATATACCATAATAAAATAAATTTAACCACATTAAATAAAATACACAAAACCCATGGTCACATATAAAGGAAATTCACCCCCATAGGAATCCCTAACAAAATACAACACAAACACACACACACAAACAATTTGCCATGGTGACCTTGTCGAATTCACCTAGTAATTCCATTGTGGTTCGTCTCCAATCCCCTGATGTTTTTTGTGGTTTTTTAACCTGCAAAAAACAAATATCTCCTTCAGCATCATGGCCATATCAGAACATCCAAAATGAATATATAATATAATTTCAAAATCATCAATATATATATGAATCACGACAATCATCCAGGACAATCAACAATATCACTTACAATTTATATCAACCAACTATATAATCATCAATTTTAAATTCAATTTTCTTGGCTTACTCAATTTATCCAAATATCACATGTCCTAACAACACCCATATATATATATATATATATATATATGTATGTATGTATGTATGTATGTATGTATGTATGTATGTATGTATGTATGTATGTATGTATGTATGTATGTATGTATGTATGTATGTATGTATGTATGTATGTATGTATGTATGTATGTATGTATGTATGTATATATATATATATATATATACATATATATATATATATATATATATATATATATATATATATATATATATATATATATATATATATATATATATATATATATATAACCATGTCTAACAACATGTCAATCATCTATATAAAATGTCTCCAACAATCATCATGCATCATATATGAATCAAATTCAACAGTAATCTAGGATCTGACATCTAACATCATACTAAATCAAAACTATAAAAATTTCCATCACATAGCCCACAATATCATGATCATTAAGAAAAGGTTTCAAAGGGAAGTGGGGCACTACACGTTTTTTTCTCCATAAATTTTTCAAGGGGTATCATCAATAGAGGTTCTAATTAAGAGAATTTGGTCATTGTGATAGATGGATTAGGTAAAGAATATTGGAATAAAATGGGTGATGTGGTCATGGGCGAAGATGTTAAGATAGGCGTAAATGGATTTTTTGATACAAAGGATATAGGAATAGTTGGGATGGATAGGGATATAAGGCATAATTAGGATATTCTGAATTGTAAGTGATGTGGTGATGGGTATGTTTAATGTAGATGTTGTTAAGGGGTTGAATACGAAAGGTTGGGGTACTATGGATGTGGATAAAGTGGTGTGTATAGTCAAATTCGGATGTGGATGTGGTAAATGTAGTTGGTATGGTTGTTAAGGTGATTGATATAAAAAATAGTGAGGAAGGAGGAAATGAGATTGATCTTAAGGATGGTTTGATGGGTAATTGTAGAATGGATGTAGGAAAGGTAGTAAAACCTTCTTAAGGTGATGTGGTAACCAATGGAGTAGATGTGATAGGTAATGCAATAAATGCAAGAGTAATATTAGGTGTAGAAATAGGTGGGAATGGTTGTTTCATAAATATTTCGAATAAGGTTGATGTTGTAGGTGGGATTTTAAAGGTACATGTGGTAGACATGTGTTTAGTTGGGATGGTTGTAGAGATGAGTGATGTGGGTGTAGTAATAGGTGTGTTCAATGAAGATGTGGGTGAAGGCATATATGTGAGAGGTTTAGGGATAGGTGTGTATATCAATGGGGCCGAAATAGTTTTTAAGGATGAATATGATTTGGTAGATTGGCACATGATTGAAGTGGATAAAATAGATGGTATAGTTAAAGTTGATGTGGATGTGATAAGGGTAGGAACAGATATAAGTATAGGACAAGTAGTAAAAGTTAATATGGGTGTGATAGTTGTGGATATGCTAGGTTATAAATAGGGAATGGGCATATTGTCTAAGGTAGGAAAATATAGAGTTGTTGATGAAATGAGATCTTGATTGATGATGTCAATGATGTAAACATTTAATAGTTGAGATGTAAAATGGGTGGCTTGATTTTTTGGTGGTTGATTAGAAAAAGGTCACGTAATTTTGTCAAGATATTGGCTAAATGAAGTGATAGCACTGTCGATTTGGATATCCCTCTTATCTATAAGATATTGGATATGATCTTTGAAGGAACATCATTTCTCATTGTTGTGACCTTTTACTTGATGATATTTACAATAGTGGGCTTTAGGATACCGCATCGGCTTAGGTTGTGAGTTATCTATGGGTCTTATGGTAGGAATTTGTATGGAGGTTACAACCATCAACTTGTCAAATAAATAACTATAGGATTCTACTAAGGGAGTGTAATTGGTTATTTATTGAGGGTATTTTTGTTGAGGCCATATGCTAGAAGTAGGTGTAGACAAGGACTCAAAAACCATGTTGTTTTCTATACCCTTAAATTTTTCCTTATGTGTGGATGGTTTAGTGGATTCAATTTTAGGTTTGGTTGATCTTATTTTAAGATTACAATGTTCAATGGCACAAGTTTTGAGTTTGTGAGCCATGGTGAAGGCTTCGTAAAATGCTCAGAACAATTAGATTTACAAGGTAGATGGTATATGCTTCGTACATGAATGTGAGAAGAGCTCGATGAGTTTGGTTTATGGAGGGGAGAAGGATAGTTGGTTTATAATTCCATGACAATGTGTGACAAAGTCCTTGATGGAATCGTCAACAAACTATTAGAAGGTGTATAGGTTAGCGATAGTGATTTTGCACGTGATGTTAATCGAAAAGTGTTTTTAAAATAGTTGTGTAAGCTGAAAAAATGAATATATAATATTGTGGGATACTGTTGTACTAGTCCAACGTGGGACCAGATAAGGAAATGGGGAAAGTGTGAAACAATAGGTCTTGATCATGCACAATAAGACAACATGCATGTTTGAACATACGAAGATGCTACTGGGGATATTCCTTACTATTGAACTTAATAAACTTAGGATGTTTCCAATGAGCAGGGTAAGGTTTGATAGGAATCGACAGATGAATAGATTTATTAAAATTTTGTTTGTAGGATAAGGTGATTTTGGGTGCCAAGGTAGTGTCTTCTAAACTAACCAACCGATTCATCAAAGCATGAATACTTGATGTGGAGGTTGGGATTGGATTGGTTCTGTAACATGAAATGTATATTGATAAGGCAGATGATACATTTGTGGATGTGTGGGAGTTTAGGTAATCGTTTGATAAGGTGGTTGATAAAATTTTGGGTTGGATATTTGTAGAACCATTTGATAAGGATTAACATGCATCATGGGTTGATATTGGATTTTTTACTGTGATGATTGGTGTTGAGATATAGGGATGTGATGTGATCATTGATATTGGGTAGGTTGTTGTGATAAATGAGAAGTGGGGATATGAGTGTTACGAGATTGAGATGGTTGGAGCATATAGTGGGTAGCAAGGATCGACAAAAATATCCCTGTAATTCGATGGAGATAATACTTTGGGTAGTAACACGAGTTCACCCTTTTCGTACACCCACCTCCAAATGGAATTTGGCTTGGTTTTTCAGAAAATGGCATTGCATGGTGGGATGATGTTGACCACAAAATAGAAGAAATTGAACAGCAGAGGTATGAATAGTGGAAAACAACACATCGTGACTCACACAAGTGTTACAATGATTGTAGTGAGGATGCCTACATCAGCCTTTGTCTCTTACCTTGAGTCATATATTTTTTAAAAGTGTAATACAATGATTTTGAAAATGTATTTCCCACTTTTTTTGATATATTATATCGCTTTGTATTACATAATCATGTTATGAACAAGAAAACAAATAATATAATTGTATGGGTTTATACTTTCAAGTTCAGTATTCTTTTCATAATATACTCTTATTGTTTTGATGTGTTGTTCTTATACTATTTTTTATCACACTTACAATTAAAATTTCATATAATATCTTCGCAAAATTGTGTTTTTCAACATGTTGAAAAACAATATGTAAAATTAACTCTATCATAAATGTTTTATTGTGTATAATTATCTCAATCTGAATGTAAAATAAAAAATAAAAGAGTTTTTCTACCATATGTTTTTATTTTTATTGTATTATAATGTTCAGCTGTGAGGAAAGGTATGACGATGCAATTAGAAATGACACAAGTAATTTCGACAATTTTCCACCCCTGTTCAGTATCTATTATTATGCATTTGGAGAATGTGAAAATATTCAAGCGGTCATATAATAATTTGTGAACATTAAATGTATTTCATATCATAGTACGTAGTATTGTTTGTTTCACTATTAATTTTATATTTGTTGTCTTTTCATACAGGGCACTTCACATCCCATGATAAGTATGCATTTGACACACTTTGTTATGGAGGAAACCATGTCATCGGTAAGTAGTTTGTATTGTGAATTTTTTTCTTTAATTTCTTCAAAGTTATTAGGAACAATTTTCAAATAATATTTTATAATTTAATGCCAGAGGGAGATGATCCTCCATAGACTGATGGTCCTTTTGGTGATATAATTTCTGGTCCTTTTGATCATGTTGTCTCATATTTTGTAAATCTTATGATGGAGGTGAATAATTTTAAAACTTAAGTTTGTTTTTTCTTAGTGATTATTTATTCGATTTCATAAGAATTATCAAATTTATATAGTTCAACATATTTCACTCATCCACCACTTGACTATAGAACTGAACAAGTGGGTGGTCGCCTTCAATATTTTTGTCAGCATGGAGCATGTGGTGCTAGCTAGAGCGTCAATTTTTAGGAGCTCAAAAAAAGTTACGTCTAACACTTGGTGTTACATAGTCTTTCTGTTTTACAACCACATAAGTGCAGCCATAAGTATATGGGTAAAAAAACACCTCTTCCTCCTTATATATTGAAGAAATATGTAGAGAGGATAGAGAGTGATGTGTACTGTGTCTAGATGCTTAGATACAACTTGCAATACAGGTGGCTTTTCGATCGAGTTTTTCAAAAGGGAATGAAAAAATATATTTGAGGAGTTGATCCGGGGTGCAAAGAGGTACGTGGAAAATGAAATACATGCATATGATTAAGAAGAGAGGGTGAGAGGTGCAAAAGAAAAGGTGGTTGAGAATAAAAGAAAGAAATGAATTCTTAAATCCCAATAATGAGGTAAATTTATAATTAGTAGAATCATATTTAATGAAATCTAATTACAAAGTAACATATATGATAAAATACATTAGATATACAGATGTTAAGCGAATCAAACACTATATAAAATGAGGGAGATAAATGACTTAACTGAGTCCTGCACAATATGGAACTAATCAGAGTGGGTGTAAAGTGCTAAACGAGGCTGGAACTATGTCACAACTGCTCCCCTATAAAATATGGATTCTAAGGATAATTCCGAACAAGGGGACTAGGGATTGGACAAGGGTGCCTAGGTGTTGTTGACTATTTTCGAGGCACCGGTGACTACATAGAAGGTTGGAATCTACTTTTTCCTATGTTTCTATGATTTTGATATCACTACATGTTGATCACATGATATTCACACTTGGATTACTAATGATACCTGTAACCTACAACACAAACCCTAGCTACATGCCAAAGCTCATAAATACATCAAATTGGAAAGAAAATACAAGATGTGAAGTTGGACTGACCCGGACGGTCACTCGATGAGTGACCTTTTGACTGATCACTGCACTACATTCTATAATCCCATGTATTTATTTTTTCTTGTGTGTGTAATAGTGTCCTTAGGTTCCCCCCACACTAATAATATCAAGAACTTGGGATATGGATAGATAAAATGAAAATGTGTGTGATATGGGAATTAGAAATTCCCCCTTCCTATGCAATGTATGCAGCCCAAAAATGTAGTCCCTTATAAATGTTGTGATAGTATGTAGATGACTTTGCCCCTTTAGAATTGCCAACTATAATAATAGTGTGTATGTTATGTATATATATGGATCTCTTTTTTGAACTTCAAAACTAGTGACATGACATACCGACTATGACCTCGAGATAAGAATAATAAAACTAAAAATGTCGACAACAAATGTCAAAAATATAACAAGAAACAAAGTGGATAGAAGCACCCAGAATGGACAGGAGTGCTTGAGCGCTAGTATCCATAATGGGTGATGGTGTCCTGGGCTAAATGATGATAGATGTGAAAATACATACAGATAGGGATCCATGTGACCTAACCATAATTGGGGTACAAAAATGATAAATGTGAGAGAGAAAGATAATAGAAACAAAAAAAACATGTATATGGACAAGGGAGTGTAATACCACTGAATAATTTTCTTTCTTAATATCCATGAATATTAAAAAAATACTTGATGGCATCGTAAAATAGTAGTATGTGTAATATTTTGTGTCTACATTTCCCCCCTTTATGATATTTGAATGAAATTCAAGTAGTGTAAATGAATTAAGGAACATACCTTCAAAAATTCTAGAGAAGAGATGTTGCAAAGTGCGCGTAGAGTGTAAGAACTTGTAGCATGACTAACCATGGATAAAAATTTTGACCCATGTGGCGTAAGTGGATATAGTGAACCTTCATAAGGAGCCCTTGGATAAATATTGACACGATTTGTAGAATTTGGATATGTTTGAATTACTACCAATGGAGATTAAAGAGGTAGGGAGTGATCAATTCCTAACCCAATTTTGTTTATTTGAAAATGGGAGGATTTTGGCATCCTTACGCTAGAGGAAGAGGTGTTAGGGAGAGAGGTGTAATTTTTCTCTCCATCTATGACTAAATCCAAAAAAATTCTAACTGTTGCAGACGGATAGAGATCAAATTTAGTTATGATTTGGATCTAAATTAGTTTCGATTGAAATAGTATTTGATGGCTTCCAAGTTAGGTCATCTGGAAGTGATAACAACGTAATGTAACTCCAAATTTATGTCATCTATGAGAAATAGTAATGTAATTTATCTCTCAAGTTCGGTCATCTGGGAGAGATAGTAGAATGTGCTTATTGTACAGATTGATTGATTTATTTTAAGTGATACGATATTTCTTGTAATAAGATGTATTCAGTAGATTACTCACAAAGATATTTTTTATTTTTTTCCCCCAAGATTAGGTCATTACGGGGAATAGATTTGAGACAATAGAAAGCATGGTGAATGCTCAATAGAATGATTTGTACCACTATTTGAATAAAATAAGAAAAAAAATATGATAGTAATATGCTAGGGGTATCGATTGATTGTATTATAACTTCAAATGGATTATAAGATGATCTAGTTTGTATGCCCCTATTTCATAAAAAGGGTGAGGGGTGGAGAAACGAGCACTAAATTAAAAGAAATATATGAAAGAGGTTGTAATGGTAAATGAGAAATAGTATCGGATAATATAATCGTAGTATGAATATAATAGATATTGAGTAGTACATGTGCTAGATTTGGATATGAGATGGTGAAATGTGGATGATATAGTGCTAGAATAAAATAATGATCCATATGACACAAATGGAAAGACAAACAGAGCTAAAGATATAAGAAAAACTTTGCAATGTGTATTAGTTAGAAAAGTGGGTTCAAATAGTGACTATAGTACCATGGTAAATAGGAATTACCATGTGAAATGATGATATTGTGAGTAGTTTGATGCTATGGTTAATGATTTTTATAATATATAGAGTGTAGTAATGAACTAATTTTGTTTCATTTTCTATTGTGCATAGGGATATACACTCGAGAGAGTTTCGAGCAGGATAAAAATTTGAGTAGTTTTATTATGTTGGGGTTAGAAGATGCAAAGTACGATATACTAGACCATGTTGTCCTGCAACACATTGGTAGATTGGGGGGACATACCCCATAATATGTCTATGTTGACTGCACTATGTGATATATAGTGTGATAATACATGTACATTTTGGTTTCCTACTAGTTAGATGACAGTGACTCTAGATCATGTGTATTGGATATTACGATTCCCAATTGTAGGAGAGAGGGTACGAGTCATGAGTATAGTATATGTTCATAGGAAGATGATGGTAGTGAGGTTGTATTTTTCTAGTACACGAGTACATGTAAAGAATCATAGCACTTTGGATTTTATATTGAGATCTATTATTCTATGGTTTGTAATTTTATTGTAGTGATTCTAGCGTTAGTAGTGGCCATAGAGGGTTGTGGAGTTGGTATATTGTATAAGATGCATGATATTTTTCATCAGATAGAGGAGCATGGGGAATGGTGGTGTATTAGCCCACTTGTAAAGAGACATATATAGATTCATGCAAAAGGATCATTAGGGTGTACTAGGATCCAACACTTTTTTACACATATGGACCTATGAGTATATTGTAATATCAAGACCACTCAGTGAGCCATGAGCGAAGTGAGTTAGACCAAAGATATTGCAACGGAGGTGAGTAGGGAATCATAGGATGAGTATGGATACAACCAATTATAGGTTGATGCTAGACCAAGTGGGTCTACGGGCCATCATATGGAGATCATTATTAATACTATGGTATTTGGGTGGAGGACAATGTAGTGTTGAGGTGCATTTTAGTGTACTGTGTGTTTGGAGAACTGATTTCCAGGGGTGATAGAGTTATTTTGAGTAGAGTGTGTATCTAGGTAATTTGGAATAGATCACGATGTGCCCCCATAGCCATATATATGGTTGATATTTACTAGAGAGGAAGAATGACCATGAGCTAGACTAGGTCCTACAATGGAGAAACTAGTGCATATTGGTCTAAATGAGGGATATGTGTCCATAGAGTCGATTACAGGTGGATGATTTATGGTGAACCCATGCATATATTTAGTGGTGGGAGGCACACAAATGATTGTTACAATTTCATGTGTTTGTATATATGAAAGGTAGGCCGATAGTAGGAAGATTAGAGGCATAGGTACCTGTCCCTGATGGAGATGGCCTAACAGTGAAATTAGCAGAGCATAAGTATTGTTTATTTCTATATATTAATTGTTAATGAGTTATTGGTTATTGTAGATGTGTGTAGTAACTAATATAATGTTATATTATTGTGGGTGATTCTTATTGGTCATTGATTGTAGATTCGTTGATACACATGTTGACGTGGAGCGTGGCTCTAGACTGTGTTCATGGGGAGGTGGTATGCTAGAGAGAGTTGATGATATTGTGGGTGAACATGCCCATTTTTTTGAGCTAGTGGATATAGTAGCAACCACATGTACTATGTTATTGATTGAGTGTGATAAGGCTCGTGAAGAGATGAAGCAATCTAGACAGGTCATAGGAGGAGCCCTAGCTTAGGACGTTTTTTTCTAAATATTTCAAACTACAGGGACAATTCATAGAATTGGTGGACAAGATTGCTATAATATGGAGTTAGTTGGATAGATATAGAGGTCGAGATCAATGACATAGATGGAGTGACGAAGCTTCTAGTTCTAGAGCTCATGTTATTGTAGATAGTGATAGTGATGATGATGTATGATGCATTGTATATGGTATATTAAGGTGTGGGGGCTTCCCCCCAATGATTTTATTTTGAAACTTATGATATTTGATGATATATGTGTGTGTATATATATATATATATATATATATTTGGATGTTGATGTTTTATTTGTTTTCAATTTGCATTGTATTCTATGTGGTGATTATGATGTAGATTGTGTAAAGAGATAAATTCTATGTGCATTCTTGAAATGATTTTTTTGAATGATGAATGCTTGAATCTAGTATTATTTGGAAATAGTAGCGAAGTAGTAAATTGGATAGAGAATGTATGTGAAAGTGAGTGGAGTGGTAAATCATATGAGAGATAGAAATGAATGCATGTGATGTAATGTGATAGATAAGTAAAACTAGTAATAATGATGTGTTGATAAATGAATAATGATGAGGTCTAAAATAATGTTCTTAATTACGCGTGATGAGTATGAGGGGAGAGTAGAGTGATTTCCCCATAGTGTGAGAATGAGGTTCATTTATAAATGTCCCCTCAGAAGTCAAGAATTAACCATAGAAAAAGAGTGTATCATCGATAAATAGTTTTTTCATGTGCAAAACGTGATGTTATAAAATATATGACATGAATCATAGTGGATGAGTTATAAAAGGAGAGGTTTAATGATGTAGTATTCCCTCAATAGTTAAGTGTGAATCATAGCACAAGATTGCATCATGGGGTAATGAAATGGAAAGTGGATTTCATCTACCAAATATTAAGAGGCCTGCAAGGCATGTATAGAGTGTGTGAAGAAGCAAAAGTGTGAGAATAAGTCCCAAATTGGATGCTAGATGGAATGGACAAACGATAGAATGTGTGGTGGGAGGAAGTGTGGAAGAAAGAGGCTTAGGATGAAAATGATGTAGTGTAGAAAGTTGTGAAGAGTTATATGATGCAACCATAGGCAGATATGATGGTGAACACAGATGAATGACAACCTTAGGAGGTGGATGGATGAAAAATTTAGATGGAGGGGAAGGAGATAAGTGAACCGATGTGGAAAAGAACTTATGTGGGATAGGAGAAATAGAGTGCTCATGAGAGGGTGAGAGTAAATAATTGACACCTTTTTCTTCTAATTATTGGAAGAGATCTTTAAGAACATAAGAATCATTATTACGATGGCCATTGGTGTAGTGGAAATTATAAACAGGGAGGTCATGTTGGCATTGCAAGCGGTGAAGTGGATGATGCTCAATAGAAGGTAAGTGGATTAATTTATTTTTAAGTAAATGAATGCAATACATCATGAGGTTTTGCATTATCTTATAATTACAATGGCTCGTGAGTAGAAGGTGGAGAATACTTAGGTGTATGTAGACACTGTGGATTAGAATAATGATGCTTACACGGAGGGGGAGATTTTGACCATGGAGGGAGTTTAATGGATGGATGAGGAGAAGAAGTAGTATAATAAGTATAAGGGGGTGATATAACATTTGTAATAATTAAATATTTTTATAAATATATGACCTTGTAGCATTATAGAGTAAAATATTCACATGTATCATATAATAATTTTTCTTTTAGTGCAATAATTAAGCCATGAAAAAAGATAAATTGCTATTTTAAATCAATAGGATACAATAGTAACTAACACATACAAGAATTAAATATAAAATGTAATAAAAAATTAGTCCTTTCTTTCCTTGATGAAATGAAGTCAAGTATTCATACGTAACCTTAGGACCATTGTTAGAAATAAATTGTCTAAGAAAAACATCCTCCATATGATAATAAGTACTAATGTGCCCATAAGGAAAATGAGTGTACCATTGGAGAGTATGATAAAAAATACTATGATGAAATTATTTGAGTAATAAGCAATCATTAGAATAAGCACACATGATTGATCGATAATTCTTAATATATAAATAAGGATTGCTAATACCATCAAAACATGAGAAATTAAGCACGGTGAAGTCCTTTGGAAAAGTAGAATTGTGAATCTTTTTAGGAATAGGATTGTTGTGCAAATAATTATTATCAAAGGAAGCATAACATGATTTAATTTCAAGACTGGGTGTATGAACTTGATATTGTAGGGTGTCAACGACACGCATGATAGAGAGAATATCATGTGAAGAAATGGTAGGTGAATCAACATGTATATTGAGAGGTTAGATCCTACCGCTTTTAGTGATCACGGGAATATGGAAAGGATTGGATGTGGAAGGAGGAGAAGGATGAGAAGAACTTGATGGATTTAATGGAACACTAGATGTAGACAGAAGTATTAATAAGAGGTATACTAGGAGTAGGATTAGAATCATCATGAGAAACAACATCAAAAGGGGAAGGAAGAGGTGGAAGAGGAATAGAGGAACATGGAGGATCTATTGGAATGATAGAAGTGGACTCAGAAGATATGATAAGAGGTGTACTAGTGGTAGGAGTAGAATCATCAGGATTAACAACATCAGAAGAATAATGAAGAGGTGGAATAGGAAGAGAGAAACATGGAAGATCTAGGGGAATGATAGGAGTGGATTTTGAAGATATGAGAAGATGTGTACTAGTGGTATAAGTAGAGTCATCATGAGTAAAAACTTAAGAAAGATAAGAAAGAGGAATATTAAATTCACATTCAACAGTTGTAAGATAATTTACATCATCACTAACATGTTCATGATTAGACGCATAATCTACATCACTATCAGACATGTTTTCACAAGCAAGTATTTCATCAAAACTACCATCATCATGGAAAGAAGTGGTAGGATAATTAAGATTGGATCTATCATTACATTCATTAGAAATACTTGTATAAGTAGTTAGAGTAGGAGGTCCAACTTTACATTTATATTCACTACTAGTAGAAATAACATCATGCACATGTACATTTTCATCATTGGAAATGGAAGTATTAGCATCCATATTATCAAAACGAAGAGCATGATCAAGCAAGGAATATACAATAATAATATCATGTGTTATAAGAGTAGTGGAAGGAGGTACAACAACATGGGTGACTACAATAGAGAAAGGAAAATGTGAAGTAAAGTTTTGATCAAGAGAGACTATGAAAATGTTAGAGTTGTGAAAGTTAGAAGGATGGGTTTTTTAAAAAGAAATAAGTGGTTGGATGAAGGAAGTATCACATTGAGGGTTTCTCTAAACGTCAAAAAGTTCATCTTGCACAAAATCATCATCAAAGATATGATTCAAACATGTTCATTCATATGGTGCTTAGGATATGAGCAACTCTTCTTAGCCATGAGGGTTTTGGGGATCCTAGGGAAAGAAGTTCAGAGAAAAGCATGTTTACCAAATGATTTAATAAAATATGATATTAAATCTAATTAAAGAGTAACATATTTGATAAAATAAAATAGATGTTAAGCACTCAAAAAATCCAACACAATAAGAAAATGAGGGAGATAAATGACTTAGTTAAACCTTGCACAATATGGAACTAATCTAAGTGGTGTAAAGTGCTTAACAGGGCTGGAACTATGTCACAAATTCTCCCTATAAAATATATATTTTAAGGATAATGAAGGACAGGGGCACTTGTGCACTAGTGACGGTTCCGAGGAAGTGGTAACTCCACATAAGGTCAAAAATTGATTTTTCCTATGTCGCTAGGGTTTCTCTATCGCTTCTTTTTTATCACCTGATATTCATACTTGGATCACCAATGATAGCTATAAACTGCAACACAAACCCCAACTACATCCAAAAGCTCACAAATATATCAAATTTAAATGAAAATGCAATATTAGAAGTTGGAATGACCCCAAAGGTCACCTGATGAGTGACCTTATGACCGACCATTGAACTACATTACTGAATCCATGTAGTTATTTATGCTTGTAAGTGTAATAGTTTCCTAAGGCCCCACTCAAACAAATGATACCAAGATAGAGGGATATGGCTAGATAAAATGTAAATGTGTGATATTGAATCAAGAAATTTTCCTTCCTATGGAATATATATAGCCCAAAAATACAATCCCTTGTAATGGTAGTGATAGTATGTATATGATATTACTCCGTAGAATTGCTAACCAGAATAATAGTGTGTATATTGTGTATATATATGGATATCTTATTTTAATTTCAACACTATTGACATGACATGCTTACTATGACCTTGAGATAAGGATAAGAATATTAAAAAGGCTGACTAAAAATGTCAAAAAAATAAACAACAACAAAGAGGATAGAAATTCCCAGAATGGATAGGAGCGCATGGGCACTAGTGTCCAGATTAGGCATTGTTGTCCTGGGATAAATGGCGATAGATGTGAAAAGAGAGATAGACATAGATCCCTCTGACATGACCAGAAATAGGTACACAAATGATAGATGTTAGAGAGAAGGACAATAAAAACAACCAAAGCAAGTGGATGGACAAGGGAGTGTGTCACCAGTGAATACTTTTCTCACTTAAGATCTTTGCATATAATAACATAATTGACGGCATAGTAAAATAATATTGTGTGCATGATTTTGTGTCTATAGAATCTATTATGTTATGTATAGTTTGAAATCACTAACTTAAAATTATTTCTTGAATAGGAAGAGAGTGTAAAGGGTGGTACAACTAGTGGGAATGTTGACCTCCCCAAGGAGGATCCTATACGTATTCATTGGAATTTAATTATTATTTATTTAAAAATTTGTGTTTAGTTATGTGTATATTAATTCTTTACTTTGACAGTGTGTATAGGATGATGGCATTCCTTTGATTCATCTTCTACGGAGATAGAGCTACTCGTTGGGCAGAAGGAAACAAGAAAAGGTAACAAAAAATTGACATGAGTTTGATAATTGTACGTTGTTTTATTTAGTTCCTATTTCATTTGACATGTTGTTTCATTTGTTGTAGGTTAACGTTACTGAAAATACATTCCCTTCTTCTTTTGTCTTCGGTCTCAATCTTATTAGATAGACAGTTACACGATATGTAAGAGAGGCAGAGAAGAAGAGCAATGGATATGTAGCTTTATCACCAGTTGAGGAGAGAGAGGGTGACAAGAGGAGGCCTGAGGAGAGGGGAATGGGTAAGGGAATTGAGGAGATGATTAACTAAAATTAAATAAACCGGGAGAAGTATAATGATAGTTAATCTAATCTAAGAGGACAATACACAATGTAAATAATCACTCTAAAGCAATATATAATAGAAATAAATCCCTAATTTGAAAGAGTAAAGTGAACAAAGAACTCTGACGATTGCAGGTGATTATTGCAGAGTGTTGCAGGTGTGATAGGAAATTCCAGAAGCAAGAATGACTTCACAAAGGTCCTAGAAAGAGTGGATTTGGAGAATTTGAACAGACTGGAGCCCCCGGGAATGTACCGAGGCACCTCAAGGCACCCTGGTCTGAAGAAAAAGGAATATTGGTCTTCTCAGGGTCGTAAGATGGCCTCTAACCTTTACCATTTTTCATATTATATTTTCCGAAGTGTGTCAAATGTATCAAATGGAACAAGATCATGTTGAAGACATGTAAAATACAAATAAATATTAAATCCCTAAAATTTAAAGATGCAAATGAATGGGTCGGATTGATCTCAGTTGCCACAACAATGAGATTAATAAACTAAGTGTCGCACTACATTTCAGACCCAAATGTATTTCTTGTGTGTGTGTGTGTGTGTGCATGTCATGCCTTAGGTTTTCTTGTGCAAGTCACACTTTGTGAAATAGTGAGAGATAGGTAGATGAAGAAGATGTAATAGTATGTGTTTATGGAATAGAATAGAATCCCTCCCCATATGAAGTGTGATGTAGATGTCCTAACTCGTGCCTTTATGATGGAGCTACATGGATACCAATGTAATAGATGGATGTAACTCTAGATGGAGTGATAGTAATGTATGATGCTAGGTCCCTCATTATGGTCTCATAATTTTATATTTATAGGGTTCTCTTGCTATAATTTCCTAATTAACCACGAAAAGGATGACCAAAAGAAACATAAAAATGAAAAATGGCTAGAAGAGGCCTAAAAATGGTGGGAAAGTGCTAGAAGGATTGGAGAACCCCCAAGTGGGACCAGGGTGCCCTAGTGTTAAATTTGGGCATCCCAGTTATGGATAAAATTACGGGGGGATGTGCAAAAATGGCTAGGAATGTAGCTGAAATAGGTCAAAAATCATGAAATAAATAAAGTATAACTACCAAGAGGATAGAAGTTGATTAGTACTTTATTTTATCAAGAACCTTCGAAATAGTAGTATGAGACCGAGGTAAATGATTGTCTAGTGTGCATGAATTTGTGACTACATTTTACCCCCACTTTATGCTAGTGCAAAAAAAGTTGGGTAACATAAAGTAGATAGAGATGTGAACCTGATGTCCATGAAGAGTGTAGTAGAAGTGTTCTAAAGGACTAGACAAAGCGTTGAATGATAAAAATATAGAGGATCATGGAAACTATAGATGAAAAATACACAAAGAAAAATTGATGAGAGTAAACCTTAGGTAGAATGTGTGTGTGTAGCTACCATAATGTGTACCTGAATGGTTAGTAAAGCATGTGGGTTTTCATGGGATGTTGTTGTTGTTTTCATCGCATGTTGTTTCCCTCATTTGAGTGCTTATTTCTCATATGGTCAGACATGCAAGGAGCAAATGATCAAGTAGTCAAATATGTATGCATGTAACTATAAAAATAATATGTACAAGATGCATGTAAAGTATGCTAATATAAATGGAAAATGTAAATGTAAGTATGAATGGAACATGTGCACTTGATCCATGTTGAGAATGAGTGTAGAAGGATATCCTTTATTGTCTAGGTTTTTTGGGTGATCTAACTCTTCTAGAAAAAAGTAGTGTAGAGAGGCACACCCACTATAACCTCCAAGCCTATAACTTCTGCACAAAAATATGTGTAGAGGTCTTTGTATTGTCTGGGTTTTTTGTGGGATCTGACACCACTAGATGAAGTAGTGTAGAGAGGCACACCCACTATAACCTCAAATCTTGTAAATGCTCTACAGAAACTCCAAGGACACCATGTCCTATAAAATCCATTATGTATGGGGTTCGTAGAGTGTTATGAACCCACTCGCCGAAAATAACTAAACCAAAACGGTGTAGAATCTCTATTTTAGTATGTAGAAACTGCCAAATGATACCCCCCTCTTTGGGGTCATGCGACATCATTGATAGGAGAAATGCAACCCAAAAAGAGGGCGAACTACATGTACATTGAAAAGTGCTTGGTAGAAACCAAGGCACATAGAAACAAGAAAGACTAGCCAAAGACAAATGTAAATATGCATGCATGCAAGAAACAATGTATAAGATATTATGCATACAGTGTGTAAGCTACGAACCAAATTAATATAAACATGCAAGAAGACAAGTATACCACACAATTCAGGTTATGGAAATGGGACATCACTCACCATGTTATATGACACGCAAGGCCATCATGAGTGTTAATAATAGACAAGTGTGCACACTAAACATAGGGAAAGGCCTGCAAATAATAGTAGACAATGGAAAATAATGGTAGATAATGTAACAAACAAGTATGGAAATCAATATCCCTGCATAAAAAATCATGCACATGAAGAATCCATTAGCATGTTAGAAATATATATCGTATGTAATAAGCATGTATAAGCAAGTAATGTAAAGTGCTAAGTACAAAATGATACAATATCACCTGGAAGATATGAATGTTTGGATGCCCCCAGTAATGAGTGTAGGGAGGATAGAAAGTGAGCATCTGTATCAGGTGTAAGAGTCTTGTATCTACAATCAAAAATAGAAGAGTGAGTTAACGCATGTGTGTGGATGATATAGATAAATGACATACAAGTAATCAAACTAGCATGTGTAATAAAGCGATCCTAAACAAACAAGAGTAAGTAAGAATAAAACCAACCATATATAGAATATGTTGTGGATGGATGTAAATGGAATGCAAGATGAAATTATAAGAGCCACATACCCCCCGAGTCGATGGAAATGTATGGCTTCATTTTTTTTCCCCCTCAGCATTCAAGAATGAACCGTAAACAAGAGTATGTCATCAGGAATGGTTGTGTATTATGTATATCATGTCTAAAGTGTTGTGATGAGTGTTTATATGTGTAGTGGTGATGATATGTGAAATTTTAGATATCTTTGTGTGGAACTTATAGCATAATCGTATACCACTATGAGATGAAGCATGGAGTGATGATCTAGCCCTAAGCATATATCATTATGAGCTGAAGCATGGAGTGATGATCTAGCCCTAAGCATATATCATTATGAGATGAAGCATAGAGTGATGATTTAGCACTAAGCATATATCACGAAAAGATAAATGATAAGGAGTGGTGATGTAACATAAGGTGTATACAACTATAAAAGGATGATATAGGTGATGATTTATCCTAAAGCGTATGTCACTAAGCTAGATATGTCACATTGTGAAAAATTGAATAATAAATGTGTGGTGAATTTAAGGTCCATTTTATTTGTAAACCCTCAAAATTCGAGTATGGACCAATGAACTAAAGTGCATCATCATGTAGTGAGTGCAACAAGTAGAAACAATGTAATATAGACGACCAAGTGATGAATATGTTGTGTAAATGCATGGTATGTTGAATGTGTAGGATGTGTAAAATGCAATGTAAGATGTAGTGATGGAATGTAAATCTAGACTCATATGTAATGTAGCCTAACATAGTGTGTAGAATATATGTGATGTATAAATGCACAGTTTGAAATAGCCTAATGGAATATCTAACACCTAGAATGACCGATATGTGTGTGTAGTACAATGTAGAATGTATACTAGGTGTATAATGGACGGTGTATGATGTGGCTATGTACGTAGATAGGCTAATAATGTATGTAATTTTTAATATGAATACCATATGATCATAAATACATAGATGATATAATTATTGGAAAAAGAGTAGAAATGTGTGATGTAGGAATGTGTAAATGTCAATAAAGTTGGACGGACAATGTGTGACATAATGAAATGTGTAATAACTAACATGCAGTGTGTGGGGTTCAGTATAGAAGTAATTCCTCAAAAGTCAAGTTTGAACTGAAGCACAAGAGTGTGTCATCAGGAACTAACACTAAATTATATGATAAATATGTGAAATGTAGGAAAAATGAGGGTGTGACAATATGAAAAATAAAGTGATAGGTTGGAATATGAGAAATATGAGAAAGAAATTATGTTGGGTGATAGGTTAGAATACTTGGGGTAGAAAATGAGTAGGAAAAAGTTACTATAGTCACTTTTTCCTACTCATTTTCTACCCCAAGCATTCCAACATATCACCCAACATAAGTTGGATGCTCACCCGAGGTGCATGAAGGCAACAATCCCGTCTTTTACATGAGCCTTGTAAGAATACTTCACCATTAATGGAGGAATGGTTGTAGAACTATAAACACGTGCATTTAATCTAATACAAAGGTAGAGGAACTAGATATAAGCACAAAGTGCACCATGATGTAAACGTAAACACTACAACAACATAATAGAATCAGATCTGAACCATAAAAAATAATTAGAACACACTAGGTTTGATCCATAGACATAGATATTTGGAATAAAGCATCATATATTGATTATAATCGTTTATAGTAGCCATATTACATCAAATCATATCAAACCAAATACATCAAGGAATGACAATATAACCCTACAAAATTACTCCACATAGAGAGCCCTAGCTATGTTCTTTCATCACAACCCCTATTTCAGACCCGAGCAGATTCATGCATAACATCATCCCTTCCTAACCTCTCTTCTAACAAAAACCTCTTCTTATTTTCATCCAAATTCCTCCTTATATATAAACGGGGGATCTCCTTTACCACCATAACCTTATCCATGATCAGGCCGCATGCCAGGTGGAAACGTGATTCTCCACACTCGAGTGTTTATGCCAGCTTGTACAAAATTCTACTAACTATAATGATCCTCCCCTAGAATATTCCTTTTGTGGAATATTATTTCCTTGAGCTCCAAGACTCCAAGATGGATCCTTATCCATGCGTCATGCCTATTTGACCCTTCATGTGTTTTCCATGTGATACCATATCCGATGAAACGACTAAGTCCTCGAACCCTATCCTTCTTCCACGTGCCAACCTTTTCTCCTGTGCACAATTCCTTGATCTCCTTTTCCTTTAATTACCTTACGCATGCATGATATTCCTTTTCTTTAGGAATTAGTCAATTGTTAGGGCCCAATATTATCCCACACTAAACTTTTTCTTTGTCCTCAGAAACATTCTGATCTTCTACAAATAATAAAGACTGGAAGGAAGGAATAATATGCACCCAACTTACACTAATGAATAAAAGGATTTCATCATTGCTGAAGAAGGATTGGGAAATATTTAATCAATCCCACTTCTATCCTACTCCAAGCATCCACCTGATCCTGCACTTGATCAAATAAATCTCCTATTAATGTGTTGAATTCATCAAATGATAACTCCTCGCCCTTAACCTTCTATGTATCAACAATATTTTCCATCCGCTTACTAAGGTAACTCTGAGTATCCATCCTTTAAGTAAGTAGGGGATGTAATTCCTTTACTTTATTTTTAATCTATACCCTTAGGCCTTCGATTGCCTCATACTTCTTCTCAACCTCCACTATTACCTTATCCCATTCCGCCTCTTACCTGTGTTATTCTCCTGAAAATCCTCCGTGTCTTCCTCATGGGTAGCAACTAATATACCTTCCACCCTGTCTCTATCTCCACAGTTATCCTAAACAACTTCGGCCATGTGCTTTGCATTTTTAATTAAGGAAATGAGATTAGAGTACCGAGTTATGGTATCTTCAATATTTTACTTCTCCTCGGCCCTATGTCATGCCAGAACTTCCTCTACCAACTCCAATGCAAGCGGTGGATTCTCCATCATAATCAAGCACATAAAGTCCTCTAGGGAGAGAAAGGTTGAATCATAATTTTGTGTATTGAGGGCCAAATCTGGGCATGCTAAAATAATGGAGTTTGAGATAGTCTCCACTTTCTTGTATGCCTTGCGCACTTTTTCCTTTTCCTCTCTCATCTCATCCTATAACTACATAATTATAGATTCCTTCTTGTTTATCTCCATGTATCTCTTTATTATCTCCTTAATATTTTCCTCCAATTCCTCCTCTAATGTTATGATTCTATTATTCCTCCCGAATAACCTTGCCTCCACTTATACCAATATCTTGTTGATCAACATTACAAGCCTGCTCATCCATTAGCTACTAGGAATCCATAATAGGATTCACCTCATTGCATTTCTATTATTTCATCCACACAAACTTTGAATTTGGGCTCATCAACATGTGACTCAAAGGTCCATGACAAAATGTTCCTCATGCACCTGTAATACACTTTTTTTCTCAAATGATGACCAACATAAGAGTTGGTATGTAGGCATCATGCTTTGGAAACGTGCGCACCTGACCTTACATGGATCATTGACATAAGTCATTATGTGTCCTTGCACCACCATTCACTTGCCACCTATGTGAGATCATGTTCGAAAGTTAACTGCTAAACCATTCTCCTTATCTACGCTCTCTTATGTTTCTCTTAATATTTCCTCAATATTGTGCTCCACCAAATATTTGATGATACACGTTACTTCCCTTTTGACTGTGTTGTCCAACTATCCTCTAGACAAGAGCATGGTCACGTATACATTCATATTCACCTATTCACTTCTACCCATATTCTGAGCTCCCCCTTAGATCTATTATGTTCTTCATTATATTTGTGTACATTTTACATAGGGGGATCCTCACCTTACTCACACTCCTCATCCTCCTTTGACTTGTCACCCTTCATGCTCTTTGTCTCCTTAGAGTTTGGAAGTTGTGTCATCTTTTTCTTCATCTTTACTGGTGACTCCTCTATCACAAGGGACATTTCCTTCTCACCTAAATTCTCCTTCATGGGGGGATTTATTCCTTCCGGTGTAAGTACTTGGACCCACACCTGACTCCTGTGCCACAGTGGTTTGAACTGTACATGTTAGGAAATAAGGGATAAAATATGTGGAACAATCCCTCATAGAATCACAATAGTAGAAACTAATATGCATTAAATATTACAGATCTCAAATAAAATTGTAGAATAAAATAACACAACACAATGAGACAGTATTTAACGTGGTTCACCCAATTTTGGTTATTTCCACCAAGAATCACTTGCTCAGATTTTATTACAAGCCACCGCTCTCTCAATACAATACCTGGATCTGTTTGGAGCTACACTCAACAAACTCTACAAAATTCACACCCAAATTCAAAACACATATACAATGTTACATTATAACTACCATATGCATAAAACCATATAAGTAGACAACTACTTAAGAAATTTTACAAAGCCAAAACTATCCCATTAACCTATGGGTCAAAAATCCCGGCCATATGAGAAAATCAGGTTTCCCGATATATCGGGCATGTTTTAAGGCCAAAAAAAAATTCTTGGGGGCTACGCCCCCAAACCCCTGCTGGGGACTGTCGCCCCCGAACTCCCACTCGAGGCTTGGCCCAGCCCCGAACCCCAGCGAGAAAACTATGGAAAGTGTACAGTACTCTTAGTGTATAGTCTTTAACAATTTCTCACATGAAAAGAGGCTCCAAAACCTAATAATCTCCCACTTAGAGACTAGTTTTCCTCTAAGCAAGCTTCTCAACCCTTCACTAGTTTCTGTGAAGACCAACCGAAGCTGAACATAGCTTAAGATTTTCCTTGTGACCACCTTGGTCATCATGTCTATAGGATTCTGACTGGTATGAATCTTCTCTAGTTTTAACTTCTCTTCGTCTAAAGTTGTTCTGATGAAATGGTAGCTTAACTGTATATGCTTTTTCCTAGAGTGGAAAGCAGAGTTCTTAGCTAGGTGTATAGCACTCTGACTATAAATATGTAACTTTCCTTCCTCCTGCTTATGCCCCAAATCCTCAAGAAATTGTTGTAGGAAAATCATTTTTTTGCTTTCCTCTATGGCAGAAACAAACTCAGCCTCTATGGTTGACAAAGCCACCAGCTTCTGTAGTTGTGAAACCCAGTTCACTGTTGTCCCACCTACAATGTAAACATAACCTGTCATGCTCCTCCTTTTTTCTATATCTCCAACCATATCTGAATCTACATCACCACACAAAGTGGTGTCTGATCCACTGTAGCACAAAATTGTCCCCATGCTCCCTCTCAAATACTGAAGGATCCACTTTACTGTCTGGCAATGATCTTTACCTAGATCACTCATAAATCTACTCATAGCTCCCACTGCATGGGTAATATCACGCCTAGTGCACACAATGGCATACATCAAACTACCAACTACTAATCAGTAAGGTACCTTGGACATCTGGTTTCTCTCCTTCTTTGTCTTGGGACACTACTCCTTTGATAACTTGAAATGGTCTGCCAAAGGAATCTCAACTGGTTTAGCATCCTACATATTAAACCTTTCTAAGACCTTCTTAATGTACTCTTCCTGAGGTAAAGTCAGCTTTTGTTCCTTCCTATCCCGAGATATCCTCATACCAAGTATTTTTTTGGCTGCCCCCAAATACTTCATAGCAAATGATTCACTTAGCTACTTCTTGAGTAGTTTTATTTCCTGCATGTTTTTACCTACAACCAACATGTCATATACATACAGACAAAGGATAATATAACTACCATCCTCATATTTCTTTGTATACACGCAATGGTCAGAATGACATCTAATATAACCTTGCTCCATCATGAAGCTATCAAATTTCTTATACCATTGATGTGGAGTTTGTTTCAAGCCATGCAAGCTCTACTTCAGTTTGCACACCATCTCCTCTTTACCTTTGACCTCATAGCCCTCTGGTTGCTGCATATATAGTTCCTCCTCAAAATCACTATGGAGAAATACGATCTTTACATCAAGTTGTTCTAAGTGCAAATCTTCTACTGCAACTATTCCTATAATAGTTCTAATAGAATTCATTTTTACTACAGCAGAAAATATCTCATCAAAATCTATACCTTTTTTCTATGCAAACCCCTTGACCACCAACCAGGCCTTGTATCTTTTCTTTCCTCCTTCTTAATTTTTGACTCTGAACACCCACTTGTTCTATAATGCTCGTTTTTTCTTCGGGTAGGTTCACCAAATCTCATGTCTAGTTCTCCATGAGAGCTTGATGTTCTTCATCCATGGCTTGTTCCCATTTCTTCATGGCATCTACCTGCATTGCTTCATCAAAGCTCTCTAGCTCTCCATTATCAGTGAGTAATAAGAAATGAAGAGAAGGAGAAAAATGTTCAGGTTCTCTTCTTACCCTAGAAGACCTCATCAATATAGGAGTTTGGGGGTTCCTATAGAGGAGGTTCCTGAATTGATTCATGTGTCACTTTCCCATCTAGAAGATCCTCTACTGCTACATATTTTTTATTGGATTCTTCGCTATTTTCCTGCAACTGCCGCTTATACATGAATTTCTCATTAAAGACCACATCCCTAGAATGAATGATTTTATTGTCCTTAATACTCCAACATTTATATCCAAAGTCATCACCACCATAACCAATGAAAGTACATTTTTCTTATTTAGCCTTTAGCTTGGTCCTATCATCCTTGTCTATATGGAAAAACACCTCACATCCAAAGACTCTAAGAAATGAATAATCAGATTTCTTACCATATCAAACCTCCTCAGGTATGCCTCCATCCAAGGAACTTGCGGGTCCTCTATTTATCAAGTACACAGTTGTGCTCACCACTTCTATCCAAAAATAAAGAGGCAATCCTGCATGTAATCTCATGCTCTTAGTATGTTCCATTATTGTTCTGTTCATCCTTTTCTAACACCCCATTCTGTTGCGGAGTTCCTGAAACCATATTTTTCCTACGGATTCCATTCTTAGAATAGTAATCATCAAATTCATTGCTGCAATACTCCCCTCCATTATTTGACCTGAGACATTTTAGCTTAAGACCCATTTCATTCTCTACCAAGGCTTTCCATTTAACAACAGTGTCAAATACATCATATTTTTTTCTAATACAATAAACCCAAACTTTCCTTATTGCATCATCAATAAAAGTAACATAATAACTTGAGCCCCTAAGAGATGATACCTGAGCCGGCCCCCACACATCAGAATGTACCAGCTCTAACTTACTCTCTTTCTTCGAAGGTCCAACCTTGAGAAACATTACTCGCTTATGTTTCCCAAATATGCAGTCCTCACAGAACTCCAAACATGTATCTATATATCCGGAAAAATCCTTCTTTATGATCTCCATGCCCTTATGGCTCATATGACTTATCCTATATTGCCACAATGTTGTATCTACTTCTGAAGACACAAGATTACAAACATTAGTGCTATAAGTGGTTAAATACAAGGTTCCAACCTTCTTACCTCTTGCCACCATAAGAGCACCTTTGGTAAACTTCCAAGATTTCGTTATAAATATCACAGTACAACCATCACTTCCCAACTACCCTACCGATATCAAATTTTGTCTTAATGTAGGCACATGTCTGACATCCTTTAATAGCCAAGTATTCCCATTCTATATCTTAACCTGAACAGAACCTTTTCCAACTATGCTGCAAGGCTCATCATCACCAAGAAAAACATGCCCAAAATCTCCTTGAACATAATCAACAAAATAATGCCTATGTGGAGTAGCATGGAAAGAAGCTCCCGAATCTAAAACCCAAGATTCAGTAATATTGTGTAAAGAAATAATCAAAGTATCCTGAAATACATTACCCGTTGCCACATTTTCTTCCTTGTTTTCTTCTTGTTGTTTCTTCTTGTCCCAAAACTCCCAACAGTCCTTCTTTACATGCCCAGACTTTCCATAGTTCTAACATACTATGTTGCTTTTGTATTTTGACCTTGCGCGATCCTTTTATTTTCCATGACTTCCTCTATTCTTATGTCTCCCTCTAGTTTCCACTATCAAAGCATTCCCTGAAGTAGAAGATTCACCAAATATTTTTCTTTGCATTTCCTCACTTAGAATCACCCCTACAATATCCTCAAACTTAAACTTTAAGTTAGTTGGAACCGAGTTGCTTACCGCAATTACCAGGCTATTTCAACTCTCAGGTAAAGAGCACATAACTAATAAAGCCCTAAATTCTTCATCAAATTCTATTATAACCAAAGCTAGCATATTTACAACCGTATTTAAATCATTTAAATGATCTTCTACTAAACCATTCTCAGAAATCTTCATATTAAACAACTTTTTCATTAAAAATATCGTATTAGAGGTAGAGGGTTTTTCATATAACATCCCTGCTACATCCATCAGATCTTTTGTAGTCTTTTCCTTTGAGACATTAAATAATACCAAAGATGCAAGACACATCTGGACTGTCCTAAGTGCCTTCCTATCTACCAAATCCCATTTTTCATCTATCATGATTGAGGGTTTGTTCACCTTCTCAGACAACGGAATATAAAGATCCTTCTGATAAAAGTAATCTTCCATTTGCATCTTCCAAAGACTAAAATTTTGCCAATTGAATTTATCAACCCTTGATCTTCCATCATCTGTCATAGCTCCCACTCAAGATAAAACTTTCCCTACAATTCAACACTTCAACAAACCAAACCAGGCTCTGATACCAATTGTTAGGCAATGAGGGATAAAATATGTGGAACAATCCCTCACATAATCGCAATAGTAGAAATTAATATGCATAAAATATTACAGATCTCAAATAAAATTGCAGAATAAAATAACACAACACAAAGAGATAATATTTAACATGGTTCACCCAATTTGGGCTACGTCCACCAAGAATCACTTGCTCAGATTTTATTACAATCCACCACTCTCTCAATAAAATACCCAGATCTGTTTGGAGCTATGCTCAACAAACTCTATAGAATTCACACCTGGATTCAAAACACATTATCTGCAGTGTTACATTGTACTTACCATATGCATAAAACCATATAAGTAGACAACTACTTAAGCAGTTTTACAAAACCATGGGTATCAAAACCATGGGCTAAAACTATCCCATAAACCTACAAGTCAAAAATCCCACCCATATGAAAAAATCATGTTTCACGATATATCGCGCACGTTTTAAGGCCAAAAAACAATTCTCAGGGGATGCGCCCCCAAACCCTTGCTACCTCTGGAGCCCCGCTCGGGCCCTAAACTAGCCCTTAACCCCGGCGAGACAACTGTGGAAAGTGTACAGTACTCTTAGTGTATAGTCTTCAATACTTTCTCACATGAAAAGAGGCTCCACAACCTAGCAGTACATGCATTCAGTGCCCTACCTGATGTAGTTTCTTCTCTTTATCTCTTCGTTCCTTTCTTCATGGAAGGGTCCTCTAGGATGGAAACATCATCCTTAATGTATGAGCCCTTCTTGAATTTGGGCCTCAGGTGTATATATACCCTCGATGTCATTTTTCTTATAATAGGGATTGCCACAGGATTTACCATAAGTACGTTGTAGGAGACATAATTCTCCACATACGAGATTTTCTTAGGGTACACCAATGTTTTGTGCAATACATTGTACTCATGATCTACCTCACTTATATAAAATCTAGTTTTCTTGGCCTCCTTGAACCTGTTAACAGTTGTTGGAAAATATTGTGTTGTAAAGGAAAATGGTAACTTGTACCATGGGATTTTTGAGCCATCTGTCAAAGTGAATCTACCTATGCAGAAGTGCTGGTCTACAGTGAACTCAACCTCACCATGCACCAAGGATGGTAGTTTTTTAGGGATTCTCCATTCTTCCCCAAATGCATCATGCATTAGCTTGTACCATTTCTCCAAGCATGTCTTATGTGTAGTAGTCATCGTGTCACAAATGTATGCTTCTAACCTTTTGGCAGGAGAAGGGTCCTCATCAGGGTAATCCCAGTCATAGATATTCATCCCATCATGCACTTTGATCTCTAAAAACACATTAGTAAGAAGGATGTTACCATACATAATCTTATCCCTGTTACACACCGTATCTATGATATCCTCTGCAATAAAGGCTAAGAGTTTGTAGATCGTTCCCTCTAAAATATTCCTACAAATGTTCAACCATCTCTTCTTCACTTACATCCAGCAATCTTGTCCATTCAACTTGGTCAATAGGTGTGTGGCCATCTTCATGATTACTATGGTGATTTTACTGATATCAAAGTAGCGCAAAACCTTCTTCTATTCATATTTCGTAGCTATCTCCATGATTGTGTCCTTATCACCTAAGTCATCATCCAACGACTCTCCCATGTAGATAAATCTTGTGTACTTAGAGATCAAATAAGCAGTTAAGCGTATCCTCCTTCATGTGAAGTAAAATTTTTATTCATACATCCATGAAATCAATCACTAGTATAACCTTTCGGGTTTACCAAAATATGACAACTCATAGATTTGTAAGAGTCTAGCTTTCTCCAATGTGGTCTTCACAAAGTCATCATATACAATTTTGTCATCTTACGTCCTTTCTCCTATCAGGAGAACAAAATCCAGTGCCATATCTTTCTCCATGGTGCTCGTCCTATGGTTGTAATCACTTACAACCATCTTCCAAATGTGAGACACCAAATCCATCCCCAATAGAATGCCATCGGGGTAATGTATCTCCACGTACCACTTTTCATTGAAATTGGTTGATGTGACTTATTTTCCCTTGCCCTTTCCTTTTCCCTTCTTAGGTGAAGTGTTCAATCCCTTCCTTGGTGCCATTGTTTCTCGTCAAGTCCTTATAAGTTCTTCCTTTCTTATTACTTCAACTCTGCTCAATCTCTGATCTTCAATCCTCTATGAAACTTCTCCAAACCCTGTGCCCTAGCTCTATAAACCCTAACCTAGGAAAATATCCTTCCACAAGATAGTGTAAATACCCATGGTAATCCACCAAACAAATCCTCCACATATGCATGTTTACTCCTTTCCACTCTGGTTCACAAATATTTTGAATTTTTTGATTCAAACACAACTCCCCACAAATTATTTCACAAGGATGCCCTAGTTCGCAAGAGCTCTTCCAAAAACAATGCAAGGTAAAAAGAAACAACTTACCCTGACTTTCTATTTATAGATTTTTTATTTTTTCCACACAAACTCCCATGCTACTTACAACCATAAAAACACATTAAAGTCAATGTTTTCCAATTCCATCCTCCCACACACAAACTCATGTGAAATTCTTGTAACCTTCTATCATGCAAAAATCATCAACCATAGATCCTCACACATGCTCCTAGTGCCGAAGTCAATCTTTATTTGAATCTTAAACAAAGTTCTTATCATCACCTACCTCATGTTTCTCTTCTCTTTTATCCTTGTATGTAGTTTTTATAAATCCTTTTGACACCAATCTTCACCCATCATTACTTTTGTTACACGTGTTCCTCTAAATCCATGCAGTTTTGATTTTCTCACTTGGGCCACCAATCCACATTACTCCCAACACTTGCTTCTTGCTGCACTCTTCATAGAAACTTTCCTTTACACTCTCCACCCCACACTAAATAGATGCATGGTCCTCTGCGCATAAAAATCCTTTAAATAGTAACTGGATACTAGTACACAAGTGTGCCCACAACAAACCAAATAGAAAAAAAAAGCATAACGATGATGAAAGGAAACACATATAAAGGAAAATTCATTAAGGGAAATCCTGAGGTAAATGGAAATAATGTCTTTTTTACAAACACACTAAGACTTATTTATAGTATGGCTTCAATGTAATCCCATTGAAATAACGAGGAAACATTGTTTTATCCATCACTTATAACTTACAAGTTCCTAAATCAATTCTATGAGATATAACATATGGTCCTAACCAGTGCACTTTAAGTTTTCTAGGATGGTGCAAAACTTTTAAATCATATAGTAGAACTATCTACCAAACCTCAAATTTATTTTTTTAATATGATGATCATGTCAAGCCTTTTTTTTACTTTTTCCATCTTTTGAATCCATCTTGCAATGACTCGCATCTCATCTAACTCCATAATTTTATCAATGTTCTCCTCTAATCCTTATTCATCTGCAAATCCTCTTGTGCACACAATATGTAGGGATGGTAACATAAATTCCATAGGAAGAACCGCTTCTGTGCCAAATACCAATTGAAAAGGAGTGGCCTTGTTCAATCGTTTATAAGTTTTGTGATATGCCCATAATACTAAAAATAGTTTATCATCCCACTACCTTCTTCTAGCATCTCAAATCTTAGTCAATGTGTGACTTAAAATCTTGTTAAAAGACTCGGTATTTCTATTAGTATGAGGGTGATAGGGTGTAGTTTTGTGATGGTCCACCATAAACTTTGGAATAAGATTTTAACAGTTTCATACAAAAAGCAAGTGCCCCTATCACTTGTTAAACTCAACGGGCATCCATACCTACTGATTATATTCTCCCATAAAAAACCTAGTTGTTGTAGCCGCAATATAATCTTTCATACGCACCGCTTCTTCCCACTTTGTAAGATAGTTTTTACAAGTGATAATATAGCGTGAAAATTTCTTATACCCGGATGGGGAAATAGGTCCCACAAATTCAATTGACCATTTTTAAAATGGCTATGCACTAGCAATAGGTCTTCATGGAAACTCATCTCTTTTCCTTGGCTTACCAAGGTGCTGGAAATAGTCATAGGCCTAGCAATACTCTATATAATCCTTATAAACTATTTCCCACCAAAGACTTGCCAATAAGATCTTACATGTGATCGCATTTCTTGTATAGTGACCTCTTACAATGCTGCCATGATCTTCCTCCATAATTGCAGTACATTTAGGTTCCATTACGCACCAACGTAAAACCTCATCCCAACCTAGCTTGTATAGGTATCCACTAATCAACATATAGGGAATGACGTGTATAGATAAATATTTCTTCTACAAAGCCTTCATTCCCTCTTGCACCACACCTGTTCACAAGAAAACAAAAATATCTTCCAATTTAGAGGGCATGCACTATAATCTGAATAATTTTGCATTTGGCATTGTGTCCTTAATGCTCTACGCATCCTCACCTGAGTTAATCTATGACAAATGGTTAGGTCCCAAATCACTCTTTCCTTGTTTCACGATGACCAAAAAGTCAAAATATTGGAATAATAAGATCCATCAGCATATAAACCCTAATAGAACAATATTTTTCACCAAGTACTTGAGTGCCATATGATTTGTCTAAAATATGAACAAAGTAGCCAATAATTATTTCCTGAACTTATACAATGAATAAATAATAGATAATACTTCACGCTTTGTGGTAGTATAATTTTGTTTTGGTGGAGTTAATTTCATGCTAGCAAAACCTAAGGGATGGTCAACAATCCACTATCAAGGATGTGCTAACATTTCTCCTATGGCAATACCCGATGCATCGACATGTACATGAAATGGATTTTCCCAAGAGGGAAAGCACAAAATGGGCGCAATAGTGAGTTTATCCTTCAAGGTATCAAAAGCCACCTACTACACCTATCCTAAATGAAATTTACTTTTACGTTTTAACAACTCCTCTAATGGCGTGAAAATCTTGGCATAGCCTTTGATAAATTTCCTGTATTATCTTGTGTGCCCTAAGAATCCAAGCACCACCCTTTGAATGGTAGGCTCCTCTAACCCCAAGATAATGGAAACTTTGGTAGGGTCTACTAATAATCCTTCCTCGTAAATAATGTGACCTAGTAGTGTTCCAAACAGATTAGAAAAGACACATTTCTTAATGTTTAATAAGATACTTAGCTTCCTGCACCTCTCAAACATCAATCTCAAATTCTCATAGTGATCTCTTACTAATATGTATACCGTCAAATAATCTAGGTAAACTTACTGAAGCTTATGGATGAAGTCTTGAAATTCTTTCACCAAAATGTGTGAAAATACCACATGTGCATTCTTCAATCCAGAAATCATGACTTTATAAGAAAAAATTCCCCATTTAGTGGTGAAAGTAGTATTCTCCTGGTATTCTTTCGTAATCCTTACCTAGTGATAACCTAAGAATCCATTGGTAAAATAATAGATTTATTGTCCTGCTACACCCTCTAGGATCTCCTCAGTAAATGGGGTTGGGAAAGGATATATGACACATACAACATTCAATTCTCTATATTCTACACATATCCTTATCCTTCCATCCTTCTTGATACTAATCACCACCCATTCAGATTCCTCAATTTCCTCAATGATTCCAGATTGTATCATCTTATCAATCTCCTCATTAACCTTCATGTGAAAATTTGGGTTCCTCTTATAGGGCCTCTTCCTGACAGGGTGCACACCTTCCTTTTACTTAATGCACATTTTCCCTAAGGAATGATGAACTCCCTTTAATTCATGGTATATGTGTGGGAACAAATCTTTGACGTCACGTAGTATCTCAACTATTTTTGAAACCACCTAGTCTGTCAAGTAATCTCCAATGACATATTCTTTTGGTTCCTCTTCAGTGCCAATGTTGACCTTCTTTGTTTTCATGGGCTCATTGTAGGTGCACACTTTCTCATCCACTTTGTCTAATGTTTTGCGAGTACCTTCAGTGTGATCAAAATCCAAATTTTCCACTTCCTCATCATCTATCAGGTACACTAACTTACCTTTTTCTCTTGATAGGAAGGCACATGCGAGTTGTACTTTTTTTTCTTCCTCTTCCAAAAATCATGCCCCCAACTCAGGTTCTCCTAATAAATATAGGATTTTTTCCTCAGCCATGGCACTATCTCCAAAGGAAAGGAAATTGAATACCTATAACACCTCATTCACTGATGGCTTAGGAGATTGAAAATCAAAAGTTTAAATAATATCCATCATCACTCTTATCAATTTCCCATCTAACAATGTAGCTCTGAATGGATATACAATGTTCGCGCACAACCCTGCAAGGAGGAATAGAAATTATGCACCCATAATGAAGGAGGAAAGGATTTCAGGCCTACCATCAAATATTTCTCACACTCCTAGACATGGAATGTGGTGGGATCCTTCCCATGGTAGTTACATATCTTAGATGGTGCATTGCTTCGGAGAAACCTAATAGAGATTGCAATTATCACTTCTCACCTATTTAGAATATTTTCTTAATGTGTCACCCAACAAATGCGTTGCTGTCCCACACAAGGTATAAGTAAGCATATTCTTCCTTTCTACTTAACATGTCCAATGGAATTCCATCACGTGTAGAAAGAAATCATGGTTTCTCTCCCCAATGTAACTTGGTAATTTCCATCCTCCTAGGCACATAATTTTTCACACTCTGGAAAATCAGGTGACAAAGCCCTTCAGTTATCTTCTAATCAACTCATAGGTCCCATGCACTCAATCTTCACATACAATGCTAGTTGTTTCACTCATGGACTGATAATATTCTTAGTGAATGACTCCTCTCGATGGATGGATAATTTCAGGGTCCCTGATGGTGTACTCATATATTCTATCCATATCCTCTTCTCCTAAGGGTTCCTCATAAGGCATAGACCTTCCATCTTTCCATGGGATAATCATGCACTCATTCTTGTTCTTAAAATGAATGTATCCCTTATTGAAGCACAAGTAAGTTTTATTCATGTAACACCAAGGGCATCCAAGTATGCTGGGAAATTTTCTACCTCAACAAGTTCTAGAACCTAAAAATCCCAGTAAAATTTTCCCCTTGAATGGTTATGGATGCATCCTTCAAAACCCTCATGGGCATAGCCTTTTTTTTGTTAGTCATAGACAAAACATTTGAAGATGGCTGTAATGGAGGCCTTCCCATCTGATTCGATGTATCAAGGTAAGGAAATTGACTTCCACGCCTGTACCAAGTAATATGTTTCTTAAAATCCATCCATCAACACCTGTGTTCAACGTGATTTCCTTATCATAGTTAATACTCTGATGGGGTAGATTATCATGTAAGACTTGTCTCTCACGCTCACCTCTAGCGCGGGTCACTTTTTATTTTATCCATTCCCCTAATAGAGGAGTAATGTTATCTTGGCACAACATCTGGCATAATTCCCTAACTTCATCCATGTCCTTCCGAGGGACCTCATCGCTCTTTTTCTGCTCCAACTTCCGTGACTGATCCTTCAAATGTTGAATCTCCCCTTGTAAATTCCTAATTACCTCTATGGTCTCTTGGTAAACCTCCTTCTGATGATTTGGATCAATATATTTCCCATGTAATACCTCTTCTCTTGTAATGAGGGTCATTTGCTTTGGTTATCCCTTGGCGCTTGTAGCCTCTACCCATGTGGTTACTACAATAGGTTCCAACTCAGAGTTATGTGATACCCTAGGCATCCACTGCAGATCAACTTATTTCACACTCACCATCCCCATGCCCTTTTCCTTCCTATGGTTTTGGATAATTTTCTCATATAACTCAAGGGTACTCCTCATATTTATACTTCTTTCTATACCATGAGCATTGTATAAAATCCAGACACTCGCGCTTGTAGTGTTCAGTAGATCCACAATTATAACATGTTCTAAGGGGAAATTACCTCCTACCTTCTTGACCACCATGGCCTCTAGAACCTCCACAAAAACATCTTCCTTGTCTGCCCTCCATCTCCACACCCTTCAAAATTACGTTCTAAATTTTTTGAACCGCTCACAATGCTATTTTTACCGCACACCAGTGTCAACAGAACCATGGATTTGGTCTATCAAATAACAATCCTTCGTATCATGGGTCATAGATGGAAAACCCTTATAATAACATGATACATTCTTGTAGATCACACGTTGCAACATTGGGCATCTACTTGCATCATGATCCCCATGGAATATTTCACAATCTACTGGCATAGCACACACCAAATTTCAAGGGAAAATATCCTTGGTATGTCCTTCTATCTAAAATTTTGCACACCAAATTCCATAAAGACTTTCATGTGAGCTGAATTTTTAGATAGGTTTTCAAGCTTCTTTTCCATGGAAGTAATATGTGCTTCCAAAAATGGGCTTACTCCAGTGTCAACGCTTTTGAAGGCTTCAGTGCACAAAGCAACTTCCAAGGCCTTACGCAGATCTATGAAAGTATAATGGGAAATTTCTCATCTAAAATGTGTTATCAATCCTCTAATGAACGATCGAGGATGCTGAGATGGATGGATATCATAAGAAAACTTTGATAAGAGAGTCTTAAAGCATGCATCATACTCAGTCTTAAAGCATGCATCATACTCTTGCACACTCTCCTCCATACCTTGTTGAATTTATTTAAGCATGTTTATGCTCTTCTGCTCAAACTCAGGAATATGAAATTCCACCAAGAAAGCATCACACAACGCATTATAATCCACCATTGCCTAATGGGGCTCATACTTTAAGTACCAGCTATATATGCACCCTTGCAACATAGTTGTAAACTTAATTTCCTTCCTTTCTAGGGTAGTGATACCCTTAGTCCACCATAGCAACTTCACATGTTGTGTACATGATGTATAAAATTATCAACACCCTTGTAATCAGGTAAATGCAGAGACATATCATAAAAACACCTGCTGGAGGTGGTTGAGGTCCTTGTCCACTAGTTTTAGAACCCTTAAAATCTTCATGTGTTGCCATCACCACCAGATGCACTCGAACCACTAGGTCCTACTCCTCCAGATCCACCAGATCCTCCTCCTGTATTAGTTAAAGGGCCTAAAGCATTCGTTGTTCCTTGCACCCCCACTGTTGTGCACTAAATGGTTCACACCAACAGTTCTGTGATGTTGAACTACTCGTAGACGTGGTAATCAAACCTTTTGTACCCATACTTTGCCCAAATATTGTGCAAGAAAGGATGCCTCCAAACACATGAAATATTTGTGCTCCCATAGATGAAATAAATGAAAAATTATATCTACTAGGTCTTTCTCGATAACCAATAATTATAGCAACAAGGTTAACCACACTTGTCTCAGGAATTGGAAAAATAAGCACCAGGGTTTGGTCACGAGGTGGGATAAGATGCATGCCTACAACTTTTCTCCTTTCTCCATATGATGCGATCTCACTAGATGTCAAAGGGGGTTTTTCTCCCACACTTTTCAAGATGGGGTAGCACAGACTGCTCACATTCCACATCTTCCACATGAACCTCACATCCTTCCTGCAACAAATGCCTCTATAAGTCCATCACTCTAACAACTTCATGTTGTCTTGCGAACTCCCTTTATCACACTTCATTATACTTGATTGTCTCTCTTCTCTCTTTATTTCCACCGCAATGTCTATCATCTTTCACTGCCCCAGCTTCCACGCCCTATACCTATTGGGAAGTTAACTAGCTATAATAAATGCCTCCATAATCAGAGTAACGATCAGGATCTTAATGGATAATGATATAGCATGAAAAAATGATCCACTTGGATCCCAAAAGAACTAAAACTAAGCAATATCTAGAAAGAATACATGAAAACCATGTATTCTAGTGTATAACTAGACAACACTTCACTCTACCAATGATTAACGACACGAGTACAATTCTGATCAGTATCATGTAGCCTTTGATAATATTCTTAGGTCTAAACATGAGGCCTATAATACTAGCTTCTCCTTGATGCATATGTTGATAACCATTCATACAAATCTATTGGGAAACAACAAAATAAGGTCTCATAAAGCTCATGATGCAGGTTCAATTCTACTCATTTACGTGCATCAAACCTAAATCCAGTACTAAATCACTATACAAACTCATCCTCCATGCTTTTAAGCTAAGTCTTGATGCTATCCAAGGTTAAGCATTATGTCATCATGCACCATTCTAAAAAAATTCAAAAGATGGTCCCAGAAATGGAACCAAGATGTAGTCACTTTTTCCTACTCCTTTTCTACCCTAAGCGCATCTTCTTATCACCCAATATAAGTTGGGCACTCACCAAAAGCGCAAGTGGGCGTCGAGCCCCTCTTTTATGTGATACTTGTACGAATGCTACACCATTAATGGAGGAATGGTTACGGAACCAAAAACACATGAATTTAATATAATACAAAGGTAGAGAAACTATCTCTAAGCACAAATGTGCCATGATGTAAATGTAAACACTACAAAATGATAATAGAATCAAATATGAACCATAAACAAAAAGAAGAACACACTAGGGTTTTATCCATAGACATATATATTTAGAACAGAACATCATATATTGATTAGAATCATTTGCAATAGCCATATTACATCAAAAAGGGTCATATCAGATTGAATACATCAAGGAATGATAATCTAACCTGATAAAATGAATCTACACAGAGAGCCCTAGCTATGCTCTTTTTTTCACAACCCATGTTTCAGACCCGAGGAAATTCATGCCCAACATCATCTCTTCCTAGCCTCTCTTCTAGGATCAACCTCTTCTTGTTTCCATCCAAATGCCTCCTTATATAGAAGTAGGGGCTATCCTTTACCGCCATAACCTTATTCATGATCAATTTGTATGCCAGGTGGAAACGTGCTTCTCCATACTCGAGTGCTTATGCCAACTTGCAAAAAACTCCACTAACTCTAATGATCCACCCCTAGAATATTCCTTTCATGGAATATTATTTCCTTGACCTCTAAGACTCTAGGCTACAACCTTAACCACTCATCACACCTACTCCACCCTTCATGTGTTTTCCATGTGATACCATATACAATGAAATGGCTAAGTCCTCGAACCCTATCCTTCTTTCATGCACCAATATTTTCTCCTACTCATCATTCCTTGAGCACCTTTTCCTTTACTTTCCTTTTGCATGCGTGTTCTTCCTATGCTCTGGGAATTAATCACTTTTCAGTGCCTAGCATGTACCACCAATATAGTCATTCCAAAAATGTCCCAGTGTACGGGGAGAGTTATGAGGGGAGAGTGCAATAAATAGTGTCAAATGAAAAACATGTAATTCATAATATTCGGTAGTATGGACATAGCCATGATAGATATGTGGTGAATGAGGAGGTGGTAAAATGTCATTAGGGGTTAAGATGAACCTAACCAAACTATCACAGGTACAAATATTTTTTGAACATGTGGGGTCAATCGTGATATGTTGCCAAAAGGTCGTATTGATGAATAAGGTACATGTAAAAGGAGGTAATGGAGTGGGAATTTTTGGGGGAGAGGACGATATAGTATCAAAAATATGAAAAAATACCTTATATAATACCATAGCATTAGTAGATGGAGGGTTTTGAAATCTATAATCACCCGGGCCATCAGCCATTAAGGTTTCTTTGAAATAAGAATTGTCTACACTTAAAGGGGTAAAGTCAAATTGTCTTAATGTTTCATCGGTAAGTTCAATAACATCAATTTCATCATTAGAATCCTTAGATTCATCCATGTGAACATTATCATGTGATATGGAATTATCAAGGATGTTGATAGGGGGTAACATAGGTGGAGTGGTAGGGGTTGTCAAAACTAGTGGATGAGATACATTAGCAGGAACTGACTCAGTAGATGGTAAAGTAGAAGGTGCTATGACAGACAAAGGAGTGAAAAAAATAGGAGAGGATATGATGAGGGTCATCAATCCTCACCATTAATAATGTCAATCCGGTTTGGTGACCAAAGGTTGTATGCATTAAGAGAAGAAAATCTTGGAAAGTAACTTCTTTAAACACAAACCAAACTTGCATAAAATAAATCACACTTGCGGAAATTGAAAGGCACACTTGTAGAAATAAAGTTTTCATGAAAGAAACACACTTGCATGAATTAAAAGGCACACTTGCATAAATGAAATTTGAATGAAATAAACACACTTACATGAATTAAAAGGCACACTTACATAAATGAAATTAATGAATTAAAAATAAACATAATTAAATGAAACACCTACAGGTTTACAACAGACTGAATTTTCACAATATAAAGATAAAAAAAATACAACAGAATGAATTAAAGACAAATGAATAAACATAAACATAAATAGATAGATCCATCTTCCTTGGAATGAGTGGCCAACTCATTTCTTAAAAGAGGATTTAAATCATACTTTTGAGATCTTAAAACTACAGAATATTTGAGAGGAAAGAATAGATCTCTATTTCTTTGGAGAAAAGTATTACATATTTAAGTGTGGAAGGTTACATTTATAATTTATGCATCCAACCAACTCCTTATTTTGGGAGATACAATATGATCTTATCTTTATTATAATCCTAAAAACTAAGATCTCCATCTCCACAAAATATGGAGAGAGATATATTATTGGAGTCAAAGTCTTATCCCACTTATTTTAGGAAGATTTGCTCCCAAATCTTCTCCTTTATTTTTGGTAACAAGAATCATAATGATTTTATTCCTCTACATTATTGGAAGGAGGATTTTCCATTTGACTTTGCTATTTTTGATTGTGGAACTTTTGATGCTTGTCAAATACGCTTTTTCCTCGGATTGCAGTTCACTAAAAGTTAGATTTCTCTTGATTGGTAAAACCTGTAGAAAATATGAATGATATTTTTGTTAAACATATTGCTATGAAAAAAAACATCTCTCATATTTCCTATTGGAATCTCTGAGTTTTCACAATCCCTCAAAAACTATCATTTTGTTGATGCAAGTTCCAGAACTAAAGCTGTCAATCCTTTTATGCAAGTTTCGGAACTAAATCTGCAAGTTCCGGAACTAAATATAATTTTTCTACGAATTGAAAGTTCTGGAACTAACTTTAATTCAATTGATATAAGTTATGGAACTAAATCTGTGAGTTCCGGAACTAAACCTGTAAGTTCTAGAACTAATTATGTGAGTTCCGGAACTAACTCTGTGAGTTTCATAGCTAACTTAAAACAACTATAGCTTTTGCATGCGACCTCAGATTGAGATGATTATTTTTTTGAACTTGCATAATTTCTTGAGAGGAAACTGAATATGAAATTATATCTAATTTTAAATGTACCATTCATGATAAATTCCTCTTTTCCCAATATTAGCATTATCTTTCCTTTATAGCCTGCACACACAAGACTTTGCATCTTTTCCCAAATAATCAATAGGATTAGTCAACAAAACAGATAACAAAATATTTCTAAAGAATGAACAAGATATATATCCTATATTCTATCTTAAGCAAACTATAAGTTCCTAGATTACATTTAAATCCACTTTCAAAGGTAACTTGGAAGGACAAAATAATGGTAATTTATGGCTAATTTATGGCCTCATCATTGCTCCACACTTAATATTATGCATGTACTCATGCATTACATTAGTATCTCATCTTCTTAGATTCTTCTCCATATTGAGGACACATTATTTTGAATCTCCTTCTACTACTTTTGATTTCTTTCTTTTACAATAGGTTCTTGTGTGGATCTCCTTCTGTTGCTTTTGATATTTTTTAGTTTACAACAGGTTCTTGTGTGGATCTCTTTCTGCCACTTTTGATTTATTTCTCTTACAAAAATTTCTTGTGTGGATCTCCTTCTTTTGCTTTTGATATTATTTCTTTCACAACATGTTCTTGTGTGGATCTCCTTCTACTACTTTTGATTTCTTTCTTTTACAAGAGGTTCTTGTGTGGATCTCCTTTTGTTGCTTTTGATATTATTTCTCTTACAATAGGTTCTTGTGTGGATCTCCTTTTGTTGCTTTTGATCTCTTTTATTTTATAGCAGGTTCTTGTGTGAATCTCCTTCTACTACTTTTGATCTCTTTTTGTTGTGTCTCATATTTAAAATCAAAATGCATAGCTCTTGCTTCTCCTTCTCTCCCACACCTAAGCTAATTCATTTCCTCATGCATATTGTTTTTTTATGGCTTCCCATAAATTAGAACTAAAAATTTTGATTCCAAAGAGGTGCACATATTTTTCATATAAGTAGGGGAGATGAGTTTTATTTTTCTTTGGAAATCTTTAAAAGTGGATCTAGCTGTAATAAAAAAAATTACAAGAAAGCTTAGAAATAAAATAGTAGAATAAAATAACTTGATCATACCTCTAGTTGTATTTTTCATCATATTGTTAACATGATCAAATAATGCCAAGAAAAAATCCAGTAGGTGATAGTTGATTTCCTTTGAAGACTATCCACCTCCTTTTTCCTTTGATTGGCCAGCAAGCTGGTTTTCCAATCAAAGTTTTTTTTTCCTTTGATTAGCTAGCAAGCTAGTTTTCTAAACAAAGTTGTTTTTTTTTTCCTTTGATTGGACAGCAAGTTGGTTTTCCAATCAAAGCTTTTTGATTTTTTTTTATTTTTTTATTTTTGCCTTTGATTGGCTAGCAAGATGGTTTTCCAATCATTTTTTTTTAATTTATTTTTTCCTTTGATTGGCCAGCACGTTGGTTTTCCAATCAAAGCTTTTTTATTTCCTTTTTTTTTGTTGATATGATAGCATGAGAAGGATTAGAGAAAAATTTGATCCATCATCATACTATATTTATCAAATTACAACTTGTGTAAAAGAAGAAGCAATGTCTAAGATCTCATAAAAACCTTTTTGCATACTTGGTAACTCCAAGAAAATTTCAAAAATTGTGTAAACAATTTTTAGGTCTTCAAAACCCAAATTGAAATGTGCATTATCGGAATCACCATAGTAATCTTCAAATACTGGACTAGTGATCTCAAGAGATGGAGAGTTGTTAAAAGAGAAAGTGAAGGTATCTGTGGGTCCCTCTAAAATCTACATGCTCCTTGGTTGATATTGTTGGTGCTCCAAAATCTACATGTTGATATCAAGAACAACTCTAGAAATTCCTATAGATCTAGTCCTTTGATGTTAGTACGCAAAAATTTCTCACCTTGATATTCAAAATAATTACTTCTTACCGTTATATAAGCATATACAAAAATGAAGAAATTGAAAGACATGAAAACAAATTTTTCTAATGGATCTAGTTCAGGGATTGAATTTTATTATGGGATGAATTTTTTTTTGCATGGGTGGATTTATTATGAGTGAGTTTATTTTAGCTCTAATGAAATCTCTGAATATGGATGGAGTTATTTAGAAATGCTACCACTTCATTATTACAAATTAGATAAGTCAATTTTTGACTAAGGTTATGCGTAATAAGATCACTGAGCTATTAGTCGATACAAGGGGAAATGGTGGCGGTTATCAAAAATGACATATGATATTTTATCAACTAGATATACTTTTAGATTCAATTTCATATTTTACCATTTCCAACTCTGAATTCTTTGTTCATACCATTATACCTCTTGATTAAACATCATAGTCATTTTTCTTATACACAGAGTTAGTTTACGGGGATATATCTACAATATAATATTCCTAATTGCATAAATGAAATTTTAACCTACTTGTAGGAAATAAAAGTATAAAGAAACTACTTACCAAATTCTTCTTGTCACAGAATTGCTAAAAGGTATTCTACTATCACTAGAATATTGTTTTAGAGAACTTTGAATATCCTAATAACAGTATGTCCCCAGCAATGGTGTGAAAATCATGAGGGTTGTCAATCCTCACCATTAATAATGTCAATCTGGGTTGGTATCTAAAGGTTGTATGCATTAAGAGAAGAAAATATTGGAAAGTAACTCCTTTAAACACAAACCAAACTTGCATAAAATAAATCACACTTGCGGAAATTGAAAGGCACACTTGCAGAAATAAAGTTTGCATGAAAGAAACACACTTGCATAAATGAAATTTTAATGAAAGAAACACACTTACATGAATTAAAAGGCACACTTGCATAAATGAAATTTCTGAATTAAAAATAAACATAATTGAATGAAACACCTACAAGTTTACAACAAACTGAATTTTCACAATACAAAGATAAAAACAATACAACAGAATGAATTAAAAACAAATGAATAAACATAAACATAAATAGATAGATCTATCTTCCTTGGAATGAGTGGCCAGCTCATTCCTTGGAAGAGGATTTAAATCATACTTCTAAGATCTTAAAACTACATAATATTTGAGAGAAAAGAATAGATCTTTATTTCTTTAGAGAAAAGCACTACATATTTAAGTGTGGAAGGTTGCATTTATAATTTATGCATCCAACCAACTCCTTATTTTGGGAGATACAATCTGATCTTATCTTTATTATAATCCTAAAAACTAATATCTCCATCTCCACAAAATATGGAGAGACATATATTATTGGAGTCAAAGTCTTATCTCACTTATTTTAGGAAGATTTGCTCCCAAATCTTCTCCTTGCTTTTCGGTAACAAGAATCATAATGATTTTACTCCTCTACATTATTGGAAGGAGGATTTTCCTCAAAATATTATTTTTACCAAATAAATTTCTTGGATTTTCCATTTGACTTTGATGTTTTTGATTGTGGAACTTTTGACGCTTGTCAAATACGCTTTTTTCTAGGATTGTAGTTCACTAAAAGTTAGATTTCTCTTGATTAGTAAAACCTGTAGAAAATATGAATGATTTTTTTTTAAACACATTTCTATGAACAAAAACTTCTCTCAGATTTCCCATTGGAATCTCTGAGTTTTCACAATCCCTCAAAAACTATCATTCTGTTGATGCAAGTTCTAGAACTAAATCTATAAGTTCCGGAACTAAATCTGATTTGTCCACAAATTGAAAGTTCATGAACTAACTTTGTGAGTTCCAGAACTAACTCTGTGAGTTCCGCAGCTAACTTAAAATAACTATAACTTTTGCATGCGACCTCGGATTGAGATGATTTTTTTTTGAACTTATATAATTTGTCGAGAGGAATTTGAATATGAAATTAGATCTGATTTTAAATTTACTTTTCATGATCAATTCCACTTTTCCCAATACTAGTATTATCTTTCCTTTATGACCTGCATACACAAGACTTTGCATATTTTCCCAAATAATCTATAGGATTAGTCAAAAAAATATATTAAAAAATATTTCTAAAGAATGAACAAGATATATATCCTATATTATATCTTAATAAAACTATAATTTCCTAGATTACATTTAAATCCACTTTCAAAGGTAACTTGGAAGGACAACATAATGGTAATTTATGGCCAATTTATGGCCTCATTAGGATACTGTAGGTGTAATAATAGTGGTTGTGTGAGTGGAAATAGCTTGGATAATGAAAATGGTACAGGATGGTGTTGGAGTACTTGATTGACCAATGTCATATGTATTGATATTATTTTATGGAATGCACTGTCTAGGTGGTATGGGCATAGAGGTAATGGGGTCTATCAAACGTTATTTGAAGGATTTTGGGTCAACTATAATGGTGTGTTCATAACCATCGTATCAAAACTTGACACATTGGTGGATAATAGATGGTACTGGATACATTACGTTAATCTAAGGTGTACCTAAAAGAGGTTAAACTATAAGTAGCCATCGATAACATATAATTTAGTGAGAATGGTTTTAGGTCCAACTCAGATATGTAAATAGATAGTTCTGAGGCAGGTGCAAGTGATAGAGTCGTAACCGCGAATGACGATAGAATTTTCAGTAATGAAATTATCGCTAATGAGCTCATCTAACCATTTCCAATGAAGAGGAGCTGGATAAAATCACTCCTCTCCCTCATCAAGATCCAATAACTAAGAACAACTCTCTAGAACTAAACAAGAGGAGACAAGGAAAAGCCACAAAACTTCTGGAATCCAGAGCAAGAGATCTAAATAAGGATAAAGTGTTTATAAGCATGGAGGAGTTTCTCACACCTCCAGTAGTTCAACAGCTTGATTTTGATAAAGGAACGTAAAAAAAAAAACCTGTCTAAATGTGATAAAGATGGATTCATCACAATGTGAAGTAAGGAACGAAGACTAAAAGGTTTTGAAGAAATTCTTGAATCACTCTATAGTGATAAAAAGAAACAAATAGGAAGTTGGGAAGCTTCCAACTTAAGAATCACAAGGGTCACTGCTAAGAGAACTACAAATATTGGAGTCATTTATAGAAAAGGCAGACCCTCGAAAAGGGAAGAAAGGAAAAAAGAGACTGAGAAAGAAATTGCAGATGGTACTCAAAGTCTTTTGAGCCATCCGGAAACTACCTCCCTAATCCTTTTTTAATGAAGGTTATATCTTGGAATCTCAGGGGGCTAAATGGGGGACCTAAAAAAAGAATGATTAAGGAAATTAGAAGATCAAGCAGGCCCAACATCCTTCTAATTCAAGAAACGAAAATGAAAACTAAAGTTGTTGAAGAGTGCAAAAAGAATTTCTGGGAGAATGTTTCCTTTGTTGCTGCTGATTCTCAAGGGGATTTTGGAGGATTAGCAGTCTTCTGGGACACTAAAATTGTTCATGGTAATGTTCTTTTCTCCTCTTAGAATCATTTAGCTATAAATTTTAAAATTCTTGAGAACAATTCTAGCTGGATTCTTTCCAATATTTATGCCCCTAATACTGCTGCTGGGAGAAGAAATCTTTAGAAAGAGTTAGCCTGGTTTAGAAATAACTTTGAGGATGTGAACTGGATGATAATGGGGGATTTTAACACTCCTTTAAATCTGGGAGAAAAATTTGGAGGGAACTCTGATTTCTCTACTAGTATGGAATATTTTTCAGGCTTCACATCGAATCTTAACCTTATGGACATTGAACTTCATGGAAATAAATACACCTAGTCTAATAGAAGAATTGGTGAGAATCTGATTCAGGTTAGATTAGATAGAGCTCTCATTTTTGCTAACTGGATCTTAGATCAGAATTTTTATCTCTCCTCTCTTCCCAGAACTGGTTCAGACCATAATCCTATTGCTCTTAATTTCTTCAATTGGTCTAAGCCTTTCCACTACAACTTTAAATTTGAAAAGATGTGGCTTGAGCATGAGGACATTCTTGATAGAATTAAAGAATGGTGGACTTGGGAAAGGACTGGAACTGCCCGATTCAAACTTCTTTAGAAGCTAAAAAATGTGAAGCAAAAGGTTACAATCTGGAATAAAGAGGTTTTTGGTAATATTTTTGAAAAAAAGAAAGAGCTTAAGAAACAAATGGAAGAGTTTGAGCTTAAGGTCTTAATTAAAGGTATAACTTTTGAGGATCATCAAAGGGAAAAGAAGCTTCTTTCTGACCTGCATAATATCAACAGCTGTGAGGAAACCTTCTGGAAAATGAAATCTAGAGCTCTCTGGCTAAAGGCTGGAGACAGAAACACAAAATACTTTCATATGACCACCCTCAAGCATAGGGCTTGTAACAGAATTACTGAAGTCTCCAAAGGAAATGGTACCATTACTAAAGACACTGAGGACATCAAAGTTGAAGCCCTAAAATTATACAAAAATATTCTCACAGAGAACAATTCCTATAATGAGCAAGCAGCCTCCTTTCTCTTAGACTACATTCCTAATAATTTGTTGCCTGAAGAGATATTTAAGAGCCTTTCCAAAACAACCACCATTGAGGAGTTGAAAAAAGTGGTTTTTTCATTGGAAGGGGACAAGGCTCCGGGTCATGATGGTTTCTCTACTAACTTCTTCCAAAGATGTTCAGAAATATGCTCCGAAGATCTGCTGAAAGCTATAAATGAGTTCTACATAACTGGAAATCTAATAAAAGAATTAAATAACACTCATATTGTGCTTGCACCTAAGAAGTTGGATGCAAAGGATTTCAAGGATTTTCAGCCAATCAACCTGATTAATGTGATTTATAGGATCTTCACAAAGATTTTAACCACTAGACTGTAACCTCTTTTAATGGAAATTATCTTCCAACAGCAGAGCGGATTCATAAAGTTAGAATTATCTAGGATGGAGTTATTATGGTTCATGTAACAATTCATTCAATGGATAAAAGTAAGAAAGCTGGGATGAATATTAAGTTAGACATGCATAAGGCATTTGGCAGAGTCTCTTGGAAATTCATGGATGAGGTTCTGTCCAAGTTTTGGTTTCAAAATAAATTTAGGAAAATTGTCCAAGCTTGCATATCCTCTTCTAGATTTTCAGTGGTTGTCAATGGAGAACCAGTTGGTTTTTTTGCTAGCACTAAAGGCATTCGCTAAGGGGACCCCATATCCCCTTTTTTGGTTCATTATAATAGCTGACAATTTAAGCTGGTCTATTAAAAAAGCTATTCACATTGGTATGATAAAGGGTTTTCAACCTACATCTGGCAATAAAATTTCCTCCCATCAACAGTTAGTTGATTGTTGGTACCCAAACTTAATCTCCTTCACAACTCAAGCAGCATCATGGATTTGCACAAGACACTCTGAGGCAGATAAATGATTTATGTGTCATTCGTAGCTAGGGAGACATCTATCTGAATTGTTAGCACTAAAAATTTGAAGGAGTGGGTAGCACTTCAGAAGGATTTTGATCTGATCCTCACTATTTTAGGTTGTGCCTATCAACCAAGGCAAGAGAACCTATATTGCAGCCTTTGTTTAGTGAAGGAGGTGGAGATATCCTTGTATGTTGCTTATTGTATGGAAGGGGCCTTGGGAAAACATGAGCAATTCTCCATTATTCAAACTCAAAAGAGTTGTCACTACTAAATGATGGAAATGTTTTCAAAACAAGGCAGAGGCTGCTAGAGACATAGTATTATCCTGATTTGATTTGTGCATTTTTGTAAATGGATTGTATTCTCTTGTTAACACACAATGCAATGCAGGGGTAGTATAGGGTAGGGTTAATTATTTTAGATGAAATTTTGTTGGGAGATATTAGACAAGACCAACCAGAAATTACCAAACTCTTTGAGGACCTTTGCAAGAAATTTGTAACACTTAAACAGTAGGAATGCTTTAAAAGGTTTACAATACCCCTTCAACCAGGATATGTGCACAAATGGAGGCCCAAATCTGCACTCTTCCACACAATCTTTGACAACCTGCTACAAAATCTTGAAGCAAATATACCAACAAAATATCCAGAAATCCCTATTTGATCATGACTTAAGGTACCCCCAAAGGTTTACAAATAATCTCAAGATTCAAGGACGGTAAAATGATTTTAAATATGTTTATCTTCTATCATATGAAGGCTCTTCTGGATATAAGATTGTATATGTCATCAAACCATCAACAAGAAATAAAACCATGTATGATCAAAGAGATCCTAAACACAAGATTGCAACAGGAGCAAGAAACTCAAATTGAAAACATTCTCAAACATAAGTATATGCAAATTTTGCCAAGAGTATAAACCAGATAATCCAGAAAATGATCAAATATATTAGTAGGGGAATGTCATGAGAACAATCTCAAAGTTTTTTGATGGTTTTATAATTTGAAACCAACTCAACATGATAAAATATGATACAAAATAGAATTTAAAATGGCTCTCAGTTGGTTTTCTCCAGAGAAATGGATTTCTTTTAGTTTTTTCCTTGAAAATTCTATGTCCTTTATCTCACCTTTACAAATTTCTCCAAAATTCCTAATATACCCTATGTCAGCTTGGAGTCTTGCTTCCTAAGCAAAGAATATGCTAATGGGATCAAAATTTGTTACAAAAACTTCATGATTTAAAGATAGTGACACCAAACAGAAAAACAACTCGCAGGTTGCCAGGTATGCACAAAAATTAAATCATTACATAAACTTGGATCATTATCCATCCCAGGGTCATGTTTTTATCATTCAGGAATGCAAGCATATCTTACTAATCATTTTCACCTTTTTACCTTTTCAATTTTACCTCTGCAACTTTTGATTTCCATTTTTCACGTTTTTTAATAGGCCTGAGCAAAAATGTACCAAAAACACCATAGATCACCAAATTAGATCATGAAAAAAATTCCATTACATTCAGAAGGCTAAGACGATGCAAAATCATATAAGGTTCGAAGAAATTTGATGAGAAAACTTGATTTCCAGGCTTCTTGGAGCTCCCATGGCAGCCAAAATGGTGAATGTAAAGTAACCGTCAATTTTAGATAACTTTAAATGCCATCCCTCCACGTGGTAGATGAGATCTTAAACCTAAGCCCAAAATTACCTTTTTTTACTCTGGATAATGTGGGACATGTGTCAAAACACGATTGGATCAGGGTCCCGTCTTTAAAATTGCAATTGCGATGTTTTTTTAATTTTGGAAAATTTTACAAAATTGCCCCGCTTCTCCTCTGGACCCGCCACGTGTCCATATGTGGGCCCCATGCAAGATGCGGGCCAATTCCATCAATTTTGACACTTTTTTGAAAAGGGAATTTTTTCTCAAAATTCTCTGTGGGCCCAATCTCCCGCTCTCTTCCTCACCACGTGGCACTCTCCCATTCGCTGCGGGTCCAGGCCTCTAATTCTTCCTTTAGACCGCCCTGTCAAATTTACAAAAGTTCAAAATCTTCCCCCGGCCTGCGCTCCCCTTCTGGTTGTTTAGGACATGCCATGTGTCCTCCATAGATTTGTTGTGGGACCATCTTTCATTTTTTACCTTATAGACACAAAGGTAAAAATTTATAAAACTTTCCTTCGGCCCCCTTTTCCACTTTCTTGTATTTCTGGACATGTGTCTTTTTCTTACTGGTCCCTAAGATATGGCCCAAAATTTGACATTAAAGTTATAAATCTAAAAAACTTAAAATTCATCAAAACCTCTGCCCTCCCATGCTGACTTTTACTGGACACGTGTCCACCTGCTATTGGATGAGGGCCTTCGGGTCAAAATTTTCCCTTGACACTTTGAGTCAAAAAACACAAAAATTCGCCAACTCTTTTTGCCTCTTGCATGTCCCCTAAGCCACGTGTCCTCTTCCCATTTGCTGCGGGATTTTGGGCCAAGAATTGAATTTGAAAATTTTTGCAAAATGAAAGCCAATTTTTTCGAGGATAACCCACCAATCCTTTGACCATTCAGAATGTGCCACACAAGCACCCTTTATAAGAAGCGGAGCCATAGACCAAAATTTTCCCTTTAGCCAAAATTTCAAAACTAACAAGTTAGAAAACATTTCCTGACCACCCCCATCCAATAGGAACCCACCACCTTGCAATAATGTTGCAATGATGAATTTGATGGGAAAATGACACCCGTATTCCCGTCAAAACGTAAAAAATTCACAGGATGCCCTAGAAATCAAAATTTTCGATGAGGAAGGAAGATTTTTATAATTTTAAATCAACTAAATCATTTTTGGCATTACTTTCAACCCTGGGATTGGGAAATTAGTTTCAATTACTTCAGATTCAATTAATTTCAACCTTTTGCATGATTTGACAAAGGAAGAACGACACATCCTGACCATTTGAGAAAGCTAGGGCACAAAAAAGGGTGAAACTTGGATTGTTACTTCAAATTAGGGAAAAACAATAAGATTATGGGCATTTTGAGGTATCCAATTGGGGAAGATTAACTACAGATCACCAAATCGAAAAATGAAATGTTTTTGAGTAGATTTGGGCATGTAACATTAGGGCACATTATGCAAACTAAGAATTAGCACCAACATTGGCTCCTGTTTGGGGATGGGCACTCCTAGTGAGTGCCAAAAGGACAAAACATAGACCAAGTACCAAAAATCCATTTGGTAAGGAGTCCAAAATGCAAGGTACCCCAAAAAAACCAGAACAACCACCAAAAACAAACTGAAAAATACAACCAGAATGGCTACCAAGGACAAAAGGGCAAACCACACACCAAAAAACAACAAAAAACAAAGCAAGAACAAGGACTATACAAATGTACAATTTGTGCATACCTCAATTTAGGGATTTAATCCAAGAAGTCTTTTAAATGTCTGCCATTAACAGGAAGCTCCAGTAATTCCCCATATAGATCTTTGAGAAAATGGTATGTTCACCAATTCTGAGGTTAATGGCATAAGGGCCCATCCATAATGCATCAAAATTTCCATGCTTACCCTTGTCTTCATGCCTACTATCCAACAACAAAACCAGATCTCCAACATTGAAGGCTCTAGGGGTGACATTCTTTTCAAACAACCTCTTCAATTTCTCTCTAAATCTGATATGCCTCTGATGGGATGCTCTTCTTTCCTCATCAAGCTCAATAATTTGATTGATCCTTGATTCATATGGGCCATGCTATTGATCCTCCAACTGTTGGGAAAACTGAAATGAAGATAATTACAGGTGTAAGGGCAGCAAAGCTTGAGTTCCATACACCAATTCAAACGGGCTTTTACCAGTTGCTCTTTTAGGAGTTATTCTATCAGCCCAAACTGCAAACCTCAATTTTGCTCCCCACTTCTTCTTGTTCATTTCCAAGGTCCTTCTAATGATCTTGAGCAAGTTCTTATTACTGGACTTAGCTTGTCCATTCCCTTGTGGATTGTAGTTTGAAGAATAAGCTAGATTTATTCCATATTAATTGCACATTGCCATTAAAGGTTTGGCTCTAAAACACATGGCATTATCAGATACAATCTTAACTGGAACTCCAAATCTGCATATGATATGATTCAACAAGAAATCCATTACCACCTGGTGTGTTTCCTTCTTAGATGGAATTGCTTCAACCCACTTTGTAAAATAATCAGTGGCTACAAGAATCCACTTATGACCAACACTAGAGGGGTCTGAAATCTCACCAATGAAGTCCATTCCCCATTGCTTGAAAGGGGCTTCAATTGATATAGGCTGCAAAGGAAGGGAGCCTAAAGCTTTCAGTCTTCCAGAGAAACATTGGCAACTATCACATTTTCTAACTAGCTGGGTTGCATCTTTGAAGAGAGAAGGCCACCAATAACCATCTCTCAAAATATTATGTGTTGTCACCCTCCCAGCAAAGTGTCCTCCACAAACTCCCCCATGGAAATCAAAAACTATTCTAGGATCTTCATCTTCAGTTATGCATTTCAAGAGGACACCTTCAGGGTTCTTCCAAGCCAGCCCAAGGTCTGTAATAATATATTTTTAAGAGGCTAGCTTGAGGGTTCTTTTCTGATTTTTATCTAAATGATCAGGACAACAAAGGTGTCTGAGGTAAAATATTACATCCTTGTACCATTCAGAATTTACCAACTTTGCAAGCACGTCCATCCTTTCTTCCTCTAGCTGATTCACTTCCACATTCTACAAGTTGCTCTTAGCCATGAGCTTAACAAGACCCAAACCTCTTACCAACTTTGTGGTTTGGATGTCCATATCATACTCCTATAGTTTTTTCACCCATCTACATATTTTACTTGAGATCTCCATCTCTGATAGGATGTCTTTCACCATGGTGTGGGGAACATAAGCAACAACTTTTGAGCTCAATATATAAGGCCTGAAGACTTTTGTTGCTTTCACCAGGGAAAATTCTTATTTCTCCATGATTGTATACTTCAACTCAGCTACTTGTAAATCCTTGCAAAAGAAGGCAATAAGCCTCTCAACCCAATTTTCATCCTTTTGTAAAAAAAATGAAGCAATGGTATATTCAGAGGCAAAGGAAAAGATTTGGAAATGCCTCTTATAGTCTGGAGCTGCCAAAATAGGTGGATGCTTAAGTGCATCCTTTATTCCTTCAAAATATTGAATGAAAAATTTCTCCCACCTGATAGCTTGGTCCTTCTTTAACATGCTTGTGATTGGAAGGGTCAACTTAGCAAAGTTGGAAACAAGCCTTCTAATAAAATTGATTTGACCAAAGAAAGATTGGATGCCTTTCTTGGTTCTTGGGATAGGTATTTTGCTGATTGCTTCCACTCTCTCAGGGTCTATCATAACACCATCTTTAGATACAATATGTCCCAACAAATTGGCCTTTTACACGCCAAAATGACACTTCTTTGGATTAAGAGAAATGCCATACTCCCTACATCTGATCAGCATCTTCTCTAAGTGTTGCAAATGATCACCTTGCTTCCTTGAAAACACAGTCACATCATCTTGGTAAACTGCAATGAACTCATTGATGTAACCAGCAAAAGCAACATCCATTTCTCTTTGAAAAGTGGCTACAAAATTCATCAATCTAAAGGGCATCCTTACAAAAACATAATTTCCCCAAGGAGTAGTGAAGGTTGTCTTAAGTCTTTCTGATTCTTTGACAACCACTTGATTATATCCGGAGAAACCATCCAATGTAGAAAGCAACTCACACCCTATCACAAGCTGCAACATATTTTCCATATTTGGCAAGGGATAGTTGTCCTTCATGGATGCTTTATTTAGATTTCTAAAATCCACACAAAGTATGATGTCTTTGTTCTTCTTTCTAACTAGCACAAGGTTTGTAACCCAAGATGAATATCTAGTGGGCTGAATAATACCTCCATCTCTCAACTTATTTAATTCCTCTTGCATTTTCATGGATGAGAAGTGGATTAATTGGCCTTTTCCTCTATCTGAATGGTTTGGAATTTTCTTCAAGAGGGATCTCATGCTGAAATAAATCTTCTCTATATGCTTTCAGCTCTGAATATGACCAAACAAGGCAGTCTTGATAATTTTTCAAGAGTTGGGCATAAGAATGTTTTTCTTCCTTACTTAAATTGCTGCCCAACCAAACCTTCCATGGTTTTTCCCTTGTTCCCAAGTCATGCTCATCCACATCCCTTGAAGAAAACATCTTTCTATTTATGATGCAATCAACATTATGAAAATTTGCCTCAAGTGCCACAAGACCTCTAGGAATGGTGTTCGTTTTCAATTGGATGATATCTTTTCCAAACAAATTTCTCTTCCTTCAGTCATACACACCATTGGTTCCAAATCAATATTCTGATTTGCAAACTCACCATGGCTTGGCAAGAACCTTAGAACTTGAGCATCATCATCAAAAAATTGCCAATGTTTCACATTATCAGGGACAGCTGGCCTAGTCAGGACTTCAATGTTATATTCACAATAAGGTGAAATGGTGCAATTTTCAAATCTAGAACCCATACACTACCAACTTATCAGTAACAACATTAAGACCTCTTTCATGGTAAACAATGTTAAAGGAATCAAACATTTCAATTAGATCCCAAACTGCATGCTTATACTATTTTCATATGCTGATTTTTTGTAGCATACAATTTTCTTATTTGTTTGACAACCAGCTCTGAGTCTCCTTTTGCAACAATATCTCTTCACTCCATACTTCCATGCAATTCTTAACCCCAACAGAAATGCCTCATACTCAGCAACATTGTTAGTGCATTCAAAATTAAGTTTGAAGGAAAAAGCAAACTCTTCTAAACTAGGAGAAAGAAGAACTATACCAACACCATTTCCAAATTTGGAGCAAGCTCCATCAAATAGCAAGGTCCAAGGAGAACCTACCATATCAAGGCACTTTGATCTATCCATCTTGTGTTCTTTTCCATCAGCAAAAATCCAATGAAATTGTCAGCATCTACATCAGCAAATAACACTTCATAGGAAGCATTGTTTGGATCTTCAATCAAGTGCAACATTTTCTTTTCACCATAAAGTTTGAAAAGGCTGCCCTCAATGGGAATGGTGGCAAAAGACATGTCCATCTGAACACTACCACCAACACTTGCAGCCCATTTTCTTGACAAAATCATACCCCATTTGGTAGGGAAGTCAACAATTACAACATCAAGTTTCAAATTCTTACCCGGGTAGGCTGCAAGTTGCACTACTAAACCCTTCACACAACCAACAACCGACACTTCCCTTGAATCCATGGTAGTACACTTCCCATAGGTAGTTGTCACCTTGATATCCAACTCATTCATGACTTCTAGAGGCATGACATTACATGATGCACTAGAATCAAACATACAATTGTGAAGTAGTCTATCTTTTATGAGCAAAATTGTAAAGAATGGATCAACATTCAATTGGGAATCAACCAAGGATGTCCCCAAATATACCTCAGGTGCCTCTCCAAGATCTTCCACTGCTGGTGGTGTTTCAAGGCCAACAATTATTTGAAGAGGAGTCTCAACAACATTTACATTTCTGCTTGGGGTGATCTTCTCTTCTTTCAATCCCAAGTACTCACATGCTCTCTTCTTATGCTTAGGAATTCTAAGCAACTCAATAATTGGAACACTCACTTTAATTTAGCTCAATACTTGGGCTATATCATATGGAACATTCTTTGGTAAGACAACATTGGAAGGGAAACAAGAAGGCTCATCAGATGGAGAAGTATTCCTAGCATCCTGGGCATGAGAAGGACTGTAATTTTTGTTTGGGACAGCATAAACCTTTAGCAAGTGTTTCTTTCCTAGGAGCATCCTTTGGAATGCTTGTGAGCAAGGGTGTTTTAGTTTTAGCTTGAGGCCCAACTCCCTTAACAAACTTTTCTTCTAGTATTATAGTCCTTTTCTTGAGCTACAACAACATTTATGAACAATTTTCTATCTTCCTCCGAAGGGATACCACCATCATACTTCTTGATCATCAAAGCTCTTAGAGTATTCAAAGTCATTGTTAGGAATTTAAAAAGCTTGCACTACATCAACTTCAAGAGCATGAGGGGGGAGAAAGACTTGTACCCGCTTGATGCAATCCCAAAAGGTAGTAGCCAGTCCTAGCACTTATTACTTCAGTAGAGTGTTTCTCCTCCTTGTGAGCTTGAAGAATAACCCACCATGCAAATATCATCATCAGTTCCATCCTTATTATCAGCTTCATCAAATTTTTGGTCCACTTCACATGGAGGATGAGGAAGAAAACATCTATCACATCAATCCATATCAGCAACTTCATCAACAGACAACAACCCTGGCAGTTAGAGGGTCAGGAACCAATCTATTTTCATGTGTTTGGGGTTGTCTATTTGCAGATCCAACAGGCCCTTTACCCTTGTCATAAAACCTCTGATCATTCCTATGGTGATTTCCAAATCTATCTTGTGCCTGCTACCTAGGTTGACCTTGTGAAGTCTGCCCAATTCCCTTCTCAGCTCTTGCCAACTTGTATGAGATTTCTTTGACAGCCCCTGCCAAAGTCTTCACAACCTCTTCTAAATCAACACCTTTGCTAGCTTGAGGTTTTTCAGGGTTTATCAATTTTACACCATCTCTCTTAAGAGGTTTCCCAACAGCCTTGATATTGTTCTCAATTTGAAGTGCCATGGTGAAAGCTTGTCTTATATTGGTTGGGTTCTTGTCTCTTAGGTAATAGGCTACCTTTTTATCAAATGCATCTGCATATTTGATTAAACATGATTCATCACAAGGCCTCAAACCAACAGGAAGCCTTCTCAAAGTTTTGTTAAACCTTGTGTTGAAGTCATGGACTGATTCATTAGGGTTCTTCTTGATATTCTCAAACTCAGACAAAAGAAATCTAGGATCAGTCCTGTCACCATATTGCAACCTAAATGCATTTTTCATTTCAGTCCATGAATCAATAGAGTTATCAGGTAGAGATCCTTGTACCAATCCCTAGCATCTTCTTCTAGTGTATGAATAAACAACTTAATATACACATCTTCAAATTCTATCTCAAAATATAACATCATAATATCAAAAAGTTTGAGATGTTGATCACCAGTAATGGCATTGTTACCTTGGAATTTTGGCAACCTATTTCTGACATCTTGTGGGATAACATTTGGGTAACCATCCATTCCTCTAAATTTATAGGACCAAAGGTGTTAACAGAAAAATGGAGGTCTAGGCTGAGCCATATTTTTTGGTGGGGGTGATCTTGGAGGTGAAACAAGCTGTGAGAAGTGCTATGTCTTTGGGGCTCAAGAATGTGGTTCACAAGACTGGTATCCTCTAAGTGCTGATTTTCTTGGAAAGTTTGACTCGAATTAAAACACAGAGGTGTAGATTGGAGAAGGAACTTACCAGGTACAACAGAAGGACCTTCACCAGCTGAGGCAAAAAATTTTATGAGAGGATTGATTGAATTAGAATCACTTGAAGAAGAGTGATAGTCCTCTACCAAAGGCTGATCTCTCTCACCAATGGCTATATCTTTGCCTCGATGTCTGACCTTTAACCACTTTCCAAACTCTTCTCCCTTCCAACTCTGAATTTCTTAAATCTGAGAACAATTTCTTAGCAGAGTCTTTAAGGAAGAGAGATCTTCTTCCCTCCAGTTTTGCAGAGATCAACAACAAAAAAATAAATGATAGAAAGCTTAAGACACTGGTATTTCCAAATTCAAATCAGCATGGAGTCGCCACTAAGGAATTTCACCTCAGTTGTGCAAGAATGCACTAAAGTAATTTTGTCAAATGTTTGCTAATACTGATAACTTTGCAGAGCCTTATAAATCAAACCTTCTTCTTCTTGAATCAACCAAACATAATGCAACAAAGTGTCTAAACTACTGGGAAATGAAAAAGGGCAGGCTGAGCTTGAAACCTTTACTTTAAAACTTGCAGATCTGAAACATAGGATGATATCTTGATACAATGCTCAACAACTTAAATACCTAAATACACCTCAAAAACACCAAGAAATTCCAAGAATTCCTTGGTAATGGTGCCACTCTGGTGTTGGTACCCAAACTTAATCTCCTTCACAACTCAAGCAGCATCATGGATTTGCACAAGACACTCAAAGGCAGATAAATGATTTGTATGTCATTTGTAGCTGGGGAGACATCTATCTGACTTGTTAGCACTCAAGATTTGAAGGAGTGGGTAGCACCTCAGAAGGATTTTGATCTGATCCTCACTATTTTAGGTTGTGCCTATCAACCAAGGCAAGAGAACCTATATTGCAGCCTTTGTTTGGTGAAGGAGGTGGAGATATCCTTGTATTTTACATATTGTATGGAAGGGGCCTTGGGAAAACATGATCAATTCTCCATTATTCAAACTCAAAAGAGTTTTCACTACTAAATGATGGAAATGTTTTCAAAACAAGGCAGAGGCTGCTAGAGACATAGTATTATCCTGATTTGCTTTGTGCATTTTTGTAAATGGATTGTATTCTCTTGTTAACACACAATGCAATGCAGGGGTAGTATAGGGTAGGGTTAATTATTTTGAATGAAATTTTGTTGGGAGATGTTTAGACAAGACCAACCAGAGATTACCAAACTCTTTGAGGACTTTGTAAGAAATTTGTAACACTTAAACAGTAGGAATGCTTCAAAAAGGTTTAAAATACCCCTTCAACCAGGATATGTGCACAAATGGAGGCCCAGTATCTGCACTCTTCCACACAATCTTTGAACAACCTGCTACAAAATCTTGAAGAAAATATACCAACAAAATATCAAGAAATCCCTATTTGATCATGACCTAAGGTACCCCCAAAGGTTTACAAGTAATCTCAAGATTCAAGGACAGTAAAATGATTTTAAATCTGTTTATCCTCTATCAGATGAAGGCTCTTCTGGATATAAGATTGACAGATGTCATCAAACCATCAACAAGAAATGAGACCATGTATGATCAAAGAGATCCTAAACACAAGATTGCAACATGAGCAAGAAACACAAATTGAAAATATTCTGAAACATAAGTATATGCAAACTTTTCCAAGAGAATAAACCAGATAATCCAAAAAATGATCAAATATATTAGCAGGGGAATGTCATGAGAACAATCTCAGAGCTTGTTGATGGCTTTACAACTTGAAACCAACTCAAAATGATAAAATATGATGCAAAATAGAATTGAAAATGGCTCTCAGGTGGTTTTCTCTAGAGAAATGGATTTCTTTTAGTTGTTTCCTTGAAAATTCTACGTCCTTTTTCTCCCATTTATAGATTTCTCCAAAATTGCATAATATACCCTATGCCAACTTGGAGTCTTGCTTCCCAAGCAAATAATATGCTTATGGGATCAAAATTTTTTACAAAAACTTCATGATTTCAAGAAAGGGACACCAAACAGAAAAAACAACTTGATGGTTGCCAGGTGTGCACAAAAATTAAATAATTACATAAATTTGGATCATTATCCATCCCAGGGTCACATTTTTATCATTCAAGGCATGCAAGCATATCTTACTAATCATTTATCACCTTTTTACGCTTTTCAATTTTACCTTTGCAACTTTTGATTTTCATTTTTCATGTTTTTTAATGGGCCCGAGCAAAAATGTACCAAAAACATCATAGATCACCAAATTAGATCATGAAAATGGTGCCATTGCACTTAGAAGGCTGAGACGATGTAAAATCATATAAGGTTCGAAGAAATTTGATGAAGAAAACTTGATTTCCAAGCTTCTTGGAGCTCCCATGGTGGCCAAAAGGGTGAATGCACAGTTGCCATCGATTTTAGATAACTTTAAATGCTAGCCCTCCATGTGGCAGATGAGATCCCAAACATAAACCCAAAATTACCTTTTTTGACTTTGGATAATGTGGGACACATGTCAAAACATGATTGGATCAGGGGCTCCCATCTTTAAAATTGCATTTGCGACATTTTTTTAAGTTTGGAAAATTTTGCAAAATTTCCCTGCTTCTCCCCTGGACCTGCCACGTGTCCATATGTGGGCCCCATGCAAAATGTGGGCCAATTCTATCAGTTTTGATAATTTTTTGAAAAAAGGAAATTTTCCTCAAAATTTTCTACGGGCCTAAACACCCGCTCTCTTCCTCGCCACATGGCACTCTCCCATTCGCTGCAGGTCCAAGCCTCCAATTCTTCCTTCAAACCTCCCTGCCAAATTTGTAAAATTTCAAAATCTTCCCTGGGCCCGTGGTCCCCTTTTGACTGCTTAGGGCATGCCACGTGTCCTCCATAGATTGGTCATGGGACCATCTTTCATTTTTTACCTTTCAGACAGAAAGGCAAAAATTAATAAAACTTTCCTTCGGCCCCCTTTTCCACTTTCTTGTATTTCTGGACATGTGTCCTTTTCTTATTAGTCCTGGAGCTAAGACCCAAAATTTGACATTAAAGTTCTGAAGCTAAAAAACTTCAAATTCATCAAAACCTTTTCCCTCCCATGCTGACTTTTCCTGGACACATGTCCACCTGCTATTGGATGAGGGCCTTCGGGTCAAAAATTTCCCTTGACACTTTGAGTCAAAAAACACAAAAATTCACCAACTCTTTCCGCCTTCTGCATGTCCCCCGAGCCACGTGTCCTCTTCCCATTCGCTGCGGGCTTTTAGGGCCAAGAATTGATTTTGAAATTTTTTCCAAAATGAAAGTGAAAATTTTCAAGGATAACCCACCAATCCTCTGACCATTCAGAATGTGCCACGTAGGCACCCTTTATAAGAAGCAGAGCCATAGACCAAAATTTTCCCTTTAGCCAAAATTTCAAAAATGATAAGTTAGAAAACATTTCCCGACCACCCCTAGCCGATAGGAACCTGCCACGTTGCCAATAATGTTGTGATGATGAATTTTACGAGAAAAATGACACCCGTATACCTGTCAAAACATCAAAATTCACAGGATGCCCTAGAAATCGAAATTTTCAGACAAGGAAGGTAGATTTTTATAATTTTAAATCAACTAAATCATTTTTTTGACATTGCAATTACTTCAGATTTGATCAATTTCAACCTTTTACAAGATTTGATAAAAGGAAGAATGACACATCCCGAACCATTTGAAGAAAGCTAGGGCATAAAATAGGGGGAAACTTAGATTGTTGTTTCAAATTACGGACAAAATAATAACATTATGGGAATTTTGAAGGTATTCAATTGGGGAAGACAAACTGCAGACCACCAAATTGAAAAAATGAAATGTTTTTGAACAGATTTTGTCATGGAACATTAGGGCACATTATGAAAACTGATAATTAGCACCAACACTGATGACACTATTCTGCTTCTGATGGCCTCAATCATTGAAGCTAAGGATATAAAAACCATTCTAATATTTTATGAGAAAGCCTGAGGACAGAAAGTAAACTTTGACAAAAGCTCAGTTTACTTCTTCAATACACCTATTGAAAGACAAAAAAATATTGCTCTCATTCTTGGTTATACAATCAAATCCCTTCTAGCTACTTATCTAGGGCTCCCTATGAGTACTAATAAGGTTTCTAATGAGGTTTGGAATGATCTACTTAAGAGATTTTAAAAAAAACTTGCTGGTTGGAAAGGTGCTATACTGTCAAGTGTTGGAAAATGTTTATTGATCAAAAAAACTCTTCGGAACTTACCTATTTATATCATGTCGATGTTCAACATTCCAACAGCAGTGGTGAATAGCATTGAAAAAATTCAAAAGAACTTTTATGGCATGGAATAGAAGACAGGTTTAGATACCATTTAGTAGCTTGGGAGCAGGTATGTAAGCCAAAACGGTTTGGGGGTTTAGGCATCAAATATATCAAAAATATGAATGCTGCTCTAATTGCAAAGCTAGGTTGGAGACTAATAAAAGAGCAGAAACCATGGACCGAGTTGATAAAAATCAAATACCTTTCCAATCAAAACATGAATTCCTTTCTTTTTGATCAGCTACTTCTGAATGGATTAATTTTCTGGAATAATCTTCTCCACATCAAGCATATCCTTTCCCAGGGATGTAACTGGAAGCTAGAGATGGGCAAGACATTGATTTCTGGAATGACATCTGGTCTGACATTAACTAGAATACCTCTTTTGATCACATCATAGACAACCTAATTATAAATTATGGGAAGAAAGTCAAGGACTATATTGAGGTGACTGACAACAAAATGAAATGGAAACAACTTAAAGTAAATGAGGAAAATATGCAGTCTGTTGTTTCCTCCATGTAGACTCATCTCTCCCTAATACATATTAGTCATCATAATAATAAGGATGAAATTATTTGGAAAGATTCCTTTGATGGAGAGTACTCTGTTAAATCTGGCTACAATTCTTTCTTTACCTCTATTGAAAGTGAAATTGAATGGCATAGGATATGGATGCCCGAGCTAACCCCTAGAGTTAATTTCTTCTGGTGGCTTATCATTAAAGGTAAGATCCTCACTAATGAAAATATAATTAGGAAAGGATTTATCATGTCTAACAGATGTTGCATGTGTCAGGAGGAAGCTGAAGACATTAAACACCTCTTTCTGCATTGTAAGTATACTTCCAAAATTTGGCATCTTATTTTTGAAAACTTCAATCAGAAATAGATCTTTCCCCAAACATGTCTACAGGTCTGGGAATAATGGAACTCCTCTTAAAAGAACTGTGTGGCGAGGATAATATGGCAACTGGTTCTCCCTCACATCATGTGGTGGAAAGCTAAAAATGATGTCATTTTTAGGAATACCAGAAAGATCTGCAAAAACGTCTACAAAGAAATTATCATTATAGTAAAAGACAACATTGAAAGATTTAAACCCCCTAAAAATAAACTTTATCCCGAGGAAGAGGAGAACATTTTGGTTGCTTGGAATGTTGGCACTGATAGTATCAAGAATAATAATAACAGTTGCATTTATAGATCCACTGTCGGATGGATTTAGCCTCCCAGCACATGGCACAAGCTGAATTTTGATGGGGCCTCAAAAGGCAATCCTGGAGATTTGGGAGAAGGTGGAGTAATTAGAGATCACAGAGGCTGCTTTGTTGCTACTTTTTCTGGCAAGATGGGTAGGAAAACAAATCACTACTCGGAAGCTTTAGCAACACTTTGGGGAATAAGATTGGCTAGAGATTGTAATATTTCCAATATTATAATTGAGGGAGATTCACTAAACATTATTAATTTGTTAAACCAAAAACAACCTCCAAGATGATCCATCAAGGACTTTATAAATGAAGCTATTGATATTTGCAAGAGTTTTGATAATTTTAAAATTAACCATACCTACCGAGAAGGCAATAGTGTGACAGATGGTTTGGCAAATATTGGGGTTAACAATATAATGCAAACTTGGTTAATTGGTGACACCCTTCCTGCTAAATTATGTGATGACATCACCAAAGATATGCATGACTTGGAGCGTAATCATTAAAATATGCAGGGAAGATGCTAAGGAGTGGTTTATTAATTGTACAGTGAGGATTAAGGATACTTACAATCTTCTACATGTTTTGGAGGTCTTCAAAAGCAGAGCAAGGGATGAGTCTTATAGATTTTAAATTTTTACCGTTGTAAAAAGAAGAAGCATCACAGGAAAAATGGGGGGACCTCCATGCAAGACAGAGCCCACCCATAATCTAGCATGGAAAAATGATATAGTACTTTGGAATTATTTACAAATGGGAGGTATTACGAATTTTATTGAAAATATTCAGGGTTTCGACCAAGATATTTCATTAAAATTTGCTAAGGGTTGGAGGAATCCCACTGTTGAGTATAGTGATGTTAAGGTTGATATTTCTGAGGAGCTCATTTCCCAGGTCACTAGGATTCACCTGGAGGGAACCAAGTTCTTTAACAAACACATGTATAGAGAGGTAGAGGCTAAAACGTTTCTCGATAAAGGGTATAATCTGGAGTTTGTAGTGGATGGCATCAAAGTTACATCTATCCCTGAGCCCTTCGCCGAGATTGCGTAGATGGTGGTAAGTTACGTTACTATAGAGGGGAGATATGTCACCATTCCCCTAAAGCACTTAATATTCCTAAATCATTTTTGCAGGAATCTTACGATAAATTTTCCTCATTATTTGCTAAATTCCTTGGAGAAATCTGTTCTTGAGGTTCAAAACCATACCAGGGTTGTCCCCCTTCACCAAGGATTGATCCTGCTCATACACCACCATTGCTTAGCTTGCTCCCACCCCTTGCCTACTCCTCCCTGCCTTCATTCCTCCCCCTGTCGACAGAAATCTTGACATTGCTACCCCTAATAGGAAGAGGAAAGATAAGAAAGCTAAGGTCTCTTTGCCATCTTCACAGAGGGTTTTAAGAAGCCATCAGGATTTGGAACTTGCAGAAAACTTATTACACATAAGTAAACCAGTGAAGGATTCCAAGGAGGTGGACCTGTTGGTTAGGGTTGAAAAGATTGAATAGGAGATTCAAGACCTCAAGAATGCTATGAGGGATATGAATAAAACAAAGGGAAAGAGGAAGCTGCAAAACTTTGAAGATGATGATACCACTGCTGAGATATTCAAGAAGCTTCTTTCTCTAGATTCTAGGCTTGGCAATGCAAAATGGCGTCATGACTACATCCTCTCAACCCTTAAAAGTATCTATAATTTTATAGGGCAACATGTGTGAATCATGTGCAGTCTTAGCGATATCCCCAATGATATATGGGGATCAAATGAGAACCACGATCTTGCGATTGCCTAGGTAGATATGAATGATCTATCCCAAGCCACAACCATTGCGTTCTTCACCTCACTCTAGGAGATTAAGGCCAAGATTGATAGAGCAGTCAATTGATGCGGTGTCCTGTTACTGTCTTCTGGCTGGGATGCCTTGTGTTGGATCCCTCTTGTTCATTTTTTGACTCTTTTTCTCTTATTCGGATCACTGTTGGGTTTGATCTTGTTTTTCTCTTTTTATTTTATTATTTGGCTGTTGAGCCTCCTAGTTTATGGTGTTTAGCCTATCTAGGTTTGGTTTCTCTACTTTTGTTATCTAGATTTTGAGCCTTTTTGTACTCAGGGTATAGTGCCTTCAAAACTATTTATCCAAAATAAAAAAACTATTTTAAAAGGGATTGCACACATAAATTAACAGCTGATCCATTATCAATAAGAACTCACTTAATGTAAGTAGTGCTAACATCAATAGTAATAAGCAAAGGAACACATGGGTTATTTTTAACAAAAGGTAATGTTGTGAAGGGTATGTATGAGATGTGCAAAATATTCTATGGAAGTATCAGTTTCAATATGAATGGTGAGAGGGAGGATTCTAATGAATTATGAAAATCTGGTGCATTACATACTAAATCATAAAGGGATATCTTAACTGGTGTATTTTTAAGTTGCTCATCAATTTCGTAGCCCTTAGAAGTTGTAGGAGGAGGTAAATAAGTGATGGGTGGGGGAATAGATGTGAGTGGATCCATAGGTAGATTGAGATGAGTACGACAACAATGGATGAGTCAAATTTATGTATGACAAAGTGAGGGGATGTTGAGTATGTACCCCTATAGAATTAGGAACAGTAGTAACTATGCATGTGACCTTAGTTGGTGTAAATGTGGGATAAGAATATTGAGCCATAACACGAGGGGGGGATGAAATTGTTTTAAAGAGGAGTGTTAAAATCATTAGGTTCACCAAAATGATTAACTAAAATTAACTAGACTAGGAGAAGTATAATGATAGTTAATCTAACCTAGGAGGACAATAAACATTATAAATAAACACTCTAAAGAAATAGAAATTGGCTAAGTAAATAAACTAATAGAAATAAAACCCTAATGTGTGAGAATATAGTGAGGAAAGAAATTAGCTGATTGTAGGTGATTATTGCAAAGTGTCACAGGTGTGATAGGAAATTTAAGAAGCATGAACAATGACACAGAGGTCCCGAAAAGAGTGAGTCTATAGGCTATAAACAAATTGGAGAACCCAAGTAGGTACTGGGGCACCTCGCGATGCCTTGGTCTATAGAAATAGGTGTCCTGGTGTCTGAAAAGAGCTTCGCAGTTGGTCTTCTTAGGGTCAGAAGATGGCATGTAACCTTTACTATTTTTCGCACTGAATTTTCCAAACTGCACAAAATGTATCAAATGGAACAAGATGATGTTGAAGATCTACAAAATACAAAGAAGTATCAAATCTCTAAAAATAAAAAATGTAAATGAATGGGTCAGAATGACCTTAGCCATCGAAACAGTGGGCTTATTAAACTAAGTGTTGCACTACATTTCAGGACCCAGATGTAGTTCTGGTGTGTGTGTGTCAATTTCATACCTTCGGTGTTCTTGTGTCAGTCACACTTTATGAAATAGCGAGAAATAGCTAGAAGTTAGAAAATGTAATAGTATGTGTGCATGGAATAGAATAGAATCCCTCCCCTATGAACTATGATGCAAATGTCATAGATTTTTCCTTAATGATGGAGCTATGTGGATGCCAATGCAATAGATGGATGTTAATCTAAATGGAGTGATAGTACAGTATGATGCTATTGTTTCACATGATTCGAGATCATTTCTTTGAATGTTGACAAAACAAATAAGGGTAAAGGGCTAGGAGGAATACTTGTTGAAATCTTGGTTGTAGGTTGTTTGCGTGCATATGACTTCTGAATCCACATTTGATCGTGAGATCTTCCTTTTGGCTTGGAGGAATTACCTAAAATGGAAAACAAGACCACCAAATAAAAGTTAAACAATATATGCAGTGGACTGCCTAGCGTATGCTAGATCCGAGAAGTTTGATACTTCCTAGATGCCTGTCAATCCACTGTTTAAAACAACTTAATGCGAGAAATAAAGGAAATCCTACTGTATGTTAAAATGATTTAGGTATCTCATTCATCTACAATAAGAAAAATTCATTCACAACAGGCTAGGCTATGATTGAATGTGAAGGTCAAGGTCACTGTCAAGGATATAGGTACTGGTCAGGGTTAGGTTCTGGGCATTTTAGGGTATTTGGTGGAGGTTTTAGGCTATGATCTGGGTTTCTAGTTAAAAACATAGAGACTGATGTCGGTCTGGTATGACTGGTATCGGTTTAGGCTAACAGGTGATGGTTGTGGGTAATTAGCGTCGTGGTATGGTCAAGGTACAGGAAACTCAATAAAAACTTAGCTGGGTGATAGATCTGAGGTTAGATGAAGATGGAAGGGAAATGACAGAGGTTTGTATAGGATCTAAGGATATGCACAAGAATGATTTAGGTCTAGGTATGGGTAGTGTCAAGGGTGTGGATAAAAGGATGGTAAAGTTTGAATGGAGTTGAATGATGGGGGGGAATAGAAATGAAAACATAAACTAATAATAGATGTAAAAGGATCTACTAAAATGATAAATGGGTAAATGTTGGTTAACAAAACTTATTTTTTGTATGAGCTTGATGCCTAGTTGGAAATGGTGGGTGATCAAATGGAATGAACATGATGTAGTGCTGGCACTTCCTTGGATGCTCCCATGAAGGCAAATGGCTTATGTGGTTACTTCCAGTGCTGGCTATGGATGCTCTGATGTGTGTACTAATGTTGGTTCTTCTTGCATATAGCTCTGTTTTCATCACTTGTTCTCAAAAGATGTGATTATCTCTCAGAAATGTGCCAACCTCGAAATAAGGTTGTTTTGGGGATTAAATGGTAACCGACGGTGGTTCTGAGCTTGACCGATAGTGGTTTAGGGTAACTGGTGTCGGTTAGGGTTGGATTTCCTAGGTTTACTAAACTAGGTAGATCCTCTTGATTTTTCTAGGATCTCGTTTCCTTTACTCTGCAGATTAGCATGGAAGCTTCCTTCTAATGGGTGGGAATGTGGTTAGAGGGAATGTAGGCATTGATTTTTAGGGTTTGGGTAGGTCTTAGTTAGTTATGAAAAATTACTAAGAATAGGTCTTAGGGTGAGGTGGCTAGATGAGGTGTCTAGGTGAGGTGGATATGTGGGCATTATCCTAATTAGGATATTTAAATAATAAATATGGTGAGGATAATGAATTAATATAATTAAATTAATATTAGAGTGGGGTGAAAGGGGCCATGGCTAGGTGGATGTCTTCAAGGTATTAATTTATTGAGGGACCAAGGGGAGTGTGACCCAATTTTGGTGTCTACATTTTGCCCCTTTTTGTCGCGTAGCTTGTATTAGTAAGCGACGCTGAGAAAAATAAGATGTGGTTGCCCCATGTGTGGGTGAAGGTGATCCCCCTCAAACAAGGAACTAATGAGGTAGAAACTAGAATCAGTGAGTGGTTTGATAAAAGGTGAATGTGATGAAGAGGAAGGTATGGCAATGGGGGTAAAAAAGGGAAAAAAGGTCCACTCGGGTAATCTAGGTAATGGGTCAGGGTCAAAGGTAGTAACAGTCAAACGCACACACATGTATAACTACCGAACTACGGTACTAGGTTGAAGAGCAGGAAAACTCTACATTGTCTAAGGTTGATAGGTTTATCCAAACAAGGTTGAGGTGATTCCGGTATCCAAGTTATAGGATATGGTTAGGAAACATGATGCAAGTTAGGTGCAAGAACATTTAGGTACGTTCCGGTACACCAAAGGTTGGGTTAGGATAAACTGTCACGGAAAGAGGCAAGGTAAGGTCAGGATAGGTCAATCAACATAGGTAAAAATATCGCAAGGTATATCAAATACATGGGGTCAAAGGTCACTAGAGATGTTCCAGGTCTAAGTATCCAGGTCACAACATGGGTAGGGCCGAGGTATGGGTAAAATAATGAGTCCCCAAATGAGGATGAGGTTAGGTAGTAAATAATGAGGTTGGGAAGGTAATATCATCGCAAGGTGAAGGGTCAGGGTAAGTGTTGGGTGAGAGTAAAAAAGATTGCCCCAGGGAAGGGTAAGGTAGGGTGAAATCAGGGTAAGTGTTGGGTGGGAAAAAATGGAGAAGAGAGGGTAAACCGATGCTGGTCAAGGGTAACCGATGCAAGGGTAACCAACGTATAGGGTAAATAACCATGGTAAGGTAGGGCATAGTGACCGATGTCGGTGAAGGTAAAAATGACGTCGGTTAGGTCGGGGATGTTATAAAAAAGAAAAATTCCACATTTTTCACAATCATTTGTCCCGTGCGAAATAGAGGAAAATGACACAAGAGAGAGGGAAAGTTGGAAAGTGTCAGAACAGAATGGAAAGCTGAGTTGGTGAGCCAAATGATAGGTTATTGGTAGTTGAGAGGCGGGGTCCATGATATCAGATTGTTGGATTTGGGTGGTTGGAGATGAGGTGACCGATTGGTGATGGCAAAGGTCAGAGAGGGATCAAGTGGGTCACTAGTGCAGTGGCCAGACGTGTGCCACCACGACAACAACATCATGATGAGTTAAGCATCAAACCCTTTCTATGTTTTGTGAGATAGATTAGGTGAGAGGTCAACTAGTGGTGAAATATTTGGTTGTGGGGGGGAAATGAAATTTGAAATGTGGGAGGGTGAATTGGGTAGAATTGGGGCAGAGAAAGAGGTAAGTGGGTGAATAGGGGGTGGGATGAGGTTCGAGGGGAAGTGTAGGTGAGAATGGGTGGGTAGAAGGGTTGGGAGAAGGATTATTTTGAGAGGGAAGGGTTTGGGGGTTGTGGTTTTTTCCACGATAGTGAATGGTGTTGCATCGGGGTAGCCGGATTCAGTAGGGTTAAACCAGTATCAGGTCACAAAACAAGTGACCGATGCCGGTTTAGGGGTGACTGGGGTCAGTTAGAGATAACCGACACCAGTCAGGTTTTGGAGAAAAAGGGGCCGAAAGGGCCCTAGGTTGAGTGGGTGAGATAGGGAAGGGTAGAATAGGGTGTTCTAGTGAAAAAAACTAGTGTAGGTTGGGTCTAAAATGGGTATGGGGAAAATATAGTGTGTGAGGGTGGGGGGCAGGGAGAGAAAATGTGATAGGAAGGTAGGTTGGGACAGACAAAGTATAGGTGAGACAGTGGGTATAGGTGAGGTGTCATGGATGAGTAGGTTGAGGTGAAGATAAAGGTGGCAATTTGGTGAGAGAGGCTACATGATGGGGTGTGATAATGGATGCTACAGGTGTAGGGTCATTGGGTAAAACCTCAATAGATTGCAGGACCTCCATGAGAGCTTGACGATGGGATTCTGAGGTTGGGATGAGTTCATAGAAGTAAATTTTTAGGGGGGATTAGTGTAGTTTTTTGAGCATCACGTGGGGTGTGACCCCATTAGAAATAGGATATGTGGGGCCACAGATAATTATTTTAGGTGTACCAGGCACAAATGGTATGTTGGGTATAGGATTGGTTGGTGAGTCAGTTGCCTTTTCCTTGCCTTTATCCTTCTGAGCATGGGTAGAAACATGGATCATGTTGATTTGAGGTGGGGAGGTAGGTGAGGTAGGTAAGCCATGAAAGGTATAGTGACACAAAGGGAAAAATCCAAGTGGTGGGAAGGGACCTTATGGGATGAGATGGGCACATCAATATTTGGGTGGAGGTTTGGCGAAGTCGTTAATGCAAACCATGTTAATTTCAAATCTTGGGGGTGGCTCTAAGAGTTATGGGTGTGGAGGTCACTGAGTAGGTAGTGAGGGAAAGGACCCAGTGGGAATGGGTGTTGGTGAAACAAGGTCCTCATCAAGAAGGTCGTCATCGTAAAATTTTCCTTTAGGAGGACACAACTGGATAAGGACTGTTTTCAAAGACTTGTAGTTTTTGACATTATGCCCTGGCACACGATGGTAGGCACATATTTTAGTGTCATCAAACACTTTTGGCTTGTGTTTGAGAGGGTCATAAGGTCTGAGTGGCAGTAATTTGATTACAGAAGTCTCAAGGAGGTTGGTTAAGTTTTTTGCATAGGACCCTGCTAGTGGTCACAATGGGAAGTGAAAGTGGGTTTGGGTGTAGGTGTGGCTGATTGTTGAGGAATGGTCTTTGCAGGAGGGGGAGTGGGTCAAGCTATGGTTTTGGGTGCTAGCGTGGTCTTGGGTGTTGGTCATGTTTGCTTGGGTAGGGGTATGGTAGATGAACTGACAGGAGGGTGTGTAGTTGTTTTGACTACCTTATTGGAGGGTAGTGGATTTTTGTCTTTGGGTTGCACCTTCTTGGGTAAAGGTGATATGGGTGTATGATATCTAGAGGGAAAAGTGGATGGAGTAAGAGGGTGAGTTACCCACGGGGATAACAGAGGTGCTATGAAGGTATATGATGCAGGTCGTGCAGGGGGTGTGAGGGATAGAGACATAAGTGTCAGTGATTAGTGAAGAAGTAATCGATGGTATTGGAGGAATGGGTGGTAAAGATGTTGTAGGTGCAGGTGTAAGTTGTGTCAGGTGTTTGGGTATGTTAGAGGTTTGCAAGGAAGGAATAGGTTGTTGTGTTTTTTGTTTATTGACGGGTGGAGGTTTCTTGACCGTGCTGAGAGGTTGAGGTCCTAAGACGGACAGAAAGGGTGAAGGTGATGAAGGTGTGATTGGCGCAGCCAAAGTATGAGTTCTATGGGCTTGGTTCTTCTATTTGGGTTCCGAAGTAGGTTTGGTGTTGACTTTGGAGGATGTGACTAAATCTAACTTGATGGGTGGATGAGTAAGGATGGCAGTTGGGATGACCCCTAAGGTAGTAATAGGTTTAGGTCGAGGAAGGTGATGTAGGTGTAGGTTAGGATGTAGATGTATGTTGGGTTATGGGTAAGGTTGTGTGTTGAGCCATGATGGATGTCATGGAAGAATTTGTGATAGAGGTGGTTGTGCTTGGTTCAATTAGCTGAAATATTTTTGGGTAGATAGTGGAAGTGTCAGCAAGTGACATCTGCATTTGTGTTGAGATAGGAAGCAGAAGAGGCGTCCCCACAAGTAAGGCTCTATCCACATAATCTAAGTGATCGGTTAAGCACGAGAACAGAATGGTTGTGGGTGAGGTTGATGAGGACCCAATGTAAATTACCATAAAATGTGTCTTAGAGATGGGGAATTTTCTAGCTTTAGCTTCTGTGGGTAAGAGAGCTGAAAAGTAAGTCTATATGATCTTGGGTAACTGATGGAGAATTATCACCTAAAGATAAAGACATTTCTACTGGATATTTGATGGGTGGAGGAGCTGATGGGTGTTATTCTATAGGTGGGGGAGATGATGGTGCTCCTTTGTGGGTGGAGGAGATAAAAAAGTATCCTCTATGGACTGAAGAAGTATTGTGGGTGACGGTTCTCTAGATGGAGAAGCCAAAGGTTAAATAGTCATGATATTAACAGAAGGCTCCTCCATGGGTGATGAAGGAGGTGAAAAGTGTTCCTCTATGGGTGGAGGAATATGTGAGGTGGGTTCAATGTAAGGTGGAGGACTTCGGGCTAGAATTTCCTCTATGGAAGGAATATGAGGTAATTGGGCAGCAACGGGTGTATCACTGAAAATAGCATGGACCTCGCGGGTATGGCTATCATGAGTTGAGGTCTCTAGTTTGATCAGAAGAAGGGGCATGATTAGGAAATGGTTTCTTGAAGATGTGTAGGTTTTGATTGGCAGGTGCATTAGGATTATCAAAGGTTAGCTCACCTTTCTCGAGCATTTCTTGGACAATGTTTTTGAAAGTGATGCAATTTCCGTCACTATGACCCTTTACTCGATGATAGTTACAGAAGTCATGCTCTTTATACCACACGGGTGTGGGGTGAGCAGGGTCAAAACTAGTGTGTGGTTTTATGGGAGGAAGGGTGATGGCCCCAGCTTTGATGAGCTTTTCTGAGATAGAAGAATAAGGTTCCCTAATTGGGGTATATTTCTATTGTTCCCATCTGAATTGAAAAGTCTCAATGGGTGAGAGATTAGATGAGGGGTTAGCCTGATTTGATGGATGAGTTGGGCCGGCTTTGAGTACCACTGCGTTAGTGGCCCCCTTGGCCTTTGAATAATTTTTATGTGGTTTTGAAGAAGAAGAGGTATCATTTGACTTGAATGTCGAGTTCTTATTTTGTAATTGGATTTTCTTCTCTTCAATGGCCCAAATCTCTAGCTTTCATGCCATGGTGAATGCTTCGTCAAAGGTTTGGAAAGGTTTTAACCTACAGGGTTGGTGAGATATGCCTAGCACAAGCCTACGTGAAGAGTTCAATGAGTTCGGTTTGTGGTAGTTGGAATGTGAGTTGATTGATCAGGCTACGCCAACGAGCAACAAAATCTGTGATAGATTCATCATCATACTGACACTGTAGAGTAGAGGTCAGTCATGGTAACCTTCTTAACGATATTAATGGAGAAGTGATCCAAGAAGGCTTGGGCTACCTGATTAAATGAGAATATAGAGTGTCTAGGTAACCCACTATACCAATCTAATGCGGGTCCAGTCAGAGACATGGGAAAGGTCCTCAGGAGCAAAGCATCATCATGGGCTATTAGATAACCCATGTTTGAAAGAATGCAAATGCACATGTTGCGGGTCCTCTTTGATGTTGAAAATGGTTGAATTTAGGCATTTCCCAATGCATGGGATATGGGTAGATATGAATGGATGGGTGTATGGGCTCATTACAAATCTCGTCGTAGGTGAGAGTGTTGCGGTGCCAGAAACCGATGCCTCCAATGTCTGCATCTTATCCATCATTAACTTGATTAGGTCATTGGTAGGTTATGATGGTTGGGTGCCTCCTGTAGCGTAAGAGGGTTGGTGTTGGGCATATGATGGAGGGTGGAATTCTAGTATATGGTGCTGCCATATAGGTAGATTGAGAAGAAGGAAGTGAAATAGGGGGTATGTACCTAGAGTGAATAATAGATGAAACAGGAGGCTGACTGATAGTACGTATATGGAGGTGGAAGGGTCATGGTGACCCTAGTGTCAATGGGGGCTAAAGATTGTGCAGAATAGAAAGGACATGACATTTTGAAAAGGGGTAGGGGTCACTGACAATGGGGGTGGTTGTGTAGCTATGGGTATATGTGAGACAATAGGTGTAGATGAGGTTGTGTTCTGGGTGGTTGGCGAAGGTATAGTGGATGTGGCGGGTGCAATAGATGTGGCAGATTTGGTGGTCATAATGGGGTATAGGGCCTAGCTATGAAATGTCTGGGGCTAAGGTAGATGTGGGCAGTACAGAGCTATATGGGACTGACACATGAGTGGGAATGAGAGTCGGGGGGATAGATATGGGCATGCTGTATATCAACTGACCCGAGGCATCTCGAGTGGACGAGTGGGAAAGATAAAACTGCAAGGTGACAGGATTTTGGTCAAGGATTCGTGTGAACTCCTTGTCTCATGTGGTGATAGTGATAGGTTGGGTAGGATTCATGGGTGATAAAATAGAAAGGTGGTGAAGGACTAGGTGGGAGTGGTTGACAACTAGTGTGGAATATGAGGGCATTTGCTTGGCTTCGTGTCAGCACCATGTGAACAGGTACTGATCGTGGTAGGACTATTTCTAGTAAATGACACAAGAAATACAACAAGAGATAGGAGAAATAGGTGGTGGTAGGTGGATTGGGGTTAAAATGTCAGCTAGAAAATGACACAGCTAATACGATACTAGTTAGGTTAAAGATGATGCAGGTCACAGGTAACTGTCGGTCGGTCACTGTGGAAAATGGACAGTTTTGTCAAAAACAAGGTGTAAGGCCAAATTTACCAAGTAGCAAAATGTTGATGGAACTTACCAGGTCAGTGAATATGATAAGAGTGACAGAGACTCTGAATAGCTAAAGAAGGTGAATAGGTGTCCTTTTGGGTAGGTTAACCAAAAGAATAGTGAACCGACACCGGTTGGGTAAACCGATGATGGTCAGAGGGTAACCGATGACGGTCATCTGGACCGACACCGGTTACTATGAAATTGAAAATAGAGATGAAGAAAATGTGGTTATGAGTTAAAATAAGATGTGGAATCAAACCCAGAATTCTGAGAATGATGAGAATATAGGGTCTGGGCACACTCAGATGAAGACTGGAATACACCAACTATGATGAGGAGCATGCAAGGAGAAATAAGAAAATGAAGAATGTGACCTCTCACCTCAAAACGCAAGCCAAGCAGAAACACTAAGAAAAATACAATCCTAAGAGTGCTTTTTCTATTATGTTTATTCAGCTTATGCTATTTAAGGACTGACTCATGAACTTGTAGAATAGAATTTTTTGTGAGGATGGCTTCCTACGAAGAAGGAGATCTACAAGGAGAGGTCTTTAAGGTATGTTATGGCGGGGGCGGGGATTTTCTCTAAAGTATGACTCGACAGAAATAGTGAGTTGGGGAGTACCTGTCAATCCTCTGATCAGTGTGATCATTGATAGGTGTTCCCAGGAAAGATGTTGTTTAAGAATGCTGTATATTTTTGAATTTGTGTAGTTTGGTAAGACTCCAAGAGAGAGAGAGAGATAGATGTGCTTTCTATGATTCTGTTTGTCAACCATCAGCTGGGAATGACTTCTAGCGTATAGGTTGCCCTCAGTTAATGTGAGCTAATGCCAAAAAGTATAATGAAATGAAATGATTTTTTAAACCCAAATCGAAATATTGAATTCGATGACAGAAATAGATGAACAGGAGAAGGGATTCTCTTTCACTAATGTGATACTAATGAAAGGAAAGAAATGTTCGTTTTAAAACACCAAAATATGATTACTTTTAGACAATAGAAGAGGAGAAGATTCCAGGGGAGAAATTTTAATGTGAGAACCTTTTAGAAAGGAAACAAACATACGACATTTCCACCTAGAAATGAAGAGAATGCAAAGAACCCCAAATGGGTCCCACTGGGTGTGCCAAAATGTTTCACCTGATTCTAGATAGTTTCTTTGAATGTTGATGAAACAAATAAGGGTAAAGGGCTAGGAGGAATACATGTTGAAATGTTGGTTGTAGCTTGTTACACGTGTATGACTTCTGAATCCACGGTTGATCATGAGAGCTTCCTTTTTTCTTAGAGGAATTACTTGAAATGGAAAAAAATACCACCAAACAAAATTTAAACAATATATGTAGTGGAATGCCTAGCGTATGCTAGATCCGGGAAGTGTGATACTTCCTAGATGCATGTCAATCCATTATTTAAAGAGAATTAATGTGAGAAATAAAGGAAATCCTACTGTAGTTAAAATGATTTAGGTATCTCATTCCTCTACAATAAGCAAATTCATTCACAACAGGCTAGGATATGATTGAATCTAAAGGTCAAGGTCACTGTTAGGCTACTGGTACTGGTCAGGGTTAGGTTCTGGGAAATTTAGGGTATTTGGTGTTAGTTTTAGGCTATGATCTAGGTTTCTGGTTAAAAATACAGAGACCGACGTTGGTCTGGTATGACCGGTATTGGTTTAGGCTAACTGGCTACAGTTGTGGGTAACCAGTGTCGGTATGGTCAGGGTACAGGAAACTCAATAAAAACTTAGATGGGTGATAGATATGAGGTTAGATGAAGATGGAAGGGAAATGGCGAGATTTGTATGGATTTGAGGTATGCACAAGAATGATTTAGGTCTAGGTATGGGAAGTGTAAGGGTGTGGATAAAAGGATGGTAAATTTTGCATTGAGGTGAATGACGGGGGGAATAGAAATGAAAGTAGAAACTAATAACAAATGTAAAAGGATCTACTAAATGATAAATGGGTAAGTGTCAGTTAACAAAACTTATTGTTTATATGAGCTTGATGCCTGGTTGGTAATGGTGGGTGATCAAATGAAATGAACTTGATGTAGTGTTGGCACTTCCTTGGATGCTCTCATGGAGGTAGATGGATGTGTGGTTGCTTCCAGTGCTAACTATGGATGCTCTAATGTGTGTACTAACACTTGTTCTACTTGCATGCAGCTCTGGTTTCGTCACTTGTTCTCAAAAGATGTGATTATCTCTTAGAAATGTGCCAACCTCAAAATAAGGTTGTTTTTTGGATTAAATGGTAACTGACAATGGTTCCAGCTTAACCGGCGACAGTTAAGGTTAATCGACGTCATTTATGGTGGGATTTCCTAGGTTTACTAAACTAGGTAGATCCCCTTGATTTTCTGGGATCTCGTTTTGTTTACTGCACGGATTAGCATGGAAGCTTCCTTCTAACGGGCGGGAATGTGGTTAGAGGGAATGTAGGCATTGATTTTTAGGGTTTGGGTAGGTCTTAGTTAGTTATGGCAACTTACTAAGAATAGGTCTTAGGGTGAGGTGGCTAGATGAGGTGTCTAGGTGAGGTGATATGTGGGCATTATCCCAATTAGAATATTTAAATAATAAATGTGGTGAGGATAATGAATTAATTTAATTTAATTAATTAAATTAATATTATAGTGGGGTGAAGGGGGCCATGTCTAGGTGGATGAGATAAAGGTGTTTATTTATCAAGGGACTAAGGGGAGTGTGACCCAATTTTGGTGTCTACAGCTATGTCCCTCATTATGGTCTCATAACTTTATATTTATAGGGATCTCTTTCTCTAATTTCATTATTAACCCTAAAAAGGCCAACCAAAAGAAAGATTATAATGCAAAACGACTAGAAGAGGCACCAAAAATGGCGGGAAAGTGCTAGAAGGATCAAGGCACCCCTAAGTGGGACTAGCGTGCCTAAGGGTACCCTAATGCTAAATTTGGGCACACCAAATATGGATAAAATTATGGGAAGGATGTGCAAACACGGTTGGGCATGTAGCTGAAATAGGTTTCAAATTATGAAATAAAATAATTAAAATGGCCAAAAGGATAGGGGTTAATTAGTACTTTCTTTGCTCAATAACCTCCTAAATATTAGCATGAGACAAGGCTAAATAATTTTTTAATGTGCATGATTTTGTGACTACACGTAGGAAGTTGTTGTCGTGCAAATGTGCAATAGGGAAATGATAATTTCCAAGCACGAAAACTATAACCATGTGGCAAATTTTTCATGTTCTATCATTTCGAGGCACACCAAGTCCACCCAGCCCATGCAGTGACCCCCTAACAAAGGTTATCTCATCCCCCTAGGTAATTTTGGAAAGTCAAATCAGTCCCCTAGGTGATTTTAGGAGTTTATTTAAAATGCAAATTTCGGGCAGTCACGAGAAAGGTTATCACTAGCCTTCCTAGGACTGAAGCAACCCCATGGAGCGGATCAAAAAAGAAAAAATGGACATGGAAGAAATTAAAAGGCCTAGGAACATCATGAATGTGTGTTTTGAAGGTTTAGAGAATATTTGGAGCAGTTGTGGCATTTTCATCAAGGTTGGGGATTCATAGGCCTAGTCGGTGCATAGACCAAAACAACTGTTGAGCTTCAAAAGGTGATTCTGGGAGCTCCGGATGGATTTAGGAGAAAATAAAAACATACCTAGAAATATAATTCCAATATATACATGATGGTGAAATCATATTATTCACAACACTTTGGCGCATCAGGTCTGCAGGTAGTTTTTCTCAGGCATAGGTGGAGTACCAAATCAAAAAACCTATTTTTTAGGGATCAAATGGAATGATGAAGATATAAAACTCCCACCATTGGATTTGAAAGGAAATTTCCATTTAGGATCATATAGTTTTTTTCTAAAAAATTCCATCAGGAGCTCAAGTTATCATCGTCGCAAGTTGTCCTGTTGAAGCAAGTTTAAGACTTAGCCAAATGTTTGGAGGACACGTGTCAGCTCCAGGAGCCTGACGGGATTTAATGTCCCCAAAGTTATTGAGGGTCATGTACATCAACCTTTTAAAAATGTTCCCAACCCCTATTTGACCTCTAAGACCCTCATGTGACCTTCAGATTTGATTGTTTAGCCCTCAATGCTTTTAAGCCGCTTTTTCACCTCCATTTCCTGCCATCTGATCGCAGCCATGTGTCAACTCCGAGACCTCCATGGAATTTTATGTCCCTCACATCCCTGAGGTCAAGGACATTAATGAAAAAAAATGCACCCAAATATTACTCCAAAATTTGAAAACAATTCTAACTATTTGGTGCTTCTTGTTGCTTCTCACTATTTCTCCATTACCATAAGAAAGTTGTAGAGAACACTAGTCCACCATTCCACCATCACCAAAGCTCAAACCAGCTTCACCATAGCAATAAAATAATCTACCCCATGGTTATACACAAGTCAAGTAGAATAATAATTCATTGAGATAATAAGAAGAAATGAAGAACAAAGAAGAAAAATAGTGGAAAACCCCATTTCCATAAAATGAATATTTGAAGATATCTTGGAAACCAGTGCATGGATTGACAAACCATCTATTTATGAGTTATTCTCTCTTGAAGGAAATTAAAAAATCATATTTAAACCTTCAATTTTCAGCAAGGAATTCTCATAGCGAAGAAATTTCACTTCTGACTCCACAAAGAATAAAGTTTAATTTCCTATCAAACCGGTCGTTGGATTGAAGTAAAATTTCGCATGAAGCACCAGAAGTAAAAACCTATCGCAATGGAATTTAATTTTTTGAAAATAGAGAAAAAAAACAGACCTGAAAATTTCAAGCTTCTTTAATGGCCACCATGACACAGTAATGGAAAAAATCAGCGAGCTACCTCTCTGCTTCTCGGGGTTCCAGTGGGCGAAATCGCCCAAAAATTGGAGGAAATGATTGTAAAAAAATCTAGTTTCCCGTGAACTAGTTATTGCACCATGAAATCCCTATTTTTTAGGGATATGAAGGACTCATTTTTCATCAGATTTATTCCCTATCATATGAATAAAATGTACAAAAAAGGCAGCAAGCTACCTCTTCAATTCTCAAGGTTCCAATGGGCGAAATTGTGTGAAAGTTAGAGGGAATGATCGTTGAAAAATATAGTTTCACGTGAACTGGTTTTCGTGCCATGAATTCCCTAATTTTAAAGGATATGGATTCCTGAGTTTTTTTATCATTATTCTTCCCTATTTGAAGATAATTTCAAATTCTTGAAGATCTTACGGGAGAAATCATCCAAAATAAAGAGCGAAGGGCATCCAAAAAATCTAGTTTCTCTAAAACTAGTTTTTGCACAATGAAGTTTACAGTTTCTCAAGATATGAAGGACTAAAATTTTATCAGTATTGTGCCCTAGTAGCTCCATACCCGAATCTCTTATCATACATAAATTTTCATTTGTCAATTCTAATCTTTCTAGAAAGTAAATCATGATGAACATTTGAGAACAAGTTCGTGACATAGAGATGAATCCAAAATAGTTGTTCTCGTCGCAAATAGAGGTCATTTTCACCATTTACAAAAAATAGCATATGTTATACTTCCTCACATGCTATAAATGAATGTTGACCCCCTTGAATTACAAGTTTGATCACACAGGACAATCAAAAAAGGGGTAAAATGGAAAGTAAGACAAAAAATGACTATTTTCCCAAAATGGCATGTCCTCAAATAACAACCTGATCAAAATAGAAATATGTTAAAAATAGCAATATATTGGGAACATAGGAGGTTGGAATATGGTATAAGGTTCATAAGTTGAAATGGGAGAAACATAGGTGATATGTCCCAGAATAGCATAGCATGGGCTCATATTCTAAAAATTGCAGGTTGTACTCAAAGAGTAGTTCTGGCGCTATGGGACATTCATAAATTCATTGCATCAGATCTTTCCATCAATGAGGATCATCATAATTCATCAGGGGCAACATCTTCTCCTTTTCTCTCCATTCCTACTCCCCCAAATTTCTCTTCCTTCAAATGTTTTAATTCTTCATTGGGGTTTACACTTTTTCATATGTCTTAATGTTCCTAATGTAATAAGTCACCTTTATGTCATAAAAAGGGACTTAATATTCTCCTAGGAAGTTAAAAAATTTAAATTTGCACAAGGACATATGAAAATCCATTAGGAGGTAGATGATAATTCACCTCTCATTATATAAATTGTAAATCCATTCCCATTTCAAAGGGTTGGTGATTGATCTTGTAAATTCAAGGGTTCATTGTACTTAGAGAAAGCAAAGGAGATAGACATTTTCTTCTACTTTCCTCCACTCTCAAAATTCTTCCATTCCCAAACTATGGAAAACTTTGGTTTGAGAAATCAATACAAGAAGGAGTTTCTAGATTTCTTTGACTAAGGGGTTTCTTGATACTTTGTGATCAAAAAATTCTATTTGGTCTTGTTTTTATTTCCAGAGTTATTTCTTCTCATGAATGCATGTGTTGAAATTTTTTACTAGTGTGTGCAGGAATATAATTTTCTATCTACAACATTAGTTCTCCTACCTCATTTCTTACTCCCCTTTCCCACTCTTTAGACAAAGTTTTCCCTAGAAAGATATTTTTAGCTTTCCTACAGGTTCAGTGGAGCTCCCCTATTGGATCCCTGACCACAAGGCCACCAGGAAAATCCACCTTTACTTGCTCATGCATATACGATAGATGCACCGGTTAAGTAGAGGGACTTAGATTCCCACAGCATTGGTAAGAAATCCACAAGTTTTTCCACCCAAAATTTTTTCTCTCCAATAGAAGGATGTGCACAGAGGCGTGAGCAAGGGTGCTGAAGAGAGGAGAGAGGATATAGTTGCATCGATAATTCAACTCTTTTTCTCATTCACCTTTCAATATTCTTTGTTAGTAAACTTAATATATAATTATTCTTGCTGACGAATTTTTTGTTATTTCAGGCTTTTCCCTATTGGGGTAAAATTGTAGCTTATGTAAGATGATATATTTTTCGGGAGAGGATTTGTTTGTGAAATTTTTCCTCATGCACTTTTTCATGGCATGCAACTCCCCTGAGAGACTGTCAAAGTCAGGATTTTCGAGGCCATTACTCTCACTGCTCCTTTTCCATACCATACCACATTTTTTGAAACTTTAGTAGAGTGTGTCAAAGGGTTTGTGATATGGGATGTTTTAGATATGAAACTTTATACTCCTCCACGAGAGACAAGTAAATGTATTGGATTATTTATTTATATATGTGTTTACTTTATTGATTAATGTATGTTGAATTATTTACTATATGGTTGTATTTCATAATGATACGAAGTAGGTTATAGCTACTCTACACCTTGATGAGAGAGTAAACCGTACTTGGATGTATAAATCCCACATCCCCCACACCCTTGGGATCACACATCCTTCCATTCACAAATAGGTGAAGAGGCGTGCAATATTTTATGATTAATTGAGTTTTTTATCCTTCAATAGAAAACAAAGGAGAAGATGACATTTATTGTATAATATTACTTATTATGAGGACCTTGATTACTTTAGATCTATATAAGATAACAATGATACTATTTAATGTGTTTTTGTACTCGTGTTTGATATGTATGGTTTAATATTGCATTATTGATATATTGACTATGGTTTTTGGTTTATATTAATCAATGAAGTGTTATGTTGTTATGGATTATGGATTATGGTATATGGTTTATGGTATATTGATTATGGTTAACGGTTAATGGTTAATGGTTTATATAAAGTCATCTATTTAACATTGGTTTGAAGAGAATTAACATGCAAGGTGAGAATCCCCTCTTCTCAAAGCTTCAAAAATTTATTACACATCATGAATATCTTAACTTGATAAGTGTACACTAATTGGTTGACATTTCAATTTGCATTTATTTAATTTTCATAACCTAATGTTAGTTCCAAAAATTTGAACACATAAATGCCACCCAACACATGTTATTGATGTAGAGGAAAAATTGTGTTAGCATGCAAACATGGAATGACTATGAAACCAACTCAACACAAAATCTAACACAATGGTTTGTCTACCTCATATTGAGCATAGATAAAAGGGGGAGAAATTGATATACCTATACTAACCTACAAGTGAAATCCTCCTCCTTTGACGATTTGGATTTGATCCTTTATTTTCTTATTGGATGGATTGCGAAATGCTTCAGATATTTTGACTAATTTGTGCAGCACGTCTCCTTGATCAGTTGATGATTGAAGCTTGATAGAATTATATGAAAATTTCTTGGCTTGCTTAAGAAATGGGCAACATTTACTTGCAATTGTTATAAGGTTCTTACAATTGTTCTAAAATTGGAGGGGCATTTAGCTTTTGGTTAGGTGAGATTAATCATGTTTAATGGATTGATTAGATGGAGAAGCTAGGAATAGAGTAGGTGTAGGGTAGGTGGTATGTGAGTGAGTATTTTGAAATTTAGAGGGGAATTTAACACCTCATGCAAACATAAAACCAACTCAACATAAAATATAACACAATGGTTCATCTACCTCAAATTGAGGAAAGATAATAGGGGGATAAAGTGATATACCTGTACTTACCCACAAATGAACTCCTCCTCCTTTGATGATTTGGATTTTCTCCGTGATTTTATTGTTAGATGGATTGAGAAATGATTCAGATATTTGGACTAATTTGTACAGCACATCCCTTTGATACAATGATGATTAAATCTTGATAGAATGTTATGAAGATTGTTTGGCTTGCTTGAGAATTGGGCAACATATACTTGCAATTGTTCTAAGGTGCTTGCCATAGAGGGTGGAACCTATATTTATAGTTAGAGGAGGTAAAAATTAATGGTTGAGATCTTGTCATGTTAGATAAGATCAATGTCTGAGGATTTATGAGAGTGTAGATTTTTCTAGATGTGGAGAATTCTAGATTTCTTAAAAACTCTCCATTGAATTAAAAATTCAATGGAATAGTGTATTTTTTATTTGAATATTTGAAAATGGGATGGAAGAATGGAGAGGATTCTAGAAATAGAAGCCTCTAAATTTGGAGGGGCATTTAGCTTGTGGTTAGGTGAGATTAATCATGTTTAATGAATTGATTAGATGGAGAAGCTAGGAATAGAGTAGGTGTAGGGTAGGTAGTAGGTGAGTGAGTATTTTTAAATTGGTAGAAAATAGTTAATGAGGATTACTTAGTATGGTAAATAAAATATTAATGAAGTATTAATATTTCTAAAGATGTAATGGGATTGTGGAATAGATGAGAGAAAATAATTGAAGTATGGTTAAATATAATAATTAATTAAATTTATAATTAATCATTATATGGTTGATAATGGAAATATATTACTATAGTAAGGTGATCATATTATTTGATAAATGGTTATGTTGAAATTTTGCATGTCTACATTTTACCCGTCCTTTAAGTGTTACTAAAGGGAAATGAAAGTTCAAAGAAAAGAAAAGAAGATAGGATAGATGGAGACATGATGCCCCCTCGAGGGGTTAGGTGGGGAGGAGAAAGTTGGATAATCTCTCGAAAATAGGAGAGACCCAAGTTAGAATAGGAGAGATGATTAGAGGAGTTGAGGAAATTGATGATGAGGGTGCAAGATTGATTAGAAGACGAGGATGAGGGTGTGCGATTATAAAATGAGAAGATGGAGGATTAGAGGAGAGAAGAGTGGATTTAGAGGATGAGGATTAGAAAAATAGAAGATGTGGAGTTAGAGGAAGAGGATTAGAGGATTAGAAGATTTGAGGATTTTAGAAGAAGAGGAGATTAGGGGATTATAGGAGGAAGATAGATTTAGAGGAATTAGAAGATTAGGAGAGAAGATTAGAGAAGAGGAGATAGAATATTGGATGCCCCAATCAACAGTGTATGAAAAGGATGAAGATTTAGGAGTTTGGATTTAGATGATGCCCCAGTTAAAGTGTTAGATGTGGAGGATTTTATATTGTAGGATGTTGGATTTGGAGATGGTGGGTTATATGATGCCCCAGTCAAAGGGGAAGGATGGAAAATTTTGGATTTTGATGTGAGGATGTTGGATTTAAAGATGTTATATTTTGAGATGCCCCAGTTAAGGGAGTAGGATTTGAATATGTGGGATGAAAGATGATAAGAGTTGAATGTGTATATTAATTAATTGATAAAGGATTGATTAGATGGGAGGATTAGGGCATGACCCAGATTAAATGTGGATGATGATATGGCTAAAAGATGATTATAGAAGGGGGGATTCTACCATAAAGTGCCCATTGTATCATCATTAATTGTTGTGATTAATGTAGCATAGAGAAAAATGTGCAAAGGTATGAAGACCTTGATAACTGAATTGTCAAATGCCCATGTCCTCGTATCATCAGAAAAATTATTATAGAAAGCTAGTCCTCATATCATCGGACCTTATACCAAAAGGAAACCAAAAGTGCCCTCATATCATCGGCCAAAATGAAAATGCAGAAAAAAAACAAACACACAAGTCAAACACACATTATATTTTTGTATTATTTGGAATGTTTTGATTTTTTTGAATTGTTACGATTATTTGGAGTATTTTCTGATTTTTTTTGGATTTTTTTATGATTTTTTATTTTTGGAACTTTTATGATTTTAATAATTTGTTGGAATTTTTATGATTTTTACATCTTTTGGAATATTTTACAATTTTTTGGAATTTTTTCAATTTTTTCGATTTTTTTGTTTTTTTTTAATTTTTTACATTTTTTTTTTTTGGAATTGTTTTGATTTTTCGGAATTTTACTATGTTTTTATTTTTTTTAATTTTATGGATTTTGATATTTTAGGTGATAGAGGAGGAAATTTGGCGAAGGTAGGAAGAAATGAGAGGAAAAACCTAAACACACGGTGAGAGAAGGGGTTTTCTAAAGGTTATAGGGCATTGCGATAGGTATTAAAGGGTTTTGGGGACCACAGGAGGGTCATTTTCACCGCACATAATTTGAAAAAAAGATCTCAAGAGAAGAAAAAGTGGTGTATAAGAGGAATGTGGACCATTGAGCGGATGCCGTGAGAGAGTACCAATGGCCATAAGATGGGGGACTACTAGTGTGTGATTTTATAGTTTATTTTGTGGATTACAATGCGTTTTTAGAGATTTTTAGGGTATTTTAGGGTAAAATTGGTGTTAAAGCACACTATTTAATGTGTACGGGCCATAAAATGATGCGCATAGGATAAATAGTGGCATGTTTAGCATTAACGGGGAACCAGGGTAGAGAATGGTGCGTTTGTAATTGGTAGGCATAATATTTAGCTCGATTATTTTATTGTAGCACGTATAGTGTAAAATAGTGCGTAAAGAGTAAATTGTAGCATGTTTATTAGGTTAGAGGAAGGGTTTTATAGAATATCATGGTTAGGGGTGTTCAACGCATTTAGAAGTGGGTGAGGATAGGAGTAGCGCGTATGATTAGGTTTAGAATGTTTAGTGTATATAGTAGCACATTTGGCTGGCATAGGTGGATCTGGGTATAGTAGCACATTTAGTATGGTAGTAGCGTATATGGGGTAGAAGTGGAAAATTTAAAGGATAGAGTAGAGTGTTTATGAGGTTGGTTGGAAAAAGGGGTAGGTAGAGAGAGTGGGAGAGCAGGAGGTGGGGGGGAAAGGTGGGGTGTGTATTTCGGTGCGTAGATGTAGGCTTTGACATGTTTGATGTTTGTAGGAGGTTCTAGTACTTGTCTAGGTTAGACATCAACAATCGAAAGCTTTACAATATTTGTTAGGACGAGCGGATATAGAGGTGAAGGAGGATGAGGCATATTTGTTACACATGTTAGGATTGCTCCACATAGCGAGGATGCTTGGGATGTGGGAAGATCGGGGTTTGTTGACAACATTAGCTGAGCGATGGAACTCAGAGAAGAGTACCTTCTGATTGTTGACAGGTGAGATGAAAGTGACATTAGAGGACATATACTATATCTATCATCTACTAGTAGAGGGAGATCATGTGCTATGGAAGATATTGAGGTCGAGGGATAGTCATAGGTTATTGACATATGTGGATACAGATGTGGAGGATTTACCGCAAGATGGTATGCAGATTGATCTGGGACTATACTTCAGAGAGGGATTCATGGAGGGAGTTGCATTATTATTGTTCTCATTGATCAGTATTGTGTTATTAATAGATGGTCGGGGTCGGTGGATTAGCATTGGATTTGCAAGGGTGGTGCATACTATGTGGCAAGAGGATACTATATTTGCATGGGCTCCAGCTGTATTGGCTCGATTGTATCGTGATCTTCACAGAGTGTCCTATGGTGGAGGGGGGGGTATTGGCATAGGGATATTGTTACAAGTGTGGAGTTATGATCATATTGTTGTGGGGAGACCTATTTGTATTATGGATAAGTGGAAACTAAGGGAGACTTCTATTTACTGTTGGTGGATGACCAAGGGGAGACATGAGAATTTGTGTGAGATGGACTAGTATCATTGATATATCAACGAGTTACAGGTAGGGGATATTACTTAGAGGCTATATCGATAGTATGAGGTGTGGGAGGGAGATTACAGACATCTGGGGAGGATCCAGACTCCATATTAATTGGTAGGGATTCGACCATACATAGTAGAGTGATATCGGTTGGATCAGGTGCTACGGTAGTTTGGGATAGTACATGGCATATAGGTAAGTTGCAATATGTTTACTCAAACTACACATGAGATAGATGTTTGGGGTGTAGTTATTCTGGAGGCAGTAGCCAGAGCTAATTTGGATGAGGTACTGGTGATTGCATGTGCAACATTGTTAGTGGTAGAGGATACAGGGGTAGTGTAGGGGTATGTAGAGTTATGGATAGAGATTATATTGGTACAATTGACACGACCTCGAGGGGGTATGAGGTTTGTTCATCGCCAGTAAAATGTGTATAGTGGGATGCCCAAAGTTCAAGAATTAGTGGTTTATCAGCCACACCCATAGGGACAGGAGGAGGAGGCACAGAGGGAGCCACATGTTATTAATTTGGTTGGTCCACAATTACAACACCTAGTGGTGTAGTCTCCAGTGCAGATCCTAGAGAGGTAGGATATAAATGTGATACAAGTAGATGATATTTCGGTGCCACTACACATGGTTATTCCATCACAAGAAGATATAGCAAGGGCCTTATGTGGGGTTGGATCATGATTAGGGGGTTGATTTGTCAAGAGATGAAGGGGTTGATGGGTTAGGTGATGGAGGAGCAGGAGGGGATAGAGGAGTATGAGGATTAGATTTGGGAGGTGCTGATTTGCAGGCACACATAGATATGTTAGAAAGGGAGGCATATGAACAAGAAGTGGAGATAGATGGCTTACAGGCAAGGGATAAAGTTTGTATGATAGATATATATGGATTTATAATAGTAATGAGACAGAGGGAGGTGGAGATTACATGACTGCGGGGAGAGTTAGGGTGGATAGAGAAGAAGAGGGATCATGTTGTATGGCATCGAGATAGATATCAGGGAGATCAGGTTGCATATAGGGTGAGATATGACCCTTTATATGGAGGAACGAGGGGTAGTGGTACATAGAGTATATCACATGCTTTAGGGGTAGTAGAAGCACTTAGTACCTCATAGATATTAGGGAAAATGGGGCCTCTTGGGATAGTTTCTTTACTACAGTATCAGGCGTTGATGGCCTGAGATGCGATATTATGAGGATATTGTGATTAGGGAAAGTTGTAAGGGTCCCTCTGAAAAAAATCCCTAGAAAATATTTGGGGAATCTGTGAAAATTATCTTTCACAAAAATGGAGAATGGCAAGACATCATGACATTACTATTAAATGCTACCAGATGGTATATTTTTTATATTCTACTAATCGATAACATATTTTATTCTACCGACCGATAACATATAGTATGTTGTTGGCCAGTAGCATAAAAAATCCTACCAGATCACAACATGCTATATGTTGTCTGTCGGTAAAATGAAAAAATGCTACCGACTGATTGTATTCAAGTAAATTTTGTGAATTCCTATTTCACGTGAATGGAAAATTAACCCCTAAAATTCACTTACCCCCAAAAAATTTTGGTCAACTAGTCCTAACTTGTACCCTAAAAATTTTCCAATTTCAAATTTCAAAAACTGAAATATTCACGAGTTAATGAATATTCGCCATTAAAAGTTTCCCTGATTGTGATACATGAGTTGCTCGATTATGTTTGCTATTTATATTATGTAGCCAATCAGGGCTTTGGACAGAGATCAGGCCAAAGACCAAGTTGATATACAAATTCTGGGAGCACATCTAGTGTACGACAACCTCCTCTAATGGGGGATGATACTGGGAGTTCAACACCTTGATGAGTGCTAATATATCATATCATATGTATTTTTTGTTAATGACCAATATTGTCATAATTTTGATGTATGTACAGATGATTGATTATTTTGATGGCCAAGATGGTCATGTTTTTGATGTATATATATATATATATATATATATGGTTTGTGAAATATGATTTCCATTTTTGATGAGGTGGATGATTTTTGTATTATGACATGTGCATGTAGTGAGATATTGTATGATGATTATGATGGTCTTTTTTTTGGTGGATATATATAGATACTTATCAATATGATGTGTAATGTATGTTATTTTTATCATGATGGTTATATTATATATGATGAGATGATGTAATGTTGTTTTATTCTAGTATTGATAATTTTTAATTTTTTAGTGATTATCATAATGAGTGTGTGATGTGATAATGAGATAGTGTTTAGATGATTTGGTTCATGATGGGTTTGATGAGAATGTTGTCTTTATTGTGAATTATGTATAGATGTGAATGTTGATTTGTATATATGTATGTATATATATATATATATATATATATAATGAAATTTTATTTTGTTATGGTTAACCATAGTAATGATGATGTGGTTTGATGATGGATGGTATTAATTTGTAATAAATGTGAATGGGATCATAATGATTATTCATTGTTATGGTGATGAAATTTAGTATATAGATGATTTTATTTGAGATATGATGTGTTAGATTGTTGGCTCATGTTAGATGTTTGTATGAGTAGTATTTATGATTAATGAGTTTGAGGATTTAGTATGGATTATGCATTATGGATGAGATAATAACTATGTGTTATATGTAGATTAGGAATTAGGTCATGGATATGGATGGGTGTATAATTTATTTATGTTATTAATGTAATATGTGCTATTTATAAATGAAATGGGTGTCAAATTTTTCATAATTTTTTATAAATATTTACAATAGAATCATGACGGTAATTGTGAAAGGATAACAGAGAGAAAGGAAAGTGGTAGGAAACAAATAATGACAAGGTGTAAAATGGGGGGTTGGAGATAAATGAAGGCCTTAGGATCTTACAAAGGTTTTATTTCTTAGTGTTTAAATTAGAATCCTGGAAATATATTTCCTAGGTGTGATTGTGGACAATGTGACCTTAGTTGGGATCGGGATAGATGCTCCTAACCATGTTAGATCTAGTGCTTTGTAGAAAAGATTAGAATAATTTTGGAGTTAGAGAAATATTGGGATGAAATTTGTGAACAAGGAGGCAAGGGAGGTAGGGAAGAAGGGGTAGTTTTCCCCCATTGTGCTTTTTCCATGCATCGTAGAGTGATAGGATACTAAGGATCATATTTACCATAGCACCAAAAACCAGTTTTCACCATGGTACTTGCGTAATGTGCACCACTGAAGTGGTTTTCACCTTTGGAAAAAAAAAAAATTTGGAGTGTGAGGAAATTAAGCATAGAAGCTATGAAGATCCATGATATTCATGGGCTCATCCAACTCGTATCCATCTAGAGTAGAAATCTTATAAGCACCTAAACTGAATTTAGCTATGACGACATATGATCTAAGCCAGTTTGGTTCAAAATTTCCTTTCTTTCCATGATCAGTGTTCGTGTTGTGTTTATTTTCTTTGAGGAATAGGTCACTAATTCCAAATCGTACGGTCTTCTAAGAACTTTCTATAATGACGAAGCAGATGATTTTGATAAGCTTTGAGATGGTCTTAGGCTTAAATGAGTTTCTCAAAGAGAATGTCAAGTTATTGAAGGTGATAGATGTGATAATCTTCAACATCAATGAGGTGTTGGAGGGAAACACATAGGGATTTGAGTTCGATATCAATGGGAAAAACTACTTCAGTTCCGAAAATGAGGTAGTATGGGGTGGTGCATGTGGCAGTGTGTTAGGTTGTTGAGCCTGATTTTCATGTGTGAAAGTGTTGAAGATTGTACACTAAGAGTCATCGTACACTTTTCATGTATCCTTGCTAGTGTTCGAGGCCGGGCCGGGCCCCAAGTGGGGGTCTGGGGGCTGCGCCCCCGAATTTTTTTTTTAGGCGTAAATATTTTTGGGCCTAAAAAAAATTACACCCGACATATCAAGAAACGTGCTCTTCTCATATGGGTGAGATTTTTGACCCATAGGCTTATGGAACGGGTTGATCCCATGGGCTTGATAGGCATGGTTTTCTAAAACTGCTTAAGAAGGAGTCTATTTATATGGTTCTATGCATATGATAGACATAGGAAGAACAGTGTAGATGTGCTTTGAATTCGCCTGTGAATTCTGTAGAGTTTGTTGAGCATAGCTCCAAATGGATCTAGGTATTGTATTGAGAGAGCGGTGACTTGTAATAAAATTTGAGCAAGTGATTCTTGGTGGACGTAGCCCAAATTGGGTGAACCATGTTAAATACTGTATCTTTGTGTTGTGCCATTTTATTTTGCAATTTTATTTGAGATCTGTAATAATTTATGCATATTAGTTTCTACTGTGGCAATTCCGTGAGGGATTATTCCACATATTTTATCCCTTATTTCCTAATAGAGTGCGGATGGAGGTGCGATAGGACCACAAGGCAAGATATATTTGTGTATGCCAATCTGCATCTTGTTTTATTTACAATCTTGCCAAGGATGCACTTTAGCGTCTTGTTAGATGCTTCAGATTGGTCATTTCCTTGTGGATAATAGGGGGTAGAAAATTTAAGCTTGATATGGAATTTGTCACAAAGTTCATGGAAACGTCTTGATTTTTGAAAGGTTTTACCATTGTTTGTGATGAGTGTGGATGGGAAACCATAGCATGAAAGATGATGTGGTTGATGATGAATTTGGATATAAGTTTTCTAGTGACAAAGGTGAGTGGCATAGATTCTACCCATTTAGTGAAGTATTTTGTGGCAGTGATAATGAACTTGTGGCCATCAGATGAGGTGGGATTTAATTTTCCCATGAGATCGAGACCCTAGGTAGAAAAGGACCATGGGGTGGTGATGGGTTGTAATGCTTGTGATGGTGCGTGAATGAGGTCAGTATGCTATTTTGACATGGAACACATTTGTGGACATATAAGCATGCATATTTTTCCATGTTTGGCCGATAATAACCGGCTTCGTAGAATATTTTTAGATAGGGCTATACCATTGGTGTGGGAACCAAAAATTCCTGTGTGAACTTCCTAGTAGCGTTGATTAAGCCTCTTGGAAATTTAAGCATTGTAACAAGAGTTTCTGTTAGATAGCTTCGACGATATAGTGTATCAGTCAAGGATAGTGAAGCGGGAGGGTCTTTAGATGAATGATTTATGATGGGTCTAGGAGGGAGATTTGGTAAGAAGGGTATGATCATGGAGATAGGTTTAGATGTCATGGTAATAAGGGGAATTGGGACCGATAATCTCACAAACCATCTTCAAAATCATGGAATGTATCATAGGCTCGGGATCATGAGTTTCTCAACCAAGAATTACGAATTGAGATGTAGTCAGAGGGCATGTCTAGGAGGGATAGGCGATGGTAGCTATAACATCTGCATTGATTTGTTACTTGTACACAAGGAACTTGTTCAAACTAAATATGCTGGACAGATAAGCCTTAAAAATTTTCAACCATTCTTTTGTAAGGGATTAGCTTATCATCCTTGGTTGCATATTCATTATTAACTTATTTAATGATTAACTAGGAGTCACCAAAGACATTGAGATGCTTGATGTTCCATTGAATAACCATTTTTAAAATTGGTAATAAGGTGCTTCATATTCAGCTATATTATTGGTACAAGGGAAAAGTAAGCCGAAAATCTTTAGGAATTAAGTCACATTGAGGAGTGATAAACAAGATACCTGTCTCCTGAGCCATGATGTGTGAAGGATCCATTAAAGTATAATGTCCAGGTATATGATTCTATGTAACTGTACATATGGATTCATCTTGGGAACCATGTGATGAGTGACTGTAGAGTCAGAGACTGGAGCTTTTGCCAACTAGTTAGCTAGAAATTTTCCTTTAATCTATTTCTGATTAACATATTTAATGTCAAACTCACTGAGAAGTCATGATCCATTTAGCCATCCGTCTTGTGAGAGCCGATTTAGAAAGTAGCTATTTGAGTGGATCTACTTTTTTTATGAGCTTAACAATATTATTGAGCATATAATGTCACATATTTGAGAAGTAAAGACTACAGACAAGACATGCTTTTTCCATAGGAGTGTAGTTGAGCTCACAAGCAGTTAATGTTTGATCTTAAATAGTAGATGGCATGTTCCTTTCCATGGGTCACCATGTTGTATGCTAGGAGATCTCCCAAGGCATGTTTTGTAGCTGATATGTAGAGAAGAAGAGGCATTCCTGGAGTTTAGGAGGTACCAAAATAGGAGGATGCATCAGATATTCCTTTAGTTTGTCAAAATATGCATGTCATTCCTCGTTCCAATGATAATTGTGTTCCCTTTTTAAGAAGATGATGGAATGGATGGAATTTATTTGCTAGCTATGAGATAAACCTTTTGATGGCTTGAATATTTCCTTGTAGGCTTCGTAGCTACTTGAGATTCCTAGGTGGAGGCATTTCAACTACAGCTTTGACTTTATTTGGATCAATTTTGATGCCACGATCTGGAGACAATAAATCCTAAGAACTTACGTTAGATGCGACGCCAAAAACACGTTTCTTGGGATTAAGACAGACTTTGTATTCTCGATAGTCATTTCAAAAATTCGACAAAGAACCATAGGATGTTCCTCACAAGTTTTAGATTTTCCCAGAAGTCATCGACATAGTCTTCAACTATATCATAGCATCATATCATGAAAAATTATAGTCATAGACATGTTGGTAGGTGGATCCGGTGTTATTGAGTCCAAAGGGCATGACTCGATAGCAAATATGTGCCCCAAGGTGTAGTAAAATTTGTCTTATGTTGATCTTCTTCAGCAATTTTTATCTGATTATAGCTAGAGGAAACCATCCATGATAGATAACATCTCGTGCCCAGACTATAGAGTCAATGATCATATCGATGTTTGGGAATGGGGAATCATTATGTAGGGAAATATTTATTGATGTCACGGAAATTTGGTACCAGATACGTATGCCCCATAGTTTTCTTTCCTACTAGGAAAATATTAGAAATCCACTCAAAATAATCAATGGTTTAGATGAAACCGGCATCAAGCAGCCGTCTGTAATTCATTCCTTGACAAGCAACGTGAATTTTGGGATGTATTTTTCAGAGTTTTTGTTTGATTGGTTTAACATCTTTACACACTATAATACTATAGACCACGAGATAAGGATCTAAACCAAGCATATCTGGACATAAGAGCTATGTGAATAAATCTGAAAATCCCTATAAGAGTGCGGTAAAGATGTCAAGTTCCTCGATAGAATAGTGATGCCCCCATCTTAAAGAATCGTAGGTTATGCTTCTGTGCCGATGTTGATGTCAATGGTTTCCTCAATTAAGTGACACATGGGCCATCTTGTAGCTGTCTCTAGGAGCTGGAAGAAGTTTATTCGATAACTGGATCATTTTTCAAGGATTTAGGGGTTCTTGGAAGAATATATTAGCAAGGGGATCTGCCTCATCAAGGTGACAAGAGAAGTTGGGATGAAGGGATATTTGATTGGGATGGAGGGGAGAGGGGAGGACTCCTGTGCCCCAAAATAGAGCCCCAGTGTTTAGGCATACGTGGAAACCTTTTTTATGATCGCCAATAGCAAGTATATTGTCGCATGAGTTCCCATGAACTCCAAGAATTGACTCCAATCATTTTGAAATGAGTCAAGAGGGGCATGCTTTGATCGTTGGTACCATTGAATGAGTTGTGGATAAATAAGGGCGACGTTGATGGGGAGTGATAGAATAATGGTATTGTGGAAAATATCATTGGCGATGAGATCTTTGTATTGGCTATAGATGAAACTCGTGTCGATGTTATCAATGACTATCCTCAGCTATACTACAAGTATCACTAAGGTCATCTTGAGTATCATCACCAGGTGGTTAGTATCCAAGTCCGCGACCATCAAGGTTGGGGATAATAGCTGGAAATTTTAGGGATTCCTTGTCTGTGGCGACCTAGTCCTCATCCGGAGTATCCCATATGAGTCATCATCTTTTTGGGAATTAGATATTCATTATTAGAGCAACAAGAGGGTATAGAGTCATCAATAAGCCATGTGGAATTGGACGGTTCAATGTACTGATCCGCAAGACACCCAAATGAATATAAAATGTAAATGAGTCCCAATACATATGTTTTCCATTTTTTTGGACAGACATCGGGCCTCCTGAGATGTTTTAGTGATAGATGTAGTTTGTTGATGCTGAAGGTTTGATAATATCCACACCCTATCGAATTTATTTTGAGTGGCAAAGTAGGTAATAGAGGTGCGGATATGGATGGAGTAGGCAAAAGGGGAGTGAATGATGATGATGCATTATGAGATGAGGATGGAAGACTATATGGTGAGATATATGAAGCAGTGGTTGATGATGGTGGTGATGAATGTGTAGGTTCAAAGATATGGTAGTAATGTTCACGATAACTTTTGGCTTCCAATTCTTGACAATACTAGAAGGGCTGGGGGTCACCATGGATAGTAACTTCCATATGAGAATGTTCAAATTTGAGACATTTATTGATCAGGGGATGTTTTTTGTGTCAAAAGTTCCATAAACTTCCCTAAACCATGCTAGTGCAATAGAGCCTTCAAAGAGATTTCTGACGACCGTAATAACGTGAAAAATAGACACTCTGAGCTCAAGATATGTCCAGTCAAAATTTGGTCAACCGGAAGGTCAACATTAGTAAACAAGTCCATGGTGACGTGGACGCGTGCACAATTGGCCAAGTGGCTCAGTCAACATCGGGCAAGTGGAAAAATGATAAAAATACTACCATGGTCTTACTCATCATATTTCATGTGGGTCAAATTTTAAATCAATTTCCAAATGCCATGCATATATGTCAAACCTCCATATATTAATGTTAAACATTAGTATTAAACCACACATAACCGCCAACCCCATACCTTTTTGCTAAGTCCATGTGAAAGAAAAGGAGATGAAGTAGTTGTAGGGGGTGTAAATTCCATGTGTGGAAATCCATGTGGAGAGGAGTGGGAAGTGGGGCGGTTAAGCCTCAAGTGGTCCTTTGACCACTATTTATGCGTGGAAAAGGCTTTAATAAGCCTAAAACCTTATCCCACACCGCCAAAAGAATAGCACCGCTGGGTTTTGAACCCTTAACCTCGGGATCCCAAACACATAAGCCAACTGAATCACTACCCATCTCGGATGGGTTAAAAATGAGCTCACCTATATAAATAGAGCTTTGTACTTTGTGTGATAGAGGTGTTAGGTTTGTGTAAAAGCCATAAGGAGGCAGTTCTAAGAAAATTCCATTTTTGAAGGCCTTGCACTCAGATTGGAAACTTCGAGTAAAAATGTGAAATGGAGTGAATTCTAAGAGGATTCCAAAAATGTAAGATTTGATGTTTTTTATTAAGTTTTAACATGTTTTTGGAAGATTTGAATGCAGTTTTTAACAGGGATCTACAAGACAGCTAGTTGGAAAACATGAATTTCAATGCACTTCTGGTTCGAAAAGTGACTTGGTGTAAACATAAAAAGTGCTCATAATTTAGAGATGATCTCAGATATATTATTATTTTTCATAGTATGTTTTTATATATCCATTTTTGGGTTTTATTCTAATGCAGTTGCAGGGAGATCACATTCTAAAAACACTATAGGAGCCACAGATCGTTCTTGGGATAGTTTCTGCTATTTTCAAAGTTCTTGGGACATTTATCAGCTCATTTGTAGGTTTTGATTCATTATTGGTTGTTTGTAAGAGTTATTGTACTTACATTTCAATATTATTAATGGATCAGTTCAATCCGAACCTGGGGACATAGGAATTTCTGAACCCTGTAAACAATCTCGTTTGTTATCTGAGTGTTTTCAGTTTTCTGATTATTTATTTACTACCCAAGTTTTATGCACTTATATGGATGCATAATAATTAGAATTTAATCAATCTGTGGAGTTTAGAATACTTAAAATTTGTTAAGAAAATCATGATCTTTGGAAACTTTTAAAAGTGAAAAAAATACAACACACATTTTTAGATCACTGATGTAGCATGGATGGTACAACATGCATCTCATGAATTCAGGGCTGACTAAGAAAGAGATTATGCAGGAATTGGATTTCTATAATGTTGATGAGGGTGGGAAACACAAAAAGCCCAAAATCGATAGGAAAATAGATGTTGCTGAGTAATTTACGCTTTGTATTGTCATATGATTTAATAGTAATAATATATATTTGATCCAAGTCACTGTATCCCAACTGATGGATGAGATTTAGGGTACAAATATTTAGAGAAAATCCATTGTCAATTAGTACTATTTTAATGTAAAAATTGTTGATGTGGAATTCAATGTAGAGAGGAAGATTATGGGTAATGCTGTGTGGTGGCAAGTCTTGTTTTGTGAAGGTGAGTGGAAGTGTTGGATAAGGATAGAGATGTGCAACTAGGATTTGAAATTTTGTAGGATCAATGTCAATGGGGATGTGTGTCTCTTGGAGGGCACAGTATAAAATTTCCTTGGACAATTGAAGTTTTGAGAAGTTCCATGATGGATATCTGTGTAGGAGTCTTTTCAATTTGTTCAATTATATTATATTGTACTTGTGGTGTTGGGTTAGAAGAGGAAAGAGGGGCTCCTTGATCCACCACATAGCTCCTTTGGGTAGTGATAACACACTGAGGTTTTTGTGAGAGAACCTTTATTTAAATGGTGGTTATTTGATGGGGGAAATGGTGGATATGATTGACAAGTTACGTGTAAGATGGGGGTACATGATGGTAAGTGATGTGGTTGGAATGATGACTGGATGACTCAAGTTTACTTCCAGACTTCTACTGACAGTGATTAGAAGCATTGTTCCGACCATGATTAGGAATGGGATTTGTATAGATCCTGAGTTTTTGATTTTGAGAAGTAGAAGCATTTTCCTCGATTTCGATTTCACCTCGGTCAATAAGTTATTGAATATTATTCTTTAAGTTCATACATCAATGTGTGGTGTGACCTTTCATTTTATGGAACTTACAATATTCATTTTACTTGAACCATGAAGGTTTGGGTTGGGACTCATCTATGGATTGAGTTTGAGGAAAAATAACCATATTGGAAGTAATTAATTTATCAAGGATCACCTCTATAGACCCGCCAAGGGGTTTGTATGTTTTTCATTATGTATATTAAGTGTACTGAGGTTTTCCTTTAGTGATACATTTGGTAGTTGTTATATGGACATGCTGGATATTTTGTGTATCTATTACTCCTTCACTGAAATTTTTTTTATTCTTATTAATGTATTTAGGATTTTTTGATGTAGAAGGTTGATTGGATTGGTTATGATTATCACAAGAATATATCTTATCAAGTCCTTTTGTAATTTTCATTCTCTCCTCGATGATGCCATCAAATGTGTTTTCACAATAGACTTGTCAATGAAAAGATGATTCCTGATCGAGGTTAGAAAAAAAAATGGTAACTAGTTGTTTTTCGGGTATGGGTGATGGAATACGGTATGTAAGGGCTTGCCATCATTTTAAGAATAACGAGAAAATTTCACCATTACATTTTTTAGTACTACAAAATTCAATCATTTTGACATTATGTTCTACATTATAGGAAAAGTGTTTTAAAACATTTTCTGATACTTTGGTGAACATTCTAATAGAGCCTTTGGGTAATCGGAGGAACCATTCTAAAGTGGGACCACCTAGACTTCTAGAGAAGAGTCTTAGAAAATAGGAGTTATCGTAAGCTACTTCCTAACACAACATATAGAAATCCTTAACATGTTCACCGGAATCACTTTTTCCCTTATATTTTTCAAATTTGAGAGGTTCAAAGTATGGTGCAAAAGGGACCTATAAAATGTCACGGTCAAAAGGATATGGAAAAATTTCCTCAAATTTATATTTTTGTCCCTTTTGTGTTAAGTTACAACCATAGAATTATTTCCTTCATAGACTTCACTTCTTGTTCTAAGGCTAGTTTTGGAGGATTGGGAGGTGGTGGATTGTTAGGACCCCGAAATACTGGCTAAGTACATAAAAACGCATAGGCACGCAAGGCCTAGCTAAAGAAGGGTGCCCAAGGAAAAGGTGCGCATGATAGGGTTTAAGGAAGGGTTTAAGAAAACCCATGGCACGCGTGTGGACAGAACCAAGGTTTCAGGACTTAGCCATATTGGGAATTTTGGGCAGGAAATGAGAAAAATGTGACCTGAGTGGATAAGGTGCTAGCCTAGCGACAAGGTGGCGTGGAAAGAATATGCCCTACGCTAGAAGCTTCTATAAGGACATCATGGCAAGGAATGGTGAGCTCAGCCTTGGAGGAGCATGCACCCATAGAGGACTACTTTCATACACTTGGAGGCAAATCTGAGGCCGCAGAAGAATGAGTTGGAGGACCAAGAAGGCTATATATATAAGTGCCTACAGAAGTAAAGTAAGAAGAAGGAGATAGATAAGAGGACGGAGCTCTATAGAAATATTGCAAGGACTCTGTTAGCTTGGGTAAATAAGCATAGGAAAGGATGTATCAAGGGTTGGGGGGTTATAAATTTTCTTTTTTGAGCCTAGCTATATGAATCCAGTTCTAATGCATGGCTGCAGTGTGCCCTTCTGTGACATTTTATAATGGCTCCATGAATGTAATGAGGTTATCAGTTCACGTGAATATGAACATTAATGGTTTTGATACATACATCATTCTTCATAGCTCTTTCTCATTTATGTTTATGGAATAAGTATGAATGATTGTACAACTTCTTTTTTGTTTTGGTGTAAGTTCTAAAATCTGTTAAGCACTTTATTTTTGGAATGACTACAATGATCTAGAAGCCGTTCTGAGCTCTATGGTGCTTGTATGTTTTATTTCCTTTCAAATATCTTAAACTCCAGTCATAGATGATGTTTCCCACTAAAATCACATAAAAGAGAGGCTCGACACCCACGCATGCCTCGAGTCAGTGCCGAGCACCTGATGGGTGATAGGCTGGTGTGCATGGGGTTTCTTTCCTTTGTGATGGGGGTAAAAATGACTACATCTTGGTTCCATTTCTGGGACCTCTTTTGAAGTTGTAGTGGGAAATGAAACACATAATGGTCTTTGTAATGAGTAATGATAGAGTGTTTAACTTTGGAAAGTGTTGAATCAGGGTTCAAGAGCACGAAGGATGAATTTTCTCAAAGATTCAGCACTAGATCTACGTGTAATGTACGTAGATGGATATAAAAGAACCTCTACCATGATTTATATGATTTTTTTTTTCTGTTGCTTCATAGTAGAGCTGTATGAATGGATCTCAGCATATACGTCTAGATTAAATTGGCATTATAGATCACGCGTGTGGATCCAAGAAGAATACCAAAGGCTACAGGATACAAATCTGACGTGGAATCATGTTGTGGATCTTTGGTGGAAAGGTGTGTTGGCTAGCTATACTCTGGAGTATGCTATTTATACATATTCTTGTCCAGAAGTTGTTGAGTTTGAATTTCCTTAAAATCCTAGAGGATCATTTCTACGTGCCATCCCTCTAGAAATGAAGATCTTGATTCTTACCTTGAGTTTAGCGGCATTTCCAATGGCCGGCTAAACCATTCTAGGCGTTGGAAAAGGAACCTAGGGTGGAGGAAGATGGAATATATTATGATGGATAAAGAAAGGGAGGAGAGGCAAATCAAGTATAGTGAAGTACATGAAAGGGATATTGTTAGACAATGTAAGGTTACAAATGTGATGGATCTTTAGAGGTAGATGTTATGGGAAGGAGTTAAGGTTCACACGGAAGATGTGGAACATGAGCAGTCTGTGCTACCCCATCTTAGCAAGTGTGTAAGAGAGACCCCTTTGGCTTTTGATGAGAGTTCATCGCATGGAGAGAGAATATTCATTGGCATGTATCTAAACCCCCCTAGTAACCAATCCTTGACACTTGGATTTCTAGATTAAGGAAGGAGTATTATTGACCCAGTTGGTATGAGTGGAAGTGAAAGATCTACGCCCAGGAGATATAATTTTTCCTTTCCCACTTCTATGGCTACACATATTCTAATATTTGGAGGAAGTTTTGGGTAAGGATCAACTACACAAGCCCTCGGTCTCACGTCTAGGAGTGGCACAGGGTACACTAGTGGTAGTGGGGTAATATCACAGACCGTTGGCATGTAGTTTAGTGGAACTTTGGGGACACTTTTACATGACCACTATAGGACTTGGTGGGTCAGGAGGGACAGAACCTGGTGGTTCTAGTGGATCTGATGGCTCAGGAGGCACATGACCTGGTGGATCTGGTGGATCCGGTGGTGGAGGAAAAACTAGAGGGAACCAAGGCTCTGGCTCAAGAGGAAAAGGGCCCCAACAACCCCCTTAATTATTTTTTGAGATGTATTTACATTTTATAGATTAAAAAGGTATTAAAGATGATGCAAAACATGTTCACAAGTGTGAATTTCTATGGTGCGCAAAGGGAATCAAAACCTCAGAGCGGAAGGCAAGTCAGTTTGTAATGACGTTACAGGGGCACACACATAGCTGGTATAGTAAATATGACCCTCATCAAATAGTGGTGGATTATACTAATTTAAAGAACACCTTCCTGGTAGAATTCCACATCCCTGAGTTTAAATTGAAGAGCATCAATGCCCTGAAGGAGATTCAACAGGGAATGCTAGAGAGTGTGTGGGAATATGATGCACACTTTAAAACTCTTTTGTCTAAATTATCATATGATATTCACCCTTCATAGCATGCTCAGTGGTTGGTTGGAGGCTTGATCACACCTTTTAGAAGGGCCTTATCTCATAAAACTTTCACAGACTCACGCAAGGTTTTAGAAGTTTATCTTCATGCCTAGGCTATTGGAAGCATTGATACTGGTATTAGCCCATTTTTAGACGCTCAGATAGATGCTATGGCCAAGCACTTGGAGAATTTGTCTGTGAACTCAGCCCATGAGACTCGCAATGGTATATGGTGTATAGATTGTGACGTAGAAGGGCATGTCAAGGATACTTGCCCCTGGAAGACAGTATGCACCGTAATAGTAGATTATGAGATTTTCCATGGGGACCATGATGTAAGTAGATGCCCCTTATTACAGTGTGTATTTCAGAAGAATGTGTACTGCTACTATAAGATCTGTACCTCTATGACCCATGATACTAAGTTCTGTAGGCTTATTGACTAGATCCATGAGGCCATTGATCACGGGGTGTGCCAGACCAGCATTACCAGTAGTTCTAAGGCTGATTATTGCCGTTATGAAGAGTGCACAGATGGAGGCATGCCTGGAAGAGTATTTCATGGAGGACTCTATGGTCATGGTAACTGCAGAGGAAGAAGTGAGTTACCAAAGGGAACATGTTTTAATTGTGGGTCTACAGAGCATTAAAAATGAGAGTTCCTAGACCTATTGCAGTGCTCATGGTGTGGGAAGAAACACAAGTATGAGGAGTTCCTTGAGTTATTTGAGCACATGAATCAGCAACAATGGAAAGACAAGGGCACTACAATGGTAAACACTAAGAAGATGGACACACAATGGATGCCATGGGTAACACGTGATGTAGGCTTAGAACCTCTTTTAGTAACAACGAGAGTAGAGGCCGCACGCTCAAAGGAAATACCAAGGCAGAGGACTTTGGTTTCAAGAGAAGAAGTGGTACATGGAAAGTACCTAGATCTTTCTCATCAGAAGGAGGTATATCAAGATACTATAGACGTCATCTGAAGTTTACGAGGGGAAATCAAGTCTCTAAAGGATCAGTCCAGGAGGTAGGAGAAAAGAAAGAAGGTCGAGGTGCCAAGAGATGACCTAGATGAGGTTAGGTAAGTATGTAAAATGCTAAGGAAAGAGAATGTTATTCCCTTACTAGGGGCATGGTTGAGGAAGAAGGTACCATGCGCCAGAGAAGAGCACAAGAGGAAGGTCTTGCATGAAAACCTTCCCCCTCACAACCTTGACTATGATAGGGAGATCACATTAAATGCAGTAGTGGATGGATGGGTGCTTAGTATTATCCTCATTAACACAGGCTCGGAAGTCAATGTTCTGACCTTGGATGCATGGCATCAGATGGGAAGGCCTGCATTACAGCCATCTTCAAATGTGTTGTATATGGAAAAAAAAACAAAGGTAATTCCCATTGACATCTTAAATAATGCAGCTATCACCATCCAAGGAGCTAAGTTTACTAGGGACTTCGAAGTCTTGGCACTCACCGAGCTAGACAATTTCTTAGTACTACTTGGGTGCCCATGGTGTTACAAGAACAATGTGGATCTTTGGTTCAAAAAAGGGTACATCAACTTTGAAAATATGGAGGAATGAGTCATCATACCCCTAGTTGATGGGAAGTCAACACCCTATACTGAACCTTTGGGAGAATAGGTCCTAGATAGAATATATGTGCGCTTAATCAAGGATCTAGAAATAATCCATCCAACCGACGGAGTTATCCCGTTTGAAGATGCTCAGTCGGTAAGTGACACCACTAGTCTATCATGTGATAATTAGGTGCATGGGACCTATGAATTGATCAGACAACATTTAAGAGGATTGGTGAAAAAGGTGACAAAGACATGCACAATACGGCACCTAGGAGGAAAAGAGCTACCTAAGTACTCAGGAGGAGCCACCCTAAGGTATTTTTACAGAAAATGGAAGCTCAGTGGAAAGAGGAAAATGAAAGGAAGGGGATCTTAAGTTACATCCTAGTAGGAATTGATGCGCCCTAGTGGGAAAAACATCAAGATTATCTCTTGGAATGGCACAAGGTGATAATTTCCTTCTCTATTTGTTTCTCTAGAAGCAATGCACTCACCACCATTAAGGACTTGTATGGTAAGGATCTCACCTCTTTCCATGTCCAAGCCTATGAGAGAACCTGTAGGGAAGGCGCAGAAGATTTTCCACCATCCCTCTAGGTGCACAAGCTGTATTCTACACTACAGGGCCACACATGCACATGGTACATAAATTATGAGACATGTAACTAGACGAGGAATTGGAAAGAGCTAGTGGCTGACCTACTTCAAACATTTGAGTATCGAAGTACTAAACTGTCAGTTGATAAGGAATTGCAAGTTGTCAAGTGCCTTACCATAGGGGATAGTGCCATGGCAGAAAATATGATGTTGGAATTTCTTGGTGAGATAGGTTTGGGGGCAGACTTTGAAGAGGAAACATAGGAGGTTCAACTTGAGCGTGCATGTTTGAAAAAGGAGAAAGAAAATATTTTATATGTGATTGATGGGGAAGAAGTAGAAAGCTTGGATGTTAACCATTATGTAGGGAAAAGTGAGGTAGTGGACAGTGTTGATACTCGTGCACGTGCCTACCATGAACCTTTACAAACTAAAAAGGTTAACATCATCTCAGGAGAAGAACCTAGGGAAGCTATCATTGGAGATTATTGGTCGGAGAAGGAAGTTTCTAAGATCATTTATCTTTTGCGTGAATTTGAGGATTTATTCCCACATGCAGGTACCATGAGCTCAAAGGCATCCACCATTCCTTGGGGGAGATGAGGATAAAGTTGAAGGATGGTGCGCACCCAATCAAGAAAGAGACCCTGCCAGATGAATCCCAATTTGCGCGTGAAGGTAAAGGAAGAGATATAAAAAATGATAGCATCCCGGATCATTAAAGTTGTTGAAGAATCAAAGTGGATAAGTCCAATGGTAATCAACATCAAGAAGGATGGGCATATTAGGATCTTCTTGGATTATAGGGAGTTGAATGTAGTTTGTGTCATGTCGATCCTTTTCCAACCCCCTTAACTGAAGAAATTTTGGAGGGAGTTGCTGGGCACGAAATCTATTCCTTTACGGATGGATTTTCAGGGTACCACCAAGTCTAGATTGCAAAGGAAGACTAGGAGAAGATAAAAATTTCACCACTGAATGGGGAAGTTTTTCATAGATGGTCATGCCATTTGGGTTAAAGAATGCACCTATTGTTTTCTTACGCACATAGTGGTACAGGTGTTCCAGGAATTCATCCATAAATTTCTCCACGTCTATCTGGATGATTGGATGGTGTATGGGCTAGTACAATACCATTGTGATAATTTGAGGTTGATGTTTGAGAGGTGTCAGTAGTTGAGGATATCCCTCAACATTAAGAAGTGTGTCTTTGCTGCCCCCTTTGGAACATTATTGGGGCATATCATATGTAAGGAGGGCTTGCTTAGTGGATCCTGCCAAGGTTGTGGTTATTGTGGGATTAGGGGAGCCAACTAGTCAAAGCACAATGCACATATTTATTGGGCATGTGGATTATTACAGGAAGTTCATTAAGGGGTATGTCGAATATCACCACACCTTTAGAAGAATTTCTTAGACATAAAAGTTCCTTCCATTGGGGAAAGGCACATCAGAGTGTGCATTTGACACATTAAAGGATAGGCTTGTCACCGCGCCTATATTACGTTTTCCCTCTTGGGATAAGCCTTTCCATGTTCATGTAGATGCCTCCAGAATGACCATTGGGGTAGTGCTTGCACAACCTAGTGAGGGAATTGTTGATCATTCCCCTATGCTTTGCAAGTAGGAAGTTGACACCAGCAGAACAAAATTATACTACGAACCGAGCGCGAGCCATTGTCAATGATCTACGCACTTCATAAGTTCAGGAAATATCTACTAGCAACTCCCTTTATCTTCTACACTTGACCAAATGTTGCATTAAAGTACTTGGTGAACAAGCCCATTCTACAAGGTCACATATGTCGGTGGGTGCTATTATTTCAAGAGTTTGAGTTCATGGTAGTTGTGAATCCTGGAAAGAGTAATTATGGACGTGATCATTTGTCAAGAATTGATTCAGGGGAGGATGTGCAGAGCATTGAAGAGACTATATCTAGATGTGTAACTATTTAGGTTGTGGTGTGTGCACCATCAGATTTGGAGGAAATTGCAGTGTTTTTAAAGGAAGGTGTGGAGCCGGAAGGGATGAAGACATGTTAGAGAAAAAGAAAGTAGCCATATGCGTTGCACCCTACATGTTGATCAGTGGGGACTTATACAAATTAGGGCATGATGAAGTTTTGCGTAGGTGTGTACTAGAGCATGAGCACCCCACCATCATAGAGGAAGCACACGGAGGAAGTGCAGGTGGAACATTATGCATGCGAACGCCACCATACGTAAAATATTAATGGAAGGATTATGGTGGGAAACTCTATATAAGGATTATAAGGACTATTGTAAAGTGTGTGACCACTTTTCAGTGATTTGGGAAACCAGGAAGAAGAGATGAAATGCCTTTGCACCCTATCCCTAGCACTGAACCTTTTGAGAAATGGGTAATATGACTTCGTAGGCCCTATTGCACTAGCAGCGCATAGGACTAGATCACGCTACGTAATCACTTGCATATACTATTTGACAAGGTGAGTAGAGGAAGCCCCAACTAAAGACTGCACAACAACTACAATAACAAGATTTTTGTGGGATAACATTATCGCAAGGTATGGATGCCCTTTAAGTTTAACTAGCGATAGGGGTACACATTTCTTGAATGAGACCGTGAGGATCATGTTAACAGAGTTCATGGTGGCTCATCACTAGACTACACCTTATCACCTACAAGCAGATGGAACCATGGAAGCATTTAACAAGATACTGAGTCATACCCTGACAAATATTTATGATGTCGGAAGACAAGATTGGGATGACAAGGTATCAGCCATACTATGGGCTTATAGGACAACATATAAAAGGTTGAATAAAGCCACACCATGTTTCAATTGGTGTTTTGTGCACGGAAGCTGTTCTTCCGGTTGAGTTCATGTTACCTTTTCTGTGAATAGTTACGTGCATGAGGGATGGTTGATGAGCAAGCTGTTGGAAGAAAGAATTGATGAATTGATGAAGCTGGATGAAAGATGATCAATTTGCTAGGTAGAGCCAAATAGCAGAAAAATCAAAGCAAAAAGCATGGAATGATCACCAAATTAGGAACAAGAGGTTTGAGGTTGGGTAGATGGTCTTACTGTATGATTCTAAGTTTTTGTACCACCCTGGGAAATTAAAGGTCCATTGGTTAGGTACCTATATAATCTCGTACATCATTGATTCGGGCGTGTGTGAGTTATAAGCGATGGATGGAATGAAATTGCCTGGACACTTCAATGGGAGTAGGATGAAGCCCTACTATAAATAAGGATTCTTGGTGTTTGTAAATAAGGAAGTTTTGCAAGATAGTTTATAATTTCCTTTATGTATTTCCTTTCTTGTGTTTCCCTTTCCCGTTGTTGTTTTTTTTTGTGCCTTAGGAACCGGTAACCTTGTTAATTTTTGAGGTTTTTTGAATATGGAGAGGATCACACATCATTTAAGTGTGGGGTAGAGAGAGTGGTCTGAAGGAAAGCGTGGGTAAAGTTTTAAGGAGGATTGTGTTGAAAATCTTGGTTGAATGATCCCTGTTAAAAGAGGTACATGAAGAAAAGGTGGAAAAGGATGGTTGGTGTCAAGCTAAGGTTACTCTCATACCCCACGTACAAGGAAGGAAGAAGTGCATAAATAACACGAGGTACGAGAGAGAAAAAATGATGACAGAAGAAGTGCCTTCGACATTGGTTACATGCGCATAAGAGTCTCCTGTCAAGATGGGTTGGTTACATGCTAGAAGGTTGGAAGATTATCTACACAGGATTGGGTGTGTGAGTTAGGGTGCAAATGTTGGGATTTCTTTGAAAAAACCACATTAAGCATTAAGAGTATGATGGTAGGTTAAGTAGCATTTAATGCTTAAAAATGGGAAAAGCTATAAATAAAGGTTTGGGCATTTCATTATTCACTTTCTGTATAAGGAGAAAGAATCCCTTTTGAATATTTTGCAAACTAGGGCTTCTAGAACTGATCTATCTGAAGAAAAATTTGAAGAGTTTGAGTGTGAGTAACTAGTTTAGATTTACAAACCATAAGGAAGGGATTTCACGGAGATAAGAGAATTTGTGAGAAGGCACCGTCTTGTGAAGGAACTGTCCTAGTTAGGGTTTGAAGAAATAGGGCATGGGTTTAAGGGGTTTTCTTCACAAGTTCAAGATCTAAGGGTTGAGGGAGTAGAAGAACAAAGTAACAAGAAGTGATTGAAGTGATAAGAGGACCTAGACAATAGAACCCAAGAAACCGGTTGGCACACCTAAGAAGGGAAAGGGCAAAGGCAAGAGCACGCAACAATAAATTATCACGCATACAAATGAAGAGTGGTACATAGAAATGCACTACCCAAATGGAGTGTTGTTGGGGAAGGAGTGGGAGGCCCATTTAAGAAATATTTCAGTAAATGATTACAATCATCATTCGAGCACAATCAAGAAGGTAATGGAATTGGAGTTAGTGTGACTGACAAATAAAAGGACACCAGAAGGTTTTCCCATCTATAACGATGATGTAAAAGTCAAGTTGGAGAAGTTAGGATTATTGTAACTCTTTGAGTTTCCCTACTTCGGGAAGCCTAACTGCCTATATCAATGGTTGATGTCATGCGTGCACGAAGATTACTTCCACTTTGCATGGCACAAGATGCACATTACCCCTCAGCATATTTCACATTTCACATGCCTTACTTGTGAAGGATAGGGTTTGGATGATGACCTAAGTGACAAGGAGGCAATTAAGGAAACCATCATTACCTATGTCTACAAAAAGGGGTCAAGGTACTTTGATATCACAGACACCAAGGACCCAGTAATGAAGATGGTTGTGCACCTTGTGATGAATTTCAATGGCTAGGAGAGATGGACCCAGGTAAAAAAGGCCTGGTTGAATGTTTGTAGGAGAATTTCAGAGGGAACCATCTACAACTTGTCTACATTCGTTGCAGATGATATCGTCAGCACTGGAAAGTAAGGTGATAAAATCGTTTTTGGTAATGTCCTGTCAACCATTTTGTTTTCAAATATTGGAGTGCTGGATGCAACGGAAAAATTCATATGGGAGTATCCTGCTAAAGACCCTTCACCCATAAAAAGGTTTGAGAAGTACACATATGATAGTATGATCGCCATGCATAAGGCACACCTAGAGAAGTGGTATACACACCTGAGGAATGTGTTCAGGATGGAATGGAGGATCCCTGAACAATTGCCAATAACCACCAAGGGAGAAGCCGAGTTTTCTATGTACAAACATTTCTGCCTTGGAAGATTTAAACTGATAGACGAGACATGGAGCCCATGGTGCAAGCTCCTTTTTGCCTTCACAACTCAACACTTCCAGGTGGGAGTAAATAAGTTCATAGAATCCAAGAAGTTGAAGTTAGACCTTGGTAATCTGGACCAGGACCACAGAGAAATGTGCAAAGGGTTGGTCTACCCCAACAAGTGTGTGTACGTCATGTTTCACACAGAATTTAGTTCCAGAATAGAGTTATTTCTATCCTTTCATTCCCTTGAGAAACAGATAGGGGTTAGGTTTAGGAGGAATACATGTTGAGTGTTGGGAAGGTGTGCGCATACTGTCGAGAGATTAGACTGATTGTGAAGAGCTCCTTTTTATCTAGGAAGGACTACCTGTAAATAAAAATGTAAGACCACCAGATTTTAGTTAGACAATAAGTGAGGGAACTGCCTTGGGCCCAGGAAATATTAGACTTCCTTTCGAAGGTGGTCAGTTCCCTTTTAATACAAATTGATGTAAATGATAATAAAGAAGCTATTGCAAACTCACAATTTAGGCATCTCATTACTAAAAGCAATAGAGACTAAACTACCAATAATAGAATGCCATGTTGTTTGTCTAGTCACTGGTTATTGATATGTTCAAATCAAGTTACAGGGATAGACCAGGTTGGACATGAGATTGCTTTGAGGTGAATAGGTGAAAGGTTGGTTTTGGTATAAGTCACAGTGACCGATGCCGGTCACTGGATAACCGATCGCGGTTATGAAACCGGTACCGATAGGGAATAATCGATATCGGTAGGGGCAGTGATTTAGGGATTTTTAAATGGAGGTTGGTGTAAGGTGGTTATGAGGTTTGGAATGTTGGTAGATGGTTGAGGGGAGTAGTAGGGTGATAGAGAAGACTCAGAGAGTGAGAGAGCTATATTTGGGGTAATATAGATATGGATGACCAAAGGTTAGGTGCAGGTTGTTTCCAGGTAGTAGATCCAGGAGTGAGCTTATAATCCCTATGAATTAAAAGTTCACAAAGTAGTGTCTAGAAGCATACAAGGTGATAAAAGAGACTACTTACTAGTTTCTGATGTGGATGCAGGTCCAAAGAATGCAGTGGCGAAGGCAAGGCCCAGTTGGGATGATCTAGCAATCAGAAATGATCTGATGAAGCTATCCTCTGACTCTCCCTAGGTTTGGATGAGTGTGGCAATGCTCTAGTTTCTCAGTTCTAGTTTTGGGCTCGATGCTCCTCTTTGCAAACTCTTCTCTCCTTCTCACTTGTCTCTCCCTTGCAAATGAATTCAGATCCTTGCAAATAAATTTGGATCCTTTTGTTTTGGTTAGGGGAGGTCATTTACAGGGAACTGACGCCGATCAAGTAGGGACTGATGTCAGTTAGGTCAAAGTTGGCTATTTTTAGTAAAATAGCCAACTTTCCCTCCTTTTCTCCCGAGGGATCAGTTGTGGGCTTGGTCAAATCATTATTAGGTTTATTTTGATGCGGGTGAGGGGTGATGAGTCATGGGTGTGGGTTTAGACCAAGTTATAGGTCTTAATTAAGTTAGTTTAGGGTTAGGGCTAGGTCATGGTGAGGTGGCGAGGTGAGGTGGCAGGATTGGAGATGTTGATTTATTAATTATAAGGTAATTAATAAATAATTAAGTGTGTAAGGTTTAGGTGGTGAGGTAGGGTTAGGTTGCGGGATGAGATATGGGGTATAGGGTGTTGTAAGACCCAAATTTGGTATCTACATTTGCCTCTAGTTGTCGTGTAGTTTGTCTTGTAAAGTTGCACTGAAAATAATAAAAATTGGTTGCCCCAGTTAAGGGTATAGGTAATCCCCCTTAAATCTATCATAGATTGAGGTGACATGAAATCAGGGATAGGCTTGATAAAGGGTAAATGATGATGAGATGCTAGTAAGATGGTGGGGTAATTTCAAGGAAGCCGACGCACGTTGAAATGCAGTAGTGCGACTAGGGTACATGATTTGAAGAGAAAACAAGCAATTCATAGGCAAAGGTCGATAGTTATCCAAAAAAGGTTGATATAATCCTAGTATCCAAGGCATAGGAAGTAGCTCCAGGGGATATAACGGGTAAGGTACCAGAACATTTTAGGAATGTTTGGCAGTACCAAATGGTTGGTTTGGTTGAGATAAATGTCACGATCTCGGTCTAGGAAAAGCTGGTTGGCTAATCAATTCAAGTATCCTAGTCATGCTAAAACATGAACAGGTGAGCTTGATTGATCAAAAAACTACATGATGTGTGGATAGAATCGTAATTTGTGGGCCTCAGTCGAGGTACTTAATTGGTGCATCCTTGGGTCAGGCTGATTGGTTAGGTGCGGCCGTGGGTCAGGCCGATTGGTTAGTTGCGGCCTTGGATCAGGCCGATTGGTTAGTTGCGGCCTTGGGTCGGGCCGATTGGTTGGTTGCGGCCTTGGGTCAGGCTAATTGGTTGGTTGTGGCCTTGGGTTAGGCCGATTGGTTGGTTGCGGCCTTAGGTTGGGCTGATTGGTTGGTTGCGGCCTTAGGTCGGGCCGATTGGTTGGTTGCGGCCTTGGGTCGGGCCAATTGATTGGTTTCGGCCTTGGTTCAAGCCGATTGGTTGGTTATGGCCTTGGGTCGGACCGATTGGTTGGTTGCGGCCTTGAGGTGGAGCTGATGGGTTGGTTACGGCCTTGGGTCGAAGCGATTGATGAGTTGCGGCCTTGGGTTAGGCCAATTGATTGGTTATAGCCTTAGGTCGGGCCGATTGGTTGGGTGTGGCCATGGGTCGGGCCGATTGGTTGGTTGTGGCCTTGGGTCGATCTGATTGCTTGGTTGCGGCCTTGGGTCAGGCCGATTGATTGGTTAAGGCCTTGGGTTAGGCCGATTGGTTGGTTGCGGCCTTTGGTCATGCTGATTGATTGGTTGCGGCCTTGGGTCAGGGTGATTGGTGAGTTGTGGCCTTAGGTCGGGCCGAAGAATTCAAAATAAGGATATTTAGCAAAGCCAGGGATAGGTGACGTGGTGAAAAATGGAGATTGGTGGATAAGGGCAGAAGTTAGGTTAAAATAAGAAGGTAACTGATATCAGTTAGGGGTGACTGATATCAGTTAGAAGACCGATATCGGCCTTCTAGGTTATGGTAGGGGATGGATAAGCTAACCTTGGGAGACCCCATGTCTCCTAAGTGTTGCCTACATAGCCCATTGCACAAAGCAAGGAGGGGCCTCAGACCGATGTAGTTCTCCCTTAAGACTAGGGAGAGGTGAATTCAGGGTAATTTGGTTGTGTTTATGTAATTTGTTGGTTGGTAAAAGGTTTGATGTTGGTAGGGTAATGTTGTTGGTGTTGGTAGGTATTGGCGTGCGGCCTTGGTCACGCCGATTGGTTTGGAGGTGTTCGAAGGGCCAGTGGGGTCGTAGGCCGATTTGGTTGTGGCCTTGGGTCGATCTGATTGCTTGGTTGCGGCCTTGGGTCAGGCCGATTGATTGGTTAAGGCCTTGGGTTAGGCCGATTGGTTGGTTGCGGCCTTGGGTCAGGCCGATTGGTTGGTTGCGGCCTTGGGTCAGGCCGATTGGTTGGTTGCGGCCTTAGGTCGGGCCGAAGATTCAAAATAAGGATATTTAGCAAAAGCCAGGGATAGGTGACGTGGTGAAAAATGGAGATTGGTGGATAAGGGCAGAAGTTAGGTTAAAATAAGAAGGTAACTGATATCAGTTAGGGGTGACTGATATCAGTTAGAAGACCGATATCGGCCTTCTAGGTTATGGTAGGGGATGGTCGAGCTAACCTTGGGAGACCCCATGTCTCCTAAGTGTTGCCTACATAGCCCATTGCACAAGCAAGGAGGGGCCTCAGACCGATGTAGTTCTCCCTTAAGACTAGGGAGAGTGAATTCAGTATTTGGTTGTGTTTTCTGTAATTTTTTTTTTTGGTTGGGTTGGTAAAAGTTTGATGTTGGTAGGGTAATGTTGTTGGGTGTTGTAAGGTATTGGCGGTGCCGGCCTTGGGTCAGCCGATGGTTGGGTGCAGCCGTGGGTCGGGCCGATTGGTTGGTTGTGGCCTTGGGTCAGGCCGATTGATTGGTTGCGGCCTTGGGTTGGGCAGATTGGTTTGTTACGGCCTTGGGTCGGGCTGATTGGTTGGTTGCGGCCTTGGGTCGGGCCGATTGGTTGGTTGTGGCCTTGGGTCGAGCCGATTGGTTGGTTGCGGCCTTAGGTCGGGCCGATGGTTGGTTGCGGCCTTGGGTTGGGCAGATTGGTTTGTTACGGCCTTGGGTCGGGCTGATTGGTTGGTTGTGGCCTTGGGTCGGGCCAATTGGGTGAGTGTTATCAATATAAATATGCAAAAATATTTATATTTTTAAGGAAAACACAACAATATAGGTTATGGTAGGGGATGGTCGAGCTAACCTTGGGAGACCCCATGTCTCCTAAGTGTTGCCTACATAGCCCATTGCACAAAGCAAGGAGGGGCCTCAGACCGATGTAGTTCTCCCTTAGGACCAGGGAGAGGTGAATTCAGGTAATTTGGTTGTGTTTTCTGTAATTTTTTTTTTTGGTTGGGTTGGTAAAGTTTGATGTTGGTAGGGTAATGTTGTTGGTGTTGGTAAGGTATTGGCGGTGCGGCCTTGGGTCAGGCTGATTGGTTGGGTGTGGCCGTGGGTCGGGCCGATTGGTTGGTTGTGGCCTTGGGTCGGGCCGATTGGTTGGTTGTGGCCTTGGGTCGGGCCGATTGGTTGGTTGTGGCCTTGGGTCGGGCCGATTGGTTGGTTACGGCCTTGGGTCGGGCCGATTGGTTGGTTGTGGCCTTGGGTCGGGCCGATTGGTTGGTTGTGGCCTTGGGTCGAGCCGATTGGTTGGTTGTGGCCTTGGGTCGGGCCGATTGGTTGGTTACGGCCTTGGGTTGGGCAGATTGGTTTGTTACGGCCTTGGGTCGGGCCGATTGGTTGGTTGTGGCCTTGGGTCGGGCCAAAATTGGTGAGTGTTATCAATATAAATATGCAAAAATATTTATATTTTTAAGGAAAACACAACACATGATAGGTTTATGGTAGGGGATGGATAAGCTAACCTTGGGAGACCCCATGTCTCCTAAGTGTTGCCTACATAGCCCATTGCACAAAGCAAGGAGGGGGCCTCAGAACCGATGTAGTTCTCCCTTAAGGACTAGGGAGAGGTGAATTCAGGTAATTTGGTTGTGTTTATGTAATTGTTGGTGGTAAAAGTTTGATGTTGGTAGGGTAATGTTTGTTGGTGTTGGTAAGGTATTGGCGGTGCGGCCTTGGGTCACGCCGATTGGTTGGGTGCAGCCGTGGGTCGGGCCGATTGGTTGGTTGTGGCCTTGGGTCAGGCCGATTGATTGGTTGCGGCCTTGGGTTGGGCTAATTAATTGGTTACAGCCTTGGGTCGGGCTGATTGGTTGGTTACGGCCTTGGGGCGGAGCCGATGGGTTGGTTGTGGCCTTGGGTCGAGCCGATTGGTTGGTTATAGCCTTAGGGTGGAGCCGATGGGTTGGTTACGGCCTTGGGTTGGGCAGATTGGTTTGTTACGGCCTTGGGTCGGGCTGATTGGTTGGTTGTGGCCTTGGGTCGGGCCAATTGGTGAGTGTTATCAATATAAATATGCAAAAATATTTATATTTTTAAGGAAAACACAACACATAATAGGTTATGGTAGGGGATGGTCGAGCTAACCTTGGGAGACCCCATGTCTCCTAAGTGCTGCCTACATAGCCCATTACACAAAGCAAGGAGGGGCCTCAGACCGATGTAGTTCTCCCTTAGGACCAGGGAGAGGTGAATTCAGGCAATTTGGTTGTGTTTAGGCAATTTGTTTGTTAGTAAAAGTTTAATGTTGGTAGGGTAATGTTGTTGGTGTTGGTAAGGTATTGGCGGTGTGGCCTTGGGTCAGATCTATTGGTTGGGTGCGGCCGTGGGTTGGTTTGATTGGTTGGTTGTTGCCTTGGGTCAGGCCGATTGATTGGTTGTGGCCTTGGGTCGGGCTGATTGATTGGTTGCAGCCTTGGGTCGGGCCAATTGGTTGGTTACGGCCTTGGGGCGGAGCCGATGGATTGGTTGCGGCCTTGGGTCAGGCAGATTGGTTGGTTATGGCCTTGGGTCAAACCAATTAGTGAGTGTTATCAATATAAATACGCGAAAATATTTATATTTTTAAGGAAAACACAACACATGATAGGTTATGGTAGGGGATGGTCGAGCTAACCTTGGGAGACCCCATGTCTCCTAAGTGCTACCTACATAGCCCATTGCACAAAGCAAGGAGGGGCCTCAGACCAATGTAGTTCTCCCTTAGGACCAGGGAGAGGTGAATTCAAGAAATTTGGTTGTGTTTAGGAAACTTTTTGGTTGGGAAAAGTTTGATGTTGGTAGGCTAATGTTGTTGGTGTTGGTAAGGTATTGGCAGTGCGGCCTTGGGTCAGGCCGATTGGTTGGGTGTGGCCATGGGTCGGTCCGATTGGTTGGTTGCAGCCTTTGGTCAGGCCGACTGATTGGTTGTGGCCTTGGGTCGGGTCAATTGATTCGTTGCGGCCTTAGGTCGGGCCGATTGATTGGTTGCGGCCTTGGGTCGAGCCGATTGGCTGGTTGCGGCCTTGGGTCGGGCCGATTGGTTGGTTATGGCCTTGGGGCGGAGCTGATGGGTTGGTTGCAACCTTGGGTCAGGTGGATTGGTTGGTTACGGCCTTGGGTCGGGCTTATTGGTTGGTTATGGCCTTGGATCGGGCCGATTGGTGAGTGTTATCAATATAAATACGCAAAAATATTTATATTTTTAAGGAAAACACAACACATGATAGGTTATGGTAGGTTATGGTCAAGCTAACCTTGGGATACCCCATGTCTCCTACGTGTTTCCTACATATCCCATTGCATAAAGAAAGGAGGGGCCTCAGACCGATGTAGTTCTCCCTTAGGACCAGGGAGAGGTGAATTCAGGAAATTTGGTTGTGTTTAGGCAATTTGTTGGTTAGTAAAAGTTTGATGTTGGTAGGGTAATGTTGTTGTTGTTGGTAAGGTATTGGTGGTGCGACCTTGGGTCAGGCTGATTGGTTGGGTGCGGCGGTGGGTCAGGTCGATTGGTTGGTTGTGGCCTTGGGTCAGGCTGATTGATTGGTTACGGCCTTGGGTCAGGCCGATTGATTGGTTGCGGCCTTGGGTCAGACTGATTGGTTGGTTACGACCTTAGGGCGGAGCTGATGGGTTGGTTGCGGCCATAGGTCAAGCCGATTGGTTGGTTACGGCCTTGGGTCAGGCTGATTGGTTGGTTATGGCCTTGGGTTGGGCTGATTGGTGAGTGTTATCAATATAAATACGTGAAAATATTTATATTTTTAAGGAAAACACAACACATGTTAGGTTATGGTAGGGGATGGTCGAGCTAACCTTAGGAGACCCCATGTCTCCTAAGTGCTGCCTACATAACCCATTGCACAAAGCAAGGAGGGGCCTCAGACCGATGTAGTTCTCCCTTAGGACCAGGGAGAGGTGAATTCAGGAAATTTGGTTTTGTTTAGGCAATTTGTTGGTTGGTAAAAGTTTGATGTTCGTAGGGTAATGTTGTTGATGGTGGTAAGGTATTGGTAGTGCGGCCTTGGGTATAGGTGAAGCAAGCGTAGGAAACCGTGTCCTGATTAAGGTCAAAATATAATCCTAGATTCGAGTAAAAGAGGTAAAAGTGTCCCATAGTTGGAAAGAGCTAAACAAACCACGTATTATTGTAGGATGAGCTTGAATCCCTAGGTGCCTTGCATAGGTGAGAAGTCGATAGGTGAAAAGAGTTGTATAATCACAATATATCGGATATATGTCACGTCCCTTGAGTTTTGTTTTTTTGAATAATGGTGAGGTGAGGTGGATGGTATAGCTAGGGTGCAAAGAACTTGTTATAAGGTGATTATTCTGACGAAAGAGAACCAAACCTAAATAGACAAGTACATGACTCAAAAGTGCTTTTGAATACTGCTTTTATTTTTCTAGATATATACTGATCGATGTGGGAAGTCTATATGGGATATGCATTTTGTTGTTCTTGAGGTCTTCACGAAGCTGATCAACGTGAGAAGCTTCTGATAGAGGCTGACTTTGTATAGCTATCCTTCAAGGGAGCAGTCTACTTATAGTAGTAGATGCGGATTTGCACATAGTTGTCCTTCGAGGGAGCAGTCTAGTTTATAATAGCATATGTGGCTTTACACATAGCTGTCCTTTGAGGGAGCAATCTAGTTTATAGATTAGAGGTCTAGATGTCCATTTGGCATGAAGCATCTAGTTTTGCAGGAATTTTGACTCAAGAATATCCCAGAATTATATAATTGAGAACTTTTTATTTTGATACTTTTAAGTCATGGACCAGACTAAAAAGGAGAAGGCCTCTTTATAATGAGGTGATGATCAAACCATGTGAGTTTGATTCTACTTTGAGATGCACAAAACAAGGTGTATGAGGTGGTAGATGAGCTCAAGGGATGAGTGCAAGGTAGATAAGAAGTGATGTAACACTAAATTCAACAGTAGAATGGTCAGAGATGCAAGGCATTAAGGGGTTCAGGCTAAGGTTTACCATTAATCGAAGCTAAACGATAAGTACCTGATCCATAAGTGTGAGTGATAATGTAAGGCCCAATCCAATTAGGAGCAAATTTTTCACGTTTTCTCTTTTCTAGTTTGGTTACATGTTGATTCTCTTTGAGGACAAGATCACCACTCTTAAAGGTACGCTCATGAATTCGCTTATCATAAGCACGCTTGATGCACTTTTGATAAATTTGAAGGTGGTCAAGAGCTGTAAGAAAAGCTCGTTTTAGAAAATTTAGGAGGGATAGATTCCGGGTCTATCGAATCCGTGGGTGAAGATGGCAAAATGGGCGATGATGGTTCGGAAGGGGTGATTTCATCGTCTTCCTAGATATAATTGACACGAGGTTTCTTCAGTGTAGGTGGTTCAGAAAATCCAAGACCACTACGATATTTGTGTTTGCGTGTAGTCATGGGAATAATCGTATGTCGGCCTTGTTCATAAAGACCGAAACCAAAACCTTTCCAAGCACAGTGAGTCAGGAAGGTGAGGGCGAAACGACGGTTGGTTAGATATTGAAAATCAGATTGGAAGGGAACCACACCAAGGGGAGGTTCAAGGGTGACAGAGGATGCATCGACACCCCCATACGTTAGGTTGGTGTGGCAATTAGGTGGTCTGTAGGAGATCACCTCCCCCACATGACAGTCGTAGGTAGGATACAAATGTAACTGTCCATACTCTTGTGGGGTATGGAAGGTGCTAACGTTGTATAGGTGGTACTCCCCTAGCGTAAGGCGTTGAAAAACACCTACCAAGGGATCCGAGGTTGGGATGTTGTCCACGGGGAAGGAAGAGGTATTCACATCGATGGTTTCATTGGTCGAAGCTGTGGGTGCGTCTAAGGTGGATGGTTGAGGCATGGTTGAAGTAGATGGTTGGGTCAGATCAATGGGTTCCTTCACTGGTACAAAGCACATCATTAGGGCAGTATAACATATTGCAGGTTTTGAAGGGGGGAAGCATCAGCTGTGACGGTGTATGACTTCCCCTCATACTCAAATTTTATGCATCTGTGTAAGGTGGAGGGAACGCATCCCATAGCCTAGATCCAAGGGCTTCCTAACAAAATGTTGTATTGGAACTCTCCCTCAAGGACATAGAAGAGTTCGGGAAAAGTACGTGGCCCTACACAAATGTTAAGGATCACGATGCCTAGGGTAGAAGTAATAGCATCATTGAATGAACGCAACATGGTGGGGTTGGCACACATGCAGCTGGGAGGAATATTCATCTGTTTGAAGGCTTTGGAAGAGACGATGTTTAGGATAGCACCCCCATCGATCATAACATGATGTACCCGGATGTCCCGGACATAATCTGAGATGAAAAGAGAGGGATCAGGATCTTCTACACCAAAGACGACAATTTCTTCTTCAGAAAAACTGACAGCAGCGGCTTGCTGTATAGGGACAGAGGTGGTTGTGGAGGTAGGTTGTTTGGTGAGAGAAGTGACGTGGTTAGGTGTTAAGATGGAGGTGACGGGAAAGGTTTCGTTAGGTAGGAACCCTATCCCATGGAGGATCTTAATTAGAGCTTCTCGATGAGATTTAGATGTTTGAATGAGATTATAGAGTGTCATTTTTACAGGAGATTGGTGAATTTTTTTGATCATAGTGTGATGGGAAACTCTATCAGAGACTGGATAGGAAGGTCCACGAATAACCACTTTAGGTGGTGGTGCGATCGGGATGGCAGAAGAAGAAAGAGAGGCCACATGTGTGCTTTCTTTAGCTTTTCCATTGTTTTTTTGACCTCGAGTAGCAATGCTAATCATGTTGATCTCATGAATGCGAGACGAGGAAGATGATAGGGATAAGTCATTGTTCTCGAGAGGTGGGGTTGCAATGATGATAGATTTTGGCAAGGTGGGGACAAGTGGTATAGGAGATTTTGGTAAGTTGTCCTTCTGAGATTTTCTATCTGAGATAGGCAATTGGCGAAGGATGGCTTTCAAAGCTTTGCATCCTTCTACATTGTGTCGTGGTGTGTGGTGGTAGGCACAAATTTTAGATTCATCATAACCTATAGGTCGAGGTTTAGATAGATCAAAGGGTCTTAGTGGAGGTAGGGAAATGGTCGCATCCCCTACCAGCATATCAAGGATCTTGGCGTAAGATCCTTTGAGCGGGTCAACTGAAGATGAGGCTATTGATTGAGTGGGTAAGATTATTAATTGTTTTGGTAATGGTTGGGTACGAGTGGTTCTTATGGGTGGTGGTTTAGGAAAGGGATTTTGATGATTGGGTTTAACTAGGCATGGTTTCTTTTGTGTAGAAGTCATGTTTAGTTGGTTAGATGATGAGGCCACAGATGACGTGGTGGTAGGAAACAACCACGGGGAAAGAGAAGCGGCAACAAAAAAGTCATTTGATGATCGAGTTTTCTTAGGGTTGGTAGGTAGGCAAGATACTTTGGGCAACGGTGTTGAGATGCCTGTGGATTTCTGTATTGGTGTAGAAGGTGCTGGTCGTGTGGGAGGCATGGTGTATTGAGGAAAGGTGGAGCGGTGAGGCCCCAATATAGAAGGTAGGTGTGACGGAAAGGGTTGAATCCATGCTTATTGTAATGGTGTGATCGAGGGCAAGGGTTTTAGTTGTTGCAGAGGCATAGATTGGACTCGAGGAGATTGGGTCTGTCTCCTAGGTGGATTGACGGCTTTATTTTTGGATAAGCCTAACCATTTAGGTGGGTGCGTCAGGATGGGTATTGGTGAAGTCCCAAGTGTAGGGGAAGGTTTGGTTAGGTTGATAGAGGTTGATGAGGTATTCGGTGGAGATGAGGGGGATGGAGGTGATGACATAGGAATTTTGAGATTTTGTAAAAACTTCGGGTATATGGTAGAGGTGTCTGGATTAGTCATTTGCATTTGAGTAGAGCATGGTGTTCTCAAACGTTCCCATAAGAGTCGTCTATCTTTTGGGGGATGAAAATCTTCACATATGGACGGGAATTTTGATATGGAAGAGAAGTGGGCTATGATTATGGTCCACTAGGGGTGTGATACAGGGGGCAAATGAGGTGGTGTATCAATGGGTGTTAAGGGGTCAACCGGTCACTGGAAAGATTTAGGCAATGAAGAACTGATAGGGAGGAGGGCATGTTCTAGAGGATATGTCATGATTAAGGAATTTGGTGATGTAGGCTCGAGGGGTTTCTCTTCTAAGGATGACAGAAAAAGTGGCTATCCTTCTTCTTTTGCTGCAAGAGCGATGGAAGGAGATGTTTGGGAAATAGATAAGTTGGATAACATCCGCTCACAGTCTTGCAGGGATGTGGTGTAAGAAGGCTCTTCTGTGAGAAGAGAACTCTAGGTGGTTGGTTCCTTTATGGGTAAAGGAATAGCGGGGATGTCCTCTTGTCCTAATGAAGGAGAAGGGGGAGAGGACTCCTGCGTTAGTGAAGAGGCTCGATTCAGAATTTCTTCGATGGAAGCCCTTGGTTGGGAGTTCAAAATTGCATGGATCTCATGCACACTCTTCTCCTCGGCTAAGGTTTCTTGGTTTGTGTTACTATTAGATGAATGGTTTGGAAATGGTTTGTTGAAGATTTTTAAATTTCGATTAGTAGGGGCATTAGGATTATCGAGGGTTATATCCCCTACATCAACCATTTCCTGCACTATGTTTTTTAACATCTTACAGTTTTCGTGGTTGTGTCCCTTCACGCGATGGAAGTTACAGAAGTCATTTTATTTATACCAAGAAGGTATAGCGCGGGAGGAATCAAACCCGGAGTGAGGTTTAACAAGAGGAAAGGTTATAGCTCCTTCTTTAAGTAATTTTTCTAAGATCACATCATAAGTTTCTCCCAAGGGAGTGTACTTGATGGGCTCGGCATTATACTTATAGGTGGATTTCGGCTAGGTATAAGACGGTGCTTGAGATTTGACCGTTACCATGTGTACAGCTCCTTTATATTTCGAAGCATCTGATGTGAGAGAGTTGGTGGTGTTGGGTTTGTTAGTGAAGTCTTAGGTTCAGAAATTTGAGTTTTTGTTGCGCAACTTCAATTTCTCCTCCTCTAAGGCTCAAATCTCGAGTTTCTGAGCCATAGTAAAGGCCTCATCAAAGGTGAAGAAATTTTGAATTTTGAGGGTGGGAGAAAAGTGTATAGCGCAGGCCCACGTAAAGAGTTTGAAAAACAACAACCGAACACAAGAATACCATTGACTATGATAAGACGGAATGATGACAAATCTGAAATATCAAAGTAAATTATAATATTAACATGAAATTGTTACAATCTCACCCATGAGGTACTTCAACAAGACTATGGGAGAAACTTTACAATTACGCCTCTTGATGGCTTCTTCAACACACCTTTAACTGATGGCTTCCTTTGCACACTTCCTACAATATTTCTCACTACTTCTTTCTATGCTAAATGAGGGGGGTGGCCTCTCTATTTATAGAACTTCCAGGCTTATCCATCCTATCTCTAAGATAGGATAAGAAATCCACTCTGACGAATCATATTCCATACCTTAACTCTTATCTGTACATGTAAGCTTATCTCTTAAGATAAGATAAACCTTATCATTTTACATGGGTTCCACATTTTTAGACTTTTTACAAATAAAATACACAAAATATTTATGACCTCACTCCTTGTCCTTATTACCAATATAATATTCTAATTCCTAATCATGTAGACCCTACTTCTCTAATTACCCAAACTTTGACATTTTAACATTACCGGACCACTTACGACAAATATTTACTTTTTACAACATTCCTATTGTACTTTGACTGTTACCGTACTCCACATTATTGGCGACACCGTACTGACGGCGCCGTTATCTTCTATCAGACGCTACTACTAATTATACTTAACAACATCCTATTCCTAATACATACATTAATGAAATAGAAATTATGGAGGAAAATTTTAGTGTCGACATCTTCCCCCTTCCTAGCTTCTACTCCGTCCTCGGAGTAGACTATTCTGGTGCTTGGAAAATCTTCAACTTGTCGTGGTTGACCCATTTCGTAATGGGAGTGCCATCCAATTCCTCCAGTCGGTACGTACCATTTTCATGCACAGCTGCTATTTTGTAGGGCCCCATCCATTTTGGAAGAAATTTTCTCTGTCTTCTTTTTTTGTATCTGGAATCATATACTAGGACCAAGTCATTCACTTGAAATGGAGACCACCGGATCTTTTGATCAAAGTACTCCTTCTGCTTCATTTTCTTCTTATGGCTTGTATCCTTTGCTATTTCCCTCATTTCCTCTAGCAAATGAAGATGTACCAACCTTTCTTTTACTGAATCACTTTCATCCATCCTTTCATTTTTCATAACTCTCACAGTGGGAATATCAAACTCAATAGGAAGAACTGGATCAATGCCATAGGCCAACTGAAATGGGGAGTATCCTGTTGCTGACTTTGATGTTGCCCTATATGCCCACAATGCTGCATGAATCCTTTTATCCCATTTATGTACCTGCAAGGCTGCATCTTTTGCTAGAATTTGACACAGCACAAAATTTGTTCGTTCCACCTGTCCATTTGTGCTTGGCTTGTATGTTGTTGCCTTCCTGTGCTTAATAGAAAACTTATTGACTAGGGCTTCTACCACCTCATTAATGAAGTGGCTTCCTTGATCTGTTACAATTTCTAATGGACAACCAAATCTGGTGACAATGCGTTCATATATGAACCTTGCCACTTCATCCATGGAAGCTGTTTTCAATGGCCTAGCTTCAACCCACTTGGTTAAATAATCTGTGGCAACTACAATATACTTATTTTGGCGTGATGTAGTTGGAAGTGGACCTACAATGTCTATTCCCCACTTTTCAAAGGGACCAAGTGGAAGAATAGGACATAATGGAGCTGATGAAGTCTTACGGTTACCATGTGTTTGACAAATATCACATGTCTTACAATAATTATAACAATCCTTAAAAAGAGTGGGCCAGTGATAACCTGCATCCAAGATCCTTCTTGCTGTAAGTTGTCCAGAGAAGTGCCCTCCACATGTACCATTGTGGAATTCTTCTAGCAGCTCCTTTCCTTGATCACGTCCAACTGCCCTCTTGTACTGTCCATCAGGTCCTATTCGAAATAATACTCCATGCAGAATAGAATATGGACGACTAGCTTGAGTAATCTTTCTCTTAGTCTTTGCATTGGCACCATCAGGAAACTTGAATTCATTCAGATAATTCCAAATATCTATGTATTCACTAGGGATTGTGTCAAGGGAGAACAATGCTGCATCGGGAAAATCATCATCATCACAAGATGATCCTAAACCATCATAGGCTCGAGAGAGTGCATCTGCATTGACATGCTTCTTTCCTGGCCTATCTATAATATCAAATTCAAATTCTTGTAGCAAAATTATCCATCTTGCTATCCTCCCTGATGGGTTAGGCTTATTGACAATATATTTCAGAGCCTGATGATCTGTTACAACTATAAATTTCTGCCCTAGCAAGTAATTTCTAAACTTCTTTACAGCAAAAATGATAGCCAGAGCCTCTTTTTCAGTTACAGTATAGTTTACCTCAGCACTGCTCATTTGTCTGCTCCCAAAGTAAATTGGATGTTCATTCCCATTTTCATCCTTTTGGCTCAAAGTACTACCTAGTGCTGCATCTGAGGCATCAGTGTACACAATGAATGGCTTGCTCCAATCTGGATTCTTCAAAACAGGTGAAGACACCAGGGCTTCCTTCAGTTGTCCAAAAGCTTCATGCGCCTTGTTTCCTGGTTCATAAGCAACATCCTTCTTCAAGAACTGGGTTAGTGGCTGTGCAATCTTTGAGAAATTCTTGATGAACCTTCTATAGTAACCCACATGGCCTAAAAATGATCTCAACTTACTTCTATTCATAGGAAATGGTAAATCTTTGATTTTTGAAACTTTATCAGGATCAGTACCAATACCATCTCTGGATACAACATGCCCTAACAAAACGCCTTTAGAACATCCAAAGACACACTTTGTAGGGTTTAGTGAGGCTTGTGCTTCATCTAACCTTTGAAATGCTGTCTCCATTTGGTGCAGGTGGTCCAACTTGCTCCCATAGATGCAAAAATCATCCAGAAATACTCTGATGAAGGTCCCAATGTAGGGTTCGAACACCCTATTCATCAAACGCTGGAATGTTGCTGGAGCATTACACAACCCAAAAGGCATAACTCTATAAGCAAACGTTCCCCAAGGAGTGGTGAACGTGGTCTTCAGCTGATCTTTCTCTGCTATACGAACTTGGTTGTAGCCGCTATATCCATCAGCAAAACTATAGCACTCCTGGCCAGCTACTTCGTCCAAGATCTGATCTGAAAATGGAAGAGGGTAATGATCCTTCTTTGTTGCCTTATTGAGCTTCCTGTAATCAACACAAATGCGTAGCTTCCCATTCTTTTTTATTGAGATCACAATGGGAGAAACCCATTCTGAATTCTCCACAGCAAATATGAATCCTGCATCAAGCAACTTATCTATTTCTTCTTTTACAGTCTTGGAAAAATTAGGATTCATTCTATATGGCATTTGCTTTATGGGCTTAGCACCATCTACCAGCTCAATACAATGTTCTACCCAACTTACTTGACGGAGTTCCTTGTAATCAAAAGTGAATAGGTGTATGTACCTTCGAAAGAGCTGGAGGTAGGATTCCTTCTCACTCTCCATCACAGCATCACCAATCTTTACTTGTTGGAGACGATCATCAACTTCTTCTTCAGATAATTTTATGGGGTCATGAGTTGGTGTGACTGGAAGGATATCCATGACTGAAACATCCACCTCACTTTCTTCATCTTCAGTGTCCACTTCACTGGTACTAGAGTAATCAGAGGATGTCCAATCATCAGTTTCATCACTTGAATCCACAGGTTCTACCTTATGATGTCGAGGGATCACATTTATCTTCACCCTCTCTCTACCACGTCCAAGTGTCATGAAACCTTCATTCCAGTAGTTTCTTGCATGAACTCTCCTTAGCCATGGTCTTCCCAGCAGCATTGGGTACGCAACAGTACCATTTTTCATCACCTGAAAGTCTACCACACATACAACACCCATAACAGATATTGCCACATTTGAAACTACACCTTCTGGTTTAGTTTTTCCCTTATTTAATGACCTTAACATAAGTGTTGAAGGGCGATCAATTTTTAAACCCAACATATTCATTACAGACTCGGTCATTACATTAACTGCAGCACCTCCATCAACTAAGACATCATGAATTGAAATACCATTACATAATACCTCAGCTTGTGGAGCATAGGGATCTGCCTCTGCCTCCAAAACAGGGACCTCAACCTCCTTCCTTCTTCGAGCATTGAGTCCACCTCGCAACTCCCGCCTCTTCTCAGAAGACATAGCCAAGAGTTGACCATATGTAATATTTGCAGGCCTTTTGGACAGATCTTCCAAGATGGAGTATGGTCCTTGCCCCTGTGAAATCAGAAAATCCTGCACACCCAACTTTCTTCTCCTATGTTTCTTACTAGTTTCTCCTTTCATCTTCTTAGGATCAGTTCCATCTTGATTATCTTTTTCTTTCTTTCTTTTTGTTACAAACACATCTACTTCATTATTTCTACTCTTATCTACTACATCAAGAGAATTCACAGGTGCTTTTCCTTTATCATTATCTCTTGTACCAGATGTAGAAGCTCTATCTGGACAATTATACTTATAATGACCCTTTTTATAACAACCATAACAAACAACTTCAGAAATATTTCTTTTTGGACCTCTATCTCCTCCCTGAGAACTAAATTCCTTTCCTTGAAGAAGATTAATAGTTAACTGGCCCATCTTCCTAAGCAGATCTTCATACTCAGTAGATGTACTAGGAGAAATATTTGTGCTCACCGGGAGTGGTTGTGGATTCTAGACCAAAGGTGCTGGTGTAGGCTCTACTTTAACAACAATTTCTTTGGGCTCCTCTTCCATGCTTTCTTCTTGCCTTCTTGCAATCTCCTTTGCTTGTTCAATGGTAGCTGGGCGGTCATACTTCACTCGTTGTCTGATCTCTGGCTTCATCCCAAGAATGAAGTGCTTACATAGGAGATTATCCACGCCATTCATCAACCCATCCGCTAATCCTTCCTTCCGGATCTGGGCATCGAGCTTCCTCCTTAGCTCTAGAACACGAGCATGATAATCCCTTATCTTCTCCTTCTCTCCTTGGGTTAGCTTTGTGATATCAATCATGAGATCTGCATATCTCTGTTGTTCACCAAATTCTTCAAGAAAACTTTCAGTTAATAAATCCCATGAATTTTTCACATTATCACCTAGTGTTTCAAACCACCTAAGTGCTGAACCATCCAAAAAGGTAGGAAAAAATTCAGTCCATTGTTCCCTTCTTATAAGGCCATTACAAATACAAGATCGCTTAAACTCTTGAATGAAAGAAGAAGCATCTTCATTAGATTGAGCTGAAAAAACAGGAATCTTTCCCATTTTCAAAAGTAACCACCGTGAAATACCAACCCACAAGTACAATCAACAAGACTTATGTGCACAAATAATTGGAATTACTATAGAAATGACCACGGTAAACTATGGTAAAACTTGACTTACTGCAGTAAAAACTGATTTTACTGTGGTAAACACTATTCACGGTAAAAAGTGAAGTTACTGCGGTAAATACTATTCACGGTAAAAAGTGACTTTACTGTGATAAATACTATTCACAGCAAAAATGACTTTATCATGGTAACTACTATTCACGGTAAAAATGACTTTACCATGGTAACTACTATGCACAGTAAAAACAAGGTTACCCTCTAATTGATTTTTGCCTAAGTGGGAATATCTCTCCAGAAAATCCACCAACGAGGAATGGTCCCGGCAACGGAACCAAAATGTCATCACCAATCCGGCACTATGATAATTCTTCACCGGGAACTCCTCGTGCTATGATTATTTACTAATGCACAGCCTTTAGTTTGGTGGATGTAATCTGGAAACAAAACAACAACCGAACACAAGAATACCATTGACTATGATAAGACGGAATGATGACAAATCTGAAATATCAAAGTAAATTATAATATTAACATGAAATTGTTACAATCTCACCCATGAGGTACTTCAACAAGACTATGGGAGAAACTTTACAATTACGCCTCTTGATGGCTTCTTCAACACACCTTTAACTGATGGCTTCCTTTGCACACTTCCTACAATATTTCTCACTACTTCTTTCTATGCTAAATGAGGGGGGTGGCCTCTCTATTTATAGAACTTCCAGGCTTATCCATCCTATCTCTAAGATAGGATAAGAAATCCACTCTGACGAATCATATTCCATACCTTAACTCTTATCTGTACATGTAAGCTTATCTCTTAAGATAAGATAAACCTTATCATTTTACATGGGTTCCACATTTTTAGACTTTTTACAAATAAAATACACAAAATATTTATGACCTCACTCCTTGTCCTTATTACCAATATAATATTCTAATTCCTAATCATGTAGACCCTACTTCTCTAATTACCCAAACTTTGACATTTTAACATTACCGGACCACTTACGACAAATATTTACTTTTTACAACATTCCTATTGTACTTTGACTGTTACCGTACTCCACATTATTGGCGACACCGTACTGACGGCACCGTTATCTAGGGTCCTCCTTACTATTAAAGCGAGTAAATTTTGGTAATTCCCATTGAGGAGGATATGTATGAAGGGGGACAGAAGAATGAATAGGCTCCCGACAAACTTTCTCGCATGTTAGGGAATTACGGCTTCCTGAAATAGAGGCCTCAAGATTTTGCATCTTGTCCATCATTTGTTTGATTAAATCATTGGTTGGGTTAGATGATGGTCTTGTCATCGTAAACGGAGGAGGATTGGGCCAAGAGCCGCTACTAGACAATGGAGGGGCCAAATGTTGATAAGGTATCGATGATGGATGTGTTGGGGCAGCCAAATAAGGGTGTCCTATATAAGATGTTGAGGCTACCTAATGCGTTTGCGTAAATGAAAAGGTGGGCGGAGCCTGAGAGGGAAATCTCATGTGGATAGGTGGTAGAGAACAAGTTATGAAAGAGGCAATCTATGAGAGGGATGAGGTAGGGGCAGTGGATGGTAGTGATATGTGGGGCCCCAGATTAACCAAAGGAAGGCCAAAAGGTGCAGTATGAACCACAGAAGCCATTGAGCTAGGAGACGAGGTTAAGGATGAAGATGGTGAGGCGGAGTTATTATGTGGGGAAGGGGCTAAGTGAGCGGCTATACTAATAGGCATACAAAAGAGGAGTTGACCATCAGGTGTATGGTCAGGGGTATGAGAAAAATTATACTGTACGGCACTAGGATTAGGCATCCAAAAATATGGCAAAGTCCCTATCTCGTACAACGATCTTGGGAAAATGCACTGGTGTCTGTAGGATTCCCCATAGGATGCGAAGGGGGTGACTCAGGAAAAGACAGGGAACAAGCATGTGAAACCATGGCTGTGGCTTGTTGCCGAGTGATAACAACCATGGACAAGAAGATACAGTAGGGAATTAGTCAATCAGGAACAGAAACAACAACAAAATGTTGGAATTGGTAGGTTGCTGGTTTGTCAGGAACTGTGAAACACAGTAACTGATATCGGTTTGGTAACCAATGTCGGTCAGACTGTAGCTAGGGTCTGTCAGGTAACCGATGTCGGTAGAAGAGGACTGGTGTCGGTCTGTTATCCTGTAAAATTGACAAGGGCAATTTTACCGATAACCATACCGAAAATTTTGTTTCGATCCCTCGTTAGGGATCCCTTGCGTTCGAAACGTTGTAAAATCCCTTCCCGAGATATCTAGTTTTCGAACTTAGTCTTTTTGAGCCTTTTTTTGGTTGGGCGCATGGATTTTCCTTGTAACACGAAGTTTTGGTGTGCCCCCTTAAAATCCTTTGGCGCATGGTTTTCCATGTTAACACGTCTTTCAAGTTTTGGTGCACCAAAGGGCGCACATAACTTCATGTCGACAATGCATATGGTGCACCAAAGGTGCGCTCAATCTTCTGTTGTCAAATACTTTCGTGCGCCAAAGGGCGCACGTTTTTCCCCTGTCGACAGCAACTTTCATGCGCCATTTCAAAAGTGGTTTGCGCATTGATGACAAGTTTTTCTATATATATCAGTGAGCGCCCAATGTCATTTTCATTCTTTTTGTCAAGCACGTGATCTCTCTGGACTTGTCAGCCTCTGCTCCGTCGTTTTCGTCGCCCTGTGGACCCACTCTCAATTTTTGCTTTATATTCAAGGTGAGAGGTTCTCCCTCTTTTCTTTTTTTTTTGTGCTTTCGGTTCCTTGGGTGTTCTTGGTCTGTATTTTGGTTTGCTAGCCAGTGTAAAATGAGATATGTTTGAGCTAGTTTCCCCCTGTGCTGTCCTGTTTTCTTCTCTTCTTTTCCTCCTCCTCCCTCTTTCCAGATCTGCTGGTAAAGAGTATTATTTTGAAATAGCTTGGTCTAAGAATCTTTTTTATAAAAAACCTTGTATGTCCATGCTATCTTTGAAATGGAGAAAAGAATGAAAATGTTTTGAAGCAATGAGTTTAGTTCTATGGCGCACTGGCGTGTCTTATCACACTTAAAACAGTTGCGCCCCTTTGGCGCATCTAAACGCCATGTTACATGACCAAAACCCGCGCCAATGGCGCACCCTTCTTGTCATGCTGCACCTAGAACTCATGCGCCCTCAAAGCGCGCCCTTTTTGCATGCTACAAGTGTAAATCCCGCGCCTCCTTAAAAGCCTTTGGCGGCACCTTTTACCCATGTTACATCTTGATTTCATGCGCCAAGGAGCGCACCCAGCTTTCATGAAACACAAGCCTTATTCGCGCAAGTATAAAGCTATCAAGGCGCGGGCGCACCCTCCATTGCAGTAACATGATGTTGTGTAAACCCTTCATGCACCGCGCCAAAGCCTTTGGTGCACCATTTTTTAATGTTACATAATCCATCCATGCGCCAAAGGGTGCACCGAACCTTCATGTAACATACTCTTTCCATGCGCCCTGTTATAAAATGCAACCTGCTTCATCCATGCGCCATGCGCCTTTGGCGCCAGTATAACCTCTGTAACATTCCTTTTCTGTGCGCCTTATCTATTTGGCCTGCCAGTTGCATTTTTCCCGTGCCCTTAGCCTTAAAATCTCTAACTCTTTCTTCTGTTAGCTTTCCAATGGAAGATCAAATGACTAATTCAACCTTTTTGGATTGGGTCTCACTTCTTCTTCATGTAGATCAGCAGCTGAGTTCGAAAGAACACATGTCTACGTCAAGCAAGAAACCCACCAAACCAAGAGGAAAGTCTAAGCTGACAGAAGAAGAGATGAAGTACTAATATCAGAGAGTCAGGATGCCCGAATCACAGGCTGAGTGCAGTATGGATGTCAGAGACTCTGAATTGGGTCATATTGACATGGAGGAATTCTGGGTTAGAACTCAGAAAGTTACAAGAAGTCCATGGATGGAGAAGTTAATAGGCAGTTCCCTGCACTTCGCCAGAGGAATCCCCGTCAGCGCTGTCAACAACGAATTCATGATGGTGATTGCGCAATGTTACAACAAAGACACAAGATGTGTCGAAAATAGTAAGGGCGAGGAAGTCATAAACCTCACTGCCTGTCACTTTGAGTTAATGCTTGGCATCCCTCACCACCAGAACTACGTGGCTGTTAGCCAACGAGAATGCATCAAGGCCTGGGAAGACAACGAAGACTAGTGCATGCAGTTGATGAATGAGGTCTACCTAAAGAACAAGAAGGTGGTGACCCAGTGGCCTCAGACTATCCACCGAAGTGATTTCTCAGAGGAACTCAGTGATACTATCACTTTCCTGAGCAGAGTCTTCGGGCTTTCAGATGCCCACTATTTCCATAAGTGGATGCTGCGGGTACCTGGAGACAATGAATAAGAATTTGCCCGATCAGTGCTTTTGCTAGGGGGAAATAATAAGCAGCACCATATCTGAGCAGCTACAACAGCTCGCCACAACAGGAGTGTTCCATATGAACTCCTACGTAGTCTACGCTGCTGCATCTGAAAGGGATTATCCAGGGCTGAACCGAAGTGGAGTATGGCCTCAGGCCAAGATATTTGATTACTACCCAGAGCTGAGGCTGGAGAATAGCATCCAACATTTCACAAAAGTTAACGATGCATTCTTCTATCAGGTCATCTGCCTACTGAGGCTAAACATGACTCATAGCTGGACGACCAAAAACATAGTGGCAGTCACAGAGAAATGTGGGGCCCTGTTCACCCAATTTCCCACATTCACCTATCTGAGGGCTGCCAACTTTTTGGGAGAGCCAACAAGGCTACCAAGGTATGCTGGGCCTAAGCTGATTCTACTAGAACTGTAAAGGCAGCTGGTCACATACCATGAGAAGTGCCTCAATAGAAAGAAGGGTGGAACTCCTTTCCCCCTCAAAGTGGGCCGATACACATGTTACACCCACCATAAGATGAAGGAAATGTTCGCAGAGCTGGAGCTACTCAATTTGAAGCACGACTTCCCAGCCAGGCCTACCTTCGACCCAAGAAGCTGCCTGCCAAAAGCAAAGCTCGATCCGATCCATGTCCCTCAAATTGAGGATATTTACATTGACGTTCTCCATGAGGTGGAACTCAGAAGAAAGGATCACTCTCGCTTAGCATTGGCGGAAATCAACCAATACGGATTGGCCATTGTCCCCGAAGGCTTCCAGACTACGGAAGATGAAGTAGATAAGGTGTATAATGACACAGATGGGGACAATTGGCCCTTCCCGGCCATTGACAGGAATAAGTCTCCTCAAACAATTGAGGAGAGGGTCAAGGAGACTATGCGGAGAAATGAGCATTGGTGCCACATGAACGGACTAATCTACCTCGGGGTAGATTTCACAACTTCCCCTTTGGGCAACGCACCTCCAAGGTCAAAGAAGCAGCTGAAAGGAAAAGGTGTAGAAGGTGAACCTAGCACCATTCAGGAGGAATCCCCTGAAAGTCCTCTTCCCTCAGAGCCAGAACAAGTCATAACTCTTGATGAGGAATTGACAGAGGATAGTCCCTTACGCCCATCCACCCAGGATGTTGGCGTTGCTACAACTTCAGAGGTCCCTTCTATCCCTTCTTCTTCTCTTCCTTCCCTCTCCTCGAGTGACTCAAATGACCACCCCTTTGGTCGTTGTCCTTCTACCCCTTCTTCTACCCTTTCCCCTGCTTCTTCGTCTATCTTCTCCTCCCTCACTGATTTGTCTTCTTCCATTTCTTCCCTCATCTCTGAGCTCCCTTCCCTTCCTATGTCTTCTGCAGTTGCGGTTTCCCTTCCTCCCGTGGACATTTCTTCAGCTATTCTTTCCATGCCGCTGCCGCGTGTCTCCACGTTTTTCCCCTCTTCTACCGTTGCTGCCTCCCCCTCTATCTCTGGTCCTTCTTCTATAGGACCAGCTTGGATCCCCAACAGAGTCGCCAAAAAACTGTTGGTCTGAAAATCTGTCGCGTGGACAGATCTATGGATAGACGAGCCAATAGTTTTTGGCGACTCCGCTGGGGAACGGATAGATCTGTCAGATCTATGGTGGTGATATAATATAAAATCAGAAAAATATAAGAAAATCGCTGCCATTTTGCAAATCTGAACTTTTGTTGAAAATCCAAAAAATTTGCAAAAGTGCCCGAAATTGAAAATTTTCTTCTGAAATCCATAGATCGGGCCTAGTTACAGATCTTTAGTTCGCTGAGTTTGTATCAAAGTTAACATTTTTCCGTAGATCTGAGTTTTTGACTGTTTTCTAAAAAAGTTTGAAACCCTCTGAAAAGTAAAGATCAGATCTGAAAATCAGCCTGCTATTCTTCCCTGCCATCTTATCCTCGCTGCTATTTGTCATTAACCGCAATCGGTTTTTCAAAGAGGATAGTTTCTAAATATCTAGAAAAGTACATGCTGCTGGTTTTTGTCAGAAAATCAGCAAGTACGCCCAAAAATAAAGTTTAAATCTGCGCCATAATATCGCAAATCTGGAAGGTACGTTGGCAAGTGAACCTTTTACGCGCAGCAGGAGAGCCCGTCGAGAAGTTGATCCTACTTTCGATCTGCTTCAAAGGCACAATTTCAGCGTAACACCGGCACGTTTTTCAGCGTTAAGCTTGGCTAGCCGGTCATCCAGGAGTGTCTCACCTCCACGAAGAAAAAGTCTTTTACAAGGAGCATCTACATCCCTCTGTAGTGCCTTGCTGCTCAGTGGAACCACCCTCCCAGCTCGTGTGCTTTTTACAGCCTTTCAAATGGCGGTACCATGGGGAAACGCTATGGGTCCTCTCGCACTGCCACATCTAGTTCACGCGCTCCCTCACGGAAACAAAAGGAATTTTCCTAAATTCAACGGGAGTGGAAATCAAAGCACGGATTCCCACATATCTGCTTTCATTATGTCATGCAGTATTTTGGACGTGACTCACGAAGATGTGTCAGTTCACCTTTTTCTGGAAACTCTACAAGGGCCCGCCGCTGAATGGTTTCAGCATTTGCCGGCCGCATCTATCACCAGTTGGGCAACCTTGCGAGAAGCTTTTGAAGACAGATACAAGCCTTCAGAAGATGCATTTGCGTTGTTATCACGGATCACTCACCTGAAGAAAGAGGCCAATGAGACTATGTGTGATTTCGTCACTCGGTTCAATGCATTAATCAACCGTGTCCCTACTGCCATGCTTCCAACACTGGAGAATCAGAAGTTCTTTTTTCGTGAACGCCATGAGCTCAAAAGTCAGCTTCTTGCTCCTTCAAGAGTGAGTAGCCACTCTACCTCTCGCTCAGGCTGCTGCCATCTAGATAGAAGACAATTTGATAATATCTGGTGACTTAAAAAAGGAATCATCAAAGTCCAAATCTTCAGATCCCTCACCTACTACTTCATCTGATCCAGCATTCCAAAAGATGGCGAATGATCTGCTCGCATTGAAAAAGCAGTTGGCCCAGGCTCCCAGTTCCTCATACCGAGACGTTCCACGAAGGAGTTTTGTTCCCAACAATGTTTCAAAAAGACCGCGCCTACCTACAACTGCTCCACGATTGGCGCTTGAAGCTCCTCCAGTCAATGCTTTGGCCGAAATTGATGAGGAAGAGCACTACTATGAAGAATCTTCACCTCAAGATGAAGATGATCAAGATGTCGGTGAGCCGACTGGCGACTCTACTATTGGATACATGGAATTTGATGAGGATGAATCTGATGAAGAAGAGAGTACTCAGGGCTATGCAAGCGGACAATCCTACGCTGTTTTTACCCGCTCACAAGGAAAGGAAGCGGAGGTTGCTGCCCATGCGCAGAAAGAGAAGGCCATGTCAAACGCGCCTCCAACCATTGTTAAAAGAGGTAATCCCCTTCCTACTCAACTCCCTGCTAAGTCTTTTCCAAAGAAGTCCTTTCCGCCCATCTCTCCTCCGAATCAGCCCCCTCATATTCTTATCAAGATCAGTAACCCTGTTCCACCATCGCGAAGTGAAGGACTCATTCCCTCACCAACGCAACCCTTGGCCGCGTTTGATATTATAGATCACGCTAAGAAGACCAAGATCCAAATGTCTGAAGCTGAGTACCTTCAGTCAAATCCCGAACAGCTTGTAAGATTAACTAAATATATTCAGAGTCAAGTTGTTACGTCTAAACAGGTTTCCCCAAAAGGAATCCTTTCCACTCCCCCTGAATCCCGCATAAATGTTGCTTCAACATCTGCATCAGGTAAGATAGAACCTTTCTATCTCTCTCTCCTAATCAATGGCCATAAGTTTAGCAACTGTATAATTGATTCTGGAGCTTCCGATAACGTCATGCCGGCGAAAGTCGCCCATGCTTTAGGCCTCACTCTTACCAAACCTTTCGGCAGATGTTACTCCTTGGAGACCAAGCAAGTGCCATTGATTGGTCAAATCAAGGATGCACAATTTGCATTTGCGGCTTTACGCACAATTTGCATTTGCGGCTTTCCCAGATAAAAGAGTAAAAATGACAGTCCTCGTTGCTGACATTCCAGCAGCCTATGGAATTCTGCTGGGAAGAAGCTTTTGCAGTGAAGTTGGTGGAGAAATTCACATGGACTGGTCTAAAGCTAGAATACCCGTCAAAGGTGTGATGCAGACTTTAGAACCAGAATCACAAAAGAAGTACTTGGTTACTAGCTCTGAGGACCCCAAAGCCCAAATCCTTTTTGAATCATCAGGGATGGGGAACTACTTCTTATCTACCGAGACGGGTACAAAGGGCATTCTTGTTCAAGAAAAGGATCTTAATGAGATCTGGACCTTGCAATTTGATGGCAGTTGTGCGACTAGTGGGTGTGGCGCCGGAATCGTGCTAATATCTCCCGAAGAGGAGGTAATTCCTCTTTCTTTCAAGTTGCAGTTTTTCAATACTAACAATACTGCTGAGTATGAATCTCTGTTGCTCGGTATGCAAGCTGCAAAGGAAAGAGGAATTAAAAATATGAAATTTCAAGGTGATGCTGAGCTAGTTGTAAAGCAGGTCAAAAGGATTTACCAAGTGAAAAATGAAAGGCTCAGGCACTACCGCAACGCAGTATGGGACAGCATCGAAGAATTTGATGCCTTTTCAATAGGAGCGATTCCAAGAGCTCAAAATGATATGGCCGATTCATTGGCCGTTTCGGCATCTCTCATGCTCCCACACCCGGGTTTGAAAACGAACAAATACACCATTGAAGTGGTTTTCCGCCCAAGCGTGCCAGACAACTCTCAGCATTGGCAGGTATTCAACGATGATAATCACCTCATTGCCTTTCTAGAAAAATCAGAAAATTTTGATGAGTTGTATTTTGAAGGATCCACCTCTACATGCCGTGAATCAATCAACGGTCAAAACCATGAATCAGAGGAGAAAGACGGCATATGTCAGCTCAAAGGAAATAAAATTCCGAAGGGCCTGGTTTCTCTGGAGCACCTGTTTGACAGGCACAACTGTTTTATGAAAAAGAAGAAGCAAGATGTTCCTGACTCATCCCCAGAAACAGAACTAGTCAATATAGGTTCTGAGGCACATCCGCAATTTGTAAACATTGGCAAATGTTGCACGCCTGAAGAGAAGCGGAAATTTGTCAAATTGCTAAAGAAATATATAGATGTGTTGGCATGGTCCTATGCCGATCTAAAGTCCTTCAAGCCAAAGGACGTTCAGCATGACATACCGCTGAAAGAAGATGTCAAAGCCTTTCACCAGAAGCAAAGGCACTATAATCCAAAGATTTCGGGCACCATCCAGGCAGAAATTCAGAAGATGCTGGATGCAAGAATCATCTTCCCTATCCATCATAGCACTTGGGTGGCGAATATTGTGCCAGTGCGCAAGAAGAATGGTGAGATACGCATATGCGTAGACTTTCGAAATTTGAATCAAGCTTCGCTGAAAGACAACTACCCTCTTCCGATAATGGATCAAGTTCTGCAAGCAGTAACTGGATCAGAGATGTTGTCCATGCTTGACGGTTTTTCAGGCTACAATCAGATTGAAGTCTCGCCTGAAGATCAATTCAAAACAGCATTCACTACTCCCTGGGGTACATTTGCCTACAGCAGAATGCCTTTTGGCCTAACTAATGCAGGTGCTACTTTTCAACGGGCCATGGACTTCACATTTAAAGGTATGATGGGAAAAGTCATTGTAGTTTATCTAGATGACTTAACCGTGTTCTCTAAACAACGAGGTGATCATTGTGATCACTTGGAGCAAGTATTGGCCAGGTGCCGAGAACATGGAATTTCCCTAAATCCCAAAAAGTCCATTTTTGGAGTTACGGAAGGGAAGTTGCTAGGGCATGTGGTTAGCAAAGAAGGGACAAAGATAGATACTGAAAGAGTTGAGGCTATTCAGAGCCTTACTCTGCCTACAAGCAAGACTGGTATTCATTCTTTCTTCGGAAAGGTGAACTTTCTTAGGCGTTTTGTTCCCAAATTTGCCGAAAAGACTCACCACATACTGAACATGATGAAGGGGTCACCAACTTTCAGATGGAGTGAAGAGGGGAAAAGGTCATTTGAAGAAATAAAAAACTTCTGTTGCCCATGCACCAGTCCTGGTATGTCCCGATTTCTCCAAAGACTTCGTCATGTATAGCTACGCATCAGAACATACTGTGTCTGCAATCTTAATGCAAAAGAATTCTGAAGACATTGAATCCCCGATTGCATTCATGAGTTCTCCTCTCAAGCCTCACGAGTTGAAGATGACTCAATTGGAAAAGCATGCCTTTGCCGTTGTCAAAGCAGTGAAGAATTTCAGGTATTACATTCTAAACTCGCATACGGTGGTGCTGGTCCCTGACACAGCGGTAAAATCAATTCTAACTCAGCAGGAGTTAGGAAGCTTGAGAGGGAATTGGATCGCAAAGGTCCAGGAATATGACCTGGATATTAAACCTACCAAACTGGTGAGGGGCAAAGGTCTGTGTCAGCTAATGGCTGAAAATGAAAATTTAGAAAATCCTAAAGGAAAAGAGGACTGTACCGACAAAGAGCAAAGCCCTCTAGAGGAGCCTGATTCTCTACCTCTGGTTCTATTTGTTGCAACTAGTGACGAGTGGTACTCCGACATCACTTTCTTCCTTACCTACGGCGAATTCCCAATGCACCTAACTGCGAGGGAGAAGCGCACTATAAAGCTTAGAGCAGCTAAATACGTCATCTGGGATGACGGTTTATATAAGCGCAGGATAGACAGTGTCTTCCTGCGATGCGTTGACAAGCCCCAGTAAGTAAAACTGCTGGAAAGTTTTCACAATTCAGCCTGTGGAGGACATTTTTCTTCTTCTGTGACAGCACACAAGATCATTCGAGCCAGGTACTATTGGCCAACGCTCTTTCAAGATGCAGCTACCTGGGTGGCAAAGTGTGAACCCTGTCAGCAATTTGTCGGCAAGACAAAATTGGCTGCCCTTCCCCTAAGGCCGGTCATCATCAATGAATCATTCAGGCAATGGGGAATTGATTTTATTGGCGCACTCAATCCTCAATCGAGTGCTGGACATAGCTATGTCCTTACAGCAACGGATTACTTCACCAAGTGGGTGGAAGCCATACCTGTCAAGCATGCCACTTCTGAGGTGGTTTGTAGTTTTATCAAAGAAAATATCATTGTCAGGTTCGGCGTCCCAAACAAAATCATTGCTGATAATGCTTCTAACTTCTCCTCGCGAGAAGTTATTAGTTTTTGCTATGAATATGGGATAACTTTAGCACATGCCTCAGATTATTACCCTCAGGGAAATGGTCAGGCGGAATCCAGTAATAAGAACTTGGTGACCATCATACGGAAATTAGTAGATGAGAATCAGCGGATGTGGCACAAGTCTTTGTACGACGCTTTGTGGGCGGACCGCAGTACTCCCAAGAGATCTCTCAGCATGTCACCTTTTCAAGTGTTATATGGCACTGATGCCGAACTTCCCATTTCTACTGAACTTCCTGCTCTGCGCTTGGCACGAGCAATTGAAGATGAAACTTTCCAGAATTCTCTAGAAAAGAGAATCATGTATCTTGCGGAACTTGAAGAAAAGAGATTAAGAGTGGTCGACAGGATCACTGAACATCAGAATCAAGTCAAGAGGCTTTTTGACAAGAAGGCCAAGCAGAGAAATTTTCAAGTGGGAGATCTCGTCCTCTTATGGGACAAGCGAAGAGAGCCAAAGGGCATGCACGGAAAATTTGATTCCCTATGGAGAGGGCCCTTCAAAATCAAGCAACTCAATGGAGAGAATAGTTTCTATCTCTCGTATCTGGATGGAGCTGAACTCCCGCTTCCCTATAGCGGGCAACATCTCAAGATCTTCATGAAGTAGAGCTTGCTCTCTTCTTTGTACAGTTTGCTTTTTGTTGTGTGTTTGCTTTCGTCGTGTGTTTGCTTTCAGTTAGTTTTGTGTTTCCTTTGTTCTCCCTCCGGTCCCCCTTGTTTTTGACTCCATACCCAATGGATAGGCACATGTGATCTGGGATTCTCTACCCCCGAGTTTGCTCAAGAGTAGTCCCCAGAAGGAGCCAGCTGTTATCTCGTAAAATTGACAAGGGCAATTTTACCGATAACCATACCGAAAATTTTGTTTCGATCCCTCGTTAGGGATCCCTTGCATTCGAAATGTTGTAAAATCCCTTCCCGGGAAATCTAGTTTTCAAACTTAGTCTTTTTGAGCCTTTTTTTGGCTGGGCGCATGGATTTTCCTTGTAACGCGAAGTTTTGGTGCGCCCCCTTAAAAGCCTTTGGCACATGGTTTTCCATGTTAACACGTCTTTCGGTGCACCAAAGGGCACACATAACTTCATGTTGACAATGCATATGGTGCGCCAAAGGCGCACACAATCTTCTGTTGTCAAATACTTTCGTGTGCCAAAGGGCGTACGTTTTCCCCTGTCGACAGCAACTTTCATGTGCCATTTCAAAAGTGGTTGGCGCATTGATGACAAGTTTTTCTATATATATCAGTGCACGCCCAATGTCATTTTCATTCTTTTTGTCAAGCACGTGATCTCTCTGGACTTGTCAGCCTCTGCTCCGTCGTTTTCGTCGCCCTATGGACCCGCTCTCAATTTTTGCTATATATTCAAGGTGAGAGGTTCTCCCTCTTTTCTTTTTTTTTTGTGCTTTCCGTTCCTTGGGTGTTCTTGGTCTGTATTTTGGTTTGCTAGCCAATGTAAAATGAGATATGTTTGAGCTAGTTTCCCCCCTGTGCTGTCCTGTTTTCTTCTCTTCTTTTCCTCCTCCTCCCTCTTTCCAGATCTGCTGGTAAAGAGTATTGTTTTGAAATAGTTTGGTCTAAGAATCTTTTTTATAAAAAACCTTGTATGTCCATGCTATCTTTGAAATGGAGAAAAGAATGAAAATGTTTGAAGCAATGAGTTTAGTTCTATGGCGCACTGGTGCGTCTTGTCACACTTAAAACAGTTGCGCCCCTTTGGCGCATCTACACGCCATGTTACATGACCAAAACCCGTGCCAATGGCGCACCCTCTTGTCATGCTGCACCTAGAACTCATGCGCCCTCGAAGCGCACCCTTTTTGCATGCTACAAGTGTAAATCCCGCGCCTCCTTAAAATCCTTTGGCGCACCTTTTACCCATGTTACATCTTGATTCCATGCGCCAAGGAGCGCACCCAGCTTTCATGAAACACAAGCCTTATTCGCACAAGTATAAAGCTATCAAGGCGCGGGCGCACCCTCCATTGCAGTAACATGATGTTGTGTAAACCCTTCATGCACCACGCCAAAGCCTTTGGCACACCATTTGTTAATGTTACATAATCCATCCATGCGCCAAAGGGCGCACCGAACCTTCATGTAACATACTCTTTTCATGCACCCTGTTATAAAATGCAACCTGCTTCATCCATGCACCATGCGCCTTTGGCGCCAGTATAACCTCTGTAACATTCCTTTTCTGTGCGCCTTATCTATTTGGCCTGCCAGTTGCATTTTTCCCGCGCCCTGAGCCTTAAAATCTCTAACTCTTTCTTCTGCTAGCTTTCCAATGGAAGATCAAATGACTAATTCAATCTTTTTGGATTGGGTCCCACTTCTTCTTCATGCAGATCAGCAGCTGAGTTCGAAAGAACACATGTCTACATCAAGCAAGAAACCCACCAAACCAAGAGGAAAGTCTAAGCTGACAGAAAAAGAGATGAAGTACTAATATCAGAGAGTCAGAATGCCCGAATCACAGGCTGAGTGCAGTATGGATGTCAGAGACTCTGAATTGGGTCATATTGACATGGAGGAATTCTGGGTTAGAACTCAGAAAGTTACAAGAAGTCCATGGATGGACAAGTTAATAGGCAGTGCCCTGCACTTCACCGGAGGAATCCCCGTCAGCGCTGTCAACAATGAATTCATGATGGTGATTGCGCAATGTTACAACAAAGACACAAGATGTGTCGAAAATAGTAAGGGCGAGGTAGTCATAAACCTCACTGCCCGTCACTTTGAGTTAATGCTCGGCATCCCTCACCACTGGAACTACATGGCTGTTAGCCAACGAGAATGCATCAAGGCCTGGGAAGACAATGAAGACCAGTGCATGCAGTTGATGAATGAGGTCTACCTAAAGAACAAGAAGGTGGTGACCTGGTGGCCTCAGACTATCCACCGAAGTGATTTCTTAGAGGAACTCAGTGATACTATCACTTTCCTGAGCAGAGTCTTCAGGCTTTCAGATGCCCACTATTTCCATAAGTGGATGTTGTGGTACCTGGAGACAATGAATAAGAATTTGCCCGATCAGCGCTTTTGCTGGGGGGAAATAATAAGCAGCACCATATCTGAGCAGCTACAACAGCTCGCCACAACAGGAGTGTTCCATATGAACTCCTACGTAGTCTACGCTGCTGCATCTGAAAGGGATTATCCGGGGCTGAACCGAAGTGGAGTATGGCCTCAGGCCAAGATATTTGATTACTACCCAGAGCTGAGGCTGGAGAATAGCATCCAACATTTCACAAAAGTTAACGATGCATTCTTCTATCAGGTCATCTGCCTACTGAGGCCAAACATGACTCATAGCCGGACGACCAAAAACATAGTGGCAGTCACAGAGAAATGGGGGGCCCTGTTCACCCAATTTCCCACATTCACCTATCTGAGGGCTGCCAACTTTTTGGGAGAGCCAACCAGGCTACCAAGGTATGCTGGGCCTAAGCTGATTCTACTAGAACTGTCAAGGCAGCTGGTCACATACCATGAGAAGTGCCTCAAAAGAAAGAAGGGTGGAACTCCTTTCCCCCTCAAAGTGGGCCGATACACATGCTCCACCCACCATAAGGCAAAGGAAATGTTCGCAGAGCTGGAGCTACTCAATTTGAAGCACGACTTCCCAGCCAGGCCTACCTTCGACCCAAGAAACTGCCTGCCAAAAGCAAAGCTCGATCCGATCCATGTCCCTCAAATTGAGGATATTTACATTGACGTTCTCCATGAGGTGGAACTTAGAAGAAAGGATCACTCTCACTTAGCATTGGCGGAAATCATCCAATACGGAGTGGCCATTGTCCCCGAAGGCTTCTAGACTACGGAAGATGAAGTAGATAAGGTGTATAATGACACAGATGGGGACAATTGGCCCTTCCCGGCCATTGAAAGGAATAAGTCTCCTCAAACAATTGAGAAGAGGGTCAAGGAGACTATGCGGAGAACAAAGCATTGGTGCCACATGAACGGACTAATCTACCTCGGGGTAGATTTCACAACTTCCCCTTTGGGCAATGCACCTCCAAGGTCAAAGAAGCAGCTGAAAGGCAAAGGTGCAGAAGGTGAACCTAGCACCATTCAGGAGGAAGCCCCTGAAAGTCCTCTTCCCTCAGAGCCAGAACAAGTCATAACTCTTGATGAGGAATTGACAGAGGATAGTCCTATACGCCCATCCACCCAGGATGTCGGCGTTGCTACAACTTCAGAGGTCCCTTCTATCCCTTCTTCTTCTCTTCCTTCCCCTCCTCGAGTGACTCAAATGACCACCCCTTTGGTCGTGTCCTCTGCCCCTTCTTCTACCCTTTCCCCTGCTTCTTCATCTATCTTCTCCTCCCTCGCTGATTTGTCTTCTTCCATTTCTTCCCTCATCTCCGAGCTCCCTTCCCTTCCTATGTCTTCTGCAGTTGTGGTTTCCCTTCCTCCCGTGGACATTTCTTCGGCTATTCTTTCCATGCCGCCGCCGCGTGTCTCCATGTTTTTCCCCTCTTCTACCGTTGTTGCCTCCCCCTCTGTCTCTGGTCCTTCTTCTATAGGACCAGCTTGGATCTCTCAGCAGATGAGCCAACAAAAGAGGAAAGTCCCCATCACTCCGATGGACTTTTCGGTCATTCCGGCTAAGGGAGCAAAGAAGCACAAGCCGGTTACATGCTTCTCGAAGAGCGCTGCAGGTGAGAGAGTCATGGAAATAGCGTACCCCAACCCCGTCAAAGAGAAAGAAGATCTGTCTCCAACAGATTTCACCGTGACCCAAGTCGCAATGGGAACATCCTCTGAAAGTCTCCAGGGGGAAGCTCTTTCCGCAGTTGATGCACTCTACGAAAAGCTTCAGGAAACGAAAGAAGAGAAAACGCTACTGAAGGAGCAGAACAAGTACTTGCTTCAAGCCTTACAAAAGATGGGAAGTGCACCTCCCACAACTACCCGCCGAGACTCCTGAGCTGCTCAGTCAGGAGAAGATCAATGAGTATTCAAAGATCGGCGAGCAGGGTATGGCTGTTTCTGCTTAGAGGAGCCAGATCCTCAAGGATAGTGAAAGAGTAATCGCCGAGTATATCAGTTTATACCTAAACATCAAAAAGGTGAATAAGGAACTCCAAGCATTAGCAGGTCCGATATCAGAAGAGTTAGAACATGCTAGACTCCAACACGAGACCTTCCAACAAATGTTCGACTGTTCAGTCGAAGATCTGGTCAAGTTTGGAGTCTTCGGTCATCCAAGGGCCCTCAACAAAACTATGTCCACTCTGGACTATCAGATAGATCAGCTGGAATTTGTTTTAGAAAAGATAGACAAGGTAAAGGAAGAGGCCCTGGATGCAATGCATCAAATGGAGAAAATTGTCCTCGCCATGACTCCAGAGTTGCTCACTCCTTCCCTTACCTTGAGATCATCTGATGACACTATCCGGATCTTCAAGGAGATAGCTTCTCAAGGGACAGGGCCAGAGGTCACATTCGACACTGAATCTATCAACAACCTACTGGCCTGTAGGGACTTCATCGGGTTCCTTATCGAGGCGGAGAAAGATTATTCCAAACTCTCGGAAAAGCTCATAGACGAGTGGGAGACTTACGAAGCAATCAGTGAACGGCACAAGGATCTGTCACAAGATCAATTTGGGCCAATGATCAGCAAGTTTTTGGAATACCACGCTCAGTTCCACATATCATCACCTGAGCAGCATCAGAAACAGGCAACCCCTTTTCAGCCGCAGGATGATGATGATGAGTAGCTTCTTCTTCTTCTTCTTCTTCTTCTTCTCTCTATTCTCCGACTTTCTTTTTGAAATGTCTAAAATGTGTTGATACAAATGATGACATCATCCATGTTGCATCATGGGATGATGTCATCCACCAAGTTGTCAAAGTCAACATGACTTTTAGATATTTTGTAAATATCTTTGTAAATAAGTGGTTGGCTCCATTTTGCCTTCTCTCTCCCTCATCTTCTATAAATATGAGAATACTTGTTGTATTCAGGGTGAACATTTTTTAGATAGAAATAGAAGTGAGGAGAGAAAGACTTTGAGATTTCTTGTAATAGAAAAGAACAGTAATACAATTATTCAGACTTTGTGCTCAATAGCTGTGTTATACATTAGATCTTTCTTACATTAGATCTGTATGTGTTTAATCTGTTGGATTCATATCTACTTTTCCATCATTTTTTTATCAGTATTGCTTTTTTTATTTATGCAAGTAGGTTTGGCTCTGTTTACTACCAAACTAAAAACATAAATCTTCTGACCTTTCTGCTTTGGAATTCATTTCTTTTCTCCCTTCGGATCTGTTCTTTCTCTCTCCCTCTTTCATTCCTTTCTTTTCGCAGCCTGGAACACTCTACTGGGATGAGATCCCAACCCCCGAAGGTAGAATCTGTGAGACTTGCATAGGTTCCTGCTAGTAGAAATAGCAATAAACTAGTTTCACTTTGCTGTCTCAAAGAGGGGCTAAGCCCTGCACACTGTTGGCTTGTCTATCCATAGATCTGTCCACGCGACAGATTTTCAGACCAACACGGTCACTGTGAAGGAAAAGAGAGAATGTAAGAGGCTTCTGGTTTGGGGATAACAAGGCTTAGTATACCCACCAAACTGTCTGAAGTGATCACTGAGATAGGGTATAACCGAGAAATAGAATTGAAAGAAAACAAAACATGCAAGATACACAAGCAACTCAAGAGACTAGCCCTAGGATTAGTTTTAATCACTTTGGGCTTATGCCTTAGACGCAAGATGATGTCAATCTTAAACAAAAATACCTAAGGGAGATGTCAAGTTTGTTTTGGCTTGTAAGGCTACCTCAATCGGGTGGAGGAATACCGCGGGAAGGGGGGATGTTTGAGATGTTGTGTAGATTATGATGTGATTTGGTATGTGTTGTGCAGTGAGAGTAAGATTAATTTCTCATCAATACCGTGGATATCACCCCCACGTGTACGACCTGTTACTTAATCTACGTTCACTAGAATTAAAAATAGCAGGCAAGAATGTGATGCACGTGTTTTAAACCCAAATCGAAAATGATATTCGATGAAGCAAAGAAAGAGAAGAGGTCAAGAAGATGACTTTCACTAATGCAAAGAGGTGAAATAAAGAAAAGTTCTTTTACCAAAATGACAAAATATTTTGTGAATATTTAGAACAAAGAAATAGCAAGTGTGCTCCCTATATGAAAACAAGCAAGAAAGAAAGAAACCCGAGAAGGGTCCCACCGGGCGTGCCAAAATGTTTCGCACAGAATTTTGTTCCAGAATAGAGTTAATTCTATCCTTTCATTCCCTTGAGAAAAAGATAGGGGTTAGGGTTAGGAGGAATACCTGTTGAGTGTTGGGAAGGTGTGCGAGTACCGTCGAGAGATTAGACTGATTGTGAAGAGCTCCTTTTTGTCTAGGAAGGATTACCTGTAAATAAGAATGCAAGACCACCAGATTTTAGTTAGACAATAAGTGAGGGAACTACCTTGGGCCCAGGAAATATTAGAATTCCTTTCGAAGGTGGTCAGTTCCCTTTTAATACAAATTGATGCAAATGATAATAAAGAAGCTATTGCGAACTCACGATTTAGGCATCTCGTTACTAAAAGCAATAGAGACTAAACTACCAATAATAAAATGTCATTTTGTTTGTCTGGTCACTGGTTATTGATAAGTTCAGATCAAGTTACAGGGATAGACTAGGCTGGACATGAGACTGCTTTGAGGTGAATAGGTGAAAGGTTGGTTTTGGTATAAGTCACAGTGACCGATGCTGGTCACTGGATAACCGATCGCGGTTATGAAACCGGTACCGATAGGGAATAAACGATATTGGTAGGGGAAATGATTTAGGGATTTTTAAATGGAGGTTGGTGTAAGGTGGTTATGAGGTTTGGAATGTTGGTAGATGGTTGAGGGGAGTAGTAGGGTGATAGAGAAGACTCAGAGAGTGAGAGAGCTATCTTTGGGGTAATATAGAGATGGATGACAGAAGGTTAGGTGCAGGTTTTTTCCGGGTAGTAGATCCAGGAGTGATCTTATAATACCTATGAATTAAAAGTTCAGAAAGTAGTGTCCAGAAGCATACAAGGTGATAAAAGAGACTACTTACTAGTTTCTGATGTGGATGCAGGTCCAAAGAATGCAGTGCCGAAGGAAAGGCCCATTTTGGATGATCTAGCAATCAAAAGTGATCTGATGAAGCTATCCTATGACTCTCCCAAGGTTTGGATGAGTGTGACAATGCTCTAGTTGCTCAGTTCTAGTTTTGGGCTCGATGCTCCTCTTTGCAAACTCTACTCTCCTTCTCACTTGTCTCTCCCTTGCAAATGAATTTGGATCCTTGCAAATGAATTCGGATCCTTGAAAATTAATTCGGATCCTTTCATTTTGGTTGGGGGAGGTCATTTATAGGGAATTGATGGCAGTTATGTAACCGACGCCGGTCGAGTAGGGACCGATGTCGGTTAGGTCAAAGTTGGCTATTTTTAGTAAAATAGCCAACTTTCCCTCCTTTTCTCCTGAGGGATCAGTTGTAGGCTTGGTCAAGTCATTATTAGGTTCGTTTTGATGCGGGTGAGGGGTGATGAGTCATGGGTTTGGGTTTAGACCAAGTTATAGGTCTTAATTAAGTTAGTTTAGGGTTAGGGCTAGGTCATGGTGAGGTGGCGAGGTGAGGTGGCAGGGTTGGAGATGTGGATTTATTAATTATAAGGTAATTAATAAATAATTAAGTGTGTAAGGTTTAGGTGGTGAGGTAGGGTTAGGTTGTGAGATGAGATACAAGGTACAGGGTGTCGTAAGACCCAAATTTGGTATCTACACGTGGAGAAGTACATGTCACATGAGGTCCAAATGGTGAGAACCATGACTTTTCCAATTGCAGTAGGATCTGTAGCGCAAGTATACCTTCGAATAATACCAAAATTTGAAAAGGGCACGTATCTAGAGAATGAGATCTCCATACCTAAGGACCCAACTGGTAGGAAAAGAACCATGCCCAGACGGGAGGAAATAGAACCAAAGAAGAAAGTACCAAGTGTAGTGGGTACACAGGCAATAGGTACCCCTGGGAGAAGTGCCATAACAAGTATGTATTCACGCAAGATAAAGTCCATAGTCAAAGAGAAAAATTTAGAGCCAAAGGATCTATTAGAGAAGGAGTCATCGAAAGAAGAAGAGACAGAGTCACCTACACTAGAATCCCCCATTGGGAAGAAGCAGAGGATAGAAGAGGAGACCGCCTCAAAAGAAACTGAGACTTTTGAAAGATACAAAGGTGAAGATGATGATGACGTTGAAGAAGATAATCCTGAAAGAGATCAAGAGCCACCTGTCTTCAATGTGTATGATTCAGAAGAAGAGAAGGGGTTCCTTTTCGTGTGGCATAAGGGTAATCAGGAGGGGGAAGGTGACCAAGACATGGGAAGAAGTGAGGAGGTTGATGCGCAGAAGCAGAAGGCTCCAAGCCTTACACAGGAAGGGGTAAACAAGGAGGCGGAAAGAGAGGCTGAGAAGGTCTTTGAGATATTGGTAGAAGAGGGATTGGAACACAACGTTGAGCCGATGACGAATAAGTATAAGGAAGACAGTGCAGAGAAGGACCATGGCAACACTAGAGGCTCCAATTTAACTATAGACATTCCTAAGGGCACGCGGACAAGAGGAAAGCACGTGACAAAGGAGATGCTATGGATGGGTTATATTGATGACCCCAACAAGGTGTTTCATACATGGTTCTAAAGCACGATTTCAACAGAGGAGATCATGGAAATGACATCTTTTGATAAGGAGGCTGCATACCCACGGACAAGGAAGATGCTCTCATGGGCATTTGAGTCCCATATTGATGAGCCAAAATTTGAAGTAAACCACGGGGAAATTATAACATTTCCATAATCAAAAGGAGACAACCCATTGGTGAATGCTCAACAGTTCTCAGATGAACAACTATGCAATGCTATCAATAAGGTATCCATTGAGGTAGAAGCTATACTCTTTGGGTGGAATGATAGAATCAAAGATCTAGAGAATGAACTGGAGAAGAAAGAGGAAGAGCTAGCAGCGAGGACAAAGGAGAAAAGTCAAGAAAAGTTGATCTGCACCCAGTGTCAATGTGAATTAAGGGATGAGAATGCTAGAGTACATGAAGTATACAAAAAGGTGGATTCCATTACAACTGCCATAGTGTTGAAGCATCCAGACCTAGCACCTCTCGCGCGGAAGTATGCATCTTCCTTGGAATTCCTAGAGGATTTTACAAGAATCCTCACCATGGATAGGTAGATGCTAGCCTTGGAATCTGCATAACAAGTGGCCACGTGTTTAGAAAAGGAGGATAAATTTAAGGTCGTGGTGCTCATAGATGAATACAACAAGGTCCTTGCTGATGTAAAGATTGGTTCTCAGACTGCTGAGGTGGCTTACGACAACTGCACAGAAAGAGATAAAGTGGAAAGTATGTTGGTCGCTAAGGATGAAGCAGAACTTAAAGAGGTCCAGGAGAAGAACAAAGGGAATATAACAGAGAGGGAAAAGATCATAGCTGAGGTAGAAACTAAATCAGAAGCTATTGAGGCCTTATAGGGCTCAATTAAAAACTAGCTAAAGGAATTGCACCCGCAAATCACAAGAAGAATGGACGCACTTGAGGACCTGGGAAAATAATTGGAAGGGGTAGTTGGGGCTATAACTACCTAGGGAGATGGGGTAAGCTTTGAAAAGGTGAGAACTTTAGTCGGTGACCTCTATCAGAAAGCACAAAATGAAGTAGATACTTGGAACAAGCTGATAGCTGACCTGAAAAATGGACTTCCCACTCCTCTTGCAGTAATAATTACCCTCCCATTCTTTTATCCCCTTATTCTTCTTCTTCTCAAATTATTTTAATCTTTAGGAACATATTGTAAGTCTTTATTCATTGGATAAGTGTTCCCACAGACGAAGAATAGGCGTAGTGTAAGGGTTTTGTGGGACCCCAAAATATTGGCTAAGTACACAAAAGCACATAGGCACGCAAGGCCTAGCAAAAGAATGGCACGTAAGGAAAAGGTGTGTAGGATAGGGTTTAAGGAAGGGTTTAAGAAAACCTATGGCGGATGCATGGATAGATCAAAGGTTTCAGGAGTTAGCCATATTGGGTATTTTGGGCAGGAAATGAGAAAAATGTGGCCCGAATGGATAAGGTTCCAGCTTGGCAATAAGGTGGCCTAGAAGGAATATGACCTACGCTAGAATATTCTAGAAGGACATCATGGAAACTAGTGGTGAGCTCAGGCTTAGAGGAGCATGCACCCATAGAGGACCACTTTCAGACACTTGGAGGAAAATTTTAGGCTGCAGAAGAATGAGTTGGCAGACCAAGAAGGCTATATATACAAGTTCCTACAGAAGTAAAGTAAGAAGAAGGAGATAAATAAGAGGGTGAAGCTTTACATAAATACTGCAAGGACTCTGTTATCTTGGGTAAATAAGCATAGGAAAGGATGTATTAAGGGTTGGGGGGTTATAAATTTTATTTTGTGATCCTAGCTATATGAATCCAGTTGTAATGTATGGTTGTGGTCTTCCCTTCTGTGACATTCTGTAATGGCTCCATGAATGTAATGAGGTTACTAGTTCACGTGAATATGAATATTAATGGTTCTGATGCATACATCCTTCTTCATAGCTCTTTCTCATTTATGTTTATGGACTAAGTATTAATTCTTGTACAACTTTCTATTTTGGTGTAAGTTATATAATATGTTAAGCACTTTATGTATGGAATGACTACAAGGATCTAGAAGCTGTTCTGAGATCTATAGTGCTTGTATGTCTTATTCCCTTTCAAATCTCTCAAAATTGGGTCATAGATGATTTTTCTAACTAAACTCACATAAAATAGAGACTCGGTTCCCACGCGTGCCTCGAGTGAGCGCCCAATGCCTACTATGTGATAAGCCGATGTGCATGGGGTTTCTTTCCTTTGTGATGGGGGAAAAATGACTACATGGATTGAATTTGGGTTTAGAATGTTGGGATCTATGATCGTTAGATGGTTGCGGGACAATTTGAGAGGCCAATTGGGTAATTTGGTTGCTCATTTATTATAATTGAGATTATATAACTTCTTATGATATGTTAGGGTGGTTCTCTTTGCCATCCTGTCCATTTATAACCTGACACTGGTTTGGATTGTGATGATGTGTCGATGGTGGTTGTTGGCCAATGTTATCATTTTCATCTTGGAGGAGATTGTGGAGTTGGTCATGGGTGTAGTCAGAAGGAAGTATTTCCCCCTTGTGATTTAGCCGGAGTAAAAGGTCATATTTATTTTTCCCAATGAAACGGTTAAGCTTCTATGAAGTAGGTACTTGATTCATCATCACTTCTAGTGTTGAACATGGTCTCCTCATCTTCTCCTCTAGGATGATTCTCTTTAGCATTGGCATCATAATAATTGTGGTTGAATATATCATGTTCCATGTCATGATGATTGTTTCTTCATCATTTCTAGATTGGGATCGAGTTACAATTCTCCTAGGTGCCATTAGACTCTAATGTTAATGAGATGTATTGATAGAATGAATATGTTCAAAATAAATGAAGGATGTAGGATGAAAAGAGATTTATGATTCCTTGGTCAATTGACATACAATATCAATAATATACTCTTGCTTATGTGACAGAAGAAATTCTAGGGGAAGAATAGAAGAGGGATTTACCTCGATAGTAGAGGGCTTAGGATGTGCCTTGTTATAGAGGCTTAGAAGAATAGGACAGATAATAAGGATATTTTTTCTATTATAAAGATGTCGATTAATAAGATTTGGCCAGTCGCATCAAAAGGGGAGCATAAATAGGATGATCGAAGGTGTTGATATGAAGATGTAAGGTTATCACAAATTTTATGATGAAAGTGGTATGTAATTGGGATAAGTTTCTAGAGTATTATAGCACTAGGTTAGTTTTTGAGATGCCAATAGGAAACGCCAAGTAATTGAAATGACGCGGTTTATTTGGTTTAAGATGAAGGTTAATATTTTTTTGGAAGATGGAAGAGAGTGTTTATGTCATATTATTAATGAGATGGATTATTATTTATCCACTTTGTTTTTCTTGAATGTTAAATAATATGGGATGGATGTTATGAAATTTATTTAATGGGACAGAAATATAGGTTTTATGTTTTGGATTTTTGTGGTAATGTGGAAAGTGAAAATAATTTTTTTTACATGATGATAGTGTATGTTTAAATTTTATTATGGAATTTTTTTTGTTTTATTATTTTAGAAGGATGCATATAATGGTAAGGGGAAAATGTATGGTTAAAATTTATGTATTAGATGAAAAAGGATATTTTAATGTGGTAGGTATGATTAATAGTATGTAATGAGGGGGATATGATCAAAGTTTAATGATGTGTATTTTAAAAAATCGAGGTTAAGTGGTTGTGGTCAAAATGATGTCAATGGTAGGTGTATGATCTAATTATTAACATTAGTGTGAGGGTTATTTACTGGTTTTGAAAAAACACTCAAACAAGCACAACCATGTAAACAAAACCTTAACTAGTCAGGTGGGATTACAACCGAACTATATCTCACTTTCAATACCACTCACAAATCACGGTGCCAAAAACTGGCTCACCACCTATGTGCTAATGTGTGATCGGCTAGTGAGTGATCTTGGGAAGTACAGCCTCTTTACACTATAGTTTGATATGCAGCCAAAAGGGCTACCTATTCTAGGATTACAAGCTCTCTACGGGCATCCCAAATATACCTTGTGGTAGGTGGGGCCCAAGTCTATGTTGTAAGGAGGGTGTCTAAGGCCTAGGTTTTGGGACTTGGAATCCCCTCACTTCATGCCACTCTTAAAAAAAGGAATTAATTAGCCAATAATGAAAGCTCTCCAATAATTTATATACCTCACCAGAACATTGGGTGTGTCTATGTGCGTGGAGGTGAATCTACCAATCACTAGACCCCTAAGACTATGGTAAGTGTGTGGATGTCACTTCCATGTCATGTTACCCCCTAAAAAAAGAAAAAGGGGAGGGAAGAATAATTGATTTTGATCCTCAAGATCATCCTAGTATGCGAGAGGAGAGCATACACGACATGAGTCTTCGAGTTTAAACAAGCAACCAAAGAACTTACAGAAGGACAAAAAAAAAGGAAAATTAAAATTCATATGATGGGGGCCTTCGACAAGGGAGCCTGCAAAACAAAAGGTTAGTAGTTTGAAAAAACCCCAATGTACTTGGACCGTTCGGGTTAAAAAAAAAGATTAGTAGTCTTATTTAACTTAATATCCTACAACCACAAATGTTAGGCAATATATTTATTATTTTGATCGAATGGAAAAAATGGAAGAGTTTCCCCATATTTCTGTGATTTTCCTGCAAAAATAGAATGTTATTTTTAAGAAAAGACTACCAAAAAGTAAAATTTGTTGGATATTGTTGAAAACAAAAGAACAAAATAGCATTAGTATATATGCGCTATTACATGATATACACGCTGCCTCAAGAAATAAAAAAACTATTCTATGACCAACACAACAAAATGCTACAGGAGTCAAACATGCTGAAATATGAATAAAAGTGCCATTTCTTAGTCAAACGCACTAAAACCTACAAAAATATAATGGCAGTGCAAAAGCGCTAAAACAAGAGAGAAACAAGCTAAAAATATGACAAACACGTGCTATTGTGACAAAAGCACTGAATCTACATAGACAAAGTATTAGTATGTAAATGTGCTAATACGTTGATAAAAACGTTGAAATGGAACAAAGTCACCAAAAATTCAAAATTTTGAGTTTAAATCTCACTGAAAAATTCTGAAATTTTCACATCTTGTTGTTAGTGATAAATGCTACTAATTTCAATCAAAATATATGGGGGTAAACCCCATGGTGGATGCCAAAATGTAGAGGAAAAATTATGTTATCATGAAAACATAGAATGACTATGAAACCAACTCAAAACAAAATCTAACACAATGGTTCAACTACCTCAGATTGAGCAGAGATAAAAGGGGGAGAAAGTGATATACTTGTACTTACCTACAAGTGAAATCCTCTTCCATTGATGAGTTGGATTTTCTCCTCAATTTTCTTGTTTGATGGATTGAGAAATGCTTTAGATATTTGGACTAATTTGTGTAGTACCTTCCCTTGATCAAATGATGACTGAATCTTGATAGAATGCTATGAAGATTTCTTAGCTTGCTTGAGAAATTGGCAGCATATACATGTAATTATTATAAGTTTCTTGTTATCGAGGGTGGCACCTCTATTTATAACTAGAGGAGGTAAAAATAAATGGTTGAGATCTTCCCATATTGGATAATATAAATGGTTGAGGATGCATGAGAGTTTAGAGTTTTCTAGATGTGGATAATTCTAGATTTCTTAAGAAGTCTTCATTGAACTAAAAATTCAATGGAATAGTGTATTTTTTATTTGAATATTTGAAAATGGGAATGAAGAATGGAGAGGATTGTATAAATATAAGCCTCTAGATTTGGAGGGGCATTTATCTTGTGGTTAGGTGATATTAATCATGTTTAATGGAGTAATTATATGGAGAAGCTAGGCATAGATTAGGTGTAGGGTAGGTGGTAGGTGAGTGAGTAATTGTAAATTGGTAGAAAGTGTTAATGAGGATTAGTTAGTATGGTAAATAAAATATTAATGAAGTATTAATATTTCTAAAGATGTAATGGGTTTGTGAAATAGATGAGAGAAAATAATTAAATTATGGTTAAATATAATAATTAATTAATTAGTATATGGTTGATAATGGGAATGGATTACTATAGTATGATGATCATATTATTTTCTAAATGGTTGTGTTGACATTTTTCATGTCTACAATTGGAATATGGGTTCATTATTTAAGGAGCTTGGTTACTCACCATTTTACATAGTTTGCATTTTGAAGGAAAAGGCCTTGTGACGATAAGAGGATAATCTCAACATAATATTATGTTTTTCATACAACTGGAAGATAGAGATGATTGGGATAATTCATATGATACAAAATAGTCACATGGAGTTTATGTTTAAGTCAAAGGTTAATGTTCTAGCATATCATGTTCTCGAAGGAGATATCTCATAATATAGTTAATGTCATAAAATGGAGAGTTAACAAGGAGTAAGAAACAAGTGGAAATTTTCACCTTTCTAATGGGTCAACATCCTACCGTTAATAAAACCATCCATTAAGGTATAGATACCAAAATATGTCCATTTATTACTCTCCTAAAAGGTTCTAGGATTAGTTTTAAAATTAATTTATAAATACACTAATGGATCCACAACCTACCATGGCCAAAGCTAGCATTCAAAAAATTAATCTCCCAAGACCTATAAAAACTCAATGGTGTTCCTATAACAAAAGGCTAAGGAAAACACTTCCATTCCTAAGGCGTAGTGATCTCTCAAGTGGTTTTGTGCTTTTAACTAAGTTAGATGAATGAGAACTAACACCTAAATAGTTCTATAACAAAGCTAATGACAAAATCTAAACACCATCAAAGATGAGAGCTAAACAAGATTAATACCTAGCATAATGCATTAACTTTGAATTAAACAATACTAAAGTATTTAAATCTCTACTTCTCTAGATTACCAACAAATAAGTAAATGGACCTAAATAAGCTCCATGGCAATCAATATTTAGTTGTCCTTGATATCTCCAAGAACCTAGCAATGGGGGCTTATCAAAGTTGGGCTACAAGACCCTTTTTGACATCTCCCATATGACCTAAGCACATTAGGCTAGAATAGGAAGCTTAGCTCCTCAAGATGATGAACTCTCAAGAAAACAGGGTGCAAGCTCTTACTCTCTTTGCTATATGCTTTGCATTTGCTCTCTTAAGGAGTTTAGGTGTAAGTAAAAAGGTAGGTGGAGGGATCTTTATATAGCCCAAAGGATAAAGGATTCAACACATTCTCATGAATGTGGGATAAAGGTAAAACATGATTAGGAATGGATAAGGTTGCTTTATTAAAGGTAACCTTACTTTAGAAGGGTTTAATACATGTTTAGCAAGTCATGGGAGTTGGGGGGTATTTTAATTAATCAAAGGTGATTAATTAATAGGTAGGTGTAAGATTATAGAAGCCATTTAGAAGAATATTAGTGTGATTCAGGCTATTAGAAAGGGATTAAATCAATTTAATATCGATTTACTAGTTTAAATGAAGGGGAAGACTAATTAATTAATAATAATTAATTAATCAAGATAGAGGAAGTGATAATTAACGAAAGGTCGTTAATTAGGCTGTTAGCTGGGTAGGTGACTTAATCAATTAGCGTATTGTAATTAATTGATGAAAATTAGAGGGAATATGAGCGCTTTTGATGATATGTCATCTATTTTGGAAAAGGAGATAATTAGTGCAATTTAAGTATTTAAATTGCTTGGGCATAATTATAGGTGTCTACATTTGCCCCTCTTTGGGGTGGCGTAAGTGACGTCACTTCAAAGATAGTAGATGGAAGAATTTTTTTGAAGGGATAGGAGAAAAATTAGTAGGAGGGAGAAATGCCCCCTCGAGTGTCGATGGGGTGATGAAAGAAGCCGATCGATGATCGAAAAAGGTGAGATATAGGTAGAAGGATGGGAGGAGGCAAGATGCCCCGATGAGAGAGAAAAGCAGGGGTGAAAAGGGAAGTGGTGTAGAAGAAATAAGGAAGAGGGGAGAGAAGAGCTTAGCCTCTAGCCGCTTGTTTATGTGGAACAAATTTCATGTCATCATATTGCCATAGGAACTACATCATTGGCCCTTATTAAAAAAATAAGCATACGACAAAGGTAGAATGACATGAAAAGCCATACTACGAACAATTGTCCATTGCTGAAAGTACCAACCCCATGCAACATACAAAATGCAATGCAATATGAGAAAGTGAAAGATGCCTAACTCCATGCAACATACAAAATGTAATGCAATACGAGAAAGTAAACAAGCTAAACTAACAGAGAAACATGTAATGTAATGTTTTTATTATCAAGCTTCAATTACGACCTGTGCAAATTAACGACAAGGGTTGATGATGGTGCCCCAAGCAAGGATACATGCGAGGGGAATAATGGAGGACACTTGGGTTTGATGGAAAAGCAATGTGCACTACGAAATAGTACCAGGCAACTCGTTGTGCCCCAGAGTATAGACGAAGGAAGTAGCCTAGCTTTTGTTGATGGAGGTAGATCAAGATGATCCACAAGTTGCACACATGAACAAGTGAGAACCAAAGAGTGATGTTTTGTAGGATGATTTTCAATTTTTAGAAGTTTTCTGAAACATATTTGAATGTTTTTTATGATTTTTTTTCTCTAACATATTTGAATGTTTTGGTTGATTTTAAAAGTTTTATGAAACTATGTACAGGAATATAAGGAAGCGTGGATGCCCCTAGCGATAGATGGGATGTACAAGGGCATAAGGCCACGTGTGTACCAGAAAGGTGAAGATGCAAAAATGTATAAGGTGGGAGTATTCAAAGGTAAACTCTTCACAGGTAGAAATGGGACCCAAGGCCATTATGGATAGGTTCAACATGATGGTGAACATAAACCCATGAAGTGCTGGGAAGAGGTAAGGATGCCCCCAGCGTAAGTTGGCCTAAAAGCACATGATAGAAAGGAAGGAGAAGATTATTTTTGTGGAAGGGGACAAAGGTTTCCACAAACATGGAAAACAAGTAATCTTATACACATGGATGTTCTGAACAAAGTAGAAGAACGATGTGAATGATATGAATGTAGCTTAGAAGCCTCGCGATGAAGAAGTGATTAGCCAAAGGCATAAATCGTGAGATGAGATATGGACTAGAGTAAGAGTCTGAACAAGGTCCAAAAAAGACACTTGGTAACATACTAATCTTGTTTACTCATAGAGATCCAGTGTGTGCACGTGGATTTTATTACCTCTTGAAGTGAAGATTTAATAGACAACAAGTGAAGAGACCCTAGCCAATGTGTAGGAATGATTTATTTTGATAAGTGATTTTGTGAATGGAGGGTGAAAGGATAGCCGTACATTGCTCCGCTGCCAGCCAAGCATCCATAGCCCTTGACGGAGATGTATTTGATTCTAATCACAACATTTCTCTACTGCCAGTTAGGCATCCATAGCCCCGATAGAGATTATTGGAAATACCCCAAGAGAGAGTTATATATTAATTTGCTTTTGCTTTGTAGCTTTTAGCTTTTGAGTTTTGATTGATTTTGATTCTTTTGCTTTCTGAAAACTTATTTCAGCTCTCTTGTTTAACAAGGGGTTAAGAACCACTGATGGCTTGATGGAAGGAGGTGGAAGTGATTGTGATGACGACATTGGCTAGTGTCAACAAATATGTCCAAAATTTCTTCGCAACAAGTTTATTAGATGTTTGAATGTGATAGGATCTCCATGAGGTCAGTCGTTCTTTAATTTACCAAGGTGATAAAAGACCAGGGGAAAACAAATACCATAGAGATAAATGTTCGCAAAAATGCGTGCGAATAAGCTAACCAAAATATCACCAAAGGGATGAAAATGGTAGGAAGACTTGCAGAAGAATAGCAAGGAAGGGAAGAAAGAAATATCCATGTGTACGCAACACCTGATTGCAATGTTTGATCTTTGTACCTTTGATTTTTTTGTTTTTTTTTTTTTCTCATTTTGTTTTTTTTTTGTATTTTTGCATTGTTTTTTATTTTTAGATTTTTGATATATTTTTTTTTTTGAACCGTTGTTACTAACAAAGTCACTCTGTGTGATAGGATCCAACAACGATGTTTGCGACTTCCTTGATAAGGGAGACTAAGCATGTTTGTTTATCAAGAGTCATGTTTTCCCCAATCTCGATGATCGTGGTGAGTTCACACTCAACAAAGGACTGTGATTTATCCTGAAACATGGATTTTGTATGCGGGAGCTTGAGTTCCCTATCTAGAGGTTTATGCACTTTGCGCCATACTTGATGGTTATGTTGATGTGCGTTCTTGAATCACTGCTTGATTTACAACTTTGAGATTGTTCCAGTTGTTGGGGGATTTTGAGCTCTTGGAAGTTTTGACCTGAGCTTGATAATGAACCTGTTTGGGTTTCTTATAAGCTGACGCTTGAATTTTCTGACCTCGAGAAGGAGAAGAATGCGAACATTTACGATTGATGATAGGAACGATAGAAATGGTAGTGGGCTTGCCACAACCATTGATAGAAGAAATATGTGATAGATGAAAAGGATACGGTCCAAGAATTGAAGAGGATGGGCTACCAGGAGGTGAGCCACGGATAGAAGGTGAAAGGCTACTAGGATGTGGCCCAAGAATAGAAGAAGAAGGGCTACTAGGATGTGACCCATAAATAGAAGATGAAGGGCTACTAGGATGTGGCCCAAGAATAGAAGAAGAAGGTCTACTAGGACGTGACCCATAGATGTAAGATGATGGACTACCAGGATGTGGCCCAAGAATAGAAGATGATGGACTACCCAGGGGTGATCCATACATAGAAGATAAGGGGCTAGTTGGACGTGCCCCAATAATCAAAGATAGTGGGCTACTCGAAAATGTCCCACAAATAGAAGAGGGAGGGCTACTAGAAGGTGACCCACACCTAGATGAAGATGAAGGGCTACTTGGCACTGACCCCACAAGAGATTGTGATTGAGGAATTATGATAGATGAAGAGTTATTGGGTGATGAGAAGATAGGCCATGGATCTATGCAAGACCAAGGAGTTTCATCACATAATGAAGAATGTGAAGATGGAAGAATAAGAGGAGGATCAAGTTGCATGATCTGAGGCTCTTCCTCCATTTCTTGATCAAAGGAATCAACCTTTTCCTCACAATATGCAGACGCATCAAAGTCTAAAGAGAATCCTTTTTTGTAATCTACTAAAGGAATATCTTCATATGCCCCTATAAATGCCCTGATTGTTTCTTCATTCTGAAAGAGATCAATTGGTATGAGTTGTTGATTGATCCCTAGGGGTTTATTGGAAGAAATAGGTTCACTTGGTGTGGAAGACTTAGAAGATGTTTGATGATTATTGATAGAAGAAGATGATGTGGGGGACGAAGAATATGTGTAGCTAGATGTCTCAGGAGTAGAAGAAGGTGGTGTGGACCTACCTATACAATGGTATGTCGTATGTAAAATAGTAGGATTAAGTCCAAAGTCTGTAGATTACGACGCATGGGTCGATTCAGATGTTTGTCTTGAAGGACTTTGAGTCACACGAATCTTCACAGAAGGAAGATTCCATGGGGGTGATTGATGAAGAAGGTCCTGCAAAAGAAGGGGAGGACTGTGATTCAAGAATCGCATTATATGAATGATGACAAGGGTCCTGCAAAGAAAGAGAGGACCGTGATTCAAGAATTGTATTATACTTCTGATTGGAGGGATTTGGAGTCGCGTGTATCTTCAAAGGAAGAAGACGTTGTTGGGGCGACTGATAAAAGGGGTCCTGCGAAGAAAGGGAGGACTGTGACATAAGAGTCGCATTAGATGATTGATGAAGAGGATCCTGCAAAGAAAGGGAGGACCATGACTTAGGAGTCACATTAGATGACTTAGGAGTCGAATTAGATGAATCCAAATAGTAGTTTGGATCTGAATCCTCAGAAGAGTCAGAGGAAATATTTGGATTGGAATCCTCAGAAGAAGAGGAAATGTTTGGATTAGAATTAGAAGAAGAGTGGGGGGAACTCGAATAATAATTTGGATCAGACGTGTCCAAATCATACCACCAACTATGAGATGAAGGTGGGGAACGAGTTACCCGGATGGGTTCTCTAGCGCGAAGAACCAATCAAGGTTTGGTCATGATGGGCATCCTTTGATGTGAATGCCAAAAGTTGGATTCCTTATTGTCGTAAGCGTGAGGAACCATGTGATAATCAGTCATCTCTTGTGTCATTTAAGCACAAATGTCTAGACCTAGATAGTGCGATCAAACTTCTTCAAAGTGAAGAAGGCTCCATCTCGATTTGGGCAGCACAATGGCAGCCAACTAGACATTCATTATGTATGGAGATGCGTGTGTGATTTTCCGAAGGGGGGCTAAGGAAAATAAACATCGTGATGACGCAATCTCGATGAGATCAAAAGGGATTTTCCTAGAAAACAAGTTTTCTAAATGAATAATCATAAAGAACAATCATGAAAGTGTGAAACACAAAGCCAATCAACAAGGAACTACTCCCTATGTAAAATGCATGTGCAAAGTGATAGTCTGATGCAAAAATGATCAACACAATGGAAATATTTACGTCAAGCTCAAAATGAACAAGGCGTAAATATTAACAAAGGGTAGATGTGACTCCCAATCAAAGGATACCATGACAAGTTTAACAACCAACCAGGCCTAAATGTTAAAGGGTGAGGATTACAAACGTAAGCCACGTAACCACACCAATTGGACACGTTAATCAAGCTTTACGAAGAAGTGAGATATTAGTGTCAAAGTGGTATCGAAACGACGCAAACAAAGTAAGCGACACTCTTCAAGATTTTGGACAATGTTTGAAGCCAAACCAAGTCAAGGTATACTGAGGATGTGTTAAAATGTGTGCAGCGTAATGCCACAATGCAGATACTTAGATCACATTTATGAAAAACATGACATAAGTATCTTAATTGTGTCGAGACAATGCACACAAGGTAACACGTCAAAGGGAGATCAAATGATGAATTAATCTGAACTATGATGATGATCTTGACGTGGGTATCAAGATCACAAAGGCTCTCAATGATATAAATACGCCTCCGCACACTTTAGACGTTTAACTTACCCAGCCGCAAACATGGATGGGTGTAAATGGACAAAAAAGTGGCAGAGACAATCGATTGGTAACACAAAGGTAGTCACTCTCCTTCTGATCAACAAAGTGTCAAAAGAATGTGAAGGAAACAAATCAAAAGAATGACGAAAAATGCTAGCTTCACTTCGGAAGAGTTTCACCTCGCCCTAAGGCAAGTAAAAACTAGGCGAAAGTAACGTGCCACACGTTTCTCAATGAAAATATGATTCACAACTCAACACTATTTTAGATTGGTCAAAGTGGGCTCCTGGCCAAAGTATATTCTCCTAGGTGGTTCTCTTACCCTAGGTGTTACAAAGTTTCCACGAGCGAGCGCGATTTACCCAAAAAGTCGCACTGACTAGTTTGGGAGTATCTTGGCTTTACTTTACCCCCTTCAAGAACAGTAGGCAACTAGTTCGTCTACGTGTACTATCACTGGGGTCGCCACAACGGACAACCTGTAACACTATCTCACAAAGGAATCACTAGTCAAGTAGGTAGTGCGGAGCACTTCTCGTTTCATCCACAAGGTTCCCTCTTGCATGGACTACTTTGGGGTTCCTGGAACCACCCCCATTGTTGTAGCTTAAGGCGTTATGCCAAAGGGGTTATGTTCCAGTTGAGCGGAGAGGGACGTACCCTTTTCCGAAACCTGCAATACAATGTTTTGAATATGTTGTTCTTTTTATCTTGTTTAATTAGGTGTGGTTTGCTTGAACACCTTTTGGCAACCTGTATAACAACTGTATTAGTAGTTTTTGATTTCGTTTTGATTCCTCCTTTCTTTGACAAGCGTTTTTAGGTCCTGCACTCAAGCGTTAGTAGTTCTCCAAGAAAATCACATTATTTAAAAGAGGATTAAGAGTTGCTTTTGATTCTCAAGATCATCCAAGGATGCAAGAGAAGAGCATACACAACAAATAATCCAACTAAAAAGTAAAGAAAATCTTTTCAATCAATGAACCATACAAAATTCTTGATAAATGTTCATTCCCCTAAACCAAAAGTGAAAGATGAAGTTTCCAATTTACCAAATGTTATAAAATGAAGACTAAAGTTGCTTTTGATTCTCAAGATCACCCTAAGGTGCAAGAGAAGAGCATACACAAACTTTATCCCAACTATATAGAAATGGAAAACTTCAAATCAAAGGACCATTGAAAAATGCTTTGTAAAAGGTTCATTCCCTTAAGCAAAATGAATAATCAAATTTCCAAGTTTAATCCCAATGTTAAAAAGATAGAGATCAAAGTTGTTTTTGATTCTCAAGATCACCAAAAGGTGCAAGAGAAGAGCATACAAATGCTTTGGTCTAAATCGAGTAAGCATGGAAATACAACATTCATCAAAACATTAGACATGTTAGAAAATGACCAGTTTTAAACTAACATAAAAACCTATAATTTCTGTAAGTATAAATCCCGAATTTATGTTTTCACTGCATAGTTAACTTCAATACCTTTCCAACTCAAAAAAAATGGAGTCATTTTGAGTTCGGGAGCAAAAGTTATGGCCTTTCGGAAGATGGGTTACGCATATGCTCTTATGCTCATGGGTATGCACTTAACATGCACTCAAAAAATGTAAAAAAAAAACGTCTCTTAATCTGCAAAATGGGAAAAAAATTTCCAACCAAGATTCAATTTTGACAACAACCCATCACATCAATATATGAATAGAAGACTCAACGCTATCAAACATTAACATACATGCTCAAGAATTTAAAATTTTCAAGAAATTGATAAAACTAGCATAATAGAATGATGAAAAAGTAAGCTCTAAAAATGAAAACATGATGAAATATTGAAATTTTCTCACCAAGATTAAATTTTGACAGCAACCCACCACATTAATATGTAAATAGAAGACTCAGCACTATCAAACACTAACCTACATGCTCAAGAATTTAAAATTTTCAAGAAATTGACAAAACTAGCATGTAGAATGTTGAAAAAGTAAGCTCTAAAAATGAAAACATGGAGAAATCTTGAAATTTTCCCATCAATTCCAATTTTGACAGCACTTCACCTCCTTTATACCTACAAGGAAGACTCAACACATGCAAACTCAACAAAACAAGTTAAGAAAAACAAGTTAGATCAACATGTGTAAAAGAGGGTTAGTAACCAAAAATGAAACTTAACTACAAAAACTTGAAATTAAGTGCAAAGGACAATGGAGTAAGTCCCACCGGGCGTGCCAAATGTGTGCATGGTTTTGTGCTTTTAGCTAAGTTATATGAATGAGAAACTAACACCTAAATAGTTCTATAACAAAGCTAATGACAAAATCTAAACACCATCAAAGATGAGAGCTAAACAAGATTAATACCTAGCACATAATGCATTAACTTTGAATTAAACAATGCTAAAGTATTTAAATCTCTACTTCTCTAGATTACCAACAAATAAGTAAATGGACCTAAATAAGCTCCATGGCAATCAATATTTGGTTGTCCTTGATATCTCCAAGAACCTAGGAATGGGGGCTTATCAAAGTTGGGCTACAAGACCCTTTTTGACACCTCCCATATGACCTAAGCACTTTAGGCAAGAATAGGAAGCTTAGCTCCTCAAGATGATGAACTCTCAAGAAAACAAGGTGCAAGCTCTTAGTCTCTTTGCTATATGCTTTGCATTTTCTCTCTTAAGGAGTTTAGGTGTAAGTAAAAAGGTAGGTGGAGGGCTCTTTATATAGCCCAAAGGATAAAGGATTCAACACATTCTCATGAATGTGGGATAAAGGTAAAACATGATTAGGAATGGATAAGGTTGCTTTATTAAAGGTAACCTTACTTTAGAAGGGTTTAATACATGTTTAGCAAGTCATGGGAGTTGGGGGGTATTTTAATTAATCAAAGGTGATTAATTAATAGGTAGGTGTAAGCTTATAGAAGCCATTTAGAAGAATATTAGTGCGATTCAGGCTATTAGAAAGGGATTAAATCAATTTAATATCGATTTACTAGTTTAAATGAAGGGGAAGACTAATTAATTAATAATAATTAATTAATGAAGATAGATGAAGTGATAATTAATGGAAAGTCGTTAATTAGGCTATTAGTTGGGTAGGCAACTTAATCAATTAGTGTATTGTAATTAATTGATGACAATTAGAGGGAATATGAGCGCTTTTGACGATATGTCGTCTATTTGCGAGAAAAGGAGATAATTAGCGCAATTTAAGTATTTAAATTGCTTGGGCGTAATTATAGGTTTCTACACAAACAATTTTAAATAACATGATTTCAATTTCATTCTCTTGATGATGATTTAGATATAATAAAAGGGATCCTCTTACATCATTTTCTAATGTAACATGATACAATCAACTTCATTTACCTAACCAAATATATTGAAATACAACTAAGTGTGGAATTAATCGTAAAAGTATAGCTACGTAAGAAATAGTACATTTTATCAATATTAAACAATATGGCATACATCATGGAACCAATGACAAATAATGCATTCCATTCATAACAATATCACTAGTATATTATATAAAATTACATTTCTTTTAGATAACATGCTAATAAAAGACACGAGTGTCGTTGTTTTCCTATTGTTCGGGTACGTCCAACTACCATACGGTGAGTCCTAGAAATGGTATGGAAATACCCTACACTAAAGAATAGATCCACACATTCAGCATTTTGAACAATTTCAAATAAATAGAAGAGAGAGGTATAGATATGGAGAGAGAAGAAGAGGCATTTTTTTCTCACGCATTCAATTTTACATTCATTTGCACTTTATGTTTTGGGTTCTAGAGAGACAGAGTAAGGATGAGAGTGTTAGTGTAAGTTATTATTTATCCTTTTATTTATTTATTGGGATAATTCTTACACTTTTGTTAGCCCTACACTTGTTGGGTTAGCTTGCTTAGGTGTACTAGCTATGTGGAGTTAGCTTACTAGTTGTGTTGAGTTAGCTTCTTAGTTATGTGGAGTTTACTTATTATTCTTTTGGAGTTAACTACCATATTAAGTTAGTGGTAGTTATCCACCACTAATTTAGCTAGTAGTTTCACTTCCCTCCTCCTATATGTACATATTTGTTATTGAGTAATTCAAGTCATTGTATTGTAATGTATTGAGCATTATGGATTATGATGGATTTCCATATATGGTATTTTAGCTCTTCTATTTTGTAAATCTAATGTGGCATGCTATTATCATCTGAGATCGTGGCTTGGAACAATCTTATTATCATTCCTTTCATAGTACCATAGCTATAGATGATGTAGACATTCATCTGTAAGTTTTTATTTGCAGGCAAGGGTTTATTTTATTCATGTATTTGAATTTTTTTTAAAAAATTCTGGAGCATGCATTTTTATGCAAAACGAAATGTGCCATTGGATTTAGAAGATGACAAAACCCTTCAATCGACTGTAAACTCAACCATGTTTTGAGACAATCAATTCTATACATTTTAAAGGGTTTTGTAACACATTTCTTTAAAAATCCATACAATTATATAAAGATTTATTTTTTGACTAAAAAATTATATCATCTTTCTAGGTTTTTTGAGTTAAAAATTTATGGGTTTCACTTTGTTTTTTGATATAGGTGCTAGAAAAAGAGATGTTTGCAATCATAGTTTGTATTAACAATTGTACTTTTTAGGTGCATTCTTTTATCTATTAGATATAAGCGTGTACCTTCCAGATGCATTCTTTTACCCTCTGAATATGCTTATTTTGGATGTAGTCTTTTATCTGTTCGATGCAGATGTGTACCCTATGGTTGCATTCTTTTATCCACTAGATATAAGAGTGTACCTTCTGGATGCATTCTTTTACCCTCTGGATATTTCTGTTTTGGATGTTATCTTTTATCCACTTGACATGGATCTGTACCCTTTGGGTGCATTCTTTTATCCATTAGATATTGATGTGTACCCTCTAAATGCAATAATTTACCCTACGGACATTTAGGTTTTGGGCGCAAGATTTTATCCTTTGGTCGCAAACCCGTATCGTGTAGATGCAATCTTTTATCCTTTAGACATTTGGGTGACACGCGTACTTTTAAATAAAAAAGATCAACATTAAAATATTATTTTAATACAAAAACCTTCTAGAGCTCATAACTTTTGATTTGTAGCTTGGATTAAGGTGATTTTTTTTTTAAATTATGTTTTTTTCGAGATCTACACATTGGTGACATTTTTATACACATATTTCAATTGTAAAAGGTACTATTACTCATTCTAATATTTACATACACTCAATTCTAAAGTGTCAAATTTGGGAGGGTGTTGTAATCACTTGTGGATGCAATTTCGGTTGAGCCTGACATCCTAAATTTTTTTGTGTTGCATTCTTATATCTATGGGTGTATACATTTATATCTCTCATGTTTGCTGAGATATTTTGGATCTGTATTTTTGACACTTTTTTTTTTATCATGTTGACAACCTCTCTTGTGGGGGAGCTATTATGGTGAAACCTAGTGTTAGTTTTTCAGTGTTTGAGTAGTTGATTTTGATAACTCATACAGATCTATGGTATCACTCTAATCATTCACCAATATGGGAAGGTGTGGTGTTGAAACTAATTTTTGGGTTTCGTGTCCTTGCCTTATTACATTGGATTTTCTTAGATCGTGGCACTCATATTTATTTTGATCTTGTGTCCTTGCCTTTTTTCCTTGGTTATTGTTTTTTATCATGACACACTTGTTTGTAGTAATTGATCTTGCTTCTTCGGATTTTTTGTTGTTACCTTATTACCTTGGCTTTTCTTGGATCATGACACTCCTATTTATTTGGATCTCATGTCCTTGCCTTGTTGCCTTAGTTTTTCTTGGGATTGTGTCACACCTATTTGTAGCAGTTGATCAAATTATTTTTGGTGTTTTTTTTTTCATTTTCGACATCACTCCATTGACATTCTCCTTGCATGGAGCTATTCTGGTAAATCCTAGTGTCAGTTATTTTTGAGTTTTATGATCAAGCAGTGGATTCACACCACAACATGCACCACACTTCTTCAACATTATACGATTTTTTTGGATCCGAGCTTCTGAGGATATCTTGTAGTGGGATTTTTCTCTCTCTACTTTGTTATTACTGGTTTTGAGTACCTTACGGTGTCTAATTTTTCTATTTATTTTATGTGGGTACCTCATCAAGCCTTGTTGCTGGGACTCACCTTCTTTTCTACCCTCCCGTAAGCATATTTTAGTGTAGGTTATTATTTATCCTTTTATTTATTTATTAGGATAATTCTTACACTTTTGTTAGCCCTATACTTGTTGGGTTAGCTTTCTTAGGTGTACTAGTTGTGTGAAGTTAGCTTACTAGTTGTGTTGAGTTAGCTTCTAAGTTACTAGTGGAGTTAACTTAACTACCAGTATCAGTTAGTGGTAGTTCTTCACCACTTATTTAGGTATTAGTTGCACTTCCCTCCTCCTATATGTACATCTTTCTTATTAAGTAATTCAAGTCATTGTATTGTAATGTATTGAGCATTATGGATTATTATGGATTTCCATATATGGTATTTTAGCTCTTTTGTTTTACAAATATAATGTGGTGTGCTATTGTCATTTGAGATCGTGGCTTGGAAATTTATTCTTATCGTTCCTTTCAGAGAGATCAGGTTAACAGATATTTAATTTTTCATTCACAATGTCATAACCATTTAAATTACATTTCAAACCAATTTGTAGTTTCCAAATCACTCAAGTTTTCAAATACGACCAAAGTATCATAGTCATTTCATGAGAGAGAAAAGGGAGGAGAAAGAAATACCATACATTTAAAAATCCATTCACACAAGATAAAATATCAAATAATACTCTATATACCATTGATATGATATGAGAAAGGTCTCAAACATGGTTAGAGGTCAAATGGGACCCTTAGAAGGAGTTTCTAGCTAAATTATCAAGTTGAGAAAATTGACCAAAACAATGAAAGTGCCTAGAAACGAGGTCCCAAAAACACTCATCTTGAGTTCAAGCACAAATTTGGACAATTCCCAATTATTCCCCTATATACAGATACTTCATTACATTTGATGGAAGTCTAATATGATGAACAATACTCAATTTACAAGGCTATCTCCAGGGATGATAATCGTAAACACAACTAAAATTTCCTATCATACAACGACCAAAGGGCGTCAAAACCCACTTGAAAAAATAATTTCCAATAGAGTTTTTGTATAAATTAGAGTTTTTCCAAATTATCTTATTGGAAGTCTAGCAATAAGTGGTGGTAGTTTTTAGTTTTTCTAAAATGAAGAGGCATCTGCAAGCCGAAATTGATTTGATTTTATAAAATTGAACACATCACCACAAGTGGTTGATATATTAAAATGGGATTCAAGACTCAACTAGGAAAGGCATTAAATTATTTCAAAAAGCAGAGCTAAGTTTCCCCATGGTGTCCAATGTTAACAGTGATCAAATTAGAAGTTCCAGATTCACGGTACATTTGGGTGTGGCACTCCATGGTCATGATTTGTAAGGCTAAGTTTTATATATTTTGATGGTTTTTGAGTAGGGTAAAAGTTGTAACATTAGTTAAAGATGTATCTTTTAGGATCCAAATTATTGAAACCAAATCACATAGGAATGATGTGGTGCATAATTTAAATCCAAGAAAAAGGTAAAATCCATACCTATTTTACGCAATTCACCGCTTCCCCATTCGATGAGACCAAAATCTCTTGGACCATTTCGATAAAAAATTATTTCCCCTTTCTTCCAACCCACATTTGAAAAATCACATTAGACAAGATTCTTATTTAAACTGGCAGGTTTCTATACTCTGCTCCAACTCCTTACAACAAACCAATTTTGTGCACATGCATAAAACCTTGATGGGCTGAGAGACAAAAAATTCAAAAAAGAAATTAGTCAAACATTTTTTGTACCCTGCGTAGGCTTCCCTAACTTCTAAGGATGAACGCGCTAGGCATATGCTGGAAAAGGTTAAAGGCATATGAATTTACGTGTGCCAATAGGATTTTATATAAAGTTTCTAAAGCCTTTTTAGCAGTATAGTGAACACATCCTGCATCTGTGTCATTCCACGAGCCCCCAAAAATAATTGGGAAAAGAGTCAAATAGTTCACGTGCCAATTTTATGCTTGCACATATTTCATTCCTATCTACCATGGAAATGTAACAAAATATTACAAAAATTTCACTGTCCTATGTGCCTCGAATGACATCCACAACTTGTTGAGACCTTCCATTGGTGCAGGTAGCGAGAATACTGAAAGAGGAAGGCCTTTGATATTTACACTTATCAATTTTTTAGAAAACAAAATTCTTGTTTAATAAAACTTCTTGGCACATACACACCTCAGCATTACCCAACCAACAATTGGCCTAAAGGCATTTTCAATGCCTCTGTTTGTTTGCATACCCTATGATAGATGGCCTATTATGGGTTGTATTTCTTTATGGCATCCAAATAACCAACACACATGCCTTGAACATGCTTCCAAATCTTACACACAACCTTCTCAAGGGGTAGGTAAATCAGGACATAGTTTAACTTTTCACAATACTGAGAATAAATCAAAACAAACAACCATTCCCCAAGCTCCCATTTCAACGTAGGAAGGAATAAAATAACAAATTGTGATGTCTAGATTTTCCCTTGACAAAACTATATGCATACATTTCACATGTCTCTAGGAATCCACATACTAGTCACACACACCAAGAACCTCCATTTCATAACCATGGGGTTGCAAAAGACATTCTTTACCAAATAATTTTCCATAATTCCTCCCATAAGAAAAATCACAATCCTCAAGAAAAAAATCTCATAATCTTCTCACGGAAAATGAAAATTTCAATACCCAAGGTACATTAAATTTTTCTTGAAATGATGTTTTGTTCAAGCTCTAAAATAAGTTTGGAGAGATTTAAGACTATCGTATTTTATGAATTATTTAGATTTAATTGAATTCCTTTCTTATTGCTAATTTCATGATTTTTATTATTTTAATTTGATTTAAGAAAAACCTCAACCATTTTCCACCAGGCCACTATCACAAAATAATTTTCATTTTAAAATGAAGTGGATTCCTTTCATTGATAATGAAATACACTTGAGTTAGATTGACATTTAACATTATAAATATTTCAAACTCAAGTTTCGTGAATGATCTTGAGTTGAATGAGTTATGATAAGAATGAATTAACCTCACAAATCGAAGGCATGGGGACGATACTATGGTTCCAATTTTAGTCCAAGAAAGGAAAATTGAAAACTACCCTTATTATTTTATTTTCGGAAATGTTTAATTTAAATGTTGTCATGTTATTAATTATTCATAACATCGACATGACACTAGAATAATGAACCCAATCAAACCAAAGATGAATTGAGCCCTTGTAACTACGATCGAGAGGTTGTAATGGGTGGGGCAATATAGTTTATAATGCATAAAATATTTTTTATTCTTTTTATGTGACATTCCTTTTATTGTATAACATTGCTTATTATGAGGACCCTAATTACTCAAGATGTAGATATGATGATGTTGTCATTATGTAATGGGTTAATGTATTAAAAATAATATGTTATGTGATTATGGAGTATGGAGTATGGAGTATGGAGTATGGAGTATGGAGTATGGATTATGGGTTATGGTTTATGGTTTAATAGTTGTATGCTTCTTTTGTTTATCCTTTTTTTTTGTTTTACATATGTGCTAAACTTTCATATATCTTCCATTCTTTAAAAAAATTGTTGATTATCACTTAAGTTCATTATTTTCTTTGTAATTATGTATAAATTCTCATGGACATGAATTAGGTATATAATTTCAGGTGTAATTCGATGGCCAAAGAAAACAATATTGGAAAATACAAGGCTACAAATGAAGAGGAGGTGAAAGACTATGAAAAATTTGACAGTTCTAGCTTTGGGTTTGAAAAGTATAAAATATATTGTGAGAGACTTACATTAGATAAGTTATTTTTGGAGCAAAATTTTAATGAATTTTTGGAAAGGGTTAGTGAACTTTCCTTGAAGAATATGGAGTTGGAGGTTGATGTCCAAGGTTGGAACTATAAAATAAGAATTAGGAGACCATGTGTAAATCAAACAAGATAATGGCTGCAAATCGATTAGATAGATTTAATTCTATTCTCAAAATTAATGAACGTCACAAGGAAGATTGGAAGAAGTTGTATATGGAGGCCAAGGGGATACCTATTGAAAATATACTAGTCACTCGTACCAAAGGCAAAGCGGATAAATGAATAGAAAACTTCTTAATAATATGTCAGTGTTCATGTATTTGTTATTCTTGATATCATGTACCATTTTTAATATCTTAATTGTGTTGTTTCCTATTATCTATTGGCTCATATACTTTTACTTCACTTGATTTTGATATATAAATAAGGAAAATCAATGTAATCTCGAAGACCTTCAAGATTTGAACAATAATGCAACATTTTTCTTTAAAATGCATAAATGGAGAAAGAAATATAATGAACACATCCTTCACATACCAAAAAATCATTATTCCAAATGGATGACTTATAATTATTATTATTACAAGGATTTTAGAGTAATTTGAGTGAAAACTTGGTAAAAATATATCTATTTATGTAAGTATTCCCTAAGCCCTTCAATCCATACAGGAAACATATAGAGATTTTCTCATCACTTAGAGGTATTATGCAAAATATCCATTTATTACAAGAGTGGTCCTAGATTGGCTGATATTAAAATACATAGTTTAACTATGCTTAGAATCCTCACAAGAAAAAAAAATTTATGGGTTGAAACCAACCCCTAGAGCATGGTATGAAAATCTAATTAAAAACCTCATACACATGCATTTTAAATGTTTTAAATTTAAAGATACAAATTTATTTTTCAAACTAGTTAACAACTTGACAACATGATATAATGTTATGATCCATAAGATGGGAGTGAGAGAGGGTTTGGCGATTGAGGGTTTTGTGAGTGTGGTTTCTAAGGTTTTGGCTGCAGAAATCTTGTTTTCTTGCGATAAACTGGATGTTAAAATGACCTCTTCTCATTAAGAAGAAATCAAGAGAGTTGACACTAAGTCTAGCACTTGGTCGGGAATTTTGGAGGAACCACCTAACAAGCAAGTGGGTTCTCAAACCTCATTTTCTCCACATCCTTATTCGTTATTTGATAACACTAAGGACAAAGATGGTGTGACCCACATCCATGTGCCAAATGGATTCTTGTATCGGGCAATGGATAAAGAAAATCTTACACTTGTAGGAAAGTTATTAGGGTATAGGCCCAATATAGATGAAATAAGGAAATGGGATATGCGAAAAATGGAAACCTAAGGGTAATTTGGTTATTACAACCATGCATAAAGGATTTTTCCTGGCTATATTTAATCAACAATCAGATCTAGAATCAATGTTATTGCGAGAACCCATGTGCATGGGCAATATGGGACTCTTCTGAAAAAGGTGGTACCCAGGATTCAATCCCAACACTGAAAATATTCACACCATATCCATATGGTGTAGAATTTTTGGAATTCCTTTACAATAATGGGATGATGAGATATTACTAAATTTTGTTAGATCTAGTGGTACTCCAATAGGAGTTGATATTCCTACTAGAAATAGATCTAGCCTAGCCTATGCCAAATTTTGCATCACCTTTGAAATGGAGTAAAAGGTTCTAGATCACATCATTATACAGTCCAAGTTTGGTCCATGGCAGCAATTGATTGAATATGAAACATTCCATTTGAGATGCGACAAGTACCATAAGTTAGGACATTTTACCATAAATTGTTCCCACTTCAAATGGATCCAAAACTTAGCATAAAGGAGATGGAATCTCAAAGGGAAGATCTGGACCTAGAGCTTCCAATCAAAGGAATGTTATAGTCTAGGGAAAGGAAGAAAAAAACCCTAATGAAAATGGTGGATCTCGGACATCAGAGCAAGGAGATTCCAACAACCATGAAATGGTGAAGGGAAAATATTTGAATATAAACACAACATAGGTAGAGAATCTTTCTCCATAGGTTCATGTATCAAAAATAAAAAAAGATGGAAAAAAAGTCTCAAAAATTCCAGATATGAACTATAAAAATAATTAAAAAGGGCTTTAAAACCCCTATAAGGTGGTTAACTATCTGTAAAAAACTATGGAAGCCAAATACTTCTCTTCCAAAAAAGGGAGAAGATATTTAATTAGACCAAGGAAAGATTGATAACCTGGATTGGGATAAGTTGGTAAATCTTATCATGAAATTTGATGAGAATAACTCTAGGGTTCAAATTAATCTATTGGCAAGAGATCAGGGACATATAATGTAAGAGAATGTAGATCACTTGGCCATTATTTTCTAGGATAGTTCGAAGCTTTGTGAGTATCCTCAAAGCAACATTTTATCATCAACGGATTTACAGGAGATGAATTTTCTTCTGGAAGATGATTTTCTAGTTGAACCCTTGAATACCATAATGGAGGATCTAAATGAAGAAAAGGGGGATGATTCACTTGAATATTATAGCACTAAGGTGATGACCCTAACTCCATATCAAGATCTACTACTTCTTCCATCTTGTAAACAACCTATTATCAACTAAAATAAAAAAAATTCATAGTTGGATACATGTAGCCTTAATGTTGCACAAGAAATGTGTGAAAAAGAGGATGAGGAACTTACCCCAGCTCCAATGAATTTTCTTACTGATTGTGATAATGATTTGAATAATGGTTTCACTGAAGTGAAGTCTAAGAAAAGAAGAATGAAAGGTTTTGAGAGGGTTCTTGATGTACTTTAAAATGACAAAATAAAATTGGTAACTAGGAAGCTACCACCTCAAGGGTCACTAGATCCTCTACTAAGAAGATAACATATATTGGTGTTAGCACCAAAACCAAAATGCCCTCCAAATCTGAAATAAGAAAGAAGGACACTGTGAGAGATATTGTAGATGGGACTCAAAGTCAATTGGGCCATCCGGTAACTACTTCTCCCATATTTTTACAATGAATATTATCTCTTGGAATGTCAGAGGACTAAATGGGGGTCCTAAACAAATATTTCTTAAGGATATTCATAGATCTAGTAGACCTGGTATCCTTGTTATCCAAGAGACTAAAATGAAAGTAGATTCTCTAGCTGAGTGCAAAAAGAATTTTTGGGGCAAATTGGATTATGTTAGATTTTACTCTCAAGGAGCATCAGGAGGTGTCATATTCTTCTGTGATCAGAGGATCCTAGCTGGTAACATGATCTTTACTTATCATAATCATTTATCTGTTAAATTCAATGCTTTGGATCCTTTACAATGTTTATACACCTAACTCTATTTTTGGAAGAAGAAATTTTTTGGAGGAGTTAAGGGTATTTAGAAGCAGATTTACAAATGCTAACTCACTAGTTATGGGAGACTTCAATACCCCCTAAATACATGTGAAAAGTAAGGAGGTAATTTTGAATTTACTACTAGAATGGAAGACTTTGTTGATTTTGTCTCCTCTATGAATCTTATGGGCATTGAAATTCATGGAAATCTATTCACTTGGTCTAATAAGAGATTTTGGGAACATTTGATTCAGGTAAGTCTTGACAGAGCTCTTATCTTTGCTAGTCGGATTCTAAATAAAGATTTCCCTATTTCTTCCTTACCTTGGATTGGATATGATCATAATCCAATATTTCTAAGTTTATTCAATTGGTCCAAACCCTCACATAGTTCTTTTAAATTTGAAAAAATGTAGTTGGATCATGAGGATATCAATGATAGGGTTAAGGAATGGTGGCATTGGGATGGGGAAGGAACTAATCAATTCATATTAGTACAAAAATTTAAAAATGTAAGGAAAAAAGTGAGATCTTAGAACAAGGAAGTCTTTGGTAATATTTATGAAAAAGAGAAGGATCTAAAACAATAGTTTGAGGATTTAAAACAAAGAGTACCTACTAAAGGTATGGATTCTAAAGACTATCATCTGGAAAAAGGATTTACTTTATGATTTTCATAATATTTATAATAGAGAAGAAACATTTTGGAGGAAGAAATATCGGGCTCTTTGGTTGAAAGAAGTAGATAGAAACACAAAAAAAAATCCATATTACCACACTCAAGCATAGGGCCTGCAGTAAAATAACTGAAGTCTTCATTGGAAATGGCATGGTCACTAAGGACCAGAATTACATTAAGGCAGAAGCACTGATATTTTAAGAAAATCTTCTCACTGAGACTAATGCATGCAATGAAGAAGTAACCTCATATATGTTAGATGTCATACCTGGAGACATCATTTCTAATGACAGGTTTAAAGAAATCACTAAGATAGTGATAACTGAAGAGTTAAAAAGTGATTTTTTTGCTTTGGAAGGGGATAAGGAACCTGGTCTTAATGGATTTTCTACAAAATTCTTTCAGAATTTTTGGGATATTTGTTTTGAAGACCTACTCAAGGTATTCAATGAGTTCTATAGAATGGTTGATCTACTCAAAGAGCTAAATAATACTTCAAGGAATTTCAACCCATCAGCCTGGTAAATGTTATTTACAGAATATTTACTAATATTCTTGCCACTAGGATTCAACATTTACTTTCTGATCCAAAGTAGTAGAGTGGTTTCATTAGAGGAAGAATCATTCAAGATAGGTTGATCATGGTTCATGAAACCATTCACTCCATGGATAAAATTAAGGAATTTGGGATGGCCATCAAGTTGGACATGAATAAGACCTTTGATATAGTATCTTTGAAATTTATGGATAAGGTAATGTTGAAGTTTGGCTTTCACGCTAAATTTAGGAAAATCAATCATGTTTGTATATCTACCTCCAGATTCTCTTTTTTAGTTAATGGAGTACCAGTGGGTTTCTTTTCAAGTAGTAGGGGCATAAGACAAGGGGATCCAATATACCCTCTTCTTTTTATAATCATGGCTAACATTCTTAGTAGATCTATCACTAGGGTTGTCAATGCAAGCTTTCTAAAAGGTTGCAGATCTACCTCTTCGAACAAAAAAAATCTCATTAGAAATTTATAGATGACACCATTTTGTTATTGATGGCCTCTATTCTTGAGGAAAAATCAATTAAAACCATTCTCAAGTTTTATGAGGAAGCTTCTGGGCAATAAGATAACTTTGATAAAAGCTTGGTTTACTTTTTTAATACCTATTTAGGGAGATAGAAGAGAATTACTCTTATCTTGGGATACAAAATAAATTATTTTCCTACCACTTACCTTGGTGTACCTCTTGGGACCAATAAATTGTCTATATGCCTGTATGGAATGCCTTATTGGAAAGATTCCATAGGAAGTTTTCTGGTTGGATTGGAGATGTTCTTTCTAGTGTTGGGGAATGCTTACTCATCAAAAGTACACTCCAAAATTTACCCATCTATGTAATGTCCATGTTTATCATACCTTCAGCTGTCATTGAAAACATTGAAAAGATTAAAAATTTTTTTTCTTTGGCATGGAACTAAAGAGAGGTTCAAATATAATCTAGTTGTATGGGATCATGTATGCATTCTTAAGAAAATTGGAGGCCTTGGAATCAAAGACATAAAAAAAATGAATGTTGCTTTGATAGCTAAAATGGGTTGGACATTATTAAAGGAAGAGAAAACTTGGACCGAGTTCATCAGAACCAAATATTTGGCACAAAATCATGTTCATACCTTTCTCTTTGAAGATAAAATCCGCAATGGTTCATTTTTTTTGGAATAATCTGCTGCAAATCAGGAAAAATATCTCAAAAGGATGCAAATGAAAAGTGGAAAATGGAAATGATATTCAATTTTGGTAGGATAATTAGACCAACTTTGATTTGAAGGAAAGGTTTGGCTTCATTAAGGACATATTGATTGATAAATATAGCAGCAAAGTTAAAGACTATATAGATTTGAATGAGGACAAAAGGAAACGAAAACAACTTAGGGTAGACATTTTAGAAATGGAACCAATAGTCACTTTTCTTCAAGAAGAGCTAGCTCATATTACATTAAATCAAACTAAATCCAAGGATGAACTTATTTGGATCAAATCTTTTGATGGATATTACACTATCAAATTTGGTTATAATACCTTCTTTGAGAATATTCGATGTGATTTTAATTGGAGTAAAATTTGGATGTCTGAGTTAACCCCCAAGATTAATCATTTCCTTTGGCTTGTGCTTAAGGGGAAGATTTTAACTAATGATAATATTATGAAAAATGGTTTCATCGTGACAAACATGTGATGCATGTGAAAAATCGAGGTTGAAGACATGAAGCACTTACTGTTACATTGTGATTTTTTTACCAAGTTATGGGCTCTCATATTTTTAAAATTGGATTTGTGGTGGACTCCTCCTAATGATGTTTTGTAGGATTCGACACAATGAGACCCCCTTATAAGCATTGCATGGTCAGGATAATTTAAAATTTTATCTTTCCACACACATTCAAAGACTATAGAAATTTGGGAATGGAATCATCTTCAGAGATAACACGCAACAATGTAAAAAGGTACTAAAGGATATTGTCATTGTTGTTAAAGATAAGTTAGAGAGATTCAAACCCCCGAAGAATAAAATATATCCTAAGGAAGAGGAAGTTTTTTTATTAGACTGGAACATTGACATTGGACATCTACAAAGAAAATATCACACTAGTATAGACAATTCTTTTATCCATTGGATACAACATATGAATCTTTGTTACAAGCTCAATTTTGATGGAGCTTACAAGGGAAACCCATGAGCTACTAGAGGAGGGGGAATAATCAGATATCACAGAGGATGTATAGTTTCTACTTATGCAGGTAGCATGGGACATCAGTCAAATCACTATTGTAAGGATTTATCAGCATTATGGGGCATCAAATTGGTTATGGACTACAACATTACAAACATCATCATAGAAGGGCACCCCACGAATATTATAAATCATTTGAATCAGGTATATCCCCATAGCTAGACAATAAATAAATTTATCTCTGAGTCCATAAATATTTGCAATTCCTTTAGAAATTGAAAAATCATTCATTCCTGTAGGGAGGGAAATAAGGTCGCAGACACTCTTGCTAATCATGGGGTTCTTAATGAAAAATGCATATTTGGTATGATAATGAGAACTTTTCTAGTCAGGTACATAGTATTATTATCAATGACAAGAATGAAAATTCACTTGAATTCTAAATATACTGTTGAGTTATCCTTCAAATATGTGAAGGTAAAGTTAATTATAGCACTCCTCTGTAATCTTATCATCAATCCTAAATGCCCTCATCTTTCACACACTTTTTGGGTGGGTAAAATAGCTAATAAGAAGTGGTTATCAGGAAATAATATTGTCATTATAAAGTGGAACATAGAATCTATTAGATGTAAAGAAAACATGGGGGGGGGGGGGTGTACATTTTCAAGTGGATCCAACCTGTGACCAAACATAGAAGGAGGAGAATGAGCTTTGGAATTATCTACAGATTGGTGGGGTTTCCAAACTCATTGAGAGGATTCATGGCTATGATGAACACGTCTTCCTTTAATTTTCTAGAGCTTGGAAAAATATAACAATGACATATGGGGACATGGTCATTAATGTCACTAAAGAACTTATAACAGACATCACTGGAATCAGCATGACAGGCAACCGATTCTTTAGCAAAAGAATAGAAAAGCTGAAAGAAACCAAAAATTTCCTCGGGGCATGTGAAGAGTTAGAATTTTTCAATTCCAAAATGAAGTTTTCTTCAATTCCATCCACTTTTGAAGAGATTACAAAAATGATGGTAAGGTATGTTACGTTGAAAGGAAGATACATAATAGTTCCCCTTAAGCATATTGTCTTCTTGATCCATTTTAGGAGAGATTTCAATATTTTCTTTCCAAATATCATTATTAACTCTTTAGAGAATTCAATCAAGGAGGTTTAGAACTACACTTGATCCATTACCATCCATCAGGGGATTGTTTTTCTTCTACATCAACATTTCCTTATCCAAAACCCTATTGTTACTCAAGCCCCTACCCCTTCTAACCAAACCCCCTCTCTCTAGCCCTTCCATGCCTATCCCCACCAATCCTATGGGTTAGAGGAAGTTTAGATCTCATAACCCCTTCTACCCACTTAATCCTTCCTCCCCTCTGAGGAGATTTCTCTGTAGCAGCAAGAAAGAACTTGAGATTGCACAAAGCCTACTCCATATAGGTAACCCTATGCATAGTAGTACTACTTTAGAGAAGGCTGGGGACATGAAGAATAGGATTGATGAGATCGAGAAGGATTTTGAGGATTTAAAGAGATAAACGAAGTAACTATCAAGAAATTAAGGAAAGAGGAAAGTAGAGGAGGGGTCTAGATCAGCAGAAAGTCAGATTTAAGAGGTCTAAAAAAAAATTCAATTCCCTAAAAAATAGGATGTTTGGTGTGAGAAGCAAGAAAGCTAATACTCTCATTGCTCTAAAAGATATTTTCAATTTTATTGAAAAACAAGTCAAGAATGTATGCATGTTGATCAATGTTTCTGAAAACATATGGAGTGAAGGACCAACTCGAGACCAAGCTTTTGGTCAGGTTGATAAGACTGACCCCTCACATGTTACAACAATTGTGTTATACAATTCCCTATAGCAGATGAAACAGGAAATTGAAATTGCATCCAAGTGATGAGATAATTATAGGCTTGAAGTAGAATGGCTGATTAGTAGTTTAATTTATATTTTTTTGGCCATTTTTTGTTGTTTTTGGGTAGTTTTTTGTTGTCTTGGCACTTTTCTGTGTAGTAACTGCAGTTTAGCTCTCTTGTAACATCCTAACTTTGGTCATTTTTGCTATGTTTATATTGTAATATATGGATTTTGAGCCCTTTTCATACAATGGTATAGTCCCTTTGAAAAACTTATTTACCAATAATAATAATAACTTGACAACATGACAATGTGTGTAATGTTTTTTTATCAATATAAAATGATTGTACTTTTTATCTTCAAAAATATTGTTCGAATTCTAACGTACTGAGGATTACACTCATTACCTTTACATCTTAGAATATGATGCCTTGTAAAATACATATACCACACACATTTGTGAGTGAATTTCTTTTTCACTTCACCTTCGACACTCTAATTTTATATTGAAAAACTTGGTTTTAAAATTAGTTTCTAAGTTTTCAAATTTAATATATAAAATTTAACATTAATTATGCTATACACATTTATATTGTTATATATTTATTTATTTTTATTGAAATTTTCATTGTCAAATGTTATATGAATTTATGAGAAAGTAAAAATGTATTTTTCAATGTTCTACATCCACATCCACATATATAATGAAAGTCTAAGTTAAGTTGAGGTGTCTAATTAAAAAGATTGATATATTTAGATACCTTATGCTCCAAAATTCATTATATTTGTTTACACCAACACATAAATACTTTCCAAAAAATTGCATCTAAGAATGATGCATAAAACAAAAAGAAATTTTCAGTGATTTCATTTAGTTTGCAATTATTCCCTCTAACTATCTTTCACCAAAACAAATGTTCTCACGTATATATATAATTCTAGGCCTGTTATACATTTACTTTCCTTTATGAATGATATACATTCAATACATTTACTTTCCAAACCTCAACCTAATATTTCCTATGATATATCTCTTTGCATGTCCTCTACATCTACAGCACATAACATTAAAGATTACAAAAAATATTCATTTCCTTGTACTATACATATAATACAAGAATGTATTGTATTTAAGGAAATTCAATATTCACTTCGCGTACACACTAAGTTGCTGAAATACAAACAAAGGAGAGGATTTTTTTCATTCGTATTCAATCGACATACTTTTATACAAAAATAAATGATGATTATGTTATCCTTTTCCTCACATATTTAAGTTTATGAAGAAGTCACATTCACACCAATAATTCAGTGTTTTACCTATAGGTTCCCCTTGTTGCATTTCTCTCCTTTTTGCACGATTGGTGCAAGGAAATTTTAAGAATTCATAGCCTTCAACATGGTTATTCAAATAATCTGCAATGGTTGGCCTGTGAGTCCCACCATGACAACGTCTTCTATTGGTACTAATCCAGGGATGCATGCGGGGGATGGTTGTCTCATTGAAATATCCAATGAAAGGAAAATATAGTGCATTTGATGCTTGTAGCTTTGTTCTAAACCTCTCAAAACATGCAATGCATGCCTTGATTTTTCCCTTTTTGCTTGGTGGTGTATCCAACATTGAATTTAAGAAGTCTATGCACGTGTTTATCCTAAAATTCAAACTAGTTTCTAGCGTCAACCTACTAGTTGTTACGAGAGTAACTGTGACATATATAACAATGTATAAAGTTATTTAGTGTACCCCACATAAAAATATACGTAGAATAAATATAGATATAAAAATACACAAGTTTTTTTAACCTCGTTTTATAATTGAAAACCAACCTCATAATATCGAAACATGTTGATTATTATTGTGTAGAGAGTGGACAATCTTGGCTACTACACTCATTCGTAAAATTGGACTATGAATACACATTTTCACCTACACATGAATGAAACATAAAGTCAATCTTCTTTTATCCACAAGAAACAACACTCTAAAGACAAACATGATTAACTATATGTGTTGAAAATCATCGTATGACCTAAAATAAGTACAATACCATCAAGGCATGTTGGCTGATCTTACCCATACACTAGAAAAACTTGACTACTGCAATCACTCACAATGTTTGATCATGAATAGGCATGAACACCAAAACATGAACGCAACATAAATTCAGTCTTCTCTATCCACTACATAACCCCAAAAAGTAAAACAACATTAACAATACAAGCTGAAAAACACATTGTGGTTTTCAAGATGTCTCTAAGACAAAAAAATATCTTACCATCCAGTGTCAGTGACAGTTGATGTGGAGAGGTTGGGCCATCTAGAAATGTGTGTTCATTTGTAGTTATTGTCTCCACATATGCGTTGGTTCCTCCACATTAATGGAACATAATTACAAAATGATGCTTATTTCCTTTTGACTTATGACTACCAATTTACATAGCTACTTGGAACATATGATATGTTATAATTACCTTCCACTTTTGTTGCTTGGAAATATGACACCAAAAAAATCCTACGAAAGTCCAATGCCTTCAACACATTCTTACATGTGTTTCCTGTGGTATCCTAGGAAAATAAACATATGTAGAAGGAACACATTTCCTTACCAAATACCAAGATTTGTTGGTTGTTTGACTTCTTACCCACAATTCATGTCCATCAAGATGGAGCACAATGTAATTTGTATATAGAATATTTTTTCCCCTCTCAACAATTATCAATAGTTTTCCTTATTTTTTTAAGTTGGTCAAGAAGCTCGACTATTGCAACTTCCTCTATTTGTAAAATGGTACCACCTTGTAGACAAGTTTCTTGAATAAATGATCCATGCAACGACTTTTTTTTTTGTGTATTGCACAAGTATATAGTCTTCAGATAACATTGGTAGCACCATTTTTTTGAGCTGCAATTGCTAAAATCATTCTTATTATATCCAAACGTGCTACAGGTGCAACGTACCATTGTCCTCTGTGTCATACTCTCTTTCTGTTGTAAGACCATATCTTCCTCCAATGCAAGATGGTTGGTTGGAAAAATATCCTCAATAGATAGAAGTAATACTCCCTCTTATTATTCATTCAATGTGGAGGGGTCAAAGAGACATAAATTTTCAACATTCACAATTGATTAAATCGTCATATATGGAGGGTGGTCCAAGAGAAATGCATTCTTACCCACTTGTTCCAAAATCCAAAATGGTCCATATTGAAGAGGATTAAGTTTCTTATATTTTTATTGTAGCATATGTTGTCTCAAATACATTCATACCTTGTCTCCAATAAGGAAAAAATTCTTAGTCCTATATTGATCATGTCGTGCTTTATACCTAACCTATGATTTTGTCAACCTATTTTGTACCTGCAGGTGTATCTGTTGAATTTTCTCAATGAAATTCTCTTCCTTGTGGACCTCCAGTTCCACTTTCTCATCATATCTGCATCGTAATATCAAAACAACATAAAAATAACTCTTAGGAAAATAACCAAAAAATGTTTCAAAAGGAGTTTCACTTGTCAAATCATGAAATTCCCTATTATAGGAATGTTGGATATACACCAAGTTCTCATCCCAAGTACTTGGATGTTTTTGGTTGTACCCTATCAAGCGCTAGACCAAGGTATGGTTCACCACCTCAGTTATCCCATCTATCTGTGGATGAAAGGAAATATACATCTTCAACATCTTATTTATCTTCTCCCACAAAGTAGACTAAAAAAATTCCTACAACCAATGAGTCTCGGTCTGACACAATAGAATCATGCAAACCAAAGTGAACCCACACATTATCAAAATATAATTCAGCTACATCATTAGCCTTAATGGTATTCTTGCAAGGAATTAGAATAAAGATTTTGCTAAATTGATTTACTATCACAAAAATATAATCATGACCTTTTTAGAGGTAGAAAAACCACCCACTAATTCCATGGAGATAGTCTCCCATGGTTGGGAAGGAACCGAAAATGGCATATATAACCCCAAATTATTGTTATTAGGCTTTCTTTTACTACATAAAATAGAACCTTTGATGAGTGTAACAACTTCTTCTTCCATGTTTTACCAATAAAGAAACCTCTGTAAGTGTGTTATAGTCTTTGTCACACCAAAGTGACTAGCTACCTTGTAAGTGCGTGCTTCTCTCATTAGCTGCAATCTTTCCCCCTTAGGCACATAAATTTTCTCTTTCTCTTATAGAAAACCATCCTAGTAATAGTATTCCCCTCTAGGTGTAAATCCCTTGCTTGGAGGTTTCTACTGAGAAAATTTTGTAAAATCAAGATCCTGCTCATAACCCTCTTGATATGCTTCACACAAAAAAGGCTCAATAAGAGTTAACATGCCCATAATTGAAAGAAAAGGAGGTATATATAACATATAAAATATCTTGTTAGTCACACCTTTCTTATATTTAATTTAATAAAATGAAATTGTTGTAAGAAACCCATCCATTTGCATTGTTTATCTAGAGCTGAAGTTTGTTTTGTGCTCAGATATTGGAGAGTTTGATGATCCTTGTGAATGATAGAGTCCTTATCCATAAAATAATGTTTTCATTTCTTGACCGCATAAACAAGATCATACAACATTTTTCATATGTACAATAATTCAGAATTGCACCTGAAACAATACAGAGTGATAACATATGGGTCTGCCCCTTGAAGAAGGACTACCCCTATAGTATAATCATTGGCATTGATTTCCACCTCAAATGGTATGAGAAATTTAGGTATTTCTAAAAATGGAGCATGAATAATATTATATTTAAGTGACTCAAAAGAAATATGTTATTTCTTACCCCAATGAAAAGCCTTACCCCTGCTATCACTGAATGTTGTGGCACTACTATGGTTGAAAAGTTATTAATGAACCTCCTCAAATATTGAATTACAACCATCGAGATCCTGGTATCTGTCAAATTGGATGGTGTAGGAAAATTCTAGATGGCCTCTATCTTTTCTAGATCAATCCTTAACTCCTTATCTCCAGCCACATGTCCTAAAAGACAAGTGATTATTGTGCAAACACACACTTCTTTTCATTTAACATAAGTGGGTTCTCCTTAAGAACTTGTAAAACTTGGCATAAATGATCAGTATGCTTCTCAACTATTCTACTAAAAAGCAAAATGCCATCCAAGTATATAATAACAAAGTAACCAATAAAAAAAATCATTACCTAATTCATCAAATTCATGAAGGTTGCTAGTGCATTGCATATCCCGAATGGTAATACCAACCATTCATATAACTCTTTCCTAGTCTTGAACATTGTTTTCCATATGTCCTCTTCCTTAATCCACACTTCATGATATCCAAATTTTAAATCAAGCTTGGTAAAATATTTAACATGTTGTAATTGATCTAATAAATCATTAATGCAAGGAAGAGGGTACCTATTCTTAGTGGTTATTTTATTTAAATCTCTATAATAAAAACACATTCTCCATGAAACATCTTTCTTAGGTACTAAAACAATAGGAGAACCACGTGGAGAAGTGCTAGGATGAATTATACCTTGTTTAATGAAAGATTATAATAATGTTTATTACCTTATTGGCATCTTTCAAATATTTCCTATAGAATCCCAAATTTAAAAGTGGTCTATCAGGTAGCAAGTGGATCTCATGCTCAATTTCCCTAACTAGGGATAGTCCTGTAGGTTCTGAAAAGACATCTCTAAACTGCTGAACCAACTATGTTATCTATGTCTTCTATTTGTTAGAAAACATGTTATACGTGGTGTTAGATGTAATAATCTCATCATGTGGCATATATCTCAAAATAAGTAATGAAAATTTACAATTAGCATTAATAAGATTTAGGGCTTTGATGGAACTTACCAAAGAGATCTTTGAATTGTTGGAAAAGTGTGTCACCTGTGTTGTCATTGATGTCAAGTCCATTGATGTCACAGTGGTCTAGGTGATCTAGTTATGTTGGATAGGTGATCTAGGAGTCTCCAAAGGTGCATTTTTGTGGCTTGAATATCTCAAAGGTGGTATGAAGGTCAAACAAGGTCCATGAGGTGATTGAAATGTGTCAATGAGTCTGGAACATGTCGACATGGTCCAGACATGAAGTGTATGAGTCAAGTCAAGTCTTTCTAGGCCTTGGTCTAATGCAAGTACATGGTGTAAATCAATAAAACATGAGAAATCACTAAAAAAAAATTATTTCAAGTAATTTTTCATCACTATAAGATAGCACCAGAGGTGCATAGAGATACAAAATAGGTTCATGAAACTAAAACAAGTTAGTATGGCGCTTTCTTAAGCTAACCCACAAGCATGAAAGGTATGAAATGTTGACCAAAGGTTTCATGATGAAAACCAAACATAGTGTGAGAATTTACTTATGATACGTGGTTGTTAAAATTCCTCACAAGTAGTTATTGAAGTGTTTTAGGCAATTGTACAGGTTAGCATAGTTCAACTGCTGAGAATCAGAGACCAAAGGGAACCTAGTTGAGATGGGATGGAAAGATAAAGGATGAAACAAAAAAACATATTAATTGGAGGAATTATAGGGATGTGTTCTTAAGGTTTGAGTAAAATTTCAGAATATTAAGATTATTATTTTGCAATTTATGCAAGTATTTCAAAAACTAGGTTTTTCAAAGTATGCAAATTAAGCACTAAACTTCTTAGCAGTCAAGAGAAATTGTAGAACATCCTTCAGATAACTTATAAGAGAAAAAATGGATTAAATTTGGATAAAATTATGGTTCCAAAATTATTTTGGTGATTGGTTAGATTATTTTATAAGTTCTATCCATTTTTGTGTGCATGTTTGTAACCCTCCAAACCCCGGTTTGGACCAGTTTTGGAAAATTGAAGTTGGATAGGTGTCTCTAACTCAAACTATTTTTCTTGGAAACATATTTTAACATGTAGAGGACTCCTGAAGGTACATTTTCATGGAATTTTGAGTTCATGACTCTTGGTGGGCATCACTAGAAAACGTGTATTTTGTGAAGATTTCAGTGTACAGGAGAAACTTGCAAAAGGAACCCCTACTCAAAATTGAGGTGGATGATTTTGGTAATTTTTTATTCAAATTAATGAAGCTACTTTGGTTAGTCATTTGGATAAAATTTAAGTAATAGTTTTATATTTGAGCATACTGGCAAAAGGAGCTTGTTTTGAGAAGCTAGTTAAAGAAGAATGAAGGTAACCATGTTGAATTGCATTTGAATTGATGTTGTTTATTTTATTGATCCATATTTTCATGTGTCATATGATGTTTTTAAGTTATTGGTTCAGTTTGGATAATTCATTTCTTGCTTAAAGGTGATTGAGCCAAAATTGCTCTTTTAGGCCTATTTGAGAAGCATGTCAAAATAGGTATGAAGATGAGACTTTATCCATTTGACCTATGGGTATGAATAATTGAACATGTTTTAAACATAAAATTCGAAGTGTTAATAGGTGATAGGGAGCATCTGAAAATTTCTATGTAAGTGTTTGACCACTTTGTATGGAAGACTAATTTTTTGTGTTTTCAAAACCAACCAGACCAATTGCAGAGATCCAAGATTTTGGAAGCCTTATGCCATGAATTGGGTCAGTATGAGAAGTTGGGTGAGATATTATAATTCATTATATTTCCATTTATAGGTTACTTGTCCTCATGATGAAGATATTTTAGGTATGTATCAGCTCAATTTTTGAAGACCAAATTCAGAGATGCTGAAACCAAGCTAAGAAATTTTTACAAATAGGTGTTTATTGATGAGTTAAGACTTGATTTGGATCTTTTTGGTAAATTTTAATGAAATTATACATCCTAATATTCATTTTTTATATATTATTTGGGTCATGAAGATGAGTGAAAGTGGTCTATTTAGATTATTTTTCAGGAATGTGTTTGTAGAAGCTGATTTAAGTATACATATGAGTCTAAATGAGGGTCTTGACTAATGTGGTGAGTTTATAAGACATACAAGAGAATTATTTGAATTTTTGGGACCATATTACACATGAATAAAAAATATTAATACTTATGGAAAAGTTTGAGAGGTAGAATAAAAATATGAACACATTTTGAGAAGAAGACAATATTTGATTTTAATCAAATCTCAATTTGAATTCAAGACTAGGAAGCTGAAGATTAAAATGGAAAATGAAGTGCAAGAGTCATTCTCAATAATTATTTGTTCTTTAAAAGGATGTTCCACATTTAGTTGTGTATTAATTTTTAAAAAAAAACTCCTTTCTCTTCTTTTGAAGGAAAACCTTTGCTGCAAAGAAAAAACCCCTGGAAGTCTCTTCTAGGTTAGTAGTTGGTTGGAGTCTTCATGAGGAGGATGTGAGTGAAGAAAAAATGGTGAAGTATTTGTTGGATGTAATCTTATTTGAAGAGCTGTAATTGATTTGAATATTTTTATCAAATTTGAATTTCAATAAAGAAGGTTTCTAAGTACATCTTGTGTTCTTGATATGTATGCATTTCTTGATGAACTTTATTTAATTGTGATCCAACATTAATGCATGAAAGTGTATGTTTTATGTTTGAAATAGAAAAGTGAAAATATTTATTACATGACTGATTCACCCCCCTTACCCCTCTCATTCCCTTGTCAATTCTAACAATTGGTATCAAATTAGACCCTTGGAAACATCTTTAACAAGCTAGAGGGAGATCTTTGGTGACAAGGATGGGAGATATTTATCACTTAAAGTGGGGAGTAGATTTATGTAAAGAGAAGTTGGAAAAATTGATTGAATCACAAGAAAATTCTAAATTATGTACAGATTTCAACTCAAGGAATCCCTAGCTGAGAAAGAATAATTGAAGAAAGAGAATGAATAACTGAATAATGAGCTAAGCATCATGACAAGTAAGGTATCATATTTTCAAGAGAGCTCAGAAAAACTGAATAAGATGTTAGGAAAACAAAAGGTATATGGTGATAGAATAGGTCTAGGTTTCATAGAAAATTCATGCAGTATAGAGAAAGATGAAGGTGAATCAAGTCAAGGATAAAATGAAAAAATGCAACCAAGCAAGGGAAATAGTTTAAAGCTTACATCTCATGGAAATATCATCTGTCAGGTAGACAAATGCTTTTAGGCATGTTTCATTTCATGGTAATTGTGACAAGTGTGGTGCTTATGGACACATGGCTAGTATGTGTAATCCTAATGTGGAAAAGAAAGAAGATTATAAATAAGAAACTTAAGAACATAGCTCTTAAGGAGAAGAAGGAAAAGCAAAAAGTCAGACAAAGATATGGAGCTAAATGTGTTATCACTCTCATGAGAAAGGACATCTGCAAAGTATTGCAAAAATGAGTCATCAAACACAAGGTATGTAAGAAAATTTAATGGCTATTGTTATTTTGTGATGAATTTGGACACATGGATTTTGAGTGCAAAGGAAGGAAAGTGAAATGTTTTAGATGCCAAGGTAGGGAACATTGCAAGGTTTCTGTGATGCAAGTCAACTGAAAAAAGAGATTCAAAGACCCAAGCAACAAGCTCAGAAATACAAGAAGGGAGAAGTTAATCAAAATGCTAAAGAGGATTCCAAGAATGTGACTTGAGAAAAAGAAGGGTTCTGCTGTAAAAAATGAAGAGTCAAAAAATAATGAACCACTCAAGAAACCAAGAAAGCGTGAGACCTTCTTAGGTCTCTCATCAAGCTCCTCCATGGTATATAGGTGCCAATGAAGTTTTGAGTGAGGGGGAGATTTCTTTGTCTGTATGAGTCTTTTTCAGGGTGTTGAGGTCATAAAATTTTCATAAGAGATGATGAGACTCATTGGAATAGTGTATACAACATGTATGAGCAAAAATTAGGCTCAGCTTAGTCCCAGGAGTCAAATTTCAAAGTTGCACAAAAGTTGATGTCTAGAGAACTAGCAGTTTAAGAGGTAAATGAGATGGAATACGATATTTCAGGAATATCTGTAGAAAATTAGCTTATGGACCATGTATCAGGGTGATTTCTGAATCTCCAGGCCAAATTTCATCAGATTCTTAGAACGTATGTGGAAGTTATGTTAGTTTTACTAAAATGTGCTTGTTTGAAAATTGAAGTAAAATGTTGCCTGAGATTCTTAGAACTCAAGAAAAAACTATGAGGGATTCTTCAGATAAATAATATAATTAATTTTGATAGTATATTCCAATTATTAGGTAATGCAAAACCTTTATGATCAAATGGATACGTTTCAAGAAAGTTATGAGCATTCGTCTGTGGGTGTTTGATTTCTCTCTAAAGATGCTTCTTGTGTTGAGTGATCAACTTTGAGTCCATCAACTTTAATTCATTAGTAAAAACTAAAAACACTTATCAGAAGCATACTATACCTCATATAGGTCAACATGATGCTCAAAATTCTCTCAAGGTGCATTATGTTGTATAGGTGTGCTCTTTTTGTGCAAGGCTAGGTCTGGGGCAGTCATGCACTTAAGCCTCCATGCTTGAAATTCATTAAAAAAATATTGTGCAATGAAATTTTTAGGGCCACCGAGATGGTTTTATCTTCTACAAGTGAAAAATGATATGCTAAGACTCTCCAAGTGAAATGGTGAGGTGTGAGTTATCTTCAAGAGTAAATATGCCTGAATTGGTTTGTCAAGAAAACGTTAAACAAAACTATGATTGAATGATATAATTTTTTTTTTTGGGTTTCAAGCCTTTGAAGAATCTAAATAGGTCTATCTTTGAATCTCTCCATTCACCCTTTAATATCATGTATCATAATGACATAGATTCTGAGTGATATGTTGGTGTAGAAGAATAAGATGAAGCTTGTAAAGAGCAACCTTGCACAAGGTGAAACATTACTTCAATGTATTGGCAAATTTTATTCAAATTGAGCTCAAAAGATATTGATATAGAATTCATATGATCTTATCAACCTTCAACATGCATTTGAAATGCTTTCCAAGATCACAATACAAGTCAATAAGTTGATTTTCATCATTTTAATAGGGTTCATGCCACTGTACATTGAAACTATTGATTATTGGGTATAGAATGAAAATTTTCAAGGCATTGAATGCACTTTGGAAAGGTGGATGATCCTTCAACAAGGATTCAAAAGGTTTAATTGTTTCTTTTTCACTCAATATTGATCAAGAAATAGTCTTTTTTAATGCTCTCGGGACAGGACTGTGCTGGAATCCTGAACCAGCGTTTTCTAAGGACATTTTTTATTGAATTGAAAGTTTTCACGAACCAAAAATCCTAAAACTTTGTAAAAAAACTCTTGTGAACACCATTCAATTCAACTACAAAAAAATTGAAATTTTTTCATCAAGCATGGAGAGAGCAGTCTCTAGAAGAAAGTTTTAAAATACATGCATAGTATACAGTTGACAAAGTTAATTGTTCTTTATCGAATTCCATGAATACTTTTGAAAATTAAAAGTAAGATCTATTGAATCCTAGTGTTTTTAAGATGGATGTTCATTCAAGGATATGATATGAGTTTTTTCAAACTTATTTTTCTTTTAAGGGACAAGAAGTTCATATTTAAATGCATGTATTAGTGTATTTCAAGATTAAGACATAGGTTGAAGGATTTACTTACAACCCTAGTGAAATTTAAGGAAATATAAATCTTCTTCCATGCTTAGTAAAATATAAAGTTCATGGTATACAAGTATTGCATGCGAATTTAAGACACACAGTTTAAGAAAACAGAAAAATAGTTAGAATGCTAAAGTATTCACTAGAAATGAAATGAAGGTCATTTTCATACTCAAAACAGAATTGGTGAATTTGTAAAGTTTTGAGATGGTGTTATTTGAATTTCTTGATCTTTGATTGAAGCTCGAAAGTATTCTTCTTCACTTACATCTTTTTGAGAATCTTTCAACAGCACTATAAAAAGAGGAAAAGACATTGTTTAGTTTTCTTTCTTGCAAAACAAGTGAAAAGTTGTCTTTTAAGGTTGATAGGGAATATGAAGAATCGAAGGTGAGAAATTGAAAGTATTTTATCTCAAAGAGGTATTCAATTACAATTTAAATGAAGTATCAACAGTATCTTTGTATTTTTTTCTCCACTTTTCAAGGAAAATAATGTCAGTTTTCATGAAGGAGAGTTGAAGAGCTACCCTTTTTTGTATTATATCGTGAGGCTTGAGTCATTACTAAAAAAATAGATTTTTGAGAAGAAAAGTTTTTATGAAGCTTTTGTAATTTTTTGGAAGTGATCTCATGCAATAAGAGAATAAAGAATTTGAAGAGGCATCTTTTGAAAGTGAGTGTTCATATGTAAGAAAAACAAGATGAACATTGAAAGGTGTAATGAGGCTTTGGAATACATAGAAAGGTGAATAAAGTTCAGAAATGACTATGTATATGAAAAAACGAGATAGAAACTTTTAGGATTCAATTCTTCTTAGGATTTGAACAGGAAAATTTCAATAGTTTGAGGTCATGAAAGAGGTCTAAAGGAGAGTCATGAAGTCCACTGTTGAACTCCTAAGATGTTAGGATTGAACAAAGTATTGTATCAAGTACCTCAGAACTACATAAGAATTTTGAGTTGTTTTTGATCAAATGATAGATTAGCTAAGTGGTCTATAACTTACAAACTGAGGCTATAATGAACTCCTACAGGTACTATAATAATTCCTACAGGTACATTGTTCTTGAATATCTACCTATAGAAGATTATGGTACTCTTCTGAGTGTTATGATACAAACATATTGTGTGAGAAAAGTCATCTGGAAGTCTTAATGTTTGTTTCAAGAAAAAATGATGTATGGACTCAATCAGGTGAAAACACAATTTTTGTATGAAGAATTCTTAATAAACTTGTTATTTTATTTTAAGAGAGTAGTTGGTGCATGAAACCCTAGTTGTCATTGTATATGGCTAAATGAGATAGCAGTGTCATGGTACAAAGGTAAAGACCATTGATACATTAAGAAAAGTTGACACCGCGTTGTGATTGACTTGATTTTTATGTGTATGAACAAATTATTTGTGGAATTGAAGATATTAGTTATAACTAAAGAATTGAATCCTTCATAGAAATTGCATACAATTTGTAAAGAGATTACTGTCAGCTAAATGTGTGGTCATTTCTCACGTGTGGAAAATTGGATAAGGATTCATGTCCTAAAATTTTGAGAGCATGCTGAGGTATGCTTAGGTGCATGGTTGGTTAGAAGTTATATGGAATTGAGAAGTATAGTATCCATTCTCTGGCTAAGGAGGTAGAGAGCTATTACAAAGACACTAAGAACAAGAAGGGAGAACCAGTAAGGTAACGACAAAAGGGTGTTACTGAGAAAGTTTAAGAGAGATCAAAAGCATGTATTAGAGATGAAAAATACCATAGTGAGATGAAAGAAGAAACAATAAGGATTCGTAAGTAGAGAGATGCAATCTCAAGTTAAAAAATACAATAAAATAGTGAAAAAGAGCATTGTAAGTTGAGGAATACTGGAACAACTGAGAGTTCAGTTTAGGTCCAAGGAAAAATTGAAATCCTACCTAGTGAGCTTCAAAGCAAGAAACAAAGTGAAGAAAGAAAATTGTGGGATATCAAGCTTGACATAGTCCTGGTAAGTCTATGGAAGAAGTTGGATGTAAAGTAAGTGAAAAGGGATACATACATGTATTAGAAATCTGTTTAGGGATCCATGATACCCTAAATTTCAAGTGATGGTATGAAGCTACATAATGTGCAAGGAAATTGAAGATACATGTAGTTATAATGAGGTCTAATTGATGTTAACAGAAAAATCTAGAGGTTTAACATAATGAGGAGATTTGTTATATAGTGAGGATGAAGTTTTTTTAAAATACAAGCTACAGGTACATGTTTCTATGTTGTCTATTCAAAGTCACAAAGAGATGATATGTGTTCTTAAGTAGTTTCAATTAAGGTACAGTTAAAGAATTGTAAGAAGATTAATTAAAGTGATAGAAGCATTATCTTCAGTTTTTATCTAGGGCATCATGAGAAAGGAGTATAGAGTATGATTATGATTGTGAAATAGATATAAAATTACAAGGTGCAAGTTGACTATGTGATGAAGATATGAATGATCATCAAGGTAAGGTGTGCTTGGTTAAGCCTTCAAGAAAGATAGAGAGGTAGTGCTGGCTATATTTTCATGTATAATGCTATGGAAGGAGGTAATAAGATAATGGAAACTTTATCATGATTTCAAGGAGGCATAATTGAGTGAGAAACAACTACATGAACAATGATGAAGTATTAGTGTATTTATATTACTTGATTTAAAGATCCAATGGACCATCAGATATTGTTAAAGGAGTTAACATGAAGACAATTTAGTCCAAGGATGAACTTCTTGGTCAAGTAAATTGAGGTTTGGTTTTTTTTTCTATTGTGAATTGTCTTTAGTTGTCATTGTTTCATGTCAAGTCCATGCATACCTTTGTCATATATGTCAAAGGGGAAGAAGTGTTAAGAAATATACAACATCCAATTATGTTTACACTCATGGTTGTCATGAATTCTTCTAGGATGGTTTCCATCAATGAAAAAGGGGTAGTTTTTTGGAAAAGTGTGTCATATGTGTTATCATTTATTTCAAGTCTATTGATGTCACACTGGTCTAGGTGATCTAGGTATGTTGGCTAGATGATCTAGGGGTCTCCAAAGGTGCAAATTTTTGGCTTGAGTCACTCACATGTAGTATGAAGGCCAAAAAAGTTCTAAGAGGTGACTGAAACATGTCAATGAGTCTGTAATATTTCCACATGGTCTATTCATGAAGTGTATGAGTTAAGTCAAGTCTTTCTAGGCCTTGGTCTAATGCGAGTACATGGTGTAAATCAAGAAAACACGAGAACTCACTCAAACAGAAGAAATGTAATGAAATTTTTCATCACTATAAGACAGCACCAGAGGTACAAAAAGAGATACAAGAGACAAAACAAGTTCACGAGACTGATACAAGTCAATATAGAACTTTCTTAAGCTAACACACAAGAAAGCAAGGTATGAAATGTTGATCCAAGATGTGATGATGCAAAAAAAATAGGGTGTGAGCATGAAATCATGATATATGGCATGTAAAATTCCTCATAGGTAGTTTTTGAAGAGTTTTAGGTAATTCTACATGTTAACATAGTTCAACTGCTGAGAATAAGAGACCAAAGGGCACATAGATGAGATGAGATGGAAAGATAAAGGATGGAATAGAGAAAAATATCACTTGGAGGTGTTATAGGGATGTGTACTTAAGGTTTGGGTAAAATTTTAGAAATCGAGGATGAGTATTTTGGAAGCTATTTAAGTATTTCCAAAACTGGGTTTTTTAAAGTATGCAAATTAAACACCAATCTTCTTAGTAGTAAAGAAAATTTGTATAACCTCCTTTAGATAATTCATAAGAGAAAAAATGGATTAAATTGGGATAAAATTATGGTTCCAAAGTTTTTTTGGTGATTGGTTAAGTATTTTAGAAGTTGTATCCATTTTTGTGAGCATGTCTGTAACACTCCAAACCCCAGTTTGGACCAGTTTTGGAAAATTGAGTTGGATAGGTGTCCTAACTCAATTTTTTTCTTGAAAAAATGTTTTAACATGTAGCGGATTCCTCAAGGTAAATTTCCATGGAATTTTTAGATCATGTGTCATGGTGGGCACCACTAGAAAACAAGTATTTTGTGAATATTTCAGTGTATATGAGAAACTTGCAAAGGAACCCCTGCTCAAAATTGAGGTTTATTATTTTGGTAATTTTTTATTCAACTTCATAAAGCCAATTTGGTTAATAATTTGGAGAAAAGTGGATTAATAGTTGCATATTTATTCTTGTCCAGAAAAGGAGCTTGTTTTGAGAAGCTAGTGAAGAAGAATAAAGGTAACCATGTTGAATTGATTTCAATTTATGTTTGTTATTGGATTGGTCCATATTTTAATGTTTCATATGAAGTGTGGAAGTTATTTTTTCAGTTTACATAATTCATTTCTTTCTTAAAGGTGATTGAGACAAAATTACTTTTTAAAGCTTATTTGAGAAGCATGTCAAAATGGGTATGAAGGTGAGACTTTGTCCATTTTACCTATGGGTATGAATACTTTAAAATGTTTTAAACATAAAATTTTGAGTGTGATAGGTGATAGGGATCTCTGAAAATTTCTATGGAAGTGTTTGACCACTTTGTATGGAAGACTAGCTTTTGTGTTTTCAAAACCAACAAGACCAGTTGCAGAGATCCAATTTTTTGGAAGTCATATGCAATGAATTGGAGAAATATGAGAAGTGGATGAGATAGTAGAATTCTTGATATTTCCGTTGATAGGTTTCTTTTCTCATGATGAAGAGATTTGAGGTATGTATCAACTCAATGTTTGAAGACCAAACTTAGAGGTGGCAAAACCAGCCAAGAGAGTTTTGAAAATAGGTGTTTATTGATGAGTTAAGCCTTGAGCTAGATATTTATGGTAAATTTTAATGAAATTATAAATCCTAAGATTAATTTTTATATATTATTTCGGTCATGAATATGAGTGAAAGTGGGCTAGTTGGATGGGTTTTTCAGGACTATGTTTGTAGAAGTTGATTTAAGTATAGCTAGGAGTCTAAATCAGTGTATTGGCTAATATGGAGAGTTTATAAGCATAAAATAGAATTATTTGACTCGATGGGACAATATACCATGTGAATAAAAAGTTAGAATACTTATGGAAAAAATTTAGAGATAGAATACAAAAAATGAACTCGTTTTGAGAAGAAGACAAAACCTTATTTTATTCAAATCTCAATTTGAATTCAAGACTAGGAAGCTGAAGAGTCAAATAGAAAATGAATTCAAAGAGTAATTCTCATGAGTGATTTTTTATTTAAAATTGTGTTCCACATTTAGTTGTATTGAATTTTTTAAAACCCCTTTCTCTTTTTTTGAATAAAACCTTTGTTGCAAAGTAAAAACCCTTGGAAGTCTCTTCTAGGTTAGTAGTTGGTTGGAGTCTTATGAGGAGGATGCAAGTGAAGCAAAAATGAAGTCTCTATTGGTTGTTTTATGATTTGAAGAGTTGTAATTTTATTTTAATATTTGTAATAAAATTTTAATTACAATAGAGAATGTTTTTGAGTACATCTTGTGTTTTTGATATGTATGCATTTCTTGATGAACGTTATTTAATTGTGATCCAACATTAATCCATGAAAGTGTATGTTTGATGTTTTGAAAAATAAAAGTGAAAAGATTTATTACAGAACTGATTCACCCCCGCTCTCACTACCTTGTCAATTCAAACATGAATCTCCTAAATAGGAGGAAATACAGTATCTCTTACCATCCTTCACCAAGTGCAACTAGTTGGATCTCCTCACGAAGATAACATCCCTGATACAAAAATATGGGCTACCAAATATTACACAACACACATCAAGTGGAAAAGCATACTTCATCAATATATTTTTTATCAATACCAAAATTGATCTTACATTTCTTAGTAACCTTGATGTCAACACATTTATTTACCGAACCTAAAGAATACAAACTTGGGTGAATGTAAGTTTCCAACTTTTATCATGTCCACTAACTCTTTACTAATAAAATTAGCTTGAGAAAATGTATGAAAAAGACCATCCACTTTAGTCTTCTTCACTTGAATTTCTAAATGAAATCTATCTTCGTTAGTACATTTTCCTGAAAAACATTGTTACTACCCAAACATAACTCTCGATGGATGGAGGCACAAAAAAATGTCTCATCCATGAATTTTCTACAAAACACTTCCTCTCTCTGGAGGAAATCCATGGCATTCTTATTTTTATTGTTTTTCAAGGGATGCAATTCTGGGTGGAGCTTCCAACATTTTTCTTAGGAATGAGTGTCAACATCATAATTCCCACAATAAACATTAGTATCCTTTTTAGAAATAGAATTAGCATTTTTCTTGCCCATTCCTTTTATTTTATCCTTCTGCTTGGTGTTACCTTGTTTGTTTGAACCATGATGAGATGTAGATGAACTCTTTTTCTTGTCCATCTCTAAGTAGTGAGCTTGCGTACATACCTCATCTATGTCCAATGGCTTGGCTAAGAGAACTGGTCTCCTCAAGTGGCTATAGATTCCACCAATTTACTTCATCAAAAGGTCTCAATCTGCTACATCTTTTCCCATTTGAATAGATTTATTCCAGAACTCACTGGTATACTCTACACATTCTGGCCTTATTTCTACCTAAGATAGTGCTAGTACATGGACCTCTCTTCCTATAACAAATAGGATCAAATTTCTTCTAGACTATTTTCTTAAAACCATCCCACTTAGAAATTGGAGGAATCTTTTTAATAACTAAAGAATGAACATAAATTTAAAACCAAGTTAAAGCGTGATTGGTTAATTTTAACCAAACAAAGAAAATCTTTTGAATTTCATTAATTTGATGCAAACTGAAATATACCTCTAGTTGATCTAGCCAGTGGTCCAGCTTCTTAGCATTCACATCTCTATCATAAGGTTGAATTTCTATCTTGGCCTCTTGTTTGAAAGGTGGAGGTGTGGGAATGGCACAAGGCTATTTTTCTTCATACTCATGAGCATTTTCTTCATGACATTCTTATGTCTTGTTTGGAACACAAATTTTCTCCATGAGTAATCCCATGATGGAATCCAATTTCTTGATGGACAAGGAAATACTACCCACATCCTTTGATAGACTTGCCACATTTTCCACCAACTTATAAAAAATTTCTTCTATGATATCGTCTATATATTCTCTACGAGGAATCTCTCGAATTCCTTACTTCCACTTCCTTGTATAAATATGTTATTCAAAAGGAAAAAGGATACCTTCACCAAATTTTTTTCCATTTCAGGTAATGGGAATATAACTACAATCTCAACACAAGTTAACCACATAAAAACTGAAATCTCAACTGCTTTGATGTTGGGGTTAGTACACCGATTGTACAAAAAATATATCAGATCTAAGAATATATGCAAATAAAAGAGGATATCATACCAAAAGAAATATACAAATCAAGAGACATAAATCGACACCAAATTTAATGTGGTTCACCTAGTGTGGGCGACGTCCACCAAGAAACAAGCCAATCTATTATACAAAGATTTGAAAAGATATACAATGAAGATTTACAATCTTCCACACCTCTCAGATGTTTGGTACTTTCTTTCCTCAAGCTTTTGCTTCATCACCAAGAATTTTCTCTCTCACCAACCTTTTTAAGTTCTTTATAATTCTTGTTAATCATTCTTACTTCTTACTTATAAACCCTAGCTTTTATGCTTATTATTCATTTATAGACTTAGGGAACTTAGTCATGTAATTACAATCAATAGAAATACTTTAATGCTAAAAAAATCTAATTACGTGGAGAGGTAATTAAAACATCCTCGCACAGGTAACCGATGCCAATTCCTTTCCTGACCGATGTTGGTCCTGGGTTACCAATGTCAATTCCCCCTTGACCCATGACGGTTACTGTATTTTCCAGCAAGTTTCCATTGCATGTTAAACTGAAGTAATTGAGCTCCACAACTCAATAATCTCACACTTGGAGTTTAATTATGCACCATACCTGTATAAAATCATTCATGGATCCTTCCTAAGCTTTGTTTCTTCCTCTTCAAGTCTCAAACTTGAATACTAACAAAAGTGGAGTGTAGCTCAAAATTATCCTTTACTAATGGCTTCGTCAGCATATCCGTAGGGTTCTTTCTCGTATGAATCTTTTCCAGATTCAAATGTCCATCCTCCAATACCTATTGTATGAAGTGATACATCAATTAAATGTGTTTTTTTCTCGAATGAAATGCTGAGTTCTTTGCCAAATGAATTGCACTCTGACTGTCATTGAACAATTTACAATCACCTTTCTCCTTTCCCAACTCTTCCATGAACCTACTCATCCATATCATCTCTTTGCTAGCCTTTGTAGCTACAACATACTTTTCCTCTATAGTATATAAAGCCACAACCTTCTGCATTCTTGAAATCTAACTAACTATCGTCCCACCTACAGTGAAAATATATCAAGTAGTGCTCCTTCTACCATCTAGATCTCTAGCCATATCGGCATCAACATAGCAACATAATGAAATATATGAACCTCCATAGCATAATTGCATGCTAGATGTCCCTTTCAAATACCTGAGTATCCATTGGACTATTTTCCAATGCTCTTTACCTAGATTGGCCATATATCTACTCACCACTCCCACTACCTACACAATGTCTGGTCTAGTACAAACCATAACATACATGATACTCCCAACTGTTGAAGCATATGACACTCGTGTCATGTATTTGACCTCCTCATGTGATGATGGATATTGATCTTTACTCAATTTGAAGTGTCCAGCCATAGGTGTGCTAACAGGTTTAACATGTTGCATGTTGAACCTTTCTAACACCTTATTGATATAAGCCTCCTGAGATAAATACAATTTCATGTTTTTCCTGTCTCTGTGTATTTACATGCCAAGGATTCTTTTTTCAGCTCCTAAATCCTTCATAGTAAATGTGTGAGCTAGATTTTTCTCAAGCTCACCAATGTCTTGCATACTAGATCCTGCAATAAGCATATCATCAACATACAGTAACAAAATAATATAGCTCCCATTTTCAAGCCTCTTGAAATAAACATAATGGTCAGATTCACATCTCAAGTAACCATGCTCATGCATAAAACTATCAAACCTATTATACCATTTCCTTGGAACTTGCTTGAGCCCATAAAGACTCCTCTTTAACTTGCACACTAATTTGTCCTTACCCTTGATTTCATACCCAAGCGGGTGCTGCATATAAACTTTTTCATCCAAATCACCATGAAGAAAAGTTGTCTTAGCATCTAGTTTCTCTAAATACAAATATTCTATTGAAACTAAGCTCAATATAGTACAAATAGAAGTCATCTTAACAACAGGATAAAATATTTCATCAAAGTCAATACCTAATTTTTATGCAAATTCCTTTACTACAAGCATTGCCTTCTATCTTTTCTGTTCACCCTCTTCTTCCTTGATCCTGTAAACTCACTTGTTCTACAATGTTCTCTTACCTACTGGCAACTTAACCAAATCCCAAGTCTGGCTCTGTTCTATGGATTCCATCTCCTCATCCATGTCATGCTCTCACTGGACGTGAGTCTTATCCTACATTACTTATTCAAAGCTCTCTGGTTCACCATTATCAGTCAATAATAAATAAAATAGAAAAGGTGTAAATATTTATGGAGGTTTAATTACCTATTTTGACCTTCTCACAAGAGTTTGGGGTACCGAAGGTTCAATCTGGAACTCCTGGACATTCCTATCTAAATCTGACAGTGACCAATGCTGGTCACCTCTAACTGATGTCAGTTCTGCTAACTAATGTCAGTTTAGATCTTCTATAACTGATACCAGTTCTTATGACTGGTGTCAGTTAGGGGTCTACCGACACCAGTTATTGTGTAACCCTGTCGGTAATTCTTTCGAATCCAAGAGTTCTTTTTCATTCAAAAACTTCTTAACTGGTTCATCCTTGGGTACAAAAATTTAATCCCTGTACATTCTCTTTTCATTCCATTCAACATCATGACTCCTAATAATTTTAGAATTCTCTAAATCCCAAAAATAGAAACCAAAATCACCAGATCCATAACTAATGAAAGTGCATCTCGTGGATTTTTCATCCAATTTTTTTCTATTTTCCTTATCAACACACACAAAAGCTTCTGAACCAAAAAATTTAAGAAAAGAAAGATCTACCTCTTTTCTGGTCCAAGATTCCTCTGGTATTCCTCCATCTAGTGAACTTGAAGGCCCATGGTTAATCAAATAAACTGTTTTATCCACTACTTCTACCCAAAAATGCAAGGGAAATCCAGAATGTATCTTCATACTTCTAGCACGCTCCATGATTGTCATGTTCATTCTTTCTACAACACCATTCTCGTGTGGTGTTCTTGGAACCGTTCTTTCTCTACATATTCCATTCACTGAACAATAATCATTAAAATCCTTGTTACAGTATTCACCACCATTTTCAGATCTAACACACTTTAACTTAGAATTTGATTCATTCTCAAAAAAGGCTTTCCGTCTTTTAAAAGTCTCAAAAACATCATATTTATGTTTAATACAATAAACTCATACCTTTATTGTAGCATCATTAATGAAAGTGACATAACCTTCGGATCTTCCATGAGAAGCTACTTGGGCTGGTCCCCACACATTTGAGTGTACAAGCTCCAATTTTTACCTTCTTAGTTGCCCCAACTTTGAGAAATCTCACTCTTTTTTACTTTCCAAAGACACAATGCTCACAGAAATCAAGATCTAAATATTTCAAATCTGATAAGTTACCCTTAGCCTTTAAGATCTTCATTCCTTTTTGGCTCATATGACCCAACCGATCATGCCACATGCATGCATCTGAATGTGAAGTAGATGATACAGAAAAAGAATTAGTAACACAAGTAGATAAATATAATGTTCCTTCTTTCTTGCCTCTTGCCACAACAAAAGCACCCTTGGTGACTTTCCGAAATGTCTGTTGTGAATGTGATCATGCAACCAGATTCACCTAGTTTCCCTATAGAAATAAGATTCCTCTTGAGGCTTGGCACATGCCTCACATCTTTCAATACCCATGTATTTCCATTCTGTAAAATTTTAGATGAACTTCCCCTTTGCCAGTAATACTGCAATGTTCATCCTCACCCAAATAAACATGCCCAAAATTTTCCTTGGACATAATTTCTTGAAATAACCCTTATTAGGAGTCGCATGGAAAGAAGCTCCTGAATCTAAAACCCGTGATTCATATTCTATTATCCAAATAAAGAATAAGAGCATCTTGTATTACCTCTGATATAGCAATATTTTCCTCTTTACCGTTGTCTGGGTGTTGGTTCTCTTTATCCTTTGAGCAACAATATTTTTTTGCATGTCCTTTCTTTCCACAATTCCAACAATTAATTCCCTTACCTCTTGATTTAGATCTATGTCATTCCATTGACTTTGATTTCTCATTACTTCTTACTCTTGGATCTCTCCTTCTTCCTACCTTTGCTTTCTACATTCAAAGTATTCCCAGATGATGATTCCTCTGTACACTCTTCCTGTAAATTTTTTCATTCAAGATTATACTAACCACATCATCAAACTTCAAAATATTATTAGCAAATGTTGTATTACTAACAACCATTACCAAGTTATCCCAACTATTAGGCAAATAACATAAGAATAAGAGTGCTTTTCACTTCATCATCAAATGGTTTTGTAACTGATTTCAACTGATTTACAATAGACCGGAAATCATTCAAATGACTAGATATAGATCCAGCTTCATGCATCTTATAACTAAATAGTTTCTTCATTAAATAAACTTTATTTGAAGCACTAGGTTTTTCATATAAATTAGCAAGATATTTTATTAACTCTACCGTAGAATGTTGCTTCTGTAATATTGGAAGCCACAAATGTTGTCAGACTCAATTTTATAGATCCCAAAGTCTTTCTATCAAGAATCTTCCATTCTTCATCAGTCATCTTCGTAGGTCTAGAATTTTCATCCAATGGTAAGTAAAAATCTCTTTGATACAGATAATCTTCAATCTGCATCTTCCATAATTGATACTTTTCAGTCGTCAAACTTCTCAACCTTGTATTTGTTTTCTTTTTCCATTGTTGTAGCTCCCACTCAATCAAAAGAAAACCCTTTTGTGAGTAAATCCGTCAACACATAAAACCCTCGAACAAAGCTCTGATACTAATTGTGGGGGTTAGCACACCAGTTGTACAGATAATATATCATATTTAAGCATACATGCAAATAAAATTGGATATTCTACCAGAAGAAATATACAAAACAAGAGGATATAAATCAACACCATATTTAACGTGGTTCACTCAGTGTGGGCTACATCCACCAAGAAACAAGCCAATCTATTATCCAAAGCTTTCCAAAATATATAAAATGAAGATTTACAATCTTCCACACCTCTCACGATGTACAATACCTTCTTTCTCGCAAGCTTCTCCTTCTTCTCCAAGAATTCTTTCTCTCACCAACCTTTACAAGTTCTTAATAATTAACTGTTAATCATTCTTACTCCTTACTTCTAAACCCTATCTTTCATGCTTATATAGGCATATACAAACTTAGGGCACTCAACCATGCAATTACAATCAATAGATCTACTTTAATACTAAATTAGATCTAATTCCTGTGAGTTAAATAAAACATCCTCACACATAGGTAACCGACGTCAGTTATCCCTAACCGATGTCAGTTCCTTACTTGCATGACTGATGCCAGTCATAGGATGACCGATGTCGGGTTCCCTTCATAACTGATGTTGGTCACTATGTTTTCCAGCAAGTTTCCATAAAGCATGCTAAACTAAAGTAATTGAGCTCCACATCTCAACATTTGATACCAATCGAATTTATAAATTACATAAACTCTATTGATAATATATATCATTTGTAGCTTCCGAAAAACAACCACAAGATGTACTACATTTATTCGAAATCGCACGATGATGGTGCAATGGAAATGTTGATACTAGGAGAGGAGGGAAAGATGGTGATAATTTTAATAGGAGTGAGAAGGAGATAAGAGTTGGGGTGGATGGAAAGGTAAATGCGGGAAAAATTCCAGAAGGGGAGAGACATTTGCTTACAAAATCACTATGTAAATCTCCTATACATGAAGAAAGCGTGAATACCAATAGTTGAAAGCAGTCAAGGTATGATTGAAGAAATGGAAGGAATTGACCACTTCGCTAGTTAAAAACTTCTCAATAATTGGAAAAAACTGGAATGATCAATGTGCATAACGTGTAAAACTAGAAATATATTCAAACTTCTCCTCTTAGTTCATACAAATAAAAAACTATCTGTTGAACACATAATTGTTTATTGTCGATTAAGTTCTACAACCTTATATGTAATAGAAACACTACTCAGAAGACACATATGTATGTAAGGTTACAAGGGCATCAATTGGGATTTTCATGAACTTAGTTTACAACTGTTGAAATCACAAAAATCGTTCAAGCATCTGAAAAAGAGGAGAAGAGGTGTTGGTGACTAAGCATTGTTGGATTGAATGTAAGCCATCTCGGTAGTCTATGTAACTACCATTTTACACATAATGTCCAAGACTCATTACCTATAGCATAACTGGAATGAGAAGGAAGGAAAATACAACTAAGAATTTGAGGCTATAAACATAACTTTGGATACCACTAAACTTAATATGAAGCCCTCTAGTATTTACCCCCAGCCTGACATAACCATCTCATGAAGAAAGAATAAGATGAGAAACTATAGATCATGTACAAAATATAGAGAATACATAGAATTGGGAATTTCCAAATCCCTTTTTGGATCATTATGTTTATGTGCTTTTCCATCAGCATTGTACTTGGTCTTGTAGACCCACTTCACTTCTATCACGTCATTTCCTTTAGAAAGATCCACCAATTCTCACGTTTGATTTTTCTCTATGGATTCTATCTCATAATACATGGATTGAGCCAAAACTTCATTTTTAATAGCCTATTCAGAGTATTTTGGATCTGGATCTTGAGAAAACAATTCAAAAACTGAAAAAGAGTTAGTTGTATCAAAATCATAAATCTCAATAAGACTCCTTATTTTCCATTGCAAAGGGCTATCAGACGATGGATTGTTTTGTACTAAAGGAGTTACTTCTAGTGTTCCTTTTAGTTTCTCTTGCATGGTTGAAGTTGCATGAAATATAGGAGACCGCCTAGATGTGGATGGAGGTGTAGCTTGTGCTACAACTTGTGGGAATTTCCAAGATTCATAGAAGATATGCAATACCATGTTGTTCTATAGTTTTCATCTTCCATATCATCATTAGGAATAGTTGTTACTATGATAAATATTCTCTCAATACTTCCAATCCCATGCCTCATTTTAAACAAACTATACATCTCTGCTGATTTATGGCAATTCTAGTGATTGGATTAACAAACTTGTAACATTTCACATTCTCTGATTATCCAACAAATATACATTTTTCTCCTTCTTTTCTAACTTCTTCCTTAGCTCATTAGGCACATGTCCATATGCCAAATAACCAAATATTCTAAAACGAGAAACATTGTGTTTTTCTATGAGTCCAAGATTGTTGAGAAACCATATTTCTAACAATTTGTGTTGGACACATGTTTAAAATGTAAACAATAGTTATTACTGCTTCTGGCCAATAATCATTTGAAAGATGATATTCCTTCATCATAATTCTCCCCATTTCCATTATTGTTATATTTTTCCTCTCCATCACACATTTCTACTGTGGTGTATACTTGGTAGTAAACTATTTGTGGATACCATGATATTTGTATAAATTTATTAAAACATTGGAACCATACTCACCTCCTCTGTCTGTCCTCAGAAATTTTATGTAGTATCTAATTTTATTTTCCATTGAGGCCTTGAATTGCTAAAATATACCATAATCATCTTATTTGTGTCTCTAAAATTATACCCATGTATTCCTTGCAAGGAAAATTTTAGTGGTGCATTTTCTTAAACTCGTGAATATTAGGGGTTTTGGAAATTGGAAATAGAGAATTTTTCTTCAGTCTTTGCCGCCCAATTCACCTAAAATTTCAGCCAACATGAAATTTGTATGGGTCAATTCACCTAGTATTTACACTAAAAATTAACTTATGCATGTATTTTGTAAACATTTTGAATCAAACTAAACTCATATTCATGGAGGTATTATATATATTATCGAGGTATAATACATATACATCGACTGTCCAAGCTATCAACAAAAAGACATGTGTCTCCTTTTTTGGAACATAGAAGACCATCCAACCATGTTTTCATACACCTCCCCCAACACACTTTCATCTGTTATGTTGTCCAATACAATATCGTCTAATGTTAAGTTGATAGGCATCCACCCAACCATCTAATATTTCCTTGTTAGATGTCTAATTAACTCATATGCAACAAAATTTTCTAAACCCCAAATACTTGTGGCATATTGAATCTCCTTTGCCACGATTTTTTTGGATATTTTCCATTTTTCTGAAAGTCAATTTTAGAGATTCGCCTAAATATTAGAAGTTTTTTTAGGTGGGGTCTTAAAATTAACCCTGGTTCCTTGTATGATCACCAATGAATGTCATAAAATATGAGTAACCTCTAATAGAAGTTTTTTTCATAGGTCCACATAAATCTGAGTGAAAAATTTTGTGTGTTGCACTTACTCTTGTTGTTTTCCCAACCGGGAAGGAATCTCTATGTTGCTTCCCCAAAATACAATCTTCACAAAATCTCTTTGGTTGTTGAATGAATGAAAAATCTTTTACCATATTTCTCTTTTCTAATAAATTCAAAATACTAAAATTTAAATGAAAAAACCTAATATTCCATAGCCTTGATTCATCTTTCATAACTAACTGAAAAGATGATTCAATTTCTTTAGTTCTAGACTGATATGTAGTATAAGCTCTAGATGTAGACAAAGTGATGTGCCAAAATTAGCAGGAACTTGACAAGGTCATAACTTGAGATCTGGGTGTCTGTTTGAGTCTGTTTCTTTTTAAACCACATGTTTTGATGAGATGAATGCACCAACAACCAGCCCTACTAATTGGGGAAATTTTTGGCACATTTTCTAGCCCTAAATCTGCTATCTTGAGGCCAAAATTAAGATTTAAGTTGTAGTTTGGTTTTTTTCTATTTTTGAGCATTAGTTAATTTTAGTCTATTAGTTTCATTATGAGTTATAAAATTGGAAATTCCTCTAATTTAGGAATTTAGAAGATGCTTGGAAATTTTTGTGCCCATACGAATAAGCATGCGAACTTACCAAGAATAGCAGGTTTTAGTAGACTGCTAAAAATAGTAAATTCTGCCACCTAGAGTAGATTTAGTCAAGTTAGAGTTTTCTTGGCAACTCAAGTTGGGATTTTTTTTCCTATTTAGGAAACATTGTAATTCGTTATTCGATAACAAATAAGGAGATCTTTTTTCGTTTGGAGTTCATATTATTTGTAGTATATCAAGTTTGTTGAGAATTTGTCTACATTATCTGGTATCAAAGCAAGTTTGAGTCTTTAAAAAAAAATGATAGGAAGAGGAAGAGGAAGAGGAGGCAGTATTTCCCAAATGAATAGAAATATGCAAGATCTACAGAGGCAAGTTGTTGCGCTTGCTGCAATGATGACCCATAGAGAAAATCAAGGATGAGATGACACAGATGAAGAAGAAGTTTGTGAAGAGGAGGAAATGGAAGCACCACCATTAGCTTTTCAAGAAAGGATGCTTTGAGCATTAGAAGGAAAGAATAATGGGATAATATTTGATGTTTTAGAGTATGGTGGTAGTCTAAAACTAGAGGAGTTGATAGACTGGTTGAATAGCATGGGGAATTTTTTTGAGTGGAAGGCTATGTCAGAAGGAAATCTGGTAAAATTTGCATGCATGAAATTGAAAGGTCACGCTATGTTATGGTGGGATCAACTATAGAAAGAACGATCAAGAAAGGGGAAAGAAATAATTAGGACGTGGAGTAAGATGGAGAAGAAGCTGAAAGATAAATTTCTCCCTGTGGATTATGCACAAACCCTTTACATGAGGTTTCAGAATCTCAGATAGAACTTACAAACAGTGCAAGAATACATAGATGAGTTCTAAAAGTTTTCCATTCATGTAGATCATGAAGAAACTAAGGAAAAAATGGCCGCAAGGTATGTAAATGGATTAAAATTTTCTATTCAAGAGGAGATAAGTATGCATAGGATTAAGAGCATGGAGGATGCCTATCAATCAGCCTTAAAGGCTAAGGAAAAACAAAATTTTCAAAGGTTTAGGAGATCACCTTGAATGAATAGAGGGACTCATCTTCCTTTCAGGGAAAAATTTGTTTCAGCCAAGGTAGGGGAGAATCATCTTATGGATTGGAAAAGCAAGAGGATACGAGACAATATTTCTAGAATCAACAAAGAGGTAGAGGATTTTCTAGGGGCAAAGGATATGCTGGTGATACAGGATGGGAGGCTCCACGAAGACCATTTGTTTGTTACATATGTGGTGAAGAAGGGCATCAAGCTTTTGAATGTCTGCATTCTTATACACATGACAAGTGGCAAGGAGATGCTCTAAGAGTAAATATTGTTGAAGATGAACAAGTAGAAGATGAACAGAACCTAAAAATTCCACTAGATGTTGGAGAAAATTTGAGGATCAAGAGGATGATGATTGCTGCAAGAAATGATATCAAGGGGGATGCATGGTTGCGTACAAATATTTTCAGAACAAGATGAAATTTATGAGGAAAGGTATGTAATGTTATTATTGATGGTGGTAGTGAGAACGTGGTTTCAAATGAGATGGTCGAGAAATTGGGTCTGCATTGTGAGAAGAATCCTAACCCTTATCGTATTGCATGGTTTAAGAAGGGTAATGAAGTTACTATTGATAAGAGGTATTTAATAATATTTTCTATTGGGAACAATTATAAGGATGAGATTTGGTGTGAAGTTATTCCTATGGATGCATCTCATATGCTTCTAGGAAGACCATGGCAGTTTGATGGAAAAGTTATTCATGATGGGGGAAAGAATACTTATACTTTCTGGAAGGATGACACAAACATAGTTTTGCTACCTCTTAAGGAAGAGGGGAAGGCTAAAAATACACTTTCTGCAACAGAATTTTTGAAGGAGGCAAAGGCAACCGGTTTTTGCTATGCACTAGTCGCAAATAAGGATGAACTTGCAAGTGCCCAAATACCAGTAGAAACAGTAAAATTAATAGAAGAATTTTCAGATGTTATTCTTGATGAGATACAAGACAAATTACCACCCAAAAGAGATATTTAACACCATACTGATTTGATTTGAGGGTCTTCACTCCCAAATCAAGTGGCTTATAAGATGAGCCTGACATTGCATGTAGAGTTGAATAGGCAAGTGGCAGAGCTCGTGAGAAAGGGGGTCGTAAGGGAGAGCATGAGTCCATGTACAACCCTAGATTTATTAACACCAAATAAGGATGGAACATGGAGAATATGCATGGATAATAGATTAATCAATAAAATTACAATCAATTATAGGTTCACAATACCTCACCTTGATGATATGATGGATGTTCTTGTTATATCTAGGTATTTTACCAAGATTGATCTTCGAAGTGGTTACCATCAAATTCGGATCAGAGAAGGAGACGAGTGGAAAATAGCATTCAAGATAGGAAATGGATTATATGAGTGGTTTGTGATGTCATTCAAGTTATCCAATGCACCTAGTACATTTATGAGACTGGTGAACACCGTGTTACAGGAGTATAATGATAAGTTTTTTGTGGTTTATTTTGATGATATCTTGATCTTTAGTAAAACTAAAGAAGAACATTTGAGGCATCTAAGGGTGGTATTTGAAGTGTTAAGGAAAGAGAAACTCTATGCAAATATGAAGAAGTGCACATTTATGCAAGAGAGTTTGGTATTCTTGGGCTTTATTATTGTAGCAGATGGGGTATAGATAGACTCCAAAAAGATAAAGGTAATTATTGAATGGCCTAGTCCATGGAGTATAACAGAGGTAAGAAAATTTCATGGTCTAGAAACATTTTTACAAAAAAATTATTAAAAATTTTGGCAGTATTGTAGCACCTATAACAAATTGCACAAAAGGAAGGGAGTTTTTGTGGACAAAGGAAGATAAGGATAGTTTTTAGTTCTTGAATAAAAAGGTGACATAGGCACTCATTTTGGCACTACCATATTTTGATAAAGTGTTTGAGGTTGATTGTGATGCCTCACATGTGGGTATTGGTGCTGTTTTAAGTCAAGGTGGAAAGCCCGTAGCTTTCTTTAGTGAGAAATTGAATGAGGTAAGAAATAACTACTATACTTATGATGTGGAATTTTATGAAATTGTACAAGCATTGTGGCATTATAGGCATTACTTAGTGCCTAAGGAGTTTGTTTTATTTACAGACCACATAGCCCTGAAGTATGTGAATACCCAAAAGAAGTTGAATAGCAGGCATGCAAAGTGGGTATCATTTTTGCAGGGTTATACTTTTTCTCTAAAACATAAATTAGGAAAATAGAATCAAGTTATAGATGCATTGAGTAGGCGTGTGACTTTGTGTACCACTATTGAAAATGAGGTGGTGGATTTTTAAGCGATAATGGGTTTGTATTCTTCTGATTCTAATTTCAAGGATATTGTGTAAAGTTTAATTCATCCATTATTAGATAATGTAGGAGATGTACATGATGAATACATTTTATAGGATGGATACCTATTCAAGGGATGCCAATTATGTATTCCGGTTGAGTTTGTGAGAGAGAATCTAGTGACAGAGTTGCATAGCGGAGGATTAGTTGGGAATTTTGGTAAAGATAAGGTGATAGCCTTGGTAGTAAAGAAATGATATTGGCCAAAGTTGAAAAGAGATGTGGTGAGATATGTGGAGAGGTGTTGAATTTACCAAGTCTTGAAAGGCCACGTACAGAATAAAAGGTTGTATATGTCGTTGCCTGTTCCTAAAGGGTCGTGGACAGATGTAAGTATGGATTTTGTTTTGGGGTTACTAAAAAAAAATGAGGTAATGACTCAATTTTTGTGGTTGTTGATAGGTTTTCTAATATGGTTCATTTTATTTCCTACAAGAAAACAAGTGACGCGACATGCATAGGATATTTGTTTTTCACATAAGTTGTTTGTTTTTGCATGGTGTTCCAAAAACCATTACTTCAGATAGGGACACAAGGTTCTTAAGTCACTTCTGGCGGACTTTATGGAAGAAATTGGGAACTCAACTACAGTGTAGGAGTGCCTATTATCCTCAGACTGATGGGAAAATAGATGTGGTAAATCAGAGTTTTGGAAACTTGTTAAGGTGCATCGTTGGGGAAAAGACGAAACAATGGGACTTAGCATTACCAGAAGCTGATTTTACAAATAACAGTTCCATAAATAGATCCATAAGAAAGTATCCATTTTCAATTGTGTATGGGAGTAATACAAATGGGGTGTTACATTTGGTACAACTACCAATTGATAGAAGAGTTAGTGATGATGTAGAAGCATTTGTTGAACATATACAACAATTGTAGGAAGAAGTGTGGAAGAAGCTACAGAATAGTAACGATAAGTATAAGGAAATAAAAGCTGTGCACAGAAGGAGAAAGGTATTTACAGTTGGTGAGTTGGTTATGGTATATCTATAGAAGGAAAGGTTTCCAAAAGGAACCTATAACAAGCTAAAGTACAAGAAGATTGATCAGTGCAAAATCGTGAAAAAAATGATAATGCTTATGAGGTAGAATTGCCATGGAATTTTGATATTTCTATAGTGTTTAATGTTTCAAATTTGTATTCTTTTCTTGGGGATGGTGTAGAAGGGGATGCTATTTATGAAGTAGTATATTGGATGGGTAGTAGGTTTTGGTGAAGCAGAAAGAAGAAGTGGATAAGATTCTAGGAAAACAGTGGACACGTGACATGGGAAATACAACAAATATTTGGTACATTGGAAAGGATTGGAACAAAGAGGATGATACTTGGGTCACAAAGTGGGAGATTTAGAAGTTGGATGTAGATAAATGGAAGTAGTTTGAAGAAGACAACTTGCAGGAGCTGCGTTTTTTTTAAGCATGGGAGAATGATGTGCCAAAAGTAGCAGGAACTTGACAAGGTCATAACTTGAGCTCCAGGTGTCCGTTTGAGTCTTTGTTTTTATAAAACCACATGTTTCAATGAGATGAACACACCATAATCTAGAACTACCAATTGGGGAAAGTTTTGGCACATTTTTAGGCCCTAAATCTGCCATGTTGAGGCTGAAAATTAGGATTTAAGTTGTAGTTTGGTTTTTTCCTATTTTTGGGCATTAGTTAATTCTTGTCTATTAGTTGCATTATGATTTAGAAAGTTGGAAATTCCTCTAATTTAGGAATGTAGAATATGCGTGGAGATTTTTGTGCCTATACGAATAAGCATGTGAACTTACTAAGAATAACAGGTTCTAGGAAATTGATAAAAATAGTAAATTCCGCCACCTAGAGTAAAGTTAGTCAAGTTAGTTAGAGTTTTCTTGGCAACTCGGATTGGGAGTTTTTTTCCTATTTAGGAAACATTGTAACTCATTATTCGATAACAAAGAAGGAGATCTATTTTCTTTTGGAGATCATATTATTTGTAGTATATAAAGTTTGTTTAGAATTTGGCTACATTTCAGAGCTCCGGACTTGGCTGGTCTAATCTTGAAAGGAAGAAATCTCTTGTTTGTCATATTCACTTTAGAAAACAGCTGAATACTTGGAGTTTTATCCATGATTACACATTTATTGTATTCAGTGTAAAATTTGTATCCCTTTTTTACCAATTGACCAATGCTCCTAATATTGTGCTTTAAACCTGCAAAATAATAAACATCATACAAAATATTTTTCTCCCCCTTTTTAGTTAGAATGTTGATTGTTCCTTTATCTTTTATAGACACTATATTATTGTTCTCAATGGTAACATCTGCATTTACTGACTCATCCAAATTAGAAAATAAATCTAATTTACCTAACATGTTATTACTGTAACCAGAATCCAAATACCATACATCAAAAGGACTCTTTTGTGATAAATTACATTCAATAAGTGATAAAGAAGGTATTGGTTCAACAATATTTGTGCATGCAATAAACATGGAGCTTGGAGTAGAGATCCCAACCTGATTTTGATTCTTCCTATTATTATCATACTAGTTTTCTTGCAATCATAAGCATAGTGCCCATATCTCTTATAATAGTGACAAGTTGCACATGCGACTTATCCTGTCTCTGACTAGAAAACTGATTATGATTGTGCTATTGACTATTTTCTCTTCTACTTGAGTTTGATGGACCGTTGTTGTGTCCTCTAGATAAACTTTATCCTTTGCCTCTAGGTTTGAACCATGCTCTTCCTCTTCCACACATTTGTGATTCTTGTGACGAAAAATCTTGATCTACAACTGCATGTGATCTCTTCAACCCTTGTTCATGATTTATTAGTTCTACATGCAACTAATCAAATGTAAACTGAATTATATCCTTAGTTTCTTCAATAGAAACAACCAAAGGATCAAATTTTGAAGGAAAAATTCTAAACAACCTTTCAATAGACCTTCTAGATTCAATAGTTTCACCATGGGATTTAATTTGATTGACTAGGCCAACTAAAAAAGTAAAGAATGACTTGACGGAATCTAAATATTTTATTGACATATTTTCAAAATCTCTTCAAAGTAATTGTAGCTTGGTGGTTTTTACTTTCTCCTTTCCTTGATACACACCTTGGAGAGTGTCCCATGTTATTTGTGCTTTGTTGGTTATTTCCACTCTAGGTAGGATGCTTTCATACATGGGTTGATGAATATAGAAAATATATTTTTTGTATTTCTTTCTTAATTACTTTAAAGTATATTTCTATTCTTGTGAGAGTGTGTTATACGATGTTGCATCTTTGGGCTCTCTGTACTCATTTTCTACGATTGCCCACACGTCCTGAAATCTAAATAGAGTCTTCATGGTTAATGACCAATACTCACAATTCTTTCCTGTAAACTGTAGTGTCTGCAAATTGGATGTACAAACCATAACTTGCTATCAATTTAGAAACCTGCTGAAAATTAACACTCTTTCAATTACGATTGCCCACACGTCCTGAAATCTAAATAGAGTCTTCATGGTTAATGACCAATACTCACAATTCTTTCCTGTAAACTGTAGTGTCTGCAAATTGGATGTAGAAACCATAACTTGCTATCAATTTAGAAACCTGCTGAAAATTAACACTCTTATACCAATTTGTAGAAATTAGACAAATAAAACAATGAACAACAGGATTCAAATAAATAATTGCAAATAAAATAGAATATTCCAAACTCAAATCAACACTTTTTTACATAAATATCTTCGTCCTTGTCAAAACTTCATCTCAATACAATCTGTGTGTATTCACATCAATTACAATTACTTCTTAATATAAGAAAATTTTCTCCTAAAAATAACGATGCACAACTCTAAAAAGAGGGTCTTAAAAATAGAATACAAATTTCTTAAAATTAAGACATTAAACTAAACTATGCATGCAAAAGCAAAAACCAATTTAATTGCTTTCCTAAAAAGTTACGGGATAAATTATATTAATATTCCAACAAAAGTTAACTAAGAATTCAACATCAAATAATTATAACTAAATCTTAAATTAAATTAAATCCCATATAAAAAGACATTGATGTTTTGCTATCTCTATACTTTAATCCTCGAAATTTGAAAACCATACACAATGTATAGAAGTTAGTTTACATATCAACATTTGTAGTATGCATGGAAAATTCTCTTTATCATGCAGAATTCTTTTGTATACTTCAATAGTAAAAAGTTAATCCACACACAATACTTACAAATTACAAACTTTTATGTATTGTCTAACCTTCCGTGAACATGTTTTATACAAACCAACATACTAAATGAATGAAAATGAAAATGCTAATTTTCTTTTTCAAACCTTCAATATAGTCTAAGAATGAAATGTGAAAATGCTAATTTTTTTTAAACCTTCAATATAGTCTATAAGAATGAAATGTGTATTTATTTCCATAAAGGAATGGATTTTTTATATTTCAATCCAAGTAGTTAATCATGTGTTCATAATTACCTATTTGTATGTTTTTCCCATAAATAACTAGCAATAACACCTTTGGTGCTATGAACATGGCATACATGTGTTTATAAATTATTATATTATATTATAATTTATAATATTTTTATTATAACAAATTTATAATTTTTATATTGTATAATATAATAAATTTATTATAAATCATAATAATTTTATTATTATATAATAAATTAATAAAAATTAAAAATTAATTAAAACAAATTAAAAATTAATAAAAGATAAAAATTCAAAATCAATAAAAATAAAAATTAGTACAAAATAAAAATTAATAATTATTAATAAAAATTAATTTTTCATTAAAAGTTCAAAAACTAAAATTAAAAATTAAATTTAAAAAAAAAAAAATTAATTGAATTAATATTAAAATTAAAAGAAATAAAAAATTACAAAATGAAAAACTAATAAAAAAGTAAATATAATAGAAATTAAAAATGAATAAAAATTGAAAATTACTTAAAATAAAAAAATTTAAATTATTTAAATTTAAAATTTAAAATTATAAAAAAAAATTGAAAAACTAATAAAAATTTATTTTAAAATTTAAAATCAAAATTACTAAAATTAAAAACTAATAATTAATAAAAATTAAAATTACAAAATCCAATTAATAAATATTTAAAATTTAAAATACTAAAAATTACAGCTTAAAATTATTAACTATAAAAAAATCAATAATGAAAATTAATAAAATGTAGAAATAAAAAATTAATAAAAATTTAAAAATCAAAATTAATTAAATTAAAAGTTAATAATATTTAATTATTATTTATAATATTAGTAATAATAAATTTATATTTACAAAAAAAATAGTTATTATTATTATTATTACTATATTTATAAATGTTAGTATTCATGGGGAACATAAATATCAACTAAAAAAATGAAGAACTTAAAATACAAATTAGTATTACTATGATTGTGAAAATAATGCATATTTCGAATATTTTTTTTTTGCAAATACGTCAAAGTGATAATGAAACGTAGATCTTTACATTTGTATACAATTATCATGCTCACCACAAAGCTCAATCACTATAAAAATACATTGGATAAACAATGTATTAAATCAGTCGACTATGAATTTCAAGTCTCTACTTAATATGAAAATGCTATTGAATTTCAAATCTCAAAATTCACATGTTTAAACAAAACACATGTCATAAATGATAAGTAAAATTTTGATTTAAATGACCATGATCTGGCAGCATCTATCAATGCCATTGATTTCAACTATTCTAGATGGTTCTTGTATGCATGAAAGAAACACGATTAGTCATTGTCATCTTCAGAAGTAATGTTGACCTTGCGAAATCCATTACGGCTGACATTCAAAGTCATAAATGTGTTGAGTGCAGTGAAATAATGGAAACTTTAATAAAATGTGGAATTTTTCTTGTGCGCCAACATCTCGTTCTACAATTATTTATCATCAAAAACCTCTGATAGATGCATATCGTAGACTCTTCTTCTTCTATATCATCTGTTATTCTTGTCAGCATATCTGGATATTTATTGAAACAAACGGTCATTGCAGATCGACATTATATGTCATTGTTATATGGCCATGAGTCTGTAAAAAATCAAGAAATGTGAGAGTTAGTTGTTTACTCAATTTTAATTATATACGAACAATTTCATAATCTACAAAATGAAAAATTATGTAACACACACATGAGGAATGTTATTCTACTATTGTTTATTCATGTTCATAAACCTCAACTATGATGTCCCCTTGTAATAAACAATAATAGATATTAAAATTTTAAAATAATGAAATATATATATTTCAGGAATCAATTATCAATGAGTAATAATGCAAAACCTAATTTTTGTTCACATTTTAATAAGCAAGCTTCCTCTATCTTACTAAGAAATATATACACATTGTCCTTCATTTTAGAATAATGATCAGAAGAGAAAAGAGGAGATATATGTAATCCATTAAGAAATTTAAATCTTGATATTGTCGTGAATTTCAACCCTTTCTTTTCCCTGCCACATATGTCAATTGTTACTTTGTTGAGAGTGATTCCTTGCAACTTGTGAATTGTTAAATCCCATGACATCTGCAAAAGTACTTGTTTGCGACGTCCCCTTAACACCCGAGGCACAAGTATATAATTTAGGAGATTTGAATCCCATGGGATGCCGAAGTAATTCTATAACTCCATTACCAAAAATATATGTAAATCAAGAGGCTTTGTTCTTGGAGAATACACTATGTTCTTCAATTGTCCAAGGGATTTTTTAACCAATCCTACCTCTACCCACAAGCTGCATACCAACATTACATGTTGACCAATGCATGATAATACCTCATTATGCAATTTTTCATCATCATTGTCTCCATAAATCGTGTTTCTCACACAAGCGACAATGACTCGTGCCACAGGTGCATATAATTTTTTAAGCATGTTCTTTTTTTGAGCTATGACTTGGACTTATCCTCTGCACCAAAGGATGAATTATTTGTCAACCTTAGCAGTTCCCAATCATCAATCATGGGATTCACAATTCTAAAATTAGATAGAAAGTTATGGAGCTTGACCTGATCTACATTATCCCCTTTCTGGTAGAAAATGATGTCTAGAGTGGTGACCATCGCAAATGATTTCTATAATTTTTTGTTGGCATGAGTGAGATAAAGTGTTTTTATTTATGTAAAATCTCATTAATGACAAAGAGGATGATCTAAGAGTGTTAACGGATGCTTGAAATGATGATGACATTGTCAATTAGAAAGTGGCATAATGGCATGGGTGGACACAGTGATAATGGTTTGGCCTAGTAGGCCTTTTCAGGAGACCTAGTTAGCCTATGTGTTAGAGCATGGTAGTTGAAGCTATATTGTGCCTTGAGGAGCATGGTACAGGTATGGAGATGTTGGCTATATTTTCTGCATAGCATCAAACCTAGGTAGTCATGAGATAAATCTCCCTCATTTAACCAGTGAGGCTCCCGTGTCAGATTTGTCAATAAAAATGTGTTATTACCTATCAGGGGGTTTACTTTAACCACTTAGTTCACGAACCATAACTAAGAAGTTCTGCAGCAAGTAAGCAGCTGTTTAAGAAAGGAAAATTATAGAATAAGGAAGTAAGGAAATACAGAGAAGAAATGGGGAAGATGTGCATCCCAATTAGTAGATAGTAGAGCTAATTACATGCACATAGAAGAAACTCAATAGATATGAACACACAGAATTATAAAACAAAGGCAACTCTAGATATAGATCTATAATAACACAAAGTTTACTAAGAGATCTAAGATTAAAAGCAAGAAACAAAGTACACCGTGACACAAAGTTCTCCGGAAACCTGCTCCTTTGTATTCCTTTGCTCCAAGTTGCTCTCAGGGGTTCAGCCTAAAGTCTAGAACACAAGATTCCTGCTTACAAATTCTAATCGATCATTAACCCGGAGGTTCTTCTCCTACTTATAGAATGTAGGAGGGAAAGTACAAATGGAAATCTAAAATTGAACTAAAGCATGAATAACAAGTAAAGATGACATTTGGAAATCATCCTCAACTAACTTCTTCTTAAGTGACACATGGTATCACTTAACCAATAGAATGGTTCCACATGACTTCAAGTAATGGTTGCAAAATCAATAACTTAAGAAGTTTTACAATTTCATCTGGGAACATAGGAAATAGAAGAAGAAAGAATAAAAGAAGTCATGCCAACTGTAATGTCTACATATTCTTGTTTTGATATCTGATATACTTGTTCGAACATATAATTCAGCATCCTTCCATTTGTTTTAGCCACTGCTTCTTTCTCTGTCCTAAATTACAGCAACCCTTCATTCAACACTTTGATGCATGCTTCCACATCTTACAAAATTGGCCCAAACCTCGTAATGTCTACCTGCAGCGCCACCAGTCTACTAATAGAATTTATCGTGAAAGCCTTGGTAGCTTTATCAATTCTATTTTGTACCATCAGGAGAGAACCTTTCTAGGGAATTAGGCACCTCGTTAGAAATAATCTTCACATGTAAGAAGTAACACCTACAACCACATCCTGTTTCAGTGAAAGTTAAATGATACTGTCGGGTGGTAAGGATGACATCCAACTTTCAAGTGCCTGTATCCTTTTCAGCAAGTACTCTGCAGATTTCCAAACGAGAAAGATACTACAAATTCTAACTGCTTCCTCTTCTCAACTGATCCATCTAGTACAATCTGCTCCACAATTAATACATCTCCCCGGTAGCTTGTTGATCTCGGCCAAAATACTCTAGGTTACTCTCTGTAACTGTATTCATGCCTTCTATGTTTTCCATCAGTTGCTTTAGTTGATTTGCTGCATCGTTTATAACCTTTAGGCGGGCTAGACACTTTCCCAAGTTGTACAGAAGCTTGACGAATAATCAAATCCTTCCATTCATCAATAGCCTTTACTTGATTGCTATCACGTCTTCCATTTCCTACATAAGATGATCAGTCACCTATTCTGAAATGCGCTGAATGGAAGGTTTAGCAACCTTGGCTATGATCTCACATAATTGAGATACTTGCTTCTGTAGTTCTTCTTTCTCCACCTTCTCACTATCAAGCCTAAGGAATAAAGCATCTATCAATGTCTACGTGTCCTGCTTCAATCCTTCAGTGGTGGCTTGACCGAGTGGTACTTTGGTCATTGTCACATCTTTTGCTCGTGAGCTCCTCCTCTATCTTTCCTTCTACCGAGAATTGATATCTCAGTAAACTTCTCTCCCGAATTCTCGATGATCAAACTAGAAATTTCTTTAGCAACTTTAAGCCTTCTGTCTCTTCTACTCAGATCCTAGAGGTAGCTGCAAGTCGTGCTCCTCTAAGTTCATCTCCATTCTTGCTTGTGGAACAAACTGCCAAAGCTAACCATTCCCAGAAATTACTTCTCGGAGAGTGAGAAGTTGTTGAGTGTCACTACCATCTCCCGCTCTACATCCTCTTCTGTCAGAAAGTACCACAATGTTATGGCTGCCATCCTCTAAATCATCCATGGACAAAGCCCTTTCAAATTCCACCATCTGCAGCTTCAACGATATCCTCTGGAATAGGCGCTGAACGAAGTGGCTGAGGGTGAGAAGATGAATGTCGCTTGATTCAGTGGAGGCATGGAAGCATCCTGTTGCTGCTGTGTAATAGTTGGTGAAGCATTGGGTACTAGAGAAACTGGAGTTAAAGTCATGGTTGTAGAAGTGATTCTCTCCTTGGATTGAGATCTTCTATGCAATTTCAACTTCTCAAATTTCCTACTGCTTTCTCCTCCATGCTTTTTTTTGAGGGAATCTCCTACGCCGAAGTTTCCTGTGACTTGATTCATCAATGCTTCATCAAGGTAGTATCCCTTCATCAGCAAATAGTTTGAAGTATTCACCAACACATCTCTCGACCTTTCTTCAATTGTGTTGCAGACTCCTATGTTATTCTGCAGTATGGCTTTATCTCCTCCCATTTGATGGTAAGTGTCAAGTACCACATTCCCATCATCTTTAAGATCCACAGGTATCCGCGCTAGTCCAAAGTCAAACACTTGCTTTACTGATAGCCTGCTGAAATATTTCTTTCTAACATCGTACTCACTTTTGCACTTCATCCAGAAATATTCTAATGAAGGCACATGTGTGTACTGCTGGGAGATTTTCTTCCTAGCTACTCCAAACAGATCGAAGTTTAGCCATGCAGGGATGAAACTCTTTCTCATACTCAGAATAACATTTGCACTTCCATCGCTTGAGCTCTGTGAATGCTAATGCAGCTGTAATATCCCACAGTGATTGGGAAGAAGCCCGTAGACCTGTGCCGCTTTGACTGAAGGTTGTGTAACTCCACAAGTTGCCTGCTTAGCTCCATGGCGATCAATCTATCATTTAGATACCTGGGGCATATTTATTGGTGTCTCCAGAAAATCCCTGTAACCCTAAGGTATGTGAAATCTACAAATTGAATGAATAGAATTCCAATCTTTGACACAGTTTCCCACACTTCCTTGCTTACCCTATTGGCCTTCAAGTCTTTGTCTAGCCTGCAGATGAAATCGTAGAAGAAGTCATTGTTGATCACTTTGAATTCTTTCTCGCCTGTAGGTGCAGTAAGCTGCGGGTAGTATTCAAAAATGGGGTCCTTGGAAAGAACACCACATCTATCCTGCTTGGAAAAGATGCCCTGTGAAGCTGTAACATACACCAAGTATGAAGTCATCTTGAAGCTGAAAGTACGCTTCACGCTCCAGAGTTTCTCACTGATGTTGTTGCTAATAATTTTTGACTAATTGATTATGGAATCAACCTTTTTGATTTCAATGGTCTTCATGAAAACATACATCCATGTACAAAAAGTGTAGGCATTCACTTCGCCATTCATCCCGCATAGTAATCTAACGACATCATCTGCCTCCTGCACCAAATTGAACCGTGGAAGAGTTCTCAGAAACTTTGAAGGAGATCTAGGCTTCTTCATGTATCGGCTATTCATGATGCTCACGCAATCAGCTCTATGCTTTTCCCATCTACTGTCAGCATCCTTAATGCTAATGGAAGTAACGACCTTTTTTACTGGAATCTTCAAACAATAATTGATGAACTCTGTGTCCAAATGAATTATTGTCTCTCTTAAAGCATCATGCACTGATCTTGGATGAAGGATGATAAGATCTAGCACACTCCATCACGAACTCTTAGAAATTGGGATATACATGGAAAAGCTACAGCTTGGATAATTCCACTGCTTTTGACCGCACGCATGAGTGAAGGTCTTTCCCGCTTTGGATCTATCTATCAAATTGGCAAGAGGTTCTAGGCCTAGATCTATGTCTCCTATGTCTGAAAGTTTGGAAGTCAATGCATGAATCCATCATGCTTTCTTTTTCATCTCTTTTTGCCATAGCTTTGTCTATCTTCGTCTGAATAATTCTTTTTCTTCTTATTTGGCCTGGAATTTCTTCAATACTGGTGCAGATCTTGGACAATTCTTCAGATTCGGAGGATATTTGCAATGTGTTGGACATTGATAAAAACTCCTTTTCTTTTGTAAAACACCTGTAATGAATTCCTGCAATTTATTCAGACAAAAATGGCCACCGGAGCATGAATAGTGAATTTAAATTGTAAAAATCTGCACTTTTCAAGCCTGCTGCCCCAAAAAATGGTGTTTAATTTGCACATAAAGAGAGCATGAATCCTTTCAATCAACACCTGAGCTCCTGTAACACCTATGGAAACAATTATGCAGACAAAGATCAACCTCCTCTAAAGCATGCGCCAAATCTGGAAGCTTTTAGCCTTGTTGTCACCTTGTCTGAGCAAAATCCTTCCTCTAATGGGGGCGCACTTTTCCACTTGGCTGCAATTCTTTACCTGTGATTTGAATAATTCACCCATATGGCTGCCCATGCTTATATAACCTTTCACAATTCTATAATTAATAATTTCCCTAACAATTAAAGGCAATTAATTAATTAAAAATCATGCTTTTCTCTTTTAAAAATAGCATGTTTAAGGACAGCCATCCAATAAATTAAATTAATCCAATTTAATCCTTCACACATCACTTCACTTAAGCTTCACAGTGTGCTTTGACCATAGCCACTGAAAATAGAAATTAATTTAATGTTTTAATGCCTTAAAAAACATTAAATAATACCCAAATGGGGCTGCACTTTTTTAAGAGGAAGAGGGCGAGCCATTAAATAAATTAATTTTAATGCTTTTAAATCCTTTCTTTTATTTCATCTTTGACTTTTGTTGACTTCCTCCAAGCTTGGGTGCACTTTTTGAGAGAATAGATTAATTAAAATATTCAATTTAAGGATGTCATTCTCTCACCAAAGGGGGCGCACTTTTTTGCACATGTAATTCTATTTTTAAGAATTTTTCACAATGGGATTCTTTACCCTGCAAGGCAGGCACTAAAATCCCATGATCCACTTAAGTGATTTGACTTTGACAATGGGATTATTTACCCTGCAAGGCAGGCACTAAAATCCCATGATTTCACTTAAGTCACTTTCCTTTTATTTTATCATGGGAATTTTCACCCTGCAAGCAGCCTCTAACTTTCCCAGGCTTAATAAATTCACAGGAAAAAGTACCTGCCTACACCTGCCTCTATTTTTCCCACTGCAGCTTAAGTGAATTTTCTATCACGGGAAAAAATACAAGGTAGGCAATAGAATCCCACTTGCCTGCTGCTTCTATTTTTCCCACTGGCTTAAGTGAATTTTATAACTCGGGAAAAAGTACCCTGCTAGGCAGGTTTAAAACCCTGCCTGCGGCTTATATTTTTCCCCTTGCAGCTTAAATCCTTTGTTTTCCAAAAATGCACCCATCCCCGCAGGGGCTTTTCTGTGCATGACTTCACTTTTTCCCAGTGATCCAGACCTCCGATGGCAACTTCCTCTGGGCATAATGTGCGTATATGTTTTCCAGCTGCTCCAGGCCAAAAATCGGGCTTACCCGGTAAAGGAATTGTTCCAGAGAAATTTCACAGAAAACGAAACAGGACACCACAAAAACACGAAAAATTGCCAAAAGTTACAAATAAAGCCCAAAACTTATTCCAAGTTAAAACCCTTCTGGCACATAGGAATAATGACATATTCGCTCATAATAGAGTTAAAATGGAGCACAAATAGCCTCATACGGGGCTCAAAATAATTAAATACAAATTTCCTATAGACAAATCCCGACGACAGAATATAACAACTTTGGGCATCTGGGTATTTGGCGAAAAAGGCTAATATGGCTCTTTGGGATTATCTTGACGCAATACAAGAACTTTCAGGCAATAAAAATACAAAACGACCTATTATTTTAAAAGTACGAAACTTTTTCAGATAGGGTAGTCACAGATTTCAGGATGAAATCTGGGTGACACCAGTCGGCTAACAGTCTGAACGGAAACTATTTTCAAGTGTTCTGAAATCCCCAAGAACGCGTGTTTAAGGAAATTTAATAGTCATGATTGATCCTAGGCATCTCTTTTTGTACATAATCTTGAATCCTTATAAGGGAAAATCAAGAAGGGTATATCAGGGAAATATAAGAAAAGAATATTCTTTAGCATCTAAAGTCAAGAGATGAACAAGTGAAGAGAGTAACACAGAGCTTCTCGCATACAAATAATGTCCATACAGGCATTTTATCATGCTATGGATCATGTAAGTGCACATTTCAAATTAGCATAAGCTCACATCTGATATGAAATACAGATAAAGATGCAATATGTCAACCATTGATAAGTTAGTATGTAGCTACCTACATTGTGATTCTGTTAATCAGGATTATTAGGCCTCTTCTCCATGTACAAGCAAATTTTCCATGCATGCCTTTTCTTTATCTTTATTAGCTAGCATAAATGGGCTCATCTCAACATGACGTGCATGCTTGCTTTCCCAAAGCGTCCTCTCTTCATGTCTAGAAAACAGAAATTCCATCAAAGGTCTAATCAAGCACATTATCAATGAAACGTAGCAAATAATACTTCCCTCAAAATTACCAGTCTTGTACTCTCATACATTCTTGAAGCTCACCTGAACATCCAAAGTGGAGTGAGAATCCTTCAGGGTCTATAGGCTCCTGACCGAGGCAACTCCACAACAAAAAAGATGAGGTGCATGCTGCCAGGAGGTCTCTACTGTCATGAATGCTCCATACGAGTGACCATGCCAATGGCTATTTTGTTTGGATGAGCAACCTGCATCTACCCATGATGCATCTTTTAGCAAGGATTTTTGTGCCAATTACAAACATAGGTGATTTTAAGTTACAATCAGTAACCAGCAGCAATTCAGTTACCAATGTTTTGGATTAGCTTACCCCTCGTCTTGACAACTTCCCTTGTCAACTAGCAGCCTCAGCACTAGCAACCAACTGTTCAACATACCTAATAATGTGAAAGCAGAATTCCACCAACTCCTTAGAAGAAAGATTCAGAGCTGTTGTCTGCTACAATTTTTCTGGGAATGCGAAACTTGAACAATAATATTTTCTTTTATAAAATTGGACACCTCGGCTGAAAGTGGCATTCTTCACAGGAATAGCTTCTACCCACTTACTGAAATAATCTATGTAGTTGTTAGAATATAATGGTGACAGGCACTGGAGGCTGGGTTAAGCATAACAATAAAATCCATTCCCCACTGTTGGAAAGGTTATTCAATCACAATGGGTTTTAGACGTAATGCATGGCTAATTTCACAGGCCCAACAAAATGTTGGCATGCTTGACACTTAGCTACCCATCTACAGTATCTTGAAAAAGGGTGGGCCAGTAATACCTTGCTTTGAGGATCTTGTGTGCAGTGACTATGGGCTGAGAAATGACCAACTAAGCCATGTCATGAAATTTATTGTAGTAGCTGATCCTATTGAGCCTTGTCCACGCATCTGAGAAATATGCCATCAATTCCCCTTAAAATTACAAACCATTATCCCAAAGAACAAAATATTTGGAGTTTAAGTTTGCATTGTTGTTTCTCTTTTCGGGAAAGTTGATCTGAAAGCATTCTCCATACGTCAGCCAAAGTAAGAAATGTTACTCATACCGCTGGTTCTACCAAATCTATGCAAAAGTACTGCAGGAAAATAAATCAGCTATCTCATCTTGATCCACGTCCTCAATGTGTTCATGCTCCGTCATTTTAATTCACACAGACCTCTTCCTTGAACCAGATTTGTTGGTTTAATATCCAGGTCAATATTCTTGAGTTCTTTGTTACCCACAATGCCTCTCACAATCCTAACTCTTGCTGAGTAAGGATCAGATTTAACTTCAGTATCTCGAACCAAAACCATAGTGTGCGAGGAAAGAATATAATACCTGAATGCTTTGCACTCCTTCACCACTGTGTATGCGTGCTTTTCCATGGGAGTGTATTTCAACTCATAGGATTTAAGAGGCATACTCATGAAAGCAATAGGAGCTGTTGCATCCTCTTGATTTTCTGCATCAGTATTGCTCAACATGGTGTGTTCAAAGGAATAACAGTAAAGAATAAAATCTTTACTGAAGTGGGTGAAACCAAGACTTGGGAGCTTTCGAAAGGGCCTCTTTAATTTTCTGAAAGCTTCCTTCCCTTCGCTGCTCCATTTAAAATCTTGTGTCTTCTTCATCATATTCGAAATATGACGGGTTAGCTCAGCAAAGTTAGGAATGAATCTCCTATGAAAATTTGAATCTCATTTTTTGGAGTGGGCAAAGGCAATGTCTGAATGGATTTGACACGCTTGAGATCTATCTTTGTTCCTTCTTCAGCAAAGAAACAATGTGCCCTAGCAGCTTTCAGAGGGATCACAGCAAAGATGGATTTCTTGGGATTTAAAGAAATAACATGCTTGCGGCACTGTATGAAAACCTCTTCCAAGTTTGAAATGTGCGCAGCTTCTATCTTTGGAAAAGACTGATCAGATCATCCAGATACACCACTATGCTTATATCTTTGAGGTGAGCAAAGGCTAGATCCATAGCTCTTTGAAATGTAGCACCAACATTAATCCAAGGGCCGAACGGCATTTTCTGGTATGCGAAGGTTCCCCAAGGTGTGATGAATGTCGTTTTGTATTGATCTTCCTCGGCCACCTTGACTTGATTCGTTAGCCTTGAGAAGCCATCATGGTCATGGAATTCATCTCAGATCTAGTGACCACCTGCAGCAGTGTGATGCATGATGGGGATGGGGTAGCAAGTCTTTCAGTGAATCTTGATTAAGGTTGTGGAAATCCACGCACAACCTAATCTCACCGCTCTTCTTTCTTACAGGGACTATGTTGGCCAACCATTCAAGGAATGATGTATGGGATAGATGATCTTTGGACTGTCTAACAATTTGGATTTCTGCAAAGATGGTTCCCAAAATGGTAGGGTTGTGTCGCCGCAGCTTCTGCTTAAAAGGCTTCTGTTCTGGTTTAAGTGGGATGTAGTGTTGCAACTTCCGTAGGCTGATATGTTTTTAGATCCTGATAGGACCAGGAAAAAACAATCCATGTATTTCTTAACAAGCTACGGAGTAAAAGCATTCAACAAATTTTTTGGCCTCTAAGCAACACTTATGAGATTTACTAATTTGGGATCTAATTGCCAGCTCCCAAATTTAGTAATTGTGTATCGGAGGAATAACCTTTTTGTTTCTTCAGTGGTTTTCTTAAGCATGTGATCATGCTTATCAAACATTTCCTCAAGAGATACCAAACCTTTGGTGAATTTTATTTCCTTTTAGTTGGATAATATCCTCAACTTCCTGAGACAAGTCCACATCCATTTCTCACAAGAAGTAGTCTGCCTAGGAGGTGAATTGCTTCCCTCATAGTAGATTTCTTCAAAGCTTGTCCTTCTATTGGAGAAACAGGTTGAAGCAATCATGTGTGTCATCATTGAAAACCTGCCATTCCATGAAGGTTGTCAGGAACCTTAGGGAAAAATACCATCTCCACCTTGTAGTCCCTCTATCTAAAGAACGCAGGAGGCTGATCCAGATTCAACAAGCATGCAGTTACTGCAACCTCCATTCCAATCAGCTCTTGAATTTTGTTCTCTCGGAATGTAAGATACCGAGAAAGCTAGAAAAATCCATGATAGCAGAGTAGACCCGATCTCTATAGTGTCGCAGTTTGTCTTTTTTGACTTGGTAAAGGCCTCTTATCTGCTTCACAGGGATCAGCTCACATCTCCCCTTGCATGTAATAGTTTGATTCTCATTGTTCTTGCATCACTCCATGCCTAACAACAATCGCTTCAATCTCCAGTCGTATTGTTAGTATTTTGAACATAAATTTGAAGGAGTGTGCATGCACCTTCCCTTCAGGAGAGATAAGAACAACGCCTACGCCGGATCCAAATGAACAAGGTAGTTTATGCCATCAAATTAAATGGAGAGTCCAAATCTTGTTATCAATTTGATGTGATTCTTGAATCACTAGGTTGAATTTATTCTTTATCCATTTCTAGATAATAGACTCTGTGATCCGATTCCTGAAACAAGATCTGAGATCTAGGATCTTCAGACTTTGATACTGTGTACTTATATTTCTTCTCAGGTTCCAGCTTCTGATTTAATCCTTTGATTGGTATGTGAGCACAAGACCAATCCATCTTGACTTCTCCACCCAACTCTGTGCAGAAATTTCTACTCAAAAGCATGTTCATAAGAGACTGGAATGTCTGCTACAAGGATAGTCATTTTCAGTCTTTTATCTGGAAAAGAAGCAAGTACTGCCTGCACATATTTGATTTTCCCCACAAGAGGGACTTTGCCTTTCCATTGAATAACATCTTCTGAATGGTTTTTGTCAATGTGAGACCCAAGGCATTAGTAACTTTGGCAGGCATTACATTATCAGAAGCTCCAGAATCCAAAATGCAATTGCTCAGTTTTATAAATTCCGTTGATAAGCAAAGATACATAGAATGGCTTGATCCTTTCTGATGTAGCAGGAGAAGGGGTAGAAGGAGAAGAACTTGTTGCCGCATTATTTGTAGGAGTATTCTTTGGATTTGACAAGATACCTCGTGAAGTATTATTTGTTGGGCTGAGACCATTACTTTGCACATATTTGACCAATCTATTCAGCTGATCAGGAAATGCTTTCAAATACTCAGCTTCTGACATTTGGACCTTGTTCCTCTTGATGTGTTCAATTATGTCGAAAGCTTGACTTGCTTCAGTAGGATGTGCGTTGGCTCTTTGCTACGAATTGAAAGAATTTGAATATTTATCCTTAGGTGCTAAAGAAGAAGGAAGAGTGCTACCTCTTTTCAAGATAGTAACATCCGGGCCAGGATCTTCTCTCTCTTTCTGGCCACTTGTGGATGCTTTGGCATTTTGGCATGTCTGAGACCTTGTAAACACCGCAAAAGTGTGACCATCAGAATCTTCAAAAGATTCATAATAGCCATCATCAGATTCATAGTCCAGGTAACCAATATTGGAGTCACCAGCGGGATCTATAAAGTCTTCATCATCGAATGATTCATCAATGCCGAGATCCTCTTCATTAGTTTCCAAGTTATTCCTTGGAGTAGCTTCTATTGCCAACCGTTGTGGTGCAGTAGCAAGTCTGTTTCGATTTTGATTTTGATTTTGACCATTGAAGGTCTGGGTAGGAGCTAATCTTGAGGGGGTTGCATTCCCTGCTTGAGAGATCTGCTTCTTGATCTGCAGCATGTCATTAGCCAATTTATGCAACAAAGGATCTGAAGTACTAGAAGAAGTGCCATCACCTTTGTGAGATGGTTGTTTGAGTTTTCCAGCCATGATCAAGTCGTCCTCAACCTCCACGAGCAACATTTTGTGCTTCAAGCAGATTTACCGGTCTTGCCCTTCTTAGCTGATATCCAACTTCAGGCAATAGAGCGTTTATAAAAAACGTCTTTTGATTTTTGTCGCTCAATGTAGCAGAAGTGGGGATTTTATACAAAATCCTTTGGAACCTTGCAATAAAGTCCCGCATGTTCTCGTTTGGCTCTTTCTTCAACTGCATCAGTTGGGTGATCAACGTGCTAGCATCCTCTGCAGGCTTGAATCTTTTCAAAAATTGCTCATGCATAGTCGCCCAATTGGTTATGGTGCCAGGAGCAGCCGATAGAACCATTCTCCAGCCAAGTCGTGTAGAGTCTCAATGAAGAGCCTGACTGAGACATCTTCATGCTCTACTGCGAGCACACCATAAGATATAAAGAAGGCCGCCAAATGATCATCTAGGTTTTGCTTTCCATCTCCAAAGAATTTCAGAAAATTCTTTCTGGATCCCTTTGGTAGCTCATGCATAGGTGGAGCCAAGTTCAGAGGTCCAAAAGCTACTCCCCATGGACATAGGTACAATCTGGTGCACCATGTTGACTTGAGCACGTCTCCTCCTTGTGTAGACTTGATAGACTTGATGGATAATTCCAGCCGCCGAATTATGCTGAATACGATCCGGATCTGGATGGATGTGCACTCTCCTTCCTGGTGAGAGAGACTAGATCTGCGGCTTCTAACTTGAAGAGGATGATTGAAATTGAATTGCTCCTGTAGTCGGAAGAAATGATCATTCCTTCCTTGCGCCTTCACGGATCGGGTGAATGGACATTCAGCCAGGTTGAGATTTGTATGGAAAACACTCTGATCTTCAATAGAAAAGCTTTGATCTACAAAGATAGTTGTTTCCCCAGCGGAGTCACCAAAAACTGTTGGCTAGATTTTCTGCATAGCATAAAACCTAGGCAAGTCATGAGATAAATCTCCCTCATTTAACCGGTGAGGCTCCCGTGTCAGATTTGTCAATAAAAATGTGTTATTACCTATCAGGGGTTTTACTTTAACCACATAGTTCATGAACCATAACTAAGAAGTTCTGCAGCAAGTAAGCAACTGTTTAAGAAAGGAAAATTATAGAAGAAGGAAGTAAAGGAAATACAGAGAAGAAATGGGGAAGATGTGCATCCCAATTAGTAGATAGCAGAGCTAATTGCATGCACATAGAAGAAACTTCAATAGATATGAACAACACAAAATTATAAAACAAAGGCAGCTCTAGATCCAGATCTATAATAACACAAAGTTTACTAAGAGATCTAAGATTAAAAGCAAGAAACAAAGTACACCGTGACACAAAGTTCTCCAGAAACCTGCTCCTTTGTATTCCTTTGCTCCAAGTTGCTCTCAGGGGTTCAACACAAAGTCTAGAACACAAGATTGCTGCTTACAAATTCTGATCGATCATTAACCCGGAGGTTCTTCTCCTACTTATAGAATGTAGGAGGGAAAGTACAAATGGAAAACTCAAACTAAACTAAAGCATGAACAACAAGTAAAGATGACATTTGGAAATCATCCTCAACTAACTTCTTCTTAAGTGACACATGTATCACTTAACTAATAGAATGGTTCCACATGACTTCAAGTAATGGTTGTAAAACCAATAAATTAGAAGTTTTACAATTTCATCCGGGAACATAGAAAATAGAAGAAGAAAGAATAGAAGAAGTCATGCCAGCTGTAATGTCTACATCTTCTTTTTCTGATATCTGATATACTTTTTGAACATATAATTCAGCATTCTTCCATCTGTTTTAGCCACTGCTTCTTTCTCTATCTTGAATTGCAGCAACCCTTCATTCAACACTTTGATGCACGCTTCCACATCTTCCAAGCTCGACCCAAACTTTGCAATGTCTGCCTGTAGTGCCACCAGTCTACTGATAGAATTCATCGTGAAAGGTTTGGTAGCTTTATCAATTCTCTTTTGTACCATCAGGAGAGACCCTTCCAGGGAATTAGGCACCTCATTATAAACAATCCGCACGTAATAAGTAATGCCTCCGACCACATCCTCTTCCATGAAAGAAATGATACTGTCGGGTAAGGATGACGTCCTACTTTCAAGTGCCTGCATCCTTTTCAGCAAAAACTCTGTAGATTTCCAAATGGAATGATACTGCAAATTCTAACTACTTCCCCTTCTCAACTGATCCATCCGTTATAATCTTGCTCCGCAATCAATACATCTCCCGGAAGCTTGTTGATCTCAGCCAAAATACTCAGGTTACTCTCTGCAACTATATTCATGCCTTCTATGTTTGCCATTAGTTACTTTAGTTGATTCGCTGCATCATTCATAACCTTTAGGTGGGCTGACACTTCCCCAAGATGTACAGAAGCTTTACGAATAATCAAATCCTTCCATTCATCAATAGCCTTTACTTGATTGCTTGCATCTTTCAATTCCTACATAAGATGATCACTCACCTGTTCTGAAATGGGCTGAATAGAAGGTTTAGCAACCTTGGCTATGATCTCACATAATTGAGATACTTGCTTCTGCAGCTCTTCTTTCTCCACCTTCTCACTGTCAAGCCTAAGGAATAAAGCATCTATCAATGTCTGCATGTCCTGCTTCAATCCTTTATTGGTGGCTTGACCAAGTGGTAATTTGGTCACTGTCACATCTCCTGCCATGAGCTCCTCTTCTATCTTTCCTTCTGCAGGAATTGATATCTCAGCAAACTTCTCTCCCGAATTCTCGATGATCAACCTAGAAGTTACTTTAGCAACTTTAGGCCTTCTGTCTCTTCTGCTCAAATCCTGGAGTAGCTGCAAGTCATGCTCCTCTAAGTTCATCTCCATTCTCGCTTTTGTAACAAACTGCAAAGCTAACCATTCCGAGAAATTACTTCTCGGAGAGTGAGAAGTCGCTGAGTGTACTACCATCTCCCGCTCTGCATCCTCTCTATCAGAAAGTTCCATAGTGTTATGGCTGCCATGTTCTGATTCATCCAAGGAAAAAGCCCTTTTAAATTCCACCATCTGCAGCTTCAATGTATCCTTTGGAACAGGCACTGAATGAAGTGGCTGAGGGGAGAAGATGAATTTCACTAGATTCAGTGGAGGCATAGAAGTATCATGCTATTGCGTTGCAATAGTTGGTGAAGCATTGGGTACTGGAGAAACTGGATTTAAAGTCATGGTCGTAGAAGTGATCCTCTCCTTGGATTGAGATCTTCTATACACTTTCAACTTCTCAACTTTCTTGCTGCTTTCTCCTTCGTGCTTTCGCTTGAGGGAATCTCCTGCGCCAAAGTTTCCCGTGAATTGATTCATCAATGCTTCATCAAGGCAATATCCCTTCGTCAGCAACCAGTTTGAAGTATTCACCAACACAGCTCTCGACCTTTCTTCAATTGTGTTGCAGCCTCCTATGTTATTCTGTAGTATGGCTTTATCTCCTCCCATTTGATGGTAAGTGTCAAGTACCACATTCCCATCATCTTTAAGATCCACAGGTATCCGTGCTAGTCCAAAGTCAAACACTTGCTTTGCTGATAGCCTGCTGAAATCTTTCTTTCTAACCTCGTACTCACTTTTGCACTTCATCTAGAAATCTTCTAATGAAGGCACATGTGCGTACTGCTGGGAGATTGTCTTCCTGGCTACTCCAAATGGATCGAAGTTCAGACGTGCAGGGAAGAACTCTTGCTCATACTCGAATAACATTTGCACTTCCATCCCTCGAGCTCTGTGAATGCTAATGTAACTGTAATATCCAACAGTGATTGGGAAGAAGCTCGTAGACTTGTGCTGCTTTGATTGAAGGTCATGTAACTCCACAAGTTTCCTGCTCAGCTCCATGGCGATCAATCTATCATTCGGATACCTGGGCATCTTTTTTGGTTCTCCAGAAAAAATCCCGTAACCCTGAGGTATGTGAAATCTACAAATTGAATGAATAGACTTCCAATCTTGGACACGGATCTTCCCATGCTTCCTTGCTTACCCTGTTGGCCTTCAATTCTTTGTCTAGCCTATAGATGAAATCGTAGAAGAAGTCATCATTGATCACTTTGAAGTCTTTCTCACCTATAGGTGCAGTAAGATGCGGGTAGCACTCGAAAATGGGGTCCTTGGAAAGAACACCACATCTATCCAGCTTGGAAAAGACGCCTTGTGAAGCTGCAACATACACCAAGTATGAAGTCACCTTGAAGCTGAAAGTATGCTTCACGTTTTGGAGTTGCTCACCGATGTTGTTGCTAATAATTTCTGACTAATTGATTATAGAATCAACCTTGTTGAGTTCAATGGTCTTGATGAAAGAATATATCCATGTACGAAAAGTGTAAGCATTCGCTTCGCCATTAATCCTGCATAGCAATTTTATGACATCATCTACCTCCTGCACCAAATTGGACCATCGAAGAGTTCTCAGGAACTTTGAAGGAGATCTAGGCTTCTTCATGTATCGGCTATTCATGATGCTAACACAATCAGCTCTGTGCTTCTCGCATCTACTGTCAGCATCCTGAATGCTAACAGAAGTCACCACCTTTCGCACTGGAATCTTTAAACAATAATTGATGAACTCTGCCTCCAAATGAATTATTGTCTTTCTCGAAGCATCACTCATTGATCTGGATGAAGGATGATAAGATCTAGCACACTCCATCACGAACTCTGGCAATTGGGCTGTACATGGAAAAGCTACAGCTCAGATAATTCCACTGCTTTTGACCGCACGCATGAGTGAAGTCTTTCCCGCTCTGGATCTATCTATCAAATAGGCAAGAGGTTCCGTGCCTAGATCTGTGTCTCCTATGTCTGCAAGTTTGGAAGCAATGCATGACTCCATTGTGCTTTCTTTTTCATCTCTTTTCGCCATAGCTTTGTCTATCTTCGTCTGAATAATTCTTTTTCTTCTTACTTGGCTAGATTTCTTCAATACTGGTGCAGATCTGGAAAATTGTTCAGATTCAGAGGATATTTGCAATGTGTTGGACATTGATAAAAACTCCTTTTCTTTTGTAAAGCACCTGTAATGAATTCCTGCAATTTATTCAGACAAAAATGGCCACCGGAGCATGAATAGTGAATTTAAATTGCAAAAATCTACTCTTTTCAAGCCTGCTGCCCCAAAAAAATGGTGTTTAATTTGCACATAAAGAGAGCATAAATCCTTTCAATCAACACCTGAGCTCCTGTAATACCTGAGGAGACAATTATGCAGACAAAGATCAACCTCCTCTAAAGCATGCGCCAAATCTGGAAGCTTTTTAGCCTTGTTGTCAACTTGTTTGAGCAAAATCCTTCCTCTAATGGGGTCGCACTTTTCCACTTGGCTGCAATTCTTTACCTCGTGATTTGAATAATTCACCCATATGGCTGCCCATGCTTATATAACCTTCACAATTCTATAATTAATAATTTCCCTAACAATTAAAGGCAATTAATTAATTAAAAATCTTGTTTTTCTCTTTTAAACATAGCATGTTTAAGGACAGCCATCCAATAAATTAAATTAATCCAATTTAATCCTTCACACATCACTTCACTTAAGCTTCACAGTGTGCTTTGACCATAGCCACGTAAAATAGAAATTAATTTAATGTTTTAATGCCTTAAAAAACATTAAATAATACCCAAATGGGGCGCACTTTTTGAGAGGAAGAGGGCAGCCATTAAATAAATTAATGTTAATGCTTTTAAATCCTTTCTTTTATTTCATCTTTGACTTGTTGACTTCCTCCAAGCTTGGGCACACTTTTTGAGAGAATAGATTAATTAAAATAATCAATTTAAGGCTATCATTCTCTCACCAAAGGGGGCACACTTTTTTGCACATGTAATTCTATTTTTAAGAATTTTTTCACAATGGGATTCTTTACCCTGTAAGGCAGGCACTAAAATCCCGTGATCCACTTAAGTGATTTGACTTTGACAATGGGATTATTTACCCTGCAAGGCAGGCACTAAAATCCCATGATTTCACTTAAGTCACTTTCCTTTTATTTTATCATGGGAATTTTTACCCTGCAAGGTAGGCAATAAATTCCCACCTTACCTGCAGCCTCTATTTTTCCCACTGCAGCTTAAGTGACTTTTATAACACAGGAAAAATGTACCCTGCTAGGCAGGTATAAAATTCCCACCCTGCCTGCAGGCTTATATTTTTCCCCTTGCAGCTTAAATCCTTTGTTTTCCAAAAATGCGCCCATCCTGCAGGGGCTTTTCTATGCACGACTTCACTTTTTCCCAGTGATCCAGACCTCCAACGGTGACTTCCTCCAGGCATAATGTGCGTATATGTTTTCCAGCTGCTCTAGGACAAAAATTGGGCTTACCCGGCAAAGGAATTGTTCCAGAGAAATTTCACAGAAAATCGAAACGGGACACCACAAAAAACATGAAAAATTGCCAAAAGTTACAAATAAAGCCCAAAACTTAATACAAGTTAAAACCCTTCTGGCACATAGGAATAATAACATATTCACTCATAATAGAGTTAAAATACGGAGAACAAATAGCCTCATACGGGGCTCAAAATAATTAAATACAAATTTCCTGCAGACAAATCCCGACGACAGAATAAATCAATTTTGGGCATCTGGGTATTTGGCGAAAAAGGCTAATATGGCTCTTTGGGATTATCTTGACGCAATATAAGAACTTTCAGGCAATAAAAAAAAAAAACGACCCATTATTTTAAAAGTACAAAAAAAAATTGAATAGGGTAGTCACAGATTTCAGGGTGAAATCTGAGTGACACCAGGAGAGTATGATTTGAATGTTTTTGGGACAGTCACATGAGTTTCAGAGTGCAAGTACATGTGGAAGACTTTGTAGCAAGTCCTCATCTAGACCCAGTCTAGTTGCTTGAATACTAAATGGAGCATGAGATTAAGTTATAGATCTATGTGATCTCATAGAAGCATGCATGAGTGTGAGACATGTTTTCTCAAGTGTATTAGGGTCCTTTTGGAGATCTTGGAAGTAGATTCACGATGTTTTCTTACTTGGTCTATGTCTAAACTAGACATAATCCTATTACATGGAGGCCTAATAAGGCATGATTAGTCACTTACATGTGTTTTTGAGCTCTTGGATTTTTTTTTCATAATGTAGAGGTAGATTTCATATGTTCCATGCTTGGGTGTAGTGTTAGTTCATCGTGTTATGGCTTAGAACATGTAAAACCTTAAGGCCTAGTCATGCAAATGAGATGGGATATGAATATGTAGACCTATTTATAGAAACATGATGATTTGAGAATGATGAAAAAATATTTCCTAGTGGCGTGAGAAAAATATCAAAGCTCCATGATGATAATTTGTGCAAGATATTGTGTTCTCACCAAAACAGGGTTCTAGGAAACATGTTTTCCAACTCGATCTAAGACGAATGGAAAGTGTAATGTTTGCATGCACCCTGTATCCTTTCAAGGATGTTGGTGCATGGATTTAAGAAGATCTTAGAGTTATAATGAGATAAAATGAGGCCCAAACATTTGTGAACAATTGATAAGAAAGGTAGACATATTTTTATGGTCTTGAAACCATAGTTCATGAGCGATGGAGAAGATATTGTTCATTTTGAGGCTAATATTCATTGGATAATAAAATGTGAGTATTAGAGGTGAAATAGGACTCTCTCATATTTCTATAAATGTTGATTTGAGATCATGAAACTTAGTTGTGCCCACTCAAATTTCTTTGTTTCCATAAAAGAAGGTTTTTTATCTCACGTATTCCATTAGACCCTATGTATAAAATTATTGTTATGAGGTTTTGGGGATAAATTATACATATTTAGAGGTATTTATAGAGCATGGTTAAGTGATTTAATTACTTGCATAGGTCAATCTTGGAAGACTGGTTTTTGGGCCTAAAAGGGTAGTGATGCAGTCTTGGAAAATGGAAGTTCTTGAGTACTTATGGGCATGATGATGATGTTTTATGAGATTGTAGGTTTTTTACACATCCAATTTGAAAATTATCATGTTTATTTTGATCTCTGAAATTTTTATGAGGTGGCATTTTTGAGGTTGCAAGTTGACCTAGTTTGACTGGTTTAGGACAACTCTGATTTTGGCTAGATAAAATACTGTAGAAGACTAATGATTTAGCTTAACTGATGATATCTATACACTTGAGCATGAAGAGGGATGAATATTTTTTACTGTTGAATGCTTTTAGATGTTATTAAAGTTTCAATAAGGGTTGAAAACTAGTTTAGTTTCCAAAACGGGTTCATGTACAATTTAGTTTGCTAAAGATGAGAATTGGTCTCATTTTCTTTTTTAGATGTTTCACGAGGTCTAACATGCGTGGATTTTATCTAAAGGTAATTATATTTCTAATGATTGGTTACATGGAATTTTTTGTATGTTGTGGTGTGAGATTGAGTGCCATTTATGAAGACCAGTTCCTAGAAGTGCCTATTTTGAGTAGAAAAGGGTTGTGATGTGAAGAAAATGATAGTTGTATAGTTCCTTGAGTTTATGGATGATGTTGTAAGGTTGTTTTGGATATTTCTGAATCATTTGGATGCATGAAAAATCTTGATGAAGTAATTGGAGTCTTTGATGAGCTTGGTGGAGAAGGATTTTGGGTTTTTGGCCTAGTTGTGTAAGTGTAGTTGTCTTGGTGCATTGCTGACCTACATGGGTCCTTATTGTTAGTTTATATGAGTATGTTTTTATTTTTTTAAGTTATTAATTCCTACCTCTTGGTTCATGACCAACCTATTTTATGATTTTGAGATTTTTGAAGTAGTGTTGTGAGAGGAAAAAGTGTGAGCTAGGTGAGAGATGAGTGTGTGTGAAAGTATCTAAAGATTCTTGAAGATCTCGTGTGTAATATTTCTTGTCCAAAACAAGTCTATAATTGATCTAGTTTGTGTGAAGTATGTGAAATCGCATTTGAAGAGGGTTTGAAAGTGTGTGAGCTTAATTTGTGATTTGTATGAGTTGTATCAAAAACAATACATCAGAGGTATTCATCTGAAGGTTATTTAGTCGGTGCTTGAACACCTTAGGGGGTTGTAGAATCCTTTTCGGGTTGGTGCCTCACTAAACTAGGGGCTGATTCTTCTTGTAGGGTGGGTGCTCTACTAATTTATGGGTTGGTTATCCTTATTAAGTTGGAACTTCACTAAATTATTTTGATTTGCGTAATATAATAAAAAATTCATTGTCTTTTTCCCCCTTGAGGTTTTACCACTTATATCTTGTTTTCTTGTGTACTCTTTTATGCTTATGCTCTTGTGGATGGTTTTCTACATATTGTTAAGATCATTAATGCATGGTTGAATGTTAAATGGTGTATGTAATTTGATTTGAATTATATAAGGGTTTTGAAGGAATGATTAACCCCCCTCATTCCATTGTGTTTCCAACAATTGGTATCAGATCAGGTACTTTTAGATAAGTTTAATCACTTGAAAGGATATCTTTTAAATAACTAAAATATCGATTCAACAGATTCACACATCTTCCAACAAGGACCCTTTGGTTGATGGGGTAAAATATGCTTGTTAAAGTATAAGGATGAGGAATCACATCATGTCCTTAGGATTTGATATTTGGAAATATGTGTTGGATGGTTATAAAGCTCCTATAACTCCCCCAAAAAATTCTATAGACAAGAAGACTAATATTTAAAACTCCAAGGCTATGAATGAAATCATGTGTGGTATAGTTCAACCTAAACATGTGAAGGTCATGCATTGCACATAAAAAAAGTGATGTGGGAAAAACTACATGTCCTTTATGAAGGAGATTCCAAGGTAATAATACCTAAGAATCAAACCTTCAGAAATAAATTTGAAGGGATAAAGATAAGTGATGAAGATTCTATTTTTTCATACTTGCTTAGATTTGAAAAGGTTACTAATACCATGATATTATTAGGTGAATATGTGAAGGAAGAAGATGTGGTAAAAAGGGTATTGAGGTATCTTACTCCAAGGTTTCGTTCTAAAGCATCTTTTATTGAGGAATCCAAGGATTTGATTCTTTTGACAATGGATGAATTGCGTGTAACCTTGAATTCATATGAAATGAAAGTTGTTGAATGTAAACAAGCTAATAAGGAGATTGCTTTCAAATCTGAGATAAAGATCAAGGGAAATAATGTTAAGAATGATGGTGATGCTATTGAGATTTATGATGAAGAAATATTTGCAATGGCTTCTATAAGATTGAAGGTTGGCTCAGGAAATTATAAAGGTAAGATTCCTTTTAGATGTTTCAATTGTGGTGAATTAGGTCATTTCTTCCTCATGGGCATGAAAAATAATGTGATGAAGATGAAGAGGATGATCATGGAAAGAAAAATCACAAGTACAGTAAATAATAGAAGAACTTACAGAATTTTGACTACAAGAAGAAGGGTAAGAAGAGTCTCTACATAAAGGACGGGGCTTGTTCATCTGAAGCAAAAAGTTGTGATGGTGTTTCATATTCTAAATCTGAATCAGAGCATGAATATGTTTGAGATGAGGTCTTTTTCATGACTAACGAGTTCATGATATCTACAAGTGATGGTTCTACATTGTTGGGTGAATTCTTATCATATTATTGGAGGGAATTTGAGGAAGCAGAAGATGAATACGAGACTGAATTGGTGTGTGTCTAAAATAGGCTAAAACATGTTCATAAACAAGATAAGAAGATGATATCTCAAGTCAAGGAATATGAGGAAAAAATTCAAGACCTAGAGGAGAATTAATGAGCTGTGACAAAGAAACTTGATGAGACATCAAAAAGGATAGAGATACAAATGAGATCCATGACTCAAAGCTTGCAATCTAGGAAATAAGAAGTGATCCTTCTTAATGACGAATTATCTGATGCAGTCAGTAGAGATAACTATTTGCATAAATTTGAGAAAAGTACCAAGGATCTTGATGATCTTCTTGGCAGTCGAATGTCTACAGGAGACAAGACAATTTTGGGGTTTAATGAAGACCTCAAAATCAAAGGAGTGACAAAAGAATACATTGATGCAAGAAAGTAAATTAAAGGACTAAGTTTCAAAGAACAAAAAAGGGAGATAAGTTTCAAAGATTATGTGACTTGACAAAGTCCATTAGGCAGCCTAATGCTTCAAGGTATGAAAGATTATTTAATGGGAAATGTTTCATTTGTAATGGTTTTTAACACAGGGCTAATTTGTGTAATATTTTTATCAAATATGGGCATCCATATAGGGATAGAAGGACTAAGCTATGAAATAATTTAATATGCCATAATTTTCCTGAGGAAGGTCATATTGTCAAGTACTATTTATATGACCCTTTAAGTCAAATTTGGAGGAATGAACATTACAAGCGAAGGAGTAGAGTTGTGTGCTTCAAATGCAATAATATTGGACATGTTTCCAAGGAATTTTATGGTCCTAAAACATAAACTAATAGTCTTTAGGGTCTTATAATTCATGATCAAAGGGAAAATAGGTCATAGAAGTCAAGAGTTAAAAATAGAGTTCCAGAAAAACTAGATATGGAACCAAGACACGAATATTCTCATAGTACATATGAGAAGCAAGATGGAAGAATTAAGTTTCACGTGTCAATGAAGGACTAGTACCTCTTCAAGTCATACTTCTTATAGAGACCAAATTTGGGTCACACTCCCCTTGGTCCCCTTTAAATCAAATAACGTAATGTGTTCACCTAACCATGACCCTTTTACCCCACATTCGTATTAATTTAATTACTTACAATTGAATTAATGTTCATCCTCACGTTATTAATTAATTTAATTACTTTAATTAAGCTAATTTACACATCACCTAGACACCTCACCCTGGACCTATTCCAGGGGCATTTAACTCACAGTGACCAAGTCATCACTCCCAGTGCTGAGTCACTACTTGACCTAACTAACTGAGACTTATTCCTAAAACCTAATTGGACTTCTTCTATGACCTTCCTACCTTCTCTCACGTGAACTCCACTTTCCTAAGTGGACTCAATGTGAATCATGCCAAAAATAGTAAAGATCTACCTATTTTTAGTAAACCTAGACTTTCCCACCCTAACCGATGACAGTTAGCCCTCAATCGATGCCGGTCAGTCATTAGTTACCTTCTATACACTTTCACAAATCTTTACCCAGGTTGGTCATTTTTTTAGCTGGGAGAGTTGTATTGCATTCAAGCACTAATCAAAGAATTCTCAACATCCAGACGATGGGATATACTTAACCACATGTCGAAGAAAGCACTTAATGCTCATCCTAAGGCATTAGAATATTCACGGGAACACTCTAAGAAGTATTTATGTGAGACTGACCACAAAATTTCTTCATGGATCAACTACTGCCTTCCTTCACCAACCAGACTTGTAAATGCAAGTAAGTATACTTGATTTGAATCATTATGTACCTAATTAAAGTGTGGGTTAATTATATTTTGTTATTACATCTTATTCCTTACTGCATTCCTCTATCCCACCTTCTTACCAATCTACCCATCAAACCACCCATGACCTTCTGGCTCTCTGTACCTGACCTCTATGCATTCATGAGTCTTCTTGGCATTATTACAAACCTAACCATTCTCCCTTCATTCTCTATGCAATCACAGAGAAGTCCAAAACTACTTTTATTTAATTACCACAAAATTTCCCCTACCGACATTGGTCACCTTAACTGTCGTTGGTCTCCCCTATTTACCAACATCGGTCACCAGAATGATGTCGGTCATCGTGTTTTCTGCTAACCTTCACCAAAATGCCTCTAACATCACCTAAATTCCACCTAGACCTTACCAAATACCTCTGTGACCTTACCTAATACCATTATGACCTGTCCCAACCACAAACATACCTTGCCTGATGCTAGATTAGTTTATATTTTAATACCTTTCTTAATTTAGTTTGTTAGTAACATTTTGAGATACCTAAATCAAAGTGTTAGCAATAAGACCTTTATTTCTCACATTTAATTTCATTAAGTTGATAAAAATAAAGAATTGACAACCATTTGAGGAAGCATCACGCTTCCCGTAGATCTAGCCTTACTAGGCAGTCCTCTAAATCTTGATATTTAATATCATTTGGTGGTCTTGCTTTGTATCTACAAGTAGTCCTTCCCAGACAAAAAGGAGTTCTCTACAAGCTACTTGGATAAATCAGTAACGCGCACACTCAACCTACCATCTACATAATAAAAAGTATTCCTCCTTGACCTTTTACCTTATCTATTTTATCTCACAACTATTCGGTGAAACATTTTGGCATGTATGATGGGACCCATCAAGGGTTCTTTTGCATTGTTCATTCCTAGGTGAAAGATTGTGTCTATTTCCTTTTGAAAGTAGTTCAAATTAAATTTCTTCCTCTGGAACATTCTCTCTCTTCTACTTGTCTCATTGATAATTGTAGTTGGACTTAAAAGAACCATTATTTTCATTTTTGTATTGCATTAGTGAAAGAAATAATCTTTCCTATTCATTATTTCTTTCATCGAATGTCATTGTGAATTTGGGTTTAAAATATTTGCATATCATCTCTGTGTGTTTCATTTGTAGCTCATTTAAATATTGTGGCCAACCTATACATTGGAAGTCATTTCTAGCTGATGGTTGACTAATTGAATCGTAGTGCACACTCTCTTCTCTACACCAAACCACATAAAATAAATTACACATTTTCTTAAACAAATTTCTACTCGAAAGAAGCTGTCAACAATCACATGATTAGAGGATTGACAAGGGGCACCAAACTGGTTTATCTATCCAGTCATTATCTCAAATAAAGTACCTCCCTCATCAAAAATTTACTTAAAACCATCCTTAGTTGTTGGATTTTCATAGGACACATTTTATCAAACCAAAAACTCTACTCTATTCACAAGTCAGTCATAAATGGCATAAGATGGAACATCAAATCCACAACATAGGATTTCATGTCGGCTAGTTTTTGCTTGATATGTGTTTTGAGGTGTGAGATCGTATCCCCATTATTCTTTATTTTCACACTCCATAATCATAGTTGGTGTATTCTGACTCTTTCTGAGTGTGTTAGGGTCAATCATAGCCATACTTAGTTTTATAGGTTGGTCTTTTATTTATATAAATTACCAAATTCAATTTTTTACATCTTTCCACAAATTTCACAATGACTAGCATTGGTCCAACGACCGTCATCACTTTACTCATCTGACCGTTATCGGGTTGCTTGACTGTTGTCAGTTTCCTGTTGTTTTGGTCATTTTAACCAAAGTAGCATTCATCACAGTTATGTTCTTTTTGGGGTTTCCGTAGTTACTTCATCATATCTCTGTGTCTTTGAAATAAATATCAAAGTCCATATTTTGCCCCATTTTCATCATTTGTTACCATTTAAAAATCTTTTTTTTTCCACAATAACTGGTATCAGTCCTTTGACTGACATCGACTACCCCTGTCACTAAAATCAGCTACCTAACAATCGTCGGTTACTGTGTTTCAATTTTTCATTTAAAACAATGACCATATTTCACCTTCCGAAACTGTTTTATCCATTCCTTATGTTCTTCTATGTCATCTACATAGATCAAATTACCAGGTCTACTCTAACTCACATGGTTTTGACTCATAGCCAAACCAACGCCCTCGTATTCCATGCTAACCTTTAGGTGCTCCTACCTGACCCTTCGCCACCTTCCATCCTATCACCTATGGATTCCATTCATTCTATTATCATCATTACCGGCGACGAGGAGTTCATAAGACTCTTGGATCTAAACCCTGCTGCTATACAATATTATTTATCCCATTCATCCACTCATAATTCATCAGGGAAACTTATATATGGCATGCCTGTGTCCATTCCTTCTACCCTCGCACCCACTTCTGCATTAGCTACTACTAGCTCAGCATTACCCTCTTCTAACTTACCACCTGTGGTGTCCCAACTTGATCCTACATCATCGATATTAGCTGCACCTGCGACATCTATCGTGCCTTTGACGTCTGCTCATGTGGTATCAACCATTCCTTTATCAACTACCTTGAGTGTAGGTCTACCTACACTCGCCACCTCTCATGTACCTATTGCATATCAACCACCCATGGTGTTGTAAACCCATACTCCCTTCGAAAATGTTGTCTTCTCCATCCCGTAGTCTCTTCCTCTAATTAATATGAGGGTCATTACATCCACTCTAGCTACCTATAATTATCACCAACAACTCCCTCTCTCATCTATCACTTATTCAGAATACTTACAACCATGCATCTATTCCTCCCTCACAATTTTTTGTACTCGGCACCACCCTATAATGGGATGCTTCCCACATCATACCTTCATCATCTACCTCCTTATACTGCAGGGGGTGCTCAAGTCATCACAACCTACTAATGATCTTATCAAAATGATGATGGAAAAGATGAAAATATTAGAAGCATTGGTCTCTGGATCACATAATTCTCTGACATATGATGATATTTGCAATGAGCCCATTCACCCATCCATTCTGATTTGTCCATACCCTACGCATTGGGAAATGCCTAAATTCAACCGATTCAACAACAAAGAAGACCCGAAACAACACTTGTGGTCTTTTAAACATGGGTGTTATCTGATTTCTCATGATGATGATTTTCTCTAACAAACATTCCTAATGTCTTTGACATGACTCGCATTGGATTGGTATAGTGGTCTACCTAAGAACTCCATTTAATCATTCAACCAAGTAGCTCAAGCTTTCCTAGACCACGTTTCTATCAATATTGTCAAGAAGGTCACCATGACCAAATTGTATTCGACACGACAATACAAAGATGAATCTATCACATATTTTGTTCACTTGTGGTCGAAGCCTAATCAACCAACTCACGTTTTAATTACCTCAAACCGAGTTAATGAGAATTATTCACTAGGGCTTGTGCTAGGAACATCTCACAGACTCTCCAAATTCAAACCTTCTACACGTTTGATGAGGCATTCACCATGGCCCAAAAACTTGAAATTCATGCCATTGAAGAGAATAAAATACAAATGCGTAACAAGAATGCTGCATTTAAATCCAATGATACCTCTTCTTCTTCCAAACCGTAAAATAATTACTCTAAAGAAAAAGGATTTTCCCACGTGGTAGTTTTGAAAGCTGGTCCATCTCACCCATCCAAACAATCAAATCCTTCTTCCAACCTTTCTCATATTTAGGCTTTTCAGTTCAACCAGGAGCAACAAAAATACACTCCCATAGGAGAACCCTATTCTTTGGTTTTATAAAAACTTCTAAAAGATGGATCCATCACTCTTCCACCCATCAAACCACATACTGGTTTTGACCCCTCTCATCCTATGCTTGCGTGGTACAAATAAAATGATTACTACAACTATCATCGCGTTAAAGGTCATAACAATAGTAATTGTATAACTTTAAAAAATATCATCCAAGAAATGATAGATAGTGGAGATCTCATCTTGGATAACCCTAACACATGGCTAATCAGAACCTTCACATCTTCAAAAATTCATTCCCAAATCACACCCCGTCATCTAACCAAACCAGTGAACCTTCTACCAATGATAGTAATGTTTGTGAGGTTCATGTTGTTTTCAACGTCATATACGGACTCTTCCTCAATTTCCTCCTACTCCATCTATTGAGGAGATTCTTGCATGAGCTCCTTCATCCATAAAGGAACCCTATTTCATTTTCTCCTTTACCCACAGAGGAGTATCCCTTATCTCCCCCTTCACCCACGGAGGAGTCCACTATACCTGCTGATGTAATTTCCCCATGCACCCCTCAAACTGACGAACAACTAGCAATATTAACTCTTACCCATGGGAGAGTCATGCTTACCTTCCTCTTCACCAAAAGATGAACCTACCTCATCCTACTTATCATCTCCCCTACCCATAGGGGATTCATTAGACAGTGCCCCTTCCTATTGGGGACAATTCTCCATTGGATTTAAAGGATCCTGTTGATTTACTCTCGGCTCTTTTACCCACAGAGTCAAAAGCCAACCATTTCCCTGTCTCACAGACATTCTTTATAGGGATTACTACCAAATCAACATCACTCCCCTCTCCAACGGTGCCATTTTCATGTTTGGCTGACCACTTGGATTATGTCGACAATTCCATGCTTTGGGGATGCCTTCCACTTCCTTTCTCAACTCAGATGCAAATTTCTTTCTGCTGATACTTCCATGATCTATCCAAAGGTGTTTCAGACAACTAAACCCACCATTCCCATGCCATTTGTAGCAACCTCTTCTTCATCACCCTCACCCACACCTAAACCTTTACCATTGATTGAACTTTTTCCAATGCCTAAAGCCTTACCTACATCTATATCTTCCTCCACGTCCAAACCCATTGCCACATTGGGAGTCATGCTGACATCAAGGCCTAGTCCATCCCCTGTAAAACAAGATTTAACCACATCCTAACAAGCTAGTGTAAAGACTATTCCCCCACCTAAGAGGAAGACCTAACCTCTTAGGCCGCATACACTGGCTTTTTCTACTACCCCTCTATCACCTTCACCACTTCCATCTATCCTAGGGCCCCACCCATCAACCTTGGCCAAGCAGCCTCCTACCCCAGGTAAAATAAAATCCCAACAACCCACATCCTCATCACGTTCCTCTATTATAGCCAAATTACCTATGCAGCTTACGCCTTCGCCGTCACATGCATCCTTTCTACCACCTATACCTACCCCACTTCTAGTATCCTCATCATTACCTATGATATTTCCTTCTCTTTAACCAATACCTTCCACCTTAACTCTTCCCTCAGCCTTCATTGTACAACAATTATCACCTTGGCTAACCTGTCCCCTTCCGCCATTTTCCTTCCCTTCATACATCATGAAATTTGTCCTTCATCTTTACCCAAGAAGGTGTAAACAAAGTCCAAAAACCCACTATCCTCCAAAGAGGTAGTTAAACCTACACCACCTTCAACCTGTAAGCTCATCTGCTACATATTTACCCAAGAAGGTGTAATCCAAACCTAAAACCGTGTTACTTACCAAACAGGTGGTCAAATTGACTCAACCTCTAATTCGACCTCCCATGGCGCCTCTCCCACCAAAATCACTCACACTTCCATCTAGACCCACACTTACTTCACATTGTGATCCATTAGCAGAGTCTTACGCCAACATCCTAGCTAACCTTTTAGAGACATATGTCATCACATTTCCACGACTTAGACCTTACGACCCACTCAAACCTAAACTAGAAGGGTTTGACGATACAAAAATTTGCACTTACCATTGATGTGTCAGGGCATGATGTGGAAAACTATAAGGCTATTAAGATTTTTCTTCTCCAATTATGTCCTCTTGAAGAAAATTTTGACGATGATGATATTTTTCATGAGGAACCTTATTCCACCTCCACCTATCACCACACATCCTCATCCCTTACCTATTCAATGACCTTCATATCCCCCTCCACAACCATTTTATCCTCCTCCAAAATTTGAGATTAATATGGTTAACATTACTACTCGAGCCTAGAAGGATAAATGAAAAGAGAAAATTTGTAGCCCATCTAGTTCACCTTTACCCACTATCCAAGCATCCACCTACCCAAAGGTAACATTCCATGGGACGGCCTCTCCTATTTCTGATGGAGTCGCACACTGATCCATGTTTCAATAGCTTCATCAATATCCCCAATGATGCCATTGTCCCGAACAAGGTTTATGCCCTATCTACCTAAAACTTTCATAAACTTTTCCCAATCTTACACAATGTTACCTATCATCACCTTATTCTTCCTTATCCTATGGGAATCAACATTCTAGGACTTGACATTCCCTAGACCTTTCTTACCTTATTACCCACCACCTACCTCCCTTCTAAACACCATCAACCTTCAATCAACCATCTACCTTACCTAATCTATCCACCACCTACCTCAACCTTGCCTAAAACTTCCCTAACCTTGCCCAATCAACCTTGCCCATTTTTTTTCCCAATCTTTATCAACCAATATACCTTACCTAATCTACCCACCACCTGCCTCATCACACTCAACCTTGCCCAATATTGTATAATGATATCTATCATCACCTTATTCTTCCTTATCCTATGGGGGACTCGACACTCCCTTTTCTTCTATTGTACCTCTCTTCCAAACTTGACCTTCTCCATTTACCTTATCCTACCTTTCCCAACTTTACCCAACCTTGCCCCATCTACCTTACCCAACTTTACTCACCGTTGCTCTAATCTTACCCAACCTCACCTATCACCATCTCATTCCTCCCTATACCCATGGGGGACTTGTCACTTCCTCTTATTTTATTAAATGTTTCACTAAAACCATACCTTTTACATCCTACCTTTCCTTCTATACCAAAATCCTTCCAGGTCGATGACCTCCTCTTGAAGGAAAATCAACATTTAACAAAAGTGGATAAAAGTAAATAGGGAAAGTTTGTTCCTAATTGGATTGGACTCTATATCATTACTCATGCCAATGGATCAAGTGCTTATCATTTGTCTTCACTCAAAGGTAAATCCAAACTTGAGCCCCTCAATGCCTTGCATCTTCAAACCATTCTACTGCTAAATCAAGTCCTAGATTCATCTTATGTCTATTAAATGTTTGTCCCTTGAGAACCATTCACCTTCCACTTACCTATTTTAATGATCAACGACTAAAGAAGACTCATGTGATTACCCGTCACTTGTCAGCCTTATCTTAAATATGAGTACCATGACTCTACTCATGGCATGATTCTCATGGATACTTTTTTCCTTTTTAAGATGGAATCACATGGTAATTCATCACTTAAAACCTTTCTTTCATAGCTAACCCTGGTGTGGTATGGTTTTGTCTTCAAAAAAGAAGCCTATACTTCTCTATAGTCTTATCCATGACCTAAAAGTCCAAAAACACTTCAAAAGTAATATACAATATTTTTCCATTTCAAAACTCCTTGAGTCAAACTTATAGCAAAAAGATGACTCCCTCAACAAGGACATATATCTTTCGATCTTACTGCTATAAATAAACTGCTCCCTCGAAGGACAACTATACAAAGCTATCCATATTGTACATAGTCTATCATCAAAAGAAGACTATTCTTGCAAAAATAAAATAAAATAAAAAAATTCTGAAGCTTCCTGCATCGATCAACTTCACGAAGACCTCAAGGATATACTTTACTCATCCCACATAGACTTATTGCATTGATCAGTCTAAAAAAAAAAGAAAAAAGAAAAATATGAATTTTTCATCATGGACTTGCCGATTTTGATCTTGGATCTCTTGCCAAAGAGGCATGTTGTCTCACACCAGGTTATGCTCAACCAAATTCGTGCACCTCACCGCATTTCCTTTCTATCCTTCCACATACTCAAGGGACATGCTACAAATGTGACATTTCGTGATCATGTGACATTCTTCATCCTTAGAACAACCAATCATGCAACACCTTTAGGGTTTTATGTTCATACGCCATCTTTGGTATGATAGACTCGTAATGGTTCTTATCAATTAGGTGGATTTTTTGTCTCCTCTTACAATTCACCTCTTTTCTTACTTATTAATTCTCCTCCACAGGACCAGACCATCGACACCTACATTGAAGAAATCCTCTTTCACCAAAATTCATTCCCATGCCTATTCGACCTAAATTCAACCATACCTAAATGACCTGCCTCAATTGCCTATGACCTAAAATCACCCATGCCTATTCAACCTAATCAACCATGCCTAAATGACCTAAACTCAACCATGCCTATGACATAAACTCAACCATGCCTAAATGACCTAAACTCAACCATTCCTAAATGACCTAAACTCAAACATTCCTAAATGACCTAGACTCAATCATGCCTAAAACCAACCAACCTATTCCTCTACCTCATCATATTCTTCCATAGCTTATGGGAGAACTACATCGGCATGAGGCCCCTTTTCGTCAAGGCTATGTAGGAAACACTCTAAGAGGCATGGGGCCCTTGGAGGTTAGCTCAGCCATTCTTTCCCCTAACCAATGTTCCCCCTTTTACATTCACATTCTACCTTAGTTAGTTTCCATTTTACACAAAACTTGGGAAATTAAACAATCATAAAAACATACATATTTACCATTTTCTAACATCACCATATCATACATCAATCATTTCACTTTTCCATGATATCAAATATTTGGAAATTTACACCCCAACATAAATCTACATCATCATTTATTTTCCATACTAACAATAACTTGGAAATTAAATCAAACAAACAAAACTCACTTCTTATACCTGACTCCATCATGCCTACATGACCTCGAGTGCCTAACTCACCTAAACTACACCATGCCTAAATGAACTAAAAAAATCATCATTGATATCATTTTGACCTACATGCCCATTATTCCTAAAACCTATTGATCCAACAAATTTTACACCAACCCTATTACACCCTAACTGCAAGCCTACATTACCTGTACATTTCCTTAATTATGTTTAGGGACATGTTATTTACCTATACCTCGGCCTTAATTGTGCCCTGACGTACAGACCCTGACCTGAATTGCCTTTTGTGACATTTGAATTTGTTTACTCACTATACCTTATGATGTATTACCCATGTTGTTTAACCTAATGACCTTACCTTGCCTAATGATGTGATGTTTATCCCGACCATACCATTTGGTGCCATGGAAAAAAACCTATTACCCATTCCTACACCTGACCTTGGTTGTGCTTCATGACCATATCCTATACCTTGGATACCTGAATCACTTCAACCTCGTTTGGATAAACCTATCACCCTTTTGACAACATAGAGTTTGCATGCTCTTCCTCCTGGTAATGTATCACAATCTATACATGTGCGTGTGTTGATTTCCCATTACCCAATATCACCATTACCCATTACCCATAATGCCCATACCCTTACCTACTGACCCTCACTTTCATCAATCACCTATTTATCAAACCACTCCTCGGCTAATTTTACAACTTAAATCGGTTCATAGTTTGAGGGGGATCACCTTCAGCCCTACTTGGGGAAACCTAACCTTCACTCATACCTGGAGCACCAAATTCCTATTTTTTAGCGTCACTTATCAATACAAGCTACGCGATAAACAAGGGCAAATGTAGACACAAAATTTGGGTCACACTCCCCTTGGTCCCCTTTCAATCAATTAACGTAACATGTTCACCTAACCATGACCCCTTTACCCCATTCATATTAATTTAATTACTTATAATTGAATTAATGTTCATCCTCACATTATTAATTAATATATAATTGAATTACACATCACCTAGACAACTTCACCTATTCCAAGGGCATTTAACTCACACCTTATACTCTCACACTGAGTCATCACTTCCAAGTGCCGAGTCACCACTTTTAACTAAGACTTATTCCTAAAGCCTAATTGGTTCTATGACCTTTACCTTCTCTCACATGAAATCCACTTCCCTAAGGGAGAATCACACCAAAAATAGTAAAGATCTACCTATTTTTTGTAAACATTTTCTAACCGAGTTATCATGAATCATCATCGGTTACCTTATATACACTTACAAAACTATTTAGGTTGGTCAGTTAGGAGAGTTCTATTACATTCAAGCATGAATCAGAGACTTCTCAACATATAGACATCAACCACATGCCCAAGTAAGCACCTGATGCTAATCCCAAGGCATTAGAATATTCATGGGAACACTCTAGGGAAGTATTTCCATGACACTAACCACAAAATTTCTTTCACGGATCGACTATTTCCTTCCTTCACCTACCAGACCTGCAAATGCAAGTAAGTATACTTGATTTTCATCATTTTGTACTTGCTTAAAGTGTAGGTTCATTATCTTTTAGTATTACATCTTATTCCTTCATGCATTCCTCTATCTGCACACCTTCTTACCAATCTACCCATCCAACTACCCCCAACCTTCTGGCTCTCTGTACCTAACCTTCTATGCATTCCTGAGTCTTCTTGGTATTATTATGAACCCAACCATTCTCCCTTCATTCTCTGTGCAATCACAGAGAAGTCCAAAACTGACTTTTATTTAATTACCACCAAATTTCCCCTATTGACGCCAGTCACCTTAACCATCGTTCGGTCTCCCCTCTTTACCTAGCATCGATCACCAGACCACCGTCGGTCACTCTGTTTTCTACTAACCTTCACCAAACTACCTCTAACATCGCCTAAATTCCACCTCATACCTTACCAGATACCTCTGTGACCTTACCTAACACCCTTATGACCTGTCCCAACTAGAAACATACCTTTCTTGATGCTAGATTAGTTTAGATTTCAATACCTTGCTTAATCTAGTTTGTTAGTAACATTTTGAGATACCTAAATCAAAGTGTTAGCAATAGGACCTTTATTTCTCACATTTTCTTTCATTAAGTTGATAAAAACAAAGGATTGACAACCATTCGAGGAAGAATCATGCTTCCTAGATGTAGCCTTGCTATGTAGATCTTTGACCCTTGTTATTTAATATCATTCGGTGGTATTTTTTTGTATCTACATGTAGTCCTTCCCCGAAACAAGAGGAGTTATCTACAAGCAAATTTGATAGAATGAGTAACATGTGCACTCAACCTTTGACCAATATAATAATAGGTATTTATCCTTGACCTTTTACCTTATCTGTTTTATCAACAAAAATTTGGTGAAACAATTCTAGTTTTATTACCAAGTGATATTTCTCTACTAGGCTTCTTAGAGGCATAATCATCTGTATGAAGCATTGTGAGAAGAGGTAGCATGATTCATGTGAAATATGATTGTTTTCAAAGTGTCAAAGTAACATGGTGTTTCTCCAGCTATGTGGGTGCATCTAGAAAGTGGTTAAGTATGAAATCAAGGTATGTTTGTATGTATTTTCTATGATAATCAAATAAGTTATGAAAAAGTGTTTTGTTTCAGTCAGTATTATGTGTTGTCATATTATGAGAGTAATGGATAATTGAGTCTCAAGAATTTGGTAGTGTGTGTGTGTGTGTGTGTAGTCAAGGTACCCTAGATGTCTTAAGGTCTATTTGGTGATCAGGAAATGATTCCTTTTTGATCCACAATAAGCCTTGAAAATCCTATAACTACATGTGTATGTGAAGAAGGATCTGTGAGTGTCAAGTAAGTATCACTTAATGTTGTATTAGTATTTTACTAATGTAGAAATATTTTATGGTCCTACAACATAAAACGATATTTTCAGGGTCTTCTAATGCATGATCAAAGGGAAAACATGTCATGGGATCCAAGAGTAAATAATAGATTTCCCATAAAACCAGATATGGAACCAAGACAAGAAGATTCTCATAGTACATATGAGAAGAAAGATGGAAGAATTAAGTTTCAAGTGTGAAAGAGGGATTGGTACCTCTTTAATTCATTCTTCTAGTTTTATTATGAAGTGATATTTCTCTACTAGGCTTCTTAGAGGACTAATCATCTGTATGAAGCATTGTGAGAAGGGTGGGCATGATTCATGTGAAGTATGAGTTTTGTCAAATTGTGAAGGTAACATGGTGCCTCCTTAGCTGTGTGGGTGCATCTAAAAAGAGATTAATTATGAAATTAGGGTATGTTTGTATGTATTTTCTCTGATAATCAAGTATGTTATGAAAAAGTGTATTGTTTGAGTCAGTAGTTTGTGTTTTCATACTATGAGAGTAATGGACAATTGAGTCTCAAGAAGTTGGCAGTATACATACATACATACAAAACACACACACACACACACACACACACACACACACACACACACACACACACACACACACACACACACACACACACACACACATATTCAAAGTACCCTAGATTGCTTAAGGTCTATCTGGTGATCATGAAATAGGTCCTTGTTGATCTACAATAAGCCTTAAATGTCCTATAACTACATATGTATGTGAAGAACGATCTGTGAGTGTCAAGTAAGTATCAATTAATGTGGTATTAGTATTTTATTACTGTAGAAATATTTCAAGAATGATGTTTCCTTGAGCAAGTAAGAGTTCAAGTGTGTGTGTACCTAATTACTCCAAAAGAGTTGTAAAGATGTGTGTGTGTCAAACAATTTAATCCATAGTTGAAATAGTGGTAGATTGCAAGGTTGTGGAAAGGAAAGGAATATTGAGGTCATGTCCTTGTATGAGTATTGTAGGTATGTTCCCTGTCACATTTTATAATGCCTTGGTCTCAAAAGTATGTTACAACTTTTTTCATAAGACCCATTAGAATTTAATTCTTGGAGAAAGTCAAATATTGCCTTGAAATGTAGAGGTTTGGTTGATAATTCAAGAAGAAGAATCAAGTCTTGAATGAAGAGTTAAAACATGAGTGATATGTGAAATCCCAAGTGATATGATCTTCAGTTGAGGTAAAAGGTTACAAGTATGACAAAGGTTGCAGTGTATTCATGATGAAAAATGTTCTCGTTATGTTTTGAACGTCATCGACATGAATCGAAGATGGTTTAGATGCTGAGAATGAGTAAGAAAATAGGCCTCAGAAGGAATAAATTAGTCATCCAATATGATGAATTGATCATACCATCTGTAGATGGTGTAATGGTGTTTCCCATGTATGTTATGAGTTGAATTATTTCATATGTAGTGTTTAATCCATTATGTTATGATTTTAGGAGTATTAAGTAAACTTAGGCATCAGGGAACTAACATGAGAAAGTTTAAATCATGATCAAGATTGTTAAAGCCAAGAATTTGTGATTTCTAGATGACTTGGATTGTACTAAGTATACGCATTCCTATTTTGGGTCTACAGTGTTGACTTAGGATGATTTTAGAACTCCAAGAGAGTTTTCTACGTCATTTATGACTAGAATAAAGATTTGAAGCACATTGAAGGATTATGAAGGTCAAAAGGTTGTAATCCTCTTTGTGGATCATGAATGCATATCTTTGAATGTTTAAGTAGGGTAAGTATTGTTTTCTCAAATAGGGTATGTGAAAGATTAGATGGTTTACAAGGTTATGGAAGCCTAGAACACATATTTGAACCTCGATAGAGGTGAATGATTAAAGAAAAGATATGTTGTTTGACCCGTATTACTTGAAAAGATAACATAGTATTAAAATAAATCATGTCAATCCATTGACTGAGAATGAAGGTTTCATGATGCTTTGAGATGGTGCATAAGGTTGAAGGGGGAGTTTGAGTCCTATCTACACTAGAGTTGTGAGGTTAAGTATGTTTCCAGTATATATGGTTTATTCTCATACATTATGACTCAATCATACACTATATAAAAATATTGTAAGTAGTCTTTCCTAAAATTATGAACTATAAGTCTATATATGGACATTCTTGGACCAAGGGAGTGTCTCTAAAATTTAGATGAATTTATAACATGATTTTCAAGGTCTCTTTGTGCTTGAGTAAAGAGTTAGACTTAATGAAGGTATGTTGAACCTATACAAGATGACCATCAACCAAGGTATGTCAATTGTGCTCTTTCATGCAGTTACTACAATGTTGCAAAGGTATGAATGTGGTGTTACAGGTCTATGGATGTTTCTATAAGTAGTGGGAGGTGTTTATGATCTTGATCCAGGTGTTCTAAGTGACAAGAGGTCCTAATAAGGAAAATTTGAAGGTTTGTTTTTTGTATTTTTGTAAGAAGTGTTATTCTTATGACCCAAAAATTTAGTATGGATGCAAAGAAGGCCAAGAAGCTTGAGAAAGTGTTTCAAAATAGGGGTATAAGATTTGATCATTCTCCATTGAAAATATGCAAGGTAAGAAATCTAATTTTTCAATTTTCAATTAGATATGGGAACTATAACTCTAGGGGGGATATAAATAGTTGTTTCATATTGCGTATGGACTTCCACAACAAGAATAAGTTGGTTTAAATTGTTCTGAAGATTATGTGTAGGGTTCTTAGATCTAAAAATTGTTATCAGCTAGAACAAGGTAGAGATAGGTCTTTTGATGATGTTCTTACCAAAATAATGGTCTGAATAAGTTCTCAAAATTATCATTAGAATGAGTGGATGGTTTGTTTTTCTTTGTTCAAGGAGTGCTACAATGCTCTTAATCTATGAAGAAGAAAAAAACATATATCAGTGAATTAAGACAGGTTTGTATGCTTATATGAGGACTTCGGTGATGTTTCCATCCAAGAAGGACTCTAAAATATTTGAATGAAGATGAATATCATTTTCTCTAGTATGATTTTTCATTAATGTAAAAAGTGGGGGAAGAACTAGGTTGTTTTCCATCAATGACAAAAGGGGAGATTGTTGGCATGAGTGAGATAGAGTGTTTTCATTGATGTAAAATCTCATTAATGAAAAATAGGATGATATAGGATTTCTATAGGATTCTTTACATGGTAATGACATGATCAATGAGGAAGATACAAGATGGAATGAGTCGACATAGTGAGAATGGGCTGGCCTAGTATGCCTTTTCTGGAGACCTAGTTAGCCATGGTGTTAGAGAATGATAATTGAAGTTTTATGGTGGGTTGACGAGAATAATAGATACACTGAGAACATGATTGGATAGTTTTGGGATGCTCGCATTATTTTTAGAGTGTAGGTACAAGTGGAAGACTCAGTTGCAGGTGCTCATCTAGACCTAGTGTAGTTGCTTGAAGACTAAATGGAGCATGAGAATGAGTTGTAGATATACGTGAGCTCAAGGAATCATGAAATGGTGTGAGAAAATATTTTCTCAAGTGTGTTAGGTCCTTTTATAGATCTTGGATGGAGATTCATGGTGTTTGATTACTTGGTCTTTGTCTAAACTAGACATAATCCTAACGCATAGAGGTCTAATAAGGCATGATTAGTCACTTTCAAGTGTGTTTGTGTGAGATCTTGAAAATAATCAATAAGGTATTTCATATTTTTTTCATCATGTAGAGATAGTTTTTAGAGGTTTCATGTTTGGGTGTAGTGTTACTTCACCTTGTTATGGCTTAGACCATGCAAAACCCTAACGCCTAGTCACATAAATGAGATGGAATATGAATATTAAGAATTATTTGTATAAAATTTGTGATTGGTTATGATGTAAATATGTTTCCTATAAGTTTGAGAAAAAATTTAGAGCTCCATGATGATAATTTTGCAAGATATTGTGTTTTGACAAAAACAGGGTTCTAGGAAGCAGGTTTTCCAACTCGATACGAGAGAAATGGACTTGGATGGAATGTGTAAGGTTTGCATGGGATCCTGATACTTTTTATAATTTTGGGTTCATGTATTTAATAATATATCATAGTTTGAATGAGATCAAATGAGTCCCAAAAATGTATGAGCAATTGCTAAGAAGGTAGATAACGTTTTATGGTCTTAAAGCCATAGATCATTAGCAATGGAGAAGATGTTCTTGGTTTTATCCCATAATTAATTGGATCATAAAATTTTATTATTTGACGTGAAATAGGAATCTATCATATTTCTAGGAATGTAGATTTGAGATCATGAAACACAGTGGATCCCACTCAGATTTACTTATTTCCAAGAAAGAAGTTTTTTCTCTCAGGTTTTTGATTAAAACCTATGTCTATATTTTTTTTATGAGATTTTGGGGATAAATTATACCATTTTTTGAGTTATTTAAGATCAAGGGTGAAGTGATTTTATGACCTACACAAGTCAATCTTGGAAGACTAGTTTTTGGGCTTAAAATGGCAATTTTGTAGTTTTGGAGAATTAAAGTGCTTGAGAACTAATTTACATTATGATGATTTTTTATGATATTGGAGGTGTTTCAAACATCCCATGTTACAAGTTTCATGTTTTATTTTATCTCTAAAAGTGTGATGAGGGTGGCATGGTTGAGGTCACAAGTTGACCTATTTTTACTAGGTTAGGACAACTCTGCTTGGTTAGAAGATTGATGTAGAAGACTAATGATTTGGCTTAGATGATGTTTTATATCCACTGGAGACTTAATAGGTATGATTTTTGTTCCTATTAAAATATTCTATAGGTAATGAAAGTTTCCGTAAGGGTGCAAAATATTTGATTTTCCAAATCTGGTTCATGGGTAGTTTAGTTTTCTATACAATAGAATTGGTCTCATTTGTTGTGTTAGATGTTTCACGAGGTCGAAAATGCATGGATGATTTATAACTATAATTTTATCTAAAATTATTGGTTATATGGTATATTTTATATGTTTTTGTGTTATCTTGATCTCTGTTGATGAATACTGGTTCATGAAAGTTCTTGTTTTGAGTAGGAAACCATCTTACTTGGTGGTGATATGAAGAAAATGATTGGTGTAGAATTCCTTGAGCTAATGGATGATGTTGTAAGGTTGTGTTGGAAATATTTTAATATTTATGGGTATAAAAAATATTTATGAATTAATTGGAGTCTTTGATGAGCTCAACTGAGAAGGATTCAGGCTTCTTGGCCTAGTTGTGCAAGTTTAGTTGTCTTCGTACATTTCTGGCCTACATGGGTCCTTATATGAGTATTTTGGTCTGTTTTTAAGTTGGTATGACATGTCTCTTGTTTCATGAATGACCTATGTTATGATTTTAATTTGAGTCATGTATAAAATTGTATATATGGTTCATTTTAGTGTTGTGAGAGGGAAAATGTGCAAGCTAGGTGAGAGAGTGAAAGTGGTTCAAGGGAATCAAGACTAAGTTGAGAGTGTGTGAAAATATCTAAAGAGTTTTGAAGACATTGTGTTCAAAATTACTTGTCCAAATAATTCCATGTTTTATCTAGTTTGAGAGAAGTCAAGGAAGGTTTATTAGAAGCGGGTTTGATGGTATGTGAGCAGAATTTGTGATATCTATCAGTTGTAGCAACAACAATACATCAAATGTATTCATTTTAAGATGATTAAGATGGTGCTTGATCACCTTAAGGGTTTGTATCCTCCTTTTGGGTTTAGTCCCTGACTAAACTAGGGGTTGGTTCTCCTTATAGGGTTGGTCCTCTACTAAACTAGGGGTTTATGTTCCTTGTGAAGTTGGCAATTCGCTAAATTCTTTTGATTTGTGTAACATAATCAAGGGTTCAGTGGATTTAAACCCCATGAGGGTTTCCCAATTATATCTTGTGTTCTCGTGTACTCTTTCATGGCTATGCTCTTTTGGATGTTTGTTGCATAATGTTAAGATCAAATTAATGCATGATTGAATGTTAAATGGTCTATGCAAGTTAATTTGAAATTTTTAAGTGTTTTTAAGCATTGATTAACCCCCCTCTTAGTCCATTGTGCTTCCAAAAATAATTTCCTTCTATTCTTCATACATACATTGGTATGCCCTTCACAGGGGGAAGTTACATGAGATATCTACCAATAACTATAGATATAGCTCCAAAAATGACATTCTCATGCAAACAAAAAGCCTCTCACAATCGAATATCATTTAAAAAAATAAATTTACACTAATAAATATCATTTCATCTATAAGGACTTATGGATATTTTTTTGTCCATTCTTGGAACATCACAATTACTTTCCCCATTAGAGGTATCATGCCATGTAAGGGAATTCTTAGTGATGCATGTATGACTTTACCGTGTATGTCGAAAGCAACAAAAATCATCAGTTCCAAAAGAAGAAAAGGAATCTTACATATCGTGTCACTTTCTACCAACACATTTTTGATAAAATTTATTAGACCTTGGAATTTCTTGTTCCAGTATTATTATGTATGATCGTGTTGAGTAGAGGTTAATCTAGACCCTTCATAGAATATCAGATAATATTTTCTAGAGAATTACTTTATTCTAGAAAAAAAATATTCACATCTGAAAGTGAATTATCTGAAGCATCCGTCACATGTTGCAAGGATTTGTTCGTTTCTATGAATCATGCAGATGTATCTTGCAAGACGTAAGCACGTTTTGTATCAAAAACATGGCTCAAATAAAAAATCTTTTTTTCCAAGCATATGAAGATCACTCAAATTCACCTGATTGGGTAGAACAACATGCAAAAGTAATTCTCACTTATCCATTCCATCCACGCCTATAAAAGTGTTGCTCTCATCATCATCTTTGTCTTATATATCTTCTTCATCTATTACATCCTTTCTGTCCACATGACACACACGATACATATTCTTAATCCTCTCCCAATTTCCCAAATTTCCTCCTTTGTACTACCCATACCCCTCTGCACATCACGAAACAACTTGTACAACAAAAAATCGCTACAATAGAAGTTCTCATAATACTCTGAGGATTCAAATTTCTTGTGGCCATTCTTAACAATGCACAACTTTGACTGTTGCTGAAGATCCCACGGAACATTATAACGACAAACCATAGACAGTCTTTCTTCCACAAGAAAGACATCTTAGTACATTTTGTGTTTTGTTGAAAATGGTTGACAAGTTATTCATAGCGACGAAGTGAGTTGCACTCTAGTACCTGGGACAATGTTATCAAGCATGGATCGTCATATTTATACTGATTGAGCATCACATTTATTTGATAGCTATCACGGGGAATCCATGAAGTCACATATCTATCAAAAAATGATTTCGTAGCTACAACCTAACTGTCATTTATCCAATCCAATGTTTCTATGCAAAGGCAACCGCCGACCCATACAAATCCATGGACATGTTTAGATCCTTGATGTTATCACTCCAACCTATACAACATCAGCCCCAAAAAATTTGAGTGATTTACATAACTTTCCATTTACAATATCTATAATGTATTGGAAAAATAAATATCTTTGACACTTGTATACATTCTATTGGACGACGTAAAAGCTAAAAACCTCTAACAATAGTTTTTTCACCAATTAATTTTTATATCACCTCTTGATGAAATATTTCAAATCTTTTGTACATACATGTCATGATAATATGAGGTTAATTTATTAAATTTTTAGTCTTCCATCTGTGTTCCCTCGAAGAATCTGAAAGAGATTGTTCGGGAATCACATGATGTAAATCAAACCAATTAGTGTCTATTGCAGTGAGTGTGAAGAATAGACTTGGGCTACCCTATTGAATTATCATATTTTTCAATGGACTAATAAAGTGATCTATTGTCATAAATCTTTACACCGAAAAAGTATCACTTGATCTATAAACTTCTCATCCACTGTACTATTAATGTGTCGACACAAGTCTTAAATAGTCATGTGAATTTTGTCCTCCAAATGTTTCCCAACAAAAATATAAGTAGTGGTTTGGCTACGGTTGTAAATCAATATATTGTGTCCACAATATCTAAATCTAAGAGGTTCTTTCTAAACATGTTGTCATGATACCTGATCAAATGCATCATATAATCATGCGTTTGCACCCATTTCATCATCGTTTGCAACCATTCTACATCTTCTATCGGGAAAAGTGTCGTATTCTATGGATAACATTTACTCCATATTGTATTCGTTTATTGGTGAAGAATCGATTTGTGGTCAGTAAATAGTGTCAACTGGCATCATATCTATATTTTTAACAAATACTCCAACCTCCTCCGTCTAACACCATGGATTAGGAAATATTAAAGCAAATGACGACGAATGATTGTGTATTTTTTAATCATCAACACTTGTTATATTTTGTAATGCATCTGTTTTTGTGAGATCTTATGTCCCATATTGTATGTAAGATTCCATACGACGAATTATATGCATTATCTCTCCATCTGTTTCTTAGAGATCATGTAATGTCGTGTGGTCTATCTCAACATTCATGTAATACATGTCATTATGAAATTTATAACATATAATTTCAAACACACGTAATCGATTAACTCATTTGTATTACATGTGTTCGGTGTTCTTCATTTTAACTATAAGAATATCAACATCCTCAACTCAACGTGGAATACCTCTTGGAACTAATTATATGTCATGTGGGAAATAAATTGTGTCTACTATATTTATATTGACCACCACGCACATGAGTTACTTGCAATACACAATTCACACGTCCTATCAAGATTTGCTCCACTTATGTCAGTATACGTAAAGCATTTGTCTATTCCCTAGGATCTATATTTTTTCACTTCAAATTTTGATGATCTCCTCATTCACCCTTGCATCTCTTACAAATAAGCCCTTCAATAAAAAGGATTACAACTATTCTAGTGTATGATTCTTTGCATATACAAAACAATTGAATAATAGCCAATGCATCAATTATTTTCCAAAATTTCTGACGGGACGCAAGCATTTTATTTGACCACTGACCATAACGTAATGAGTAGAAATTTTTGTAAGTTACATCACATGTCAATAGCGAGTCTCGATTTCAGATGTTTTCTTCTAAATCACCTTCACACACACTATATCTAAAGAGTCATAGTTGTTATTCTGTACTAAACATTTTGCATGACATTCCAAATTTTCCATGTTCACAGATCTCTTAAATTGATTGTTCACACGTACAATAGGATGCATGTTATCCATTTTCCCACTTAAATTGTGATAGCACTGATTGATGTTGTTTTGGTAAATTTCACGTGATTCACTTCAGATTCTCATACGATCCATAAACCATTCAGGATGAATTTTTGTTGTTTAGGATGCCACATGATTGAGTTAAGGTGTCTAATGAGCTTTTAAGGTTTCGAGTTATCATTCATGGTGTCTAAAAAATTTCATTGGGGATGATCGTAAATTTCAAATAAGGAAAAAATTAAAACAAACCTCAAACACTCATTTAGGGTTTAGGGTTCATGTCTAGGGTTTATGGTTTTGTATAGGTTATAAGGTTTAGTGTTTAGGGTCAACGTTTATATTTTTTATCTATGGTTCATGGTTTAGAATATAAGGCTTATAGTTTTGTGTTAACTATTAAGGGTTCATGGTAAAATATGTGTTATAAGTATCATCATTACTCGCGGCCATCCATTACTATTCATGCTTCATATTTTAGGATTTAGTGTATATACAATTAACATTTACAATTCATGTTTAGGGTTTGCCATTTAGTCTTTATGGTCCATGTTTTAATGTCTAATAGTTAGCATTTATGGTTCAAGATGGCCTATAAGTGACTATGGTGTTGCGTAATTATTTAATATGTGTTCGTTGTGTTATTTAGGTGTCATGGTTTGTGTCAGTTATTGAAGGTTGAGGTCTTTGTTTAGTTTTAAGGTTTACGATATGGTATTTAGGGTATTATATTTAACATTTAGGTTTTAAAATTTAAGACGTCGTATCAGTGTTATGTTATTGAATGAAACCCATTATAATTTATGGTCTTTCACTGACATTTAGAATGTCAGACATGAATTTAATTTGTTATATTATCATTTATAGTGTCATAACCAAGTTAAGCAGGGTGACGCTACATCCTAACTAAAACAACATGACTGTCAATCACTACACTCTAAACAATGAATACTAATCATGAAAAATGCAATCTAAATGATAACTCTAAACCTTATACCCAAAAATATAAACATTAAACTCTAAACCCTAATGTGATATTCACCTTTAGGGTTCAAGGTTTGTGAACTAATGGTTTATGTTTTCACTTAATCGCTAAAAAGGCATACATCATTGTCACCATTTTGAATTGATTTTAGATACTCAGTTTATAATCAATATTCTAAAAATATTAATATTTGGTGTTTCCCCAAACATTATTTTTCAACTATTACAATTGACATATATATCCTTATTTAGGTTCAACGTTATCAATTGCATTGTTGTGATTTCATTATTCAATATGCTAACCATAAACCAAATTAAATAAAATGTGACCTAATTAAACCCTAACCACAGTATATAAAACCATAACTTAAAGTTATACCATAAAAACTAATCCCTAACATAACTTTGTAAGTACCTGTGAAAATCCAAAAACACAAAACCCTAAACCCTAAACACAAATTTTGATGTCAGGTTTTCATTCTAGGGTTTGTGTTTGAGTTTTAGGATTCAATGTCTAAGGTTCACATTTATAGTTCTTTTTCATGGTTCCATGTTCAGACTTTACCATACAAATTTTAGTGTTCATTACTAAGGGTTTAGTATTTAAATATTTCTTTTAGTGCATGAGGTTTACTCTTTAGGGTTTTTCTCTTAGTTGTAGGGTAAAAAAATGTTATTATTTTAATATAAAAAAGATATTGTTATTTCTAGTATCAATTTTCAATGGTAATAATTATATTTATTTGCACGATTCAATATTTGATGTTTTCTATTATATTTTACGATTCATAAGCGTAGTTCTTATTCAGGATGTCGCAGGACTACTTTAAATGCCAAATGAGTGCTGAAGGTGCTACATTTTTTTAATGGTGTCCTCACTGTATATAGTGTTATGTATCGAGTGTTTAGTGTTTATGATTAACAATGACATATGATCATTTTCGTTATTCAACATTACCCATTGGTGCTCCAGGGATCACATGGGTGCTTAACATATTGCACAAGTGTTTAAGGAGGATCATTTTTCCTTAATGGTGTCCTCAATATGTATAGTGTTTTATGTTTAGTATTCAGGGTTCATGGTCCATAGTGTCATATAAGTGTTTATGTTTTTCAATGTGACCCATCAGTGTTAAAGGTGTCACATATTAACTTTGTGTTTCAAATGATTTTTTAAGGTGTTACATTTATTTATTGGTGTTCTCATTGTGTCATTAGATATTGAGGTTCGTGTCAAAAATTAACGATTTAGTGTTTATCTTTTATGTTCAGTGGTTAGGATTTACTATTTAGGGATTATAGTATATTATTTGGGGTTTATGGTTTGGTATTTTATACACATTTTTATTAATCATGATGAACCATTAGTGTTTAGGGTTTAGGGTTGAATGAAGAGGGTTATCATATAAATTTTGTATTTAGGGTTCATTGTTTAGACTTTAGGATTCATGGTATAGTTTGCAAAGTTTAGAGTTTATGGTTTGATATGTACTATAAGTTTATTTTTTGTTCACAATGATCCATTATGTTTAGGGTGTTGCATGAATGCTTAGTATGAAGGAAGAGATAGAATATAAAATTATTGAAATGCCTTAATCCAATATCCAAAGATCATGCAAACAAATACAGTGCAGAAGGGACAATTCAAGGGGAACCTTCAGTAAGCTGTGGGAACTAACTTCCAGGTAGGCATAACCGCGATGAGGGTAAACATAACCAAAATCTACAAACATTAAACAATGTACTAATTTTCCAGCATTCCCCCCTTAATACATTATTTATACAAATAGGTAAGTGCAGAAAGTTGGGGGAAGATTAAGTGGACATCAAATCCTGAATTTTACATCAAAAATAACAAAACATCAAATTTAGTCTTCCGCGGAATTGGACCATGCTAAAAATTCAAAAATATGTCATAACAATGGTACCATCACGTAGGGGAGACTCTTAGCTTTGTAGAAATATTGATTTTAAAGTGAATATAATAGTCTAAATATCATTTTATAATTTTTTACTAATAGTAGGTCTTTAAGACACTTTTTCCTGTGAATGTTTACGTCTACGTTTAAGACTGTAAATTTTGTTTCACTTGTTAGAATGTGATAAAACTTATACCATCCCAACTATGGTGAAATTATATACATTTTCAAAAGAAAAAAATGATTTCAATATTTTTTTATGAAGTTATAGCGGGAAAACAGAAAGTTCTCTATTTTCTTTATGTTTTTACAACACTTTCACGGAAAAAATCATAAAAAATAAAATATTTCTCAAAAAAATACAAAATAAAATCTATCCTAAGATAGATAGTGGCATCTAACTTCTCACCAAAGGAAAAAAATATATATCAATTTTTGGTCATCCAAATCACGGGCAAACAAACTACAATCTTATAGGCGTTTTAAAAAAAAATACCAAGTCATTGAATTTTGAGTGTTTAATATAGCTAAACTTGTCCATTTTTAAAAAAAATTAATAGTTTAGAAACTAGATTCCAGATGCTACGATTCATATTGTTATAAGTTTTTCTAATTTTGAGTGTATGCATTGCTAATAATCCCTACAAATTGATATTATGTTGTTATTTGCAATATGACGTCCACTTATGACCCCTTTTTTGTCCCCCAACTTGCTGCACTTACCCAAACATCATATTTCCAAATAATTGACCACCCCTTATTCCAAACAAAACAAAAAATTTATTACACTCTCTGTGTAGCCTGCTCACCTTTGAGGTGGCATGCCATCTCTGTGGTGTCTTGGTCTTGGTGACACCTTGGTTTTTCCCTACACAATTACCACAAACCTAGAAGTGACCTGAGTACATTCATCTCTGAGAAAAACTTAGTGGTTTCCAATTTCTCTAGATTACCGTGAACCCATATGGTTTTCTGAGTGCAGGTTCACCACGAACCTAGAGACGATCTGATGTCTCAATTGTACACTTAAATGGTTTATTGGATTTCCAAAAACCCTTTACACAAGAACTAAGTGATAATTTAGTGCTTTTTATCCTCACAATGTCCTTCATTCAGGAGGTAAAAAACTAGAAAATGCTCTTCATTTTATTGAACAACACACATCACACACAACAAAAATAAACACTAACAAAATTTTCACCATAGCAATGATGCGACCCACTCGTAGGTGACTCACGAGAGGATGCCAATTGTCCTCTAACCTCGGTATATTCTCCAGCCACTAGTAACATGCTACTTTATTAATGGATATAAATTTGAGGCTCATTATATTCCAATTGATTCAAAATAATTTCCACACATCAGATTGCTTGCCAATGTCTTCCTTAATCTATTTCTCCTCACTTAAAAACAAGCTTGGCCTTGAAAACAAGTGGTTGGGAAGGTATTTCCCCTTTCCCCAAAACCTTAATATAGTTTTTATCTGTAATAGTTAGGAGTGTATTTTTCCAAAAATATCTTCATGGACAAGTGACCAGAGCTTGTTGATATTACTAATGCAGAAGAAATAGTGATTTTTGAGCCTGTAGAAATGACACATGCCAACCCTGCTGAAATATCTCAGATGGTACTTTTTGAAGAGAATATGGTCGTGATGCATACGTCAACAAATTATTTTCATGAAGATACTACTATCGGCTCGGTAGGCCCCTTTGGTAGATGTTGTCCCCTCCTCACCATTTTCCTTTCATGTCTTACTTTGTTGTTTGCATGTCATGTTTCAAACTGATCAGAAAGAGTATTTTCACTGGCCTTTTCTGCCTTTTACTTGTGAATATTCTCCATCAAGACTCTCTTGTTCTTGAAAAGAACAAAGAATTATTTCTCTCAAGGTATTTGAGATTGTGGGGTGTCGAGAATGTCTAATGTTCAAACCTTTTTGGTTCATTTATTCAAAGTAATTTCCTCATCTTTCACAACTATGGAATCCTTTTCCACGAAGGCACTTTCCTCCACTGATGATCTTCATGAAATTTTATGACTTTTCTACACACAAGATTCTTTGTTTTAGATCTCACCAATTTACACAAGTTGTTTTTTCCAATGCACAACCACAAATCACCAATTTCCATGTTGTTTCATACAAATGGAGGAAAATAGGTAGATACGTTGCTAGTTACTCTTTAAATTCCAATAAGAAATAAATCTATGCACTCCCTTTCCAATCGCCAAAAGATAGGAACATGTTGCACCTGCATTTCAAATGGAAACCATGCAAAACAATTCTAAATTTTCAGATTACCACACACACTTAGGGAGAGATGATTTTCCATTATTTGAATCAAGTTTTATCCTCAGGAATGTCTTTCACTCAGATAGATCACTCCAACCAAACAAAATTCCAATCCTTCAGGAACAAGTCTTCACACACACTGAGGGTGGAAAAAATGATCTGATACCAATGAAGGAGGAAGAGGCTACCCTTCACTCAATATGCACCTTGTCAATGCATCATGACCATCCATTGTGAAATGGACGGTCGTGATGCATTGACCGACATTGACCAAGTGTATATTGAGTGAAGATTAGTCGCTGGAAATGAAGGAATAGATAGAATATAAAATGATTGAAATACATTAATCCAATATCCAAAGATCATGCAAATAAATATAGCATAGAAAGGATGGTTAATGGGGAACCGTCAGCAAGTTGTAGGAACTAAATGTCAGGTAGGCATAACTACGATGAGGGAAAACATAATCAAAAGCTACGTACATTAAACAATGTATTAATTTTCCAACATAGTGTGTTGAATGAGTGTTTATGGTGTTTATTGAGCAGAGAATACTTAACAAAAGGCACATAAAAGGTTCACATGTGAGAAAACAAGGCCTGTACAAAGGCACAAATGGATAAGGGAAACACACAGAATGAAGGATAAGTTCATATTTTGGGAGTTAGCCATTTTTTGCACTTGAGGATCTATTTTTTGAGATGGCGTGTAGAGCACACAAACAAAACAGAGACGTGTGCGCCATGCATTGGCTATTTTTGAAGATCAACTATAAAGCACTTTACATGGATGTGGGATAAGAATAGGTTTATCACTGTCAGTTAACTAAAGGAAGTCTATTATTAGCACACTTACATGTGGGGCTATGACTGTAAAAAATGTGTGGCTAATAATAACATACGACTGGCCTATTTTAGGATCAGATAAGCAGTGAAGAGAAATTCCCCACCCTTATAAATATGTGTTGAACTATGTAGTAAGGAGATGTGTGATGATGATAAGGATAGAGCGAGAGCATACAGGTGTGAGAACTGATATATAGGGAGATTATGCTATAAAATATGTTACGCGCATGAGCGTATACCACTACTATTGTATTGAAGCTTCTATGTAATTGTGATATTTAATATAATGGTGGATATTGGTCGAATCTACATGTTAGTTTTGGGTGTATGTGGATCTAGTATGTTCTTGATTTCATCATGGTAAATACTTAATTTTTTTCCCCTTTAGAAATAAATCTGGCATGTTTTGTAGAATGATGTATTAATAATGGAATAGTAAGTATCAAGTCTTTATCATGTTAAAATCCTGCAACAACAACCCTAAAAGAGGAACCTGGTACCTTTGCGCACTTTGGGTGAGCGCTCAGTCTGTATTGAGTGATGTGCCAGTGCACGTGGAGTCTTACTAGTGAATTCTAGGGTACATCATTGGCTCCATTGTTGGGACCTCTTTTTCAATTGTTTTTAGGATGGTTCATGATGAAGACATACCAGTTGACCTTAGCAAGTGTTGAGGAGTGGATACATAACCTAGAAGAAGAATACACATAGTGGTTCAACATTGGATCTGAGTTTAATGCACATGTGTAGGTGGAACAAAATCAGTATGATAGTTTATATAAGATATTTTTCGCCATCTTTCCAGTAGAATTGTATGAGTGGCTGATTGCTTATGCATCTAAGCAGAATTGGAGGTATCGCACACTTGTCTGGATGCAGTAATAATTTCAGGACCTTTATGATGTTGATCTGATTTCGAATCGAGCTTTGGATACGTGGTTCCGTGGTGTTTTGAACAGTTATATTTTGGAGTACACAATTTCCACTTATTCATGTCTAGAGGTAGCTAAATTCTAGTTTTTACGATATCTAAGGGGAACTTACCTTTAATGAATTCCATTGGCAATCAAGATCTTAATGGTAAATTTGAATTTGGAGAGTAAACCAATGGATAACTAAACCCCACCATGCACAGGGGAAGGAGCATGTTTGGTGAAAGATGGAAGAACTAGATGCGTGAAGGAAAAGAAAGTAAAGGCATTTTAAGAATAATAAGGCGTGCGAGAGGGAGATCGAGAAGTAGCAGGAGGTTGCAGAACAAATGGCATTGTGGAGAAAGATAGTTCATGAAGGACTTGAAGTTCATGAAAAATACATGGAACCCAAGTCTTAAGAACTCCCCCATTTGGGAAAACATGATAGGGAACCCTCCTCAGCCTCATGTAGAAGCGCACCAACAAAGACGACCTGGGTGGTGGGCACACATCTAAATCCACCTGGTAACCTTGCCCTTGCGCTTGGTTTTCCAGCATCTACAGTGGAAGAGTAGGAGTGAGTCTTATGAAAGGTAGAATAATGGTAGCACAAACATCTTCATTGTTATATGGGAGTACTTTTTCAGGTGTATCATCAGTGTAGAATATAAGTGCGCCAATTTTCGAACTAACTTCTAGGAGTGGTAAAGCTTCACAGACTATTGGGGTATAGTTCAGTTCTACTATTGGGACACAAGGAAGTACATCTTTTGGTCTAACCCTAGCCACAGGTTTGGGATTAGGAGGCATAGGTAGCTCAATTTTCGGTGGATCTAGTGGTTCTAGAGGTAGGGGAAACATAAGAGGTTCTGGCTCAGGTGGGGAAGGTTCGTAAAAATCCCAGAATATTTACATGGATATGTCTCTTTGTCTCCCAAAGTATAGAGGCATAGAAGATGCTACTGAATATGTCCACATGTGTGAAATATTATGGCACGCAAAAGGGATCACGGCTTTAGAGCATAATGAAATCCAATTTTCTAGCACATTACAGGGACGTGCACACTGTTTGTATAGGAAGTTTGACCCTAATCAAACTTGGATGGATTATGCAGCATTGAAGAATGCTTCATTAAAAAATTTATATACCCCAAAATTTGAGCAGAAGAGTATAAACACGCTCAAGGATATCAAACAAGGCACTACTGAGAGCGTACATGAGTATGATGCCTAGTTTAAAACACTTCTATCAAAGCTCTCTTATGATATTCAAGCAAGCCAGCATGCACAATGGTTCATTGGAGGATTGATTACACCATTTAGAAGTGTGTTGTCACATAAGACATACACTAATCTAAGAAAGGAATTGGAGGAATCTTGGTGCGCTAAGGTAGTTGGGAGTATTGACACTGGCGTTAGCCCATTCTTAGAGACATAAATTATAGCTATTGCAAAGCAGTTAGAGAAACTATCGGTAAATTCGGCACATGAAATGCACTCAGGAATTTGGTGTACAAATTGTGAAGTGGAAGGTCACACTAAGGATAGGTTCCCCCACAGATCCATATGTTTATTGTTGTTAGACTACGAGATCTGTCATTTGAATCATGATTATAGCAATTATCCTTCATTACAGCATGTGATAAGGAAGATTGTATCAATTTCCAGTCCATAACTCATGATACGAAAGATTGTAGATTGATCGGTCAAATCCATGATGTCATATACATTGGTGTATGATAGATAAGTGTAATAGATAATTCTAAAAAAAGAATGAGGACCAGGATCAGGATCACAGTCAAGCGTGCTATGACATGAATGAGGGGCGTTTTGAGGGATTTTGTGGAAGAGGATGTAGTTATCAAGGTGGATATGGAGGAAGAGGCCATGGTGGAGGAAGAGGTGATTTTCCTCGCAGAACGTGATATACATGCGGGTCTCCTTACCACTATAGGCACGAATGTCCCCGAAATATTACTTGTTCTTTCTGCGGAAAGAATCATATCTCTGAGGAGTACCCAGACTTATACGAGCATCTTAGTAAGAAACTTAAATAAGAAAATAAAGGCACAAGGATGCTTAGGATACAACGCGCTATTGAAAATCAATGGATGCCAAAGTTGGAGGTGGAGTCCGAGGAAGTGCATGTGAAGATCATGACCCTCGTTGATGTGGAACGAGCCAGAGAAGCATTATATCAGAAGCCTACCATCACCAAGGAGGAGGTTCTACATTGATGATACCTAGATCCTACCTATCAGAAGGAGTTTTATCAGGAAACCATGGAATTTCTAAGGAATCTTCAGGGTGAGATACAATACTTAAAAGATAAATAACGGAAGATGGAGAAAAAGAAAGTATTAGAGATGGTCTAAAATGATATAGATGATGTAAGGGAAGTGTGTAAAATACTGCGCCAGGAAAATATCATTCCACTATTAGGGAGTTGGTTAAAAGGAAACATTTTGCACGTAAGTGTTGAGACTAGATGGAAAATCCTGCATGTGAATCTTCCCCCCTATAGCCAAGATTATGACAAGGAAATCACTTTAAATACTATTGTGGATGGGTGGTTATTGAGTAACATACTAATTGGTACAGGAGCAAAAGTTAATATTATTACTTTAGATGCATGGGTACAAATGGAAATACCCCCATTGCAACTATCCTCTAATGTATTATTCATGGCTAATCAGACTAAGGCCACTCCCATCAGAGTCTTGAAAGATGCATCCATAACCATACAAGGAGTCAAGTTCACTGGAGACTTTGAAGTTTTAACACTGGTAGAGCAGACAGCTTCCTAGCTCTATTAGGGTGTCCCTGTGATGCTATACAAATAATGTTGATCTTCGATTCAACAAAGGCTATACTAGTTTTTAAAATAAGGAGGAAAGAGTTATTATCCCTTTAACAGATGGAAAATTTCCACCCTATGTTGAGCCCTTAAGTGAAGAAGATCTGAATAGGATTTATGTATGCGTCATCCGAGATCCAAAGATACTTAAGTCAACCAAAGAAAGACTAATTCATTGGGAGGATACAAAGTTTATTAGTGATACTACAATTGTTTCTTGTGATAATTAGACTCATAGAACTTATGAGTTGGTAGGGTGCAAAGTGAAGAGCATATTTCGTAGAGGCAGTAAACCGCATTATGTCAGGTGGATAGGAAACAACTCAGTACCTTGTTACACCGAAGAAGGAGATCTGTGGTATTCCTGCACGCCATAGAAGAACAGTGGATAGACTAGTTGGAAAGAAGAAACATGTGTTATCCAATTTTACACACATGTCAAAATTGGACAACGGGACCCTATTTCAATCAAATCATGACATTGGTCTCAGGAACTCACTTTTGGTCATTACGCAGTAAGATGATTAAAATAATTAATAAATTGATAAGTGATCTTTCCTAGATTAACTCAGTGTTAGCTCATGGAGGTACTCGGTTCCAACATGTCAAGTGAGTCAACGTAAGCTCGACAAAAAAAGAGGCGAGTCGGGTTTGGACAATGGCTTGGTTAATATAACCGACGAGTTAAAAATTCAGAGCTCACTTGATTAAGCTCGTTGATTTTAATACAAGTATGTCGGTGTATCGAATCATGCTAAAACTCGGTTGAACAAGCAGGGAAAATAATCCAAAGCGATCTCATGCATGAATCGCTATGTGGTAGTAGCTCGGTTAGACAAGTTCTCTGTTGTAAGATTTCAAACTCAGTCGCAGCACCGCAAAGACCAAAAATAGCAACTCGTTTCTAAGCCAAGGAGTATCTCGTGATTGAGCCCAATACAGTTGCACGAGTTGATTGAAAGCTCGGTTTGGGATTTTTGTGGGACGTATTGCAGTAACGAGTGTTTAGGTCAGGCTCATACCTTCACGTTCGGGGAGAATTTTGTTCTTTCTACCAATACATTGATTGACAAGATAAACCGGAGATTCCACGTCAGGTTTTAAGACTCACTTTGCCAAAAATGTGGAGACTTCGGAAAATAGGAGCCATACAACCACATCAATAGATGGAAAAATGGCCTTCAGGTCTCGAGTTTCTTTATGTCAAATGCGGAAGTCTGGGTCGCTCGAGCCGGGAGGTTTGACATTTTTTTTCCCGCACGAAGTTAGGACGTGGAGTAACTGGTTTGCTGAGCCAAGTGCCAATCCCAAGCAACTCGGTAGAGAAACTGGGAAATAATGGAGGTCATCCTAACATGCCATGTTGAACTATTCAAATGCCAAAACATAAGGTAGTTCGGTTAAAGATTACCGGGTCAAGAGGAAGGCGATAATCCTCATACAGGATTTTAAAGATCGAGTTAATTCATGTAAAAAACTCAGAGGAAAAACGATTTGCACATAAGGAATGTGAAGAACTTTATACGAGCTCGATGGGATCAAGAATACGTGGAAAAATATGATTTTCGCTGAGTGTATCAAAGAAATGAAGCTCAACTCGTATATCTCAGATGGTTTGGAGACTATGAACTCGTAAAAGTAAAAGTTTTATCAAGCACAATGATGTAGATTTCTCAGAGGCCTGCTCGATATGTGAGAATGATGAAGCTCGTAGCGAAGAGAGAGATCAAGATCACTAAGCCGAGTCAATATAAAACACGGTGAATTAAAATTCAGGTCATCTAACGAGAAGCTCGAGCTTAGAGCTTGGTTTGCATGAGTGAAATAGGTGGATGTGAACACACTTTGGATAACAGATCAGGAAGCAAGTCAGGTTTTTTTAAGCTCAAAAATACAAGAATGCATCATGCGAACGATCTTCAAAACCACTTGATGGGAAGAGCATGTTAATATTATACAAGCTTGGCATTGAATGAGTCAGCCCAATAATGACGAGCTTAGATCAAGCTGAGTTAATCTCTTAAATGGTTGAAGTATTGGTGTCAGCCAATTCAGAGACCCAACATGTCGTCTCAGTGAATATAAACATAGATTACATTTTGGGAGAGATAGATCGACCGACCAAGTTAGAGGGTAAGGATGTCAAGATGGCTTCATTTAGCAAAATGGTGTCTAGAGCTCAGTGACGAGTGACTCATCAAAACCAGTAAGTGATCTCCTCATCGACTCCGTTGGGTTATGTGACTTGAAGGCATATATGAGAAGGTTGGCCAGGAGTTGAATCGAGCTACACTACACAAAGGAGTCATAGTGAGCAAAATAGAGATGCGATTGGAATATCGACTCAGTGTGAATTATGTTGATGCATGTGGTAGAGAAAGGGAGCTTGGTGTCATGGTGGATCTTGGCAAAAACAAGCGTATGTCGGAGGAGTGAGTTCAATCCTTAACAGAGCTCGATGTCCAAGAACTAATGCAGGTAAAGAGCTCTGTCATTCAGACCAAATAGTGATGGTTGGGTGAGCCAAACTCAATAGCTATGAGCTAACCAAGGGAAGGATGGACAAGTTTCTCTTCTAATGAAAATAATCTGTTAGAGAGCTCGGTAATCACGTGGTGAGTCAGTTAAGATGAGAAATGAAGTGAGCCATAAGGAACCGATTGATAAAAGGTTAGTGACATGGTGGATCTCGGGTGTAAGAATTGGCTCGTCAAGTTGTTAAGGTAGATAACTTGGCTCAGCATGAGAGCAAACAAATCGGCACTTGTGTATAGCTTGACTTATGGAGAAACAATACAGAACCGATTGAAGACTAGGGAGAGATCGGGTCACTCGCCTAGGAAAGTAACTCATGCAAAAGCTCATACGGATGAGTTGTCATTCATGGACAAAAATAAGCTCAGGGTCGAGCTTGGTAGTGAGCTCATGTGGAGATGACCCAATCTCATGCTCAGGTACAGTATTACAACGAGTTGCTTGATGGATCTCGGTCAATCGAAGATCACAAAACTTAGAGAAAATCGAGCTCAATATAAAGGTGGGTTCGACACAACGCGAGTCGGCGGTGCATTAAACTCGAGACAACTTAGAATGAGCCAATCTGAGGCTGAGTCATTAGGCGTGGGGTTTCAAGTGAGTTCAATGGTCAAAGTCGGAAGGATGAATCAGCGGTGAGCTCAATGGTGAGCTTGTGGTGGTACAACTCAACTCAAGGAAAGGATTGGTGAGCTTGATTCAAGGTGAGCTCAATTCAAAATGAGTTCAGTGACTTTAGGTGAAGCTCAGTGGCAAGCTCGATGTTGACACATATAGCTTGCTGAGTCGGTGATGGAGCTCGGTTGGTCTTGGGTGCTCAATATCAAAGGAGCTCATGCACAGTCGGCAGTAAGCTCGGTATTGGTTACGGTAGAGTATATCAGTCAATGCGATGGAAGTAGACTTGGCTGGTACATAGCGTGGAGGAGCTCGGACCCAACTCAGTGAGTTGGCTCAGCGAGCCAACCATCGAGTTGGGCTATTTTTTGGCCTTTTTTCCATAATTTCCCCTCCACTGCAATTCGGTCAACAAGGGGCTCACCATATTTTTAAATTAAATTAATATTTTTAATTAAATATTTTAATAATAATATTTATTATTATTATTTAAATATTATTTTAATTAATTAAGGAGACTAGGTCAACTAGGTATTAATGACACATGATGGAACCTTCTAAAGTGTTTCAACCAACTGTAATAAATGCATCATGTACCTTCAATTTAGGAATGTAATTATGACCTTTCCTCTTCTCTCTCATATATTCTTCTATAAATGTAAGTTTGAATCTCATTCCAAGGGGTTCCAATAGGTCAAATAGGTTAGAAAGTTAGACATCTTAGGCAAGTGTAATTTTCAAGAGTCCTCTCTCTTCTACAAGTTGTCCTTGTGTGTTGAGAGAACTTTCAAGCCTCCTCTTCAAGACTGTAATGGAAAACATTGCCTCTTCTAAATGTATGATGCATTTTTCACGTTATTAAAGCAATAAAAGTGTGTGTTTTGTGACTAATCTTGGTCCTTTCATATTTCTACACTTATTTTTGCCTTTTCTCATGCTTACAGGGACACTTTGCAAGTTCATGTTTCTATTTCAGGTTCTTAGATTTCTGTGCTGATTGAGTGGTGGAGAATTGCATGCAGTTGAGGTTTGGTGTCCGTTCACCCTTCTTGAGTTCATCCTTCTTCACTGGGAAATTGATATATTGTTGTTTGATCAAGTTTAACATAGGGAATGCATGTTTCATAGTCTCTGGTATTCTTTACGCTCTCTAAGTTGGAGTAGGTGAAGTTGACCTTTGTTGCACACACCCTCTTCAAATTAACCCTTCCTAAGTCTGGAAACACCCTTTATTTAGTACATCACCATCCCTAGTATAGTTTCATTTCTGTAAATCTCTTTCCGTAAAACCTCATGAAAATGTTAGCATAGGACTAGATAGCCATTTTTATTACACTAGGAGTAGTACAACACTTAGTTTAGGAAGAGGAAGTCAATGTTCTCTAGAGGTTCACCTTGAGCCCAAGTCCCACAGCTTGAGAGGTGATCCCATGTGTCCCAATCACATCGAAATTCCTATTCATATTCTGGCCATTTGGAGGGTGTAGTGATTTGGTGACAATAGTTTTTGGCACACCTAGTGGGACCATGAGTTGGTACTTCTCTTCTCACTTACACAAGTTAAAGTACCTCGTGAATCTATATCTCTGGATTCCAAATCTCAGTGCATTAACTTATGCAAAGAATTCAGACAAGAGATTCTTCAAAGAAAGGAAATTATCATCATATCAAAATTTCCTTATCTCCTCCAAAGAGAAGATGAAGAGGCATTTAAACATCACCAATTGCAGCTCTACCTCGTAGGGATCATTCAAATCCTCTGTACGGAAGGTTCACTCCACCAAGGAACAATCAACCTCTTGCTACTATGGCACGAAACCAAGTTTTTCCCCCTTTCAATGCAAGCATTCATCTTCTGTTGGCTCAACGTGACCCTATACCTATTGCAACACTCTAAAGTTTACCCTTTTACATAGGGGAAAATCACATTACTCCAGTGGAACATATTCTTGATGTAGCTAGTATTTGTTCCATACATAATGTCATGGAGGACAATGTTGCGGTTAGACTTCTTTCTACCTCTTTTAAGGGAAAAGCACTTCAATGGTTTTGAGGGTTAACTATTGGCAGCATAACCACTTGGGAATAATTAGGAGAAAAGCTCTCTAAACAGTTTGAATAAAAGAGTGATAATCTTTCACTTTTGGAATAGCTCACTACCATGAAGAGAGCTTCCCAAGAATACATGAGTGACTTCAACTTCTGATTCCACAGGACCTAGAATAAGATCCTGTCACTTGTAAAGCCTTCTGCACATAATGCATTCTTGTATTATTTGTGAGCCTTAAATAGCGATGTAGTAGTATTGATCCAGTCTATGGGAGGGGCTACATTACCTGATGCCTACGACATTGCCATAAGATCAGAAAATTACTTGATTCAGGCTGGAAAGATATCTCCATGACCGCCAATGTCGTTGTCTCTGAATCTTATGAATAATCATCCTATCATTGCTCCTATTCCAGAATCCTCTAATCAACCAGCACAGTCTACCCCTACCTCTTCAAATGATCTATTTGAAGTCAAGTCACTTCTGTAAACATTTGGAAATGAAATTGTTGCACTCAAGAGGCCACAATTTCAATACAATCATCCATATCAGCCACAAAATAAGTAGTATGAGGCTAACCGTCCTCCTTTTCAAGGGAACAATCAGCTGCAAAATCAAGTTACGAATGTCATACCTTTGAAATTTTGGAACCCTCTTGATGTTAGTTCATCTAGATCTATTGTACCTATTTAGAATAATCTAGTCCAATACTATGAATGGTGCTACCCTTGTTCTCAACCCCACAGTAAAAATATTTGTCCAAATGGATTTCTTGGCCAAGCCCTTATGGTTCAAAGCATATCTTCCCCTTCTGAGAAAATAGAGAACACATATACGTAAGAAACAACAAATCAACTACAGGCACTTGAAGAAACCACTTTGCTAAATTGGAAAGCATAATATTTTTGTGGGTTGAATACAGATTCCTCATCAGTAGCGGCAAACACTCATTCTAAGAAGAGAGCAATGGAACCTCAAACTTCCAAAGCTGATCAAACATCCACTTCACAGCCTCAGACACAAGCGGTGGTCTATAAATACGTGGGAAAGAAACCACTAGAAATAGTTGTTAGCCAAGCCGCAAGAAAATAAAGTTCATCAAGCATCACGGTACCCAACAAGCATTTTCTAAATGAGGATCCTAATGCTAAAAAAAGTTTCAAAAAATTAGGAGCAATTCCCTTCAACATAATGGAATAGATGAAGAAAAAAACCTTAGCGTTACTATGTGGGACATGCTCTCAATTCCTTCTCAAAGAAACTTATTGCGAGAAGCTCTGAACAATTTTGGTATAACCGACGGATCATCAAGTCATGGAGCAACAATTGCTATGAGTTTGTGTCTACTAGAAGGGAAAAGTATTCATAAAGAAAACAAACCTCCACCACTCTATATTTCCCTGATCATTGGCAATCACCTAGTGCACAATTGCACGATCGATTCTGGTTCCAGTAGCTCAGTCATGCCCAAAAAAATTACAGATGTACTAGGCATACAATATATGCCAATTGCAAGAGGATTTGTTCAGATGGATGGAATAGCTATTAAGACTATTGGAGTTATCAAAGGACTTCAACTTACCATCCATACATGCCCAAGTTTGTCATTCACCCAAGACATATCAGTCATTGATCTTCCTCCTCTCTTTGCCATCTGCCTATCATGAGATTTCACTGCCAAGATGGGTAGTTATCTATCAGTTGATTGGTCACATATGATTCTTAGGACTTGATACGGAACAAAACTGACTATAAGGGTGGAACCAATCTTCCAAAATCATGTAGAACCCTACACTATTATTCCTATAAATGGGAATTACACCATCAGAGATTTGGAAGAAGAAGATGTTGATCATGAACCGACCACTCTCGTTGAATAATTCCTCGATACTATGCTAGATGAAGTAAGTGGAGATCATTAGTATGATCCCTACGCTGATGTGTTGGTAGAAGAAGAAGCTAGTTTTCTACTTTTTGAAGAAAAAGGATTGGGTACATACTTCATTCATGAAGAAGTTACAATCATACTGCAACTCCTCAAAACACCAAACGATTCAGAAGGAATGTGGCAATTGTTCTTTGATGGCTCGAGAAGTAAGAATGGATTAGGTGTTATGTTTTATGTTGATTTCTCGAGAGGGAGATAAGTAATTCCCATATTTTAGGTTGCAGTTCAGTTGCACTAATAATGTTGCTAAATACGAGGCCCTCGTGCAAGGAATTCAACTAGCCCAAAAGAAGGGGATCAAAGCCCTTACTATTTTTGGAGACAGTGATTTAGTTATCCATCAAGTGATGTCATGTAGTGCATCCAAGAATTATCTCTTAAGATCATACAAGAACCGAGTCTGGGACTTGATTGAAGATTTTAAAGCTTTCAGAATCCACACGGTTCCTAGAAATTAGAATCAAGATGTTGATAGGCTTGCTACAATTGGCTCGCAATATGACATATCCATTGATTTCATGAAAGAAGGTAAGTAATTTTTCAAAATGGTGGTTTGACCTAAAGTCCCTGATAATGTGAGTAGTTGGCAAGTGTTTGATAGTGACAAACAAATTTTCCTTTTCCTACAGAAAGAGGCAGAGTTTGCTGCAAGAAATCAGGATAGGTTACAAGAGTCATATGGTGATCAAATTATAAAATTGAAAAGCAATAAACTACTAAAAGGCTTAGTCAATCTGGAATCCATTTTCAATTAAGATGATCAAACCAAAAGATAAAGTTCTAACATGGTGGTAAAAGAAGAGGATTTTGAGGAAGTCGAGGTAGCACATGAGAAGTTTCTTAAGATTGGAAAAGTGTGTACTTCCGAAGAGAAAGAAGCTTTCATCAAAAAATTTCACGAGTATCACGACATCTTTGTGTGGAGCTATAAATACCTACATGGTTTTGATCTAGGTCTAGCCTGAACATACCATTGAACTGGATCCTAATGCCAAGCCAGTTCACTAGAAATAGAGAATGATTAATCCCAAAATCGAGCCACTAATGAGAAAAGAGCTAACGAAACTCAGCAAGTCCTATATTATTTTCCCCATCAAGCACTCCTCTTGGGTAGCCAATCTGGTGCCCATAAGGAAGAAGAACAGAGAGATTTGGTTGTCTGTAGATTTTAGGGATTTAAATTGTGCATCATTAAAAGACTATTATCTTGTTCCATCAATGGAGCAGATCCTTCAAACAGTGGCAGGAGCTCAAATATTTTCTTTGCTCAATGGATATTCAGGTTATAATAAAATCCTAGTCCAAGAATCTGACCAATTCAAAATGGCTTTCACTACCAAGTGGGGCACGTTTGCCTACAACAAAATGCCATTCAGATTGTCCAACACCGGGGATGCTTCCCAAAGATCCATGGATATGGCGTTTAAAGGATTAATAAGTGATATCATCTTGGTTTACCTGGATGATATAACTATATATTTTAAGCATGCAGACGATCACATCACGCATCTAGGGAAGTTTTTTTGAAGGTGTATGGAATTTGGGGTTTCACTCAATCCCAAAAAGTGTATTTTTTTAGTGCACTAACGAAATTTGTTAGGGCATGATGTTTTAGAGAAAGGACTATCAATCGATCCATCCAGGATTCGTTCAATTATGTCCTTATCTCTTCCAAGTCATAGAAAGGGCCTCTAGAGTTTTCTGGGAACCATAAAATTCATGCAGAGATTCATTCCTTAATTTTTGACATTGGCTAAATTACTGAAATCCATGCTAAAGAAAAACATGCCATTCTCATGGACAAAGGAAGGAAGAGAGAGATTCAAAGCTATCAAAACAAAAATTTCTCAAGCTCCCATGCTAGTGAACCCCAGGTTTGATAAATACTTTATCCTTTATGCTTTTGTAGATCAAGAGAGAATTTTAGGGATCCTCACCTGAAAAAATGATGATCTAATGGAGCATCCAATTACTTTCTTTAGTTAATCCCTCAAAGACTACGAGCTTAAATACTCATTTGATGAAAAACAGGTCTTTGTGGTTATTCCATCTTTGAAGAACTTCAAGCACATGTTGTCCAACAACAAAATTAATCTGATGGTGTCTCATCGAGGTGTCAAGGAGTTTTTACTGAACAAAGAGATGAACAAAAAGCACACTCGATGGATCACGAAGGTGATGGAGTATGATGTTAATATCAAGGTTACCAAACTTGTCAGAGGTAAAGGTTTGTGTCAACAACTTGTTGCAGACATGCAATCAAAAGGTGATGAGGATGCGATGCTTCTAAACATGGATGAGAATGATGAGCAAGTTGAATGGTTATCTAAAATGAAGAATTTCCTCTTCTCAGGAAAATATCCTATGAACATGGAAAAAACCAAAGACGAACTTTCCGTCTTCAATCCATTCCATATATTTTGGTAGATAACATTCTCTTTCGAAAGGATTTGAATGACATCATCCTTTGGTGTGTAGGACCGGAACAGGTAAGTAAGATACTATAGGAGTTTCACAATGGCCTATCTGAAGGACATTATTCTGCACAAACAAATGCTACTAAGATCATGCGATCTAGTTACTTTTGGCCGGAATTGTTCAAATATGCCCATCTCTAGGTAAAGAAATGAAAGGAATGTGCCTTTTTCACAGGAAAGTAGAGGTTGGAAACTCTTCCACTACATCCAATCCAAGTAGATCAACTCTTTGTTCAATGGGGGTTGGACTTCATCAGAATGATTAATCCTCCATCCAGTGATGAACATAAATGGGTCCTTACTATAATAGACTATTTTACTTGATGGACAGAGGTGGTAGCATTGAAAGAGAGCAATGAAAAGGTAGTTCTAGATTTCTTGGAAGGTATAATGATAAGGTTCAGTGTCCCTTTTATAGTCATTTCAAACAACACGATGGCATTTCTTGGTATGAAGTTGAGTGAATGGGCTGTTAAAAATGGGGTCTACCTCAATACTTAGTCCAATTACTATCCGCAAGGAAACAGATTGGCTGAGTCTAGTAACAAAAAACTCATAAGGATTATTAAGTGCACAATGGAAACTAACAAGAGGACTTGGCATACACAACTTAAGACTTCCTTATGGGCAGATCAGATCACACCTAAAAGGGCCATAGGGAATTCTCCTTTCATTCTTGTATATGGAATTCTTGGGAACGAAAACTTCCGATCTCCTTGGAGTTACCTTCTTTGAAGTTAGCTCATCAACTTGAAGTTATGGAGAACAATCCTCTTATAGTAAGGTTTTTTGAACTCATGGAGTTAGAAGAAGTATAGAACAAGGCTATGAAGACTTTGGAGCAACATCAGACTCAGGTTAAGAAATATTTTGACACGAAGGTGTTCGAAAAGTGTATTCAAGAGGGAGATCTAGTCCTCAAATGGGATGAAGACAGGGTCAAGCCAGGAAAGCACGCCAAGTTTGACGCTCTCTAGAGGGGGCCATACATCATCATGAGTTGCAAAGAGGTGAATTCATTTCGTCTATCCAGGCTCAACGGAGAAGAACTGTCCCATTCATGTGAATGGGATACATCACAAAGATTGTTTTTGAGAAGTGTTCCACCACCTGTACAGTTTACTTAGGTTTTTTCCTCCAAGTGCTTATGCACATTATTGTTGTGCGTTGTTGTCTTTTTGCTTTCCTTGTTGTGATTTTGTGTTGTTCTTGCACATTGTTTCATCATTAGAAGGTGTCAAAGAGAAAAAGGTCCAAATTTTCAATGGGAATTTCATGATCCACCTCAGTTAAAATTCTGTAGTGTTCCATGGATGTCAATCATTCAACAGATTTAGTATACTTCATACTTAGAATTCTAGGGAGGAGAAATATCGGGTTTGGTCAAGGGGATTATAAGATGTATCACAGAAGATCAAATTGCTTTTAGGATTCCAATATAGACTCCATGCCCAATGGATGAATTAAGGCTGCTGGAATCATGCTTAGTAGGAAATCATTCCCGAGAGGTCACCAAAAATGTTATCCAATTTTACACACATGTTAAAATTGGACAACGAACCCTATTTCAATTAAATCATGACATTGGTCCCAGGAACTCACTTCTGGTCATTACAGAGTAACATGATTAAAATAATTAATAAATTGATAAGTGAGCTTACCTAGCCCAAATCAGTGTTAGTTCATGGATGTACTCAATTACAACAGGTCGAGTGAGTCGACGTGAGCTTGATAAAAAAAGAGGTTAGTCGGGTTTGGACGATGACTTAGTCAATACAACCGACGAGTAAAAAATTCAGATCTCACTTGACTAAACTCGTTGATGTTAATATAAGTATGTTGCCGTATCAAATCATGCTAAAACTTGTTCAACCGAGTGGGAAAATTTATCCAAAGTGAGCTCATACATGAATTGATATGTGGTAGTAGCTCGGTTAGACAAGTTCTCTATTGTAAGATTTCAAATTCGGTTGCAGCACTGTAAGAACCACAAAGGGAAACTCATTTCCAAGCCAAGGAGTATCTCATTATTGAGCCCAATAGAGTTGCACGAGTTAATTGAAAGCTTATTTTGGGCTTGTTGTGGGACATATTACAGTAATGAGTGTTTAGGTCAGGCTCATACCTTCAAGTTTGGGGAGAATTTTGTTCTTTCTTCCAATACATTGACAAGACAAACTGAAGATTCCACATCAGGTTTTAAGACTCACTTTACCAAGAATGTGGAGACTTTGGGCAATAGGATCCATAAAACCACATCAATAGATGGAAAAATGGCCTTCGGGTCCTGAGTTTCTTTATTTCAAATGCGGAAATCTGGGTCGCTCGAGCTGGGAGGTTTCAATTTTTTTTCCCGCAGGAAGTTAGGACATGGAGTAACCGGTTTTCCGAGCGAAGTGCCAATCCCAAATGACTCGGAAGAGAAATCAGGAAATGTTGGAGGTCATCCTAGCACGACGTGCTGAACTATTTAAATGCCAAAACATGAGGTATTTCAGATAAATATTACTGGGTCAAGAGGAAGGAGATAATCCTCATACAATATTTTCATGCTCAAGTGAAGTCGTGTTAAAAAATCAAAGGAAAGACATTTTTTAGATAACGAATGTGAATAAATTTCTACGATCTCGATGCACTCGAGACTACGTGGAAAAATATGAAGTTCATTAAGTGTATCAAAGAAATGAAGCTCAACTCACATATGTCAGGTGGTTTGGAGACTACGAACTCATAAAAGTAAAATTTTTATTGAGCATGATGATGTAGATTTCTCAGAGGGCTTCTCGATATGTGAGAAGGATGAAGCTCGTAGCAAAGGGAGAGCTCAAGATCACTAAGCCGAGTCAATAAAAAAACATGGTGAATTCAAATTCAGGTCATCTAATGAGAAGATCGAGCTTAGAGATCGGTTTGCATGACCGAAATAGGTAGATGTGAACAAACTTCGGCTAACAAATAAGGAATGAAGTCAGATTTGTGTAAGATCAAAAATGCAAGAATGGAACATGCAAAGGATCTACAAAGCCACTTGATGGGATGAGCATGTTAATATTATGTAAGCTTGATGTTGAATGAGTCAGCCCAGGCATGACGAGTACAAATCAAGATGTGTTAATCTCTAAAATGGTTTAAGTTTTGGTTTCAGCCAATTCAGAGACCCAACATGTCTTCTTAGTGAATGCAAATAGGGATTGCATCTCAGGAGAGATAGATCGACCGATCAAGCTAGAGGGTAAGGATGTCAAGATGGATTCCTTTAGCTAAATGGTGTCTAGAGCTCAGTGAATAGTGAATCAACAAAAATAGTAAGTGAGATCCTCATCGGCTCCATTGGGTTATGTGACTTGAAGGCATATATGAGAAGGTCAGATAGGAGTGGGGTCGAATTACACTCCGCAAAGGAGTCGCAGTGAGAACAATAGAGATGCGATTGGAATATCAACTCAGTGTGAATTATGTTGATGCATGTGGTAGAGAAAGGGAGCTTAGTTTCGCAATGGATCTAGGTGAAAACAAGTGCATGCCAGAGAAGCAAGTTGAACCATTAATGGAGCCCGATGTACAAGAACTAATGTAGGTAAAGAGATCCATCATTTAGACCGAATAGTGATGGTTGGTTGAGCTGAACTCAACAGCTATGAGCTAATCGAGGGAAGAATGGATGAGTTTCTTATCTAATGAAAATAATCTGTTAGAGAGCTCGGTAATCACGTGGCAAGTCAGTCAAGATGAGAAATGAATCGAACCATGAGGAACCAATTAATAAAAGGTCAGGCACATGGTGGAGCTCAGGTGTAGGAATCAACTCGTCAAGTCATGAAGATAAATAACTTGGCTCAACATGAGAGTGAACAAGTCGGAACTTGTATACAACTCGACTTATGGAGAAACAATGCAGAGTCAATTGAAGACTAGGGAGAGATTGGGTCATTCACCTGGGAAAGTAACTCATGTAAATGCTTAGACGGATGAGTTGTCATTCATGGACAAAAATAAGCTTAGGGCCAATCTTGGTAGCGAGATAACTTGGAGATGACCCAATCTCATTCTCGGTTATAGTATTGCAATAAGTCACCTAGTGGATCTCAGTCACTCGGAGGTCATGACACTCAAAGAAAACTGAGCTTAATATAAAGGTGAGTTCAATGCAACACAAGTTGGCGATGCATTAAATTGAGGCAACGCAGAATGAGTCAAGTTGATGCTGAGTCATTTGGCATGAGGTTGCAAGCGAGTTTGACGGTTGAATTCAGAAGGATGAATCATCGATGAGCTCAATGGTGATCTCGTGGAGGTACGACTCAGCTTGAGGAAAAGATGGGTGAGCTCGATTCAAGGTGAACTCAATAAAAAATGAGTTTGGTGACTTCATGTGAAGCTCAGTCGCAAGCTCGACGTTCACACATATAGCTTGCCGAGTTGGTGATGGATCTCAAATGGTCTAGGGTACTCAATATGGAAGGAGCTCATGCACAGTTGGCAGTAAGCTTGGTCTCAGTTGCAGTGGAGTAGCTCGGTTAATGTGATGGAAGTAGAATTGGCTCGGTACACAGTGCGGAGGAGCTCGGACCCAAATCGGTGAGTTGGCTCGGTGAGCCAACCACTGAGTTGGGCTATTTTTTGTCCTTTTTTCCATAACTACCCCTCCATTACAATCTGGTCAACAAGGGGCCCACCATATTTTTAAATTAAATTAATATTTTTAATTAAATATTTTAATAATAATATTTATTATTATTATTTAAATTAATTAAGGAGACTAGGTCAATTGGGTATTAATGACACATGATGGAACCTTCTAAAGTGGTTTAAGCAACTATAATAAATTCATCATGTACCTTCAATTTAGGAATGTAATTATGACCTTTCCTCTTCTCTCTCATATGTTCTTGTATAAATGTAAGTTGGAGTCTCATTCCAAGGGTTTCCAACAAGTCAGATAGGTTAGAATGTTAGACATCTTAGGAAAGTGTAATTTTCAAGAGTCCTCTCTCTTCTGAAAGTTGTCCTTGTGTGTTGAGAGAACTTTCAAGCCTCCTCTTCAAGACTGTAATGGTAACTGTTTCCTCTTCTAAATGTATGATGCATTGTGCATGTTATTAAAGAAATAAAAGTTTGTCTTGTGACTAATCTCGGTCCTTTCATCCTTCTATACTTCTTTTTGCCTTTTCTCATGCTTGCAGAGTTACTGTGCAAGTTCACGTTTCTATTCCAGGTTCTTGGAGCTCTGTGCTTATCAAGTGGTGGAGTATTGCATGTAGTTGAGTTTTGGTGTCCATTCACCCTTCTTGAGTTCATCCTTATTCACTGGGAAACTTATATATTTCTCTGTTTGATCAAGTTTAACGAAGGAAGTGCATGTTTCTTAGTCTTTGGTATGTTGTACTGTCTCTAAGTTGCAGTAGGTGAAGTTGACCTGTGGTGCACACACCCTCTTCAAATTAACCCTTCCTAAGTTTGGAAACACCCTTTATTTGGTGCATCACCATCCCTAGTATAGTTTCATTTCTATAATCTCTTTCCCAAAAACCCCATGAAAATTTTAGCATAGGACTAGATAGCCATTTTTATTACACTAGGAGTAGTACAACACTTAGTTTAGGAAGAGGAAGCCGGCCTTATCCACAGGTTCACCTCGAGCCCAAGTCCCACAGCTTGAGAGGTGATCACATGTGTCCTAATCACATTGAATGTCCTGTTCATATTCTTACCATTCAGAGGGTGCAATGATTTGGTGACAACAATATGCTAGCATATACACTACGTGGAACAATAACACATTTGTGGGTGGCCCAAAAGGATAATCTTGTAGGATGGAATGAAATTAGGAATGCTCTTGTTATTAGGTTCATCAGGAGAAATGCACCTACTCAAATCTGTACTTATTATGGTAATCAACCTACTCAGCACCACATTTAGAAGTGTGAGAGACTCTGGATAGAAGGGTAGGAAGCTTTAGCACCTTTGCTATGGGTGCACAAGTTTTATTCCACTTTACAAGGATGCGCATGTGCTTGGTTTGTGTATGCAGAAATCCATAGAGAGATTGGAAATTGGAAGGATTTAATCGCAGGAATGACCCAGATGTTTGAATTCTTCTCTACAAAGCCTCCAGTGGAAGAAGCATTGAAAGTCATAAAGCACTTAACTATGAGAGATAGTGCCAAGGCTGAAGAATTACTTCAGGAGTTATTAGATGAAGGAAAATTAGGAGCACGTCTTATTGACAGAATAGACGCTGATGCCATACTATTTCAACGCATTTTCCTTGAGAAATAAAAACTAAAAATTGTCTACTTGGTGGATGATAAAGAATTAGAAAATTTGGATGTAAATTATTCAATAGGTGGGCACGAATCATTAGACAAAGAAGATAAGACCACCTACACCTATCATGAACCTATGTAAATAAAACAGGTGAATACTGGAATAGATACTGAGCCTAAGGAAGCCGTAATTGGAGACTATTGATCAGACTCTGAAGTGGAAAAAATCATAGAGTTACTAAGGGATTATTAGGATTTATTCCCTAGGGGGTACCATGAACTTAAAGGTGTGCATGAATCATTGGGGGAGATGAAGATAAAGATTAAAGATGGTGTGTGCCTAGTTAGAAATAGACCTTATAGAATGAACCCTAACTTACATGATAAGGCCAAAGAAGAGATTGATAAAATGTTGAATTTTGGGATAATCAAACCCCTTGATGACTTAGAATGGGTTATTCCAATGAAGATCAGTATCAATAAATATTGATGGATTAGAATATGCGTGGACTACAGGGAGCTAAATGCTGCATCTATAACTGATCCATTTCCTATGCCATTCACTGAGGAAATATAGAAGGTGTTGTAGGGTGTGAAATATATTTTTTAACAGATGGGTTCTCTATGTATCATTAGGTTAGGATTGCATAGGTGGATCAGGAAAAGACTATGTTTACTACTGAATGGGGTAGCTTTGCTTATACTATAATGCCTTTTGGTTTAAAAAATGTTCCTGCTATATTTTCACGCATAGTTGTCCAAGCGTTCAAGGAATTTATTCAAAAATTCTTACAGGTCTATTTAGATGATTGGACGGTGTGTGGATTAGTTAAGGATCATTGTGAAAATCTGCGCTTAATGTTTGAAAGATGTAAACAATTGAGTGTCTCCTTAAATATAAACAAGTGCATATTTGCTACACCATTTAGGATACATTTAGGACACATAATCTGCAAGGAAAGTTTGTTGGTTGATCCAACCAAGGTTGCAGTGATTATATGCCTAAGGGAGCCTACCAATCAGAGTGAGGTGCATATGCCAAATTTTATCAAAGCATATGCCAAATTTTCCACACCATTAGAAGACTTACTAAAAGGGAAAGGTATATTATACTAGGGAGAAACACAATAGCGCACATTCGAGACATTGAAGGAAAAACTTACTACCACACCTATTCTTCATTTTCCTTCATGGGATCAACCATTTCATGTACATGTGGGCGAATCTGTCATAGAAATTGGCATGGTGTTAGCTCAACCTAGAGAAGGTATTATAGATCATCCTATTTTTTTTGTTGGTAGAAAGCTAACTCCTGCAAAACAAAATTACACAATGACATAACACAAATCTTTGTTGATGATCTATGCATTACACAAGTTCTGACAATATTTGTTAGCTACACCACATGTATGCTATACAAATCACATGGCATTGAAGTATTTGGTAAGAAATCTAATTTTACAGGGGAACATATGTAGATAGGTACTATTATTTCAAGAATTTGATTTCATAGTTGTGGTAAAAACAGGAAAAATTAATTCTAGACTAGACCATCTATCAAGAATACAATTATGAGAAGAAGCACATGTAATTGAGGCATGTCAGATGCAAAATTATATAGGTTATAACGCGTGCCATCAGAATTAGAGGACATTTCTATCTTTCTACAGACTGGTGTGGCACTAGAAGGAATGAAGGCCTTAGAAAAGAAAAAACTCGCTATATGTGCGACACCTTTTATGTTGATCAACGGTGATCTGTACAAGTTAGGAAAAGATGAGGTATTGTGTCGTTGTGTATTAGAGCATGAGCATGTAGATATTATGGAGGAGGCTCATGGTGGTATTGCAGGTGGCCACTTTGCAGGTGATGCTATTGCATGGAAGATCCTACTCGCTCGATTATGGTGGGAGACCCTATATAAAGATTGTAAGTCATACTGTAAGTAGTGTGATCATTGTCAACATCTAGGCAAACTAGGGAAAATAGATGAGATGCCTTTAAGACCTATTTCTAGTGCAAAACTGTTCAAGAAATGGGATATTGACTTTATAGGACCTATTTCACAAATTGTGTGTAGGAATGGATCATGATGCATCATTACTTGCACAGATTATCTCACAAGCTGGGAAGAAGCAACACATACAAATGATTGTACGATAGCTACAACAACTAGGTTTCTATCGAAAAATGTTCTTACATAGTATGGATGTCCTCTAAGTTTGACAAGTGATAGGGGCACAAATGTTTTGAATGAGACAATAAGGATATTATTAGATGAGTTTATGGTTGCCCACCATAAGACTACACCTTACCATCCTCAAGCCAATGGAACTATTGAGGCTTTCAATAAGATTTTGAGCCAGACCTTGACAAAAATTTGTGATCATGTGAGAAGAAAGGATTGGGATGATAAAGTGTCTACTATACTTTGGGCATATAGAACAACTTATAAGAGGTTAAAAAAGCCACACCATTTCAGTTAGTGATTAGCGCAAAAGCCTTTCTTCCTATGGAATTCATGTTACCTCACGTGTTGGAGGTCTAGAAGATGCACAAACTTTAGAAGAATGGATTCAAAAAATGATCAAGATGCATGAGCGATGAGCCATAGCATATTGGAATCAGAAGCAAAAAAAGTCCAGGCAGAAAGCATGACATGATAGAAACATAAGGGATAAGAAGTTTGAGATTGAAAAAATGGTGCTTCTCTATGACTCTAAGTTTTTATGCCATCCAAGAAAAATTAAGGATCTTTTGTTGGGGTTGTATGTTATCACTCACATACTTAAGATAGGCACTTGCCAATTAGAAGCACTTGATGGCACACGACTACCAGTTACTTTAACGGGAGTAGGATGAAGCCCTACTATAAATAAGTCTTCTTGGTGTTTGTAATAAGGCAGTGTTGCCATTTAGATTAGGTTTTCAATTCTGAATTTCCTTCATGTGTTTCCATCTTTGTCGCTATGCTTTGTCATTTTAGTTGGTGTGTTTGTGTAATAAGTGTGTTTGTGTGCATGAAGCTAATTACTATCTGAAGTATATTTATGCACAGAGGACTGAACATACTTTTAGAGTGGGGTGGTTGTTGATATCTAGGTAGGAGACTGCTGGAATTAAAAGGTGAAAAGAATAAATCTTTACGGGTGCCATTCAGGTGCTATTCAAGTTAAAAGATTTCTTCTAAAAAGTGACCAAAGATGGAGATGAATGAAGGGAAAATATAACACAAGATAAGCAGAGGCCATAACAACTACTAGTGGAAGGTGTAGTGACAAGGAACTCGGGCACAAGGAAGTGAGCTGAAGAGAAGTCGGTGACTAGAGGGTAGGAAGGCATGCTAGAAGGTTATAGCTGGGGTGCAAAGATGTACCGCATGGAATGAACAAAATTGGTTAATAAATGAGAGGACATTGGGTAGGTGAAGGAGCAATAAATGCATCAAAAGTGTGAAAATATTTATAAAGATGGGATGCGAGTTCATTCTTACCATTGTGATTAAGATAATTTGAAAAGAGCTAAGTGCAAAGAGCTAAGAAATCATGTTAAGGTGCGAAGAGTGTGAAAATAGACATGGAAACGAGGTTTGTGCAAAGGAGAAGCTTGCATTCCCACAAGAGAAGGGTTTGAGCGAAGCAAACATGTTAAAAATGAACTAGGGCACGCGATTTCCACTAGGACATTGATGTTTGAGCTAGGGTTTGAGTTGCACATTGTAGAAGTCAAAATATGAGTATTTTAAGAGGATTGCAAGGTATAAATGGCACCAAAGAAGGCAGGTGCAACAGGAGTTAAGGGAAAGAAGAAGGTGGTCATGGAGGAAGAAGAAATGACCACTGAGAGCAATTTTTCAGATATGTAATATCCAGAGGGGGTTATTGTAGGTCGGGAATGGGATTCCCACATACAGAGAAGCAAGATAAGTGAGTACAACCATCATACCATAGAAAACAAGAAGGAGTTTGATGCAATGTTAAACATGAAGACAAATAAGCGCACGGTGGATGACATGTCGGTCTATGAAAATGTTGGGGAGAAGTTATTGAAAAATATTGGATTATATCAGTTATACGAGCTCCCCAACTTCGGAAAATATGAGCCCTTATACCAATGGCTCATGATCAGATTACACAAAGACTTCTTCTATTTTTCAGGATGCAGAGTAAGGATTTCAACCACACTGATCTCCACAGTGGTAGGGTTGAAGGCTACAGGTGATGACCTTAAAGAGGACTTAATAGACAAGGTTGCAATTCTTGAGACTAGGAGGGAGATGGGGTACACCAAGGGACCATGTGACATGGACATAGAAAAGCTGAAAAAGTACCCAGTTGCGCAGGTAGCCACGCACCTTGTAACAAAACTTAATGAACAAGGGACGTGGTAACAAGTCAACACCATGTGGCTGCACATTGCAAAGAAGATGTTTGAATGGGTATTATACAACATTTCAAAGTTCATTATGGAAAATATCATCAAAGAAGAGAGTTCAGGAGGAAAGATTAGTTTTGGGAATATTCTGTTGTCTCTGGTATTCATGGTGATTAGGGTGCTCGATGGACCAAATGAGAAGATCTGGTAGTATCTCATGGAGAACAGGTCACCTGCGGAACGATTCAGTAAGTACTTGTGTGAAGGATCGATGACCGAATCAATTAATCAGAGGGATGAGAAGTGGTAAAATAGGTTCCATGCAATGTTTGAAGAGGAATGACACATCCATAAATAATTACCTTCGGTGGTAGGTAAGGTAGTATTTGCAGTATACAAAAACTTTTACATCACACAATTTGCGATGAAGGACGGGGCTTGTAGTCCATGGTGAAAAATTCCGTATGCCTTCACAGCCAGGTATTTTCAGGCATCAGTTCACAAGTTCTTAGATGTGTGTTGCCTAACATTCAATGCAGACAAGGTAGATTGTGAATACCACATAATATGGAAGAAGTATGGATATCCAGGACGTAATGCATATATTGAAAGGCTCATCTCATATGTGTTGAGCATAAAGCTAGTAAGTTTAGTTGTTGGAGACCTTGGAGCAGTACTTGTGTATCTCTATCTGAAGCCCAAACTAGAAAACGAAAAATATGTGGAGGATGAGTTCGTGCTCCCAGGGTTGCCAAACGGTAAACATACCATGGAGAACATTCTAGTGCCTAAGCCCAAAGAGACAATCGAAGTATAGGATGAGGAGGATGAGCGCGAGGATAGTAGTGGTGTGGAATAAAGTAGGAGGCAACCATCATATAAAAGGGAATCAGAGTGCACAACTACGCAAAATCATGGGCAAGAAGTAGAAGAGAATCTAGAGGTAGTTCAAGGAGAGTGTTGCTTTAAAAGAGTATTCAGGCGAACAAGGACTCAAGGTGCTACTCCACAATCATTACGTAGGTCACCTCGACTATCTCCATAGAAGGAGACAACTAAGAAAAGAAGAAGGAAGCTGAAATTTGGTGAAGAGGTGAAGGAATCTAAGGAAAGCATACCAAGGTCTCCTAAACCACCTGAATATGAGGAGGAACCATAGAGAGGGGAGGAGAAATGAGAGGAATCAAAGGATGAATAAATGAAGGATGGGGAGGAAGGAAAAAATGAGAGAGTAGAAACTGTGCATGAGACTGCTTAGGGTATTTCAGAACAAAATTTAAATATTAAAGCTCCAGTTCCTAAGGGGCCTAGAACAAAGAGCATGAGTGAAGAACACAATGCACTAATCGTGGGATACATTGAGGACATAAGTAAAATTATTCATGCCCATTTTCAAAGCAATGTGACACAAGAGGAGTTATTTGGCTGGGAGTTTATGGATGAAGATATGACGACCGTGCGCACAAGGAAACAAATTTCATGGTCGATGTACACACATATGGATGAACCAGAATTCAATGTGTGTGAGGAGTCTTACATGTTGAGGAGGTTTAAAAAGACTCCCCACGCTAGACACATAACAGTAAATCCTACTGTTATATCTTATGAGGAAGTAAGTAATGCATTGGTAAAGGTATCCATAGAGGTGGCTCTCAGGAACATGGATAAGACCACAACCATTAGGGCGTTGTGAGGGGAGATTAAAACAAAAGATGCAGAAATAGTGTGCCTGATCTAAGAAAAGGATTTGGAACATAAGAATAATCATGCCTTTATCAACATGGTAGAGACTATTGAGGACCATGTACTGAAAGCGTGACCACATCTGGAGTCAAAGGTACCAGAAAAGTTTCCATCAGCAATGCACTATGTCAATACTTTCATGGATTTGGTACTTGAAGATGAAACCTTGTGAATGCCAACACCAAAGAATCCTGAGCAAGAGGAAAAAAGGGCAAGGGCTGCAGTGAAGAGAAATATTTCATCTTACGACGGAATGTTGCAAGCGTTACGGGAAGAACTAAACAAATCATACCAAGCTTTGAACATATGTATAGCTGCAGAGGTGCTCATCAAAATAAAAACACTGGAGGAAGAAAATGAGGTTCAGAAAGTGATGAAGGGAGAAACATTGGGCCGCACAGAAAGACTAGCAATGGTTAAACAGAACCACGATGCCCTTTCAGTAGCATAAGAACCACACATGGGATGGATAAATGATCTTGGGAAACTCATCTTGCAAAAGATGGATTTTCTAAAGAGAAGGATGACTCCAATGTCCAATATTGTATTGGTCTTGTAGAATGAGAAAGGAGAGATGGCGTAAGATGAACTGGAGTCCATTGCTGTGGACATTCTAGAAAAGGTAGAGGAAGCACTTATTGAGTAGAAGACCTTGGAGGCCGAAATATAGGAGGAATATCCCAAATTAATTTTTTAGGTTGAAGTGGATGAAGTTTCTGGGTTAAATCATTCTTTTGTGCATATATATTCATTATTATTCTTTCCATGCAGATTCTTTAGTTCATTTTTGAGACAACCATTGCCATGGTAGCAATATATTTATTTTGGGGTAATGTTGATAAAAAATTACTTAACAAAAGGCACAAAAAAGGTTCACACGTGAAAACAGGGCATGTTCAAAGGCGTGAACGGATAAGGAAAAAACACGTGCGAAAGTTAAGTTTATATTTCAGGACTTACCCATTTTTGCACATGAGGATCTATTTTTGGAAATGGTGTGTAGAGCACACAAAAAAAGCAGAGATGTGTATGCCATGCATTGGCTATTTTTGAGGATTAACTACAAGGCACTTTGTATGGATGCAGGATAAGACTAGCTTTATCACTATCAGTTAACTAAAAGAAGTCTATTATTAGCACACTTGTATGTGGGGCTATGACTATAAAAAGTGCATTGCTAATAATAGCATGTGACCTATTCCATGATTAGATAAGCGGTGAAGGGAAAGTCCCCACCCTTATAAATATGTGTTGAACTGTGTAGTAAGGAGATGTGTGATGATGATAGGCATAGAGAGAGAGAGAGAGAGCATACATGTGTGAAAACTGAGATATAGGGATATTATGCTATAAAATTTGTTATGCGCATGAGCGCATACCACTATTATTGTAATCAATCTTCTGTGTAATTTTCATATTTAATATAATGGTGGATATTGGTTGAATCTATGTGTTAGATTTTGGTGTATGTGGATCTAGTATGTTCTTGATTTCATCATGGTTAATACTTAATTGTGTTCCCCTTTACAAATAGATCTGGCATGTTTTGTAGAATGATGTATTAATAATGGAACCACATATATCAAGTCTTAATCATGTTAACATCCTCCAACAACAACTCTAAAGAGGGACCTAGTACCTTTTCATACTTCGAGTGAGTGCTCATTCTTTGATGAGTGATGTGCCAGCGTGCTCGGGGTCTTACTGGTGAATTATGGGCTACATCAGCGTTGCCTTATTATTTAATCTAGGTGATTACACATTACTCTTTAAGGTTCATAATTCAATGTTCAGGTATTATTATTTTCTTATAATTTTTTATGTCATTCAGTTTGACTTGCTAGTGTTCAGGGTGTTGCAAAAACATCTAGGGTGTGGAACAAGGTTCTAAAGTGTCATGTTCTTGTTTATGGTATCTTGATTATTTCATTTATGTTTCAAGGTCCACGTTAAGTTTTTCTGGTTGATTTTTGGTGTTTAGAGTTGAGGGATTAGTGTTTATCATTTAATTTATATAGTTTAGGGCATTGTGTTTGAGGTTTATGGTTTATGATGTCATATAAGAATTTTTATTATTCAACAAAAACCATTAGTGCTTAGGTTATTTTACAAGTGTTTAAGTGTTCAAAAAATATTCAATAACAGAGTATTTAATGTGTTCCATTAAATATACTTTGAATAAAAAATGAGTAAATGAATATACTAATCCAAAATATGTCGTTGTAAAAAACTAAAATAACATAATCTTACATATATTTATACAAATCCAACCCCTACACTACAACATTAAACCCTCCACAAATCATCAGTAAAAAGTTAACTAAAAATTATATCATTTAGATATGTATTAACACATATAAACTAAAAAGGTCTCTCCACATCATATTTATGGTACTAGAGGAATGGTGGTGGCACATCTACTATAATCCAAATTGGCGTCAAATTCTATCCACTAGAATAATCTCATGCTCACCGACACGTCTTCCCGATATCCACCTCAATAGTTATAACTACTGTAACTTCTAGGCCATCCCTCTAAATGCAGGAAAACCAACACAGGGCCTCCATAGTATGTCCATGGCATGAAAACCCTCTAGCTATCATCTATAATAATCCATGTCGTACACTGCCTCCTCCACTCGTGGATGACCACCTACTACCACCCATCTCTTGTATGCATCCCTTTGACCACCATGATGCCAATCTGCTATCGATATTCCTCGTGGGTTCATAATCACTATGTCCTCATACGACCAACAATGCAGTAGGAATGTACAACAGCTGATGTATCGTCACATCCTCTAGTTGTTAGGAAATAAGGTATAAGTTATGCGGAACAATCCCTCACAGAATCACAATAGTAGAAACTAATATGCATAAAATATTACAGATGTTAAATAAAATTGCAGAATAAAATAACACAACACAAAGAGACAATATTTAATGTGGTTCACCCAATTTTGGCTACGTCCACCAAGAATTACTTGCTCAGATTTTATTACAAGCCACCACTCTCTCAATACATTACCCAGATTTGTTTGGAGCTATGCTCAACAAACTCTATAGAATTCACACCTGAATTCAAAACACATCTGCAATGTTACATAATAATGCCTACCATATGCATAAAACCATATAAGTAGACAACTTCTTCAACAATTTTACAAAACCGTGGGTATCAAAACCATGGGCCAAAACCGTCCCATAAACCTATGGGTTAAAAATCCTGCCCATATGAGAAAAGCACATTTCCCGGTATATTAGGCTCTTTTTAAGGCCATTTTTTTTTCTTGGGGGCTGAACCTAATAATATAGCACTTGGAGACTAGTTTTCCTCTGAGCAAACTTCTCAACCCTTCACTAGTTTCTGTGAAGACCAACCAAAGCTGAACACAGCTTCATTTTTTCCCTTGTGACCACCTTGGTCATCATGTCTGCAGGATTCAGACTGGTATGAATCTTTTCCAGCTTCAACTTCTCTTCCTCCAAAGTTATCCTGATGAAATGGTACATTAACTGCATATGCTTTGTCCTAGAGTGGAAAATAGAGTTCTTAGCTAGGTGTATATCACTTTGACTATCACTATGCAACTTTCCTTCCTCCTGGTTATGCTCCAACTCCTCAATAAATTTTTGTAACCAAATTATTTGTTTTCTTGCCTTTGTGGCAACAACATACTCAACCTCTATGGTTAACAAAGCCACCAGCTTCTGTAGTCGTGAAATCTAGCTCACTGTTGTCCCACCTATAGTGTAAACATAACCTTTCATGCTCCTCATGTTGTCTACATCTCTAGCCATATTTGAATATACATAACCACACAAAGTGGCATCTGATCCACTGTAGCACAAAACTTTCCCCATGGTCCCTCTCAAATACCGAAGGATCCACTTTATTGCCTGCCAGTGATCTCTTCCTGGGTCACTCATAAATCTACTCACAGCTCCTACTACATGGGCAATATGAGGCCTGGTGCACACCATGGCATAAATCAAAATACCAACCACTGATAAGTAAGGGACCTTGGACATATGGTTTCTCTCCTGCTTTGTCTTGGGACACTTCTCTTTTGATAACTTGAAATGGCCTGCCAAAGGAGTCCCAACTGGTTTAGCATCCTGCATATTAAACCTCTCCAAGACCTTCTTAATGTAGTCTTCCCAAGATAATGTTAGCTTTCATTCCTTCCTATCCCAAGATATCCTCATACCAAGGATTTGTTTGGCTACTCTTTAAATCCTTCATAGAAAAGGATTCACTTAGTTTCTTCTTGAGTACTTTTATTTCCTGCATGTTTTTACCTGCAACCAACATGTCATCCACATACAGACAAAGGATAATATAACTTCCATCCTCAAATTTCTTTGTATACACGCAATGGTCAGAATGACATCTAATATAACCTTTCTCCATCATGAAGCTATCAAATTTCTTATACCATTGACACTGAGCTTGTTTCAAGCCATACAAGCTCTTCTTTACTTTGCACACCATCTCCTTTTTACCTTTGACCTCATAGCCCTATGGTTGATACATATATAGTTCCTCCTCCAAATCACCATGGATAAATGCATTCTTTACATTAAGCTCTTCTAAGTGCATGTCTTATGTTGCAACTATTTCTAGAACAGTTCTAATAGAATTCATTTTTACTACAGGAGAAAAAATCTCATCAAAATCTATTATCTCATTTTTGATTTTACACCAAAAATAAGATAACCCTAAGAAATTTTTGAGCTGGTTTTCTAAGAATGCCCTTTCGGAGAGATAATCAGGTTTTCGGGTTTCAATAGCAAGACAACATGTGTTTTGGATGCTTCATGTTGTGTGTTCCCCGAAACCTAAAACCTGCATCAAGTAAGTCTTTCGGGTTTGCGGGTCTTCCGAGCATCGGAACATGCTTCATATCGCATGTCTTCCGATCCCCGAAGCCCAATTTACTCCTTTATTTTGGGTTTGTGGGTCTTCCGAGCATCGGAACATGCCTTCGTCAAAACATGCTTCATGTCACATGTCTTCTGATCCCTGAAGCCCAATTTACTCCTTTGTATCGGGTTTCTGGGACCATCAAGCATCATGCTTCATGTCACTTGTTTCCTGTAACCTGAAACCCGAATTAATACGAAATCCTTTGTGTCAGGTTTCCGGATATCCCAAGCATGCTGACATGGCATTAATGCCGAGTTGTTGGGTAGTTGACACATGTCAAATGAAGTATATTAAATGTGAAATTTCTTATAAATATTTGGATTTCCACGTCATTTTTACAACACGTACTTTTTACCTCGTGGAATTTCGTGCATGCATATTCGACCCAGAAACCTGACTCGCCTCTGTGCCTGATTGCATTGCTCATTTTTTATCATTTTTCGTTTTGATTAAAGGTATTTTCCTTTATTCTTTGTTTGTGGAATAATTGTGTAAAGGTTTCTTCCAAGTTTTTGTCTTTTTCTTGTTGGGGTTATTATGGTTTTATCTTTTCCATTTTAGGGTTGTTTCTTATCAGGTTTGTGTTTTAGGGCTCCCCCTTTGGAATGATCACTTTGTTTTATTCCCTAGAATGTCATTGTAATTAAAAATATATTTGGGATATCAACAGTGAAGAAGAACTTGCATGTTTTAACCTAACAATTACCTGATTCCCTTTTTTTGGGTTTCGAAGGGTGCTTTACAGTGATCAAAACCCGTTATCAGAAATTTTAAGGTGTCGGGCACTTGTATCTTTCCAACATCCTCCCAAGGTGTTGGGAACTTCCATCTTTCCGGCATCCTCCCAGTGTGTCAGACATTTCCATCTTTTTGGCATCCTCCCAGTGTGTTGGACATTTCTATCTTTCCAGCATCCTCCCAGTGTGTCGGGCATTTCCATCTTTCCGGTATCCTCCCAGTGTGTCGAACATTTCCAACTTTTCGACATCTCTAGTGTGTCAGGTTTTCTGAAGTTTTCAACACCTTCTGACCTCCGACACTCTATTCCTTTGAAATTCCTCATGTCGGACCCTGGTTCATCACAAGATAAGACTGAAAAATCAGGGAGGATGAAGTACAAATTTCAGAAGGTGGAGTCTCCCTCCTACATTGATTGTAATTACGACATCCGGGATACAAAGCTCAGAAACATAGATATGGAGGATTTTTGGAATAGGGTCAAGAACTCTTCCCAGACTCCATGGATGAAATCAATAGTTGGCAGTGCTCTACCTCTTGCAGTAGGTTTTCCTATGTCCGCTCAGTGCCCCGAGTTCATCTTGGCCTGTGCTTCAAACTATGACTCTGCTTCTCATTCTGTGAAAAATCAGGTGAGAGAAGTTGTAATCAAGTTGGATGGAGGTTACTTCGATGACCTTCTCAAGCTGACTAATTTTGAGGAATATGGAGATGTGGATCTCAAGTTAGCCCGAAAATCTTGGGTCAATGATCAGGAGGATTATATCAAACACGTGAACAATAATTTCCTAATCAAGGCCAAGCCGGTTGTTTCCAGGTTCCCAAAACTTGTTCCTAGAAGTGATTTCATTCAGGAAATCAATGATATCATTACTTTGTTGAGTCAGGTTTTTGGTTTCCCCGAATCAAATGTTTTTCAAGGATGGATGTACCAATTCATGATAATTATCAAGAAGAATCAACAGGGGATTGATTGGGGTACTCTTATCAGTAACGAGATAGATTCTCAGATGACACCGGTCTTGTCTACTGGGAAGTTTTATATGTCCTCGTATGTCACCTATGTAGCGGCTGGCATGAGGAACTATCCTGGATTGGACACAAAGGGGAATAAGACAGTGGAGCATGTTTATCGGTATTTTCCTCGGCTAACAAGAAAAGGGTCTGAAGACCAATTCAGAAGGGTAAATGATGCCTTCTTTTACGAGAACATCTGCAAGTTAAACCCTGAACTGAGGAAAACAAGGGTCTCTGATGAGGCATGGGTTGAAGTTTCAAAATGGGGTTGTGTCTTCTTGCAATTCAAGAAGTTCACATATCTTCGAGTAGTCATGTACCCAGGGGATCCTTTCCATTTGCCTAGATATCCAGGGGACAAGCTAATCTTGATGGAGTTGGTCAGGCAGTTGTTGGATTTCCACAAATTCCAATAGAGTAAACACAAGGCCGATGTATCTTTCCCAATTTCTATTGGAAGGTATACTTGTTCAATGGTGGTGAAGGCCAAGAATGTTGTACATGAGCTTCAAGACAAGTTGAAAAAGCACATGAAGCCCAGAGATGGATTTGATTTTCGAGGAGTCCTTAAGTCATATGGAACTCTGCACCCGCACGTACCAAGCGTAGAAGACATCTGGATCGACTTACGTGATGAGGTTGTTGTCCGAAGAAAAGATCATAGCAGGTTGACACTTGCAGAGATTCATACACTTGAGCTCGCTGACATCCCAGAAGGTACTGGCGATAATGAAAGTGTTCTGGATCCTTCCTATGACGGATTGAATGAAGATCAATATGTTTTCCCACCTATTGATTGGTCTATCGGTGAAAAATCCTCCATTACAGATAGATCAGCCCTAATTCTTGCGTGCACCAAGGCATGGCTCACCTCTTGGGGAATGAGTTTCAAAGAAGATAATTTTTCAAAGTTGGTTGCTGCAGAGGCGGGGCCCTCCAAAAAGGACAAAAGCTCTTCTAAGGGACCTATAAAGGTCAAGTTTGTCAAGAAGAGAAGAGAGACAAGAAACCTCTTCAATTGTTACTCCAGTTGAAATGGTGAATGTGCCAGAATCACCAACACCACCAAAAATAGGAGAAATTTCTTTGGAAAGAGAAGTAAGCCAGCCCCTAGTTTCACCATTTGTTGACTGCCCAACTGAAGTGACCTTATCTCTTGCATCCCAGGCTTTGGCGTCAGGATCTGCGCTTCCTACTTCACAACCACTTCTACCCCCTCTTTCCCCATCTACTTCATCAGTCATGGCCAGCATTTTCTCTGGACTCTCACCCCTCTCTACTGGAACCAAAGTAACTACAAACATGCCCCCTCCTGCGCCTCTTTTCACTGAATCTGCTACCACATTGGTAACTGTCCCCACTCCACCAGTGGATCCCCCTCCCTCTGAAAGTAGGATACCAACTTATAAAACAATGGAAACTCCCTCTGACACACCTCAATGGTTACTTGAGAAAACTTTGAGGAAAAGGAAGGTGGTTGTACCCATACTAGCCTTTGATTTTAGTTCACTCAAGGCTTCAACTACTAAATCAGCCAAGAAACCCAATATAGTTTCAAGGGTTTTAGTGGACGCTTTGGGGCATAAGTTTGCAGAGATCGCCACTCCCACGATTGAAAAAACAAAAGAGGACACAACGGCCTCTGACTATCAGATAACTAGGGTGGCTCTATGAGAAGTGACAACAGAAGGAGCACAACAGGATGCACGAGATGTTACGAACGTGCTATGCCAGAAATTGAAGGAAACAAAGGACAACAGAAATGAGCTTAAAGAATAGGTGGAGCAGTTAACTAAAGTATTACTTAAGTGCTCAAAACCCCTTGAATCCATACCATATTCCTCTGTCCCTGTCGGATTTGATTTCTCATCAGTGCCTATAATTGAGAAGATTAATGAAAAAGGGAGAGTGGTCAATGAATGGACCCAAAGGCTACTCCAACAGGGGAAAGAAGTGATTCAAGACACCGTAGAAGTTTACCAATCCTTGGGGAATATACAGAGTGATGGGGAAAAGATGGATGATGAATTCTCTCAAGAAATCAGACACCTTGATTTGACTTTCAAAGCTCTCCAGGTACTGAAGAAAATCCCATCACGCATCTTGATAAAAGAAGGCATCATCCCACATGCGGATAACATTTTCAGCTAACCAAAGCCATCAGGTTCAGGGTAAAAATTCTCAATGAAGCTTGTGGTAAATTGAGAGAATCAAGAGATCAGTTGATTGATGGCAAGAGTGACCTGGAAGAAGAATTGCTGAAAATCTATGCAAAAGTATTAAGTGGAAACTCAGGAATCCTACCAGCTGATGATCTTTTCAAACAAATCCAAGAATCAATTCAGCATGAACCAGCTCACGGATTTGACATTGAAATCATTGAAAAGTTTGTAAAGATTGAACATTCTTTCAAGGCCTTGAGAAAACTCAAAAAAATATTGAGAAAGCTTCCCGGTAATGCCAGTGACACTCATGAAACATGTGAAGTCTTGAATGATCATTCTACTGCGCCTGATTAAAATGAGATGCAAGGTATAATCTGGAAATTCCAAGAGTTTCGGAACAAATAGGCTCAACTAGAAGAAGAGAAAGATGAGGAAGAAAAAGATCTGATGATTCAGACTAAGTCTTGATGTGACATGTCATTCCAATCTTGAAATTGACATGTCTTTTTCATTTCTGTTTCGTCACATAGGAAGTAAATTTTGACTTGGTCTCCTGTGTGAGAGTCAAAGCAAAATAGGACTCTTGCTAAAACACTGTTTTATAGGGTTTATCCTATTTTCTCTCAACTATTTTTATTATAAATAAGGGATGTACATACATTGCAAAGGGTTGAGATTTTTGGAATACTGATAACTATTGTGAAGAAGAAAAAACTTTGTATTTTCTTTTAATCATTTGAGGAATAGAAGTTGATGCTATTTTGCAAACTTTGTGTTGTGAGATGTATCTCTCTTAAGATATTGTTCTTATGTTCATAATCTTAAGCTATTCTTTGTTTAGCATCTTGATGATTATAATCATTTCAAACATTACATTTGTTATCTAAATCTCGTATGATTATTTCGTGCTCTGTGTTTACTCGAAATAAAATGCGTTCCTCTCATTTCCTTTCCGTTGTGTTTTTTCCATAATAATAGTTTCTGAACCAGTCCATTTATAAAAACAACATCTTTACATAGTGTGGACATGGATCCCGGGATTCTATCCCAACCCTAATGGTTAGATTATTAGTGTGGACAAATATAGGGTCATTGTACGCATTAGGGATTTTCTATTGTGTTTTAGATTAGTAATAAACATTTTTTGTAAAAAACCTCACACTTAAAATTGTATGTCTTTTTTTTTTGAGGAGGGATTTTTAATCCCAGTTGTACTGTGGTTGAATTTTTTCCTCATATTTTGACTTGACAAAATATCCAACCATATTTTGATAACAGTTTTTGGACATGACTCCTTAAAGACCTATTGGGAATACTTATTCTATTCATTAATAGTACAAAGCTAAAGTCTACCCTTATCCTCTTGGTGTCTGGAAGACTCCGTATTTGCCTTATTTTCAACAAGATCTCTTTCCCGGTTTATTCAAGCTGGCTCGCGGAAATTTACACACATCTTCACTCGGTCCGCGATCCGAGCCCGTATTAGGTTCGGTAATTGAAATTCAAGAACCGCGATCCACTCTTTTAAACCGCGATTACCTACAACAATTGTCCACCAATTTACCCTAGTGTGGATAACGCATTTTTTCTATTGTGTTTTAGATTTTCCCCCAATCCCATGTACTGTGGCGTTATTTCCTATAACGCTAGGGAATACAAATTAATAGAAGTTCTTCGACTCCTATTTGCCTTATTTTCAACAAGAGAAACTGGATCCCCGAGCCCAAGAATTGATCCACTCTTTGAATTGACAACAACAAAATTTAAGTCTTTCCCCCAAATGCGTTATTTCCAACCGAACAACTTGGATCGCGTCATACACTATTCTTTTCTGACAATCAGATCCCTATACACACTCTTTCAGAAGGATGGCAGCACAACATGTGCCCTAGGGCGCAGCTATTGGTCCTCTTTCTTTAACTCTGCCATTGCATGAGTTACCACATGGTTCATGTAAATAAATTCCCAAGTTCAATGGTGATGGGAAGCAGCATCCTTATGAACACATTGCATCTTTCTTTGTAGTATGCGGTGTCCTTGGAGTAGCTCACGAAGATGTCTCCATTCGACTCTTCATTGAAACATTGCACGGTGCAGCAGCCAAATGGTTTTACCACCTTCCAAATGCATGCATCACAAACTGGGCTACCATGAGAACCAGATTCGAAGCACGTTTCAAACCAGTCAAATATTATCATGCTTTGTTAGCACAACTTACTCATATGAAGAAGGAATCACATGAACCCATGCGGGACTTCGTGGCAAAATTTCAACAAGCTGATCCGAAAGATTCTGAAAATAGCTGTGCCTACTCCAGAAAATTAGAAATGCTTCTTTATTAATGCTCAGCCTTCCGATGTGAGCTTCCTATTAAGAAGGTCGACTATCCCAGATTTGGCTATCGCTCAGTCAACAACTATTGAAATAGAAGATGATCTCATTTTGGCCGGAAGAATCAGGAAAGATGCACCCAAGCCTAAAAATCAAGGTTCTTCCCAAGGTAATACTAACCCTATGATTCAAAACATGGCTAATGATTTGATTTCTTTAAAAAAGAAAATGTCCCAGCAGGTGAGCAATGTTCCGTATCGGGATATCCCTAGACAAAATTTCAATAACACCAATAGTGCACCTGCGAGAGATAGGCCATGGTTAACTCCTGATTAACCAAGACTGGCAATCGAAGCTCCTCACGTTAACGTGGCAATAGAGATAGTTGAAGAAGAGGAAGAACCAAAAGAACAAGATTCCCCCGAGGCTTTTGAAGCTTCAAGATACGCTGATGAGTCTCATAACGATTCAGCTGGTGACTCCAGCATTGGGTATTTGGAACCACGAAGAAGATGAATGTGCATTGGATGGCCAATCATTTTCCATCTTCACTCGATCCCAATCTCAGAATCCAAGAAAACCTCTTGAAAGCCCCAAGGAGAAGAACAAGGAACCTTCCATAGCCATAGTTAAGAGAGGTGCTCCTATTTCAGCGCAAACTGAAAGAGAAGTCACCAAAAAGGTAACAAATTCTCCTCATTCCCTTTCTCCTAAGATCAGTGCACCAGCTCATGCTCACGTGATTATAACCATGAACCTACTATCACCCCTTCTTATACTTCTTTTGACATTATTGATCATGCAAAAAGAACTAAGATCCAAATGTCAGAAGCGGAATACCTTCAGTCAAATCCTGAACAGTTTGAAAAACTCGTCAAATTCATTAGAAGTAAAGCCGCCATTATCCCACCTTCAAAAGGTATTTTGCCAAATCCTACTCAATACCCTCCTCAGAACAATCTGACTTCGGCCTCTTCTTCAAGAAAAATTGAACTGTTCTATTTTTCCTTGCTTATAAATGGGTTCAAACTCAGTAATTGCATCATCGACTCAGGGGCCTCCGACAATGTTATGCCCGTAAAAGTAGCCCATGCCCTTGGGATTAATTTGACTAAGTCATATGGACAGTGTTACTCCATGGAAACCAAACAAGTTCCCTTGATTGGTCAAATCAAAGATGCATAGTTTGCATTCGTTGCCTTCCAAGAGAAGAGAGTGAAAATGACCATTCTAGTTGCTGACATTCTTGCAGCTTACGGTATCCTCTTAGGTAGAGGTTTTTGTAAAGACGTCGGAGGAGAGATTAATATGGATTGGACCAAGGCAAGGATTCTAGTCAACGGGGTTTATCATGTTCTCCATCCCGAACCTCAGGCAAAGTATTTGGTAACTAAATCAGATGACACTAAGGCTCAAATTCTTTTCAAAGATGCTAGTTTTGGAAATTATTTCATGACATCAGAAATACCAGCTGTAGACATCAAGAAAGAAGATCCTAATGCTATTTGGACCCTTGAATTTGATGGTAGCTATTCAACCACCGGATCGGGCGCTAGTGTAGTTCTTATATCTCCTAATTCCGAGATCTTCCCCTCTGCTTTCAAATTGCAGTTTGATAATACTAATAACACGGTTGAATATGAAGCTCTGTTACTAGGATTAGAAATGGCCAGATAGAAGGGAATTCGAAATCTCAAGGTTCAAGGGGATGTGGAACTGATTGTCAACCAGGTCAAGGGAATCTATCAAGTAAAAAATGACCACTTGAGACATTACAGGAATAAAGTTTGGGATAATATAGAATGCTTTGACGCATTCTCCATTAAGGCAGTTTTGAGAGATTATAACGAAAAGCCTGATTCTTTGGGCATGTCTGCATCCCTCCTTCTCCCTCATCCCTAGTTCAAACAAGATACATACACCATTGAGATTGTGTACCGTCCCAGTATCCTAGATAATGCGGCTCACTGGCAAGTGTTCAACGATGATCAACAAGTGTTGAATTTTCTAGAGAAAACTGACAATTTTAGTGAGCTGTACTTTGAACGTTCGGAATCAGATTTCCGTGAATCTATCTCAGATCCCTATCAAGAGGTTGATGGTGAGTTTATTTAGCTTAAAGGCAACAAGATACCTAAAGTCCTAGTTTCATTGGAGGGTTTGTTTGACAAGCATGACCATTTTATTCAAAACAAGAGACAAGTTGAAGGAGCTTCTTCCTCGGAAGTAGATCAAGTCAATCTAGGGTTCGTCTGATCAACCCCGGATGGTGAATATTGGGAAATGTTGTTCCTCTGAGGAGAACGTAAAATTAACTTCACTCCTAAAGAGATACATGGATTTCTTAGCTTGGTCCTATGCAGATTTAAAATCCTTCAAGCCCAACGACGTACAACACAGTATTCCTTTGAAGCCTAATGTAAAACCTTACAGGCAGAAGAAAAGACATTACAATCCCAAGATCTCAGGGACTATCCTTGCATAAATTTAGAAAATGTTAGAAGCCAGAATTATTTTTCCAATCCATCACTCCACCTGGATTGCTAACATCATCCCTGTCAGGAAGAAGAATGGCGAAATATGAAATTGTGTTGATTTCTGGAACCTAAATCAGTCTTCGTTAAAAGACAACTATCCCTTGCCTATCATGGATTAGGTGTTACAGACCGTTACTGGATCAAAAATGCTATCCATGCTCAACGGATTCTCAGGATATAATCAAGCTGAGGTAGCTGCAGAGGATCAACACAAGACGAATTTCACAACCCCATGGGGAACCTTTGCTTACAAGAGGATGCCTTTTGGCTTGATCAATGCAGGAGCCACCTTTCAGAGAGCTATGGACTTGGCATTTAGAGACCTGATGGGAAAATTCATAGTGGTATATTTGGATGACTTGACCATTTTCTCTAAAAAATGGAGTGATCATTATGATCATTTAGAACAAGTACTCTTGAGATTCAGGCGTCACGGGATTTCATTAAATCCCAAGAAGTCCATGTTCAGAGTGACCGAAGGAAATTTTCTGGGACATATCGTGACTAGAGAAGGAACCAAAATCGACCCAGAGAGGGTAAAGGCCATTCAGAGCCTTACCCTTCCCACAAGTAAAACTGGAGTTCATTCCTTTTTCGGAAAGGTCAATTTCCTAAGAAGGTTTGTACCTGATTTTACTGATAAAACCAAGGATATCCTTGGGATGATGAAAGGAAAAATTCCATTTCGATGGAGTACTAAAGGGAAGCTTGCATTTAATGAAGTCAAAAGGGCAGTTGCTTGTGCTCCTATCCTAGTATGTCCAAATTTCAAAAAATATTTCATCATGTACAACTACGCCTCTGCTCACACAGTGTCAGCCATCCTGATGCAGGAGAACGGGAGGGAATTGAAGCTCCCATCACTTTTATGAGCTATCCATTAAAGGAACATGAGCTAAAAATGTCACAAATTGAAAATCATGCTTATGCAGTGGTGCGAGTGGTGAAACATTTCAGGTACTATGTTCTGAATTCCCATACCCTCGTTCTCATTCCTGACACCGCCGTTAAATCCATTTTGACTCAACAAGAGCTGGGGAGTCAATGAGGTACCTGGATAGCTAAAGTTCAGGAGTATGACTTGGACATTAGACCTAACAAGTTGGTACGAGGAAGGGGCCTGTGCCAATTGATTACAGAAAACCATGCTGAAACAGAATGTGAAAAGGTTGAAGATACCTCTTCAAAGTTGCCCATGGTGCTTTTCATTAGTACAATTGATGAATGGTACACATATATTGCTTTCTTTATGACTTATGGTGAATGCCCCCCACATTTAAGCCAAAAGGAGAAGAGCACAGTCAATTTAAGATCTACAAGATACCTCCTGTGGGATAACGGAATATATAAGAAAGGTATTGATGGTGTATTCCTGCGTTGTGTTGATAAATCACAGCAAGTAAAGCTATTAGAATCCTTCCATAGCCTAGCATGCGGAGGAAATTTCTCATCCTCTGTAACAACTTATAATATCGTATGGGCTAGGTACTATTGGCCTACTCTCTTTCGGGATTCAGTAGAATGGGTGTCCAAGTGTGAAGCTTGTCAACATTTCGTTGGTCGTCCTAAGCTAGTAGCTCTTCCCCTGAATCCTGTAGTGATTGAAGAACCTTTCCGCTAGTGCGTAATTGAATTCATTGGAACGTTGAATCCTGCCTCCAGTGCTGAACATAATTACGTGCTGACTGCTACAGACTATTTTACCAAGTGGGTGGAAGCCACGCCAATCAAGCAAGCAACCTCAGAAGCCGTGTGCAAGTTCCTTAAAGAAAATATAATTTTCAGATTCGGTTTTCCTCACAAGATTCTGGCTGAAAATGCCTCCAATTTCTCATCACATGAGTTAACAGAATTTTTCTATGGATTCGGCATCACCCTAGCTCACTCATCTGATTATTATCCCTAGGGAAATGGGCAAGCTAAGTCTAGCAACAAGAACCTGGTTACCATAATTAGAAATCTAGTAGATGAAAACTAGAGGACATGACACAAAGCATTGTATGATGCATTGTGGGCTGATCGGATTACCCCAAAGTGAGCTATAGGAATGTCTCCTTTCCAAGTACTATATGGGATTGATGCTGAGATACCTATCTCAGTAGAGTTTCCAGCCTTACAGTTGGCCAAAGCAGTCGAAGATGTGACATTTCAAAATTCTATTGAAAAAAAGGGTTATGTACCTAGCTAGGCTAGAAGAGGAATGGAGCAAGGTGGTTGATCACATTGTAGCTCATCAAAGAAAAGTAAAGAAATTTTTTGACAAGAAATCAAGGCAACGTAATTTCCAAATTGGAGACCTGGTGTTGCTTTGGGATAAGAGGAGGGAGCAGAAAGGAATGCACAGAAAGTTTGATTCTTTGTGGAAAGGACCTTTTAAGATTCATCAGCTGAGTGGTGAAAATAGTTTCCATCTATCATATCTTGATGGAGAGTTTCTCCCTTTTCCTTTCAGCAGTCAACATCTAATGTTGTTCCATCATTAATGTAAGATGCTCTTTTGCATTGTACATACTTTACTTTCTGTCGTGTGTTTGCTTTTAGTCTTCTTTCTTTCCTTGTTTTGTTTTTCGGTTTTCTTATTTTCTGACTCCATGGCCCAATGGATAAAGCCAAAGATTCTGATTTCTCTTCCTTTTATATCACAAAGAAAGTCCCCAAATAGAGCCAGTTGTTATCTCATTTTTGAGTTTACGCCAAAAATAAGATAACCCTAAGAAATTTTTGAGCTGGTTTTCTAAGAATGCCCTTTACAGAGAGATAATCGGGTTTTCGGGTTTCAATAGCAAGAAAACATGTGTTTTGGATGCTTCATGTTGTGTGTTCCCCGAAACCCGAAACCCACATCAAGTAAGTCTTTCGGGGTTTTCGGGTCTTCCGGGCATCGGAACATGCCTTCATCAAAACATGCTTCATGTCGCATGTCTTCCGATCCCCGAAGCCTGATTTACTCCTTTGTTTCGGGTTTGTGGGTCTTCCAAGCATCAGAACATGCCTTCGTCAAAACATGCTTCATGTCGCATGTCTTCCGATCCCTGAAGCCCAATTTACTCCTTTGTATCGGGTTTCTGGGACCATCAAGCATCTTGCTTCATGTCGCTTGTTTCCCGCAACCTGAAACCTAAATTAATAATAAATCCTTTGTGTCGGGTTTCTGGATATCCCAAGCATGATGACATGGCATTAATGACGAGTTGTCGAGTAGTTGACACGTGTCAACTGAAGTGTATTAAATGTGAAATTTCTTATAAATATTCAGATTTCCACGTCATTTTTACAAGACGTACTTTTTACCTCGTGGATTTTCGTGCATGCATCTTCAACCCAGAAACCTGACTCGCCTTTGTGCCTGATTGCATTGCTCATTTTTGAGCATTTTTCATTCTGATTAAAGGTATTTTCCTTTATTCTTTGTTTGTGGAATAATTATGTAAAGGTTTCTTCCAAGTTTTTATCTTTTCCGTTTTAGGGTCATTTCTTATCAGGTTTGTGTTTTAGGGCTCCCCCTTTGGAATGTTCACTTTGTTTTATTCCCTAGAATGTCATTATAATTAAAAATATATTTGGGATATCAAAAATGAAGAAGAACTTGCATGTTTTAACCTAACAATTACCCGATTCCCTCTTTCTGGGTTTCGCAGGGTGCTTTGCAGTGATCAAAACCCGCAGTGTATCGGAAAGTTTAAGGTGTTGGGAACTTCCATCTTTCCGGCATCCTCCCAAGGTGTCGGGAACTTCCATATTTTCTACATCCTCCCAGTGTGTCAGAAATTTCCATCTTTTCGGCATCCTCCCAGTGTGTCGGACATTTCGATCTTTCCGGCATCCTCCCAGTGTGTCGGAAATTTCCATCTTTCCCTCATCCTCCCAGTGTGTCAGACATTTCCAACTTTCCGACATCTCCAGTGTGTCAGGTTTTCTGAAGTGTTCAACACCTTCTGACCTCCGAAACTCTCCTCCTTTGAAATTCATCATCTCAGACCCTGGTTCATCACAAGATAAGACTAAAAAATTAGGGAGGATGAAGTACAAATTTTGGAAGGTGGAGTCTCCCTCCTACATTGATTGTAATTACAACATCCGGGATACAAAGCTCGGAAACATAGATATGGAGGATTTTTTAAATAGGGTCAAGAACTCTTCCCAAACTCCATGGATGAAATCAATAGTTGGAAGTCCTCTACCTCTTACAGCAGGTTTCCCTATGTCTGCTCAGTGCCACGAGTTCATCTTAGCCTGTGCTTCAAACTATGACTCTGCTTCTCGTTCTGTAAAAAATCAAGCGGGAGAAGTTGTAATCAAATTGGATGGAGGTTACTTCGACGACCTTCTCAAGTTGCCTAATTTCGAGGAATATGGAGATGTGGATCTCAACTCAGCCCAAAAATCTTGGGACAATGATCAGGAGGATTGTATCAAACACGTGAATAATAAGTTCCTAATCAAGGCCAAGCCGGTTGTTTCTAGGTTCCCAAAACTTGTTCCTAGAAGTGATTTCATTCAGGAAATCAATGATATCATTACTTTGTTGAGTCAGGTTTTTGGTTTCCCCGAATCAAATGTTTTTCAAGGATGGATGTACCAATTCATGATAATTATCAAGAAGAATCAACAGGGGATTGATTGGGGTACTCTTATCAGTAACGAGATAGATTCTCAGATGACACCGGTCTTGTCTACTGGGAAGTTTTATATGTCCTCGTATGTCACCTATGCAGCGGCTGGCATGAGGAACTATCCTGGATTGGACACAAAGGGGAATAAGACAGTGGAGCATGTTTATCGGTATTTTCCTTGGCTAACAAGAAAAGGGTCTGAAGACCAATTCAGAAGGGTAAATGATGCCTTCTTTTACGAGAACATCTGCAAGTTAAACCCTGAACTGAGGAAAACAAGGGTCTCTGATGAGGCATGGGCTGAAGTTTCAAAATGGGGTTGTGTCTTCTTGCAATTCAAGAAGTTCACATATCTTCGAGTAGTCATGTACCCAGGGGATCCTTTCCATTTGCCTAGATATCCAGGGGACAAGCTAATCTTGATGGAGTTGGTCAGGAAGTTGTTGGATTTCCACAAATTCCAATAGAGTAAACACAAGGCCGATATATATTTCCCAATTTCTATTGGAAGGTATACTTGTTCAATGGTGGTGAAGGCCAAGAACATTGTACATGAGCTTCAAGACAAGTTGAAAAAGCACATGAATCCCAGAGATGGATTTGATTTTCGAGGAGTCCTTAAGTCATATGGAACTCTGCACCCGCACGTACCAAGCGTAGAAGACATCTAGATCGACTTACGTGATGAGGTTGTTGTCCAAAGAAAAGATCATAGCAGGTTGACACTTGCAAAGATTCATACACATGAGCTCGCTGACATCCCAGAAGGTACTAGCGATAATGAAAGTGTTCTGGATCCTTCCTATGATGGATTGAATGAAGATCAATATGTTTTCCCCCCTATTGATTGGTCTATTGGTGAAAAATCCTCCATTACAGATAGATCAGCCCTAATTCTTACGTGCACCAAGGCATGGCTCACCTCTTGGGGAATGAGTTTCAAATAAGATAATTTTTCAAAGTTGGTTGCTGCAGAGGTGGGGCCCTCCAAAAAGGAAAAAATCTCTTCTAAGGGACCTATAAAGGTCAATTTTTTCAAGATTAGAAGAGAGCAAGAAACCTCTTCAATTGTTACTCCAGTTGAAACAGTGAATGTGCTAGAATCACCAACACCACCAAAAATAGGAGAAATTTCTTTGGAAAGAGAAGTAAGCCAACCCCTAGTTTCACCATTTGTTGACTACCCAACTGAAGTGACCTTATCTCTTGCATCCCAGGCTTTTGCGTCAGGATCTGTGCTTCGTATTTCACAACCACTTCTACCCCCTTTTTCCCCATCTACTTCATCATTCATGGCCAGAATTTTCTTTGGACTCTCACCCCTCTCTGCTGGAACAAAAGTAACTACAAACATGCCCCCTCCTGCGCCTCTTTTCACTGAATCTGCTACCACATTGGTATCTATCCCCACTCCACCAGTGGATCCCCCTCCCCCTGAAAGTAGGATACCAACTTCTACAATAATGGAAACTCCCTCTGACACGCCTCAATGGTTACTTGAGAAAACTCTGCGGAAAAGGAAGGTGGTTGTACCCATACCATCCTTTGATTTTAGTTCACTCAAGGCTTCTACTACTAAATCAGCCAAGAAACCCAAAATAGTTTCAAGGGATTTTAGTGGATGCTTTGGGGCATAAGTTTGCAGAGATCGCCACTCCCGCAATTGACAAACCCAAAGAGGACATAACGGCCTCTGACTATCACATAACCAGGGTGGCTCTAGGAGAAATAACAACATAAGGAGCACAACAAGATGCACGAGATTTTATGAATGTCCTATGCCAGAAATTGAAGGAAACAAAGGACAATAGAGATGATCTTAAAGAAAAGGTGGAGCAGTTAACTGAAGTATTACTTAAGCTCTCAAAACCCCTTGAATCCATACCATCTTCCTCTGTCCCTGTTGGATTCAATTTCTCATCAGTGCCTATAATTGAGAAGATTAATGAAAAAGGGAGAGTGGTCAATGAATGGACCCAAAGGCTACTCCAACAGGGGAAAGAAGTGATTCAAGACACCGTAGAAGTTTACCAATCCTTGGGGAATATACAGAGTGATGGGGAAAAGATGGATGATGAATTCTCTCAAGAAATCAGACACCTTGATTTGAATTTCGAAGCTCTCCAGGTACTGAAGCAAATCCCATCACGCATCTTGATAGAAGAATGTGTCATCCCACATGCAGATAAACATTTTAAGCTGACCAAAGCCATCAAGTTCAGGGTAAAAATTCTCAACGAAGCTTGCGGTAAATTAAGAGAATCAAGAGATCAGTTGATTGATGGCAAGAGTGACCTGGAAGAAGAACTACTGAAAATCTATGCAAAAGTATCAAGTGGAAACTCGGGAATCCTACTAGATGATGATCTTTTCCAACAAATCCAAGAATCAATTTAGCATGAACCAGCTCAAGGATTTGGCATTGAAATCATTAACATGTTTGTAAAGATTGAACATTCTTTAGAGGCCTTGATAAAACTCAACAAAAGATTGAGAAAGCTTCCCGATAATGCCAGTGACACTCATGAAACATGTGAAGTCTTGAGTGATCATTCTACTGCGCCTTATGAAAATGAGATGCAATGTATAATCCAGAAATTCTAAGAGTTTGGAAACAAACAGGCTCAGCTAGAAGAAGAGAAAGATGAGGAAGAAAAATATGACGATTCAGACTAAGTCTTGATGTGACATGTCATTCCAATCTTGAAATTGACATGTCTTTTTCATTTCTGTTTCATCACATAGGAAGTAAAATTTGACTTGGTCTCCTGTGTGAGAGTCAAAGAAAAATAGGACTCTTGCTAAAACACTGTTTTATAGGGTTTATCCTATTTACTCTCAACTATTTTTATTATAAATAAGGGATGTACATACATTCCAAAGGGTTGAGATTTTTGGAATACTGAGAACTATTGTGAAGAAGAAAAAACTTTGTATTTACTTTTAATCATTTGAGGAATAGAAGCTGATGCTATTTTGCAAACTTTGTGTTGTGAGATGTATCTCTCTTAAGATATTGTTCTTATGTTCGTAATCTTAAGCTATTCTTTGCTTAGCATCTTGATGATTCTAATCATTTCAAACATTACATTTGTTATCTAAAGCTCATATGATTATTTCGTGCTCTGTGTTTACTCGAAAGAAAATACGTTCCTCTCATTTCCTTTCCGTTGTGTTTCTTCCATAATAATAATTTCTGACCCAGTCCATTTATAAAAACAACATCTTTACATAGTGTGGACATGGATCCTGGGATTCTATCCCAACCCCAATTGTTAGATTAGTGTGGATATTTGTATGCATTGTTTCTATTGTGTTTTAGATTAGTAATAAATAGGCAGCCTCACCTATCTTTGAGGAGGGATTTAATCCCACGTACTGTGGTTGAACCTCATATTTTTACTTGAAAAAATATCCAACCAACAAAATCTATACCTTTTTTCTGTGAAAAACCACTTGACCACCAACCAAGCATTATATATTTTCTTGCCTCCTTCTTCCTCTTTAACTTTGAACACCCACTTGTCTTGTAATGCTGTTTTTCCTTCAGGTAGCTTCACCAAATCCCATGTTTGGTTCTCCATAAGATCTTGATGCTCCTCATCCATGGCTTGCTCCCACTTCTTCCTGACATCTACCTGCATTGCATCATCAAAGCTCTCTGGATCTCTACTATCAGTGAGTAATAAGTAATAAAGAGAAGGAGAAAAACATTCAGTTTATCTTCTTACCCTAGAAGACCTCCTCAATATACGAGTTTGGGGTTCCTATTGAGGAGGTTCCTAAATTGATTCATGTTTCACTTTCCCATCCAGAAGATCCTCTACTACTGCATATTCTTTCTTGGATTCTTCCCTGTTTTCCTACAACTGCTCCTTATACATGACTTTCTCATTAAAGACCATGTCCCTAAAATGAATGATTTTCTTGTCCTTAATACTCCAACATTTATATCAAAAGTCATCACCACCATAACCAATGAAAGTACATTTTTCTGATTTAGCCTCTAGCTTGGTCTTATCATCCTTGTCTATATGGACAAACACCTCACATCCAAAGAATATAAGAAATGAATAATCAACTTTCTTACCATACTAAGCCTCCTCAGGTATTCCTCCATCCAAGGAACTTGAGGGTCCTCTGTTTATCAAGTACATAGTTGCGCTCACCGATTCTACCCAAAAAGAAAGAGGCAGTCCTGGATATAACCTCATGCTCCTAGCATGTTCCATTATTGTTCTATTAATCCTTTCTGACACCCCATTCTACTACGGAGTTCCTAGAACCATATTTTTCCTATGGATTCCATTCTTAGAACAATAATCATCAAATTCATTGCTATAATACTCCCCTCCATTATCTGACTTGAGAAATTTTAGCTTAAGACTTGTTTCATTCTCTACCAGGGCTTTCCATTTAAAAAAGGTGTCAAATACATCAGATTTGTTTCTAATACATAAACCCAAACTTTCCTTGTTGCATCATCAATATAAGTAACATAATAACTTGAACCCCCAAGAGATGATACCTGAGCCAACCCCCAAACATTAGAATGCACCAACTCTAACTTAATCTCTTTCTTTGTAGGTCCAACCTTGAGAAACCTTACTCACTTTTGTTTCCCATATATGTAGTCCTCACAGAACTCCAAACTTGTCTCTGTATATCCAGGAAAATCCTTCTTTATGATCTCCATGCCCTTATGGCTCATATGACTGAGCCTATAGTGCCACAATGTTGTATCTACTTCTGAAGCCACAAGATTACAAACATTAGTGCTATAAGTGGTTAAATACAAGGTTCCAACCTTCTTACCTCTTACCACCACAAGAGCACCCTTGGTAACCTTCCAAGAGTCCGCTGTAAATATCACAGTACAACCATCACTTCCCAACTGCCCTGTCGATATCAAATTTTGTCTTAATGTAGGCACATGTCTGACATCCTTCAATAAACAAGTATTCCCATTCTGCATCTTAACCTGAAAAAAACCTTTTGCAAATATACTGCAAGGCTCATCATCACCAAGAAAAATATGCCCAAAATATCCTTGAACATAATCAAAAAAATAATGCCTATGTGGAGTAGCATGGAAAGAAGCCCCCGAATCTAAAACCAAAGATTCAATAATAGTGTGCAAAGAAAGAATCAAAGCATCCTGACTTACATTACCCGTTGCCATATTTACCTCCTTGTTTTCTTCTTGTTGTTTCTTCTTGTCACGAAGCTCCCAACAGTCCTTCTTTGCATGCCCAGACTTTCCACAGTGCCAGCATACTATCTTTCTTTTGGATTTTTACCTTGCTCGATCCTTTGATTTTCCATGACTTTCTCTATTCTTCTGTCTCCCTCTAGTTTCAACTGTCAAAGCATTCCCTGAAGTAGAAGATTCACCAGATATTTTTCTTTACATTTCCTCACTTAGAATCACCCCTACAACATCCTCAAACTTCAACTTTGAGTTATTTGGAACCAAGTTGCTTACCGACATTACTAGGCTATTCCAAGTCTTGGGTAAAGAGCACAGAACTAATAGATCCCTAAATTCTTCATCAAATTCTATTGTAAATGAAGCTAGCATATTTAAAACTATATTAAAATCATTTAAATGATCTTCTACTGAACCATTCTCAGACATCTTCATAATAAACAAATTTTTCATTAAAAATATATTATTAGAGGCATAGGGATTTTCATACAACTTCCCTAATGCATCCATCAGATCTTTTGTACTTTTTTCCTCTGAAACATAAATAATACTAAAGATGTAAGACACAACCGAATTGTCCCAAGTGCATTCCTATCTATAAAATCCCATTCCACATCTCTCATGCTCGAGGGTTTGTTCACCTTCTCAAAAAAACAGAATATAAAGATCCTTCTGATAAAGGTAATCTTCAATTTGCATCTTCCAAATACTAAAATTCTGCTTGTTGAATTTAGCAACCCTTGATATTCCATCATCTGCCATAGCTCCCACTCAAGATAAAACTTTCCCTACGATTCAACACTTCAGAAAATGAAACCAAGCTCTGATACCAATTGTTAGGAAATAAGGGATACAATATGCGGAACATTCCCTCACAGAATGACAATAGTAGAAACTAATATGCATAAAATATTACAGATCTCAAATAAAATTATAGAATAAAATAACACAACACAAAGAGACAATATTTAATGTTGTTCACCCAATTGGGGCTACGTCCACCAAGAATCACTTGCTCATATTTTATTACAAGCCACTACTCTCTCAATACAATACCTAGATCTGTTTGGAGCTATGCTCAACAAACTCTTCATAATTCACACCCGAATTCAAAACACATTTGTAATGTTACACAATAATGCCTACCATATGCATAAAACCATATAAGTAGACAACTATTTAAGTAGTTTTACAAAACCGTGGGTATCAAAACCATGGTCCAAAACTGTCCCATGAACCTATGGGTACAAAATCCTGCCCATATGAGAAAAGCACATTTCTCGGTATATCGGCAACGTTTTAAGGCTAATGTTTTTTTTCTCGGGGGCTGCGCCACTAAACCATGGCGAGACAACTATGGAAAGTGTATAGTACTCTTAGTGTAGAGTCTTCAACACTTTCTCACATGAAAATATGCTCCACAACCTAACACTTGTAGGCTTATAACTCCTTATATAAATGTGCTAGATAGGCAAGCATCCATGCAAAATACACACAATCCTCAATCATATCTCATATAACTCCCATCAATCCCCAGGAAAATCAACCACCCTCTTATTTGGGGAGTGCATAACATCCCAATGCTACCATTATCAGTACTACTAATCGAGTCTCTTGCGGGTGTGCCGCATACAGAGCCCCATATACAAGATTATCACAGTGCTCCATTAGGTTGCTCGCAATCTCCCCAAATACTGTAACCATCACCTCAAAAGGATCATACGTTGACACTAAATAAATGTCCTCCCCAACAATTGGTAACCACAGAACTCAATATACATCATCTTGTGTTATTTTCATCTCATCGATGGGTGGATGGAACGTGTTGATCACTACATCCCAACTATCGATGATAGTGACCTTGAGACTATGATCCCATCGGATCTAGCTATACCACCTGATGCCAACCAATCCAACCTCTCACATATGATTCCATTCATCCTTCATAACGTTAGGTCACATCGCCCCCAATAATGGTGGGATCCTGTCCCGCATCTTCAACTGCATCTCATGCATGCATCCATGAAATTCAACATTTTCAAGTACTTGCCTAATTTACTCATTTCTTCACCCTTACCTACCCGCCCACCACCACACCCACATTACTCTACATACCTATCTATTTCTGAACTATTTTTCTAACCTATCATCCATTTTATCTAGCCTACACGAATCCCCATGTTGTATTTCATCACTTTCTCTCCGTCGATATTCCACATAACCCATACCTGCCAATTTCTAGCTATATATATATATATATATATATATATATATATATTCAACCCACCTACTTCACTTCTACTCTACCTCCCATAGTTATAACAATACTTACCTCTCTATTTTATAAGTTCATCTTTCCCCATAACTTAACCTTTTATAACCCGGGTCATTTTTCACAGTGACTGGCGTTAGTCACCGTAAATGGCACCGATCACTCTAACTGGTACTAGTAACCTCTTGTAACCATTGATGATGGTATGCCAAACCAATGTCCTATGATGCCTAACTAGCATTAGTCTCTGGTTTGGCGCTAAGGCCAAACCCCCATCCCAAAAAATTTGGAAAATTTGAAAAAATAATCTACAATCTACCCCAATACCACCTAAACCCCACCGCGATTCCTTTTCCCACCCAATTAATAGACATTGCACCCTCCCAGTACCAACTTTCATTAATTTTTAACCTCATTTTAAATTTTCAATTTCCAACTCCATTTGTTCGTTTTATGACAAATTCCAATTAATTATACAGAATATGGATTTATTCCTACCTCAACACGATGCCTCCTCCTCCTTCACACCTCCGGTCTCTTAACTGGTACACCTCTAGTGCCCCCTCCTATTGCAGCCATGCCTCCAATAAAACTCTCGATCCTTTGACCAATCAAATATCTATGAAGGATCTCGTGGACCTGTCTACCTAGCTCCTCCCAGCCACTCAGATACCTCCACCTCATCCTTGTACAATGCATCATCCTTTTCTTCATGAAAAACACTAAAAAATCTTTACTTTGTCATTTTCTATAAGTGAAAAGGTTAAACTGAATCCATAACATATATCTTTTTACTTTTTTACCCTACCCCTGACATGACCGACGTCAATTTATCTTAACCGGTATCAGTCATGTTTCCTAGTGTACCATGGTTGGTTACTCTTCACCGACACGGTTAGCCTGTTTGATTCCCTTAAACTATTTATCACCGCATTTGATTGCCCCAAAACCCTTTTTCGCCCTATCAAAGTTTGAACCCAACCTTACCACCTAAACCTAATGACCTTATTACCTACAACCAAACCTCACAATCAATCGGGGTGTGTTTACACCCCTAACATGGATTTACCTATAACCTTGCCTAAATCACCCCAACCCCAACCTCACCCATTGTGACACTTGAATTAACTTACTCGTTATACCCTTGCGATGATGCTACTTTTGTTGTTCAATCTCATGACCTTACCTTGCCGAATATTGTGTTGTTTATCCCAGCCTCACCTTTCGTTCCATAGAACAAGCCTATTTCCCATTCATGCACCTTACCTAGTTGTGTTTCAAGACCATATCTTATACCTTAGATTCCTGAACCACTTCAACCTTGTCTAGATAAACCTATCGACCTTTTACTAAGTAGAGTTTTGAAAGCTCTTCAAACCTGGTATCTTATCACATTCTATACGTGTGTGTGCATTAGACTTCCACTACCTATTACCCAAACCGAAATGAACCTTACCTAAAACCAACCTACTCTTGTTTCCAGCACTTAACTATTTATCAAACCACTCATTGAATTCGTTTAACATCTCATCAGTTCTTGGTTTGAGGGGGATCACCTTCACCTATATTTTGGAAACTAAATCTTCACTCATACCTAAGACAATGACTTCGTATTTTTCTCAGAGTCACTTATCAATACAAGCTACACGACAAAAAGGGACAAATGTAGACACTAAATTTGGGTCACACTCCCCTTAGTCCCCTTTAAATTTATTAACGTAATGTATTCACCTAACCATGAACCCTTACTCTGCATTCATATTAATTTAATTACTTAAAAGTGAATTAATGATAATCCTCACATTATTAATTAACTTAATTAATTAATTTAAGTTAATTTATACCTCACCTAGACACCTCACCATGGACCTAATCCTAGCCTATTAATTAACTAAGATTGAGTCTATACTTATCTTAAGAAATTGGGACTCTTTCAAACCCTAAAATTAAAGTCCTATTCCTTCTCCAACAACACTCCCATTTATCTAACCGCCAACCCTCACTTGAGACCTGAATTAGCAATCAGATCACACCAATCATAGTAAATATTGCACTATTTTTTGGTAACTTTGACTAATTCACCCCCAACCGACATTAGTTTGTCCGCGTCCGTTGTTGGTCACCTAAACCGCCATTGGTTACTTTATATACGATTTTATTAACTCTTTACATGGGTTGGTCATTCAGCTATTAGAGCCTTATTGCATTCAATTTTGAATCTTCAAGCCTTCTTGCATCCAGACAATGAACACACACAACCATAGTGCAAGACAAATAGTCGGTTCTCCTTCTAGAGCAATGAAATACTCACAAGAACACATAGGTTGTACTTCCATTACACTAGACTAAACTATCTCTTCTCTGTTCAACCATCAACCATCTCAACTAATAGGATCTACAATATACCAAGTAATTAATGTGATTTTAATCATTTGTGCTTATCCCATTGTAGATCTCTTGCTTCTTTCAGTATTTTATTTCTTTTGTTACTCGTCACATCACTTTCTTCCCACTCAACCCACTATTCAATCACCCCAAAGCCTTTTCACCCTTCTAAACCTCCTTCTTACTCTTCTTGAGTCTTCTAACCCATATTATTACCTAAAACCACACTACCCTCACTGTTTTGTGTACTCAAAAAGAGCCTAAAAAATTATTTTCAATAGTTTATGACCTATTGCCCCTACCAATGTCTGTTCCCTTACTGTCGTCATTTTTGTCCCCATATTGGCATCAGTAACTTGATCGATACCAGTCTCTATGTCATTTTTTATTCTTAGATTAGCAAGCTTCCCACTCACCTAAAACCAACCCAGACCTCAACCAATTAGCCCTTGACCGTTACCAAACCTTTGACAGACCTTCCTGACCTAAAAAAACCTCAGTTCTAATTAGATTTAGTGTTATTTTGGTATCTAGCATAAAATCTAGTTTATTGTGTGTATGAGAAACCTAAATCATTACATTACAATAGGACCTTATTTATTTTATTTTCTTATTCACATTAAATTGTTATTAAACAGTGGATTGACAACCTCTCTAGGAAGTACCCACACTTTCTGGATCTACCGTACGCTAGGCAGTCCACTGTCATATGCTATTTAATGTTATTTTGTGGTCTATCTTTGCATTTACTGGTAGTCCTTCCCAGACAAAAAGGAGTTCTCTATGATCATCTTGGACAACGTAAAAAACGTGGGTATTCTACCTTTCACCATCTGTCCACAAGTATTCCTGTTTAAGCATTTACCTTATTTGTTTTATACAAACTATTCGGTGGAAAACAATTCACATGTACGATAGGATGCATGTTATCCATTTTCCCACTAAAATAGTGATAGCACTAATTGATGTTGTTTTATGTAATTTTCACATGATTCACTTCATATTCTCATACAAAATCCACATATATGTGATCATTTTCGATGGCATCTCTTTCTTACATGCCCTAACAAAACATCTCCTCCACAACCAACATACAAAACTACTTTATTCAAAAAATTGAGGCAAACCTATATCTCTTATGTCTCATCTTGTGCAAATTTATATATAGTAATTTTTACCATTAAATGAATATCCCAGGTATGCTTCGGCTCATGACAAAAATTTTAAACTCAAGTTGAAAATTTAAAATAAATTATAATTTCATTAGAAATATATAAATTAAAAATAAGTGCTTAAGGTGTTTTACAAGTGTTTAAGCCTTCAAAAAATATTCAATAACATAGTATTTAATGTGTTCCATTACATGTACTTTGAATAACAATAGAGGAAATGAATACAGTCATCCAAAATATATCTTGTACCATATACTTACAAAAATCCAACCCCTACACTGCTACATTAAACCCTCCACGTATTATTACTAAATAGTTAGTTACAAATTATATAATTTAGATATTTTATTAACACATATAAACGACTATTACAGATTTGCATGGCCTTAACAAATGTATATTTTCAAATGTTGTAATACACCAATATAACTAACCTTTTTCTCAAATACAACTCCATTAGTACATACCACATCTTTACAAACACCTGACATTGTAAACGTTTTAAGAGTTAATGTTACGACATTTGGTTTCATTCTAAAAATTTATATTCGGCAAACAATATCATAATTGGAGGCTATTATGCATTTCCTACAGACAAGAGCTTACTCTAATTTGTAATTTCATTACCAATTTAGTGCCAATGCGATAATTACTAAAAAAAACTTTTCTAGAGTTAATGCTAAGAAATTTGGTTTCATTCTATAATAAACACCCAGAAAATTGTATCATAAATGTAACCTATTACACATGTCCTATAGATATGAAACTATTCAAATTGTGACTACATTATACAAAAGAACAATTCCCACCAACAGTATTATTATAAAAAAAAAGGAGGATATAATAGTCACTTATTATTAGATCACAAGGGTTGATCTAGGAAAGGTAACAACACAAGGAGCACAATAGGATGCGCAAGATGCCATAAACATGCTATGCTAGAAGCTGAAGGAAAAGAAGGTGAGAACATATGAGCTAAAGGAGAAAGTTTAATAGTTGATGGAGGTATTACTCAAGCTCTCAAAGCCTTCTTAGTCAACACCATCATCCCCTACCCCTACTCCTATCAGGTTCGATTTCTCATCCGTACCTAGGATTGAAAAGATCAACGAGAAGGAAAGAATGGTTGATGAATGGATTCAGAGGCTACTCTTACAAGGAAGAAAGGTCCTTGATGACACAGTAGAGGTTTATAAATCCTTGGAGGAGATAAAGAAGGATTGCGAAAAAATGGATGATGAATTTTCAAAGGAAATCGGGAACCTCGAGTTAACTTTTGACGCTCTTAATGCGCTGAAATTGGTTCCTTCCCACATCTTGATTGAGGAAGGAATCATTCTACATGGGGATAAGCATTTCCAGCTAACCAAATCCATCAGATTCAGGATAAAGATTCTCAGTGAAGCTTGCAGCAAGTTGAGGGAATCTAGAGATCAATTGGTTGATGCCACGAATGGCATAGAAGAGGACTTGTCTAGGATTTTTTCCAAGGTGTTGGATGAAAGCTCGAATATTATACCTACTTATGATTTCTATAAACAAATCCAAGAATCAATCCAGCATGAACCAGGATTTTTCTTCAATCTGACAACCATTGATAAGTTTGTAAGGACTGAGAATGTCTTGGAATCATTAGAAAAATCAATAAGAGATTGAGGAAACTTCTTGGAAATGCAAGCGACACTCAAGAAACTTGTGAGGTCCTGAGCGACCATTCCAGTTTTCCAGATGAAGCTGAGATGCAAGGCACAATCTGGAAGTTCTAGGAATTTCGAGACAAACAGGATTTTCTAGAGGAAGACAAGGACGTTGAAACATGATGAGCATAATGTTTCATGTCATTTCCATCCAGAGATTGACATGTCTTTTTCATTTTCGTTTCGTCACATAGGAAACAAATTTTTACTTTCTCTCCTGTGTGAGAGTCAAGAAAAATAGGATTCTTGTTAAATGACTATTTTCTAGAGTTTCTCATATCTTCTCTCTACTCTTTCTATTATAAATAAGGGATTCTTGTGCATTCCAAGAGGGGGGGGGATATTGTTAGAATATTGAGAGCTATTGTGAAGAAGAAGAAAAACTTTGTATTTTCTTTTAATCATTGAGGAATAGAAACAGGTGTTATTTTTCAAAATTTGTGTTGTGGGATTCATCTATCTTGAGAGATTGTTCTTATGTACAAGATCTTAAGCTATTTTTTTTAATGTTCTTGATTATTTTAATTGTTTTAAATATTACACCCATTATCTAAATCTCGTATAAGTATTTCTTGATCTGTGTTTACTTGAAATAAAATACGTTCCTCTCATTCCCTTCCTGCTCTGTTTCATCTATAACAATTTCCTTTCTAATCCATTCTATTTCTAAAACTGTAACATCTCCATCTCATGTTGATATGGATTTCGCAATTGTATCCCAACCTGGGCAATGGTTAGAATAGCATGAATATGATACATATTATTTTTGTTGTGTTTTAAATCAGTAATAAACATACTACCTCACCTGTCTTTGAGGAGGGATTTGATCCCGTGTACTATGGTTAAACCTCATATTTTGGCCTGACAAAATATCCAACCAACAGTATTGAAAGATGTGAGGCATGTGCCAAGCCTCAGGGCGAATCTTATTTCGGCAGGGCAACTAGGTGAATTTGGTTGCATGGTTACTTTTACATGAGACTCTTGGAAAGTCACCAAGTGTGTTTTTTGTGGCAAGAGGTAAGAAGGTAGGAATTTTATATTTATCTACCTGTATTACTAATTCCTTTTCTGCATTATCTACTTCAGATTCAGATGCATGCATGTGGCATAATTGGTTGGGTCATATGAGTCAAAACGGAATGTAGATCTTAAAGAATAAGGGTAAGTTATCACATTTGCAATATTTAGATCTTGATTTTTGTGAGCATTGTATCTTTGGAAAGCAAAAGAGAGTGAGATTTATCAAATTTGGGGAAACTAAGAAGAAGTAGAAATTTGAGCTTGTACACTCAGATGTGTGGGGACCAGCTCATGTAGCTTCTCATGGAGGATCCCAGTATTATGTTACTTTCATTGATGATGCTACAAGAAAGGAATGGGTTTATTTTATGAAACATAAATCTGATGTTTTTGAGACTTTTAAGAGATGGAAAGCCCTTGTTGAGAATGAATTAAATTCTAAGTTAAATTGCCTTAGATCTGACAATGGTGGTAAATACTATAGTAAGGCTTTCAATGATTATTGTTTAGTGAATGGGATACATAGAGAAAGTACGGTTCCAAGAACACCACAGGAAAATGGTGTTGCAGAAAGAATGAACAGGACAATCATGGAACATGCTAGAAGTATGAGGATACATTTTTTATTGCCCTTGCAATTTTAGGCAGAAGTAGTTGATACAACAGTTTATTTGATTAACCATGGGCCTTCAAGTTCACTAAACGGAGGATTACTAGAGGAACCTTAGACCGGAAAAGAGGTAGATCTTTATTTTCTTAGATTTTTTTGTTAAGAAGCTTTTCTACATGTTTATAAGGAAAATAGAAAAAAGTTAGATGCAAAATCCAAGAGATGCACTTTCATTGGTTATGGATCTAGTGATTTTGGTTTCCATTCTTTGGATTTAGATAATTCTAAAATTATTAGGATTCGTGATGTTGAATGGAATGAAAGGAGAATGTATAGGGATCAAATTTTGGTACCCAAGGATGAACTGGTTGAGAAGTTTGTGAATGAAAATGAACTCTTGGATTTAAAATAGTTACCTACAGGGTTACACAGTAACTGGTGTCGGTTTACCCCTGACCTCCATCAGTCAATAGAATTGGTATCAGTTACAAATTATCTAAACTAGCATCGGTTATCAAAACTGACATTGGTTAGAGGTTACCGGCGTCGGTTACTGTCAGATTTGGATAGGAATGTCGAGTAGGTCTAGATTGAACCTTCGGTACCCAAAACTCTTGTGAGAAGGTCACAAAGGGTAAGTAAACCTCAAAAAAGATTTACACCTTCTCTATTTTATTTATTATTGATTGATAATGGTGAAACAAAGATATTTTAAGAAGCAATGCAAGATAAGACTCACGTCCAGTGGGAGCATGGCATGGATGAGGAGATGGAATCCTTGGAACAGAACCAGACTTGGGATTTGGTTAAGTTGCTAGCAGATAAGAGAACATTGCAGAACAAGTGGGTTTACAGGATCAAGGAAGAAGAGGGTGGATAGAAAAGATACAAGGCAAGGCGTGTAGTAAAGGGATTTGTACAAAAGGTAGGTATTGAATTTTTTGAAATATTTTCTCATGTTGTTAAGATGATTTCTATTTGTAATGTATTAAGCTTAGTTGTAGTAGAGGACTTACATTTAGAGCAACTAGATGTGAAGATGGATTTTCTTCATGGTGATTTGGGTGAAGAAATTTAAATGTAGCAGCCGCTTGGGTATGAATTCAAGGGTAAGGAGAAATTAGTGTGTAGGTTAAAAAGGAGTCATTATGTGATCAAACAAGCTCCAATGAAATGGTACAAGAGGTTTTATAGTTTTATGCATGAGCATGGTTACTTGAGATGTGAATCTGACAATTGTGTTTATTTCAAGAGGATTCAAAATGGGAGCTATATTATTTTGTTACTGTATGTGGATAATATGCTTATTACAGGATCTAGTATGTAGGACATTGGCAAGCTTAAGAAAAACCTAGTTCACACATTTGCTATTAACAATTTAGGAGCTGCAAAAAGAATCCTTGGCATATAAATACATAGAGAGAGGAAAAATAAGAAATTGTATTTATCTCAGGAGGATTATATGAATAAGGTGTTAGAAAGGTTCAACATGCAAAATGCTAAACCTGTTAGCACACCTATGGCTGGAAACTTCAAATTGAGCAAAGGTCAGTGTCCATCATCACATGAGGAGGTCAAATACATGACATGAGTGCCATATGCTTCAGTAGTTGGGAGTCTCATGTATGTTATGGTTTGTACTAGACCAGACATTACACAGGTAGTGGGAGTGGTGAGTAGATATATGGCCAATATAGGTAAAGAGCATTGGAAATAAGTCCAATGGATACTCAGGTATTTGAAAGAGACATCTAGCATGCAGTTATGTTATGGAGGTTTGGATATTTCATTATGTGGCTATGTTGATTCAGATATGGCTAGAGATCTAGATGGTAGAAGGGGCACTATTGGATATATCTTCACAGTAGGTGGAACAACATTTAGCTAGATTTCAAGATTGTAAAAGGATGTTGCTACTACTGAGGCTAGCAAGGAGATGATATGGATGAGTAGGTTCATGGAAGAGTTGGGAAAGGAGTAAAGTAGTTGTAAACTTTTCAGTGATAGTTAGAGTGCAATTCATTTAGAAAAGAACTCTGTGTTTCATTCGAGAAAGAAAAACATTCAGTTTAGGTATCACTTCATACGACAGGTATGGAAGGATGGACAGTTGAATCTAAAAAGATTCATATGAGAAAGAACCCTACAGATATGCTAACAAAGACATTAGCAAAGGAGAAGTTAGATCTGCACTCCACTTCTGTTGTCTTCGAGTTTGAGACTTGAAAAAGAAGAAACAAAGCTAAGGAAAGATCCAAGAATGATGTTGTACAAGTATGGTGCAGTAATTAATCTCCAAGTGGCAGATTGTTGAGTTGTGGAGATCAATTAATTTAGTTTAGCATGCAATGGAAACTTGCTAGAAAATACAATAATCGTCATCGGTCACCCAGGACCGACATCAGTCAGGAAGGACTATCATTGATCAAGCAAGGAAGGAACTGACATTGGTTAGGGATAACGGGCATCGGTTACCTGTGTGAGGATGTTTTAATTAAATCTTCGGAATTAGATCTATTTTTAGCATTAAATTATTTCTATTGATTGTAATTGCATGGCTAAGTGCCCTAAGTCTATAAAAAACTATATAAGCATAACATCTAGGGTTTAGAAGTGTGAAGTAAGACCTAAGACCTAATCTTCACTCATACCTAAGACAATGAATTCATATTTTTCTCAGCGTCACTTATCAATACAAACTATGCAACAAAAAGGGACAAATGTAGACACCAAATTTGGGTCACACTCCCCTTAGTCCCCTTTAATTAATTAACGTAATTTATTCACCTAACCATGACCCCTTACTCTGCATTCATATTAATTTAATTACTTGCAAGTGAATTAATGATAATCCTCACATTATTAATTAACTTAATTAATTTAATTAAGTTAATTTACACCTCACCTAGACACCTCATCATGGACCTATTCCTAGCCTATTAATTAACTAAGATTGAGTCTCTACTTATCTTAAGAAATTGGGACTCTTTCAAACCCTAAAATTAAAGTCCTATTCCTTCTCCAACAACACTTCCACTTATCTAACCACCAATCCTCACTTGAGACCTAAATTAGCAATTAGATAACACCAAACATAGTAAAGATCGGGCTATTTTTGGTAACTTTGACTAATTCACCCCAACCGACATCAGTTTGTCCTTGGCCGTTGTTGGTCACCTAAACCACCATTGGTTAATTTATATACAATTTTACAACTCTTTACATGGGTTGGTCATTCAGTTATTAGAGCCTTATTGCATTCAATTTCGAATCTTCAAGCCTTCCTGCATCCAGACGATGAAAACACACAACCATAGTGCAAGATAAACAGTCGGTTCTCCTTCTAGAGCAATGGAATACTCACAAGAGCACATAGGTTGTACTTCCATGACACTGGACTCAACTATCTCTTCTCCGTTCAACCCTCAACCATATCAAATCATAGGATCTACAATATACCAAGTAAGTACTGTGATTTTAATCATTTGTGCTTATCCCATTGTAGATATCTTGCTTCTTTCAGTATTTTATTTCTTTTGTTACCCGTACATCACTTTCTTCCCACCAACCCACTATTCAATCACCCCAAGCCTTTTCACCCTTCTAAACCTCCTTCTTACTCTTTTTGAGTCTTCTAAGCCATATTATGACCTAAACCACACTACCCTCACTCTCTGTGCAATCAAAAAGAGCCTAAAAAATTATTTTCAGTAGTTTATGACCTATTGCCCCTACCGATGTCTGTTCCCTGACTATCGTCATTTTTGTCCCCATAGTGGCATCGGTAACTTGACCGATACCAGTCTCTGTGTCATTTTATATTCTCAGATTAGCAATTTTCCCACTCACCTAAAACCAACCCAGACCTCAATCAATCAGCCCCATAACCGTTACCAAACCCTTGACAGACCTTCCTGACCTAAAAAACCCTCGGTTCTAATTAGATTTAGTGTTATTTTGGTATCTAGCATAAAATCTTGTTTATTGTGTGTATGAGAAGCCTAAATAATTACATTACAATAGGACTTATTTATTTCAGTTTCTTATTCACATTAAATTGTTATTAAACAGTGGATTGACAACCTCTCTAGGAAGTACCACACTTTCTGGATCTACCATACGCTAGGCAGTCCACTATCATATTCTATTTAATGTTCTTTTGTGGTCTTGCTTTGCATTTACAGGTAGTCCTTCCCAGACAAAAAGGAGTTCTCTACATTCATCTTGGACAACATAAAAACATGTGCATTCTACCTTTCACCATATGTCCACAGGTATTGCTGTTTAAACCATTTACCTTATTTGTTTTACGCAAACTATTCGGTGAAACAATTCACATGTACGATAGGATGCATGTTATCCATTTTCCCACTAAAATAGTGATAGCACTAATTGATGTTATTTTTGTAATTTTCACATGATTCACTTCAGATTCTCATACGAAATCCTCATATAGGTGATCATCTTCCATGGGATCTCTTTCTTACATGCCTTGACAAAACATCTCCTCCACAACCAACATACAAAAACTACTTTATTCAAAAAATTGAGCAAACCTATATCTCTTACGTCTCATCTTGTGCAAATTTATATATAGTAATTTTTTACCATTAAATGAATATCACAAGTATGCTTCGGCTCATGACAAAATTTTAAACTCAAGTTGAAAATTTAAAATAAATTATAATTTCATTAGAAATATAAAATTAAAAATAAGTGCTTAAGGTGTTTTACAAGTGTTTAAGCCTTCAAAAAAAATATTCAATAACATAGTATTTAATGTGTTCCATTACATGTACTTTGAATAACAATAGAGGAAATGAATACAGTCATCCAAAATATATCTTTTACCATATACTTACACAAATCCAACCCCCTACACTGCAACATTAAACCCTCCACGTATCATTACTAAATAGTTAGTTACAAATTATATCATTTAGATATTGTATTAACACATATAAACGACTATTACAGCTTTGCAGGCCTTACTCTAATTTGTAATTTCATTACCGATTTAGTAACAATGCGATAATTACTGAAAAAAACTGAATTTTTTTTTCTAGAGTTAATGCTAAGAAATTTGGTTTCATTCTATAATAAACACCCAGAAAACTGTATCATAAATGTAACCTATTACGCATGTCCTACAGATATGAAACTGTTCAAATTGTGATTACATTATACACTGTCATTTTCAGATTTAGGGGGGAATTCATAAATACAGTAGGTGCAGAAGAACAATTCCCACAAACAGCATTAATATACAAAATTGGCTTTGGCTCAGCCCATGAACTCAAATGAACACGTTTTCTGGAGGCTATCTGCACACTTGTATACTTACATTAATATTGAAAACTATTTGCAAAAGAAATAAACATTCTTTTTGGGTTTTTATTTAAATATCACTATCTGTACAGTTACTGCAGTTAGTAGACAATGCAGGAAAGAGCCTACCATTCTAAATTTATGAAAAAAACAAAAAATGAAACTAAATCTAGACTACAATGTTGCTCGCATCACAGGCCCTGCCGACATAGAGGAGAAACCACTAGTTTCTATTTATTATGGAAAATGTGATGGTTTACTTCAAGTTTTGAACAAAACAGACAGTCTGCAACACCAAAATTATGTTATGTTATTTCTCGACAGCCGATTTTTACAAGAAATAAACAAATACAACATCCAAAATAACGGAAATGCATATGCATGGATGGAAAATGTTATTTATAGAGGACTTAAATATTTACTAATTTGTCAAAAAAAACGCATTCGTCATGCCCAACCACTGCGCTGCAGTGTATTTTTGAAATTATTTTGGCAAAATGTCAATATGATGTCAGCCGCGAACGTGCGTGACAGTTAGGGAGAACGTAAAAAAAAAAACAAGCAATTCTATCTACAGTGAATCGAATCCAGGGCCTCTCCCTCCCTTTCCTGTAATTAACTTCAAACCATTCCGTCGTGGGAGCCATTAACATGGGAAACAAAAGAAGCACAATACAGATCTCAACTAAGAGCTATTTTAGCAATGGAGTCTTCCTATCAAACCCCATTCGCGGGGTTTTTCTTCACCTTCTCCATGGTGTTTATGTTTCTCCACGTGGCCATGAGAAATAGGGTTATACATGATGAGCATTTCCTACGTGGCGAGTGGGATGCTATTTATGTATCTCCTCCTCTTATATTCCCCCAAAATAACCAAACATCTTGCCATCCTTGCTCTGGTGTGTCCGATTCATACATTTTATTTCAGACATGGAGCTTCAAAAATCAACAATCTAGTAGCAAAAATAGAATTGATTCAGAGATTGCAGATGAAACTCTTTTGATAAAAATGGGTGGATGCGGATAGGAATTTACATAGATAAAAGACATGTTTTCGATAGAAAGAACGGATGAGGTAGTAATATAAAATTGATCCCATTCAACTTAAATATCACATATGTTTACATTGTTGACAGCACCAACCAATCAATAATAAACTCTCCAAATAAATGGTAAAAAGCCTATTAGTTGTTTGACAATCAATCTTTCTATAATTGGTATAACGCATTTCAAAAAAAACTTGAGATAAGATCAAGGGACCTATGGTATTTTTTTGTCATTTCCATGACTATTAATACAAACATAATGTATAATGGGTACATGTCTATAATGCTTCCAAAAAATGTCTAGGTTGGACTTGGAACTTCCTTATAACATTCTCCTTGGTCACCCATTGATCCATGCCATGCAAGTCATTCCCCCCACTTTCCATCAGTGTATCAAACTGTATCATCAAGGACAAGAGCTTACAATTCCTGATGAACTACAACCCTTTTCCCACAATAGAGCATTGGTTAGTTATTACCAGGAATTTTATGAATGTCCTTCTACAAAGTTAGATGTGGAACTCAAATAAGAGGTTCTCACCTCTTTTGTCAATCCAAATAGACTTCAGCCTCACAAAAGCGGTGCTTCTACCTCCATTTCCCCATTTCCTACATGGGAATAAAAGCTGAAAATCCTTCATACAAACTTTGGAGAATATGACCTCCAACAAGCCTTCCTTGTATCAAATCTTCCCTTTTCACCTAAAAAATGTAGTAGGCCCAACTTTAGGGCACAAAGAACTCAGGAGCTTGGAACTCTCGAAAATTTACCTCTTGTGGTCTCCTAACAAACAAAAGATTGGGAAGTACTTATACATTCCAATCCCCCAATGAAAATATGGCCTCTTGCTATCAATCCCCCGTAATACATTATCCCTATCAAGATGATCTTTGTCATGGGATATCCAGGATATGGATGTGGCCTATGTGAACAAGGTGTGCGACAACCTCTTCTGATAGGTGAGAAAATGGATAGATATGGTGTTAGCATTCAACCTTATGGTGAAAAACCTATAAAAATCAATGCCACCACTTCTGAATGTGAGGATAGTTATTTTTATCTTGACAGTGAACTAGAGTCCCTTTGCAGTCTCTACAAATACCTTGCCTCTATGAACGTGTTCTCAGACATAGCTATTTGAACCTTATCCCCATCTAGTCCTGAATTGGATCTCATACACCCATACCTCATCCATTGGGAACAACAAAAGCACATACCAATTTATATATTTTAGAATGATGACAAAATTGCATATAGTTCATGGTGTTACATGATGACATACCTATAGGAGATCACAAGAAAGTATTCTCTATTGACCTAGATTCATACACGTATTTCGGGAAGGAAGCTAAGTTCTGTGATTAGAAAATTGAGAAAAAGGCTCAAATATATTAAAATAAGCCCCAAAACAAAAAAATCTAGTTCCTACAATGAAAACATCTTTGAGGCACTTTGGTGATAAACAAATTGAAAAATTAAAAAATTGATATTATAAGTGATCATTCTATTATTGAAAATATCATTGCAATGACAAAGAGGAAGAAATCGATCTTCTTCCCGATTCTATGCATATGGAGGATGGTTCAAATTTTTTGGAACTGAAGAAACTATTGATGTCAACATTGATACATAGGATAAACCTATGATTGCCAAGCTAGGAGTTTCTCTTCCTACACATGAACAGAAGGCCTTTAGTATATTACCCATAGAGTTCTCACATGTATTTTCTTGGTCCTGTGCAAACATGATAGGCTTGGATCCTTCATTGGTAGTGCACAACTTCATTGATCATGAATCAAAAATCATATCAAACATAAATTAAAAAAAAAATGCATCCACTTGTTTCTCTTTTAGTCAACGAAGAGATTGAGAAGTTACTATCATTTGGTTTTATTAGACACATTGACTATTCAGAATGGATCTCGAACATCATTCCGTTTTACAAGAAACTAGTTGGTATCTAGATTTACACACACTTCAGGGACATTAATAAAGTGTGTCGTACAGATGATTTTCCTCTTCCAAATATCAACATGATTTTCATGCTTGTTATTATAAGGATCAATATAAAATGTCTTTTAACACTCCTTGCCAGGGTACCTTTTGCTATTATACATTCCTTGTGACTTCAATCATGTAAGCACCACATATTAACGTGACATGACTATCATATTTCATGATATTATAAAATACTATGTGGATGATATCCTTGGAAATTCAAAAACCAAAGCAGAACACCGACTGATCCTTCATCCCATCTTTGAAATACTACAAGACTATAAGGTCAGACTCAATTAAAAGAAGTGTGTGTTCGCAGTTATCTTGGGAAAATAATTGGGCTTCATCATCTCTAGAAAAGGAATTGAAGTGGACTCGACAAAGCTCACTACTATTAATGAGATGCCTCCTCCTAGAAACATTAAGCACCTATGTAGTTTGCATAGTAAATTCTTGTCTATTCATAAATTCATCTCCCAAATCACATATAAATTCCATTCATTCATCCATCTACTTAAGACGATGTTAAATTCCACTGAGGTCCTAATTTTCAACAAGATTTTCCCCTACTAAATAAATACTTAGCTAACCCACCTATTCTCATACCACCTACCCCAAGCGAACCCCTACTATTGTATATCTTTATATGAGAACTCTTGCCACAATATGATGACAAAAAAAAAAGAGAGATTCGTTTACTATCTTAGTCATACCTTGATTTCTTATGAGCTCAACTATCCAATAAATGAAAAATTATTCTTAGCCGAGTGTATTCACTTTCCAGAAGCTACAACATTACCTCTTAAACAAAAACTCAAGCTCATATCTAAATTCAAACCGCTCAAATACCTCTTATGCAAACTCGCACTAATCGAGAGGATAGAAAACTAGATCATTTTACTAAGTGGGTTCAACATTGAATATGTCCACCAAAATGAAATCAAAGGACAAGAATTTATTGATCAATTGGTAGAAGCACCATTTTCCTCAAATAGAACCAATAATTCTTGATCCATCATATGCCTTCCGTCTTATACATTGAAGAATCCTATACCTGGAAAATAAACATTAATGGTTCATTAACATTTAATGGCTCAGGGGTAGGAATTGTCATTATTATGGTACCAAAAGGGATCTTATCACACAAGATTACAGACTTGACTTTCTATATACAAACAATATAGTTAAGTATTAAGCTCTCATTGCATGTCTAAAAGTCACTATAAAATGGAATATCAAACAATTTGAGGTTATAAGTGACTCAAAACTCATCATCAAACAAGTGAGTGATAAAATAAAAAATTCAAGATGAGACTACTATTCTGTATAAATGTGTGGTAGAAAGCCAAAAATAGTACTTTGTTCATATCACATTCCAACAGGTCTGTCGAACATAGAACAAATCAACAGATGCCATGGCTACAATTGGATGTTTTCTATGTTTATTGCCATTTACCATATTTTTCTAGTTCCTTAGTGATCCTCTCACAGTACATACTTATGAAATGCCAATATCTTGTTTGGTATGTGTATTTGTTGGTCCCTTTTCCCCCTAGTACATAGATATCTACAATTACTTATAGGATGACACATTCCTACCCGACATTTCTCACTCCTAAAGGAGAAACATTATTCAATGAAGAATGCATTACACCCTCCTTGAGGGAACTCTCAAACGTCAATGATACAATGGGATTTTTTTGTATTTTATTAATTCAGAAGAATCTATCCAAGCCCCTAAAGAGGTGCAAAAAGGCATTTTTGGTGCTCACGCTAGCGACATGGTCATCGTAAAGAAATTTATACGCATAGGATTTTACTGTCCTAATATGGAGACAAATTTTTGTCATTATGTGAAGAAATGTTTTTTATTCCAAGAGAATAGTAATTTGGTCCATGCACCATCTCATTATTTGCAACCCATCACTACACCATGGTCGGTTTCCAAATGGGTGCTCGATCTCATAGGGAAGCTTACCCCAACTTCGTCTAATGGCCATAAACACATCATGAACATGACTTAGTACTTTACAAAATGGTTGGAGGATGTTCATCTCATCTATGGTAATGGTGTTTAGATATCAAAATTCATCATGAACCACATCATTTTTTCGTTATGACATCCCTTCAGTTATTGTACCTAAAAATGGAAAATCCTGTAAGAACAAACAAGTGTAGGCTCTGGGGTGTCAAAGTTTATAACTATGTCCCACTTTTTGCAGTTTTTATACTTTCAGAAAAATATGTCTCACAACAAAAAAAAATACCAAACATGTAATTTTTAGAGCTTATAAATAAAAGATGCAAGGCATCTAGAATTTACCTGGTTTTTAAAGTTTTTGTAGTGTTTTTAAATATTTATATTTACTATTAATAGTTTAAAATATTTTTTGCCACCAAGTTGGGACACAGTTATATGTGTTGACCCTCCATGCTAATGCTTTAAAATATGCCAATATTGGTCTACCCCTTATTACCCTCAAGGTCATGGGAAAGCAGAGGTCGCCAATAAAACCCTTGTTCAAATTATGGATAAACTCATCAGTAAGTTATGTCATAATTGGCATCTCCAAATCCATCCTACCTTATGGGCCTACTAAACTTCCATTCGTACACCCATAGGTGTAACCACATATTCCATGGTATGTGACATTAAAGCCATCATTCCCTCAGAGATCGAGCTTCCCTCTTTGTGAATATCCTTGAAATACTATATGGATAATGAAGGGGAGTACATAGTGGATAGACTATAAGAGCTTGAACCGCTTGATGAAAAATACCTCCATGCCTTCGACTACCTTAAATTGTATCATAATCAAATCCATTCCATCTACAACAAGTGCATTATCTCTCATGAACTTGAGGTTGGAGATCTTGTCCTTAAAAGGTCAGTTCAATACCACCAAGGAGAGAGAAAAGAAAGGAAACTTTGAGCCTAACTTTTTAGGACCATATATTGTGTTCACAAAATTTGGTTTAGGTTCCTGTAAAATTTTCTATCATCATGGTTAAAAGATACAATATCCCATGAACATCATGTATCTTAAGTGTTTCTATACCAAATCTTAGAGGAAAAATAAATATTAAAAAAATCAATAAAATAAAAATAGTAGGATGGAAAAATAAATTCATTACAATGTGAAAACCACACAATTGTGGCACTTTGGATAGGTCCTTTGGTGAAAATCTTATTTAGCCAATCCCTCTTGGGCTTGATACAACTTATCCTATTATTGTATATACACACAAGAAGAATATTTTGTTGTATATTATCACCTCTCACTGGGGGCATCTTGGTGTTTTTTTCTCTTATATATATAGTTTCAGAAACCTTGAGAAATCATAGAAAATAGAAAAAACATAGAAAAATCCAAAACATTCAAAAAACTTCAAAAATTAAAAAAAAAAAAAAAATGAAAATCTAAACCATTACAAAATCTCAAAATTTAAAAACAATGAAAATTTTAAAAACACTAAACATTACAAACTATACTAAAAAACATTCTACTCTATTTCTTTCTCATTCTATCACATGACATGTGGATCCTCTATTGATATTCTGACATATAACAAATATGGTTTTATTGTTGTGTCTGTCTTCCTGGCATATATCGTTGCTCGAGGTAGTTTCATATTGCCCAATTGTCTTTCGGCGGGTACTTCTATGTCCTCAATCAAATCCTTTGCATGTATCCTTTCTTGGGGCATAAATTTCACCCTTTTAGTATAACTCGAACATTTGGTTACTAAATCTAGATAATAAAAAAATTAGTATAATTGTCTTAAAAAAATTTGTTTTAAGTGTATTTGATTGTTCTTGTTTGTTGTTTGGTTACTTTTTTGTTTACATTCTCATATTTCATTGTTTCTATTTTTTCTTTGATTCTGTCATTTAACATTACACAAAAATCATTATTATGGCCTTTCATAACATTCGACCCTTTTTTGTATGCTTACATCAAATAAAAAGGCACATCCAAGCTAAAATGGTGTGTAAGCTACAATATACAATCTTCCCATCCCTCATCTATCTTTCTTCCCATTCTAACTAACATTTTCTCTAAACCACCCATCTTCTAGCCTACTGAATCATGTTTCAAATTGAACACTGGCTAAGCAGACCAAGTTTGAATCCCAACCACAGGAAGGGATTTTTCTTTCACTATAATCATTATTCTCTTCTTTTCGAGCATCAATTGAACTCTTCTATCACTCCATCGACACTTGAGGGGGATTCTTCCATTCTAATAATTTATATTCTACCCATACAAAATACAATTGTCTACTATCTTTGAAATGACATCACTTGCACTACACCACATTAAAGAGGGAAAAATGTAGACACATAATTATGAACACACAATTTTAAAACTAAAATTGCACTAATTGTCTTCACTACCATCATATTGTCATAATTAGTTTTTTTTGCTAATTAGCTAACATTCCCCTTTGTCTCGGTCAACTAACGATACTTCATTAATTAACTAGCCTCATCCCTCATCAAGGATGTCAATTAATTTTTCTTCATTAGTTATAATAATCATTTAATCATTTAATTAATATTTCAATATCCTATTTAATCAATAAATTTTCTTATTGTTAAATTCCCCTCTCAAACCCCTCAAATTCTACTAATTTCCCTCTAAATTAATCCTCTTTGATTAGTTAAACCCTCCCAAAATCTCATGAGTTATTAATCTCTAATTAATATCTTCTAATCATACTTATCCCTTCTTAATTCTACATTCCCTTTATCCCACATTCACTAGGTGGCAAGTTTTTCCCAAAATGGAAAGCTATATAAGATACTTATTACACCATGTCACACCTTACACCATGTCCTTGACAAACATTATACTTGAGTATAATATTTCATGTTATTGGAAGGTTTTTTAAATTGATTGAATCCCCCCCTTTCTAATTTCGAAAAGAGTAGTTAGAGAAGAATCAAAATGGAAATTAAGCCATACTTGATGAGATCTCATCCTCTTTACTTGAGAAATCCATGATTATGTGCGGTCCATGTTCGGCTCACTAAGAAAATACCTAGATCCAAATCACATCAAAATGATTAAAAGGGAGGTTTACAAGTAGTGCAGATTCATACTTCATGTGATTTAATTATGTTCCTTTTTTCTTTATCATGATGCATTTTCTTGAACTAAACCAAGTTAGGATCTACTTGGTGTTAAGTTCTTTCAATTGGCCTAGAATTAGTTTAGCACGGATACAATTTATCTTTTGACGAAGGAAATATGGATGATCAAAGAGAGGAATTTCACCAATACCAAAGAGTTTATGGTTCTAACACAATCATTACTTCAAACTACTAAACTAACTATTCATCAAATTGAAGAGAAATGAGAAAAAGGATTATGTTTTAAATGTGATAGAAAAAATAATAAATGACATAGATGTGCTGGAAATAAGTTGTTATACATTGAGGCTATTAAAGATGAAGTCAAAAATGAAGGAAAAAATTAGATGTGGTGGACTAACTAGGGTTTAGAGATTCCCAACCGACTATTTAATGGCATGTAATGTTAGATGTTATCTCACTGCAAACCCTCAAGGCAAGGTATGTTCTATAGGAACATCGCATGAAAATATTATTGACTCAGGGAGTAAAAATAATTATATCAATAAACAGTTAGCAACATGTTTGAACTTCTCTATTTTCACAGCTCCAAAATTTTGGATCATAGTCACAAATGGGGCACAATTAATTTTCTAAATAAATTTCAAAGTATCAAACTTGAAATGAGATATTATATGATTGATTCTGCTATGTTTAATAATCCTATGCGTGAATAAAATAATTTTTTAGGAGCTCAATTGCACACAACCTTGGACATAATTGAAAGTAACTTATAATATTTGGTAATTTGTTTTTGTTTAAATGAAAAGATGTATGAATTAAAAAGATTTTGTGTAAATTAGCCTGAAGGGATGATATCTCATTAAATGTAACTAATCAAGGGCCCCACAACATAATTATTTTAAGTGGACAAAAAAAGTTCCCAAATTTTCAGGAAAGGGTGCAAAATTATTGCGGTGTTATAGAGGATATTAGATTAGCCAAGCCAATAAGGAGATACACTTTTTCAAAAATATCTTTTGATTTCCTTCCACCATCCACGATGTCAACTAGAAAGATCCAACTAAAGGTTTGAGTAGTCAAAGAAAACAAGTTCCAAAAAGAGATACTCTCTAGTCTCAAAGAGAGTTTTCCACATTTGAATAAGAGAAGCTTTTTTAGAGAATTTCATTGCACAAAATGTTATATCCCAGGAAGAGTTACTTGCACTAGATAAAAAATTACTAATAAGTCTGGAACGTAATTAAATTATTTAGATAAAAAGAGGGGTGAAGAAGAGAGTAATTACTAGGTATCTAATGAAGTGGAAGAATCACAAAAATGCAACAAAAACATAGGAGGAATTTTTCCTATACCGACATACATATATGATTAATGTTGAGGACTAGTTTGAAGAAACATAAAAAATAGTCAACATTGAGGTCAATGTTTCTTTAAAGGGGAGGGGCATGTTATGGCCTTAGTCCTAGGTCATATATTGGGATATGTATATCTGACATGTAGCTAATATAATCTCTTACAATGTCATATAAAATATTTTTATACTTCCATATGCTTACTAGGCCAGCCTTGTTGATTTACATACCATATTAGGGTATGTATTGGAGTTAGTAAGTAATAGATGAGCATTATAAGCAGAAATTTATTCTTATTATATGGTCTGGATATTTCCTCCTTGAAATGGCTAAGTCATTTATACTTGCATATTCTCATATTTTTTCTCTATTTTTGTGTTAATTGGTATTTTTTTTGTTGTTGATATTCATATATTTTTAAATACTTTCATTACATAAATAAGTGTTAGGGACTAATATATTATTATAAAATTATACATGACATCTCATGTAATACAAAACTATCTAAAATCAAATCCTTGTGAATTCCAAATTCACTTCAAGAAAACCAATAAAAAACCATCCATCTATGTTCTTTTTGTGAATATTTTTTTACAATGTGTGGTAGTTGGACATCTAACCTTTAGAATTAGAAGACACACATGGGGATCAAAAAAACACTTTTAATAACTCAACTACAACTAAATTCCCTTATTTCTTAGGGGTAATGGATTTTACCGATGAGAAATTCAATCTTCTTTCCCACAAATCCATGCATTTTAAAAAATATTTTATAGTGGGCCCAAATTTTGTAATAACAAATATTAAAGAGGGTCCATGCCTCTTTCCTACAACAACCATTTTTCAAAATCTGGTCCTCTACAAACATTATTGGCACAATGGATTTCTCTAGTTTGTAATCAATACATACAATTAGATATCAACAATGCATCTCAAATGTAGGAAAATATCTTAGATTGTTAACTTTTCCTATGTCACGTGCATTCTTGAAAATTTTTGGTACCAAAGTATGGCCTCCAATGTCTTCCACCCAATGTTACATCAAAAAAATAGATTACAAGTTTGTGGACATAATTTCAAGGAGAAAGCATTAATATCTATGTCAATATGACATTTAAAACATGTTGTTGAAATAATTTATCTTGTTGCAAATTATGTATTTCCACTAGCGGTCACGGGGTTAAGCCCCTTGTTCTTGGGTATGGGGAGGCTCCAATTATTCCTAATTCTATGGGGTGGAAAAATAGGTCAAGGATCACACATGAAAACTCCAATGAACTTGTGGAAAATTTCTTATGCGAAGTAGAAGGGAATAATTTATAGCGATGAGGGATAAAGGATAGAAATTAGGAAAAAGAGTTTTATTTCTATGAGTAGGTCCTAGAAGAGTTCACAAAAAATAACCATGTTATGTCCGCATTCAATTATAATAAAAAAAAAATGTAAGAAATTAGCAATACTAATAAACTATATACATAGTTCTTTAGATTCATCAATCAAGGATAGAAAGTTCCTTCTTCATTATTCAAGATCACTATGCTTGCAAAGTTACAAGAGAGAGAGAGAGAGAGAGAGAGAGAGAGAGAGAGAGAGAGAGAGAGAGAGAGATCAGAGAGCAAAGGAGATGGAAGAAGTGCAACTCTTATTTCTTGTGTAATGGTGATCCAAATCTAAATAACCATATAAGAATTCACAATTACTACAGAAAAACTAACTTTAAAGATCCTTTGGAATGGAGAATCCATTCCAATTTATACCATTGCAAATTTTCTTCTCATCTACATCCCACATGAATATTCATGTCTTATCACTTGTGATTTTTCAATTTCTCTTAGAAGAGACAATTTAAGTACTTCTCTTATAATTTGAGAGAGTACTTTAACATTTTACAAATACTTTACCATCACTTAAGTGAATAGGAAAAAATAGCAAATATTACATTCTCAATTGAAAATTAGAATATGGAGAGAGAGAGAGCGAGAGAGAGAGAGAGAGAGAGAGAGAGAGATAAGAGAGAACGGGAAGAGATTGACTAATTTATTTCCGATGAAGAACTTTTTGATTTGAGGCATTTTTTCCACAATCTCCTTCCGTACGCAAGATGCACAAATACTTTAGACTGTCGAATGAGTTTTAAGGAAGATTGTTTTGATACCTCTTGATGTGAGCCTGATATGACTACATGAATCAATCATGATGATTAATTATTGATTTCATATTGAGAGTGAGGGTCACTCTCTTACTCCTTATGATTTTAAAATTGACATTATTGATAAAAATCCGTCTCCATAATGTACGAACCTCTTTAAATTTCACTTGCCAATAATGCCCCTCACATTGTAGATAAAGGATTTCATCTAAATGATATTCCTGAGAAGTGGCCACTAGTTTGAATGGAATGAGGTGATTCCTTGATTATTTTCACATGATGATCATGAGTTCCATGATAGCTCAATTATCTTAGTTTAACCTACTTTTAGGAAAGGTTGTCCTCAACTTGCTCCATGAATGTCTAATTTCATTTTTTTTTATCATGATGGCATCCTTTCCTACTTTACAACTCATTTCCTCTATCAAAATTTCTCTTGGGTGGAAGAATTATTATTTTAATTATACATTTCTTAATGAACAAATATCATACATTTTTCCTTTTTTGACTTTAGATCACAGCTTGAATGAGATCAACTTATACACCTCCCATGCACATGTGTTTCACAAAATTAGGTGACCTTTTTTTATAACAAGATTGATTCTATATGGAGTTTTAAGGAATGAATTAGAATGAGTTCCATATTCCTATCACACACCCTACAATGAAATAATGACAACTCTTCCTCCTATGACATGTAAGATGCGAGATTCTTATCAAGCATGGATCAAGTGTTCAAAAACACTTGGTAGGGTATGCATCACCCTGAAATTCCCTCTTTACAAAGAATCCTTATCATTATGTTGATGATGAAAACATTCTTGATGAATTGAATTTGAATTAATATCTTAATTCTCTTTAACCTCTTTGCTAGCCTTACAATGTTCCTCACTTTCTCATGCTATGCCTTGATATGCGTATTCTGCCCTTTGACATGATTTTGATCAGGATGATCTTTTAGGATCCTCACAAAGGGTGGATTTTATTTTTGAGATACATAGTCACCTTACAACCATGTGAGGATGGAAAAAATTAACAATATGGGGTAAAATGGATCCGATAAAAATTTTCTACACTAAAAACTAATTTTTTTAATTTTTTGTAGGTGGGACCATGAGCTATTATTTTGGTATTTTGTTTTCCTTTTTTCTAAAATTTTATCTTTTGAATCTTTTGGAGCACTCAATTCACCTTTATTGATGATGATTTACTATTTAAGGATTTTTTCTATTCTTACTAGGTTACTTTTTCTGAACCTATTATTCTGGGAGAAAACGGGACTCAATGTTAGCACTACAAAAATGCACAAACTACCTAGTCTGAACCATTCTCACCTTGTTGTTACGTTGTCATGTATGGGTAGATGTTGTATATGGTTTCACCACTTTATTTTTTGGGTTGGTACAATATGTAACCCCTCACTCTTGGTGATTTTGTAAATTGATTTTGTTATTAATCCTCCTATTTGGGATTGTTTATTGCTTGATAATATTTTGGTCATGTTTTTCGTTAGTGGGTGTTATGTTTGTCTTAAACATGGTTATGGGAGACTTGGGATCACCTTAATTTTTTTTTTTGGGGGACCAAAAAACACCTTAGATACTTAACATTTTATCAAATCTCAAATTTTAGTAAAAAGCAACAATTTCAAAGTGTGGATGGAAAATATGGGGTCCTTATTACCTTAAAAAAATACCCTCTAGATATAACCTATGGATGGGGGGCCTTTTATAAACTCAAAAATATTTTTCCTTCTCAAATTTCCCTCTAAATTTGTAGACAACTAAATATGGATACATAGTTTTGACACTAATATTACACTTCTTATCCTAACGGTTATTTCACTAAATTGGGACATATTCCAGTAAATCTAGACTCCAATATTTCAAGTATGGGAAGAAATGTATCTCCGTTTTTGCATATTTTGAATTCCATTTTTATCTATACTAGATTCCATTATTACTATTATTGTATTCCTTTATTAACAATATTATATTCCAATAATATTAACATCTCACAATTGACTCAGATCCGGTTGAGGGTTCTAGTGCCCCCTTGCAAGTTGACTCACCCGTAATGGCTGATTCACAGGCCAACATAGCGAAACTACCTACAGACTATGCTCCGCAGATTGTTGATTCAGTGTTTAAGTAAGTTTCAGCCCCCCTTCCTATGGGTCACATCCACATCAAATCCATTTCAGATTCTTCGTTTGCATTGGATGTAGGAAATCTTGAATGGATAGTGGTGGATTGGAAGAAGAAGGGAAATGTCAAATCTAAACCCCCCACCACTCCGGAAAAGGTTTGATTCTTGTTGTTTTTAGTGCTATTATTGTTACATCTGCGCAAATGGCCAACTGCATAATTGTTGGGAAGCTGTGTTGCTGTTAAGTTGTTTTTTATCTGTTTTTGAAGCAGCTGATTTGTTTTTGCTGGTTCTTGGTTGTTTTCTGTTGTTGGGCTTTCTGGGGTTAAATTTTGCTTTTGAGCACTGTTGTAAAAGGGTATAGTCCCTTTCAAAAAACTATTTACCAATAATAAACAAAAATATTAGATTCCAATATTGTCATTATTGGATTTATTCTAGTTCCTATTATTGGATTCTAATTCACTATTATTGGATTCCAATCTCGGTATTATTGGATTCCAATATCGTTATTATTGGATTCCAATTTGGCTAATATTGGATTCCAATAGTACTATTATTGGATTCCAATTTCACCACTATTTGTAATGCAATTTATGAATCCTAATTTTCGGATTTTAATTTCACTATTTTAGGATTTCTATTTTGTTATTATTTGAATCGCTCACATAAGCCAAGAGGACTGCTATCTTACATAAGCCTTGTGGTCTACTATCTTCAATAAGCCTAGTTGTTGCGAACTTAATGATGAAAGCGCATGCTAGGTGAAATTTGACTTACGGCCACTAAGTTACATAAGCCTTACGGCCTCTAAGTTACATAAAATGATGATAATCATAACGGTCGCTATCTTACATAAGCGTATAGGCTGTTAAATTAGATAATCCTAGACAACTACTATCTTACATAAGCGTATAAGTTGTTAACTTAGATAATCCTAGTGGATGCTAATTTACACAAGAGTAGAATCATCTAGGTGAAATAATCCTAGCGGCTAGAAAGTTACACTAGCCTACCAGTAGCAAGTTTCATAAGGCTACCCACCACTAAGCTACATAAGCCTAGTTTCCGCTAAGTTACATATGCCTAGGTGCCACAAAGTTACATCAAACCAAGGGTTAAATTCGACGACCACTTATGTCTGCCAAACAATTTTTAGATGACTGCTAATTTTACAATATTTCCCTTTTAAAAATACATAATAGTAGTTATTGAAATACTTCAAATTTATATTTATTTAATATTTTTTCGTATATTAAATATTAATATAATTTTTTATATAAATCTATATAATAAATGACCGTGATATTGTAAATATGCAAGTTACGTTTGATAAAGTCAACTAATTTTATGATTTTCCATTCTGTAAATCATAATGAACAACAAAGACGTTAAGCAGTTACATTAAACTAGTTATTTTGAGGAAATGGATTTGAAAATGTATTTCCATAGGCAATCAATCCTTCAAGAAAATTACATTAAAAAATTACATAAGCATTGATTCCTTGAAAGGGTTTTAATTATTGTTCTTGAATTTGTGCAAGGTATTATTGGATAGCTTCATGACCCCGATTCGGTAATTTAATTATGATTTCCTTTCCATATTTTTCTTGGACTCCATGCCCATATGTCATTGTTTATATCAATATTTGATGTGTCCCTCGATTTTCGCCACCATTTCCTTTTCTTTAAGCATTCATGATACCTTTATTTTTCTATATTTCCTTTCCCTGTGGATTCCCATCAGTGTAACCTTATATTTTGAGTGTTTTTGTGAACATCCTGTATTATTTTTAGTTCTACCTTTCAGATCCATATAGGTACATTATCATCAGTTCGTCTTACTAGTATCATCTTCCCAACATTCACATGCACTACTGGGTTGAATTCCTCTTGAGGTCTATGACAAATAGGACCGACATATATATCCTTATTTGAAAGGACATTTTGATTATAATAGCTATCCATATCAAGACATGGTACACCCACTATCTAATCATATATTTCGCTATCCTGAATTGTTTTTGGCCAAAAATAATCTTTCATCGTCGTGCTACGATTGACAAATCCAAGGAACACAGAACATATTTTTTCCAATATGCAATCTCTGGATCATAGTATGCCTCTCCACCATTTGTTGAACTCTTTTCCCAATGTATGATGTATGCTTGAATGCCTCTTTGGATATCTTCCATCTCTTTGGGTTCTTTGAAAGGTTCCAATAGAGGATCCTCTTTAGGAAAGAAAGTTTTCCCATTCATTGTTTTCAAAATCTCAATTGACTGCAACCAATTTTACTCCATGATTAATGTTTTGAAATCCATGATAAAATTGTTCTCTTTGACATATAATTTAACATAGCTTTGGTTTTTTAATACCCACGATCTTTTGGTTACCATCTAGCAGGAGTGGTTCCATAAAGGCCTTAAATTTGTAGACTTTCTCAATAAGGTATGGAGTGAATGTGTTGGAATCCTCTTGGCATGTTCTGTAAGTGTCCATTATTTGTGGCAAAGATAATGTATCCAATTTGCACAATGTTGTTGGTAATCGATCGAATGTCCCATCTATGTCTTAATGTGTGTGACCCACTAGAAGGAAACTCACATACAATGTGTTGAAAACCATTCTAGCTTTTAGCATCGATGCAAATGCACACAATGTCTGATTTTTTTTGTCACTTACAACATTATCTAGTTTAAAGTAGAGAGTTGGTGGTTGTTTTCTAAATGAACTTGAACATCTGCTTACAGTATTAGTTGTATGAGCACCCTCATTTTTCTTCTTGTATTCCTTGCACTTTTCATATGCATCATTTTTCAAGATTTCATCATGTAATGGGTGTTTTGACATTCCACTACTATATAACAAATCACCATACTGATCTATAAAATATTCTTGTAGCTTCCAGATACATAGTGCCAATGATGTTACTGTGAAGTTTTCTCCTCACTCAACAAAAGGGAGACCAAAGTGGATGAAACCCCCCATTTTATGCCCATGTGTCAGCATACCAGTCAAGGTGATGGGGAGATTAATAACATTGCTTATTGATTTTAATTTTTTTCCCATCCTTGGTATTGCAGTTTTCATCTTGTCCATTTTGTCATGCACAATGGTCAAATAGAAATTAGGATTTTGTTGTGATTACACTCTATGTGCATAGTAAGTTGCACGACAACTTTGAATGTAATCATTGTGCCATTTTTGGAATTGATTTATTTGTCCTAGTGTTTCTGGACATGAGGCCGTTGCATGTTTTTTCTTAAGCTCTGTGCACTCGTCTTATTTGGCAAATAAGTTGTTCTTGGTGATTGAAACATGGGAGAAATTTTCTTGCCTATATTTTGTTGAGATTTGAATGTGATGTTGGAGGCAGGTACAACAATGAAAGGGCCAAGTTACTCTTTTGTAGTATGTAAGAAAAAGTATAACATGCAAGCAACAGTCTCATTGTTACTTTAGTACCATCTTGTCCCACTGAACGAGACATGTGTAGGGATATATCATAATTATTCTCCACCAGGTATTTGGATATCAATGCAATATTTGCGATAATTTTTATACATTTATTTTTGTTTTCCTGTATTTCCATTTACTGTCTGCCTCTCACCATTAATCCAAGATTGTTTGATATCTGTAATAGCTGATTTTAGTTGATTCCATGACATCTGTACCATGCATTCTGACATACATCCCTTCCACATAACTTCAATTTATCTATAATATGTTCTAAAGTTTTACCTTGATCACAACTAATAGCATTTGATAATGAATGTATTAAGTACAAAGTTTTTTTATAGTAGGTTCATTCATAGCTAGAGTTAAATTCCAATTGTGATTGAAATTAGTTAGAGATAGATTGGAGAGATATCCTTCCATGTAGCAACATTTTTTATCAACTTTAGAAAAAAATTGTTCTCTTGATTTTTCATAATTTTTCCTTGCCTGTTTTGTATTAGAAGGAGTAAAATTGTACCTTCTTGGAGCTTGCAGGTACGATCTGGTAATATCATGAAGTTTTCATGGTACTACTAGAGTAGGGAGGATTGCATATGAAGTTAGACATACCAGTCTGTAAGCAATTTATTTTGTAAATGAAATCAACATGTGTATATTCAGATACTCTCATGGATTTTCTTGTATCCTTACTTCCATAATGGAACCATCTTGATGTGCCAACTGGCTAGCTGGCCATGTAAATCAGATAGGCTTCTGATATAGAAAAACCCTTGCAAAAAGGTGGAATTAACCTATCAAGATCGCACTGCCAAAAGTATTGTCAACCAATTTTTGGAGGAAGTGCACCATGTCTCCTTCATTGACATTTGTAATTGTTGATGCTAGAGGAATGTGGTGGTTCTGTCTGAACGAGATTCGTATCCACTAGGAAAGTAAAAACCTTGAGCTTAAAATTGTGGCAGTTGTTTCTTGGTTTTTTTGGATTTCTATGGAGATCAGATTTGTAGTTTTTGTTTGTGTGGGTAAAAACAGTTCTCAGATTGGCCATGACAACTTCACTGTTGAGTTGTAGACTTGGATCAAAAATATGTTTCATGTAGTTATGCTATTCTTCGGGAAATTCACGCAGACTACTATTTTGGGTCCCAAGACCACTCCGAAGGTCACATGTTTTTCTTGACACCAGTCATAGAATAGCCCTTGGTAGCTATGGTCACCTGGTCATATGAGGGATTAAAACTTGTGATTCCTCACTACGTAGGTGCTTAAGTCCAGCAAATTCTTTCATGTGTTTATGAGTTGTAAAATAATGGCAATATCACTAGTAGAATTCAAATTTTAGTCGGCAACTAAAATGTATAGTCTGAGTCACTACTCATGATGTTTTGAATACTATCAGCTCCCACATATGAGACATTTTGAAATCACATGCTTAACTCAGTTTTGAGTGCTTGCTTTTTGATAAAGTATCCCTTGTTTTTTAGTGCTCTTTCCATTGGAAATATGAGAATCATCACTATCTTTATGGCAGTCTGTCTTTTCCATTGTAACACAACACTCTATTATGACAAGTGCCATAAGATCTGGGGGGTTTTTTTTGCAATTGCTTGGGGGTCTTGTCTTGTTGCATAAACTTGGTCCCTTCACAAATTTCACACCTTTGGATAGTATATCCACATGTTCTCCAGGATCAGCAACTAAGTCTACATTAGATCAACTGTTGAGCCATGAATAACAACACATAATTAGTACTAATAACACATGGATATTTACCATTAGAATGGAAACAATGAAATTACAACGAGAAAGGATTATGAGCTTTACATCTTCTATGAACAGATTTACAACCTCATGTAATCCAAATATTTAGAGACATATGAGAAAAATTTCAGTACCAGTGCATTAGATCTCGCTGATGAGTGTATGGGTTTGATCCATAAACCACTTAGTGTAAGTGACAGTCTTAAGATTTTCATAATGGACAAATGTGACTTTTCTGCCTTTAAAAATTTGCTGGAGAAGTATTTCTAAGTGATTTATTTAGTAAGGTGGACTTCATAGTAAAGAGAAAATGCAACATTGGCCCTTAATTGAGAATCAGATCACCTTCTTGGGAATCCTAAAGATGTTTCCACATAATTATAGACTGATCTTACCAAGTGACAAGCATTTGTTGACACAGTCTGATTGGGGACCTTTTTTCTAAATTATTAATAATAAAGTTATGAAGAGTGTGTTTACTTCGATTCTATACCAATGGTGGTATGAGAGGACACATTACCACTCACAGTCATTGGATTATCTTCCCCTATGGATTTAAAAAGTTCTCTAGCATAGAATGCCTTAGGTGACATAATTTTTTCAAAATGCCTAAACTTAGAAACATTGACTAGAATGTGAGGCTAGAACTTAATGATCGGACATTAATGTCCAAGCGAGTGTAATTCCAAATCTCAAAAAATCACACTTAGATGTGACAGTGATAGTTCATCCTAAGGGCAAGGGATTCATGGCCTCAAATACCATACCAAGTGTGATTCCTCGCATCAAGAAGTGTGCTCCGTAAACCCAAAGAAGTGTGAACTCACTTGCTCGCAAGTCAACGTCTTCTAAATCACATGAATAAGTCTAGCCGTGCATGCTCTTTCAAGATGGGGTAGTGAATTAATGAACTTGAACATAGGTGATCACTCGTATAGTGAAGGGCATAGTTTAGCCCGCCATTCTAGAAACACAAAATTGTCTATCTCCATAGCCAGCCTCCTTAGACTTAAATTTAGGGGCTTTAATATTGTGTCGCAGTAAAACACTTAATGTATGTTAGGATTATCTCATTTCACCAGCTATGCTTATACAACTGGGTTATAGAGTTTCCGTTTAGTCTTTATTTGATTAACGATGGTCAGTATGATACTTCTATCCAAGGATGTGCTATTTATTGTCTCTAGGATTTGAGTTCTATCTTACGTAATATTTTGACAATAGAAGATTCTTCCTTTCTTTCTGTTAAAGGTGTAGACACCCCAATTTCACATCTATCCTAAATCAATTAATTTCCCTTCCTCATTTCCCACAAAAATACACTTCGAATTAATCAAATATAATTTGATTAATTATCCATTTCCAAATATAAAAATAATCTAATCCTCACAACATGTCATTATTCTCCATGTTTTTCCACTATTGAATTAAAAATTCAAATTCAAATCCTCACCCACCATTCGTGGTCCCCACTCACCTAAAATCCTCCACTTATGAATTAAAAATATAATTCAAATCCTCACCCATTCTTCGTGGCCCCCACTCACCTAATATTGCCCACATTTTCAAACCATCCACCTAATCTTGCCCACATTTTCAAACCATCCACCTAATCTTGCCCACATTTTCAAACCACCCACTTAATCTTGCCCACATTTTCAAACCATGATTACTTAAATTAATTTAAGCTAATCACTCCCTCAGGCTATAAATACAACCTTACCCCTCCCCTCTAAACACACGGAGAATAAGCTTTCATGCCATATCTAAGATCTTGCATCCTTTGAGCAAAGAACATCCTTTTGCCTCATCCTAATGCAAAAATATCCTCATAATCATTGTTCCCATCTAGTGCAAAGTAAGGAGGATCGTTGTTGCAGAAAGGTCCTTACTTTGTCTTGAAAAAAAGCATCTACATATCACACAATCAGGGCTCAATCCAAGTTTCCTAGCTCATTTCTTAGGTTTTCTACGAAATGCGAAAGGAGGAGGTACGCTTATTAGTATTTTACTTCCTTATTAGTAGTGCATTTTTCCTAGCTTACATTCTGGCACGCCCGGTTACTTTCGATCTGTTACCATTAATTTCCTAATTAGTGGTTTTATTTGTTATTTGTTTATTATTGTTCGTTATTATTTCTTTTTTCTGTTCCTTATGGCCTTCTTTGGTTAACCTTCACACTTTTGGTAGTTTTTTTGTTGTGCGGTGTCTTGTGGTGTATCTGCAATTTATAACAACAATGAAACTATGACGATCATCATGTCTTTGATCTCCTCGGTGCTTGGTGTCTAGTTTCTAGTTCTGATTTTGCTATTCACTCGTAATCTATAGAAACACATGAACTAGTCATTAGTTTATCATCTTATTGTCATGGGACAACCAATCCAGAAAATATATTTATTTATTTACTTTTGCTAAAATAACTACTTTGTCGGAAGTTTATTATTATTATTATTATTATTTTTCTTTCATTTTAGTTAATCATTTTGTAATCTAACTCTTTATTTATATTTATTTTTATTTTTTAACCTTGTTGTCAAAATTTTAGCTTCTTAGGTAAAGTACAGAAGTCAAAAAATAAATAAAAATTAGCTCCCAGGATGTTTTTCTCACGTTCAAAATTTTCATTCAGAGTGCTACCGTAAAGCCCATCTTCTAGAGGCCATAACTTTTGCTCCCGAACTCGGAATGACTTCATTTTTTTTTAACGGAAAGGTATCGAAAAGATATATGCAATGAAATAATAATTTTTTGATTTAGCCTTAAACAAAAGTTTTGGTTTCATTTCTTCTAACACCTTTCTTTTTAACAAAAAACAACAAAATTATAGTTTTTTTTTAATTATTATTTTTATTTTATTTCACGTAACAACCTCACGCGTATGCTCTTTCCTCGCACTTCAAAAGTGATCTTAGAAATCAGAAATGCGAGGCCACTCAGGACTCCGTACAACAAATTGTTTTTATTTTTAATTTTTTTTATTTTTTTATTTTTTGCCTTGCATTTCAATTTTCTACGACAACACTTCTAAGGTAACGTTTTCACACTCTTCTTTCGTCATTTTTATTTTTTGTGAAAACAATCATTATCGCTATTTCATAATCATGATTAATTTCAATAATTATTAACATCTAAAAAAAAATTTAAAAACAAAATCTATTCCAATTGTATCCGCGTATGCTCTTTTCTTGCGCCTTCGAGCGATCTGGAAAATCTGAAATGGTCAAAAAAAAAATTAGTTTATTGTTCTAACATTGCATGATCCTCTAGCTTTATTTTCCAAATGTCATTTCAGTCATTATTTTTCTTTGTCATATTATTAATATTTTTTTGGTCGTTAGTTGTGTATGCTCTTTTCCTACGCCTTCGAGCGATCTGGAAAATCAAAAACAGCCACGATTACTTTTCTAACATTTTGTTTGTAGGATAACTACTAATTTGTTTTCTGTAGGCCCGCGTTGCTGGAATATTGTCAAAAAAACACAAAAACAACAAAAATACCACAAAAATGCCACCATTCAAAGAAAATTGCTGAAACCAAAAAAAAATAGTATGCTCAGGTACACAATTATTTTCTGCTAGTGATTTATTTCAAGTTGGAAAGAACCCTACGTTTAACCACTTTATCATGTTTTTTTTACACGTAGATGAGGTGGATTTCATCACCACCAAAGCTACACCGGTGATGTGGACTTGACTACCATGCACCAACAGCATTTGCATCTGCATTGCACTTTGAGACCTAGTCTCATCACAGTGTTCAGTATTTACCTCGCCCCTGCTCTTCACTTACAGGTAATGCTGTCGTGCAGCGCATGCGAGTCACGCATAAATAGCTGTAACAACGAAGCCTGGGCATCGTCCCTGTAAATCTTCGGGGAGTTATAAGGACACCATACACATTCATCCCTCCATCACCTTCCACCTTTTCACAAAACCTGTTCTGGACGTGGTGATTCACTCCGAAACAGGCAAGTAAGAATTGGTGAGTCTCCTCCAGTGCTCTAAGGGTTCCTCGTACCAATTCTGTCCCCGTACAGAATTAGGTATATCAGGACTAGGGTATATCAGAGGACGCATCTTCTTGGAGTAATAAGAGCCTGCATCCACCATTTCACAGCATACTTGTATGATTACATGAAAAAATGATCATTCCCGAAGGATCTACCTCTTCAACCAAAACAATTTGATACACATGACTGCTTGCTGTTTGTAAACAAAATAGTTTAGCATTGTTTTTATCATAAAACTTGGCTAATATCAATGTGTTCATTGTAAAAGTTCAGACCCTAGTTGTGTTCCACAAAAAAATCAGTTCTCGACCAATTCAATACCAAGCGAAAACATCCAAACAATCCAACAACATAGACCAAAACATCACACCAATTTCATTAGCTCACTTTAGCCAATAATACATCTGTCATAGCTTGTCTTCAGCTATAATCCAATAGATATTGAGTGACTTGCGTTCACTCCTTATCTCATCAATTGTCAGAACATTCTTTCTAGCTTGTTTCAAGCTATATCAAAATGACATTGAGTGACTTGTTTGAGTTCACTCATTATTTCATCAGCTGTCGAGTTTAACAAATCCCATCCGACACAAATCCCTTCAAAACTCATTTGAGTTCACAACTGTGTTGAGTCACTTGTTTGAGTTACTCTTCCTATCAAAAATCCAGAGCTTGTTAAGCCAAACCAATCAACATATTCATCATAGCTTGTTTGAGCTACATCCCACTGTGTATTGAGTACCTTTTTGAGTTGTACTCCTTATATTTTCGTCTGTTAAGCTTGTTTAATCCAAACCAATCAAGATAGTCGTCATAAACTTTTTGAGTTATATCCCACTTGTATCCTGAGTAGCTTTTTTTTAAAGCTTCTCTCCTTATAGCCTTATTTGTTAAAACTCAATTGAGCCAAAATAAAATCACAATCAATAGGTTGATTTCTTCATCGCACCTTCTTTCTTCGTTCTCCCTCTCTTTTTCAAAACATGAAGAATTCACGAAAAACATCACACAATGAGCTATTAGAACAAATTAATAAGATGACAACACAACTCTCTCATATGGCTACCAAAATCAGTGAGCAATCACCCAAAAAGCCGATCATACAACCTCACGAAGAATCAGTTCAAAATTCCAACGTCAGTTTACCCCCCTCGGAGAAAGTCTCTCTAGTGTTTTTCATCAACTAAAAGAGGACATAAGAATGGAAACTTATGAAAGACACCATTCAGGGACTACAAAAACAATCAAAACAATTCAACTTTGAAGAATTGTGTCCTTATCCGTTTGATACAGAGATATCATGATTACCATTTTCGTCATCCTTCAAAATCCCTAACTTTGATAAATAAAAAAGAAAAAAGGCAACCCCCGTGAACATGTGAAGTAATTTTACATGCAATGTTAGGAAGTTTCCTATCGAGACACGTACCTTTTATGATTATTTCCCCAAAGTTTAGGAGGGTAGGCTTTAGACTGGTTTTTCCATCTGCCCAAAGGGTCGGTCACGATATTTGCAGACTTATCAGAGAAATTTATCAAACATTTTTCCTATAACTTAGACTCATAAATAACCATGTTTGATCTCTGCAACACTAGGCAAAGGCTGAATGAAAACTTTGCCTCCTTTTTACAACGATGGCGAGAAAATTGCAAGTCGATTTCCCTACTCAGTACCCAAGAGGCAACTAGTTAGCATTTTTTTTCCCTAATATCAATGTCGAATTATCATTCCACATGCAAATGCATTTTCTGAATAGTTTTGAAGAAGTATTTAAAAATGTCACACAAATCGAAAAAGCCCTCATTTCTAATGGTTTACTTAAAGCACCCTTTAGGGACCAACCTTATCGAGACACTCCTCAAAACCAGGAAAAATCTAAATTCTTTAACCGGAATCAAAATATCGTCAACGATGGCATTACTGATTCCCGCCATGTCTGAAATGTTTAAAACCATCCCATCAACACATTAAAATCCAAACAACCAATCATTATCCCTAGAAAGGAAGTTCCTTCTTGGGATCGACGAAGAGACTTCACTCCTCTCGGACAAAGTCTATCTAGTGTCTTTCATCATTTGGCAAATGCCAATATGATTACATATCCCATCGTCAAAACCCTTCGAAGAAGGACAACCCAAACCAAATTGGTATAAGGACAATGAATATTGTGATTACCATCACATAAAAGGGCACTCTACAGATCGATGCATACAACTCCACCATTACATCCAAGACCTGATTAAACGTGGAGACATAGAAGTTGAAAATACTTCTGAGACAAAAACACCTAATGAAAAACTTCACGTGTTCAAAAATCCCTTCCCTAACCACGATAACAATTCAAAAGATAAGGGTCAATCACCAAGAAATGTTGAGTATGACTCAGTCATCTCGACCATAGATTATGACCAAGACTTAGTGGCAACTATAAATATCAGAATTGACTGTGCGATCACCACTAGACAGAAAATAAAATGTGGGTCCCTATAACAAAAAAATCTGCCACTTCGTCCTCGGCATCACCTCCTAATCCACCATCTAATAACACTGCCAATTCCTCTCCACAACCTATGCCATCATTTAATATTGTCAAACAATTAGAGAAGACTGCCACACAAGTTTTCATCATGGAACTACTTAATTCTTCTCCGGCACTACAACAACACATCCTTATGCAAACATTGAATAACACTCGTGTCCCTGAGGACATCAATTCACAACAATTCTAGGCTTTAATTGGACATCTTACAGTCCCCAATCCTATTTTATCTTTTGGTCTCGCTGACCTGCTTAATCTCAACATCACTAATAATCATTCTTTATGCGTCGAGGGTTATGTAACTCATCGTAAGATCAAGCGCGTCTTAATCGAAAATCGATCAGCATTAAATATTTGTTCCATGAAACTTTACGTTTTCTAGGTTAAACTAAAAATGATTTACAAAACAATATCATAACCATTCGTGGGTATGATAATAGCGAAATAAATTCTGAAGGCACAATCACATTGCCTCTCCAAGTTGGACCCATCACCTTAGACACGGTCTGTCATGTGGTAGATGTAAAAGTTACATATAACATTCTCGTCGGTTGACCATGGATTCATGCCATGAAATCCGTCTCATCAACATTCCACCAATGCATTAAGTTTCCTCATTTGTACAAGGAATTTACATTACGTGCATAGATCTCCAACCTTTTGAGTATTGTAGATTCCTAGAAGGACAGTATCGACATGATCATTATTGTCCATCAACAGATAAATATGCTCCACCTCGTATAATCCCTAATGAAACACGCATTGATCCTAATAAACTCCCTAACAATGATCTGAAACCCTCATCTCTTAACCAAAACACATTTTCCAATCCATTATCTTCCACTAGTCAACCATTTTCCACCAGTCCTTCTCCCACTAATCAATCATCTTCTTCCACTAATCAAGCTTCTTCTTCTAGCAACAATTATTCTTCCGCCACACCATCTTCTTCCTACCTAGCCAATCTTCTTCATCCAACCACACCTCTTCTATTAAGATACCTCCTCATGTGAATAACCAAACTTCATTCTTCAATCCACCCCCTCTTCTTATAAACCCATTCTCTTCATCTTTTAAGACTACCAAACTAACTTCCCCACCACATGAGGTACCTATTGGTCCCCCATCTCACAAATTTAAAAATCATTGACACGCGATATGGTGAATATAAATTTCAAAAGATGGCAGACTCCTTTTATATCACCAAATCCCCACATAGCTACGGCAAACCTAACACTCCACATCTGAGAAACAATCCCAATTACCAAATGGGATAGTCAATTTGGAAAAAAATTGGTTATCTTGACAACGAACATATTCCAAGCTCTTCAGGATCTTGGTTATTATAATGACAACTTTGCTCCATGTTATGAGTCCCCTCAATTTACCAAAAGCTCACCGAATAATGAAAAACATGCGATGGAAGGGTAAAGGACTCGATCCAAGTGAACAAGGTCGTTTAGACTTTATAAATTGCACACAATATCATGATAAACATGGTCTAGGTTTCAAGGAGTTTGATGTTGCTCCCATAATAATTTCAAGTGACAATGATGACACCAGTTCTGATAATGACATCAGGTCTCCATGTAGTCTTTTTGAGGACCTCATTGAAACACATATTTACTTTGAACATTTATCTGTTAATGTCATCAATTTTGAGCCTACACATTCGAGTCTCATAGACCATGGCCAACCACATCATGCAGCCATGGACATGTTCCAAAATGATGAAGCCATCGAAGAATTTCTTGGAACTCGTGACCAAATCCCTACTTCCTACCATATAAAAGGATTTGAAATCAATCTAAATGAATTGGCCTATTTTGGCGAAGAGATAAAATATTCAAATCCTTCACCCTCAGAAAATTTGGAGCAAAAGTAAAAACAGAGGATTTCCCATAGTCAAAACCTCACCACCACCCTATCCGACAAAACATGTCAACAAAAAATTCAAACATTACACACCAAAATCTTTTACCAACTCACCTCAAACACCCGACACCGATGACCTACATCAACCATTAGCATCGTTCTTTGTAAAGGATACATCTAAAATACTTGTAGAAGAAACAAAAGACATAAACATTGGCACCACCAAATAGCCAAAAAATTTACAACTTGGCATTAGTCTGTTTGACCAAGAATGCATGGAATTCACAACACTCCTTATTGAATTCTAAGATATATTTGCATGGACATATAAGGACATGCCAGGCCTGGACCCATCTCTTGTAGTACACCATCTTGTGGTACATCCGGATGCAAAATTTGTAAAGAAAAAACTACGTAAAATGCATCCCCAAGTTGCATTGCTTGTCAAAGCTGAACTCAAGAAACTCTTGGAAGCCAACTTTATCAAACCTATTGATTATTCAGCATGGATATCTAACATAGTTCTCATCGCCAAGAAAACTCCCGGTATCAGAATATGCATAGACTTCCACGACATCAACAAGGCTTGTCCCAAAGATGATTTTCCCTTGCCAAATATAGACATGATTGTTGATTCTATGGTAGGCCATGAAATTCTCTCCTTAATGGATGGATTCTCTGGTTACAATCAAATACGTATTGCTGAACGGGATCAACATGAAACAAAATTTACTACACCATGGGGAACCTTTTGTTATAAGGTCATGCCTTTCGGCTTGAAAAATGCTGGTTCCAACTATCAACAAGTAATGATTGTCATCTTCCATGACATGTTACATGATATCATGGAAGATTATGTTGATGATATATTAGCAAAATCCAAAACACGAATAGGGCATCCATGTGTGTTGAGACACATTTTCGATAGATTACGCGAGTATAAGGTTCATCTTAACCCAAAGAAATGTGTGTTCAGAGTAACCTCTGGTAAATTATTATGGTTTATTGTCTCACGAAGAGGTATAGAAGTGGATCCTTCCAAGAAGAGGCTATAGTTTCAAATGGCCCACATTCTTTCTGCAAATGTAACTGTTAGTGCAGAACCGCAGCACCCCCAAATGGCCCGATTGTGAGGTGGGGCATTCAATGTGATTGCACAACATGGGATGACATCTCAAGTTTTGGTACTTGCAAAACCTAAGATGGACCTCCATACAAATTTGGTTCTTGCTTCCTAATCTACCTACTAAGAGCTACTCCAGTGCAGGTAGAACCTAATCTATCCTAATCTAACCATTCTAAGGGGACAGAGAGAGAGAGAGGGTGAAAGAGGCTACACTAAGTAGTGATACACAAGAAAAGGAAGTGGAAGATCACAGACCCAACTTCCTGAAGCAGAGAGAGGTGAGTAGAGGAGAGGGTGAAGAGAATGCACCATAGACCAGAGATAGATTTCACACAGAAAACCACTTCAAGACCCATTAAAAATTGATCCCAAGACCTGCAACAAACATCATAATATGCACAGTATACCCTGCGATAATGAGAGGTAAGGAGAGATAACAAAATAAGCCAAGGATGGAAAAATGCATCACAAAATATATTTTATTGCTCCAAAATGTTACACAATGCACTGTCAGTGGGCAAGAGGTAAGAAAATGCCATTACAGAGCCATGAGAGGAGGATTAGACTCTACATTCGACCCTATGGAAGAAAGAGAGAGGTGAAAGAAGAGAAATAGTGACCAACCGTTTGAATGTGCCCCTCAATTACAATATATAGGAAGAAAAAGAGAGAGAAGAGGGAAGAATTTGAATCCTACTCGAACCACCTGGAGATATGCATTGAATCCCATTTTGAAATCTCAACCATTGAATATCAATGCCTTCTACAAATCCACCCACAATATGTAACTTCTTGTTCCCTTTTTCTTCTCGTTGGATCAAATCGAATCAGATCTGGTAGTTGAAGAAATAAAATTCTGTATTAATGGCCTGGAAGAATTTTTCCCATTTTTCACCTACCAGAGTCTGCTAGAAAGGATATTTTATGTTCCCAAGGCATAGAGGGTGTCGATACATTTCAAGAAAGTCTTCTCCTACCCAAATATGATTCTCCAGTCGAAATATATGGCCTTTTTAATATTAGGGTTACGGGGAAAATATTTAAAGAGTATGCCCCTACAAGGTCCACGTGGTGGCCTCACGCACCTTGGAGATTTGGCTCCTGTCTTCATTCTTGAAACTTCGCTAGACTGACATGTGGTGGCCTCTGCGAGCCCTCTGGGGTCCTTTTTATTTTTCCTGAGTTCCTTTGCTTGGCAGGGCCAAAAGTCTGACCTTGGACACGCGGAGGCTTGACGCTTGTTTGAAAACCTGCCCCAAATTTTACCTTTTAAATGGAGCCATTCTGACACATGGCACCCTCCGATAGCTTGCCTCTACTTTGACTATTCAAATCCTAACTCCGTCCCTTTTCCAGGCCTGGGACATGCGGCAAGCCTGCACTCGTTTGGGAACTACCTCCAAATTTTCCTTTTGAAAACGTGTCAGTGAGACATGTGGAGGCCTCCGCTAGTTCTCTTATAGTTAACCAATTTTGGGCCCGCTCTCCTTTTAAATTTTTTTGACAATTAGCTACATGGAGGGTTGGTACAAGTTTGAGTGTCTGATTTTGGATTTATCTTTGGAGAGATGCCAAGCTGACATGTGGTAGCATCTGCTAGCATCTTTTATACCTAAGTCTTTTTTTGGGCCCGCTCTGTCTGCCTCTTTGAATTTTAGCTGTTAACTCTTCCTCCTTTTTAGGCTTGGGACACATGGGGGATTGACGCTTGTTTGAGTCTACTCCTTTAGATTCGATCTTTCGAGGTGCATCATTTAGACACTTGGTAGCCTCCACTGTCTCCTCCATACTTAGTCAATTTTCGGGCTTGTTCTGAACTATTTTAGAGCCCAAAGACTTTGAAATTTCAGCGCTCATTATCCTCAAGCCTCTAGATTCTTCTTGACACTATTTTATCCTTCCGCAACCCTGCTATTCCATTTCTGAGCCCGCCTGTAATTTGTTTGCTAGATTTGAAGCACATATTCACTCGATAGAGTCATTTCTTCAATTTCTTCTTGCACATGGTCGTTTGATCTTTCATAGGCCCTGCCACTCCATTGTAGAGTCCCTCTAGAACCTATTTATAGGTTTTGAACATGATTTCTCTGGCTGCTTCTGTGTGGGGTCATGGCTGATCCAATTTTACAGGGGGAAAAATATGGATAATAGTAACTAATGAATCCATTACTAATAATTGTAACTAACATAATGAAGTGAATAGAACTTGGATAAAAACAAAATTTATTGATTTTTTGTACAAAGCTAGATTGGTTTGGAAATCACTTAGATGTCCTCAATATCCTAGATTGAAAAAACACAAATAGAGCAATGGAAGGTAATGTATTTTGGTTTTATTGTATTAGTTATTAAATTTTTCTCCCTTATATAAAACGATAAAACATATAATATTCCTTTGAATGCATAACTTTGAGAATCAATGCCTTTTGATTTTAAAAATAGACACAACCATCAATCTATATGACAAATGGAATTTTCTATTATTTTCAGATGATATATGGACTAAATGGACTATAAAATTTGAGTTGTTTAGATCTAGTGGCCTTTCTTGTTCACCTGTTAAAGATAATCAGAATAAATTTCAGCCTAATTCATTAGCAAGATTCACATCCAATTCATTCAGGGTTGCTAGAGGAATAAATGAAAAATAACTATCATGACTAGAAGATAAATTACAAATAGGGGATGTCTGGTTAACTAGACCTGTTCAGGTGGCGTAATAGTAGAGACATTTGATTCTTATTGCCGGAGATAAAATGAGACAAAAAAATGAGAGAAAAATTTATACAATATTTTGATGAAAAACATCTAGATGATCATCTATTGACATCTTGTAGTGAATAAAATTTAATTGAAAAAGTTAAATTGCATGAATCACACTACCGTGATTTTTTTGTACTATTCAGTGAGGAAAGGAAAGGAAAGAGAAAATATGATTCCCACATAGGGGGAATAATGCTAAACAAAAAAGGACCAGGTAGCAGAAGAAGTTCTTCTCCTTGAGGCTTAGACAATATTAGACAACTATGTAGTTTCAATGGAAGACAATATACCGACAAGGATAGTGGACACATAATAACTTACTTGTCAATGTGCATACCCATTCCATCTTGTGTCAACTCTAGCATTTATTCCTACCACCAATCCTTTCAATGAAAAATGTGTTATCGCTGATTTTTCATAATTTTTCTAGCAATATTTCTTATGAAGAAATAATTTATCTGCTAACAGTTATTGGGACTAGTCCGCTGGAATGTATTATTATTGTACTCATACCAATTGAATATTCAAAAATGTTAATTATCAATTGAATATTGATAATTGTAAGCGAAATTATCCTAAAAGGAAACGAACATCCTTTTCCTTGTGAGTGATCATATGAGTTCTAGTCTGAGATGTTCTCTCGATGTTGTTCCCAGGATTCTATAGTATTAGTGTTATACGGCTACAGTGTCGAACTACATGCATTAGTTTAATCCAGTCAATATATTTTTTTTATTGTTGAGACACATAGTCATGAAATATTTTTGAAACATTACTATTCTCATATGAAGAAAGATTTTTACCAAAATACAACTCAAACATGTGATTATGTTAAAAGTATTTCAACTAAAAAAATATACTTACACATTTGTTATTTACGTAGACAACCAAAGAACAATAGAAATTAATGTATAAACATCTCAACTTGACGTTACACAACCAACTTATCATGGTCATTGACCTTCAATCACTTTACAAATATGTTTAATGAGCTTTGTTTTCAATTGCCTTTGTTCTTTTTTTTTTACAATGCTCTATGCTCACCAGCACTGACCATAGATGAGGATAAATTAGCCACATCATCCACAAATATGCAAGTAAATCCTTGTATGTTATTTGTGTGAATTTATAAATAAGAACCATTAATAATCCCCATAAATTTAAAAAAACTAATGGTTTATGCAAACCACCAACACCCAAAGAAAGTAAAAGTGGAGTGCACGGTGGTAGCGAACATGAATATGTAGATAGATTCTGGTATGTTATCCATGCATAATTTTAAACATAACAATTTCTAAGGCTCGCGAAGTTACAGAAAATGATATCAGCTAATTCTAGAAGCGAAACAATTTTCAAAGAAGGAATTGCTAAATAACCTATTCCAAAAGTTCATGGTGGCATCTAAAGCTACATAGTTTTTAGTTTCCAGGTTGTTTGTTGTCTGCATAAACCATTATTATTGACATAATGATACAAAAATTAGAATTTATGCTTATTCCATCCAATGATGGCATATCCTAGCAGTTGTTAATCCACATCAATATCTCAAAAGTGTTATCCGCCAATGGGTGATTCAATGAATATAAATGAACCCTAGTGGGTGCTACAATTCATTCAGAAGACATAGAACATTTTGATTTGTACTTACCATATTACCACAAAGACCAATATGCTTTTTAATTATGCTTTCATTTGCGATAGAATGAAATCTATTTTGAATTGATTATTATTTTTTGTAATACTTATTGTATCAAAAAAACTAGTAGTTAGTAAGGTCTATGAAATCCATGTCAAAAGCTCAATAAGTGGTAGCTACCTAAAGTTATAATATTGAATTTTCCATTTTACCATGTAGTTCAATATGTTTTTTTCAAATACACTTTCATTTTCCATTGCAATAGCTATATTAATATTGTTTAAAACAAGTCTTGCATCAAAGGATCCAGTTGTCGATAAAGAAGATGCAATCTGACATGTAAGGCCCACCGGTATGTGGTAGCCACAAGCTAAATTGTTGATTTTTCCATTGGTTAGAATGTATATGTGACTGCTTTAAAAAATTATTTACTTCCCTGCAGTTAGCCAGAAGAATTACTTCCTTATTTTATATTTGGAGGGCTTGTTGTACGATAAAAACCAGTTTCCCTCTGCGGACATCACATTCAAGTTCCACAAGGAGACTATCAACATGTGAGGTGGATTGAAAGATTTTATAAAGTCATTATCAACAAAATTTGAAATGGGATTCTTGTCAGACAAACTCACTTCAGCTGAAGTTGAAAAGATGTAAAAGGCCTTCAATAAAAAATTATTGACTCACTTGAATCCATTAATCACCTAGGTAAAATAACATTGTAAAATGATCGATGTAATTGCAATAAAAAATATAGAAAAGGTTTGGAGTAGAAATGATGTCCCCTAAAATTTTGAAGACATAATGTGTATTATATTAGGTGAAAAGGGAAACCATCCATAAAATTTTATGGTTGGGATGACAAGTAGAGGAGAAAATTGCTCAAAAGATAGGTGGTTGATGACTTATTTACAAAAACACTTATCACTAATAGTATCAAAGGGATTGAATGTGGTAGAGTGCATCAAATATTTGGAGCGAGTAAATGCTAAATAAAATGTTAGCATTTCAAAATGTTATTGTGATGATATAACTTAACATTGTAAATACAACACATTCATATGTTTCAATGATGGTTATGTGTAACTATTTAAATTACGATTATATGATTATAAGTTGGGAGATTTTAAATCTTCACTGATTATAAGTTCAGAGCATGAATGTATAAGTTGTGAAAGTGAATTAATAGAAAAACTTTAATGTAACAAATATTTTATCAATTTTTATCAATGAAATATGTATTCTTAAATTAATTTCGAGCATGCTTAAATACTTGTTTTTTCTTTGATATTAGAAAATGTATACCACTTTCTAATGCAATGAAATAACTATAATACGGTATGTAAGGACTTGTCACGCTGAAACATTACATTCTATTAAAATAAATTATTCACAAAAAAATATTCCTAGTATAACAATAAGAAATTATGAACGCCCTTAGATTTTACCTTTGTCACCACCTACAAGCATTTAATTTTTGATATAACAATATCGAAAGGGAATTTTTTTGTTGGAATTGATTCACCACCCTCAACCATTTTATTTTGTTTTTTTCATTCGCAAATAAGAACACATGCAACATGAAAGTGATCATATTTTCTATAAACGGTGTTTAGACACATACCCTCCACTAGGCATCTTCGGCATTTAAACAATTAAAAAAATTTGGCGGCATCCATCTTGAAAACAAAATTTATTTTCTCAAACCTAATGTGAAATAGTTTTTACAATGATGCAAAAAATATTTCAACATAGCAATATGGATATCAAAGAGAAAGTAAAATTTTGATGACATGATGGCTTCATTCCTTCAAAACATCGGCTTGGAGGTTGCAAGATTTGAGTTCATATTTAGACAAGAAGATTGTGTCAAGACCAAATACTCCAATTATGAAGATTCTGGGAATCCCAAATTATATCTCAAGAATTATAACTCCATTTGGTCGTAGTTTAATGCATCATACAATTGTAAAAATACAGTGCTTGTAGATGAATCTTTAGATAATAAAAATTTCAATGATGTTGCAAACTACATAATTCTGAAACATTAAACATAGATTCTAAGTCAGAAGACACATACTTGTTAGATGTGTTGTGGTCTTTTTGTAACCATCGAAGGATGACAAAGATGTTTGAGATTATATTAGATCTGGAAAAAAAATATAGGGAGCTTTTTTATTAGAGCTTTACTATGTTTTGTATTGTTTCATTGGAAGCCCATCTTCAGGAATGGGTAAGTGCACCAAGTTGGGGGACAATTAAGTGGACATCAAATCCTGAATTTTACATTAAAAACAGCAAAACATCAAATTTAGTCTTCCACAGACTTGAACCATGCCGAAAATTAAAAACTACATCATAAAAATGGTACCATTGCGTAGAGGAGACTATTAGCTTTGTAGAAATACTAATTTTAAAGTGAATAGAATAGGATAAATATCATTTTATAATTTTTTACTAATAGTAGGTCTTTAAGACACTTTTTCCTGTGAATGTTTATGTCTACGTTTAAGACTGCAAAATTTGTTTCAATTATCAGAATGTGATAAAACTTATACCATCCCAACCGTGGTGAAATTATATACATGTTCAAAAAAAAATTATTTGATTTCAATATTTTTTGATGAAGTTATGGTGGGCAAACGGAAAGTGCTCTGTTTTCTTTATGTTTTCATACCACTTTCACGGAAAAAATCATAAAAATAAAATATTACTCAAAAAAATACAAAATAAAATCCATCCCAAGATAGATAGTGGCATCTAACTTCTCACCAAAGGAAAAAAATATATATCAATTTTTGGTCATCCAAATTGTGGGCAAACGGACTATAATCTTATCGGCGTTTTTAAACAAAAATACCAAGTCATTGAATTTTGAGTGTTTAATATAGCTAATCTTGTCCATTTTTTACAAAAATTAGTATTTTAGAAACTAGATTCCGGATGATACGATTCATATTAATATAATTTTGTCTAATTTTGAGTGTATGTATTGCTAATAATCCCTACAAGTTGATATTATGTTGTTATTTGCAATATGATGTCCACGGATGACCCTATATTTGTCCATCAACTTCCTCCACTTACCCGAATAGTGTAACATTATAAATTCAAATTATTCATCAAATGTTTTACTATAATTCTACCTTCCTTTAGTAAAGGAATTTTAATTTATTTCATAGCTATATTAAAATACTAAAATATATATGGGATAGTTTTACAGTTAATTTTAAATAAGTTCATATCCATAAATTTGAATATGAAATTTTTTAAGCCATGTCTCTTATGGTTGATTTTATATATAAATTTAAATATGAAAATATATATGGTATGGTTTTACAATTAATTACATTATTCTACATTGGATCGTCGCCCTCTGCTAATTTTTTCATAACATCTTCATAAATTCTCTAGTTGCATTGAGGTTCAATCACACCATTATAAATGAAGTAAATATGAGATCTAAATTTAAATATGAAAATATATCTAGAATGGTTTTATAGATAATTACATTCTCTTAAATTGAATCATCGCCCTCTTTAAGTTTCTTCATAACATCTTTGGTAATTCTCTGGTTGCCCCAAGGTTCAATCAAACCATAGTAATTGAATCTAGAAGTGTCTCAAATCTCATGAATGTCATTAGCCTAGTGGTCAATTACTCAATGGCATTTGAAGTATTAAAAATTGCATAGTTTAATATTAGAAACATCTTAAAACTGATAAGAGCATTATTCCAAAGAAATCATTAAACCTAACAACCGCTAGCCATTATAAAACAGAACATGTATCTATTCAATATGGGCTACCAGCCGCCAGGAATTATTTCTTAGATCAATATCGGATTCCCTGAAATCATTAAATGTTTTTTCATAGATTCATAAATTTAAATTGTGACCAGATATATTGTAATTTGGAAGGAGAATTAACGGATTCTAATATTTTGATTTTCAGAATCCAATATATGTGATTTTGGAGTACATTCAATTCCAATATAGGTGATTTTAGATTCCAATATATGTTATTCTGGATTCGAATATGTGCGATTTTGGAATCCAATATGTGTTATTTTGGAGTGTAAATAATTCCAATATTTGACATTTTGGAATAAAAAAATAGTAATATTGGATTCCAATTCAGGTTATATTTTTTAGTTGCTTGGACTGGAATAAGTCCCAATTTAGTGAAATATGTGTTTCCTATATTCTATCATTTGGTTATAACTACCATCTTTCTCGCTAATTAGCTAACACTCCCTTCCATCATAGTGAATTAACGACACTTCGCTAATAAACTAGTCTCCCTCTTCATTCTGGATGAAAATTATAACTACTTTATTAGTTATAGTCCTAATCTAATTAATTAAGTAATTGATTAATATTTATTAATTAATCCTAAAAATGATAATTTACCTTCTTATTGGGTCATTCCCCCTCTACGATCATTCATAATTCATTAACTTCTCTCCAATTATATTTTACAAGCATAACTTGGTCTATTAATCAATCTAATTGATTAATTTTAATCACACCCAAATCACTTAACTTGGAAAATCTAACTAATATCCCCTATTCATACGTAATCCCTTCTAAATCTATTTAGCTCTTGGAAATCCATAAAGTTTTTTTGTCCCACATTCATGAGGATAATAGCTTCTCCAAATTGGTAAAATATATATAGAGCCCTATCCCCTCCCTTCTAAGTTTACACCTTTACACCCCATGTCCTTGGTAAGTCATTAGCATAAGATAAGATCATTTCCTAATTGAGAATATTTTTAATCTAGAAACCCTTTTCCATTTTCTACTTGGTAAGAGTAGTAAGAGGAGAACCAAAAATGGCCATTAAGCCATATTGGTGAGACCTCTTCCTCTCCCTTGGAGAAATCCTTTGAAATAACGTGGCTATGTACGAATCACATAAGGAATTATATACAATCCAAATCCCATAAAAAAAAACGAGGATAGTGTAACATTTCATGTTTTTAATGGTAGAAGCATTACAGAAGATTTTCATTTTATTGTCTTTATCTTGATGTTTGTGGTAGATTAGCTTAGTTATTGAATGTAATTGGTGTTGGATTCTATTGATTAGCTTATATTATTTAATATGCATACATATGACACACCCGATGGGACACCCCTTTGTCTCACACGCATCTAGTTTATGTTGAGTTTCGTTTTGCATACTAACCCCATATTTTTACATATTTTTAATTAATTATAATTTCTTAAAATTTTGTTTTGAGTTGTCACATGTTAAGTGTTTATTGTAGGTAAAAAGGAGGAAAGGTGCTGCCAAAATTAGAGCTCATCATCAAAAAATCAAGAATTTTGAATATTTTTGAAAATTTTCTCGTGTTTTAAAAAAAGAAAAAGAATTTCTATGTTAGCGTTGGCCTTTAAGCACTACCATTAAAATTACATTTTGTTGTTGGATATTTTGTCAAGTCAAAATATTAGGTTCAACCATAGTACATGGGATTAAATCCCTCCTCAAAGACAGGTGAGGCTGCCTGTTTATTACTAATCTAAAACACAATAGAAACAATGCGTACAATATTCACACTAATCTAACCACTGGGGTTGGGATAGAATCCCGAAATCCATATCCACACTATGTGAAGATGTTGTTTTTATAAATGGACTGGGTCGGAAATTATTACAATAGAAGAAGCACAATGGAGAGGAAATGAGAGGAACATATTTTCTTTCGAGTAAACACAGAGCACGAAATAATCATACAAGGCTTTTAGATCATAAATATAATGTTTGAAATGATTAGGATCATCAAGACGCTAAACGAAGAATAGCTTAAGATTACGAACATAAGAACAATATCTTAAGAAAAACACATCTCACAACACAAAGTTTGCAAAAATAGTATCAGCTTCTATTCCTTAAATTATTAAAATAAAACACAAAGTTTTTCTTCTTCACAATAGTTCTCAATATTCCAAAAATCTCAACCCTTTGGAATGTATGCACATCTCTTATTTATAATAAAAATAGTTGAGAGAAAATAGGACAAACCCTATAAAACATTTTGTTAACAAGAATTCTATTTTTCTTGACTCTCACGCAGGAGACCAAGTCAAAATATGATTCCTATGTGATGAAACAAAAATGAAAAAGACATGTCAATTTCAGGATTGAAATGATATGTTACATTAAGATTTAGTCTGAATTGTCATCTTTTTCTTCCTCATCTTTCTCTTCCTTTAACTGAGGCCTGTTTGTTCTGAAATTATTGGAACTTCCAGATTATAACTTGTATATCATTTTCGTCAGGCGCAGTGGAATGATCACTCAAGACTTCACATGTTTTGCGAGTGTCACTGGCACTACCGGAAAGATTTCTCAATCTTTTGTTGATTTTTCTCAAGGCCTCCAAAGAATGTTGAATCTTCATAAACTTGTCAATGATTTCAATACCAAATCCATGAGTTGGTTCATGCTGAATAGATTCTTAGATTAGTTTGAAAAGATCATCAGCTGCTAGGATGGCTGAGTTTCCACCTGACACTTTTACACAAATTTTCAAAAGTTCTTCTTCTAGGTCACTCTTACCATCAATCAATTGATCTCTTGATTCTCTCAATTTTCCGCAAGCTTTGTTAAGAATCTTTACGCTGAACCTGATGGCTTTGGTTAGCTGGAAATATTTATCCGCATGTGGGATGACACCTTCTTCTTACCAAGATGCGTGATGGAATTTTCCTAAATAGCTGGAGAGCTTGGAAATTCAAATCAAGGTGTCCAATTTCTTGGGAGAAATCATCATCCATCTTTCCCCCATCACTTTGTGTATTCCACACAATGATTGATAGACTTCTACAGTGTCTTGAATCACTTCTTTCCCCTATTGGAGCAGCCTTTGGGTCCATTCATCGACCACTCTGCTTCCATTCATCAACCACTCTCCCTTTTTCATTAATCTTCTCAATTATAGGCACTGAATGACAAAATCGAATCTGACAGGGACAGATGAAGATGGTATGGATTCAAGGGTTTTTGAGAGCTTAAGTAACATTTTAGTTAACTGCTCCACCTTTTCTTTAAGTTCATCTCTGTTGTCCTTTTTTTCCTTCAATTTCTGGCATAACACGTTCATAGCATCTTCATGCATCCTGTTGTGCTCCTTCTGTTTGTCACTTCTGCCTAGAGCCACCTTGGTTATTTGATAGTCAGAGGCCATTATGTCCTCTTTCGTTTTGTGAATCGTGGGAGTGGCGATCTCTGCAAACTTATGCCCTGAAGCGTCCACCAAAACCCTTGAAACTATTTTGGGTTTCTTGGCCGATTTAGCAGTAGAAGCCTTGATTGAACTAAAATTAAAGGCCGGTATGGGTAAAACCACCTTCCTCTTCCTCAAGGTTTGCTTGAGTAGCCATTGAGGCATGTTCAAAGGGATTTTCCACTATTGTAGAAGCTTGTAGCATACTTTCAGGGGGAGAGGGATCCACTGGTGCAGTGAGGATAGTTATTAATGTGGTAGCAGATTCAGTGAGAAGAGGCATAAGAGGGGGCATGTTGGTAATTACTTTGGTCCCAGTAGAGAGGGGTAAGAGTCTACAGAAAATCCAGGCCATGACCGATGAAGTAGATGGGGAAAGAGGAGGTAGAAGTGGCTGTAAAGGAGGAAGCACAGATTCTAACACCAAAGCCTGGGATGTAAGAGATAAGGTCACTTCAGTTGGGCAGTCAACAAATGGTGAAACTAGGGGCTGGCTTGCTTCTCCTTCCAAATAAATTTCACCTATTTCTGGTGTTGTTGGTGCTTCTTGCACATTCACTGTTTCAACTAGAGTAATAATTTAAGAGGTTTCTTGTTCTCTTCTCTTCTTGAAAAAATTGACCTTTATAGGTCCCTTAGAATAGCTTATGTCGTTTCCATTTTTGGCGGGCCCCACCTTTGCAACAATTAACTTCGAAAAATTATCTTCTTTGAAACTCATTCGCCAAGAGGTGAGCCATGCTTTGGTGTGTGTAAGAATCAGGGCTGATCTATCTATAATAGAGGCTTTTTCACCGATAGACCAATCAATAGATAGTAAAACATATTGATCTTCATTCAATCTATCATAGAAAGGATCTAGAACACTTGCATTATCGCTAGTACCTTCTGGTATGTCAGGGAGCTCAAGTGTCTGAATCTTGGCAAGTGTCAAAATACTATGATATTTTCTTCAGACAGCAACCTCATCACGTAAATCAATCCATATGTCTTCTATGCTTGGCAAGTGTGCGGGTGTAGAGTTCCATATGCCTTAAGGACTCCTCAAAAATCAAACCTGTATCGGGGATTCATCTACTTCTTCAAGTTATCTTGAATCTCATGAAAAACATTCTTGGCTTTCACCTTCATTGAATAAGTATACCTTCCAATAGAAATTAGGAAAGATACGACGTCCTTGTGTTTACTCTGTTGGAACTTATGAAAATCCAACAATTACGTGACCAACTCTGTCAAGATTAGTTTGTCCCTTGTATATCTATGAAAATGGAAAAGATCTCCTAGGTACATGACTACTTGAAGATATGTGAACTTATTAAATTACAAGAATACACAACCCCATTTTGAAACTTGAGCCCATGCCTCATCAGAGACTCTCTGTTTTCCTTAGTTCGGGGTTTAACTTGTAAATGTTCTTGTAAAAGAAGGCATCATTTACCCTGTCTGAATTGGTCTTTAGACCCTTTTCTTGTTAGCTGAGGAAAATACTGATAAACATGCTCCACTGTCTTTTTCCCCTTGGTGTCCAATCCAGGGTAGTTTCCTCATGTCAGACTACTTCATAGGTGACATACGAGGACATATAAAACTTTCCCGTAGAAAAGACTATTGTCATTTAAGAATCTATCTCATTACTGATAAGAGTACCGCAATCAATTCCCTATTGATTCTTCTTAGTAATGATAATGAACTGGTACATCCATCCTTGGAAAACATTTGACTTCAGGGAAACCAAAAACCTGACTCAACAGAGTAATAATATCATTGATTTCCTGAATGAAATCACTTCTAGGAAAAATTCTTGGGAACCTGAAAATAGCTAGTTTGGCTTTGATTAGGAACTTCTTATTAACATGCTTGATGTAATACTCTTGATCATTATTCCAAGCTTTTTTGGCTAACTTGAGATCCACATCTCCATATTCCTCAAAATTAGGCATCTTGAGAAGTTCATCGAAGTAACCTCCATCCAACTTGATTACAACTTCTCCCACCTGATTTTTTACAGAACGAGAAGAAGAGTCATAGTTTGAAGCATAGGCTAAGATCAAATTGGGGCATTGAGCGGACATAGGGAAACCTACTGCAAGAGGTATACCACTACCAACTATTGATTTCATCCATGGAGTCTAGGAGGAGCACTTGACCCTATTCTAAAAATTCTCCATATCTATGTTTCTGAGCTCTGTATCTCAGATGTCATAATTACAATCAATGTAGGAGGGAGACTCCACCTTCCTAAATTTGTACTTCATATTCTCTTGGTTTTTCAATCTTATTTTGTGATGAACCAGGGTCTGACATGAGGAATTTCAAATGAGGAGAGTGCCAGAGATCAGAAGGTGTTGAACACTTTCAGAAAACCCGACACGCTGGGAGGATGTCTGGAATGATGGAAATTTTCTGACACACTGGGAGGATTCCGGAAACATGGAAATGTCTGACACACTGGGGGGATGCCAGAAAGTTGGAAAAACCTGACACACTGGGAGGATGTCAGAAAGTTCAGAAATGTACCTGACACACTAGAGAAGTCGAAAAGTTGGAAATGTCTGACACATTGGGAGGATGCTAGAACGTTCAAAAAACCTGACACATTGGAGATGTTGGAAATTTTGAAATTTGTGACACTTTAAAATTTCTGACACACTGCGGGTTTTGAACACTACAAAGCAACCTTGCGAAACCTAAAAAGAGGGAATCGGGAAATTTTTAGGTTGAAACATGCAAGTTCTTCTTCACTATTGATATCCCAAATATGTTTTTAATTACAATGAAATTCTAGGGAATAAAACAAAATGAGCATTCCAAAGGGGGAACCCTAAAACACAAACCTGATTTACAAAACAACCCCTAAAATGGAAAAGATAAAACCCAAATAACCCCAACAAGAAAAAGACAGAAACTCAGAAGAATCCTTTACACACTTATTCCACAAAAACCACAAACAAAGAATAAAGGAAAAATACATTTAATCTAGAACACAGAAATGATAAAAAATGATCAATGTAATTAGGCAAAGAGGCGAATCAAGTTTTTGGGTCAAAGACGCATGCACGAAAATCCACGAGGTAAAAAATACATATGGTAAAAATGACATGGAAATCTGAATACTTATAAGAAATTTCACATTTAATACAATTCAGTTGACATGTGCCAACTACCCAATAACTCGGCATTAATTCCACGTCAGCATGCTTGGGATATTCAGAAACCCGACACAAAGGGTTTTAGAGCAATTCAGGTTTCAGGTTGCAGGAAGCAAGAGACATGAAGCATCATGCTTAATGGTCCCGAGAAACCTGAAACAATGGAGTAAATCAGGCTTCGGGGATCAGAAAGACACGCGACACGAAGCATGTTTTGACGAAGGCATGTTCCAATGCTTGGAAGACCCAAAAACCCTGAAACAAAGGAGTAAATTGGGCTTTGGGGATCGGGAGACACGTGACATGAAGCATGTTTTGACGAAGGCATGTTTCGATGCTCAGAAGACCCACAAACCTGAACTCACCTTACTTGATGTGGGTTTCGGGTTTCAGGGAACGCACAACATGAAGCATCTAAAGCACATGTTTTCTTGCTTTTAAAACCCGAAAACCTGATTATCTCTCTGAAATGTGATTCTTATGGAAAACCGGCTACAAAATTTTTTTTAGGGTTATCTCATTTTAGGCGTAAACACAAAAATAAGATTAACAACTGGCTCTAGTTGAGGACTTCCTTTATGATATCAAAGGAAGAGAACTCAAAATCTCTAGTTTTATCCATTGGGCTATGGAGTCAGAAAAGAAGAAAATCGGAAAAACAAAACAAGGAAAGAAAGAAGACTAAAAGCAAACACACGACAGAAAGTAAAGTATGTACAATGCAAAAGAGCATCTTGCATTAATGATGGAACAACTTTAGATGTTGGCCACTGAAAGGAAAAGGGAGTAACTCTCCATCAAGATATGATAGATGGAAACTATTTTCACCACTTAGCTGATGGATCTTAAAAGGTCCTTTCCACAAAGAATCAAACTTTCCGTGCATTCCTTTTATGCTCCCTCCTCTTATCCCAAAGCAACACCAGGTCTCCAATTTGGAAATGACGTTGCCTTGATTTCTTGTCAAAAAATTTCTTTACTTTGCTTTGATGATCTGCAATGCGATCAACCACCTTGCTCCATTCCTCTTCTAGCCTAGCTAGGTACATAACCCTTTTTTCAATAGAATTTTGAAAGGTCACATCTTCGAATGCTTTGGCCAACTGTAAGGCTGGAAACTCTACTGAGATAGGTATCTCAACATCAATCCCATACAGTACTTGGAAAGGAGACATTCCTATATCTCGCTTTGGGGTAATCCGATCAGCCCACAACGCATCATACAATGCTTTGTGGCCATGTCCTCTGGTTTTCATCTACTAGCTTTCTAATTATGGTAACCAGGTTCTTGTTGCTGGACTCAGCTTGCCCATTGCCTTGGGGATAATAATCAGATGAGTGAGCCAGGGTGATGCTGAATCCATAGAAAAATTCTGTCAACTCATGCGATGAGAAATTGGAGGCATTGTCAGCCACAATCTTGTGAGGCACACCGAATCTGACAATTATATTTTCTTTAAGGAACTTGCACACGGCTTCTGAGGTTGCTTGCTTGATTGGCGCGGCTTCCACCCACTTGGTAAAATAGTCTATAGCAGTCAGCACGTAATTGTGTCTGGCACTGGAGGTAGGATTCAACATTCTAATGAAGTCAATTCCCCACTGGAGGAAAGGTTCTTCAATCACTACGGGCTTCAGGGGAAGAGCTGCTAACTTAGGACGACCAACAAAATGTTGACAAGCTTCACACTTGGACACCCACTCTGCTGAATCCTGAAAGAGAGTAGGCCAATAGTACCTAGCCCGTAGGATCTTATAAGTTGTTACAGAGGATGAGAAATGTCCTCTGCATGCTAGGCTATGGAAGGATTCTAACAACTTTAAGTTATTGTGATTTATCAACACAGCGCAGGAACACACCATCAATACCTTTCTTATATATCCCATTATCCCATAGGAGGTATCTTGCAGATCTTAACTTGACTTTCCTCTTCTCCTTTTGGCTTAAATGCGGGGGACATTCCCCATAAGTCAGAAAGAAAGCAATATCTGTGTACCATTCATCAGTTGTACTCACGAAAAGCACCATGGGCAACTTTGAAGAGGTATCTTCGGTCTTTTCACATTCTGCTTCAGCATGGTTTTCCGCGATCAATTGGCATAGGCCCCTTCCTCGTACCAACTTGGTAGGTCTAATGTCCAAGTCATACTCCTGAACTTTAGCTATCCAGGTACCTTGTTGACTCCCCAGCTCTTGTTGAGTCAAAATGGATTTAACGGCAGTGTCGGGAACGAGAACGAGGGTATGGGAGTTCAGCACATAGTACCTAAAATGTTTCACCGCTCGTACCACTGCATAAGCATGCTTTTCAATTTGTGACATTTTTAGCTCATGTTCCTTTAATGGATAGCTCATAAAAGTGATGGGAGCTTCAATGCCCTCCCCGTTCTCCTGCATTAGGATGGCTGACACTGTGTGAGCAGAGGTGTAGCTGTACATGATGAAATATTTTTTGAAATTTGGACATACTAGGATAGGAGCACAAGCAACTGCCTTTTTGACTTCATCAAATGCAAGCTTCCCTTCAGTACTCCATCGAAATGGAATTTTTCCTTTCATCATCCCAAGGATATCCTTAGTTTTATCAGCAAAATCAGGTACAAACCTTCTTAGGAAATTGACCTTTCCGAAGAAGGAATGAACTCCAGTTTTACTTGTGGGTAGGGTAAGGCTCTGAATGGCTTTTACCCTCTCTGGGTTGATTTTGGTTCCTTCTCTAGTCACGATATGACCTAGCAACTTTCCTTCGGTCACTCCGAACATGGACTTCTTGGGATTTAATGAAATCCCGTGACGCCTGCATCTCAAGAGTACTTGCTCTAAATGATCATAATGATCACTCCGTTTTTTAGAGAAAATGGTCAAGTCATCCAAATATACCACTATGACTTTTCCCATCAGGTCTCTGAATGCCAATTCCATAGCTCTCTGAAAGGTGGCTCCGGCGTTGATCAAGCCGAAAGGCATCCTCTTGTAAGAAAAGGTCCCCCATGGGGTTGTGAAGGTCGTCTTGTGTTGATCCTCCGTAGCTACCTCAACTTGATTATATCCTGAAAATCCATCGAGCATGGATAGCATTTCTGATCCAGTAATGGTTTGTAACACTTGATCCATGATAGGCAAGGGATAGTTGTCTTTTAACGAAGACTGATTTAGGTTCCGAAAATCAACACAAATATGGATTTCACCATTCTTCTTCTTGACAGGGACAATGTTAGCAATCCAGGTGGAGTGATGGATTGGAAAAATAATTCTGGCATCTAACATTTTTTGAATTTCCACAAGGATAGTCCCTAAGATCTTGGGATTGTAATGTCTTTGCTTCTACCTGTAAGGTTTTACATCAGGCTTCAAAGGAATACTGTGTGATGTACGTCTTTGGGCTTGAAGGATTTTAAATCTGCATAGGACCAGGCCAAGACATCCATGTATCTCTTCAGGAGTGAAGTGAATTTTTCTTTCTCCTCAGGGGAACAACATTTCCCAATATTCACCATCCGAGGTTGATTAGACGAACCTAGATTGACTTGATCTACTTCCGAGGAAGAAGCTCCTTCAACTTGTCTCTTGTTTTGAATAAAACGGTCATGCTTGTCGAACAAACCCTCCAGTGAAACCAGGCCTTTAGGTATCTTGTTTCCTTTAAGCTGAATAAACTCACCATCAACCTCTTGATATGGATCTGAGATAGATTCACGGAAAGCTGATTCCGAACCTTCAAAGTACAACTCACTAAAATTGTCAGCTTTTTCTAGAAAAGTCAACACTTGTTGATCGTCATTGAACACTTGCCAGTGAGCCGCATTATCTGGGATACTGGGATGGTACACAATCTCAATGGTGTACGTATCTTGTTTGAACTGGGGATGAGGGAGAAGGAGGGATGCAGACACAGGCCAAAGAATCAGCCTTGTTGTTATAATCTCTCAAAACCGCCTTAATGGAGAATGCATCAAAGCATTCTATATTATCCCAAACTTTATTCCTGTAATGTCTCAAGCAATCATTTTTTACTTGATAGATTCCCTTGACCTAGTTGACAATCAGCTCTACATCCCCTTGAACCTTGAGGTTTCGAATTCCCTTCTGTCTGGCCATTTCTAATCCTAGTAACAGAGCTTCATATTCAGCCGTGTTATTAGTATTATCAAACTGCAATTTGAAAGCAGAGGGGAAAATCTCAGAGTTAGGAGATATAAGAACTACACCAGTGCCCTGATCCGGTGGTTGAATAGCTACCATCGAATTCTAGGGTCCAAATAGCATTAGGATCTTCTTTCTTGACGTCTACAGCTGGTATTTCTGATGTCATGAAATAATTTCCAAAACTAGCATCTTCGAAAAGAATTTGAGCCTTAGGGTCATCTGATTTAGTTACCAAATACTTTGCCTGAGGTTCAGGATGGAGAACATGATAAACCCTGTTGACTGGAATCCTGGCCTTGGTCCAATCCATATTAATCTCTCCTCCGACATCTTTACAAAAACCTCTACCCAAGAGGATATCGTAAGCTGGAGGAATTTCAGCAACTAGAATGGTCATTCTCACTCTCTTTTCTAGGAAGGCAATGAATGCAAATTGTGCATCTTTGATTTGACCAATCAAGGGAACTTCTTTGGTTTCCATGGAGTAACACCATCCATATGACTTATTCAAAGTAAGCCCAAGGGCATGGGCTACTTTTGTGGGCATAACATTGTCGGAGGTCCCTGAGTCGATGATGTAATTGCTAAGTTTAAACCTATTTATTAGCAAAGACGAATAAAATGGTTCAATCTTTCCTAAAGAAGAAGTAAAGCTCAGATTGTTCTGAGGTGGGGGTTGAGTAGGATTTAGAAGAAGACCTTTTAAAGGTGGGGGAATGGTGGCTTTACTTCTAATGAATTTGGCAAGTTTTTCGAACTGTTCAGGATTTGACTGAAGGTATTCTGCTTCTGACATTTGGATCTTGGTTCTTTTTGCATGATCGATAATGTCAAAATTAGTATAAGAAGGGGTGATGGTAAGTTCGGTTCTGATCTCGTGAGCTTGAGCTGGGGCAATGACCTTAGGAGAAAGAGAATGAGGAGAAGTTGTTACATTTTTGGTAACTTCTCTTTCAGTTTGCGCTGAAATATGGAGCACCTCTCTTGACTATGGTGATGGAAGGTTCCTTGTTCTTCTCCTTGGGGCTTCCAAGAGGTTTTCTTGGATTTTGAGATTGGAATTGAGTGAAGATGGAAAATGACTAGCCATCTAGTACACATTCATCTTCTTCATATTCCAAATACCCAATGCTGGAGTCGCCAGCTGAATCGTCATAAGACTCATTAGCGTATCCTGAAGCTTCAAAAGTTTTAGGGGAATCTTGTTCTTCTGGTTCTTCCTCTTCATCAACTATTTCTACTGCTGCCATATTAACGGGAGGAGCTTCAATTACTAGTCTTGGTTGAGTAGGATTTAACCGTGGCCTGTCTCTTGTAGATGCACTATTTGGTGTTATTGAAATTCCATCTAGGGATATCCCGATACGGAACATTGCTCACCTGCTGGGACATTTGCTTTTTTAAAGAAATTAAATCATTAGCCATTTTTTGAATCATAGGGTCAATATTACCTTGAGAAGAACCTTGATTTTTAGGTTTGGGTACATCTTTCCTGATTCTCCTGGCAAAAATGAGATCATCCTCTATTTCAATAGCTGTTGACTGAGCGATAGACAAATCTGGGATAGCCGACCTTCTTAATAGAAAGCTCACATTGAGAGGATGAGCATTAATGAAGAAGCATTTCTAATTTTCTGGAGTTGGTACAACTATTTCTAGAATCTTTCAAATCAGCTTGTTAAACTTTTCCATGAAGTCTCACATGGGTTCATGTGATTCCTTCTTCATATGGGTAAGTTGTGCTAACAAAGCATGAGAATCTTCAGCTGGTTTGAAACGTGCTTCGAATTTGGTCCTCATGGTAGCCCATTTTGTGATGCATGCATTTGGAAGGTGATAAAACCATTCAGCTGCTGCACTGTGCAACATTTCAACAAAAATTCGAACAGAGACATCTTCGTGAGCTACTCCAAGGACACGGCATGCTACAAAGAAAGATGCAATGTGTTTATCAGGATGTTGCTTCCCATCCCCATTGAACTTGGGAATGTTTTTACGTGATCCATGTGGTAACTTGTGCAATGGTGGAGTTAAAGAAAGATGACCAATAGCTGTGCACCCCAGGGCACAGGTTGTGCTTCCATATTTCTGACAAGAGAGCGTATGGGGATCTGAGTGTCAAAAAAGAATAACATGTGAAAAGTTGCAGACAAGTCTCGTTCTTCAGGGATCTGGTTTCTCCAAACAGGTGAAGAACTTCTGGTTCGGTTATAAATAATGTTGTTGGGGGAAAGACTGAAATTGTGTTATTCTAGTAACTCAAACAGTGGACCAATTTCACCCCGAGGATCGGCAGGACCGAGTGAAGATATTTCCAACCAGCTTGAACCGGGAAAGAGATCTAGTTGAAAATAAGGCAAATACGGAGTCACCAGACACCAAGAGGATAAGCTTTATACTATTAATCCGTATTCCCCAGTGGAGTCACCAAAAACTGTTGGCTGGATATTTTGTCAAGTTAAAATATGAGGTTCAACCACAGTACATGGGATTAAATTACTCCTCAAAGACAAGTGAGGCCTCTTGTTTATTACTAATCTAAAACACAATAGAAACAATGCATACAATATTCACACTAATCTAACCACTGGGGTTGGGATAGAATCCTGAAATCCATATCCACACTATGTGAAGATGCTGTTTTTATAAATGGACTGGGTCAGAAATTATTACTAATGGAAGAAGCACAATGGAAAGGAAATGAGAGGAACGTATTTTCTTTCGAGTAAAAACAGAGCACAAAATAATCATACGAGCTTTTAGATCATAAATATAATGTTTGAAATGATTAGGATCATCAAGACGCTAAACGAAGAATAGCTTAAGATTACAAACATAAGAACAATATCTTAATAAAAACACATCACACAACACAAAGTTTGCAAAAATAGTATCAGCTTCTATTCCTCAAATGATTAAAAGAAAACACAAAGTTTTTCTTCTTCACAATAGTTCTCAATATTCCAAAAATCTCAACCCTTTGGAATGTACGTACATCGCTTATTTATAATAAAAATAGTTGAGAAAAAATAGGAAAAAACCCTATAAAACAGTTTGTTAACAAGAGTCCTATTTTGCTAGAATCTCATGCCGGAGGCCAAGTCAAAATATGATTCCTATGTGATGAAATAGAAATGAAAAAGAAATTTCAATTTCAAGATTAAAATGACATGTTACATCAAGACTTAGTCTGAATCGTCATCTTTTTCTTCCTCATCTTTCTCTTCCTCTAACTGATCCTGTTTGTTCCAAAATTCTTGGAAGTTCCGGATTATACCTTGCATCTCATTTTCATCAGGCGCAGTGGAATGATCACTCAAGACTTCACATGTTTCGTGAGTGTCACTGGCACTACCGTGAAGCTTTCTCAATCTTTTGTTGAGTTTTCTCAGGCCTCCAAAGAATGTTCAATCTTCACAAACCTATCGATGATTTCAATACCAAATCCGTGAGTTGGTTCATGTTGAATAGATTCTTGGATTTGTTTGAAAAGACCATCAGCTAGTAGGATTCCTGAGTTTCCAACTGACACTTTTACACAAATTTTTAGCAGTTCTTCTTCCAGGTCACTTTTTCCATCAATCAATTGATCTCTTGATTCTCTCAATTTTCCGCAAGCTTCATTGAGAATCTTTACCCTGAACCTGATGGCTTTGGTCAGCTGGAAATGCTTATCCAAATGTGGGATGACACCTTCTTCTACCAAGATGCGTGATGGAATTTTATTCAACACCTGGAGAGCTTTGAAAGTGAAATTAAGGTGTCCAATTTCTTGGCAGAAATCATCATCCATCTTTTCCCCATCACTCTATATATTCCCCAAAGATTGATAGACTTCCACAGTGTCTTGAATCACTTCTTTCCCCTGTTGGAGCAGCCTTTGGGTCCATTCATCGACCACTCTCCCTTTTCCATTAATCTTCTCAATTATAGGCATGGATGAAAAATCGAATCCGACAGGAACAGAGGAAGATGGTATGGATTCAAAGGGTTTTGAGAGCTTAAGTAACACTTCAGTTAACTGCTCCACCTTTTCTTTAAGCTCATCTTTGTTGTCCTTTGTTTCCTTCAATTTATGGCATAACACGTTCATAGCATCTCGTGCATCCTGTTGTGCTCCTCCTGTTGTCACTTCACCTAGAGTCACCCTGGTTATCTGATAGTCAGAGGCCATTATGTCCCCTTTGGTTTTGTTAGTGGTGAGAGTGGTGATCTCTGAAAACTTATGCCCCAAAGCGTCCACTAAAACCCTTAAAACTATTTTAGGTTTCTTGGCTGATTTAGCAGTAGGAGCCTTGAGTGAACTAAAATCAAAGGCCGATATGGGTACAACCACCTTCCTTTTCTGCGGGGTTTTCTTGAGTAACCATTGAGGCGTGTCAGAGGGAGTTGCCATTATTGTAGAAGTTGGGATCATACTTTCAAGGGGAGAGGGATCCACTGGTGGAGTGGGGACAGTTACCAATGTGGTAGCAGATTCAGTGAAAAGAGGCACAGGAGGGGGCATGTTGATAGTTACTTTGGTCCTAGCAGAGAGGGGTGAGAGTCCAGAGAAAATGCTGGCCATTACCGATGAAGTAGATGGGGAAAGAGGAGGTAGAAGTGGTTGTGAAGGAGGAAGCACAGATCCTGACGCCAAAGCCTAGGATATAAGAGATAAGGTCACTTCAGTTGGGCAGTCAACAAATGGTGAAACTAGGGGCTGGCTTACTCTCCTTCCAAAGAAATTTCTCCTATTTCTAGTGGTGTTGGTGATTCTGGCACATTCATTGTTTCAACTAGAGTGACAATTAAAGAGGTTTCTTGTTCTCTTCTCTTCTTGACAAACTTGACCTTTATAGGTCCCTTAGAAGAGCTTTTGTCCTTTCCCTTTTTGGAGGGCCCCGCCTCTGCAACAACCAACTTTGAAAAATTATCTTCTTTAAAACTCATTCCCCAAGAGGTGAGCCATGCTTTGGTGCATGTAAGAATTAGGGCTGATCTATCTGTAATGGAGGCTTTTTCACTGATAGACCAATCAATAGGTGGGAAAACATATTGATCTTCATTCAGTCCATCATAGGAAGGATCCAAAACACTTTCATTATCACCAATACCTTATGGTATGTCAATGAGCTCAAGTGTCTGAATCTCAGAAAGTGTCAACCTGCTATGATCTTTTCTTCAGACAACAACCTCATCACGTAAATCAATCCAGATGTCTTCTATGCTTGGCACGTGCGGGTGCAGAGTTCCATATGCCTTAAGGTCTCCTCAAAAATCAAACCCATCTCGGGGCTTCATGTGCTTCTTCAACTTATCTTGAAGCTCATGAACAATGTTCTTGGCTTTCACCACCATTGAACAAGTATACCTTCCAAATGGGAAAGATACAGCGGCCTTGTGTTTACTCTTTTGGAACTTGTGAAAATCCAACAATTGCCTGACCAACTCCATCAAGATTAGTTTGTCCCCTGGATATCTGGGAAAATGAAAAGGATCCCCTGGGTACATGACTACTCAAAGATATGTGAACTTCTTAAATTGTAAGAAGACACAACCCCATTTTAAAACTTTAGCCCATGCCTCATTAGAGACTCTCATTTTCCTCAGTTTAGGGTTTAACCTGCAAATTTTCTTGTAAAAGAAGGCATCGTTTACCCTTTTGAATTGGTCTTCAGACCCTTTGCTTGTTAGCTAAGGAAAATACCGATAAACATGCTCTACTGCCTTGTTCCCCTTGGTGTCCAATCTAGGATAGTTCCTCATGCCGGCTACTACATAGGTGACATACGAGGACATATAAAACTTCCCCGTAGACAGGATTGTTGTCTTTTGAGAATCTATCTCGTTACTGATAAGAGTACCCCAATCAATTCCCTATTGATTCTTTTTAATAATGATCATGAACTGGTACATCCATCCTTGGAAAAAATTTGATTCGAGGAAACCAAAAACCTGACTCAACAGAGTAATTATATTATTGATTTCTTGAATGAAATCACTTCTAGGAACAAGTCTTGGGAACCTGGAAACAATCGGCTTGGATTTGATTAGGAACTTCTTATTTATGTGCTTGATGCAATCCTCCTGATCATTGTCCCAAGATTTTTGGGCTGACTTGAGATCCACATCTCCATATTCCTCAAAATTAGGCAGCTTGAGAAGGTCATCGAAGTAACCTCCTTCCAACTTGATTACAACTTCTCCTGCCTGATTTTTCACAGAATGAGAAGCAGAGTCATACTTCGAAGCACAGGCTAAGATGAGCTCAGGGCACTGAGTGGACATAGGGAAACTTTCTGCAAGAGGTATACCACTACCAACTATTGATTTCATCCATGGAGTATGGGAGGAGCTCTTAACCCTATTCCAAAAATCCTCCATATCTATGTTTCCGAGCTCTATATCCCGGATGTCGTAATTACAATAAATGTAGGAGGGAGACTCCATCTTCCTAAATTTTTACTTCATCCTCCTAATTTTTTAGTCTTATCTTGTGATGAACCAGGGTTTGACATGAGGAATTTCAAAGGAGGAGAGTGTCGGAGATCAGAAGGTGTTGAACACTTCGGAAAACCTGACACACTGGGGATGTCGGAATGATGGAAAAACCCGACACACTGGGAGGATGCCAGAATGATGGAAATGTCTGACACACTGGGAGGATTCCAGAAATTTCAGAAAACCTGACACACTGGAGATGTTGGAAAGATGGAAATGTCTGACACACTGCAGGTTTTGAACACTGCAAAGCACCTTGCGAAACCCGAAAGGAGGGAATCGGGAAATTGTTAGGTTGAAACATGTAAGTTCTTCTTCACTATTGATATCCCAAATATATTTTTAATCACAATGACATTCTATGGAATAAAACAAAGTGAGCATTCCAAAGGGGGAACCCTAAAACAAAAACTTGATTTAGAAAACAACCCCCAAAATGGAAAAGATAAAACCCCAACAACCCTGATAAGAAAAAGATAGAAACTTGGAAAAATTCTTTACATAATTATTCCACAAAAATAAAGAATGAAGAAAAATACCTTCAACTAGAACAAGAAATGATCAAAAATGAGCAATGCAATCAGGCACAGAGGCGAGTCAGGTTTTTGGGTCGAAGATGCATGCATGAAAATCCATGAGGTAAAAAGTACATCTTGTAAAAATGACGTGGAAATCCAAATATTTATAAGAAATTTCACATTTAATACACTTCAGTTGACACATGCCAACTACCTAACAACTCGGCATTAATGCCATGTCAGCATGCTTCGAATATCCGGAAACCCAACACAAAGGGTTTCAGAGAAATTTGGGTTTCAACTTACGGGAAGCAAGCGACATGAAGCATCATGCTTGATGGTTCTGGAAACCCAAAACAAAGGAGTAAATCGGGCTTCAGGAATCGAAAAGCAAGCGACATGAAGCATTTGTTGACGAAGGCATGTTCCGATGCTTGGAAGACCCGAAAATCTGAAACAAAGGAGTAAATCGGGCTTCGGGGATCGGAAGACACGCGACATGAAGCATGTTTTGACGAAGGCATGTTCCGATGCTTATAATACCCGCAAACCCAAAATACTTACTTGATGCGGGTTTCGGGTTTCGGGGAACACACAACATGAAGTATCCAAAACACATGTTGTTTTGCTATTGAGACCCGAAAACCTGATTATCTCTCTGAAAGGTCATTTATGGAAAACCAGCTCAAAAATTTCTTAGGGTTATCTTATTTTGGCTTAAACTCAAAAATGAGATAACACATTTAGTGTGCACAGTACTTGTGTCTGCGTTTGACTTCACATGTTACTTCTTTTCAAATTTATGCTAGTTTTCTTTGGATTTTTGTTGGTGTTCTATGTCTCTCTATTTTCTATTTGCAGACAAATATTTGACGTGTCTCCATCTTCTTTCATGCGGTAGCATTGTTATTTACACACTAACCTCTCTATTCATGTGCTAGTGTCACCTTTTCACATGTCTACATATTCTAAACTACTAGTGCATTTTGTATGTGTACGTCAAAATTACCCATTCACCCGCTAACATTCAAACTTCACATGTTAGTGCTCTATGGAATTTTTGAGTTCACATGCTATCGTGTTGTTAAATTTTAGCACAAAATTTGAGTGTTTTAGATTTTGATTAGTGTTTTCATGTTGTTTTACTAATTTTAATAGGTTTTTAACTTACATGTTTTTTACTAAAACTCATATTTCTAACATAAGTACTTTGATTTAGAGTTGTTTTCCATTTCTTAAGTGGGATTAAACATCATGTATGATCTTCACTTGTTATTTCCAGAGACCTTGAGAATTAGAAAAAAACTTGATCCTCATTCTAACATTTTGGTTTACATGCACAAAACTAATCATTTACATGGTTTTAAAAAACAAAATTTGAAAGCATTTACTGGTTTTAGTTAAGTTTTAGCCAGTTTTACTTAGTTGGATTCAACGTTGTGTATGCTCTTCTCTTGTTCTTTTGAGTAACCCTGATAATGAGAACCAAATGTGATCCTCTATTCATGAAAAAATACTCATAATTTGATGTAGGACCAAAACGCTTGTCAAAGATAAAATCGAGACACTAACTACATTGTGTATAAGTTTCCAAAGGCATAAAAAACCACAGTAAGATCAAGATAAAAAAACACATCCTTAATTCACACTTTATTTTAAGGTGCAATTGAGAAGGATAAGGCCCGATCACTTTAATTGTGGGAAGTATTTTGTCATAAGCCATAAAAATCATTATGGGGATTACCACAAGAACCCCAAAGTAGTCAGCAAATTAAGAGAAATGGTTAACAAAATTGGAATTTCCCCATCACCTAATTGACTATAAATTCCTATGAGGGGTGTTAAATGTTTTTTGTATGAGGCCTCTTTCACTAATTTGATTGTGGGGTAATGGTATTTTGTCTAAGATTTATTCTAGAAATGATTACGTCTCTTAGACAAGTTATTAGTGAGTGTTGAGAACAAAAGCCTAGGGAGCCATTTGGTATTGGGGCCAACTTGACCTATAGAAAATCATGTTTCATAACCTTGTTTTTCGAGCAAGGCGAGATTTCATTTGAATTTTTTCCTCATATATATTTAATCAAGAATTACACTTAGCCAAAATTCCTCAATAGTTAAAATAGTTTTTGTTTGAACAAGGAAAAACTCTTATGAAGTTACATGAAGTAATTTTTCATCACCACTTGTACATTCCCTTATTATTTTGGAATTGTTTCATTAAAAGAGCACCTTAAAGTTTTTACAAAATTTTATGCATCACTTTTGTACCCACTTAAACCAATTTTTATTTTAAAACTTGATTTAAGTGTTGAAAGTGTGTTGGTACAAATTCATATATTTGGTGGAATTCTTGAACCAACATTGGGACATTTTCACCACTAGGGTAGTTTCCTTCCAAGGTTTTTACGTAGCTCACATTTTACCAATCCCTTTTTTATTCTTATTTCTTTTTTTTGAAACTTTATCTAGGTATCGACATTGTATTTGTATGTTTCTCACATTATATCAACTTGTTTTCGATAATTAGACCTTGGTTTCCTAAACACTTGATTCGAGTCATGAAGGCACATTATTATGTTGCTCATATTGTACCAATCCCTTTTTAATACTTACATATTGTTTCCTTTAAACTTGATCTAAGTATTGACATTGTATTGTTACACTGTTCACATTATAATGATCCCTTTTTTATACTTTAAGGAGAGTTTCTACTTGGTTTGAGTGTCAACAATATGTTGTTACATTGTCCACATTTGAGTAGATCTCTTTAGATATTCCTTGTTGCATATCTTTGATAGTTAGATATTTATTACTTAGTAGTTGTTTTTTTATTGACATTGGCTTAGATATTCATTTATTTTATATCATTAGATACTTATAGATTGATCATGTTATTGTTGTTAAGTTTCACATTTTACCTTGGATCCATTATGATACTTAGAATTTTCGCATATCCTTGCAGGGAACATTCCATGTCATGAGACCTCAAACTAGGGCAGGATATAATAAACGTTCTTCCAATCCCCTTAGAAATACAATGTTTACCTCCTCTAAAAAGGAACAAGATCTTGTTGACCATATTTCTAGTGAGTGGGAGATACCTCAAAATCGCTTTATGGATGCATATGCTTATATAGAAAACTATTTTTTTCAAAACGAGGACAAAACCTTATTTCATCTTATCATGTTATGGGATAAATTACCTTATCATTTCTATCCTACTTTCCTTTCTCACATGATCAAAACAAAGACTAGAAATCTTCCTCCACCTATTAGGATTGATGAGGACATTCCAAACTGTGAACGGACATCCATGTCCACTCATACAGGAGGTCATGATGAAGATGTAAATGTGTCTCCACCTAGATCTCATCATCAAAGACCCTTTGATAGAATAAATCCTATCGATAAAGTAGAGGATGAGATTCCTCTATGTGAGGAAGTAGGGCATGAGACTCACAATGAGGACATTACTATAAAACGAGAATTGGAAGTCCTTAGTTAGAAAATATCAAAGTGTTGATCTAATTTTTTCTTTCCTTTCAAGTTAATGAATTAGTACTAAAGAAAATCAAATAAATCCAAAACGCAAGGTTTTAAGGTACCTTGAATGAGTGGTAGATGGAAATGGACTAGCGCAAAGTGAATGACCTTGCTGCAAATATGATGAACCTACAAAATAAAGAACACTAGAAATAAAATTGATTAGATGGTATTTAAGAGGGATACCCGATGAATCCAATTTCAAGGAGTGTTACCTTCCTTTCACCAATATCAACCCACATTTGATAAAATCAAATGATATAAATGAAAGATGGTTGGATAGCATGAATAAACTGATAAATAACATAATATGGAAAATAGCATGAATAAACTGATAAATAACATAATATGGAAAAGACAGAAGTACATGAAAAGAACCAATCTAATCTAAATAAACACAAATAAAATTGTATCTGGGTGGTTCGACAGTGACCCAGGCTATACAAGGTCAAGTTAATGGTGACCTTAGTAGATGAAGTTAAAAAAACAACTTAAAAATTTATATTTGCAAGGATATGAGTGCAAACAAGGTGATCATAGAATTTTGAGAACTCTGACTGTACCCTGCAGGGGAGGATCTGAAACAAAAAACTAGAAAGAATGTAAGAGAATGAAGAGTTGGATGGGTTAGATAGAAACAGGACTCAGGTTTATCATGACTAGGTTGGGTTGGTGGTGACTAGAGTGCAAAAAGAACAATTTGGGATGAGAGAGGAGTAAGAAGATAGGTCAGAGAATCAGGAACAATAACAGAGAAAAATTAGGACACTGGAAGGAATCGAGAAACATAAAATATGGTGACACAGGGTTAGGTTGATGGTGATCTGGGTAGATCGACAATGACCTAGACAGTGCAATATTAGATCCGAAGGTACATGGGTTGAACGAGAAACCTGCAAGCAAAATTGTTAGAAGAACAGGATGAGAGTAGAATTGTGATAGTAACTGGACCTGCAAGAAGTTAGATTCTACAAGATAATAATGAATATAGCATATGATAGCATATATAAGCATAACATCATAGTAAAGCTCCCATATCTCCACAAGTGATGAAAGGAAAGCTTCAATGGACTCTAAGAGGGTTAACATAGCTGCGAGGATGCTCATATTCGAAGATAAGTTTACATAGTGCAAGAAATATTCGGTGTGTCTCATTTTGGAAGGGGGTGAAATCAGTCTTATAGGGTCGATGATGACCTGACTGGGTCGTCGCCAACTGCAGGAAACCATTCCTTAGATGGTAAAATCACTTATTTACTTGAGATATGGGGATTTTAGAGATTTGGATAAGTGTTTTAAAACATGTAAGTGGGTAAGGTTGTTTTGGGAAGTTTCATGGGTAGATAAGAGATAAGGATGGGTAGGATAAAAAAATATAAAAAATCGTAGGGATGTGGATTTAGGTGGTTAGGGATAAAAGCTTCCCCAAAAAAGCCAATTAGAGGTAATTATTTAATTACGAGAGATGAAAGCTAATTATGGGTAATTTTCTAATTTAGATTAATTAATAAGATTAAATTAAGAATTAAATGAGATGGGATAATAAGTGGTCATTTAAATAAATGAATTAAATTAAGGGGGTCTATTTAGGACCATGGTGAAAAATGCGTATGCAGGAAATCAAGAGTAGCCATACCAAATTTTGGTGTCTATATTTTCCCCTTTTTGTCGTTTGGTTTATGTTAGTAAGCCATGAGACAAAAAATGATGAGAGATAAAGAGTAGGATGAATAATAACATAAGATTTACGTTGAGATCCTGCTACAAATGAAGGATTGATAATAGAAAGGGGAATCAATAATGAGTTTTAAAATACTTATATGGTGAAGGAAGGGTTGGAGAAGAAAGATGGGTAAACTGATAAAGCGAGGAAAGATTCCCCAATAAAGAAGGATTTACACAACAATAGAAACTATGTAGGTAATTCTGATATCACGTTGGTAAGGGACAAAGGATGATCTCAATGGAGAAAGTGTAAACATTCTATGGACTAGTGACTGGGAAAAAATCATTGTGAAATGGAGAGAATCGAATGGAAAAACTCTCAAATGGATGTGAGATGTGAGGACCAATGGGTCATAGGTAAACATCAAAATATGTGCAACCAAATGTGAAAATAATGTGAAATCCTTCATACATGAGGAATCCATTGAAAGCAATGTGTCCGCAAAGGACAAGGATAGAAACAATTGTCTCATAGCACCAAGGCACGAAAATGGCCGAAAAGGCATAATACAAAAAAGGGATGATATAAAATTCCTAATGGGGAGTACGTATGGCCATAAAGGAGGATTTTGAGAACATATACTATGTGATGGCACCCTAACAAAAGAGCATAAAACATATGAGGATAGAAATAATGGTACCCTAATAAAGGGCACGTTAATAGCCAAGGAGGCAAAATATAAAAAGATGAGGTATGGTTCCCCAAGAGGAAACAAAAATATGGCCAAAAGAGTGGAATTGAGATAGGACATGGATGATAATATAATTTTGAAATAAAATTCTCCACAAGGGAATAAATGAGGCCATAAAGGTGGACCTTGAGAGAAAATAGATGAGGCTTTTAAAAAGGACACAAAAAGGAGGAGGGAACACCCAAAATAAGGGCTTCCAAAGAGTGTCGACAATGACTAAGGTCGATCGACGATGACCTAAGTAGGTCAACATAGACTTGGTTTCAGTAGCTATATAAGCCCAACATTCATCTGATAATGCTCATTTTGACACCTACAAGTGACATCATTGAGAGCCAAGAACTAAAAGGAATATTGAGATACGGAGGCTAGACGAGAATTCAGGAAATGCCAGAGGGTGCGTTGGATGGTGAGTAACAAAACCCATACTTGTATTTTAATTTATTTTATGTTTAATTTATTTATTTTTCCATTTTTTAGAAAAATGGTTGAAACCTGGGGTGGTTGGTGGTGACTCACATGGGTCATCATTGAATTGGGCCCCAAGGCATGTCGATCATCCCCTGGACATGTCAACCCAACATCAGTGAAAATCGATTGGACTTGATTGGAAAAATAGGTTAATGATTTGTATTTTAAATGATGTTTAATGACGAAGGGATCTGATGTTTATCTATTTAATTGTTGTTTGCAGTCCTGAGATACTTTGTATTAAAGAGACTATTTCTTGGCTCTATATAAGTAGATGAGAGGACCGAATACGAGTGGGATCACTTAGAAGTTGTGGGGTTAGGAGGATTTAGTCACTATCAGCAGATCCCATGGGATGTGGGGTTAATGATAGCTTTGGTTGAGAGATGGGACAGGGAGACTGGTACCTTTTGGTTTAGGATGGGTGAGATGACTATCACCTTAGAGGATGTATACCACATCCTTACATTTCCTATACATGAGGAGAAGATAGCTCCCATCATAGCAGATATCAGACTTGGAGTGTTGACACATATATTTGGAGTGGATACACCCCATATCATATTCTCTTAAGGGTATTTTTTTGTATGAGATAAGGTATGAGGTTGGGGTACCATGTTTAGTTATGATGGCAGTTTCACACTATGAATTTCCTGACTCGGGAGGATCTAGGTTTCTACGGGATATAACAAGTATTGTAGAAGATATTTTTGAGCTTCAAACAATGTTTTCATTTAGCATTGTTTGCTATTACAGGTGTACCATGAGTTAGTCATGAGAAAGATGGTCTGAATCACTACATAGCAGGGAGGAAATTAGGTTTGGATGTAGGTTTCCTGCTACACTTATGGGGCCTACGAGCATATTATAGTGTTTCAGCCACCAAGGCTACCATGGGTCACAGGTGACCATATAAAGCTCACATCAGGGTTTTTGAGATGGAGAGCCTATCTGTCTCATGGAAACAAAGGAAAGATGGATGTGTATTTTAATGTGGATAGGTTTTCAGAGTTGGATGTGGATCGAATGAGATGGCTTCCATATAGATACTTACCTACATGGCCTAGGGTGAATGTAGAGTTAGTGGGTATGTGGAGGACGAGGTGGCTACATGGTAGGTGGCCAAAGCTGATAGAGGTCATATATTTTAATAGAGTGTGGTGAAAGTTTGGAGTCGTATAGATAGTTCCTAGGGATCATATCTCATATAAGTGAGAGTATATTGATAGGGATTACCCAGTTCCTAACATGGTAGATCCATTGGAGGATGAAGTAGTACCAGTGTGATGATGATGATGATGATGATGATGTAGGAGTTGGAGTGGGGTTTTTTGATTGGATGACCATAGATTGGGGAAGCTCGGGGTTACTGGAGAGAGAATAGATGAGAAAGATGATGAGATGGAGAGATGGAGATTGATGTTAAGGTACACGCATCCCCCAGGAGGTGTTGGATATGAAGATAGAGGAGAGTCCGTGAAGATGCCACAATTTCATGTGAAACTAGATCAGATGCAAGTTGAGAGAGACCACTTCCTTATAATAGATATATGCAGTGACACATGAGAGGGTACAAGTTACTCAGGATAGGGATGGGTATCAGAGATAGAGGGAGGCCAATAGGGTCTGATTAGAGATATTGCAATGATATTAGCTACCAATTCTAGTGGGTGGTACACTGAAAACATCACAAGGAGGAAGAGAGATGGAACCTCCTGGCATGATTTCGATAAATATATAAAAATCCCTAGCCATGAAGGCTAAGTATTATGAGGGGATCTTGATCCTTAAACTATCGAATACACTTCGATATTGGGATCATCTACATAAGAGAGCAGAAACTAGGTATGGGCCATCTAGATTTTTTCTTTGAGAGAGGACCCTAGGAGTAGAGTGAGTGTAGATCAAATGTATCATGGAGAGGGATAGGGTGGAGGTGACAAGGATGATAAATAGAAAGGGGGACTTGCCTCATAGGGGAAATAGGTTAGGCTTTCTAATGTATATTTTACTTGTTTTACAGATATTTTTTCTTTGAGAGAGGACCCTTAGAGGTTGACGTTGTATTGATGCACATTATTTTGGTGATATATATATGATACATGATGTTGTCATGATTTAACATTTGTACATTATGCAATTTTTTGATAATGATGATGATTGATTTCATGTTTCACTTTATATTTGATGATGATGTAGAAGCAGTCGAATCTTATTTGATTTATATTATGGAATGATGTGGATATTTGATAAGGATGAAGATTGATTTCATGTTTCACTTTATATTTGATGATGATGGTAGCATCAAATACACTTCGATATTGGGAGCATCTACATAAGAGAGCAAAAACTAGGGAGCATCTACATAAGAGAGTAGAAACTAGGTATGGGCCATCTAGGAGTAGAGTGAGTGTAGATCAGCCGCATCATGGAGAGGGATAGGGTGGAGGTGATGAGGATGATAAATAGAAAGAGGGACTTGCCTCATAGGGGAAATAGGTTAGGCTTTCTAATGTATATTTTAGTGGTTTTACAGATATATTTTCTTTGAGAGAGGACCCTTAGAGGTTGATGATGTATTGATGCACATTATTTTGGTGATATATATATGATACATGATGTTGTCATGATTTAACATTTGTACATTATGTAATGTTTCTTATTTTATTTATTATGACATGATGTGGATATTTGATAATGATGACGATTGATTTCATGTTTCACTTTATATTTGATGATGATGGTAAAAGTATAAAAATGGTATGTTTTAATTAATGATGATGTTTGATGAAGACAAGGATATATTTTATATTGATGATGGTAATGATTACATGTTTACTATGTGTTTGATTATGATGATGAATGTATCTGCATGGGTAGTATATATGTGATGAATGATGGGTAGCATAAATTGGATTTTCCATAAAGAAATATGGGCTTGTAATAAAACAAGGGAGAGATAACAAATAGATGTGGAAAAGGTTTAGAATAAAACGCAACTTAATAGTGGAGACCTATGGGTAAAAAAATACTACGTCATATTGAGGAATGCATGATGAAAATATACCTCCAATCGCATTAGAGGTAAACAAGAAGGGGATCTAGGTAAACACAAGTCACATGCCACCAAAATAGGAGTTATCATAGAACCAACAATAGTTAGTTATACCAAATATCATGAGAAACATGGATGAAATGAACTCATAAACCTAATGTCAAAATGACAAAGGGGTTTTTTTATGTAACTTGTACATGGGAAAAGGGTTCTCCATAAGTGGTGTTCCCTAAATCTATGCCCCAACTCTGGGAAGGGGAAAGATCAAATTGATCAATGCGGGAAGATTTATAAGGAAGTTGAGAAAGTAGAAGGCTGATCAATGTGGGAAGCCTTTAATGCCATGATACAAAAGAGTAGCCATACTTTAAGGGTATGATCTACTTTATACATGAGAGCCATCCTTCGAGGGATTGACCAATTTATTTTATTGATTTTCTCTTTCTTTCTTTTTTTACATGAATATTTGTCCTTCGAGGGAGAAGTTTGTTTTTGATATCTTTTGAATTTTGATAAGAGCATCCATGAATTTTATTTTAACATGGGTAAGAGGTGGGAAATATCTAGGTAGACAACTTAGGAGGGGATAATGAATGTACAAGATACACTGGTGACCCCTTAGTGTGATTCTAGTAAGTGGATAAGCCAATGATGGATTGTAATGATCGCAGAGTTCTCACCACAAACAGGGAGAACCCATCCATAACGAAAATGTTATGGATAAAGCCATGGTGTCCATATTTAAGGTCATGTAGAGGAAAGCAATGGTAGACCACATAGTTCTAAATCATTATAATGATAGATGGAAGAGGGTAATGATGGAGAAATTATCTAAGGATACGACTAAGTACTCACTTGTACACATGTTAATAATAGAATGGTTGCAAGTACAATGCGTTATGCATTTCCACTTCGTTTTATCATCAAGGAAGGACAAACAACAGGCTCTCGATCCATACTTATGTGTGATAGTATATGGCCCCATCCATTTGGGGAAAAACTTTCTAGGTTCACTCCTTTCTAGATTAGTAACATTATGATTTAAGAGATAAAGTCACCAACATTATAATTTGTGACAAGATAGGTAGAAGGCTTACAAAATATGGGATTCAATGAGATATATGAGAGAAGATAAAGGTATGTTCTACCCTTAAGGAAGCAAAGAAAATATGTGTCACCAACGAGATGGAGTATATGGTCCACTTAGGAATACAATGAGTGGAGATAAAAAAAACTATGGGGTACCCTTCAACAATGAGGAAGAGTGGAAGATATGCATCCCAATGAGATAAAAAATGGCCAAAAAATTTGACTTTACATGAAAATATGGCTCCCCCAAGAGAGGCACAAGTATGGCCACAAATTCGGACTTTGAATGAGATAAGTTTTAAGTAATATTGGATGAGATGAGTTGCATAAAGATCATGAAATATGTGCAACACCTGAGGAAGAGAGATATATGCATCTTAGGAGTTGATAAAATTGCCACAAAATTTGGATTAGGATGAATACATGGTGCCCCTAAGAGATACACAAACTTGGCCATAAAAGTGTACTTTTGATGAAACCATGGTGCCCCTAGGGGAAGCAAAGATAAGGCCACAGATGTGGACTTAGGATGAAAATATGGTGGATAAATTTGTTGACTACTAGATGAGATGGGATCAAATGGGTTGGATAATATAAGACAATATCAAGGATAAGAAGGAATTAGTCAGTATCCTCCATTTACCTACTCCTTGTAAACACCAAGCACATCGGCCAATCACCCAACATTGACTGGATGCTCACCTGAAGTGCGCGTGGGTGCCAAACCCCTCATTTATGTGAGATTTATAAGCATGCTTTTCCATTAATTGAGGAGTACATGTAGATACAAAAATATATGCATTTATTCTAATACAAAGGAAAAGAAACTAGTGTTATTCAAAATTTACCCCAGGGTGATTTCGATAACTTGCATAATTTATTTAGACTTTGATAGATAGAAATAATGAAAACAAGAAATATAGATTTTTGGGGCATGCCTTTAATTTTCTCTAACTTCCCCATATAAGGAAAATCTAAGGAGTTAGCGAAAATTTACTAAAAATTTGAAAAACCTGAAAAAGGACTTATTTTAATGCATTGCGGGTCTAGGGGTTGTAGATGGAATACCTATGAATTGAACAAGGGTTCCTCATCCTTGAATTGGGTCTAAAATGCTAAGGTAAAAATGATTTGTGGGTAAATAGGGTCTTGGCAGCCAAGGCGGTCCAAGTTCCATCGAGTTATAAGTTCCCCGAAAAGCCAATTTACCTAATTTGCAAAAGGTTTGAATTAGATTCTTTGTAATTCAAAAAAGGGGGAAGTTCACGGCCCAAGCATTCCAAGCTCCATCGAGACACGAGTTCCCCAAAAAGATAATTTGCATGATCTACAAAAAGAATCAAATGAAGCTAGTACATTGCAGTGAAGCCGAATTTGGATGGCCCAAATGTCCTGTGTGAGCTGGGACGTGAGTACCTGGGGAGGCAAAAATGGCTGCAATTTTATATGGTGTGGCGATGGCGGGGTCAACCGGTATGAGTGCGTTGCGGGCCCATAAAAGATGAAATGTCCATAGTAAGCTAGATGTGGATAAGGAAAAATTTGGCAGCCTAGGCGGCCCTTATACCCTAGTGTCACGAGTTCCCCGAAAACCTGTAATACAAAGGAAGGTGGTGTGATGTGGATTTTGAGAGCCCACATGGAACGCCCTACCCTCAAAGTTCAAATGATCATAAATTTTGATTCGGAGCTTTGATTTGGTGAAATTGGAATTTACGGAAAGCTCTCGACATCCTCTATGCAATAAAATGTGAATTTATTATTTTTAGTAAGGGTAGGTGGGTGAAAATATAAGAAACATCTCTAGAACCAATAAATTAAATGCTAGGTCTCATAAAATGCAAGAAATCCCTAGCAAACTCAAAACATATTCTCACACTTAGAAGGCCATAACTTTTACAATTCTCAATGGATTTTCACAAAAATTTTCTTGTTGGAACCATGACTCCAATAAAGATGTACAGTAATCAAGAAATTCATAAATTGATTATTTTTTTATGATGATGTTAAGGAAACCATTCCAGGTTTTGAACAGTGATTTTATTAGTGGTTGGAGAAGCATTTAATGATCATGGGTTGCCATTCCTTCTCTACTATAGGTTTTGGGACACCTTGAGATTTATTTTACAGGTCCAAAATCACCAACCACACTCATTTACTATGACTTGAAATTGGTTTAAAAGTGGATTTCTAGATTTACATCCCTTCTCTCTATCTTCCAAAACTCTATTAATTGGAATACTAGGCTCATTGTAAGGGGAGAATAGTTTGAATAGAAAAACTGTCATTTTGGTTTTGTGAAGCCAATGTGCTATAGGCCTTTGTAGTGGACTCTTTGCATGGTGATCTACACCTTTCCTTTTTAATATTTTTGACTGTGCATATTAATGAAGCAATAGATTCAAGTTTTTGGATGTATCTTCCCTTATTGAGTTTGTTGCATTCTCCTTGCCTCTCTAATGTTATTGCAAATGTTTGTGTCTACTCTATACTCTTGTAGGGACCTATTATTATTGTGTATGTATGGAAATTTGTTGTGAATTATTTTATTAGACTGTGGAGAACTGTCATCACCCTCTCTGATCTACATTTTCCTTCTATTTTCAGACATTGGAAAATTTTCTCATTCCCTTATTTTGGTACATCACCTCTATAGTGTATATTTTCCTTCATTTACATGTTATTTATCTCTCCCTGGTCCTTTGGAAATTGTAGGATAGAACTAGTTAGTAGCTTCATCTCAGTAGAGTTAGTTTGCACTAGGATCAGGAAGAAGAACCAACTTTCTCTAGAGGTCTATCTCAAGTAACAAGTCCGATGAAATGGAGATAGTAAACATGTTACCCAGTCACACTATGAGCTCAAGCACACACACTTGCGAAAATCAGAGGGTTTTGTGATTTCATGAAGAAAACTAGTTCTAAGGAAAACTGTATTGTGATATAAATGTAAAAATTATAATAACACAAGAGAATTAGATATAAACCGGTGAGCAATATGAATAATACTAGGGATTGAACCCATTAATAGAGATATAAAGAACAACCCATCATATATTGATTAACCAATGTTTACAGTAGACATATTACATCGAAGAGGGTCATATAAGACCAAGTCCATTAAGGGATGACACTCTAACCCTACAAAATGAATCTGCATAGAGAGCCCTAACTCTATTCTTTCTCCTAAATATTACTTGACTAGTCTCTTGCACCATCTCTTCTCTCTCATGCAGATTCTATCTCCCTCATTCTACATGCATCTCTCTAGACACATATCTCTATTTGCACCACACTCACACACACACACACACACACACACACACACACACACACACACACACACACACACACCACTTTTTCGATCAAAATGCATCCTTAAATAGAATCAGGATCTTTCCTTCAATTTCACTCATGAGTAGAGCCAGATGCCAGGTGGAATCATGCTCCTTTATGATCGAGTGCATATGCCAGCTCGCCAAAACCCTAATTGGCCTCCACTTACATAATGATTCCCCTCTCAAATATTCCTTTCATGTAATATTATTTATTTGAACTCTAAGACTCTAAATTGTAACCTTATCCACTTGTCACACCCTACTCATGTATTCAGGTGTTTTCCATACAGTACCATATCCAAGGATACGACTAAGTATTCAAACCCTATCCCGATTATCTTCGCCAACCTTTACATGCTCTAGTTCCAACTTAAACCCTTCATTCCAAAATAATTAAGTTCTCAAACTGTTCATGTGCGCCTTGCTACCCTGTGCGTATTTCTCTAAGCGCCTTCTTCCTATATTTCCTTTTGTGCACATTGATCCTCTACTCTGGGATTTTGAGATTTTTCTAGCCCCAAAAATTACCCCACATTAAACATGTTATTTTTCCATCAAAGATACTATAATCTTCCGCAAAGAATACAAAATGGAAGGAAACAATAACCTTTATCTGGATTACGCCAAAGAATTAAATAATTTTTTCATTGTTGAATAAGTATCGGGAATTCTTTATTCAAGGACACTTCAATCTTATTCCAAACATCTACCTCATTCTGTGTTTGTTGAAATAAATCCCCTATTAGTGTGCCTTACTTCATAAAATGATAACTCTTCATCCTTAGCCTTCATTTTATCAACAATACTTTCCATTTTCTTACTAATGTCATTCAACACATCCATCCTTCATGTAACCTAGGGATATAATTCATTAACTTTATTTCTAACCGATACCCATAAGATTTCGATTTCCTCATACTTCTTCTCCACTTTTTCTATGATATTGTCCCATTCCACCCGATTACCCTTGTTCTTTTCCATAAACTCCCTTTAGGTCCACCTCATGGGTAGCAACAAATACACTTTTCACCTTGTCCTTTTCTCCAAATTTATCATAGAAAACTTCGGCCATGTGCACTATGGTTGTTTATAGAGGCAAGGAGCTTGGAGTACTGAGTTATGGTCTCCCCCAATTTTCAACTTCTCCTATTCTATTTGTCACACCAAAACTTCCTCTGTTGACTCTAGTGTAAGTGGTTTCCTTTCCATCATGATCATGAATGTCTAGTCCTCTAGGAAGTGAAAAAATGACTCATACTTCTTCTTAGAAGGGGGCCCAAATTTGGGTGCTTTAAAATAATAGATTCATATATATTCTCCGCCTTTCTGTAGGCTTCACACAACGCTCCCCTTTTCTTCTCTCAACTTAGTCCTTAGCTGCGCAATTATAGAATCCTTCTCCATGATCTCCTTGTCTCTCTCAATTATCTCCTTACTTCTTTTCGTCTAATTCCTTCCTCCAAGGATTTGATTCTGTTATTCCTCCTGAATAACCCTACCTCTACTTCTACAGATACTTTGTTGAGCGAGTATACAATCCTGGTTAGCCGTTAGCCACTAGGCATCCATAATAAGATTCACCTCATTGGGGTTCTGCATTTCTATTAATGTATTTGCATTAACTTCTAATTTGGGATCATCAACATGGGACTTGAGGGTCCATGACAACATCTTCCTTGTGCACGGTGTATGCACCTGCCTTTATTAAATGATAACCAACAAATATAGTTGGTCTATGGGCAACGTGGCTCTAGAAACACGTGCTTAAGAAACACGTGCTTAAGACCTTGTTCGGATTACTAGCATAAGTTATTATGGGTCATTGCACCATTCTAGCTACCTTGACAAGGGTACACATTGCCTTTGGGAAGCCAACAACTAGACTCTTCTCCTTTTCTAACGGTCTCTTCCCATCCCTTTTAATACCTCTTCAGCATTGTGCTACCACCTCATGCTCTACCAAGTTTTTTATGATGTATGCCACCTCCTTTTCCATAATGTCATCCAACTGCCCTCCGTCCAAATGCGGAGGTCGTCTATGAATTCATATCCACCTCTTCACTTTCTCCCATATTATGAGCACCCTCCCTTATATTCATTTTTTTCCTAATCAAATTTTTGTATAGTGTATAGAGGTGGATTCTCACCTTCCTCGCATTGCTCATACTCCTCCTTGGACTTGTTCAACCTTCATGCTCTCTATCTCCTTAGATTTTAAACTTTGTACCATCTCTTCTTCTTCACTGGTGGACTCCTCTATCACAGGGGGACATTTCCTTCTCGGGTGAGTTCTCCTTCATGAGGGATTTATTACTTTGATTTTAAGTACTTGGGCCCATGCTTGACTCCTGTTCCCCTATGGGTCTACACTGTACGCACACTTGGTGCCTTGATTTCTCTATTTTCCTCTCTCTCTCTCTCTCTTCTCTCTCTCTCTCTCACCCATTTTTTCCTCCGACAGGGCCCTTAGGGAAGGAGACATCATCTTGAATGTATGCACCCTTTTCAAACTTGGGTCTTAGGTATATGTATACCCTTATCACCATTTTTCTTACAATGGGTAATGTTATGGGCGTTAGCATATGTATGTCGTTGAGAGACATACTTCTCCACATATGCCCACTTCTTAGGATACACCAATGATTTGTGCAGCGCACGGTGCTTTTGATCTACCTCAATTAGATCAAATCTAAGATTCTTAGCCTCCTTGAATCTATTAACCGCGCTCCTAAAAATATTATGCTGTGAAGGAAAATGGTAACTTACACCATGGGCTCTTGGTGTCATCTATCAAGGTGAATCTGTTAATGCATAACTAACTGACACACTATTATTATCCAAAATTCACCCCCTCAGGATAATTTTGATAACATGTACCAAATTCCTTTAGTCTCGAGTAAGTAGGACTGATTTAAGGAAAAGAAAATCATGTTTTGAGGTGCCTTTGGTATCTCTCTAACTTCCCCATCCAAGGAAAAAATCCAACAAGTTAGCAAAAAAAATTGAAAAAATCCAAAAACGAAGTCACATGCTTGTTTTAATGCATTACGGGTCTAGAGGTTGCGGGTCGTACCAAGGTTCAACATACCAAGTTTGGGGAACAAATGCAAAGGATTCACCTAAATTTGACATTTTTGTTTCCAGGAGGTCTATGTGATAGTTGGGACGCAGGGATGTGTAGGACGCGTAAAGCCAAACTAACCGCACACAATGAAAACCGACAAAAGAGGAAGTTTGTGTTCTGCGCGATCTGGGATAGCCGGGACAAAAGTATGTGTGAGATGTGAATCAGTCAATTTTCCAAAAGTCGGTCTATTACGGGTGGTGTGGATATTTTTGTCCAGGACGGTCGGGACATCGAGACACACGGGGCGCAGAAAGGTACAAAAGGGACCATGGGATGCGGCGAATTGCGGAAGTCAATGGCCCTCACAGCCCAGTCAATGATGGATGCGTAGGAACAAGGAAGCCCGAATCAGTCAATGTGGAAGAATGTGTCTGGGACAGCTATGACACATAGACCTGATTTTTGCTGAAATAGCCATAACAAAGAGAAAAGTACAATGTTTGACCTCCACAAACTTCAAACACCCATAACTTTTGACTCTAAGCTCTAATTGTCATAAAATTGGACTTTCCGGAATGAACACAACAACCCCTTACATCATAAAAACAAATTTAAATAAAATATATATTTAAATAAAAGAAACATATTCAGCTCTAGTCAGTTAATGCTCATTCCCATCAAATGAGAAAAAAATGCTTAGCAGACCCGAAATAGTTGTTCACACTTAGAAGGCCATAACTTTTTCATTTCTCAATAAAATCACACAAAATTGGTAGCATTGGAATTATGGCTCCAAGTCCGAAGCACAACAATCAAGAAAATTTTGATTTAATGAGAAATAGATGGGGTTTTTTTCATATAACGTGGGTCGTGGTTCATGAATGTGTTTTATTTGGTAGTTGGGAGTGCAATTAAGAGGCATGGTCATCATTACTTCTCTTCTGCAGCACCCTGCGATAGTTTGGGGAGAATTTTTTCAAGTAACATACAATCATTTCACTCCATTTAGTGCCTCTTACAAGTGGTTGAAGGACATATTTCAGGATTTCCATTTTCCCCTTCTCTCTCTTTTTTCTCATTTTCCTATAAATTGGACTATTGGGCTCATTGTAAAAGGTATTTTTAGTTGTAGAAAAGCTCTATCAAAATTGCTTTATGAAGAAAATGTGCTACAGGCCCCTGTAGTGGACTCCTTGCATGGTGACCTAAGACCTTATCTTGTAATAGAGTGAATTGTGCATATCATGAAGCAATAAAATACAAGTTTGTGGATGAATTGTCCTCCTGCTATGTTTTTTTTGCACTCTTCTTTCCCTTTCAACCTTTTATTACAAGAATATTGTGTCTATATTTATGATTTTGCAGGGATCCATTATCATTGTGTATGTTTGAGATGGTTGTTGTGAATGCATTTTGCTAGACTGTGGAGAACTGTCATCACCCCTTCTAGTGTGCACTTTGCTTCTATATCTCATGCATTGGAAGACTACTCTCACACCCTTCCTTTTCTAGTGTATCACCAATTTAGTGTAGGCTTTCATTTTCATGCATTCTCTCTCCTTAGTCCCTTGGAAAGTTAGAATAGGAAAGATAGTCTTACCTGCATTAGAGTAGATCATGGCAGGTAGTTTAGGAGTAAGAACCAGCTTTCTTTAGAGGTCTATCTCAAGTAGGGCTAGTCCCAAAACTTGGAGATAGTACCCATGTTACCCAATCACACCGTGAGCTCAAGTAATATGCACTTGTGTACACATAAGGGTGATGTGATTTGGTGATAACTACAAATTAAGCCTTATCCTTCACTAAGGACGGTAGTTGTTATGGAATTCTCCACTCTTCCCCAAATGCATCACATAGTCATTTGTAGCACTTTTCTAAGCGCACCTTATAAGCAAAAGGTCATTATATCACAAGTGTATGGTTTGAACCTCTTAACGAGAAAAGTGTCCACATCAGGGTACTCCCATATATAGCTATTAAGCCCATCAAACACTAATAATATTTTGAAATTACAATAGTAAGAAGGATGTTACCATAATTGATTTTATCCCTATCCCGTGCGGGTATCTATGATATCATCAACAATGAAGGCCAAGAGGTTATAGATCATTCCTTCTAAAATATTCTTGCAAATGTTCAACCATCTCTTGTTCACTTGTGTCCATCACTTCTTGTCCATTTAACTTGGTGAGTAGGTGTGTAGCCATCTTCATTGTTAGGTTGGTGATCTTTATGATATTAAAATAGTATGAGCACTTTTTGTATTCGTATGTCATGGTTTTTTCCTTAACAACGTCCTTGTCACTAAAATAATCCTCCGGCAATTCTCTTATACATATAAGTCTAGTGTAATTTGAGATCAATTGAGCAGTTAAGCAGATTATCCTCCCTACAAAAGTAAAAATAATATTCATGCAATGCACGACATCAGCCATTGGTATAGCCTTTCACGTTTTCTGAAATATGGAAACTCATAGATTTGAAAAATTCCAACCTTCTCCAATGTGGTCTTTCACAGAGTCATCATACACAGATTTGTCATCCTGTGTCCTTTCTCCTATAAGGAAACCTAGCTCCAATGCCATCTCTTTCTTAGCACTTCTCATCCTATGGTTATAATCACTTATATTCATATTTCCTATGTGAGACACCCAATGAATCCCAAGAGTAACGTGATCTAGGTATTACATCTCTGATTACCACTCCTAGTTAAAACTGGTTGATATAGCTTGTTTTCCCTTTCCCTTTACCTTCTTTAGTGCAGTGTTTGATCCTTTTCTCGGTGCCATTTTTCTCATCAAACACTTGTAAGATCTTCCTTGCGTCTTTCTTCAACATTTCTCAATCCCCTACGGATCCACTCCTCTTACAAAATATCATCAAAAACCGTGCCCTAGCTCTACAAAATCTAACCTTAAAGACTCTCCTTCCACAAACAGAACGTTATTACTAGTGGGAATCCACAAAAACAATCACCTTCCGTGCATGCCCGTGTACTTTGTTTCCACTCAGGTTCAAAAATCTGTCAAATTCTCTCCTTCACACATAACTCTTCACAAATTCTCTCACAAGGATTCCCTAGTTTGCAAGAGCTCTTCAAAAAACAAACACAAGGTAAAAATAATAACTTACCATGAATTTCTATTTATAGCTTTTTTTTCTCGCATTAACTCCCATGCCACCTACCACCATAAAATCGCATTAAAGTCATATTTTTTCCAATGCTATTCTCTCACTCATTTTTTCTAGTGCTTTTTCTTCATGTGCAAACTCATGCGAAAATCCCACAACCTTCCATCACGCAAAACTTGCATTAACAATAGAAACTTACCTACACTCATAGCATCGAATTCAATATTCCTCTTTGTCTCAGGCCTAGTTCTTGTCACCACCTACTTCATGTTGCTTTGCACTTCTATCACTGAACGTGGTTTTCATAAAGATTTTCACACCAATCTCCACCCATAATTACTTCTGATGCACATGATCCTATGAACCCATGTGTTTTTTAATTTTCTCATTTGGGCCTCCAATCAATATCACTCCCAACACTTGCTTCTTACCCACACTATTCACTAAAACTCTTCTTTATATTCCCCACTCCACACTAAATAGATGTGGTGGTCCTCTGCACATAAAAAACATTTAGATAGTAGCTGGCTACTAGAGTGTAAGCATGCCCATAACAAATTAAACTAAAAGACAAAGCATAGAAATGATGAAAATAAAAACATATAAAGGAAAATGCGTTTAAGGGAAAATCCTAAACTAAATGGAAATATTGCCTTATTTACAAACACATTGAAGAATTATTTATAGTAGGGATTTTAACCTAATCCCATTGAAATAACTAGGAAACATTGTTCCATCTAACGGTTTGTAACTTGCAAGTGCCTGAATCAAGTATATGCGATATAACATATAGTCCCAACTAATGTACTTTAAGTTTTCCAGGATGGCACAGAAATTTTGAATCATATAGAAGAACCATCTTCCCAACCTCAAGCTTCTTATTTTTAATATGATGATCATGCCATGCCTTTTATCGTGCTTTCTCCATCTTCTGACTCCATCTAACAATGGCTCGCCTCTCATCTAACTCCACAAGTTTATCAGTGTGCTCCTCTAATGATTTGTCATCAACCAATTCTTCTGTGTGTGCAATACATAGGGGCGGGTAACATGAATTCCATAGGTAGAACTGTCCTTGCGCCAAATACCAATTGAAAAGGAGTGGCTTTGTTTAATCTTTTATAAGTAGTGTGATATTCCGATATTACTGCAAAGACTTTATCATCCCAGCCCCTTCTTCTGAAATTGTAAATTCTTAGTCCAATATATGGCTTAAAATTTTGTTAAAGGCCTTAATAGTTCCATTAGCCTAAGGGTGATAGGACATAGTTTTTGTGGTACGCAACCATAAAACTCTGTTAATAATATTCTAATTGTCTCATTTAAAAAATGAGTACCCCTATCACTTGTTAAACTCAATGGGAATCCATATGTGCTACTTATATTCTCCCATAACAACCCAGCTATTGTAGCCACAATGTAATCATTTGTACGCACCGCTTCCACCCACTCTTGAGGATAGTTTGTACAAGTGATGATATAACATGAACCTATCCTACACGTGGCTAGGGAAATAGGTCCTACAAAGTCCATTTTCCCATTTTTCAAATGGTTTTTCACTAGCAATAGGTCTTAACAGAATCTCATCTCTTTGCCTTGGATTTCCAAGGCATTGGAAATGGTTAGATGCCTTACAACACTCTAATACAATCCTTATAAACTTCTCTCCAACCAAAGACCTACCAATAGGATCTTGCACGTTAATCACATTCGTTACATAGTGACCTCCTGCAAAGCCACCATGACCTTCCTTCATGATTGTAGTACGTTCATGTTCCAATATGCATCAGCACAAAACCTCATCCCATCCTAGTTTGTATAGGGCCTCTGCTAATCAACATATAGGGAGAAACATGTATAGCCAACTACTTTTTCTCTAAGGCCTTCATTCCTTTAGGTGTCACACCCGTTTGTAAGAAAAGAACAATATCCTTCAAATTAGAGGGCGCGTGCTGCAATCTGAACAATTGTGCATCTAGCATTGTTTCCTCAATGCTTTGCACGTCATCACCTGAATTAATTCTAGAAATATGATCAGATCCTGAATTACACTTCCCTAGTTTTACTACCACCGAAAAATCAAATTCCTGAAATAACAAGATCTACCAGCATATGCACCCTTGCAAGATAGGATTGTTCACCAATTACTTGAGTGCCATATGATCCATGGAAAAGATAAACTAAGTAGCCAATAAGTATTTCCTAAAATTTTGTAGCACATAAATCATAGATAACGCTTCGCGCTCCGTCGTCGTGTAATTATGCTCAGCAGGAGTTAATTTTCTACTTGTAAAACACAAAGGGTGATCAATAATCCCCTCTCTAGGATATGCCAACATTGCTTCTATTTCCATACGTGATGCATCCACATGCGGTTGGGGAAGATGGTTTATATTTAGATGTATTCCGAGAAGATTGGTTTATATATGGGGTGGGGAGCGGGGGGGGGGGGGGGGGGGGGGGGCGGGTCGAGAGCTAATGAACAAACCTGCAATACCATAAAAACACATTACAATTCCTTCCACATACACATGAAAGGGCTTTATCCCAAGAGGGAACGAAAAAAATGGGTTGCAGTAGTAATTTTCTCCTTCAATGTGTGAAAAGCCACTTGTTGCACCTCTGTCCAATGAAACTTGATTTTATTTTTTAACAACTCTTCTAATGGCATGGAAATCCTAGCATAGCCCTTGATGAACTTTATGTACTAACCAGTATGCCCTAAGAATCCATGCACTATGCTATAACTGGTGGGCTCCTCCAATCCCAAAATAACGACAACTTTAGGCATGGGTCTACCAATAATCCTTCCTTGCAAATATGTGACCTAGTAATGTGCCAAAAGGAATAGCAAAGACACATTTCTTAATGTTTAAAGAGATACTTAATTGCTTGTGGGTTTTACCCCATATCTAAAGAAAGAGCATGCGCTCAAATAATTAATTCAGTTCAAAAAATACACAATATAAGCATTATAAATATATAAGGAATGGATCTCCTAAAAATAAGGGAGTCATAATCAAACTCCTATAACCACTCCTCTAAATGGGAGAGTTCCTATATTCGTACAGGAGAAAAAACTATTCTCCTAATTATGTAAGTTATTTTAAACAACTTACATAATAGATATTGTAACAAATATAACTAACCCAATGTTATTATTACATTACGTAACAATAACTTACATATAACTCTATGTAATATTATCTATCCTACAAAAAAACACCCACATTGTTAGGACTATTCCTAAAATTCCCCCCCCTAGTTCTAACATGGGGAGAAAACACGCTTGGAGATGCAATCCTGGTTGGCCTTGTTTCCTGGATTGTTGTTGATGTTTAAGATCCACCTTGATTTGCATTTACCCTGCCCTTAATAAAAACTCCCTGGATATCAGTTTCTAACTGAGAATGCATCTAATTACAAATAATAGGGGCTCACTACAAAAAATAATCCTCACTTTTTTCCAAAATATATCATCCCTTTTCCCCCCTTTTCGGAAACTATGTCTCTTTTAATAAAATTATATCCTATATTTCCATAATAGGAGAATATACTTTATAATCCTCCCCATCAAAAAAATAATCCGCTTTAACATATTTTAAGAGGAGACGTAGCAAAAAATACGGTGGCAATTCCTTTATCCTTTGGAAGGCATGGATTTTTGAATTAAAAAATAATAAGACCTTTTACCCGAATAAGAATGGAAAGTTTAGGTTGTTACATGGAATTGCCACCACTCTGTGAGGAATCATTGAATGAAACATGGAGGCCGAATTGGAGAGTTTGTTGCACATGGTTTTTTCAAAAAAGGTGGAGATGGATCTTGAAAAGGATTCTAGATACTTCATCTGCAACTTCCCTTCTTATTTCTTGTGCAATAGCTTTTCCATTAATCACTGTGGCTATTGGCTCCGCAACTAATTTTTCATTTGAGAGGGTAGGAAGAGGGTGAAAATTTAGTAGCAGAAACCACTTATCCGACATCTTAAAATCCAAGAAGGTGTACACTGCCAACATTCTCAGAAGTAATAGCCACTACTCCTTGCCTCCCCGTGTGACTATGTTGCTATGATACTGCAAAAAAAGGATTATACATCTTTCCATGGCACCAGGGATGAGATTTCACCTTTTCCCAAACCATATCTCTTTCTTGAAACTTTGAGACCCTTCCCAAATAACAACACATATCCTTCTTCTCGACCTTCACGTCCTTACATATGTCAGGAAAATCATCTTTTAACAGGTGGACTATTTTCAGTAGCAAAATCACCATCATCATTATCATTCTCAAGATTCATATCAGGATCTTGTGAGCCCATATGTTGCAAACCGACGTGATTAAGTTATATCGATCACTTCACCAAGGTTACATCTAGAGGACTGACATGATAGAAGCGTGGGTGATTGAAATCTTGAGTGTTAGAATACGGAGGTCACGGTTCATGGGTAATTTCCCAACTCCTTAATGTTATAATAGTTGATCAAATAGAAAATATATTCCCAAAATATCTTAGTAGATCTTCCGATGCCTACGCTAAATGTTGAGTGGATATAACTAGCTGTACATAGATCTTGATGTGGGAAACATCATGCAGTGGCAGATTGATATCAATCCACAGACCTGTACCTGAAATACCTCCCAATACGATACAACTATCAAGCATTTTGTACACGGGTGAGTCTAACGCATGGATAAGCAGAATGACGCTTCCAATGAACTTCCAAATACAGATAACATACTCAATATTTTAACCACAGACGTAAAGAGCTGTCTATAATATATATATATATATATATATATATATATATATATATATATATATATGTGATTTTGAATATGAAAATAACCTAAAGAGCTGTCTAATATATGTATGTATGTATGTATGTATGTGTGTGTGTGTGTGTGTGTGTGTATCTGATTTTGAATATGAAAACAATGGACAAAGTGGAAGAAAATTGCGAATAGAGTGTACAAAATGGAGGGAGAAAGAAGATGAACGTGAATGATGGATTCCACTCGGTTCGTTGTGAGGTCTGTGGTATCCACTAGTAATAATGACAAGTATGCAAGAAGGGTTTATGATCTAAACTCCATATTTCACGCGAGGTCCATGGTAGCTGCTAGTCCTTTGTTTGCAATGCTTGAATTTACAACAAATGGATGAAACATATACAATGGAAAACAAGTTTTCCTGAGGTCCGCTCTGCTCGCCCAATTCCATTACCGAACTTGACAAATGAACCATGAGTGGAGTGAAAGAACCAGAGAGGACCCTTTCAAAACGAGCTCTGATATCAGACGTCGATTTTATCCCATATCTGAAGAAAGAGCATACGCTCAATAAAAATTTAATTCAACATATACAAAATATAAGCATTACAATATATAGGAATGGATCTCCTAAAAATAAGGAGTCCAATTCAAACTCCTATAACCACTCCTCTAAATGGGAGTTCTTATATTCTATGGGAGAACAAAATATTCTCCTAATTATGTAAGTTGTCTAAACAACTTACATAATAGATATTCTAACAAATATAACTAACCCAATGTTATTGTTACATACGCAACAATAACTTCCATATAACTCTATGAAACATTATCTATCCTACAAACAAACACCCACATGTTAGGACTATTCCTAACATTGCTTGCACCTCTCAAACATCAATCTCAAATTGTCACAGTGATCCCTTACTAATCCATACACCTTCCAATCATCTAGGTAAACTTGCAGAAATCTGTGGATAAAATATTGAAAGGCCTCCACCATGATGCACAAAAATACAACAGGCACGTTCTTAAGCCCAAAGGGCATAACCCTATAATAAAACCTTCCCCATTCAGTGGTGAACGTAGTCACATGCTGGTCTTCCTTCGTAATCCTTACCTAGTGATAACCTGAGAATCCATTTGTAAAAGAATATATTTCTCACTGTGTGACACCTTCCAAAATCTCCTCAGTAAATGGGATTGTGAAAGGATCTATGACACATCTAGAATTCAAATCTCCATAGTCTACATAGATCCTTATCCTCTCATCCTTCTTGATACTAATCACTATTGGGCTCGCCCATTCAAATTCCTCAATTGCCTCAATGATTCAAGATTCTATCATCTTATCGATTTCCTCCTTAGCCTATACACACAAATTTGGATTCATCCTATAAGGTCTCTTTCTGAAGGGACGCGCTCCTTATTTTAACTCAATCCACATTTCACCTAATGAGTGATGAACTCCCTTCAATTCATGGTACTCGTGCAGGAATAAGTCTTTGAATTCGTGCAACAACTCCTTTATTTTTAAAACCTTCTGGTCTACCCATTAATCTCCAATGATAGCATCTTTTAGCTCTACTTCTGCACCAATGTTATCTTTATTTGTTTTCAAGGGCTCATGGTAGACAAGCGCTTTCTCATCTTCTTTATCCAATACTTTGCACATACCTTCTATGTGATCAATATCCAAATTTTCCACTTCCTCGTCATCTATTAGGTACACCAACTTACCATTTTATTTTTCCAGGAAGGAATGCTAAAGTTTTACTTCTTCTTCCTCTTCTTACACAAAGCACACCCCCAACTTAGGTACCCCTAACGAATCCAGGATTCAGTCCTTAGCCATGGCACTATCTTCCAAGGTAAGGCGTTTGACTACATGCAACGCTTCGTTCAATGATGGCTTAGGACTTAGATACTTAAAACTTTGAATAATATCCACTTTCAACTCTTGCCAATTTCCCATCTGACGACATAGCTCCAAATGGATATACCATGCACATGCACAACCCTGCAAGATGGAATAGAACTTATGCACCTATAGTGAAGGAGGAGGCTTCCGGACCTACCATCCATGTTCTCTCACACTCTTGGATGTGGAATAAGGTGGACTCCTTCCCATGATAGTCACATATTTTAGATGGTACATTGCTATGGAGAAACCTAACAGAGAGCATGATTATCACTTCATGCCACTCTAGAATGTTGTCTTGATGGGTCACCCACCAACACGTTGTTGTCATGCACAAGGTATAAGCAAGCATATTTATCCTTTCTACCTAACATGTCCATTGGATTTGCATCGTGTGTAGAAAAAAATCATGGTTTCCTTCCCCAATGTAACTTGGTAACTGCCTTCCTCCCAGGCATCTAAATGAACGTTCTCTAACCACTCTAGTCTCAGTATCCTTCACTTGTCTTCCAACCAACTCATAAGTCCCATACGCATAAATATCACATGTAATGCTAGTCATATCACTCATGAATTGAGCATCTTCCCACTAAACTACTCCCTCTCTTGATGGATGAATAACTTTGGGGTCCCTGATGGTGCACACATATATTATGTCTAGATCCTCCTCTCGTAAGGGTTCCACATAAGGCGCAGACCTCCCATATGTTAGTGGAATAATGATGCCCTCCTTCTTGTTCTCAAAGCTAATGTACCCCTTGTTGAAGCGTAAATCAGCATTATTAGTGTAACACTAGGTGGCACCCAAGTAATCTTAGCAAATTTTCTACCTCAGCAAGTTCTAGAACCTCAAAATCCCCAGTAAAATTTTCCCCTTGAATGGTTATGGATGCATCCTTCAAAACCCCAATGGGCATAACCTTTATCCTATTTTTCATGTACAACACATTTCAAGATGGCTGCAATGGAGGCCTCCTTATCTGATTCCATGCATCTAAGGTAAGGACATTTACCTCTGCACCCATGTCAATCAGTATGTTGTTTAATATCCATCCATCAACCATTGTGTTCAATGTTATTTTTTTGGGCATTGAAATATTAGCTAAGTGCCAAAGGGCACGTGACTATGTGGGACCAATAGGATGAAGGGCATATAGGGAGAACACACATGACAAGGGTTTAAGAAGTTTTTAGAAGAAACTAGGGCACGAGCAAAAGGCATTACATGGTCTAAGGAATTAGCCATATTCATCGTTCTTGAGGCACTTGACGAAAAATGTGACCCGACTAGGCATGCCGAGTGGATAAGGTGCTGGCCTAGAAGACTTGGAGTTCAAGGAAATAATATTCCATGCATGGAATATTCTTATAAAATATCATTACAAAAAGTGGAGAGCTCAGAACAAAATAAGCATGCACCATTAAAGGACCACATGGACACTTGGCATCCAATCTACCCCTGAGAAAAGGTGTAGTGCTAGGTGTTGGTATTATAAAGAGAGATGCTTAGAAGCAAAGAAGACACACCAAGGAATACATAGATGGAAGACATATAGTATTAGGAAAATGAAGCTCTGTAGAAAATATTAGACCCTTGGAGTTGGGGTTCTCATTAGAGGACTTCAGGAATGTTATCATGTCTAAGGGATGGGTATGTGAAATTTTTATAATAAAGAAATCATAACTAGGACCTATGATATATGGGTTAGATCCTTGTCTTGATACATTTGGTCACATATGACCTTTTTGAATGTAATGCATGGTTGCTGAGACTATGATCAATATAAATATATGGTTTTGTTATGAATATCTTGTTTAGGGGTGTAAACCCTAGTATTATTTCCTTATATCTTATGGAAGATCTGTTCTTTGTATTTCATGTCATGATATTTCTCTTGTTATTAAATGCTTAGGTATAAGGATATGATAGCTCATGTTGTGCTTTTACATGAATATTCAATTCTCTGTGACTAATCATCTAATAATGGCAAGATCTTCTCACAATGCTCACATAAAGGAGGGGATCGGTGTCCGCATGTACTTTGGGTGAGCACCCAATGCCTGCTGAGTGATAGGACAACGCACATGGGGTTAGAAGTTAGTAGATGGGTGAAAATGACTACATCTTGGTTCTGTTTCCGGGACCTCTTTTCAATTTTTTTGTGAGAATGATGCGTGATGACAGAGCACTTGACCTTGGATAGTGTCGAAGCATGGTTTAAGAGCACATAGGATGAGTTTTCTCATAGATTTAGTATAGGACCTAAGTTTGATACATGTAAATGGGTAAAAGAACACCTGTATCATGATTTGTATGAGACCTTATTTTGTTCCTTACTTGTAGAGTTGTATGAATGGATTTCAGTGTACATATCTAGATCAAGTTGGTAATATAGATCTTGTATTTAGACCTAAGAGGAATATAAGAGGATACAAGATGTTGATCTAACGTGGACACGTATTGTTGATCATTGGAGGAAGAGATTGCTGAGATAACTAGTTATACCCTGCAATACACTATTTCTATGTATTTTTGTCCTAAGGTTGCTAAGTTTGAATTCTTAAAGGAACCTAGAGGATCATTTTTGTATGCTATCCCTTTAGCCATAAAGATCCTTCTTGTTACACTAAGTTTGGAAGCATTCCCTATGGTTGGATAAGCTTCTCTGAGAGCTAGGAAAGGAAGCTAGGGTGGAGGAAAATGGAAGACCTTGTGGTTGAAAAAGAGAGAGAGGAGAGCTGACTTAAGTATAGTGCAGATCGTGAACGAGAGTTGGCTAGACAACACGAGGTTGTAAGAGTCATGAATCTATGGAGGAAAACATTGCAGGAAGTAATTAAGGTTCATGCAAAGCACGTGGAGCATGAGTAGTCTATGCTAGCCCATCTTGGCAAGTGTGGGAGAGAGACCCCTTCAGCTTCTAAAGAGAGTTAATCACTTGGAGAAAGGTGATTTGTCAACACACATCTAAATCCACTAGGTGACCAACCCTTATCGCTTAGTGTTTTGAATCAAGAGATAAGTATTGTTACCAAGTTGGTATTGGTAGGAGTGACCGATCTGCACCTAGGAGATATAATTTCTCATTTGGGACATCTATGATTGCATAATCATTTCCTTTATTTAGAGGAATATTTTCTAGAACAACATTTGGGAAAAGTGTGAGAACATAAAGTTTGGCTATTGCATCTTGAAGTGGCATGAGACACACATCTGGCTACGGTGTAATATCATAAACTATTGGAGTGCAGTTCAATGGGACATTGGGGACACTAAGCACGACCACTTCACACCCATTATCAGCTACAAGAGGTGGATCTGGAGGATCTGGTGGGTTAGGAGGGACATGACCTATTTGATCTAGTGGATCTAGTGGTGGAGGTAACACCAGTGGAAATGAAGGTTCTGGATCAGGTAGACAAGGACCTCAACCGCCTCATCAAGTATTTTTCAAGATGTCTTTGCACCTACCAGACTACAAAGCTGTTGAGGATGCTGCAGAGCATGTACATAAGTGTGAACTGCTATGGTGGGAAAAGGAGATCACTACCCTAGAGCGGAAGGAAAGTTAGTTTGCAACAATGTTGTAAGGACATGCACATAGTTGGTACCATAAGCATGACCCCCATTAGATAGTGGTAGATTACACTGCATTGTAGAATTATTTCTTGGCTAAATTTCATATCCCTAAGTTTGAATAGAAGAGCATCAACGCGCTGAAGGAGATCCAGTAAGGAATGGAAGAGAGTGTGTAGGAATATGATGCATGTTTTAAAAATCTCTTATCAAATCTATCCTCCTATATTCACCCCTCTCAGCATGATCAGTGGTTTTTTTGAGGATTGATAAAACCGTTTGGGAGAGCACTTTCACACAAGAATTTCACATATCTACATGAGGCCTTGGAGGCTACCCTACACGTTGACGATGTTGGAAGTGTGGATACCGGTGTTATGCATTTTCATGAGGCTCAAATTGTTGTAATGATGAAGCAGCTAGAAAAGCTATCTGTGAACTCGGCGCATGAGACTCGCAATGGTCTACGGTGCACGGATTATCCCCAGAGATCGGTACATGCCATGACGGTGGACTATGAAATTTTCCATGGGGATCATGATCTAAGTAGGTTTCCACGACTACATCACACGATCAGTAAAAAATGTGTCTTTTTATTGCAAAATTTACACCTCAATATTCATGACACCAAGGATTGTAGGCTGATTGACTAGATACATGATGCCATTGATATTTGTGTGCATCAAACCAGCCTCAAAGATAGTTCCAAGTATGATGGTCGTCAATATGAAGGGTGTGCAGATGGAGGGGCGTGTAGAATAAGTTTCCAAGGAGGATTTCGTGGTCATGGTAACCATAGAGGGAGAAGTGATTACCTATGTGGGACTTGTTACAATTGAGCATCTAAGGAGCACTATAAGCACAAATGCCTTGATCTATTGTAATGCTATTGGTGTGAAAAAAATATAAGTATGAGGATTTTCCAGAGCTATTTGAAGATATGATCAAGTAGCACCAGAAATACAAAGTCTTCGGGATGGTAAGTGTGAGGAAGGCCTATTCAAAATGATGTCATGGGTGGCGTGAGTTGGAACCATACCATGTATTAGTTACGATGCGAGATGAGGATATGCGTGTCAGAGAAGTACCAAGGAAAAGACCACTAGGTATTAGAGAAGAGGTGGTGTATGGAAATTATGCAGACCCTACTCATCAGAATGAAGTGCATCAATAAACCATGGATGTGATTTGAAGCCTTCAAGGAGAGATCCAGTGCCTGCATAGAATAATGTTGAGGCTCCATAGAAGAATCTAGATGATATTAGATAAGTATGCAAGATGTTGAGGAAAGAAAATATCATCCCCTTGTTAGGAGACTGGTTATGGGAGAAGTTATCTCTCACTAGAGGAGGGCGTGAGAGGAAGGTTTTGGATGTCAACCTTCCTCCCCACATCCTTGGTTATGACAAATAAATTACCTTGAATGTTGTTGTAGATGGGTGGATTCTGAGAAGTATTCTGATTGACAGGGGAGTAAAATTCAATATTCTCACTTTAGATGCATGGCATCAAATGGGAAGGCCCCCATTATAGCCATATTCAAATGTGATGTATATGGATAACAAGACAAAGGTAATTCCCATTTGTGTCTTGAAGGATGATGTTATCACTATCCAAGGGGAAAAGTTCACTAGAGACTTTGAGTTCTTGGCGTTAGCCGATATAGAAAAATTTCCAGCATTACTTAGGCACCTGTGGTGTTATAAGAGCAATGTTGACCTAAGGTTCAATAAGGGATACATAAGTTTTGAAATCAAGGAAGAGCGGGTCATCATCCCCTTAACTAATGGAAAATCAGCACCCTATATTGAGCCCTTGGGAGAATAATTTCTTGAGAGGATCTATGTGCACTCTATCAAGGACCCTGAGGTGATTCACCCTACAAAGGGAGTTATTCAATTTGTAGATGCTTATTCCATGAGTGATACAACTAGGGTGGTATGTGATAATTGGGTGCACAATACTTATCAGTTAATTGGGCAATAACTAAGAGGCTCTGTGATAAGGGTAACAAAGGTGCACTTAGTCAAGCACATGGGAGGGAAAAAGTTACCAAGTTATTCTGGAAGATCCAACCCTAAGGATTTCTTACAAGAAATGGAGGCTTAGTGGCGCAAGGTAAGAATCGCTTTGTTTATTAGGTTATCTGGAAGCAATGCACCCACTACAATACAAGACTAAATTAGGAAGGAACCCACCTTGTCTCACATCCAAGCATGTGAAAAAGCATGGATGGAAGGCGAGGAGACCTTACCAGCTTCTTTATGGGTGTATAAGTTGTATTACACCTTACAAGGTTGTGCACGTGTATGGTATAATCAATTAGAGATGCACCATCAGACAAGAAATTGGTAGGAGTTGACAGCTAACCTCCTTCAAGATTTCAAGTATCAGAGTACTAAACCATCAGTGGATAGGGCATTGCAGGTTGTTAAGCACCTAATGATGGGAGATAGTGCCATAGCAAAAACTAGAATATTGGATTTATTGGGTGAACCTGGCTTAGAACCGTGCCTTGATGAAGAAGAGTTAGAAGAGGTGTATCTTGACAGTGCATGCATGGAGAATGGAAAGGGAAAGATGGTATATGTGATAGATGGTGAAGAGATGGAGAGTTTGGATGTTAATCATACTGAAGGTATGCGCAAAGTTATTGATAGTGCTGATGAGAAAGCACACTATTACTATGATCACCTCAACACAAAGAAGGTTAACATTGGTTCAGAAATGGAACCTAAGGAGGCCACTATTGTAGATTATTAGTCAGAGAAGGAGGTTTTGAAGATCATTGATCTGTTGCATGAGTTTCATGACCTATTTCCATGTGGATACCATGAAATTCAAGGCATTTACCACTCCTTGAGAGAAATGAAAATTAAGTTAAAGGAGAGTGCACACTCAATTCATAAGAGGCTTTATCGATTAATCTGAATCTTCATGTCAAGGTTAAGGAGGATATAGAAAAGATGATCTCTTCGGGAATAATTGAAGTTGTGGAGGAATCATAATGGATAATCCCCATGGTCGTCAACATTAAAAAGGACAAAAGGATAAGGATCTATGTTGACTACAGGGACTTAAATGCGGTAAGTGTAATTGATCCTTTTCTAACCCCTTTTTACCAAAGATATTCTAGGAGTGGTGGGGTGTAAAATATTTTCCTTCACAGATGGATTCTGAAGATACCATCAAGTTATAATTACTAAGGAAGACCAAGAAAAGAGAACTTTCTCCATTGAATAGGGAATTTTTTCCTATATGGTCATGCCTTTTGGAATAAAGAATGTGCCTATTGTGTTTTTCGCGGATAGTGGTCTAGGCATTTCAGGATTTTATCAATAAGTTTGTACAAGTCTACCTTGATAAATGGATAAAATATGGACTAGTGAAAAACTATTGTGATAATTTGAGACTAATGTTTAAGAGATTTTGATAGTTGAGGATATCCCTTAACATTAACAAATGTGTTTTTTCTACTCCATTTGGGACCCTGTTGGGGCATATTATATGTAAGGAAGGCTTGTTTGTGGATCCCACCAAAGTTTTTGTTATTGTGGGATTGGGGGAGCCTACCAACCAGAGCACAATTTGTGGACTCCTTTGGCATATGGGATACTATCGGAGGTTTATCAAGGGTTATGCTAAATTCACGACGCCATTGGAGAAGTTACTAAAACACAAGAGTGCCTTTCACTGGGGAGAGGTGTAGTAGATGCCGTTTGACACTTTGAAGGATAGACTTGTCACTGCACCCATACTACAATTTCATTCCTAGGATAAACCTTTCCATGTACATGTTGATGCTTCAGGGATGTAAATTGGAGAAATCTTAGCATAGCCTGGAGAAAGGATTTTTGACCACCCCTTGTGTTTTTCTCATAGGAAGTTAACACCAATAATGTAAAACTACACCTCTACTGAGTGTAAAGCACTTTCGATGATCTAAACATTGCATAAGTTTAGGTAGTATCTGTTGGAAGCACCCTTCATATTTTACATGGATACATGACATTAACAAGCCCTTTTTGTAAGGGTGCATATGTCGGTGGGTCTTGTTGTTTCAGGAGTTTTATTTTATAGTTGTTGTGAAACCAGGAAAGAGTAACTTAGTGCCTGACCATTTGTTAAGAATTGACTCAGGGGAGGACACACAAAGCATTGAGGATGTTATGTCAAACGTGAATTTGTTTAGGTTGTGGTGCGTGCCCTGTAACTTAGAAGATATTGTTGTGTTTCTCAAAATGGGTGTGGCACTGGAAGGAATGAAGACTTTGGAAAGAAATTAGTTAGCCATATGTGTCACACCCTACATGATAATTAGTTGCAACTTATACAAACTAGGTCACGAGTAGGTTTTGCACCGGTGTGTGTTATAACATGAACGTGTTGTAATTATGGAAGAAGCGCACGGTGGGATTGCAGGAGGGCACTATCTAGGGATTGTTACAGTGTGGAAGATTCTACTTGTAGGGATTTGGTGGGAAATCATCTACCAGGATTACATTGAGTTTTGTAAGGCCTGTGACCATTTATAGTGTCATGGCTAGCCAAGAAAAAGAGATTAAATTCCCTTGATACCTATAGCTAGCGCAAAATCATTTAAGATATGGGAAATTGATTTTTTAGGACCAATTTCATCCCCGCGCAAAGGAATCATTCACGTTATATCATTACTTGCACTAATTACTTAACAACATGGGCGGAGGTAGCGCCTACAAGGGATTACAAAATAGCAACAATTGTTAGATTATTATGGGAGAACATAATTAGAAGGTATGGATGTCCTTTAAGCTTGACTAGTGACAAGGGTACACACTTTTTGAATTAAACAGTCAAGATTTTGTTGCTATATTTCATGTTGGCCCGTCATAATACCACCCCCTATCACCCACAAGTAAATGTAACCATTGAGGTGTTTAACAAAATTCTTAGTCACATGTTAACTAAAATTTTCGATGTGGGAAGAGAAGATCAGGATGATAAGGTATCAGTTGTTCTATGACCATATAGGATAACGTACAAGAGATTGAAATATGTTGTTGATTTTTGGAGCTCAATTACTTCAGTTTAGCATGTAATGGAAACTTGGTAGAAAATATAGTAACCATCATCAGTCAAGGGGGAATCGACATTGATCACCCAAGACCAGCATTGGTCAGGAAGGACCAGCATCAGTCAGGCAAAGAAGGAACTGGCATTGGTTAGGGATAACCGACATCGGTTACCTATGTGAGGATGTTTTAATTAACTCTCGGGAATTAGATCTATTTTTAGCATTAAAGTATTTCTATTGATTGTAATTGCATGGATAAATGCCCTAAGTCTATAATCGACTATATAAGCATAAAAAATAGGGTTTAGAAGTGAGAAGTAAGAGATTAACAAGAATTAGAAAGAACTTGCATCAAATTTAGTGAGAGAGAGAATATTTGGTAATGAAGAAAAAGCTTGAATAAAGAAAGTACTGTAGATCTGAGAGGTGTGGAAGATTGTAAATCTTCGTTGTATATCTTGTCAAATCTTTGGATAATAGATTGTCTTATTTCTTGGTGGACGTAGCCCAAACTAGGTGAACCAAATTAAATATTGTGTTTATTTATGTCTCTTGGTTTGTATATTTCTTCTTGTATAATATCTACTTTTATTTGCATGTATGCTTAGATCTGATATATTGTCTGTACAATCGGTGTGCTAACCCTAACAACTGGTATCAGAGCTTTATTTGAGGGTTTTGTGTGTTGACAGATTTACTCACAGAGGGTTTTCTGATTGAGTGGGAGCTACAACAATGGCAGAAGGAAACAAATACAAGGTAGAGAAATTTGATGGCCAAAATTATCAATTATCGTAGATGCAGATTGAGGATTATCTGTATCAAAGAGATTTGTATTTATCATTGGATGAGAAGTATAGACCTACAAAGATGACTAATGAAGAATGGAATGTTCTTGAAAGAAAGGCTTTGGGATCTATAAGACTAAGCCTGGCATCATCTGTGGCTTCGAATATTACAGAAGTGGCTTCTACGGTAGAGTTAATGAAATTTGTTGCTAATTTATATTGAAAACCTAGTGCTTCAAATATAGTTTATTTAATGAAGAAACTATTTAGTTCTAATATGCATGAAGGTGGATCTGCATCTAGTCATTTGAATGATTTCCAATCTATATTAAATTAGTTAAAATTGGTTGCAATACCATTTGATGATGAGGTACAAGAACTTTTACTCTTATTTTCTTTTCCTGATAGTTGGGATAACTTGGTAATGGTTGTTAGTAATACAACATCTACTAATAATGTTTTGAAGTTTGACGATGTGGTTAGTATAATCTTGAATGAAGAAATTCGCAGGAAGAGTATAGAGGAATCATCATCTGGAAATGCTTTGAATGTAGAAAGTAGGGACATAAAGAAGGAGAAATCCAAGAGTAAAAGTAATGGGAAATCAAAGTCAAGGGATAGCATATCTAAATCCAAAAGTAAGGGAATTACTTGTTGGAATTGTGGAAAGACAAGACATGTAAAGAAAGATTGTTGGTCAAAGGATAAAGAGAACCAACAACCAAAAAAAGGTAAAGAATAAAATCTTGCTACAGCAGAGGTAATGCAAAATGCTCTTATTCTTTCTTTAGATAATAGAATTAAATCATGGGTTTTAGATTCAAGATCTTCTTTCCATGCAACCCCTAATAAGGGTTATTTCAAAAATTATGTTTAGTGTAATTTGGAGCATGTTTATTTGTGTGATGATGAACCTTATAGTATTATTGGTGAAGAGGAATTTCATCTTAAATTGTAGAATGGAAATACATGGGTATTTGTTATCTCGTTTTAGTGATTTCAGCTAAAATTGAGATAACCATAGGAAAATTTTGGAAAAATCTCTTTAAAATATCTATGAAAGAGATTTTTAGGGTTTTTCGGTTTTCATTGCATGAAAACATTTTCCTTACATGCAACATGTCTCATTTTCCCTGAAACCTGAAACCCAATTGCCTAAGTCCATTGTGTTAGGTTTTCGGAACTTCCGAGCATTGAAACATGCATTTCCAAATGCATGTTTTGATGTCGTTTGTTTCCCAAAACCTTACACTTGAATTGAATAAAATCCTTTGTATCAGGTCTTCAGATGCTCCAAGCATGATGACATGTCATTACTGTCCAGTTTTCTGGAAGTTGGCACACATGTCAAGTGAGGTGTAATTAATGTTAGGCTGTTATAAATAGTTAGTTTTCCATGTCATTTGTTACCTTGTACGTTTTTGTTACATTGGATTTCCATTTATGCTTCTTCCACCTCCAAACCCAATCGAGCTTCCTGATCAATTTTTTCATCCGTCTTTGATCATTTTTCAATCTTGTTGAAGGTACTCTTCTCTTCTTTCTATTTTGAAGCTTTTTGGGTTATTTATGAGGTGTTTGTTTGGGGTTTCCATTTCATTTCCTCCTACATTAGTAGTTTAGGGTTTTGGGTCATTTTCCTTGATTCTTGTCTTCTTCCCATATGGGTTCTTGTTTGAAATTCACTCCTATTTTATTTACTTATTTTTCATAGGTTGTAGCTTGAAGATTTCAAAAGATCCTAAAATTCCTAAGTGATCACGAGGCAGGAATTTCTCATATCCTGACATATCAAAAACCCGATATACTTGTTTCAAGTTTTGCAGGGTGTTTAACATCTCACTTTTTCTACCTTGTATTGGTTTTTTCCAGGTGCTCGACATCCATAAATATCCATAGTGTGTTGGGATTTTCTACCTACTCGATATCCTCCAGGTTCCGCAGTGTGTGTCAGGTTTTCCCACTTGTCCAACACTTCCTCACTTTTGTAGTGTGTCGGGTTTTCATCGATGCTTAACATGTCCTAACTTTTGACATACACTCCATTGTGTCAAGTTTCATAAGGTGTTTTGAAATTCTCAAAATCTGAATAGTGTGGTAGGTCTGTACAATTGTCCAACAAAATTTCAAGCCTGATTTCTCTTCCAGAAATCATTAAGGCATTTCTTCTTCAAGACTACTCATGTTGGACCCAAACCAATCTAAGGATAAGTTAGATAGGATAGGAAATATGAAGTACAAGTATTGGAAGATGGATTATCCTTCTTACATAAGATGAAATTATGACATTCGGGACACAAAGATCGGAAATATAGATATCGAGGACTTCTAGAACATAATTAAGGATTCTTCTCAGAATTCCTGGATGAATTCGATAGCTGGCATCGGTCTCCCTCTTGCAGTAGCATTTCTAATATCATCTCAATGCCCTAAATTCATCCTAGCTTAGGCTTCCATCTATGACTCAACCTCCCACTCACTAAGAAATCAAGCAAGAGAGTCTATACTGAAATTGGATAGAGGTTACTTTGATCAACTCCTAAGGTTTCCCGACCTTAAAGAATATGTTGATTTAAACCTTCAATAAGCATAAAATTCCTGGGATAGAGATCAGGAAGACTGCATCAAGCATGTAAACAAGAATTTCTCGATCAAGGTTAAGCCAATCATTTCTAGGTTTCCCATGTTGGTCCCTAGAAGTGATTTCATTCTCAAAATTAGTGATATCATCACCCTGCCAAGACGATTATTTGGACTCCAAGAGTTAAGAGATTTCCAAGGGTGGATGTACCAGTTCATGGATGTTATAAATAAGAATGACCAAGGGATTGATTGGGGAAGCCTAATACGTGACAAGATAGACTCCCAAATGAAAATGGTCTTGTCTACTAGCAAGTTCTATATGATGTCATACGTCACCTATGCAGCAACAGGCATGAGAAATTACCTAGGGCTAGATCCAAAGGGAAACTAGGCAATGGAACACATATATCAGTACTTCCCTCATCTGATAATAAATAGGTCTGAAGATCAATATAGAATATTGAATGATGCATTCTTCTATGAAAACATTTGTAGGTTGAATCCTGATTTGAGGAAAAGAAGGGTTTCTGATGAATCATGGGACGAAGTGTCAAAATGGGGTTGCATCTTCTTGAAATTCAAGAAGTTCACCTATATTTAGGTGGAAAGGTTCCATGTTAACCCTTTCCATTTTTCCAAGTTCCTAGGTGACAAACTAATCCTTATGGAGTTAGTCAAATAATTGTTGGATTTTCACAAATTCCAACAAAGAAAACACAAAGCCATCGTCTCCTTCCGTATTTCCATTAGAAGGTATACATTCTCTACAGTGGTTAAGGCCAAGAATGTGGTGCATGAGCTTTAGGAAAAATTGAAGAAACATATGAAGCTTAGGGAGGGATTTGAATTCTGAGGAGTCCTTAACACATATGGAAGCCTTATATCTACATGTGCCCAATGTGGAAGACATTTGGGTTGATGTTCAGGATGAAGTTTCCATCCGAAGAAACGAAAAAAGTATATTGAAACTTAAATAAATTCATATGTTAGATCTAGCTGATATCCCCGAAGGACCTGTGGATAATGAAAGTGTCCTGGACAAAATTTATGAATAGTCAAATGGAGACCAACACGGATTCAAAGTTGTTGATTGGTCTATTGCTGAAAAAGCTTCTATCGTTGAAAGAGTTGCTCAGAATCTTGTCCATACCAAGGAATGGCTCATTTCTTGGGGAATGAGTTATAAGGAAAATATATTTGTGAAGTTATCAAATTTAGAGGCGTGATGCTCCAAGGGAGAGAGGGAAAAGGATAAAATCCCTACCAAGAGGCAGATAAAATTTAAGTTTTTCAAAAAAGAAGAAAAGCAACGAGCCACATCATCTGCCACTCCTTCACAAATAGTTGAGATACTGGACTCACATCCTCCACCAGAACAAGGAAAACTTCCTTCAGAAGACGAGATCAGTCAACCTCTCATTTCTCTCATCAGAATTAAGTCTCTCTCTTGCTTCTCAAACTTTGAATTCAGAATCCTTACCTCCTCCCTTCCAATCTTCTTCACCTCATTTTTTTTGCCACTATCATCAGCCATGGTGAGCATCCTCTCCAACCTCTCACCTCTCTCTTCTGTACTTAATATGGCCATAGATATGCCTCCTCCTTCTATACATTCATTCACTAAGTCTATCCCCACATACACCACACTTGTAGTCATCGCTACTCCGTAAGTAAACCTTCCTCCACCTACAAATGCAACCATAACACCTTCGATAGGGGAAACTTCTTGCACTGTACCTCAATGGATAGTTGATCAGACCCCAAGGAAGAGGAAGGTGGTAGTTCCTCTACTAGCCTTCGACTTCAGTTCCCTCAAGGTCTCTCCTTCCAAATCTGCCAAGAAACCCAAAATGGTTTCAAGGGTTTCAGTGGATGCCTCAGTGCATAAGTTTTCAGATCTTGCCACTCCCATGACCAACAAAAAAAGGGAGGATATAATGGTCACTGATTATAAGATCACAAGGGTTGATCTAGGAAAGGTAACAATAGAAGGAGCATAACAGGATGCGCAGGATGCCATGAATGTGTTGTGCCAGAAGCTAAAGGAAATGAAGGTGAGTAGAGATGAGCTAAAGGAGAAAGTTGAACAATTGACGGAGGTATTACTCAATCTCTCAAATCCTTCTCAATCAACACCATCATCCCCTACCCGTACTCCTATCAGGTTTGATTTCTCATCGATACCTAGGATTAAAAATATCAATGAGAAGGGGAAAATAGTTGACGATTGGATTCATGGGCTACTCCTACAAGGAAGAAAGGTCATTGATGACACAGTGGAGGTTTATAAATCCTTGGAGGAGATAAAGAAGGATGGTGGAAAAATGGATGATGAATTTTCAAAGGAACCTCGAGTTAATTTTTGAGGATCTCAATGCATTGAAATAGGTTCCATCCCGCATCTTGATTGAATATGGAATCATTCTGCATGGGGAGAAGCAATTCTAGCTAACCAAATCCATTACATTCAGGATAAATATTCTCAATGAAGCTTGCAACAAGTTCATGGAATCGAGAGATCAATTGGTTGATGCCACGAATGACATAGAAGAGGAGCTATCCAGGATCTTCTCCAAGATGTTGGATGAAAGCTCGAATATTCTACCTACTAATGATTTCTATAAAAAAATACAAGAATCAATTGAGCATAAACCAGATTGTGTCATCAATCTGACAACCATTTATAAGTTCGTAAGGATAGAGAATCTCTTGGAATCATTAAAAAAACTCAAAAATAGATTGAGGAAACTTCCTAGGAATGCAAGTGACACTCAAGAAACTTGTGAGGTCTTGATTGACCATTCCAATGCGCCAGATGAAGCTGAGATGTAGGGCACAATCCAGAAGTTCCAAGAATTTTGAGACAAGTAGGCTTCACTGGAGGAAGAAAAGGATGTTGAAACAGGATAAGCATAATGTTTCATGTCATTTCCATCCAAAGATTGACATGTCTTTTTTATTTTCCTTTCATCACATAGGAAGAAAATTTTGACTTGCTCTCCTGCATGAGAGTCAAGCAAAATAGGATTCTTGTTAAATGACTATTTACTGGGATTTATCCTATCTTCTCTCTACTCTTTCTATTATAAATAAGGGATGCTTGTGCATTCCAAGAGGGGGGATATTTTTATAATATTGAGAGCTATTGTGAAGAAGAAGAAAAACTTTGTATTTTCTTTTAATCCTTGAGGAATAGAAACAGGTGTTATTTTCCAAACTTTGTGTTGTGGGATTCATCTATACTGAGAGATTGTTCTTATAAAAGATCTTAAGCTATTTTTTGTTTAGTTTTCTTTATTATTTTTACCGTTTCAAATATTACACCCATTATCTAAAACTCGTATAAGTATTTCTTGATCTATGTTTGCTTGCAAGAAAATGTGTTCCTCTCATTCCCTTCACACTCTATTTCATCTATAATAGTTTCCTTTCTAATCCATTCTATTTACAAAACTGTAACATCTCCATCTCGTGTTGATATGGATTTCGGGATTGTATCCCAACCCCAATGGTTAGAATAGAGTGAATATTGTGCATATTATTTTTGTTGTGTTATAGATCAATAATAAATAGGTTTCCTCACCTATCTTTGAGGAGGGATTTGATCCCGTGTATTGTGGTTAAAACTCATATTTTGGCCTGACAAAATATCTAATCAACAATTTTTGGTGACTCCACTGGGGAATATGGATTGATAAGACTAAGCTTATCCTATTGGTGTCTGGTGACTCTGTATTTGCCATATTTTCATTAGATCCATTTTTTTGGTTCAAGATGGCTAGAAAGATCTTCACTCAGTCAATCTGAGCTAGGGGTGAAACTGATCCGTTCTTTTATCTGATCCAACAACACAATTTCAGACTTTCTCCCAACAATGTTGTATCTAGCCGAGCAAGAAGTTCTTTGCCTATCTGAAGAACTCAGGTTCCTCAAGAACAAGAAGTGTCTACAACCTGCCATCTATTATTCTTGTTTGATACTCATATTCTTGTATGCACTTTGTTTAGAAGGATGGCAGGACAACCTATGCCTTGGCGTGTGGCTATTGGTCCTCTTTCTATAACTTCACCATTACATGAGCTACCATATGGATCTTGTAAGAATATTCCCAAATTCAAAGGTGATCAGAAGTAGCACCCTAATGAACACATCACCTCATTCTTTGTAGCATATGGCAACCTTGGGGTAGCTCATGAAGATGTCTATGTTCAAATATTTGTTGAAACATTGCATGGGGTAGCACCAGAATGATTCTACCATCTTCCAAATGCATGCATTACCAACTGGGCTACCATGATATGCATATTTGAAGCAAGGTTTAAACCATCTAAAAATTCTCGTGCATTGTTAGTATAGCTTACACATATGAAGGAGTCTCATGAACCTTGTTAGGTTGTGGAGCTTGTTTTCATGTGAGAAAGTGTCGAAGACTATACACTAAGAGTACTGTACACTTTTCAGAAACGTGATTTTCTCATATGGGTAGGATTTTTGACCCATAGGTTTATGGGACAATTTTGGCCCATGGTTTTAATACCCACGGTTTTGTAAAATTTCTTAAGAAGTTATCTACTTATATGGTTTTATGCATATGGTAGGCATAATGTAACATTGTAGATGTGTTTTGAATTTGGCTGTGAATTCTATAGAGTTTGTTGAGCATAGCTCCAAAAATATCTGGGTATTGTATTGAGAGAGCGATGGCTTGTAATAAAATCTGAGAAAGTGATTCTTAGTGGATGTAGCCCAAATTGGGTGAACCACGTTAAATATTGTCTCTTTGTGTTGTGTTATTTTATTCTGTAGTTTTATTTGAGGTTTGTAATATTTTCTACATATTAGTTTCTACTATTGTGAGGGATTATTCTGCATATTTTATCCCTTATTTCCTAACAATTGGTATCAGAGCCTAGTTTGGTTTGTTGATGTTTTAAATCACAGGGAAAGTTTAATCTTGAGTGGGAGCTATGGTAGATGATGTAAGATCTAGGGTTGATAAATTAAATGGGTAGAATTTCAGTCTTTGGAAGATGCAGATGGAAGATTACCTTTATCAAAAGGATATTTATATTCCCATGTCTGAGAATGTGAACAAACCCTCGAGCATGACATATGTGGAATGGGATTTACTGGATATGAAGGCACTTGGGACAATATGGTTGTGTCTTGCATCTTCAGTTTTATTTAAGTTTTCAAAGGAAAAGACTACAAAATAATTGATGGATGCATTAGGGAAGTTGTATGAAAAACCCTCTGCCTCTAATAAGATATTTTTAGTGAAAATTTGTTTAATATGAAGATGTTTGAGAATGGTTCCGTAGCAGATAATTTAAATAATTTTAATACGGTTGTAAATATGCTAGCTTCTCTTACAATAGAATTTGATGAAGAAGTTAGGGCTTTCAAGTTTTGCAGGGTATTGTACATCTCATTTCTTCCACCTTGTGTCAATTTTTGTAAGGTACTCGACACCTATCAAGTTTTGTCATGTGTCAAGATCTTCCACCTACTCAATGACCTCCTACTTCCGCAGTGTGTCAGGTTTTAATGGATGCATAACATGCCGTAAACAATGACATACACCCTGCAGTGTTTTGGGTTTCTCAAGGTTCTCGACATCCTCCAAACTCCACCAATGTTTAGGTTTTTCATTGGTTTTTGACACGGCCTAAATTCTAACATACAATCTAGTCTGTAAGGTTTCCAAAGGTGTTTTACAAGTTTCAAAACCTGAATGGTGTGGTGGGTCCATGCACTTTTCCAACAAGCTTTCACACCTAATTGCTCTTCCAGAAGTCATCAAGGCATTTTCAATACTCCTCATGTCAAACCCTAGCCAATCTAAGGATAAGCTAGATAAGTCAAGAAAGATGAAGTATAAGTATCAGAAGATGCAGTCTTCTTCTTATGTAAGCTGTCATTATGACATCTAGGGACACATATCTTGGCAACATAGATATGGAAGACTTCTGGAAAAGAATTGAGGATTATTATTAGAACTCATGGATGAAGTCAATAGCCAGTAATGGTCTCCTTCTTGCAGTAGGATTTTCAATATCAGCTCAATGCCCTGAATTCATCCTGGCTTGCACTTCCCACTATGACTCAGCCTCCCGCTCAGTAAGAAATCAAACATGGGAATCTATAGTGAAATTGGATGGAGATTACTTTGATCAACACCTAAATTTTCCCAAATTTATAGAATATTTTGATTTAGACCTTAAATCAGCACAAAAGGCTTGGGACAAAAATTAGGAAGATTGCATCAAGCACGTAAACAAGAAATTCTTGATCAAGTCTAAGCCAGCTGTTTCTAGGTTTCCTAAGTCGGTCCCTAGAAGTGATTTTATTCTTAAAGTCAGTGATATCATCATACTGCTGAGATGGTTATTTGGACTCCCAAATTCAAAATAATTCCAAGGGTGGATGTACCAGTTCATGGTCGTCATAAAGAAGAATAACCAAGGGATTGATTGGGGTACCCTAATAAGTGATGAGATAGACTCCCAAATGAAAATGGTCTTGTCTACCGACAATTTCTATATGATGTCATATGTCACTTATGTAGCAGCAGGCATGAGAAACTATCCAGGGCTAGATGCAAAGGGAAAATGAGCAACAGAACACATATATCAGTACTTCCCAAAGCTGACAATAAAAGGGTCTGAAGACCAATATAGAAGAGTGAATGATGCCTTCTTCTACAAAAACATTTACAGATTGGATCCTAATCTAAGGAAGAGAATTATTTTTGATGAAGCATGGGCCAAAGTGTCAAAATGGGGTTTCATTTTATTACAATTCAAAAAGTTTACTTATCTTCGGGTGGTAAGGATCCATGGTAATCCTTTCCATTTGCCTAGGCTCCTAGGTGACAAACTAATCCTTAAGGAGTTGGTCAAATAATTCTTGGATTTTCACAAATTCCAACAAAGCAGGCACAAAGCCACTGTCTCCTTCCCCATTTCCATTGGAAGGTATACATGTTCTACCATGGTTAATGCCAAGAATGTGGTGCATGAGCTTCAGGAAAAATTGAATAAACATATGATGCTAATGGAGGGATTAGAAATCTGAGGAGTCCTCAAGTCATATGGAACCTTGTACCTGCATGTGCCCACTGTGGAAGATATCTGGGTTGATCTTTGGGATGATGTTGACATCCAAAAAAAAGACAACAACAAACTAACACTTGAGGAAATTTAGATGTTAGATCTAGCTGACATCCCCGAAGGCATCGTGGATAATGAAAGTTTTCTGGACACTAGGTATGAACAATCAGATGGAGACCAACTCAGATTCCCAGCCATTGATTGGTTTATTGCTGAAAAGGCTTCTATCGTTGAAAGAGATACTCAGAATCTTGTTCATACCAAGGCATTACTCATTTCTTAGGGAATGAATTATAAGGAAAAGAGATTTTCAAAAATAGATACTTTAGAAGCGGGACCCTCCAAGGGAGAGAAGGAAAAGGATAAAAGCCTTACCAAAAGGAAAATAAAGTTTCAGTTTGTCAGAAAAGGAGAAAAGGAAAGGGTCGAATCATCTGCTACTCCTACACAAATAGTTGAGTTATTGGATTAACCTCCTCCACCAGAACAAGGAGAAATTATTTCAGAAATCGAGGTTGGTCAACATCTTGTTTCTCCTTTTGTTTATTGCTCATTGGAAGTAAGTCTTTCTCTTGCTTCACAAGCTTTGGCTTTAGAGTCTTTACCTCCTCTCTCCAAATCTTCCTCCTCTCATATTTCTACGCCACTCTCATTAGCCATGGCCAGCATTTTCTCTAACCTCTCACCTCTCTCTGCTGGACCTAAGATGGCCATAGAAATGCCTCTTCCTTCTGCATGTTCATTCCCTGAATCTATCCCCACAGTCACCACACTTGTAGTAATCACAACTCCAAAAATAAATCTTCCTCCACCTGCAGATACAACTATAACACCTCCAATAGGAGCAAATTCTTCTACTGTACCTCAATGGTTGGTTGATAAAACTCTGAGGAAGAGGAAGGTGGTATTTCCCCTACCATCCTTTGACTTCAGTTCACTCAAGGTATCTCCTGCCAAATTTTCCAAGAAACCCAAAATGGTTTTAAGCATTTCATTGGATGCCTCAGGGCATAAGTTTGTAGATATTTCCACTCCCGTAGCCTACAAAACAAAGGAGGATATAGTAGTTACCGATTATCAGATTACAAGGGTTGATCTAGGAAAGGTAACAAAAGGAGCACAACAAGATGCGCAGGATGCCATGAACGTGCTTTTCCAAAAGCTGAAGGAAACAAAAGTAAGTAGGGATGAGCTAAAGGAGAAAGTTGAATAGTTAATGGAAGTATAGCTCAAGCTATCAAAGCCTTCTTAGTCAACATCTTCATATTCTACCCCTACTCCTATCAGGTTCGATTTCTCATCGGTGCCTATGATTGAAAAGATCAACGAGAAGGAGAGAATGGTTAAAGAATGGATATAGAGGCTACTCCTACAAGGAAGAGAGGTCATTGATGACACAGTGGAATTTTATAAATCCTTGGAGGAAATAAAGAAATATGGTGATAAAATGGATGATGAATTTTCACAGGAATTTGGGAACCTTAAATTAACTTTAGAAGCTCTCAATACATTGAAATAGGTTCCATCCTAGATCTTAATGGAAGAAGGAATCATTCCACATGGGGATAAGCATTTCTAGCTAGCCAAAGCCATCAAATTCAGGATCAAGATTCTCAGTGAACCTTGCAGTAAGTTTAGGGAATCTAGAGATCAGTTGGTTGATGCCACCAATGACATAGAAGAGGAGTTTTCCATGATCTTTGCCAAGGTGTTGGGTGAAAGCTAGGATATTCTACCTGCTGACGATCTCTATAAACAAATTCAATAATCAATTTAGCACAAACTGATGAGTGCATTGTTTGGCTCATTTATATCATCTCTTCAGACCATAAATACTCTTTGTGATATGACTTATTAGTATATGGGGATGTTTTGTGTAGTCATGTCTTAGTAGGTTAATGCATTTTTCCTTGCTATTATTTATGAAAACCGTTTATCCCATGAAATTCCTACTAACTGCTTTTATGAGATCAAATATGATGATGTGTGCAGGGAATCATGGAAGTTACTGGTGGATAAGAATCCCGAGTTTGAAGCATGTGGCTGAAGACTGTTTCCATTGATTTGACCTATTAGTTTGGGCTTGACTCTAATGGCCCATAGGAATCTATGAGTTTTTAATTGATATTTGACGAATAATGTTTTATGTCGCCTGATATGGTGGATCTTGTAACCAACATTATCTATATGAAGAATTTGTCTTCAGAACTTGAGGACCATTTTTTGATTATCGAAGAAGATTATCTGCATAATGTTCTGGATTTGTTTTCTAAGCATTATGTATCCTCTTCACATCATTCTGCAATGGAGAATCTAGGGAATGCTGAAGAACAAACTTTAGGATGAACATTTACATACCCCATTTTTCCTTGATGTAGATGAGGATACACCCATGAAAAACATCTCACCATCCATCCTCCCTCTCTTTCGAGGAATGACCAAAGAAGACCCTGATCAATTTTTGTTTAAATTTAAAATCTTGTGCCAGACATATGATTACCAAACTGACAATAAAAAAAATCAAATTATTTCCCTCCACTCTCAAAGATTCTACAATGAGATGGTTTATGGGGTTACCATCTAACTCCATTAACTCCTGGGAAGCCATGGAAATAGCCTTCTAGGATAAATACCAAGACTATTGTAGAGGAAGGGATAGGAAGGAGGAGTTCTTCCAAATACAGAGAAAGGAAGATGATAATCTAGAGGATTATCTAGATAGATTCCTCTTTCTCCATAAATGTAGTGGGTATGAGTTATATGTAGACATCACTAAAAATAGTCTTTCTAAAAGGACTGGATGAGGAAACCAAGGATTCTATCCACCTCATGGGAGGTGGAGATGTGCATAAGCTTATCATGGAACAAATTACTGATCCATGTAGAAGATATTCTAGAACACATGGAGGAATAAGAAGGAAACAAACATCCAAGTCTTTGGGTACCTCTGAACATCTAGAAGAAATGGCCAACATGAAAACAAACATTCTGCTGCAATTAACATCCACCATAGATGGACTCAAGGAATAAAAGCACCCCTACTAAAGAACCATTGGACATGTATTGCCCTAAATGTTGGAAGAGACACCCCTTGAGAGAATGTCCTTTGGATGTCACAGATATGTGCTTAATCTACGAAGTTATTGACCATGACACTAAACATTACACACTTCTACCACAATTGAAGGGAGGTTTGAATGCCATCTCTCAAACAAGTGTTGAATTAAATTTTTTCCAAAGACCAAACAATCAGGGTGGGTTCCCATCTAGACCAACTTAGAATCCCTGGAGAATGCCATGGCCAAATTCGGCCTCTCAGTCTTCTTGGGGACAACCTGAGTGGGAAAACTCAAACTGGATGACTTATCCATATCCACCACATTGAAAAAATCCATACACTCAGCTGGGTTGGGCTTCACCACCCGTAGCCAATCCTTGGCACAATCAGCAGTGGGGTCATCAACAAAATTTAACCAAAATTAGTCTTGGGAACCACCACAGAACAATAATCAACAACGTAGGTTCCAGTAGCCACAGCAAGCTTTAATGCCTCCATCTCAAGCCTACCAAAATCAAGGACAAGCAACACAAACAAAACTTCTAGCTCAACCGGTAGCTAATCCTAAAAGTCAACAGACAGCTTCGATTGATGACATAGACACAAGTAACACCATGCAGGTTAACACTATTGGTAATTTACAATTACAATCTGGTAAAATATTGAACCCTCCTATTGTTATCACAGAACTGCCTAATGATGCCAATAAGGAATAAGAACTTGAAGGTAACACTAGTTCTTCACCAATGCCAGATAAACAAGATGATCAAATACCCAAACTGACTACAGCCCCTTTTCCTGAGTGATTACAGGACACTCGGATTGAAGATGAAACAAAAATAGCTCAGAAATTGAAAAAAGTGCATATTGAGGTTGCACTGCTATGTGTAATAAGGGACATCCCTGAACTAAACCAAACCATTAGAAACAAATGTATAAAGACACCAGGAAGAAAAAATAAATACCCAAAGACTGTCAGAGTCAAAGGGAATTTGGCTGATTTAGTTGTTGGCACCCTCATCTCACCAAAATATGGGGATCCTGGGAGCCCTGTCATTACTATTTGTATAAACAACCAGTCAATAAATAATGTTTTGGTGGATCTTGGTGCTACTATTAATGTTATCACAACATAAATGTTTAACCTACTATCCTTGATAGGATTTCAACCAACCAACACTGTTCTGTAGTTAACAGATCAATCCATTGTTGTACCTGATGGTGTGGTTTGAAGATATAATGGTCACTATTGAATCATGGGAGTACCCAGTTGATTTCATGGTTTTACAGCCTAAAGATCAGAAGTTGGGATATCCAGTCATCTTAGAAAGACCTTGCCTGGCTATGGTTGCTACTTACATTGACTGTAGGTCAAGCAACATGAAAATTCTAAATGGGTAGAAATCCAAACACATTTTATTATATCCTCCTGCCCAGCCTTATACGAACAATTGTGACCAGGTATGGGTGGATTCTTTGCATGCTAACTCTTTGAATTCTTCTTTTCTAGACACTATTGCAGTACAAAATCATATGACGGAAGCTACAGAGTCTTATTTGTTGACTGATTCTAAGGACTCTACAACTACGAAAATCAGCACTACTTCTACGAAATTCGGAATATCGACAGAAGACATTACCTCTACTGATTCTGGTAGGAAAACTCTATGCTTATAATTCCAAACATTTAGTTCTTAATTTCTATTTTCCTTTAACTAAGGTTCTATCTTTTGATAACCTATCCATCCTACACATGCTTCAGCCCCATGTTTTCCCATTGAATTCTTTTATCACTAGTAAAGACCTTGCTTTTGCGAATGATACTAAGCAGGTGCTTGTCAGTATGGGTAGAGAGCTGACTATAGTAAGTGAATTGGAGGTCAATCAAGAAGCTAGGGTGCTTGAGGTTCTGAAGAAACATGCTCATGCTTTTGCTTGGGATTACACAGATATGAAAGGAATTTATCCTAGCATTTCTACACATCATATTTACATCGATGATGTCAAACCTATAAGGAAGCCGCAATGAGGAATCAATCCATCATTGAGAGACATAGTCAAAACTGAGATTGAAAAGCTCCTAAAGGTAGGTTTCATCTATCCTATATCTGATAGTCAGTAGGTTTCCCCATTAGTTATTGTTCCCAAAAAGAATGGTAAGTGGTGAATATGTGTTGATTACAGGGAACTTAACAAAGCCACAAAGAAAGATTATTTTCACCTGCCCTTCATTGACCAAGTCCTAGACAATTTGGCTGGTAAAAAATATTTCTCTTTCTTGGATGGGTTTAGTGGGTATAATCAAATTATTATGTCCCCTACTGATCAGGATAAGACTACTTTTACATGCCCTTGGGGTACATTCACTTACAAAGTCTTCCCTTTTGGGCTTTGTAATGCCCCTGCCACATTTCAGCGGGCAGTCTTGGCCATTTTTGCAAATCTTGCTAACGACTGTGTTGAGGTTTACATGGATGATTTCACTTTCCATGGATCCACTTTTAAAGAATCTTTGAATAATCTTGAGAAAGTACTCAGTCGATGTGAACAACACCAACTATCTCTGAGTCATGAAAAATGCCTGATGATGGTTGATCAAGGAATTGTCTTAGGTCACCATGTTTCAGCCCAAGGTATAAAGGTGGATCCCAAAAAGATATCAGTCATCACCCAATTACCTACACCAGCTAATCAAACTGACATCAAAAGTTTCCTTTGCCATGCAGGTTATTACCACCGATTCATAAAATATTTTACCAAAATTGTCACCCCAATGTTTTCATTGCTAACCAAATATTGTGTTTTTGAATGGCCTTCTTAGTGTTAATAGGCACTTGATTCTATCAAAGAAAAGTTGACAAAAACTCCTGTCTTACGTGGCCCTGATTGGGGACAACCTTTCCATATCCACACTAATGCTTCTAATACAACCATGGGCACTGTCCTTGGACAAAAAGACTCAGAAGATCATATGTATGTAGTTTATTTTATCAACAAAAAACTAACTCCTACGGAAAATAATTACACTACTACGGAAAAAGAGTTTTTGGCTGTGGTACGCTTTGAATAAATTTGTCATTACATCACTGGATATAAATTTATTTTTTACACTGACCACTCTGCCATTCAATATTTGATGAAAAAACCAATGGTTGGCAGAAGGCTCATTCGCTGGTTAGTCTTGTTGCAAGAATTCAATCTCACTATTATAGATAAGCTTGGGAAATCTAACATTGTTGCTGACTTTCTTTCCAGAATAAATGTTTTAGGTGATGATAAAGCAGTCCAAGATCAATTTCCCAATGAAAACTTGTTTGTTATCTCCACTAAGACTCCCTGGTTCATTGATCTTGCAAATTATTTAACAACAGGGAAGTTTCCTAGTTATTTTACTCATAAAGAAAGAAGGCGATGGTTAGAAATAGTGCAACATATAAATGGTGTAATGGATTCTTATTTAAATGTTGTCATAACATGGTTCTTTGTAGGTTTGTTCGAGAGGATGAGGTACATGACATACTGCGAGCATGTCATGATGAGCCAGGAGGTGGACATTATTCAGTAAAATGAACAATTCACAAGATCCTTGGAGTAGGATACTATTGGCCTTCCCTCCATAAGACTGTAAAAAAGTATGTGTGGCAGTGTGATGCATGCCAACGAATGGAAAAACCTAAACTTTCTATGGAAATGCCTCTGAACCCTCAGTTGGTTCTAGGACCATTTGAGAAATGGGGTATTGATTTTGTTGGACCATTTGATCCTCCATCTTTCGGGAAGGAGTATTTCTTTGTATGCACGGACTATGTCACCAAATGGGTTGAAGTTCAAGAATTGGCATCTTCCAATGAAGATTTTGTTGCTGATTTTCTCTACAACCAGATATTTCTATGATTTGGAGCACCAAGGGCCATTATATCTGATCAAGGTCCTCAATTTGTTACAAATATGATTGAGCTTTCTTAGGAATCTACAGAATCAGGCACCGAAAATCATCACCATATCACCCCCAATCCAATGGGCAAATGGAGGTAGCCAATCGAGAGCTCGAGAATATTCTAACTAAGGTGGTCAATGCCAATAGAAAGAATTGGGTACCAAAGCTTCCTGAGGCCATCTGGGCCTACAACATGACCTAGAAAACAACTACTGGTTTCTCTCCCTATGAACCAGTCTCTGGGAAGAAGCCACTATTACCTGTGGAGTTTGAGTTGTGCACCTGGTGAACATCATTGGAAGTTGGGATCGATTTGAATGAAGCACAATGTGAATGAGTGTTTCAGTTGAATGAATTAGATAAAATATAGATGGAGGCACATCAGCAGATCGAAATTCTACAGCATCAGTGAAAATCTTTGCATGATTTTCACATTAAAAAATGGATATTTCATGAAGGATAGTGGGTTTTTCTCTTTGATTACCGCTATCAACAATTTAAAGGCAAGTTGCGTACACATTGATTAGGTCCCTATCAGGTAAATCAAGTGTTTGATAATGGCTCTGTTTAATTGATACTGATTGATGGAGACAAACAGACTCTTCTAGTAAATTGGCACATGCTCCGAGTTTATCACCCACTGCTGGATAAGAAGATTTTCACCAATGAAATTCTATTATGAACAGACATGCATCTTGAGGAGGCTCTTTTCCTCTCATGCATTGAGTAATTAATCTTTTGCAAATTCAATAAAGGAAGATGATCCTTCATTTCATTTTCTTCACTTAGTTAGCAGTTCTTATTGTAATTTCCAATAAATGCAGGAATTGTCATTATTTCTACTGCCGCTAATCATGTTTCATCCAAAATTATAGGGCATAGGACTCTACAAATATCAGCTAATTAAATGTAGCATGGGTGAGTGCATTTAACTTGCTAATGATATTTCTATGCGAAAAATTTCACCATGTATTCATTTGTCATTATGATGCCATCATGAAATGATTGTTATGATCATTTTGGATCTCTTTCAAATCCGGCTCTATGAATGATGGCATAAAAGGAGTAATGGCTCATAAATCTCCAAATGCTTTGATGTGTCGCACTCTCCAACTTCAGGACAGATGGCACATGCTCTTCAACCATGGGATATGTGCCGCCACAAAAATCTTAATCTCAGATGGGTGGTAGGTCTCATCACTATTTTTTCACCGTCACCTTTGCTTGATGATGCACTACCAAAGGAATATGGTGTCATTTGAAATTTAATTGTCTGCAACCACTTCTTCCCGTTGTGGTATGCACATCAATCACGACTAGTTTTATCAAACACTTGACGAGAAGTGGAAGAAATTCTCTACTCTAGTTTTTTCGCTACCGTGTATTTCTTACTCTTTGGCTCAACATGCGACCGTGAAAGACATCAGAACCTACTTCACCTGATGCCTTGCTCCAGAATGCCACCCTTTCATAGGTATTTCATGATTTTGGATGGTTAGATTTCATTAGGTAATTTGAAGGTTTTGATGAGAGCATTGTGGAAGAGTTCTAGCACAATTTTGAGGCCACAAGCTCACAAGTTGGTGGACGAAGAGTTAAAATTACCAGTCAGGTCATTTCTGACCTATCTGGCCTGCCAAATTTTAGTTTAAAGGTTATGACGAATGCCCCTTTGCAAATTCTGATTGCTCAGTTCCATGACAAAGGAGAGGCACTCCCGAAGGTCATCCTGACTCCATTGGGTGTCCAGAAGGGTGTTAAGCAGGAAATTTTTCCTGGAATCTGGGGCGAGATTGCTAAATGGGTCAACAAGTATTTTATATGTGACGGCTAGGCCTCTATTCTGGGTGGTGATGTACTCAAAATGATCATTCTCCTTAAAAAGGGACATGTCAACCAGGCCCTTCGGGTTAATTTACCAAAGTACCTCACAAATTCTATCATTAAGGTATGCTAGAAACACCGGTCCAGTGGGGGCAAGTCTATGTTTAAGCACCCAGGGTTGATTCATCTGTTGTGTTCAGACCAAGTTTTCTTTCACCCAAAGCGGAGGCTCGAGGGATGCGTTTGTGGCAAAGGGTCCAGGCCTAAGCAATTATAATCTGGCCTCTCTTCTGCACCTCGGTCTACCCTTGCATCGGGCCCTTCACATAGTCAAGTAGAGGTAGCTGACGCTCCTGAGCACACCGACACAGTTGGTACTCCTAAGGGACCACCCCCATCTATTTCTGATTCAAAATGCAAGTGACCCATAGCCCCATCTTCCTCCATGCAACTATGGTCTCGGCGGCTTGGATCATTTCTACAGATAGGCAGTTTCCAATCAGAGTCCTTACCTAATGATACCACCCACATTCAGGGGGAACCACATACGGAGGATGTCCCGGCCGCTCCATCATCTGTTGTTCCGTCATCTACAGAAATTCACACTATAACTCCGGAAATGCTTGACACTCAAGTGGCACCTTCTTACAACTATCTGGATGAGATAGCCCTGCTAAAATCTCAGTTACAAGGTATGGAAGAATCCACCCTTTTATTACAAGCTGAATTTACACAAAAGATGGTAGAAAAAGTTTAGGAGATTGCTTCCCTGCAGTATGAAGTGATTTTTCTAGAGCGACAATGTGATAAGGGTCTTACCATCTTGAATAATTTCCAATAGTTGTCCCTTCAGGAAAGGGAATTGCGGAAAGAAAATCAAAAATTAAAAAAGGAAAAACAATCTCTAGAAGAGGAAAAACAAAAATTAACATCTATCTTAGACTCTTTTTGTCCTTTAGCCATCAAACTACTATCCTGTAGGAAACCCTCCTTAGTCTACAGTTATTTCATCTCCTATCTCATCTCCTATCGTAAGCTTTCCAAGCAGCCCCAAAATTCTTAGCAGTTATTTCAATTGTGTTCTCAAGCCCCTCATGAAATTCTCAATGGACCTAGTTTTTTATCAGTCTACAAGAATAGCACTCTAGAAATTCAAAATTTGCTCTATGAATTTTATCTACATAACATGATAGTGACCAATGTCCCTGATTTCTTGATCAACCTATTTGTGGGGGATTTTCAAATTAAAGCATTCCAGTATATATTACGGAGTCAAATAATTTGGAGGTAGCAAACAGAAAATTTCAATAACACTGCTCATTCCATCAGATTTTACATTCACCCAACCCATCACACCGATGTCGCCCTGCGAAAATACTTTAGATCATTGTACTACCGGGTAGGGGTTGGGGTGCATACTTTTAGATTTTTCTTCAGTGTATTATTGATTTTGAAAATTATAGTCAGGAGAATTTTAACACTGCTTGGCAAGCTTATGATAGGATATGGGATACTTTAAACCCGCCTTTAAAACATAGGGAAGTCCTCTCTCCTTATAATTTGAGTTGAAGCATACAAAGGGGTGACTCCCTCATCGCCATTATCAAACAAACTACAGAGAAAACTAACCAGCAATACACTGATGAATGGGAAGGCCTCCAAGTGTGGAAACCACTCCTCTCAAGCCCTCTCACGATTTGGCAGAACAATGCAGCACCGTCCCATGAAAGTTTCACTACCTAGGTGGAAATGACCTCCAATACTCAGGGCTACAAGAATACCATGAAGCAATACGCTGATCAATTCGAGTATGACATGGCTGACCAACTTGGCAGGAGAGTATGGCATAGATGAGTTGCATTGGGACATGCAACAGGTAAAGTTAGGGGGAAAATGATGAGTGCATTGTTTGGCTCATTTATATTATCTCTTTAAACCGGAAATACTCTTTATGATATGATTTATTAGTATATGGGGATGTTTTATGTAGTCATGTATTAGTAAGTTGATGTATTTTTCCTTGCTATTATTTATGAAAACCGTTTATCCCATGAACTTCCTACTAACTACCTTTATGAGATCAAATGTGATGATGTGTGTAGGGAATCATGGAAGTTACTTGTGGATAATAAGCCTGAGTTTGAAGCATGTGGCTGAAGACTGTTTCCATCGAATTGACCTATTAGTTTGGGCTTGACTATAACAGCCCATAGGAATCTATGAAATTTTAATTGATATTTGATGGATAGTGTTTTATGCCACCTGATATGGTGGATCTTGTAACCAACATTATCTATATGAAGACTTTGTCTTCAGAACTTCAGGACCATTTTTTGATTATCGAAGAAGATTATCTGCATAATGTTCTGGATTTTTTTTCTATTATGTTATGAATTCATTTTGAAGTTAATGAAAGCTATAGGATTTTGAGAATCAGATGTTGTTGATCACTCTTTCCCAAGGAAGAGAAAGCGCCCACTCGACCGAGGAGATATGAGGTTACTTTGAGTTTTTCATGTATACAGTCCTTCGATTAGTTTTACTGCAATTATCATTTGATGATTTTTTGCATGCATGCTTTGATTAACTATCCCTATTTTCTCCATTACCGATTTTACTTAAAGTAGATGCTTTTGTTATGCAAATTTAGTTCATGAACAGTCTTGCTTTCTGTTGAAAATTCCAGTTATTCAGTTATGGTTTAATTTGTTAAGAATAAGTGTGTACGTATTTTACTTTACAGTAGAAGATTAGTTTTTTAAATCCATTTCATTGGACATAGTTGAATTCTATATATTTTGTATTTAATTTCCATAGATTTTAACTACACTTCCGTAGAATAGTCATTAAAACTAAGCAACCCCCCAACAAACTCAACGTATAACTGGTTCTCCTAGACTCCATTGCATATTACCTTGGACACCGCCCTGGTTTAGAATGACACTGACAAAGATTATGTCAGTTAAATGATTGGAAGAATACAACGACCCATCATAAACCAGCTTCCATCTTTGATCTGACAACCATTGATAAATTCATAAGGATTAAGAATGTTTTGGAATCACTAAGGAAACTCGACAAGATATTGAAGAAAATTATTGGTAACGCAAGTGACACTCAAGAAAATTGCGAGGTTCTAAGTGATTATTCTAGTGCACCAGATGAAGCTGAGATGTAGGGCATAATCCAGAAGTTCCAATAATTTCATGACCAGCAGGCTTCACTGGACGAAGACAAGAATGATGAAGCAGAATAAGCATAATGTTTCATGTCATTTCTATTAGGAAATTTTTATGTCTTTTTTTATTTTCGTTTTGTCACATAGGAAGAAAATTTTGAATTTTTATCTTGTGTGAGAGTTAAGCAAAATAGGACTCTCATTAAAATACTATTTTCTAGGATTTATCCTATTTTCTCTCTGCTCTCTTTATTATAAATAAGGGATGCTTGTGCATTTCAAAGAGAGAGACTTTCATAATATTAAGAGCTATTGTGAAGAAGAAGAAAAACTTTGTATTTTATTTTTAATCATTAAGGAATAGAAAAAGGTGTTATTTTGCAAACTTTTTGTTATGGGATTCATCTATCTTGAGATATTGTTCCTACGTACAAGATCTTAAGCTATTTTTTTTAGTGTTCTTGATTATTTTAATCGTTTCAAATATTACACCCATTATCTACAACTCATATAATTATTTCTTGATCTATGTTTTCTTGAAAGAAAACGTGTTCCTCTCATTCCCTTCCCACTCTATTTCATCTGTAATAGTTTCCTTTCTAATCCATTCCATTTCTAAAGTTATAACATCTCCATCTTGTGTTGATATGGATTTTGGGATTGCATCCTAACCTCAATGGTTAGAATAGTGTGGATATTGTATATATTATTTCTGTTGTGTTTTAGAATAGTAATAAACAGGTAGCCTCACCTATCTTTGAGGAGGGATTTGATCCCATACACTATAGTTGAACCTCATATTTTGGTCTGAAAAAATATCCAACCAACACAATCCTAAAATTTAACTAAAAAATCAGGGTTCAAAGTGAGCATCATTAAAAATACCCAAGTCCCATCACTTAAGTAGGAGTATCATAACACTTCCTACCTTTATTCCATGTATAGTTGGCATTATCCACATAACCTATTATGGCAAGCATGTTGTGGCAAGTGAAGATGAGAGTTAGAGTCTAGGATTCACTACATTAAATCCTTCAACTTAGTTATATAATTTCGAGGATAAGCTCAACTCTTATATGATCCTAAACTGAGTTTACGGGGTGTTACATTCTTCCCCCCATAATGAATCATTGTCTCGATGATTTCATCTTATTTTTCATAGTCAATTCATTCATGCAAAAATTACACACTTTTGATTCAAGTGAACAGTCATTATTTTCTCTAGAACTTGTGATTTCGCAATGCATAAGTTCACATTTACCTGTTGTCATTACTTGTCAACCAGTAAATCAGTACACAATCAGCAACACGTCATAGATTATATATTTTCATCATTTTTTTTCATGTAATATTAAGCAATACATTTTAAATATATTCTCCAGAATCCATCTTTACCAAGCTAATGAAACATGACACTGTTGTTTTAAACCAAACAAGTACAGTTATAACTATCTTACATCAAGGTATTACAACACACAAGACTAATCATGAGGATTTTTTAGTTTATGTTCTTACTAATAAGATTCTACCTCTTAAAGAAACCAAAACTCATACTTTGACAAGCTTTAAAACTTAGAACTTCACTCCTTAATAATCTTATACTAACTCTCACAAGTTATAGACCTGAGTTAGGTAGGATTTACTTTCATAAGATGACAATCCCCTTTTTCTAAAAATTATTGTTTTTGCAACAGGTCTGACTATATTTATAGTATTAGGAACATACCATCAGTAACAATCTTAAATTTAAATATAGTTTTGACTTTACAACTTTGAAATTAATTTTATAGATTCCAAGGGAATCATGAATATCAAGTTACATACCTGAGATTCTTCGTTAGACTTTTCAACCTATGGATTCTTACCAGATTTGAAATTTTACAAATTTTTCAATGTTTTCTCATCCCGTGAAATATTAGTTGGGCCGATTACACTTTAAATTCAACTCAAGGTATCAAATTTTACAAAAAAATCTATAATAACAATGAGTACCATGTCTTCATATAATTTTTCAAGATTACATATCATCTCATGTAAAGTAAATAACACAGTCATCATTTAATCTTCCAGATGAGTGTTTACTCAATAACACATAAGTAAACCAGTCAAACATATTTGACCATATCAATCCAAGTAGTATATTAATAGGGTGGTTATACAACAATCACACACTACCACAAGTGTAATAAACCGAATAATGATAATACAGTTATATAGTCCATATCAATATCACTGTCTATTACTTTCATCTCTTAAGAAGCTCAAGAACTAAGCTCATAATATAGTAAAACATAAAATGGTCCATCTATACCTTAACAAGGTATAAGATCTAATTTGGAGGATGAAATTTTTACATATTTAAAATTAAAAGTTTAAAACAGGCCTCTACATCTATTATTAGTCTCATAAACATCCTTTATTTCTACTAAATTCCATTTTTAGAGCCATAGTAATCTTATTTTTTCACAACCAGTCAAGGTTACACCATTCATAACACATAATAATCATGCACATGTTTATTTTTACTTGTAAAGATATCATAAGGATGCATATGCCTAAATATATCTTTAAATCAATTTCCCATTGCATCTTATTATTACAAAAACAATATCATGCAACTATACTATAGTCAATAAATATGCAAATCATCCTTATAGACATATTTCCTTCATTTCTGTAATGAGTTCAATCAATGACAATGTCATGATAACTGACACAAAGTTATGGTTCATGCAAATTTCCTTATTATTTGCCATTAAAATTTTTGAATTCCAATTTAGTTTCCCGTTAGTCACCTCATATGAAGAACTCAGCTACATTAATCTTGAATTTAATTAGCAACATGTAGTTCTATTTAACTTACCTGTCATTATGATAGGATGACTTGTTTCATTTTCCAGGAAACTACGATAGGATTTAATTCTAGGTTTTACTCTGAAATATCAAAATTTCTGAATTTTTCCCATCCTTTATCTCTTTTCTAAAATTTATAGATAAAGAAGAGCTTATTTTCTTGTATGCTTCTACTATATAAAGTTTGAATTTCATTGCAGATTTCATTCTGGCCTAATTGGCCTTTCAAGCCACTAACATTTCAGCAGTTAGTCTTCCTCTATCCTATGTGGATTTCTTTTAATATTGGATTTATGCTCCAATTCTTTCATAATACATTTTGATCAATTAAGTAACTCTAGTGATAATCATCATTCAGCCTAAGTTGTTTTCCTTGGCTGCTCATACTCACACTTACCAGTTACTCCTTGCATCTATCTAGTATAGTGTGTCATGAAGGAATATTAGAGTATTATCTAACTCTTTTACCCATGAACCCAAAGATTAGTTTGATTTGGTTCATTATCCATGGTACATTTTTCATTCTTTTTATTTTATTCATATAATCAAATTTTTCTAAGCATAAGGACTCATTAGGCACAAGAGATGCAACCTTTAGCTCTGATACCAGAATGTAACATCCACTTTTATCACTTCACATCCATGCTCTTTTTTTTACTTTATGCAGCTAATTTAAATACCCATATATTTAAAGCTAACATAAACCTTAATGCAATCCATTTCTGATAACTGTCATAAACCATGTGCAGTTGTTTGAGGGTAAAATGATCCTACTCGATCCCCCTCAATAATATTTACGAGACAATACATCAAATGTCTCCTTTGGTTTACTTTTTCAGGATATGATGATTAAGTGAAGATATCTAAGTGTCTACTTGGGTTCCACCTAGGAAATTCCACAAGCATCTCATAGCTTAGATCATGTTGAAATCACGACAGTGTAATAAAAAACTTACACTACCTTGTGCAAGGTTTCAGAGTAATGTATTCCATGCTCGGTTCTGTGATGGCACACTCGCCATTGTAATCTTGTCATCTCACCTCAATCACTTATTCAGTTATATGGATTAGTAGTCAATGATGATATAAATAGCTACAAGTCTTGTATAAGGTACAATTCCAAATTAACCTACATGAAGACATACCTCTATGCCATCCTATGATTCCTATGGGAAATCGAGTGTCTTTGTAATGATTTTCATCATTACTTGACCGCTTATATCCTCGTAGTCATCATATGTTGGAATCGGGGTATGAATCCATTGGATTCCATCTACCTCTTTAAGTTTAACAAGATTGTACTTAAATCAATACGATGTCACAATTTAGGGTCTTGAAAAGGAAACTAAGTATAGCTGTTAAGTGGGATTATTTAAATAACGAATAATGTCATTAAATGAATAAAACCATGTAATGGGTGTAGTGAGTTGATTGGTCAAGGGTCCTAAACTGAAACATGGTATCTTAATCAATTAAACATGACAGGTTGTTCTAGACTCTATACATCTCCTTCATCACTAAGGAAGCGTACCTAGATTCCTATCTCATAGCATTGCAATAGGTCAAATTTAGTTCTAATAATACTCATTTCTACCTATTTGTTCCAAATATAAGTTAGATCACTCTTTCGATTGAATTCCTAATCTTACTATAATTAACTATTTAATTTCGAACTACATAAAATATTGTCTCGCATTATCAAGGAGTAAATAACCATTAATGTTGTTCCTAATCCTATATGCAATCATGAAAATATACATAATCACTCATCATTAAGGATATACTGAATCGTACTCCTTTCCCCCCCTTTTAATAACACTTATGCTATTTATTTGAATCATGTTATTCAGCTTTACTTCTACATTTTTATATTAGCTAGGTATAATTTATCTATATCTAAATCTTACTCATTTTAAGTTTCTCATTTTAGTAATACTCCAATTCTCTTGAGAAGTTCTGCAACAATGCCCATACCCAACTTAGGTTTATTTCCATGGTTACTGTCAACTTGGCAGTTTATTTATTTTTCTTGGATCTTCATACCAATTTCCTTGGCATCCAAAAATATATTCTATGCATTCTAGCTATAGGAATGTCGTTAGCATTGATATGACTACACCATCATATCTTAATTATGGTTATTTTAAAATTACTATTTCTTGGAGCATAGCATCCAATCCTTCACAGTGGATCTATTGATAAGTACTCAAGGTGAGCACAATTTGCATGTTCCTAACAACAATTTCATCATTTACATTAGGCATCATAACCATGGTTTCATAGAAGATTATTATTCAGGGATTTAATCTCACATATAGTTCTTCACCAACCATATCCCATATCCTATGGGTCCTTTTAGTATTTAAGTTTAATCTGATTAATAATGAATTATCTTCATTACATAATGATAATTGGAGTAAAAATTCATCAGTAATGTTCATCACATCATATTTCAAATGATGGTAAATATGATATATATTTTACTTCATTTCTCTGCTTCATGAATTGACAGTTTGCTTAGGTGTCAAAGAAAATTCTTGTTCTATTCTTATTTAATTTATAACCTTACAATATTATGTTAAGTTTCCCATCATGTTACAAGAGTTGGGTTGGTTTTACATAATAATTCAAATTATTTCCCTTAAAGGTTTGAGTGTTTCCCAAAAGGAACATCAATTAATATTTAAAGACTTATTCCTTATACATTGAACTTTATCTTACCATCAAGAAATTTCATCATCTTATTTTCCTTCTAGTATAGTTACTCAAACTTTACTGGAAAAAAATCCCATTTTACACACACACACACACACACACACACACACACATCTAGATTCATACCTAGGTTATTTCTCATCTACTAAACCTTAGACCTTTAACTTGACTTGAGAGAAATCACAACCTTTTGCTAACAATACTTTTAATTTCCCATCAAGTTAATCCGTTTAGATATAATGAATACCTCAACACTTGTCCATAATTAATTTCATTAACCTATAAATTATATTACTAATTCACAACTTCCCATTTAAATAATTGAAAGTACTAGGGTCAACTAGTCCATAAGGTTGTTAAGATATTACTAATTCAAAGAGTTATAACAGCTCTTCCATACAATCATCTAACGGTTCAATTATCATAATATATCAGAAGAATTTAGCCATATGTATACCAATATTACTACAACATAGTAGTAAATGTTACAGAAACTACAGAAATATATTAACAGTCTTTCAATGATAGGTAGAAAGGATCTATTGATCAAAATATCAAATTGTTACCATGTTACAATATATCACACATTTACTTAGTATATTTTCACAAGTAAGCCCTTACTCATCAACATCAATTGACTACTTAATCATAAAAAAATAATATATCATTTCAAAAAAATAGAAGATAATTTTTATCCTTTAAAAGTAAACATATATTTCAATTAGATAATAAAGACGTTTCTTTACTTCACACTTGTTATCCTCACTCACTTTCCTACAATGGTTAGATGAGGTCAATTTGGATGAACTGAGAAATAAAATTTGATTATCCCACTTATCAAATTATTTCAAAGATATTAGGATAAATAAATATAGAAACATTTAAAATTCATGCTATCCACACAATCATGAAGTACATCTAACATCATGTTTAATATATCAATTTTTATCCATTCAATATTACAAATTTTACCTGCATCAACATAACTCATTGGTTGAGTTTCATTAATAGATTATCTAATCAGGTTAAGATAAGACAAGATAAAGATATAACTGTCCAACATTGATAATCAATAAAACAAATTACAGTAAAAGAAACCAATACCGGTAAAAGTGAGGTAGCGGTATCAAATTCATATCAACATGGTATGAATTCCTATTATCTCATTTCTAGCTAGAATTTGTTGTTATTAATGTTGCTTAAGAATTTTAAAGAAGTAATAACCTCAGACACACAAGTATTCCATTTGACGTAAATGAACCCAACGAGTTTCAGCAGTACTAAAATATCTGTAAAATAAGTTTGGTCTATACACTGAGTTCTTATTGCTTTAGTTCCATGAAGTTTATATGTCATAACTTCATAAAACAACATATCCTTTATTAACCATTAATTTCCTAATAAGAAATGAGACTTATATATCTCAAAGTTATATATCGTAATAACTTATGGGAATTAAGGAAATATAGACTTCATTGCTCAATTATATAGTCTTGTGCATTCTTTAATACAAGACAACACCTCAAGTTATTTCGTATTACATTCTGCTGTAATAAGAATCTGAAAACACATCCACTACTGAAGCTTTATTATTCTTATGTATAGAAATCTAAACTTCTTTCATTTTTCACAATGACTGGTACATACTACTCCTCAATAATGGGGATGTAATACACTTGATTATATCATCCAAAAAAGATTAATTTAGTTAAATAATCACCACATAATAAAAATAATGGGATCTTCAGTAAAAATCAATCTAAAGAAATGGAAACAAAACTAAGTTTCAATTCCACCGTTGCACCTTATAGATGGAGCAACAAAACTTAAGAGGCATATACAATTTTCCAACCAATCAAGACCCCTTAGTTTCAAATAATACTTTTCGGTCTATCTTAAAAACATGACACAATAAATCATTTTTCCAATCATTATCCATCACATCCCAAGCTCCAACCAAAATTTTCTCAAGTTTTATGACTGGTGACAGAAATATAAATAACAACTAAATCGAAAAACTTCTTAAAGGAGGAATAAATGGTTTTCCTTACCCGACATAAGATAAGTTAGGTTCAAACCTTTGAAACCTAATCCCCAAATTCATTTGCTACTTTATGGTATCAAATTGAACTGGTTTAAACAAATATTTAATAAAATAGCAGATGAATACATTTCTTTTGATCAAATTGAGATGAAGGATTGACATAATTGGTTGGATATTTTTTCAGGCCAAAATATGAGGTTCAACCACAGTGCATGGGATCAAATCCCTCCTCAAAGATAGGTGAGGCTACCTGTTTATTACTAATCTAAAACACAACAGAAATAATATATACAATATCCACACTATTCTAACCATTGGGGTTGGGATACAATCCCGAAATCCATATCAACATGAAATGGAGATGTTACAACTTTAGAAATGGAATGGATTAGAAAGGAAACTATTATAGATGAAACAAAGTGGAAAGGGAATGAGAGGAACGTATTTTCTTTCAAGAAAACACAGATCAAGAAATACTTATACGAGTTTTAGATAATGAGTGTAATATTTGAAATGATTAAAATAATCAAGAACACTAAACAAAGAATAGCTTAAGATCTTGGACGTAAGAACAATCTCTCAAGATAGATGAATCCCACAACACAAAGTTTGTAAAATAACACCTGTTTCTATTCTTCAATGATTAAAAAGAAAATACAAAGTTTTTCTTCTTCTTCACAATAGCTCTTAATATTCTAAAAATCTCCCTTTTGGAATGCACAAGCATCCCTTATTTATAATAGAGAGAGCTAGAGAGAAAATAGGATAAATCCTAGAAAATAGTCTTTTAATGAGAGTCCTATTTTTCTTGACTCTCACGCAGGAGAACAAGTCAAAATTTTCTTCCTATGTGACGAAATGAAAATGAAAAAGACATGACAATTTCTTGATAGAAATGACATGAAACATTATGCTTATTCTACTTCATCATCCTTGTCTTCTTCCAGCAAAGCCTGCTTGTCTCGAAATTCTTGGAACTTCCAGATTATGCCCTTGCATCTCATCTTCATCTGGTGCACTAGAATAATCACTTAGAACCTCGCAAGTTTCCTGAGTGTCACTTGCATTACCAGGAAGTTTCTTCAATCTCTTGTTGAGTTTCCTTAGTGATTCCAAAACATTCTCGATCCTTATGAACTTATCAATGGTTGTCAGATCAAAGATGGAAGCTGGTTCATGCTGAATTAATTCTTGAATTTGTTTATAGAGATCATCAGCAGGTAGAATATTTGAGCTTTCATCCAACACCTTGGCGAAGATCCTGGACAACTCCTCTTCTATGTCATTGGTGGCATCAACCAACTGATCTCTAGATTCCCTCAACTTGCTGCAAGCTTCACTGAGAATATTTATCCTGAATCTGATGGCTTTGGCTAGCTGGAAATGCTTATCCCCATGTGGAATGATTCCTTCTTCCATTAAGATCTGGGATGGAACCTGTTTCAGTGCATTGAGAGCTTCTAAAGTTAATTCAAGGTTCCTGACTTCCTGTGAAAATTCATCATCCATTTTGTCACCATCCTTCTTTATTTCCTCCAAGGATTTATAAACCTCCACTGTGTCATCAATGACCTCTCTTCCTTGTAGGAGTAGCCTCTTTATCCATTCTTCAACCATTCTCCCCTTCTCGTTGATCTTTTCAATCATAGGCACCGATGAGAAATTGAACCTGATAGGAGTAGGGGTAGAAGATGACGGTGTTGACTGAGAGGGCTTTGAAAGCTTGAGCAATACCTCTGTTCAACTGTTCAACTTTCTCCTTTAGCTCATCTCTACTTACCTTTGTTTCCTTCAGCTTCTGACAAGCACGTTCATGGCATCCTGTGCATCTTGTTGTGCTCCTTCTGTTGTTACTTTTCCCAGATCAACCCTTGTAATCTGATAATCAGTAACCACTATATCCTCCTTGGTTTTTTTGGCTGTGGGAGTGGAAATATCTACAAACTTATGCCCTGAGGCATCCACTGAAACCCTTGAAACCATTTTGGGTTTCTTGGCAGATTTGGTAGGAGAGGCCTTGAGTGAACTAAAGTCAAAGGCTGGTAGGGGAACTACCACCTTCCTCTTCCTTGGGGTCTGATCAATTAACCATTGAGGTACAGTGGAAGAAGTTTCCCCAATTGGAGGTGTTATGGTTGTATGTAGGTGGAGGAAGATTTACTTGTGGAGTAGTGATGACTGCAAGTGTGGTGACTATGGGGATAGATTCAGGGAATGAAGGTGTGGAAGGAGGAGGCATATCTATGGCCATCTTAGGTCTAGTAGAGAGAGGTGAGAGGTCAGAGAAAATGTTGGCCATGGCTGATGAGAGTGGCATAGAAATATGAGATGAGGAAGGTTGGGAGAGAGGAGGTAAAGACTCTAAAGCCAAAGCTTGAGAAGTAAGAGAAAGACTTACTTCTGATGAGCAATCAACAAAAGGAGAAACAAGAGGTTGACCAACCTTGATTTCTGAAAGAATTTCTCCTTGTTCTGGTGGAGGAGGTGAATCCAATATCTCAACTATTTGTGTAGGAGTAGCAGATGATTCGGCCCCTTGCTTTTCTCCTTTTCTGACAAACTTAAATTTTATTTGCCTCTTGGTAGGGATTTTATCCTTTTCCTTCTCTCCCTTGGAGGGTCCCACTTCTAAAGTAGCTATTTTTGAAAATCTCTTTTCCTTATAACTCATTCCCAAGAAATGAGCCATGCCTTGGTGCAGACAAGAGTCTGAGCAGCTCTTTCAGTGATAGAAGCCTTTTCAGCAATAGACCAATCAATGGCTGGGAATCTGAGTTGGTCTCCATCTGACTATTCGTACCTAGTGTCCAGAACACTTTCATTGTCCATGGTGCCTTCAGGGATATCAGCCAGATCTAACATCTGAATTTCTTCAAGTGTCAGTCTACTGTTGTCTTTTCTTCGGATGGAAACTTCATCCCGAAGATCAACCCAGATATCTTCCACAGTGGGCACATGCAGGTACAAGGTTCCATATGACTTGAGGACTCCTTGGATGTCAAATCCCTCCCTCATCTTCATATGTTTCTTCAATTTTTCCTGAAGCTTGTGCACCACATTCTTGGCCTTAACCATGGTAGAACATGTATACCTTCCAATGGAAATGGGGAAGGAGATGACGGCTTTGTGCCTGCTTTGTTGGAATTTGTGAAAATCCAACAATTGTCTGACCAACTCCATAAGGATCAGTTTGTCACCTAGGAACCTGGGAAAATGGAAAGGATTACCATGGAACCTTACCACCTGAAGATAAGTAAACTTCTTGAATTGCAAGAAAATGCAACCCCATTTTGACACTTCGGCCCATGCTTCATCGGAAACCCTTCTCTTCCTCAGATCAGGATCCAATCTACAAATGTTTTCATAGAAGAAGGCATCATTCACTCTTCTATATTGGTCTTCAGACCCTTTTATTGTCAGCTATGGGAAGTACCGATATATGTGTTCCATTGCTTGGTTTCCCTTTGCATCTAGCCCTGGATAGTTTCTCATGCCTGCTGCCACATAGGTGACGTATGACATCATATAGAACTTGTCGGTAGACAAGACCATTTTCATTTGGGAGTCTATCTCATCACTTATTAGGCTACCCCAATCAATCCCTTGGTCATTCTTCTTTATGATGACCATGAACTGGTACATCCACCCTTGGAATTATTTTGAATCTGGGAGTCCAAATAACTGGCTCAGCAGGGTGATGATATCACTGACTTCAAGAATAAAATCACTTCTAGGGACCGACTTAGGAAACCTAGAAACAACTGGCTTAGCCTTGATCAAGAACTTCTTATTTACGTGCTTGATGCAGTCTTCCTGATCTTTGTCCCAGGCCTTTTGTGCTGATTTAAGGTCTAAATCAACATATTCCGTAAAGTTGGGCAACTTTAGGAGTTGATCAAAGTAATCTCCATCCAATTTCACTATAGACTCCCCTGCTTGATTTCTTACTGAGCGGGAGGCTGAGTCATAGTGGGAAGCACAAGCCAGGATGAATTCAGGGCATTGAGCTGATATTGGAAATCCTGCTGCAAGAGGGAGACCACTGCCGGCTATTGACTTCATCCATGAATTCTAAGAAGAATCCTCAATTCTTTTCCAGAAGTCTTCCATATCTATATTACCGAGCTCTGTGTCCCGGATGTCATAATTGCAGCTTACATAAGAAGAAGACTCCATCTTCTGATACTTATACTTCATCTTTCCTGACTTATCTGACTTATCCTTAGATTGGCCAGGGTCTGACATGAGGAGTCTTGAAAATGCCTTGATGACTTCTGGAAGAGTAATCAGGTGTGAAAGCTTGTTGGACAAGTGCACAGACCTGCCACACCTTTCAGGTTTTGAAACTTGCAAAACACCTTCAGAAAACCTGACAGACTAGATTGTATGTCAGAAATTAGGCCGTGTCAAACACCAATGGAAACCCAAAAAAGTGGAGTTTGGAGGATGTCGAGCACCTTGAGAAACCTGAAACACTGGCGGGGTGTATGTCATGGAAGTTAGGGCATGTTGCGCATCGATGAAAACCCGACACAAGGTGGAAGTGAGATGAGGATGTTGACTAGGTGAGAAGATCACCTCAAGACGACACAAGGTGGAACTTGATAGGTGTTGAGCACCCTACAAAACTTGAAACAAGGTGGAAGAAAGAGATGTACAACACCCTACAAAACCTGAAATCAATATATCGGGTTTCTGACATGTCAGAATATGAGAATTTCCCACCTTTTTCACTTATTGATTTTTAGATTCTTTTGAAATCTACAACTTATGTAAAAATAAGTAAATAACCAAGGAGTGAATTTCAAACAAGAACCCTACTGGGAAAAAGACAAGAACCAAGGAAAAAGACCCAAAACCCTAAACCAGTAATGGAAGAGGAAATGAAATGGAAACCCAAACAAAACACCTCAAAAATAACCCAAAAAAGCTTCAAAATAGAAAGAAGAGAAGAATACCTTCAACAAGTTTGAAAAATGATCAAAGAATGGATGGTGAAATCGACCGGGAAGCTCAATCGGGTCTGGAGGTGGAAGAAGCATACACAGAAATCCAACGCACAAAAAATACCAGGTAACAAATGACATGGAAAACCAACTATTTATAATACCCTAACATTAATTACACCTCACTTGATGCGTGTGCCAACTACCAAACAACTAGACATTAATGACATGTCATCATGCTTGGAGCTTCTGAAAACCTGATACAAAGGATTTGGTTTCAATTCAGGTTTCAGGTTTCAGGAAACATGAAGCATGATGCATGCCTTGTTGAGATGCTTCTAAGTCTTGAAATCCTGACACAAAGGCTTCATTTGGGTTTGGGTTTTGGGAAACAATGACATGAAACATGCATTGGATAAAGCATGTTCTGATGCTTGGGAGTTTTAAAAACCTGACACACTGCTAAGACAATCAGGTTTTGGGTTTTGGGAACATCAGACATGTAACATGCAAGAAACATGCTTTCATGTAATGAAAACCTGAAAACCTGAAAATCTCCTTCAAAGGGGAATTTTAAAGAGATTGTCCAAAAATTTTCATATGGTTATCTCATTTTTAGCTGGAATCACTAAAACGAGATAACAAGCTGGCTCCAGTTGGGGACTTTCTTTGAGACATCAAAGGAAGAGAACTCAGAATCAAAAATCTTTATCCATTGGGCTATGGAGTTAGAAGAAAAAAAACAAAAACAAACAAACAAAGAAAGAAAGAAATAAAGCAAACACACAAGGAAATAAATTATAATACAGTGCAAGAGAGCATCTTGCATTACTGATGGAACAACTTCAGATGTTGACCACTGAAAGGTAGAGGGAGAAACTCTCCATCAAGATATGATAGACAGAAGCTATTTTCACCATTCAGCTGATGGATTTTGAAAGGACCTTTCCATAAAGAATCAAACTTGCCATGCATCCCTTTCTGTTCCCTTCTCTTATCCCAGAGAAGTACTAGATCTCCAATCTGGAAATCACGTTGCTTTGATTTTTTGTCAAATATCTTTTTGACTTTTCTCTGATGATCTACAATGTGATCCACCACCTTGCTCCATTCTTCTTCTAGCCTGGCTAGGTACATTATCCTTTTCTCAATGGAACTTTGAAAAGTTTCATCCTCAATTGCTTTAGCCAATCGTAAGGCTGGAAATTCTACAGAGATAGGAATCTCAGCATCAATTCCATACAACACCTGGAATGGGGACATTCCAATAGCTCACTTAGGAGTAATCTGATCTACCCATAATGCATCATACAATGCTTTGTGCCATGTCCTCTGATTCTCATCAACCATCTTTCTGATTATGGTCACCAGGTTCTTGTTGCTTGATTCAGCCTGACCATTGCCTTGGGGGTAATAATCAGATGAATGAGCCAATGTGATCCCAAATCCATAAAAAAATTTGTCAACTCATGTGATGAGAAATTGGAAGCATTGTCAGCAACAATCTTGTGAGGAATGCTGAATCTAACAATTATATTCTCCTTGAGAAAATTACACACAGCTTCAGAGGTTGCCTGTACTTGATTGGCACAGCTTCCACCCACTTGGTGAAATAGTTTGTGGTGGTGAGCACATAATTATGACCAGCACTAGAGGAAGGATTTAGTACTCCAATGAAATCAATTCCCCATTGGTGAAAAGGTTCTTCAATTATCACAGGCTTCAAGGGAAGAGCTGCCAGCTTAGGACGACCAACGAAATGTTGACAAGCTTCACACTTAGCCACCCATTCTGTTGAATCTCGAAAGAGAGTAGGCCAATAGTACCTGGCCCATAAGATTTTGTAAGCCATCATGGAGGAAGAGAAATTTCCTCTGCATGCTAGATTGTGAAAGGATTCTAGCAACCTTATCTATTGAGACTTATCAACACAACGCAGGAATACACCATCAATGCCCTTCTTGTATATACCATTATCCCATAGAACGTATCTTGCGGACCTTAATTTAACTGTCCTCTTTTCTTTTTGGCTCAAATGTGGGGGACATTCACCATAAGTTAAAAATAAAGTGATGTCTGCATACCATTCATTGGTTGTGCTTACAAAAAGCACCATGGGCAATTCTGAAGAAGTATCTTTAGTTTCTTCGCATTCTGTCTCAGACTTGTTTTCTGCAATCAATTGGCACAAGCCTCTTCCTCGTACCAACTTGGTAGGTCTGATGTCCAAGTCATATTCTTGGACTTTGGCTATCTAGTTACCCCGTTGACTACCCAACTCTTGTTGAGTCAAAATGGACTTAACTGCAGTATCAGGAACAAGAACGAGAGTGTGAGAACTCAACACATAATACCTGAAATGCTTCACTACTCTCACCACTGCATAAGCATGCTTTTCAATTTGTGACATCTTCAACTCATGTTCCTTTAGTGGGAAGCTCATGAAAGTAATGGGGGCTTCGATTCCTTCTTCGTTCTCCTGCATAAGGATGGCTGATACTGTATGTGCGGAAGCGTAACTGTACATGATGAAATCTTTCTTGAAGTCTGGGCATACCAGAATAGGAGCATGAGCAATTTCTCTTTTGACTTCTTCGAAAGCAAGCTTCCCTTCAGTGCTCCATCAAAATGGAGTTTTACCTTTCATCATCCCAAGGATATCCTTGGTTTTATCAGCAAAATCAGGTACAAATCTTCTTAGGAAATTGACCTTTCTGAAAAAGGAATGCACCCCAGTTTTTCTTGTAGGTAGGGTAAGGCTTTGGATGGCCTTCACCTGCTCTGGGTTGATCTTGGTTCCTTCTTTAGTCATGATATGACCCAACAACTTTCCTTCTGTTACTCCGAACATGGAATTTTTAGGATTTAATGAAATCCCATGACACCTGCACCTTAAGAGTACCTACTCCAGGTGATCATAATGATCACTTCACTTCTTAGAGAAGACCGTCAAGTCATCCAAATATACAACTATGACTTTTCCCATCAAATCTCTGAAATCTAAGTCCATAGCTCTTTGAAACATGGCTCTAGCGTTAATCAAACCAAAAGGCATCCTTCTATAAGCAAAGGTCCCCCATGGGGTGGTGAATGTTGTTTTATGTTGATCCTCAGTGGCTACCTCGACCTGATTATACCCTGAAAATCTGTCAAGCATGGATAACATTTTTGATCTAGTGACAGTCTACAATACTTGATCCATGATAGGAAATGGGTAATTATCTTTCAATGAAGACTGATTAAGATTCCAGAAGTCAACACAAATCCGAATCTCACCATTCTTCTTCCTAATGGGGACAATGTTAGCAACCTAGGTAGAATGATGGATTGGGAAGATAATCCTTGCATCTAACATCTTTTGAATTTCTGCAAGGATATAGTCCCTGAGATCTTTGGGTTGTAATGCCTTTGCTTTCTCCTATAGGGTTTGACATCAGGTTTCAAAGGGATGCTATGTTGCACATCCTTGGGCTTGAAAGACTTCAGATCCACATAGGACCATGCTAGGACATCCATATATCTCTTCAGGAGTGAAGTGAATCTTTCTTTCTCCTTAGGAGAACAACATTTTCTGATGTTTACCATCCAGGGTTGGTCAGAAGAGCCCAGATTAACTTGATCTACCTCTGATGAGGAAGCACCTTCAGCCTATCTTTTATCCTAAATAAAATGGTCATGTTTGTCAAACAGACCTTCCAGAGAGACCAACCCCTTCGGAATCTTATTGCCTTTGAGCTAGATGAATTCACCATCAATCTCTTGATATGAATTCAAGATGGACTCATGGAAATCTGATTCTGATCCTTCAAAATAAAGCTCACTAAAATTATCATCTTTTTCAAGAAAAGACAATACCTATTGATCATCATTAAACACTTGCCAATGTGCTGACATTATCTGGAACACTTGGACGATACACAATCTCAATGGTATATGTGTCCTATTTGAACTTTGGGTGAGGAAGGAGAAGAGATGTAAACATGGCTAAAGAATCAACTTTATCATTGTAATCTCTCAAAACTACCTTAATGGAAAAAGCATCAAATCATTCTATGTTGTCCCACACCTTGTTCCTGTAATGCCTTAGGTGATCGTTTTTCACCTGATAGGTCCCCTTTACTTGATTCACAATCAACTCAGCATCTCCCTACACTTTGAGATTTTGGATTCCTTTTTTCCTTGCCATTTCTAATCCTAATAACAAAGCTTCGTATTCAGCTGTGTTATTAGTATTGTCAAATTACAGCTTGAAGGTGAAAGGAAAAATCTCAAAATCTGGAGATATAAGAACCACACCAGCTCCTGACCCAGTAGTTGAACAGCTCCTCATCAAACTCAAGGGTCCAAATAGCATTAGGATCTTCTTCCTTGATTTCTATAGGAAATAACCTCAGATGTCATGAAATAATTACCCAATCCTGCATCTTCGAAGAGAATTTGAGCCTTGGGATCATCTGATTTAGTGACCAGGTACTTTGCTTGTGCTTCAGGGTGGAAGGACAGAAAGGAACTCCATTTACTGGAATTTTATCTTTGGTCTAGTCCATATTGATTTCTCCTTTGACATCTTTGCAAAAACCTCTTCCTAAGAGAATACCATAAGCAGCTGGGATATCAGCAACCAGGATAGTCATTTTTACTCTCTTTTTAGGGAATGCAACAAATGCAAACTGTGCATCCTTGATTTGGCCAATCAAGGGGACTTGTTTAGTTTCCATGGAGTAACACCACCCATAATATTTAGTCAAGGTAAGTCCAAGGGCATGGGCTACTTTTGTGGGCATTACATTATCAGAGGCTCCTGAGTCAATTATGCAATTGCTGAGTTTAAAACCGTTTATAAGTAAGGACAAATAAAATGGTTCAATCTTTCCCAAAGAAGCAACAGAGGTCATATTACTCTGAGGTAAAGGCTGAGTGGGGCTAGGAAAAATGCCTTTTGAAGATGAAGGGATAGCAGCCTTGCTTCTAATGAATTTGGAAAGTTTCTCAAATTGCTCAGGATTTGACTGAAGGTACTCGGCTTCTGACATTTGGATTTTAGTTTTCTTTGCATGATCAATAATGTCAAAAGTGGTATATGAAGGAATGATGGTGGGCTCAGTTCTAGTTACACTGGTCTGAGCTGAGGTATGGCCTTGGGGGTAGGAGAAAGAGAGTTAGAAGATGAAAGTTACCTTTTTAGTTGTCTCCTTTTAAGTTGGTGCACTGAGATAGGAGAGCCTCTTTTAGCCATAACCACGGGAGCTTCTTTACTTTTCTCCTTAGAGCCTTCAACCAGATTTCTGGGGTTCTGGGATTGAGATCAAGTGAAGACTGCAAATGACTGACCATCATGCTCACATTCATCTTCCTCGTATTCCAAGTACCCAATGCTGGAGTCGCCAGCTGAATCATCAAAAGACTCATCAGCATATCCTGAAGCTTTAAAAGCTTCATGAGAATCTTGATCTTCTGGTTCTTCATCTTCCTCAACTATTTCTACTACTGCATTAACAAGAGGAGCTTCAATGGCCAGCCTAGTGGGAGTAGAAATCAACCGATTCCTATCTCTTGTGGGGGCGCCATTGGTATTGTTGAAATTCTGTCTAGGAATATCCTCGATAAGGAATGTTGGTCACTTGTTGAGACATTTTTTCTTCAAAGTGATCAAGTCATTGGCCATCCTCTGAATCATAGGATCAGTAGTACTCTGAGAAGAACTCTAATTTTTAGGCTTAGATGACTCTCTTCTGATCTTTCTAGCCAGAATGAGATCATCTTCTATTTCAGTGGTTGTAGCTTGAGCAGTGGCCAAATCATGGATAACAAACCTTCTTAATAAGAAGCTCACATCAGGGGGCTAAGCGTTGATGAAGAAACACTTTTGATTTTCAAGAGTGGGAACTGGCTAGATCTAGAATCTTACGAATCAGCTTGTTGAATTTGGCTATGAAGTCCCGCATGGGTTCATAAGACTCCTTCTTCATATGTGTAAGTTGTGCTAACAAGGCATGAGAATCTTCAGCTGGTTTGAACCTTACTTCAAATATGGATCTCATGGTAGCCCAGTTGGTAATGCATGCATTAGGAAGATGGTAGAACCATTCTGCTGCTACACCATGTAATGTTTCAATGAAGAGTCAAATAGAGACATCTTCATGAGAAACCCCAAGGATGCCGCATGTGACAAAGAATGAAGTGATGTGTTCATCAGGGTGTTGCTTCCCATCACTGTTGAACTTAGGAATATTCTTACATGACCCATGCGGTAGATCATGCAATGGGGGAGTTAGGGAAAGAGGACCAATAGTCATACCCCAAGGCACAGGTTGTGCTGCCATCCTTCTGAATGAAGTGTGCACATAGGAATCTGAAGTATCAGACAAAAATAGTGCACAATAGGTTGTACAAGCTTCTTGTTCTTAAGGAACCTGAGTTCTTTGGATAGGTGAAGAACTTCTTGCTCGGCTAGATGCAACAATGTTGGGGGAAAGTTTGAAATTGTGTTGTTGTAGCAGATCAAAGAATGGATCAGTTTCACCCCTGGCTCAGCTTGACCGAGTGAAGATATTTCTGGCCAGCTTGAACTGAAAAATGGATCTTCTAAAAATAAGGCAAATATGGAGTCGCCAGACACCAATAGGATAAGCTTAGTCTTATCAATCTGTATATCCCCAGCAGAGTCACCAAAAACTATTGGTTGGATATTTTGTCAGGCCAAAATATGAGGTTCAACCATAGTGCACGGGATCAAATCCCTCCTCAAAGACAGGTGAGGCTTCCTGTTTATTACTAATCTAAAACACAACAGAAATAATATATACATTATCCACACTATTCTAACCATTGGGGTTGGGATATAATCCCAAAATCCATATCAACACGAGATGGAGATGTTACAACTTTAGAAATGGAATGGATTAGAAAGGAAACTATTATAGACAAAACAAAGTGGGAAGGGAATGAGAGGAATGTATTTTCTTTCAAGCAAACACAGATCAAGAAATACTTATACAAGTTTTAGATAATGAGTGTAATATTTGAAATGATTAAAATAATCAAGAACACTAAACAAAGAATAGCTCAAGATCTTGGACGTAAGAACAATCTCTCAAGATAGATGAATCCCACAACACAAAGTTTGTAAAATAACACCTGTTTCTATTCTTTAATGATTAAAAAGAAAATACAAAGTTTTTCTTCTTCTTCACAATATCTCTTAATATTCTAAAAAATCCTCCTTTTGGAATGCACAAGCATCCCTTATTTATAATAGAGAGAGAAGAGAGAAAATAGGATAAATCCTAGAAAATAGTCTTTTAACGAGAGTCCTATTTTGCTTGACTCTCACGCAGGAGAACAAGTCAAAATTTGCTTCCTATGTGATGAAATGAAAATGAAAAAGACATGACAATTTCTTGATAGAAATGACATGAAACATTATGCTTATTCTGCTTTGTCGTCCTTGTCTTCTTCCAGTGAAGCCTACTTGTCTCAAAATTCTTGGAACTTCTAGATTATGCCCTACATCTCATCTTCATCTAGTGCACACTAGAATAATCACTTAGGACCTCACAAGTTTCCTGAGTGTCACTTGCGTTACCAGGAAGTTTCTTCAATTTCTTGTTGAGTTTCCTTAGTGATTCCAAAACATTCTTGATCCTTATGAACTTATCGATGGTTGTCAGATCAAAGATGGAAGCTAGTTCATGCTGAATTAATTCTCAAATTTTTTTATAGAGATCGTCAGCAAGTAGAATATTTGAGCTTTCATCCAACACCTTGGCAAAGATCCTGGAAAGCTCCTCTTCTATGTCATTGGTGGCATCAACCAACTGATCTCTAGATAACCTCAACTTGCTGCAAGCTTCACTGAGAATATTTATCCTGAATCTGATGGCTTTGGCTAGCTGGAAATGCTTATCCCCATGTGGAATGATTCCTTCTTCCATTAAGATCTGGGATGGAACCTGTTTTAGTGCATTGAGAGCTTCTAAAGTTAATTCAAGGTTCCCGACTTCCTGTGAAAATTCATCATCCATTTTTTTGTCATCTTTCTTTATTTCCTCCAAGGATTTATAAACCTCCACTATGTCATCAATGACCTCTCTTCCTTGTAGGAGTAGCCTCTTTATCCATTCTTCAACCGTTCTCCCCTTCTCGTTGATCTTTTCAATCATAGGCACCAATGAGAAATTGAACCTGATAGGAGTAGGGGTAGAAGATGATAATGTTGACTAAGAAGGCTTTGAAAGCTTGACCAATACCTCCATCAATTGTTCAACTTTATCCTTTAGCTCATCCCTACTTACCTTTGTTTCCTTCAGCTTCTAGTAAAGCACGTTCATGGCATCCTACTGCATCCTGTTGTGCTCCTTCTATTGTTACTTTTCCCAGATCAACCCTTGTAATCTGATAATCAGTCACCACTATATCCTCCTTAGTTTTGTTGGCCACGGGAGTAGAAATATCTGCAAACTTATGCCCTGAGGCATCCACTGAAACCCTTGAAACTATTTTGGGTTTCTTGGCAGATTTGGCAGGAGAAGCCTTGAGTGAACTGAAGTCGAAGGCTAGTAGGGGAACTACCATCTTCCTCTTCCTTGGGGTTTGATCAATTAACCATTGAGGTACAATGGAAGAAGTTGCTCCTATTTGAGGTGTTATAGTTGTATCTGTAGGTGGAAGGAAGATTTACTTTTGGAGTCGTGATGACTGCAAGTGTGGTGACTGTGGGGATAGATTCAGGGAATGAAGGTGCAGAAAGAGGAGGCATTTCTATGGCCATCTTAGGTCCAGCAAAGAGAGGTGAAAGGTCAGAGAAAATGTTGGCCATGATTGATGAGAGTGGCGTCAAAATATGAGATGAGGAAGATTGGGAGAGAGGAGGTAAATACTCTAAAGTCAAAGATTGAGAAGCAAGAGAAAGACTTACTTCCGACAAGTAATCAACAAAAGGAGAAACAAGAGGTTGACCAACCTTGATTTCTGAAATAATTTCTCCTTGTTCTGGTGGAGGAGGTGAATCCAATATCTCAACTGTTTGTGTAGGAGTAGCTAATGATTCGGCCCCTTGCTTTTCTCCTTTCTGACAAACTTAAATATAATTTGCCTCTTGGTAGGGATTTTATCCTTTTCCTTCTCTCCCTTAGAGGGTCCTTCTTCTAAAGTAGATATTTTTGAAAATATCTTTTCCTTATAACTCATTCCCCAAGAAATGAGCCATGCCTTGGTATAGACAAGAGTTCTGAGAAGCTCTATCAGTGATGGAATCTTTTTCAGTGACAGACCAATCAATGGCTAGGAATCTAAGTTGGTCCCCATCTGACTGTTCATACCTAGTGTCCAGAACACTTTCATTGTCCATGGTGCCTTCAGGGATATCAACCAGATCTAACGTCTGAATTTCTTCAAGTGTCAATCTACTATTGTCTTTTCTTCGGATGGAAACTTCATCCCAAAGATCAACCTAGATATCCTCCACATGGGGCACATGTAGATACAAGGTTTACATATGTCTTGAGAACTCCTCAGATGTCAAATCCTCCCTCATGTTCATATGTTTCTTAAATTTTTCCTGAAGCTCATGCACCACGTTCTTGTCCTTAACCATGGTAGAACATGTATACCTTCCAATGGAAATGGGGAAGGAGACGGTGGCTTTGTGCCTGCTTTGTTGGAATTTGTGAAAATCCAACAATTGTCTGACCAAATCCATAAGGATCAATTTGTCACCTAGGTAACCTGGGAAAATGGAAAGGATTACCATGGAACCTTACCACCTGAAGATAAGTAAACTTCTTGAATTGCAAGAAAATGCAACCCCATTTTGACACTTCGGCCCATGCTTCATCAGAAACCCTTCTCTTCCATCAGATCAGGATCCAATCTACAAATGTTTTCATAGAAGAAGGCATCATTCACTCTTCTATATTGGTCTTTAGTCCCTTTTATTATCAGTTGTGGGAAGTACCGATATATGTGTTCCATTCCTCAGTTTCCCTTTGCATCTAGCCTTGGATAGTTTCTCATGCCTACTGCCGCATAGGTGACGTATGAAATCATATAGAACTTGTCAGTAGACAAGACTATTTTCATTTGGGAGTCTATCTCATCACTTATTAGGCTACTCCAATCAATCCCTTTTTCATTCTTATTTATGATGACCATGAACTGGTACATCCACCCTTGGAATTATTTCGACTCTGGGATCCCAAATTACCGGCTTAGCAGGGTGATGATATCGCTGACTTCAAGAATAAAATCACTTCTAGGGACCGACTTAGGAAACCTAGAAACAATTGGATTAGCCTTGATCAAGAACTTCTTATTTACATGCTTGATGCAATCTTCTTGATCTTTGTCCCAGGCCTTTTATGTTGATTTAAGGTCTAAATCAGCATATTCCGTAAATTTGGGAAACTTTAGGAGTTGATCAAAGTAATCTCCGTCCAATTTCACTATAGAATCTCCTGTTTGATTTCCTATTGAGCGGGAGGATGAGTCATAGTTGGAAGCATAGGCCAGGATGAATTCAAGGCATTGAGATGATATTGGAAATCTTGTTGCAAAAGGGAAACCATTGCCGGGTATTGACTTCATCCATGAATTCTGAGAAGAATCCCCAATTATTTTCTAGAAGTCTTCCATATCTATGTTGCTGAGCTTTGTGTCCTGGATGTCATAATTGTAGCTTACATAAGAAGAAGAGTCCATATTTTGATACTTATACTTCATCTTTCCTGACTTATCTGACTTATCCTTAGATTGGCTAGGGTCTGACATGAGGAGTCTTGAAAATTCCTTGATGACTTCTAGAAGAGCAATCAGCTGTGAAAGCTTGTTGAACAAGTGCACAGACCCGACACACCGTTCAGATTTTGAAACTTGGAAAACACCTTCAGAAACCTGACAGACTAGATTGTATGTTGGAACTCAGGCCATGTCAAACACCCACGGAAACCAAAAACTTTGGCGTAGTTTGGAGGATGTCAAGCACCTTGAGAAACCGGAAACATTGGTGGGGTGTATGTCGGAAGTTAGGGCATGTTGAGCATCGATGAAAACATGAAACACTACGGAAGTCAGAGGATGTTGTGTAGCATTCCCATTTTAAGACTTTAGAAACAAGGGATTTTTTTTTATAGTGTTCACTATTCTAAATATAGCATTATTTAGAACAAACATTCCATGCTAATCAAATTCAATGGATAAACACATGCAACTATAATGACTCGGTGATTCACCGATCTATTCATTCCATAACTCGATAAGTTACCGATGTATTTATGTTACCTTATGTATCGAATAAATATCGTATACTTCGTATACTTTGTCATAGAACCCTACATCGGGTATTAAGTAATCTATTTAAAGAACATATCTGAATATCTACTTCCAATATTCATTTGATATCACGTTGTTTTAAAATTGGTGACATAGGACAACACAACAAGCATTTTGTGATACTTCAGCCAAAGATTTATAACACATTGTGTATGTCACTATTCCTAGATGACATACTTGTCATATTAGAATACATCCTTCACCTCACTCTTCAATTATCATAATTGGTCTTTACAAACTATTGTCAGTCCACTTGTTCTAGGTTTAACCCTAGCCCTAGATAGGAACATACCCTAATATAGGAAGATGCTCACAATGGATTAGGGTAAATGGGCATACTCGGTTGACCAAAATTTTCTGGATGTACCAACGTACCCTAAGCCAGTTGAAGCTAATTCATATCCTAAATATGCTCCTATCCGGACCTAGAGAGAAACTAAGTTCAAGTGCGAGTTCCTATTGTGTGTAGATCTAGATGATCAATGTGGTATGGTGATGCCACATGTCAACTACAATGTTGTATTCTTGGGAAGACGCAAGCATTCTCGAAAGTATAGGTCTACATTTTACGTTTTCCAACATCCTACAAAAACTGCCTCATTGAGATGTACATACCCTAAGGGGATAGTTAGTAAATTATTAGTCTAAATTATTTCTTGCTTACAACAACCTTGCCAACCCCTAATCCAACACTCAATAAGTTATTTCCTAAATTTTTTTTATTTAGTCCATGAAGAACTTTGTTATACTTATGGTTGTTTTTAATGTTTGATCACACAGTTAAACTACCAATTAACCGTAACCAAACAACATTATCAAGTTTCATTTAAGAAGTACAATAACTTTTAGACAGGTACAACGTTCAAGTATATATCCAATTAAATTAGACTTTATACAAAATGAAGTCTAATAAATTGTAAACACATTAACATACCTTTTTGGTTTATATTCAATTAAGAAAGATAAAGAGTCTTTATCTACATGTTAAGTGTTAGGGTATATCCTACCCAATATCCACATTTCTTAATGTATGTTCAACACACATTACATTACCATATAATATCGTTTAGATAAGAACATCATACTCTACAGCATAGCAAGCTGCATTTTTATTAAGGAAATTGAATTAAATCCCTTTATCCAAATTATCAAGGATAACCAATTAAGCATATAAATAATATGAAGAATATCAACAAGATAGAAATCCATCTTTTTCATACAAGTACAAGATAATTTACACAACCAATGCAAGTAAATTCATAGCTTTCAATTCATCTTTATAACTTATACATTTACAAGCCTTATGCACTTTAGGCGTACTGCATAACAACTCCCTTCATCCTAAAAGAATACTACTTTTCTTTTTCAATACAATCTCAAGAATGAATCAAAATTCTTCACGAGGAATCAGATTTAAATCATCCAATGCATCTCATAAGTTTAGCCTTCTTTTATCACTTACAAAGTCCATCTGCAAAATTTTTTAGCACGGGTCAGTTCAATGAACTAAGCATGATAAGCACTAAGCCTTAAAACGTATTGCATTCCACTAACTATTTCAAGAAAACAAATTTTCTTTAATGGGACAATTAATATATCATACAAACCAGTATAAGTAATAAAAATCAGAAAAGAAGTGCATTAACCGATCTGAATTCCCTTCTAAGAGGATAGCAGAATATAATCCACAACATCTACTTTACAGAAATAAAGTTTAATTGATCCTATCAATTATCCTTAAGCAAACAATAGATCATTTCATCTCATTGTTCCCAATTCTATCATAATAGAATACAACATTTATCTTTTCTATAAGCCAAAAGAATGGTCTACAACATAGTTCTCATTAGGATGATTCATCTAAATCCTAAGAAAAAGAAGAAGAATACCCATTACAAACTATGCCCAAACACAAAACATCTGAAAACAAAAACAGGTTCCTAACATGAATATGACTGCCTCATTTAAAGGACAACTACCTTAACTTCAACATTTAAGATATTCATTAGAATAGAATCCCATTTCAATCCAAGAGTAAATATAGAATCAAACAGTCAACCAACTAGTTTACATTTTCTGTACAACAAACCTAATCATCTAATCTCCTTCTACATTAGTTTAGTCAAATGATATGTACAAGAAGACTAATCAACATAATAATTCTCCATTTCCTAAGAGAATAATTAATAGAAGGTTTCAATCAAATGAACTTAACCAAACAACTTAGAAAAGGAACTTTTTAGAATATGATTCAATTATTAAATCATATCATTACACTTAACAACAAATTCCCCTTTATAATCCATACAATAAGCTCATACACCAGCTCCCAAAAGACAGAACAACACTAACTCAATGTAAGAAGAAATGTACTGCGATCTCATTGACATTCTTTACCGTAATAAAGCATGAGTTCATTTTTTAGTTCATAACAACATAGCAGTAAAGTTCAGAAACAACACACTATCCCTAAGGAATCACAATTTCCTTAACCTTTTGAAAGACTCAGGTATTCACTTAATGGACCCAATAAGAGGTGTAAAAACCAGAATAGAGAACTAACTCTTAATTACCCACGAGCTTAGCCAAGATAGAACCTATATTACAATAAATTTCAACATCTTATTATAAGAGCAAACAGATCGGGGTTCCAAGAAGAACAATAAACCAACAAGATATTTCAGTCAAGATCTTAAAGAGATTACCCAACAACCCAATTAAACCACTCTTCCAGTTTTTCTTTGAGCAAGTAGTTTGATTCAAAAGAGTTATGAGCTTAAACCATAAAACCAAGTAAAAACCCAATTTAATACCAAAATCAAATCAAACATGTCTATAATACGACTAGTTCAGAACTCGAAAATACAAAATCCAAGTACAATGTTGAACACAAACTTCTCACAAAGGTTCAAGACCACTCAAGAGAATATTTACAGGTTCAGGACAACAACATTTTCCCATTCTAGTTTATATCTTAAACAAATAAAACCCAAAAAAAGATACCAGAATAGAACCGATACCTCGTTGCAGTTACGAATTTCACACACTAAGTAACAAATTAAATGTACAATGTGGAATCACAAAATCTCCAACATGAGTTCAAATATACACCAGTATCTAATACAAGGTAGTATATAATACAAATACCTATTAATAGTTCAGAATAACAGAGGGCTTCCATTATCTGTTTACATCTTATCGAAATCCCTATTTCTAACTCCAAAGAAACACAAGTTTCTCACCAAAGTTTGAAACCATACAAGTAATAAAATATGAGTTTTGTATACATTATGAAATCCCATTAACAATCCTGAATAATACAGGAATAAACATGAGTATGGAGCTACATACGGACTTAAAACAAGAGTCTAGTATTAACCAAGCTTCCAAACATGGTTCAGAGTAACAAGAACCTCCAACAAAAACTCATATCAAATACTAACACCGAATCAAGCTCAATTAAACACGAACTCAAAGACAGGATTAAATGAACATGAGCTCAAACACAAGTTTAAGTACAAGCTAAAATATAAGCTCAAGCTCAACAAACACGAGCTCCTAAAGAAAGATCAAACATAACTCAAGGTTCCCAAAAACTCAGAACCAAGTAACCAGTAACGAAGGTCAGTCCTAGCCTCCACCTTTCCAATACTGGTTAAATAAATGACATGCAGAGCCATAGAAACAAGTTTCTCATACATGCTTATCTATTTAACCCTTACAAATAAAGTTTCATGGAAATACACTAATTTTTTCCAAGGATTCAAACCCAAATTTACCAGAGATTACAAAACCCAGCAAGAAAATAGCTAGATAAAACATGCAATCCGAGAATCTCAAAAGAGCAGAGTCATTTTAATGAAACATTTAGAATAAAATAAGAGATCTTAATGGTTAGACCCTATAATGCTTGATAGTGCTTCTGCCAAATCGAAGGAGACTTCCACACGAGCTTCCAACTCCTTTTCTCCTCCATGAAAGATCAACCAACAAAGAACTTTCCTCAGAATGCCTCATATACCTTTCCATGATCAAAAATAGACTAGGTGAGTTAAAAATAGGAAAGAAGTGCAAGTCAAACTTCTGGTTTGAAGAACCAGTTTTCTCCATGCAGAGAAAAATCCAAAAATCATGCAAAAACCAAAAACCTCCCACAAATCTGCCTTCTAAGTTTCCTAGAGGGTTTGTGAACAAAAGCCGAGACCAATAAATTTCATTAATTCCAATTTTCCCACTTATCTTTCCTTGCTACATCCTCCCAATTCTAGCGAATGCCAATTCACATTTAACATAAAATTCCATATTTAGTGAAACTTCCACATAAGCCTCCGCCAAGTCAACTAGACCCTGCCAAAACTGGTAGTATGTATGCCTTTAAGACCATTATCAACAATTAAATTCCATTGGAACCGTTTCCTTTGATGCATTTGACCCCCCCTTTAGTTTCCCTTTCAAATAGCTTAGGATAGATCCCTTAGAACTTAGGTTAGTTTAGAATTAATCACCTTAGGCCTTACACATTACCTTAGGTAGTTTCCACATAGGTTAGATTGATTCACAACACAGTAGTTTTAGGCATTAGGTTAGATCATCTCATAATCTTATAGCATTAGGTTTGTGATATTTTGGCCAAAGATTTATAACATATTGTGTATGTCACTACTCCCAGATGACATACTCGTCATATTGAAATACATCCTTCACCTCACTCTTCAATTATCATGCTTGGTCTTTACTGTCTACCGTCAGTCCGATTGTTCTAGTTTTAACCCTAGCCCTAGCTAGGAAAATAACCTATTATAGGAAGATGCTCACAATGGCTTAGGGTAAATGGGCATACTCAGTTTACCTAAATCATCTGGATGTGCCAACATACCCTGAGCCATTAGAAGATAATTCATATCCTAAATATGCTCCTATCCGGACCTAGAGAGAAACTAAGTTCAAGTCTAAGTTCCTATTGTGTGTATATCTATATGATCGATGCGGTAGGGTGATACCACATGTCAACTACAATGATGTATTCTCCAAAAGACCCAACCCTTCTTGAAATTATAGCTCTGCATTTGGTGTGTGCCAACATCCTACAAAAACTACCTCATCGAGATGTACATACCCTGAAGGGATTGTTAATACATTATTAGTCTGAATTATTTCTTGATTACAACAACCCTACCAACCCCTAATCCAACGCTCAATAAGTTCTTTCCTAAATACGCTTTATTTAGTCCATAAATAACATTTGTTATACTTACGGTTGTTTTTTAATGTTTGATTAAATGGTTAAACTACTAATTAACCGTAACTGAACATCGTTATCAAGTTTCATTTAAGAAGTACAATAACTTTTAGACAGGTTCAACGTTCGAGTATATATCCAATTAAAGTAGATTTCATACAAAATGAAGTCTAATAAATTGTAAACACATTAACATACCTTTTTGGTTTATATTCAATTAAGAAAGATAAAGAGTCCTTATCTACATGTTAAGTGTTAGCGTATATCCTACCCAGTATCCACATTTCTTAATGTATGTTCAACACATATTACATTACCATATAATATAGTTTAGATAAGAACATCATATTCTGCAGCATAGACAAGCTGCATTTTGATTAGGGAAATTGAACTAAATCCCTTTATCCAAATTATCAAGGATAACCAATTAAGCATATAAATAATATGAAGAATATCAACAAGATAGAAATCCATATTTTTCATACAAGTACAAGATAATTTACACAACCAGTGCGAGTAAATTCTTAGCTTTCAATTCATCTTTATAAATTATACAATTACAAGCCTTATGCACTTTAGGTGTATTGCATAACAACCGCCTTCATTCTAAAAGAATAATACTTTTCTTTTTCAATACAATCTCAAGAATGAATCAGAATTCTTCACAAAGAATCAGATTTAAATCAGCAAATGCATCTCATAAGTTTAGCCTTCTTTTATCACTTACGAAGTCCATCTACAAAAATTGTTAGCACAGGTCAGTTCAATGAACTGAGCATGATAAGCACTAATCCTTAAAACGTATTGTATTCCACTAATTGTTCCATTAAAAAAACTCTACTTTAATGGGACAATTAATATATCACACAAACCAGTATAAGTAATAACAAATGGAAAATAATTACATTAACCAATCTAAATTCCCTTCTAAGAGGAGAACCAAATATAATCCACAACATGTGCTTTACAGAATTAAAGTTTAACTAATCCTATCAATTATCCTTAAGCAAACAAACAGATCATATCATCTCATTGTTCCCAATTCTATCATAATAGAATATAACATTTATCTTTCCTTCAAGCCAAAAGAAGGGTTTACAGCATGGTTCTCATCAGGATGATTCATCTAAATCCTAAGAAAAAGAAGAAGAATACCCATTACAAACTATGCCCAAACACAAAACATCTAAAAACAAAAACAGGTTCATAACATGAATATGACTGCCTCATTTAAAGGAAAACTACCTTGACTTCAGCATTTAAGATATTCATCAGAACATACTCCCATTTCAATCCAAGAGTGAATATAGAATAAAATAGTCAACCAACCAATTTACATTTTTTGTATAAATAACCTAATCATCTATTCCCCTTCTACATCAATTCAGTCAAATGATATGTACAATAAGACTAATCAACATAACAATTCTCCATTTCATAAGAGAATAATTAACAGAAGGTTTCAATCAAATGAACTTAAGCAAATAGCCTAAAAGAGGAAATTTTTAGAATATGATTCAATCCTTAAATCATCTCATTACACTCAACAATAAATTCCCCTTTCTAATCCAAACAATAAGCTCATACACCAGCTCCTAGAAGAGAGAACAAAGCCAACTCAATGTAAGAAGAAATGTACTGCAATCTCCCTGACATTATTTACCATAGTAAAGCATGAGTTCATTTTTTAGTTCAGAATAACATAGCAATAAAATTCAGAAACAACACACTATCCCTAAGGAATCACAATTTCCTTAACCTTTTAAAAGACTCGAGTATTCACTTAATGGACTCAACAAGTGGTGTAAAAACCCGAATAGAGAACTAACACTAAATTACCCACGAGCTCAGTCAAGACAAAAACTATATTACAACAAATTTCAACATCTTATTATAAGAGAAAACAAATCAAGGTTCCAAGAAGAACAATAAACCAACAAGATATTTCAGTCAAGATCAAGAAGAGATTACCCAATAACCCAATTAATCCACTCTTCCAGTTTTTCTTTGAGCAAGTAGTTCAATTCAAAAGAGTTATGAGCTTAAACCATAAAAGCAATTAATACCCCAATTCAATACCAAAACCAAATCTAACATGTCTATAATACGAACAGTTCAAAACTCAAAAATACTAAATTCGAGCACAATGTTGAACACAAACTTCTCATAAAGGTTTAGGACCACTCAAGAGAATATTAATAGGTTCAGGTCAACAACATGTTCCCTTTCTTGTTTATATCTTAAACAAAGAAAACCCAAAAAAAGATATCAGAACAGAACCGATACCTCGTTACAGTTACGAATTCCACAAACTAAGTAACAAATTAAATATACAATGTCGAATCAAAAAATCTCCAACATGAGTTCAAATATACACCAGTATCTTAATATGAGGTAGTATATAATACAAATACCTATTAATAGTTCAGTTAAGAAGAAGGATTCCATTATTTGTTTACATCTTATCGAAATCCCTATTTCCAACTCCAAAAAAACACAAGTTTCTCACCAAAGTTTGAAACCATACAAGTAATCAAATATGAGTGTTGTATACGTTATGAACTCCCATTAACAGTCTCGAATAATATAGGAATAAACACAAGTACAGAGCTACATACATAATTTAAACAACAATCTAGGATTAACCAAGATTCCAAACACGGTTTAGAGTAACAAGCACCTCTAACAAAAACTCATATCAAATACTAACACCGAATCAAGCTCAATTAAACACGAACTCGAAGACAGGCTTAAACGAACACGAGCTCAAACAAAATTTTAAGTACAAGCTCAAATATAATCTCAAGCTCAACAAACATGAGCTCCTAAAGAAAGATAAGATGGAACTCAAGGTTCCCAAAAACTCAGAACCAAGTAACCAGCGATGAAGGTCAGTCATAGCCTCCACCTTTCCAATACTGGTTCAAGAAATGACATGCAAAGCCATAGAAACAAATTTCTCATACATGCTTAGCTATTTAACCCTTACAAAGAAAGTTTCCAGGACATACACTAATTTTTTCCAAGGATTCAAACCCAAATTTACCAGAGATTACAAAACCCACCAAGCAAATAACCAGATAAAACATGCAAGCCAAGAATCTCAAAAGAGAAGATTCATTTTAATGAAACATTTAGAAGAAAGCAAGAGATCTTAATGGTTAGATCCTATCATGCCTAATAGCACTTGTTCCAAATCGAAGGAAACTTCCAGATGAGCTTCCAACTCCTTTTCTCCTCCACAAAAGATCAACCAACCAACAACTTTCCTAAGAATGCCTCATATACCTTCCCATGATTGAAAATAGACTAGGTGAGTTAAAAATAGCAAAGAAGTACAAGTCGAATTGCTGGTTTGAAGAACCAGTTTTCTCCATGCAGAGAAAAATCTGAAAAGCATGCAAAAACCAACAACCTCCCATAAATCTACCTTTCAAGTTTACTAAATGGTTTGTGAACAGAAACCGAAACCAATAAATTTCATTAATACCAATTTTATCACTTATCTTTCCTTTCCACCACCTCCCAAGTCTGGAAAATGCCAATTCACATTTAACATGAATTTCATCTTTAGTGAAACTTTCACATAAGCCTCTGCCAAGTCAACTAGCCCCTGCCAAAACTGGTAGTACATATGCCTTTAATAACCTTATCAAGAATTAAATTCCATTGGAACCGTTGCCTTTGATGCATTTGACCCCCCCTTTAGGTTCCCTTTCAAATAGCTTAGGATAGATCCCTTAGAACTTAGGTTAGTTTATAATTAATCACCTTAGGCCTTACACATTACCTTAGGTAGTTTCCACATAGGTTAGATTGATTCACAACACAGTAGTTTTAGGCATTAGGTTAGATCATCTCATAATCTTATAGCATTAGGTTTTAGGTTAATTTAAATAGCCTATTAACCTCTCCATAATCCTTTAGCACAAAGCTTAAGTTATGATAAAAAATTCAATTAAGTAACATAACTAGGTAGTATTTATATATTCATACCCAGCTTAGGATTCCGAATCCTTCCAATTTCATGAACAAGCTGCATTTCATTTACGTCAGCAATGGACTACCAAGATCAATCTTCAAGGACCTAATCACAACATACAATTGAATATAAATACGTTCATAAAGATTAAAGAACTTGTTATAACAAATTTCAGTGCATCATGTCCCTCAATTATGGAATGTCAATTTACCATTCATTCAACTGAGGAGGTTTAAAACATTCCTTGGATCACTAAAATTGATCCAAGGATGAGTCAGATAAAAAGATAAGTTAAACCAGATTGCATCTCACCTACAAGAAGTGAAAAATAGATTCAAGAAAGCCATTCCATTCCAGTCTAATGATCTTAAGAACATAATTTTTTTATCCATATCAACCATGATCTCCAACAACAAAAAGAACACATCTTTAGAAGAAGATCACATGTCACACACTTGAAAAGAAAAAGAGGAATATCATAATTATCAAGGGTGTTACATGCTTCCCTTCTAAAAATAATCATCATCCCGATGATTACCTCATTTTAACAATTTATATCAATGATAATCAATTCATTCACTTCTCTTATCATAAATCAAATATATCAAAAACTTATAGTTCAAGAAATCAGCATTAAATAGCTGTTTGTTCAATTCATATAAATATCTTCCCAAAACTGGCATACTTATAGTCATATACAAAAGAAAAATCACAAAAATTTCTAACAATCATAGAATCAATTCTGTTCAAATAAATATGGAAAATAATTTTTCATATCCTAAAGTTTTCCCTAAGTTTCACTATCTTCATTGAACTGGTCCCACTGGACTTTACATTGACTTATTTCTCGATTTTTAAAATGCAACTAGTGATTTTCAAGCACTCGTATGGGTTTAACCACGATTATTCTTGGGTCCTAGACCTACAAGAAATTCCAATTTAACACGTGTGATAAATCTAAAATGAATTTATTAAGAAAAGAAAATGGAAAACATCATGCATTCATTGAAAAGGAGGAGGTAATGCTAAACGATAAGCTACAGGGTTGATTACTTCAACTATCTCAAAAGATCCCCACATAATGAGGTGATAACTTGGCAGCCTTGCCAATATTTATAGAACTCTTTTTCAGTTTAATCTGAAGAAAGGCTTTCTCAACAAGTTCAAATTTCCTATCAACCCTCTTTAATTCAGTGTAACTCTTTTACCTATCTACTGCTTCTTTCAAGCATTCGCGAATCAATTTAACTTGTTCTTTCATTTCAGTAAGAATTTCAGGTCCAATAACCTCTCTATCTTCTATGTTATCCCAACTAAAAGGGGTTTTGAATTTTCTTCCGTATAATGCCTCGAAAGGTGCCATCTTAAGAGAAGCATGATATGTATTATTGTATGTGAATTCAACTAATGGAAGATACTCTTCCCACTTATATTGTTGATCCATGCAATACATTCATAACATATCTTCCAAAACCTGATTTACACTTTCAGTCCATCCATCTGTTTCCAGATGATATGCAAAACTAAAATTTAGCTTAGTTCCTAGAGTTGCATTAAGCATTTTCCAAAATTTTGACGTCATTCTAGGATCTCTATCTGAAATGATTAACTCAGGTACTCCATGTAATCTAAAACTTTCATGTACCAAATCTTCTTGCCAAAATAGGAGAATCATCCTTCAGATTTCTAGCAATAAAATGTGCTACCTTTGTTAGTTTATCCACAACTACTAAGATAACATCATGCTTATTTCATGATATAGGTAACCCTTATACAAACTCCATGCTTATTACTTGCCATTTGTACTATGGTATGATATGAGGATACAATAAAATGGATGGGTGCATATGTTCCACTTTAACACATTGAAATTCAAGGTAATGTGTCACAAGATCAATAACATCCTTTTTAATTCCCTTCCAGAAATATTGTTGTTTTATATCAGCAAGCATCTTAGTAATTCCAAGGTGTCTAGAAAAACGAGAAATGTGAAATTCAGCTAACAATTTATTTCTCAAATCATTAAGCAAAGGTACATAGAATCTGTTTTCAAATCATAAGATTCTTTCTTTATCAAATTGAAAACCTTTATACGTCGAATCATTAGAATTTGCAGCAAGTGCTATTTTTACTTGTTGAAAGTAAGAATCAGATTCTATAACAATTTTTACTAAATCCTTAAACTGAGTTCTAAGTGTTATAAGAGCAGAAATGTGCTTCCTAAGACTTAGAGCATCAACCACTCTAGTTTAATTTCCTTTAAGGTAACTTATGTCAAAATCATATTGAGACAAAAAATCTAACCACCTTCATTGTATTGCATTCAGATTGAGCTGAGTGAAAATGTACTTCAGCCCAAGATGATCAGTTTTCAACTCAAATGGTTTACCAAGAAGATAACTTGAAGTGCATGAACAATGACAACAAGCTCTAAATCATGTGGAGCATAATTCAACTCATGTAACTTAATTTTTCTACTTTTGCATGCTATAACATGACCACTTTGTAAAAAAATACCTCATAGACCTTCACCGGATGCATCCGTAACCAACTTAAAATCTCTATTAGGATATGGTATTGCAAGAATAGGTGCTAACGTTAATTTTTCCTTCAAGGTTTTGAATGCAATTTCACATTTCTCACTCCAAACAAACTTTTTATCTTTCTTTTGTAAGGAAGTTATTGGTGCAGCTATCTTAGAAAAGTCTTTTACAAATTTCCTATAGTAGCCAACAAGTCCCATGAAGCTTCCAACTTCATGTACATTATTTGGTGCAGGCCACTCGGTTATAGCTACAATTTTAGAAGGATCTACAACAATTCCATCTTTACTTATTACATACCCCAGATAGTGGACTTCTATGTCATAGAAAGAACATTTGGACATCTTACCAAATAGGCATCTCTTTCTCAGAATTTCAAAAACTATTTTTAAATGTTCATGATGCTCCTCAATAATTTTAGAATATATGAGAATGTTGTCCAAGAATATGAGCAAAAATTTATCCAAGTATTCTTGAAAGATATTATTCATTAAATTCATAAATTTTGCAGGTGTATTAGTTAATCCAAAAGGTAAAACCATAAACTCATAATGTCCATACCTTGTTCTAAAAGTTTTTTTATGAATATCCTCATCCTTAATTCGTAATTGATGATATCCAGATTGAAGATCTATCTTGGAATATACCAAAGGTCCATGCATCTGATCAAATAAATCGTCAATCATAGGGAGTGGATATCTATTCTTTATTTTTGCCTTTTTTAACATTCTGTAATCAATGCACAATCTAAGTGTTCCATCTTTCTTTCTCAAAAAAATTACGGGTGCTCCCCAAGGTGAAACACTTGATCTAATCAAACCTTGAGAAAAAATTTCATGCAACTGAGCCTTAAGCTTTACTAATTCAGTAGTAGTCATTCGATACGGTGCCTTAGATAACGTTCAGTTCCAGGATTGATCTCAATTGTGAAATCAAATTCCCTTTGGGGTGGAAGACCCAAGAATTCTTATGGAAATACATCACTAAAGTCATGTAACAACGGATATCGTTCCATAATATCACTTCTCTCTTCTGTTGATTCAGCAATTTTTACTACATATAAGGTACATCCTTTATTTTGGCCTTTTAAAGTTGCATAGCTGATAGTTTTCTAACAGAAATCTCATGTTTTACATCCAAAATCTCTGCTATTTTCTGCAGGTCGTCTAAACAACTAATGTGATTTTCAAAATCATCCACTTTAGCCTTATATTTTGCTAACCAATTAACACCTATGATTACATCATAAGACCCCAAGGGTGAAACATAAAGATCAACCTCAGTGGAAAAGTTAGGTAAGTCAAGGATTGCTCCAAAAAGACACATACTAACTATATGAACAACATTATTCCCATATTGTACAGTCCATGTATTATCCATGTTTCCAACTTTTCTTTTTAACTTTGATGATAATTTACTAGAAATAAAACATTCAGTAGCTCCGGTTTCAAAAAGAATAGTTATTGGTAAGCCAAATAACCTACCTGGAACTTCTATGGGTGTGGCCTATTTCTCAGCCTGCTTGTAAGTTACTGCAACGTGTATCTTGTGCTACTGATTATGATCATCCTTCTTCAAAGGACATTGATTTGTGTAATGATCTTTACCACAATTATAAAATCCTCCTACAGGTCCATTCCTAGGCTCAGGTTTATTTCCAGCCTTACAGTTATCATTCAGACCCCCATAGGACTTTTGTTCGTTATTATTGTTCTTGGAAAAGATCTTCCATACATTACTGGCTAACTTGTTTGTTGCTTCTTTCTTATTTGTATCAGATAAAAACTTACTTTTCTTTCTGAATTTATTCCATGATCCTTTCTTGGGTGCAAGAGATGATGAAGAGGAGTTGGGATTCTTCTTCCTTACTTCCTCCTTATGAGCATAAATTGCCTTAAATTTCTGTTCCTACCTTATGGATTTTTTAATAACCCCTTCCATCATGGTTGGGCTATGAACATCCACCTCTTCTCCTAGAATGAGATTCAATCCCATGATAAAATTCCGTATCCTAAAATTCTCATCAGTTTGGTACTGAGGCACATATTTAAGGAGTTTGGTAAATCACTCCCAATACTCAGTTATAGTTAGCTTTCCTTGAGCTAAGTTCTGAAATTAAGTCATTTTCTAATCATAGTAGAGTTGTGTTAGCCATCGTTTCCTAAAGTAACCTTTAAATTGGTCCCATGTGATATTAGATTCATCAATGTTTCAACTCAACCTTGCGGCTGTCCCATGATGAAGATGCTTCGTGATAAAGTTGATATGCTCCCCATATCGCCTTTGTTTCTTTTGAGAATTTTCTTATGGCAAAGTATTTCTCCATCTCGCTGAGCTAGTTCTTATGCCCATCTCCTAATTTGGTGCCATCAAACTTGGGTGGACTTATCCTTTTTATGTCATTAGTGAGTTCTACTGCTAGCCTAGCCTTTTTGTTCTCAGGATGAACAGGCATGTTAACATTGTTATTATCAACACCCACATTGGCATTGTCCCCTAGATGTGGCTGATTATTGTTATCAGCTTCTTATTCCTCCTCATTACACATTACTTGTTGTTCAAGCAAACCCAAATGATCTCTTGTGTCCAGCAAGGCAGCAAGGATCTCATCAAGTTTTTGGGCTGTTCCTACTCCTTCCTCGGGTGGAGGGTTATTTGAGACATTTCCTCTTGTTCTCAGCATTTTCTGTTACAAGAAAATTTAAGTTTAATCAAATTATGGACACAATAGGTCCAAGAGTTATGAACAGGATTCATTTCATTTACATCAACAATGGACTGCCAAGATCAATCTTCAAGGACCTAAGCACAACATATAACTGAATAGAAACATGTTCACAAAGATGAAAGAACTTGTTATAACAAATTTTAGTCCATCATGTTCCTCAATTATGGAATTTCAATCTATCATTCATTCAACTGAGGAGGTTTAAAACATTCCTTGGATCACTGAAATTGATCCAAGGATGAGTCAGATAAAGAGATAAGTTTGCAACTTTTAAACCAGATTGCATCTCACCTATAAGAAGTGAAAAATGGATTCAAGGAAGCCATTCCATTCCAGTCTAATGATCTTAAGAATATAATTTTTTTATCCATATCAACCATGATCTCAAACAACCAAAAGGACACATCTTTAGAAGAAGATCACATGTCAACACTTGAAATGAAAAAGAGGAATATCACAATTGTCAAGGGTATTACATGATTCCCTCCTAAAAAGAATTATCGTCCCAATTATTACCTCATTTTAACAATTTATATCAACAAAAATCAATTCATTCACTTCTCTTATCATAAATCAAAAATATCAAAAACTTATAGATCTAGAAATCAACATTAAATAGTTGTTTGTTCAATTCATATAAATATCTTCTCAAAACTAGCATACTTATAGTCATATACAGAAGAAAAATCACAAAAAATTCTAACAATTACATAATCAATTCTATTCAAATAGATATGGAAAATAATTTTTCATATCACCTATGTTTTCCCAAGTTGCACTATATTCATTAAACTGGTCCCACTAGACTTTACATTGACTTATTTCTCAATTTTTCAAATGTAACTAGCAAGTTTCAAGCACTCGCATGGGTTTAACCATGATTATTACCGGGTCCTGGACCTGCAAGGAATTCCAATTTAACACTTGTGATAAATCTAAAACGTATTTCTTAAGAAAATAAATATGCAAAAAATCATGCATTCATGAAAAAGTAGGAGGTGATGCTAAATGATAAGCTACAGGGTTGATTAATTCAACTATCTCAAAAAGTCTCACATAACGAGGTGATAACTTGGTAGCCTTTCCAAAAGTTATAGAACTCTTTTTTAGTTTAACCTGAAGAAAGACTTTCTCACCAAGTTCAAATTTCCTATCAACTCTCTTTAAGTCAACGTAACTCTTTTTCCTATTTGCTGCTTCTTTCAAGCGTTCACAAATCAATTTAACTTTTTGTTCCATTTCAGTAAGATCTTTAGGTCCAATTACCTCTCTATCTTCTATGGTATCCCAACTAATAGGGGTTCTGCATTTTCTTCCGTATAATGCCTCGAAAGGTGCCATCTTAAGAGAAGCATGATATGTATTATTGTATACAAATTCAACCAATGGAAGATACTCTTCCCACTTATACTGTTGATACATGCAATACATTCGTAACATATCTTCCAAAACCTGATTTACTCTTTCGGTATGTCCATTCATTTCCGGATGATACACATAACTGAAATTTAGCTTAGTTCCTAGTGATGCATTAAGTGTTTGCCAAAATCTTGACATAATTCTAGGATCTCTATCCGAAATGATTAACTCAGGTACTCTATGTAGTCTAAAAATTTTGTGTACAAATCTTCTTGCCAAAATAGGAAAATCATCCTTCATATTTCCTGCAATAAAATGTGCTACCTTTTTTAGTTTATCCACAACTACTAAGATAAAATCATGCTTATTTCTTAACATAGGTAGCCCTTGTACAAAATCCATGCTTATTACTTTCCATTTGTACTATGGTATGATATGAGGATACAATAAACTAGTTGGGTGCATATGTTCTGCTTTAACACATTGACATTCAAGGAAATGTGTCACAAAATCAATAACATCCTTTCTCATTACCTTACAAAAATAATGTTGTTTTATATCAACAAGCATCTTAGTAATGCCAGGGTGTCCAAAAAAGGAGAATTGTGAAATTCATCTAACAATTTCTTTCTCAAATCATTAAGCAAAGGTACATATACTCTATTTTCAAATCATAAGATTCCTTCTTTATCAAAGTGAAAAACTTTATACCTCGAATCATTAGAATCTATAGCAAGTGCTGCTTTTACTTGTTGAAAGTAAGAATTAGATTCCATAACACTTTTTACTTCATCCTTAAAATGAGTTCCAAGTGTGATAAGAGCAGAAATGTGCTTCCTACAACTTAGAGCATCAGCCACTCTGTTTTATTTTCCTTTAATGTAACTTATGTCAAAATCATATTGAGACAAAAACTATAACCACCTTTGTTGTCTTGCATTCAGATTTGGCTGATTGAGAATGTACTTCAGCCCAAGATGATCAGTTTTCAACACAAATGGTTTACCAAGTAGATAATGCCTCCAAACTTGAAGTGCATGAACAATGACAACAAGCTATAGATCATATGGAGCATAATTCAACTCATGTAACTTAATTTTTCTACTTTTGTATACTATAACATGACCACTTTGTAACAAAATACCTCCTAGACCTTCACCGGATGCATCAATTACCACCATAAAATCTCCATTAGGATATGGTACTGCAAGAATAGGTGTTGAAGTTAACTATTCCTTCAAGGTTTTAAATGCAATTTCACATGTCTCACTCCAATTTTTTTTTTAATCTTTCTTTTGTAAGGAATTTATTGGTGTAACTATCTTAGAAAAGTCTTTTACAAATTTCCTATAGTAGCCAGCAAGTCCCACGAAGCTTCTAACTTCATGTACATCCTTTGGTGCAGGCCACTTGATTATAGATACAATTCAGAAGGATCTACAGCAATTCCATCTTTACTTATTACATGTCCCAAATAGTTCATTTCTATGTCATAGAAAGAATATTTGGACAACTTACCAAATAGCCATCTCTTTCTCATAATTTCCAAAACTATTTTCAAATGCTCATGATGCTCCTCAATGCTTTTATAATATATGAGAATGTCATCCAAGAATACGAGCACAAATGTTTCCAAGTATTCTTGAAATATATTATTCATTAAATTCATAAATGCCACAGGTGAATTAGTTAATCCAAAAGGTAAAACCGTAAACTCATAAAGTCCATACCTTGTTTTGAAAGCTATTTTATGAATATCCTCATCCTTAATTTGCAATTGATGATATCTAGATCAAATATCTATCTTGGAATATACTGATGCTCCACACATCTGTTCAAATAAATCATCAATCCTAGGGAGTGGATATCTATTCTTGATTGTTGTCTTGTTTAACATTCTGTAATCAATGCACAATCTAAGTGATCCATCATTCTTTTTCACAAAAATTTTTTTTTGCTCCCCAACGTGAAACACTTGATTTGATCAAACCTTGAGAAAAAAAATCATACAACTGAGCCTTAAGCTCTACTAATTCGGTAGTATTCATTCGATACAGTGCCTTAGAAATAGGTTCAATTCTAGGCTTGATCTCAATCGTGAAATCAAATTCCCTTTTGGGTGGAAGACCTAGAAATTCTTCCAGAAATACATCACTGAAGACTCGTAATAGTGGATATTGTTCCATAATATTGTTTCTCTTTTCTGTTGATTCAATAATTTTTACTGCATATAAGGTACATCCTTTATTTTTGGCCTTTTTAAGTTGCATATCTGATAGTTTTATAATAGAAATCTTACATTTCACACCCTAAATCTTTGTTATTTTTTGTAGGTCGTCTAAACAACTAATGTGTTTTTCAAAATAGTCCACTTTAGCCTTATATTCTGCTAACCAATTAACACCTATGATTACATCATAAGAGCCCAAGGGTGAAACATAAAGATCAACCTCAGTGGAATAGTTAGGTAAGTCAAGGATTCTTCCAAAAAGACACATACTAACTATATGAACAACATTATTCCCATATTATGTAGTCCATGTTTTATCCATGTTTCCAACTTTTAATTTTAATTTTGATGTTAATTTACTAGAAATAAAACATTCAGTAGCTCCAGTATCAAAAAGAATAGTTATTGGTAAGCCAAATAACCTACCTAGAACTTCTATGGGTGTGGCCTATTTCTCAGCTTGCTTGTCAGTTATTGCAGCGTGTATCTTGTGCTGCTGATTATGATCATCCTTCTTCAAAGGACATTAATTTGCATAATGATCTTTTCCACAGTTATAAAATCCTCCTACAAGTCCCTTCCTAGGCTCAGGTTTATTTCCAACCTTATAGTTATCATTCAGAGCCCTATAGGACTTCTGTTCATTATTATTGTTATTGGAAAAGTTCTTCCATACATTACGGGCTAACTTATTAGTTGCTTCTTTCTTATTTGTATCAGATGAAAACTTACTTTTCCTTCTAAATTTCTACCATGACCCTTTCTTGGGTGCAAGAGATGATGAAGAGGAGTTGGGATTCTTCTTTGTTACTTCCTCCTTATGAGCAAAAATTGCCTTAAATTTCTGTTCCTACCTTATGTCTTTTTCAATAACCCCTTCCATCGTGTTTGGGCTTTGAACATCCACCTCTTCTCCTATAACGGGATTCAATCCCATGTTTAATTTTTGTATCATGAAATTCTTATCAGTTTGGTACTGAGGCACATATTTAAGGATTTTTGTAAATCACTCCCAATACTCAATTACAGTTAGCTTTCCTTGAGCTAAGTTCTGAAATTCAGTCATTTTTTTATCATAGTAGACTTGTGCCAGCCATATTTTCCTAAAGTAACCTTTAAATTGGTCCCATCTGATATTATATTCATCAATGTTCAACTCAGCCTTGTGGTTGTCCCACAATGAAGATGCTTTGTGAGAAAGTTGATATGCTCCCTATATCACCTTAGTTTCTTTTGAGAAATTTCTTATTACAAAGTATTTCTCCATCTTACTAAGGAATTTCTCAACCCCATATCCTAATGTGGTGCCATCAAACTTGGGTGGGCTTATCATTTTTATGTCATTAGTGAGTTTTGCTGCTAGCCTAGCCTTTTTGTTCTCAAGCTGAATAGGTATGTTAACATTGTTATTATCAACACCCACATTGGCGTTGTCCCTTGGAGGCGGTTGATTATTGTTATCAGTTTCTTCTTCCTCCTCATTACCCATTACGTTTTGTTCAAGCACAACCAAACAATCTATTGTGTCCAGCAAGGCAGCAAGGATCTCATCAAGTTTTTGGGTTGTTGCTACTCCTTCCTCAGGTAGAGGGTTATTTGAGAAATTTCCTCTTGTTCTCACCATTTTTTGTTACAAGAAAATTTAAGTTTCATCAGATTATGGACACAATAGGTCCAAGAGTTGCAACCTTCAGCTCTGATACTAAGATGTAACATTCCCATTTTAAGACTTTAGAAATAAGGGAAAAAAAAATTTATAGTGTTCACGGTTCTAAATATAGCATTATTTAGAACAAACATTCCATGCCTATCAAATTCAATGGATAAACATATGTAGTTATAATGACTCGGTGATTCATTGATCTATTCATTCCATAACTCAATAATCTACAGATCTATTTATGTTATCTTATGTATCGAATACTTATCGTATACTTCATATACTTTTTCATCCTACCCTACACCAAGTATTGAGTGATCTATTTAAAGAACATATCTGAATATCTGCTACCAATATTCATTTGATATCACGTTGTTTTAAACTTGGTGACATACGACAATCCAACCAACAGTTTGCGATACTTTAAGCCAAAGATTTATAACATACTGTGTATGTTACTATTCATAGATGGCATACTCGTCATATTGGAATACATCCTTCACCTCACTCTTCAATTATCATGCTTGGTCTTTACTTACTACCGTCAATCCACTTGTTCTAGGTTTAACCCTAGCCCTAAATAAGAACATAACCTATTATAGGAAGATGCTCACAATGGCTTAGGGTAAATGGTCATACTCGGTTGACCTAAATTGTCTGGATGTGCCAACGTACCCTGACCCATTGGAAGCTAATTTATATCCTAAATATGCTCCTATCCAGACCTAGAGAGAAACTAAGAACAAGTGTAAGTTCCTATTGTGTGTAGATATAGATGATCAATGTGGTAGGGTGATGGCACATGTCAACTACAACGTTGTATTCTCAGGGAGACCCAAGCCTTCTCCAAATTACAGCTCTGCAGTTGGCGTGTGCCAACATCCTACAGAAACTACCTCATCGAGATGTACATACCCCGAGAGGATTGTTAATACATTATTAGGCTGAATTATTTCTTGATTACAGCAACCCTGCCAACCCCTAATCCAATGCTCGATAAGTTATTTCCTAAATTTTCTTTATTTATTCCATGAAGAACTTCGTTATACTTATAGTTGTTTTTAATGTTTGATCACACAGTTAAACTACTAATTAACTGTAACCAAACAACATTATCAAGTTTCATTTAAGAAGTACAATAACTTTTAGATAGGTTCAACATTTGAGTATATATCCAATTAAAGTAAACTTCATACAAAATGAAGTCTAATAAATTGTAAACACATTAACATAATTTTTTGGTTTATATTCAATTAAGAAAGATAAAGAGTCTTTATCTACATTTTAAGTGTTAGGGTATATCCTACCCAATATCCACATTTCTTAATGTATGTTCAACACACATTACATTACCATATAATATAGTTTAGATAAGGATATCATATTCTACAGCATAGCAAGCTGCATTTTGATTAGGGAAATTGAACTAAATCCCTTTATCCAACTTATCAATGATAACCAATTAAGCATATAAATAATATGAAGAATATCAACAAGATAGAAATCCATCTTTTTCATACAAGTACAAGATACTTTACACAACAAATACAAGTAAATTCTTAGCTTTCAATTCATCTTTATAACTTATACATTTACAAAGCCTTATGCACTTTAGGCATATTGCATAACAACTGCCTTCATCCTAAAAGAATACTAGTTTTCTTTTTCAATACAATCTCAAAAATTGAATCAGAATTCTTCACAAGGAATCAGATTTAAATCAGCCAATGCATCTCATAAGTTTAGCCTTCTTTTATCACTTACAAAGTCCATCTACAAAAATTGTTAGCATGGGTCAGTTCAATGAACTGAGCATGATAAGCACTAAGCCTTAAAATGTATTGCATTCCACTAATTGTTCCATTAAAACAACTCTGCTTTAATGGGACAATTAATATATCATACAAACTAATATAACTAATAACAATCAGAAAAGAAGTACATTAACCAATCTAAATTCCCTTCTAAGAGGAGAATAGAATATAATCCACAACATCTGCTTTACAAAATTAAACTTTAATTGATCCTATCAATTATCCTTAAGATAACAACAAATCATATCATCTCATTGTTCCCAATTCTATCATAAGAGAATACAACATTTATCTTTACTTTAAGCCAAAAGAAGGGTTTACAACATGGTTCTCGTTAGGATGATTCATCTAACTCCTAAGAAAAAGAAGAAGAATACCCATTACAAACTATGCCCAAACACAAAACATCCGAAAACATAAATAGGTTCATAACATGAATATGACTACCTCACTTAAAGGACAACTACCTTAACTTCAGCATTTAAGATATTCATTCAGAACAAAATCTCATTTCAATCAAAGAGTGAATATAGAATCAAACAGTCAACCAACCAGGTTAATTTTTTTGTACAACAAACCTAAAAATCTAATCTCCTTCTACATCAGTTCAGTCAAATGATATGTACAAGAAGAGTAATCAACATAATAATTCTCCATTTCCTAAGAGAATAATTAACAGAAGGTTTCAATCAAATGAACTTAACCAAACAACCTAGAAAAGGAAATTTTCAGAATATGATACAATCCTTAAATCATATCATTACACTTAACAAAAAATTCCCCTTTCTAATCCAAAAAATAAGCTCATACACCAGCTCCCAGTAAAGAGAACAAAGCCAACTCAATGTAAGAAGAAAACGTATTGCAATCTCCCTAACATTCTTTACCATAATAAAGCATGAGTTCATTTTCTAGTTCATAACAACATAGCAGTAAAGTTCAGAAATAACACACTATCCCTAAGAAATCACAATTTCCTTAACCTTTTAAAAGACTCAAGTATTCACTTAATGGACCCAACAAGAGGTGTAAGAACCTGAATAGAGAACTAACTCTAAATTACCCACAAGCTCAGCTAAGACAGAAACTATATTACAATAAATTTCAACATCTTATTATAAGAACAAACAGATCGGGGTTCCAAGAAAAAAAATAAACCAACAAGATATTTTATTCAAGATATCGAACAGATTACCCAACAACCCAATTAAATCACTCTTCTAGTTTTTCTTTGAGTAAGTAGTTTGATACAAAAGAGTTATGAGCTTAAACCATAAAAGCAAGTAAAAACCCAATTCAACACAAAAACCAAATCGAACATGTCTACAATAAAACCAGTTCAGAACTCAAAAATACAAAATCTGAGCACAATGTTGAACACAAACTTCTCACAAAGGTTCAGGACCACTCAAGAGAATATTTACAGGTTTAGGGCAACAACATGTTCCCATTCTAGTTTATATCTTAAACAAAGAAAACCCAAAAAAACATACCAGAATAGAACCAATACCTCGTTGCAATTACGAATTCCACACACTAAGTAACAAATTAAATGTACAGTGTCAAATCACAAAATCTCCAACATGAGTTCAGATATACACCAGTATCTTAATATGAGGCAATATATAATACAAATACCTATTAATAGTTCAGAATAGTAAAGGGCTTCCATTATCAATTTACATCTTATCAAAATCCCTATTTCCAACTCCAACAAAACACAAGTTTCTCACCAAAGTTTGAAACCATACAAGTAATAAAATATGAGTGTTGTATACATTATGAACTCCCATTAACAGTCCCAAATAATATAGGAATAAACATGAGTACAGAGCTACATACAGACTTCAAACAACAGTCCAGGATTAACCAAGCTTCCAAACATGGTTCAGAGTAACAATCAACCTCCAACACAAACTCATATCAAATACTAACACCAAATCAAGCAATTAAATTAAACACAAGCTTAAATGAACACGAGCTCAAACACAAGTTTAAGTATGAACTAAAATATAAGCTCAAGCTCAACAAACACGAGCTCCTAAAGAAAGATCAGACGGAACTCAAGGTTCCCAAAAACTCAGAACCAAGTAACCAGTGACGAAGGTCAGTCATAGCCTCAACCTTTCCAATACCAGTTCAAGAAATGACATGCAGAGCCATAGAAACAAGTTTCTCATACATGCTTAGCTATTTAACCCTTATAAAATAAATTTTCCAGGACATACACTAATTTTTTCCAAGGATTCAAACCCAAATTTACCAGAGATTACAAAACCTAGCAAGAAAATAACCAGATAAAACATGCAAGCCAAGAATCTCAAAAGAGAAGAGTCATTTTAATGAAACATTTAGAAGAAAGAAAGAGATATTAATGGTTAGAGCCTATCATGCCTGATAGCGCTTCTGCCAAATCAAAGGATACTTCCAGATGAGCTTCCAACTCCTTTTCTCCTCCACAAAAGATCAACCAACCAACAAATTTCCTCAGAATGCCTCATATACCTTCCCATGATCGAAAATAGACTAGGTGAGTTAAAAATAGTAAAGAAGTGCAAGTCGAACTGCTGGTTTGAAGAACCAGTTTTCTCTATGCAAAGAAAAATCTGAAAAAGCATGCAAAAAAACCAACCTCCCACAAATCCGCCTTCCAAGTTTCCTAGACGGTTTGTGAACAAAAACCGAGACCAATAAATTTCATTAATTCTAATTTTCTCGGTTATCTTTCCTTGCCACTGCCTCCCAAGTCTAGCGAATTCCAATTCACATTTAACATGAAATTCCATCTTTAGTGAAACTTCCACATAAGCCTTTGCCAAGTCAACTAGCCCCTTGCAAAACTGGCAGTACGTATGCCTTTAAGAACCTTATCAACAATTAAATGCCATTGGAACCATCACCTTTGATGCATGCAACCCCCCCTTTAGGTTCCCTTTTAAATAGATTAGGATGGATCCCTTAGAACTTAGGTTAGTTTAGAATTAATCACCTTAGGCCTTACACATTACCTTAGGTAGTTTCCACATAGGTTAGATTAATTCACAACATAGTAGTTTTAGGCATTAGGTTAGATCATCTCATAATCTTATAGCATTAGGTTTTAGGTTAATTTAAATAGCATAGTAACCTATCCATAATCCTTTAGCACAAAGCTTAGGTTAGGATAATAATTCAATTAAGTAACATAGCTAGGTAGTATATATATATATATATATATATATTCATACCCAGCTTAGGGTTCCGTAGGATAATCCTTTAGTTTTAGGATTCCAAATATTTCCAATGTCATGAACAGGATGCATTTCATTTACGTCAGCAATGGACTACCAAGATCAATCTTCAAGGACCTAAGCACAACACACAACTGAATAGAAACACATTCACAAAGATTAAAGAACTTTTATAAAAAAATTTTAGTCCATCATGTCCCTCAATTATGGAATGTCAATTTACCATTCATTCAAAAGAGGAGGTTTAAAACATTCCTTGGATCACTGAAATTGATCCAAGGATGAGTCAGATAAAGAGATAAGTTTGCAAATTTTAAACCAAATTGCATCTCACCTACAAGAAGTGAAAAATGGATTCAAGGAAGCCATTCCATTCCAATCTAATGATCTTAAGAATAGGAAAATTTTATCCATATCAAGCATGATCTCCAACAACCAAAAGAACACATCTTTAGAAGAAGATCACATGTCAACACTTGAAATGCAAAAGAGGAATTTCAAAATTGTCGAGGGTGTTACATGCTTCCCTCCTAAAAAGAATCATCTTCCCGATGATTACCTCATTTTAACAATTTATATCAATGACAATCAATTCATTCACTTCTCTTATCATAAATCAAATATATCAAAAACTTATAGTTCTAGAAATCAACATTAAATAGTTGTTTGTTCAATTCATATAAATATCTTCCCAAAACTGGCATACTTATAGTCATATACAGAAGAAAAATCACAAAAAATTCTAACAATCATATAATCAATTCTATTCAAATAGATATGGAAAAGAAGTTTTCATATCCTCTAGGTTTTCCCAAGTTGCATTATCTTCACTAAACTAGTCCCACTTGACTTTACATTGACTTATTTCTTGATTTCTCAAATGCAACTGGTGAGTTTCAAGCACTCATATGGGTTTAACCATGATTATTCCTAGGTCCTGGACCTACAAGGAATTCCAATTTAACATGTGTGATAAATCTGAAATGTATTTCTTAAGAAAATAAATATGGAAAACATCATGCATTCATGACAAAGAAGGATGTAATGCTAAATGATAAGCTACATGGTTAATTACTTCAACTATCTCAAAAGGTCCCAAATAACGAGGTGATAACTTGAAATCCTTGCCAAAAGTTATAGAACTCTTTTTCGGTTTAACCTGAAGAAATACTTTCTCACCAAGTTCAAATTTCCTATCAACCCTCTTTAAGTCAGCATAACTCTTTTGCCTATCTACTACTTCTTTCAAGCATTTACGAATCAATTTAACTTGTTGTTCCATTTCAATAAGAATTTCAAGTCCAATTACCTCTCTATCTTCTATGTTATCCCAACTAACAGGGGTTCTGCATTTTTTCTTCCGTATAATTCCTCAAAAGGTGCCCATTTAAGAGAAGCATGATATGTATTATTATATGCGAATTCAACTAATGGAAGATACTCTTCCCACTTATACTATTGATCCATGCAATACATTCGTAACATATCTTCCAAAACCTAATTTACTCTTTCGGTCTGTCCATCCATTTCCGGATGATACGCAGAACTGAAATTTAGCTTAGTTCCTAGAGCTACATTAAGCATTTTCCAAAATATTGACGTCATTCTAGGATCTCTATCTGAAATGATTAACTCAGGTACTCCATGTAATCTGAAAATTTCGTGTACAAATCTTCTTTCCAAAATAGTAGAATCATCCTTTAGATTTCTAGCAATAAAATGTACTACCTTTGTTAGTTTATCCACAACTACTAAGATAACATCATGCTTATTTCATGACATAGGTAACCCTTGTACAAAATCCATGCTTATTACTTGCCATTTGTATTGTGGTATGATATGAGGATACAATAAACCGGTTGGTTGCATATGTTCCACTTTAACACGTTGACATTCAAGGAAATGTGTCACAAAATCAATAACATCCTTTTTCATTCCCTTCTAGAAATATTGTTGTTTTATATCAGCAAGCATCTTACTAATGCTAGGGTGTCCATAGAAAAAGGTGAATTGTGAAATTCAGCCAATAATTTCTTTCTCAAATCATTAAGCAAAGGTACATAGACTTTGTTTTCAAATCATAAGATTCCTTCTTTATCAAAGTGAAAACCTTTATACCTCGAGTCATTAGAATATGAAGCAAGTGTTGCTTTTACTTGTTGAAATTAAGAATTAGATTCCATAACACTTTTACTTCATCCTTAAACTGAGTTCTAAGTGTTATAAGAGCAGAAATGTGCTTCCTATGACTTAGAGCATCAGCCACTCTATTTTAATTTCCTTTAATGTAACTTATGTAAAAATCATATTGAGACAAAAAACTCTAACCACCTTCACTATCTTTCATTCAAATTTAGCTGAGTGAAAATGTACTTTAGCCCAAGATGATCAATTTTCAACTCAAATGGTTTACCAAGCAGATAATGCATCCAAACTTGAAGTGCATGAACAATGGTAGCAATCTCTAAATCATGTGGATCATAATTCAACTCATGTAACTTAAGTTTTCTACTTTTGTATGCTATAACATGACCACTTTGTAAAAAAATACCTCCTGAGACCTTCACTGGATGCATCAGTTACCACCATAAAATCTCCATTAGGATCTGGTACTAGCAAGAATAGGTGTTGAAGTTAACTGTTCCTTCAAGGTTTTAAATGCAATTTCACATTTATCACTCCAAACAAACTTTTTATCTTTCTTATGTAAGAAAGTTATTGGTGCAGCTATCTTAGAAAAGTCTTTTAAAAATTTCCTAAAGTAGCCAGTAAGTCCCATGAAGCTTCTAAATTCATGTACATTCTTTGGTGCAAGCCACTCGGTTATAGCTACAATTTTATAAGGATCTACAACAATTCCATCTTTACTTATTACATGTCCCAGATAGTGCACTTCTGTGTCATAGAAAGAACATTTGGAACAGCTTACCAAACAGCTATCTCATTCTTAGAATGTTCTAAAGCTATTATACTTCTCAAATGAAACTTGATAACGTTGTTCGGTTACAGTTAATTTACATTTTAACTATGTGATCAAACATTAAAAACAAAACTTATATACAAATGTACAACTTTCATCTTAAGGTTGGACATCTGACATCTAGAAATGATTTTAACCAAAATCGCTTATCAATACAAATGAATGGAAGACCCAAAGAAAGGAAAGAGCAGAGAATAACATTACTTTCAGGAAATATAGATAACAGAGTATAACCATATACGTACTAAGAAAGAGTGATATAGAAAAGAATCATTCACATTCGTAGCATAAGATATTATTCAATAGACACAAAGTTACAGAAATCATATCAATAAGAACACAAATTTTTCTTATCACAGAAGATGAATGATCCACGAATTTTAGGTAAGCAAGAAGGGACAATGGAGGAAGATAGAGAAAAAGGTAAAATCCTTCTGTATTTATTACTTTTGATTCTATTTACACTTCAAAATTATCAGAGTCTAACCTTTTGCAATGAGCCAAGCTCTTACATTTATAGATGAAGTGAAAAGAGGAGAAGAAGATTAGAGGAAGAAAATAATGAATTTGGAAGCTTAACCACCTACCATCAATGCCCTTGAAAATCCACATACAATTTGTTAAATCTGGTTCTGCATGTCTATGGCGTGCTGAAGATTAGGAAAGAGGGAAGATGCTAAATCAAATGTCTAATCTAGTTGAAGTAGTTAGATCACTTATTAATGGCTTGAAAGATATTTTCTACATTTTCAACCAAATCAAGGTTTCATATCTGTCAGCTTCCCATGTCTATTTGGCATGTTGGAGAAGAAAGGATGTCAAATCAGATGCAAATCTAATATGTTCACAGCAATTTTAATAGAGATCCCACATCATTTCTCCTGAAAGATGTTATCCAGATTTCTAACCATCAACTTCTACTGAATTTACAATATTTTATGCTTCCATGGTGTAGAGGATACCAAAACCTTTCCAACAGTATTATAATTTTTCGAATTTTGAGTACTTAAAAATTTATGCTCATTTGAATATTTGAATCAAATTCATACAAAAATGGTGAGAATAGCAAAAATGTGTTCAAGTGGGCACTGAACTTGAAATTGTGCCTTTACTTTGTTAAAAGTTTTTTCAAAGTGCAAAAGTGTCTTTCCATCCTTGGCAAGCCGGTGCAATTTCACTTTTTGCTTATTTGGGTCTGACACATATTTACCTGAGTGGTAACAAATTCATGGCTCACTTTATAATTTTCATTCCTTTTATAAATGAGGATCAAAATGGCAAAGTTCTCTGCCGACCCACCTTCCTGCTTTGACTTTCAATAATGGGCTAAACAGTTTGAATTTTTCACTTCACATGAGAGGGGCAGCATGAAACTGTTTGGACTTTAGAGCCCTATTGGAAACAAGGGCTCAAAATATCAAATCACTTCAATGGTCCTCCTCCCCACTTTGAATCTTCATGCAGGATTAACTTTTGAGATTTTTCCTTCCTTTGGAAAAATTCTGAATGTCTGACCCAGGACACATGGAGGATTCCCAATCATTGAAGGAAACTCGCAAGTGGTGAATGATCTGCCTCTTAGAAAAAGCACCGAAGAGACACGTGGCTCCTTCCGTTGTCTCACCTTGTTTCATTGTGTTTTGGCAAAGTCCCTTTTATTTGCCTGGGGCCATATATCTGAATCTGGACATAGTAGGAGTCTCAGCACACATTTGGGACCTATCCTCCAGATTTTTCTTTTAAAGTTGCACCAAAGAGACACGTGGCACTTTCCGAATCAAACCCTTCTATACTTAGCCCAATTACAACGGTTGGCTCTATTTCCTTTTCAGATTTTAAGACATGTGGAAAGTTGGCGCTCATTTGGGGGACTTCCTTTGGCTTCAAATCTTAAAGTGGGTGATTGAGATACATGGAGACTTCCGTTGATTCTTTTAAAATTAGTCGATTCAGGCCTATTTCCCTTTTGACTTCTATCAGACCTTAGACATGAGTGGAAGGTTGATGCTAGTTGAGGGGATCTTAATTTAGGACGCACTTTTAAATTTGTGCCGATAAGGCATATGGAGAGCTGGAGCATGTTTAGGGAACCAAATTAATTCTTCGACCCTTGAAGGGTGCGCCAATGAGGCATGTGGAGCCATCCACCAATCGGTGCAAAGTTGTTGTACTTGACCAATTTGGACCCAATCCTCTTTCTCTATTTTTAGCACTAGGCTCCCTTCTGCTTATTTTGGAGTAGACTCTGTTGGGTTTGGGACACGTGGAAGCTTCACACTTAGTTTAGGAAATACACACACATTTGTATTTTAAACACTAAAGTTGCACCAAGCACAACACGTGGTTCTTTCCGCTGGCCTTAGACCTTTCAACGACCGATTTAAACTTTTTGAGGCTTACGAACATGTGGAAAGTTAGCACACATTTGGGGTCTATCCCTTGGGTAAATTAATTTATCAATTTACACTTTCAATGAGGCTCGTGAATAATTCTATGCTCACTTGGGGTCCTGATAATTGAACTTGGCCTTTAGAGGTGCACCGTTGGGACAAACATGGAAACTTCTGTCAGCTCTTTATACTTATCCGATTTATCGGTCTAGACTTTGTCTTTTCACAACTCTAACCATGTGGAGGGCTAATGCAAATATACAAGTCTCTGACCTAGCATTATGAACCATACAAATAGTGCTAACCGAAGAGACAATGTGGCAACCTTACTAACAAGTAGATTCTATACTTATTCCTGATTTGGGCCTCGATCGAAGAGTAATTACAACATTGTCTGATCATAGCAAAGTGAAGAGTGTCTCAAAGTGACCCAACGATCAATATTCAAGACTCATAACTTTTAGAGGATGGCTAACATACAGGGATGAGCATCTTGGCATTTCTAACAACATTGACAGGGAATGTATGCCTGTCCCTCACGACTATGGGATAATGTGAAGATGGAAAAATTGATCATTTAATCTATGAGTAAACCACATAATCTCCTCAAGAGAGAAACTGTTATTAAAATTCATGATTGATCTCACGTGATTGTGAATGTACATATGATCAAGCTGATGTACAATTTTAGTCGAATGCATTTGAAAGTCAGATTCTTCCTAGCAGACAAGTTAGTAAATGCAGACATTAGGATCCAATTAACAAAGTAAAAGACTTAATCATAGGGATCGGACTAGTAATACAACATAGAAACCGACACTAGTACTAGCTCACTACACCAAGTAGAATATATCAATACACCATGTACCGAAAGGTTCAGACACATAAAATTACGTACATAAAAGTGTCAAAGGAAACCAATAATAATGCCCTAGTGATGAGGCCATAAATTGGTAATAAATTACCAGTAGCTAGATCCTTCCACATGTAGATTAGATGTGTGGATGTAATAAATGAAAGTCTTGGAACTTCCTATGTTGTCTTAAGATAAAATATAGGATATAAATCTTTTTCATCCCTTGTACAAATCTTGTATTGATCTATTTTGTTCACTAATCCTATTGATTATTTAGGAAAGATTCTTTAGTCTTGTGCCTATAGTGAGTAAAGGCAAGTTTAATGCTAGTTATAGTAATAATTGGAATTAGAGATTAGTGCTGGATTATGAATATGTACTCACTATATGATTTCATATTGATATTCCTTCTCAAAAAATTTCATGGAAGTTCAAATAACTGGAAGGTTCATCTCCATAAGAAAATAAGATGTCCTAAAAGATAAATCTGGCCCATAAAGTTAGCTCTGGAGCACAAGTGGAAGTTAGGTCTAGAAGGCTTGTAGTTTTAGTTCTGATGACTTGCAGATGCTTGAGCGCTGGTGTCCTAGCTGATTTAGCTCCAGAATAATTGGAGTTAGCTCATCAAACAAGCATAAACAGAGTAACATTAGCTCCAGAACCTGCATCAATAAAGTAACATTAGCTGGGGTATACAGATTACCAGTTAGCTTAGGAAAGTACATCAATAAAAGTACAATTTAGGCTCAAAGAACCACTGTCAATTATCTCCGAAACCTGCATCTTTCTTAGGAAGTAACATTAGCTATGGAACGCTAGTATGTTTTTAGGACTCTAGAACCATTTACCTAAGTTACATCCATTTTGTGTCTACAGGCACCATAAAAAAATGTAATGATTTGATGAGACCATAAATTGGCCATAAATCAGAGAATCCAATGGAAAATATGAGAGAGGTTCCAAGTTACCTTTATAGAAGTGGATTTAAATGTAATATAGGAACCTCATTCATAGTTTGCTTACAGGTTTTACCAGTATAAGGATATATATCTAACTTTTAGTGAGTCGCAGTCCAAGGAAAATATTGTTATCTATCTTGTTGCACTAAATCCTATTAATCCATTTGACAGAAACAAAATGCGACAGTCTTGTGTATGTAGAAATGTTTTTAACAGGAAAGACCTAATGCTAGTATTGGGAAAAATGTAATTGATCAATAAAGATAAAACTAACATTTAGTGAAATGCAATCTGAGGAAAAAACGTATCATTTGAGCATTAAGATTTCTCTCAAATAGAATTATGCAAGTTCAAAAATAGAATCATCTCAATCTGAGATGGTATGCAAAAGTTATAGCTGTTTTAAGTTCATAGGCTTAGTTTCGAAACTCGCAGGCTTAGTTTTGGAACTCGCAGAGTTAGTTTTGGAACTCGCAGGCTTAGTTTCAGAACTAAGCAGATTTTGACAGTTTTTGAAGAATTTTTAAAGATCAGAGAATCCAATGGAAAATATGAGAGAGGTTTTTATTCATAGCAATATGTTTAACAAAAACATAATTCATATTTGTTACAAGTATTATCAATAAAGAGGGATATAACTTTTAGTGAGTTATATTCCAAGGAAAAGTTTATCAAACGAGCACTAAAAGTTCCATAAACAAAAACAGAAAATTCAAATGGAAAATTTGAGAGAGGTTTTTGTTCATAGCAATGTGTTTTAAAAAAAATCATTCATATTTGCTACAAGCTATACCAATGAAGAAAGATATAACTTTTAGTGAGCTGCAGTCTGAGGAAAAAGCATATTAGACAAGCGTCAAAAGTTCCACAATCAAAAACAACAAAGTCAAATGGAAAATATGGGAAAGGTATTTGGTCAAAATCATCTTTTAAGGAAAAACCTCCTTCCAATAATTTAGGAGAATAAAATAATTGTGATTCTTGTTACCAAAAAGCAAGGAGAATATTTGGGAGTAAATCTTCCTAAAATAACCAAGATAAGATTTGACTTCAATAATATATCTCTCTCCATATTTTGGGGAGATGGAGATCTTAGTTGTTAGAATTAGAATGAAGATAAGATTATATTATATTTCCTAAAATAAGGAATTGGTTGGATGCATGAACTATAAATGCAACCTTCCACACACAGATATGTAATTCTTTTCCCCAAGTAATCAAGATCTATTCTTTCTTTCCAATCTTTGGAAGTAAAGTTTTTTTTACAAGTTTTGAATTAAAAGTATGAATTAAATCCTCTTCCAAGGAATGATCTAGCCACTCATTCCAAGGAAGATGCATCAATGTGTTAATGTTTAATTATTTATTTCTGCATTTTTCCTTTTGTTGTAAATTTCTTTTTTTTTTATGTTATGTAATTTCTTGTGTGAACCTGTAGGTGTCGTTTCCTCTTTTCTTTATTTTCAGTTCAACAATTTCAATTTATGCAAGTTTGTTTTATTCCTGTAAGTTTGATTTCATTTATGCAAGTGTGTTTCAATTTCTACAAGTGTGCATTAAATTTTTGCATGTGTTCTTTCAATTTATGCAAGTTTGGATTGTGTTTAAGGGAGCTGCTTTCCAAGATCATTTTCTCTTAATGCATACAACCTTTGAAAACTAGCCTAGATTGACATTATTAATGATGAGGATTGACGCCCTCATCAGTTGGCCTAATTGGGGTCAGACGCTACCGGCACATAGTCCAAGAGCTAAGTTTAATGGTCGCTCTCATCGACATATGGGACTCAGTGACCAATACCTTCCATTTACCAATGGGTGAGATCACAGTCACCCTAATGGATGTGTATAAGATCTTGCGGCTATCGATAGTGGGGAAACCGGTGTATTCTATATCCTCAGAGGCCTCTGAGGTGTTGATATTAACCATGTTTGGTGAGGGGTTGGTATAGATGAGGTTCTATAGTGCTAGGATGAGCTATGGAGATATGTATCGGGACCATCCAGAGGAGATAAGGCTGGTAGTGTTACTCATGGAGGCAATCTGATACTTTGCACTGCCAGATGTAGAGGGTGGGAGATTCCCACGATCATTGATGGGGGTTCTGCATGACATGGTGGAGGATAGGACCCATTTTTCATGGGTTCCTGCATTCTTGGTATAGTTATATAGAGAGCCATGGGCTTATGGATGGTTATAGAAGTTTAGCCTTTGTTGTACTTTCCTACTTCATTTTTGGGTGTATGAGCACATTTTATGTGTGCATCTAGTCGGTATGCCCTGAGATGATGCATTTGAGTAGGGTTTTGTTAGAGTGGGCTTTAGGCGATGAGTTCCCACGACTAGGGAGCACTGAGCTTCTAGAGCTACACATGATGTAGCCTATTACAGGTGATTGCTAGAGAGGTTTTCCAGTGTGGACATCATTTGGAAGCCCTATGTGGGTTTTCCATCATATGGGTGGATGACAGAGGAGCTACAAGAGCTACAGATGCTCCGGTGGATAGAAGGGTGATGTGCAGGAGAGAATGAGATGATACATATGAATAGGGTTAGTCGGCAGTTCAAGCTACTTCAGGATATACCGACACCTTTCCCATAGTATAGGAGGGATGATGTGGAGAATCCTTTTCCTCTACCACAGTCGACAGCACCAATAGGGTAGGAGGAGAAGGTGAGAGACCGGTGGATTGATGATTCAAGGGTGATTGATACATACAGGCAGTGGTGGGCTACACATTTAAGAGTAGTACTACTGAGGACGGGGTAGCCGGATTTAGCCACCATCACTATTCAGAGGGATGCCCTATAGGGGCAGGTGGATACCCTGATTACATAGTTGGGGATAGTATAATGGCAACTGACAAGTTTAGAGGCATAGGTTGTTATGTTGCAAGCACAGGTGGCCACTCTACAGGCCTAAGTAGTGTAGGGAAAGGTACCTGCATAGGGTGGAGATGAGGGTGGGGTACAGGTGGCTACCCTAGAGGTGTAAATTATAAGTTTGCAGGGCCATTTGATCATTGTATAGGAGTAAGTTGTGACCCTTCAGGCCTAAATATAGGAAAGAATGCGACAGGGTCCCTCAAGAAAGTCATAGGCATAGGGATAGGGTCCCTCATTATAGAAACCAGTGGGATAGGGTCCTGAGAGACAGGTATAGGTGTTAAGGCCGATGGCACCACCACAGACCGTACTAATAAACAGGTTGAGAGATGCCTTAGGCAAGGTCCAGTACTATCAAGACATTTTGATGGCCGTAGGGATAGATTTTCTACCTTATGGGGAGTATAGACCACAATAGGCCTTGAGTGAGAGAACCAGGTCACGTAGCCACAATGAAGAGAGTAGAGGGGGTCAGTGAGCCCCAGAACAAGGTCAAGGTGAGAATACCAGTGCATGGAGGCTAGTTCCAGGTGAGGGACCATCAAAGAACAGATCAAGGTGTGATGGAGAGAGGTTGGTAGAGCACCCCACTGGAGGAGAGACGGAGGATACTGATGAGACAAGGATGGATATCAGGTGGAGTGATGATTAGTCATCATTGATGACCAGTGTATCCATGTTTCTGACATTATTTTGATATGTATACCGTCCTGTGTGCCGAAGATGATGAAGATGTAGATGAGCTTTTTTGTTATTTTTGATCATATACCAGCCTACGTGCTGAAGATGGTGAGGCTATATATGAGATCTTTTGAGAGATTGTGATTATTATTGGTATATATGTTCACATGCATTTTTATACAAACTATCTCATTCATATATGATGGTGTTTATAGTATGGATGGTGTACATGTTTTAATTTGCATTGCTATATATATATATATATAGGTTGAAATAAAGTGGATTAGGCTTGATAGAGTCAATGTCGTGTAGGCATGGTGGAGTCATGTCTATTTAGGCATGGATGGAGTCAGGTCATAGGTATGGATGAAGTCATGTCATAGGCATGGATTGAGTCAGGTTGAATTAGGCATGGATCGATTTAGGTTGATTTTTAGGAAAATGTATGATTACGGTAAAGAAATTGTAGACAAGATGAAATGAATGTGTAAGTTATAATGGTAAAGATGTGTAGAAATTGTTAAATTCCCAGTTATTTATATAGAAAGGAAACTAACTAGGGTAGAATGTGAATAGGAAAGGGAAAGAGGGAATTGGTTAAGGTAGAGAGTGGCTGAGCTAACCTCTAAGGGCCCTGTCATCACCAATCCGGCACTATGATAATTCTTCACCGGGAACTCCTCGTGCTATGATTATTTACTAATGCATAGCCTTTAGTTTGGTGGATGTAATCTGGAAACAAAACAACAACATAACACAAGAATACCATCGACTATGCTAAGACGGAATGATGACAAATCTGAAATATCAAAGTAAATTATAATATTAAAATGAAATTGTTACAATCTCACCCATGAGGTACTTCAAGTGTTATTGACTTCACTTTCCTTTCACCAAGACTATGGGAGAAACTTTACAATTACACCTCTTAATGACTTCTTCAACACACCTTTAAACTGATGGCTTCCTTTGTACACTTCCTACAATATTCCTCACTACTTCCTTCTATGCTAAATGAGGGGGGTGGCCTCTCTATTTATAGAACTTCTAGGCTCATCCATCTTATCTCTAAGATAGGATAAGAAATCCACTCTGACGAATCATATTCCATACCTTAACTCTTATCTGTACATGTAAGCTTATCTTTTAAGATAAGATAAACCTTATCATTTTACATGGGTTCCACATTTTTAGAATTTTTACAAATAAAATACACAAAATATTTATGACCTCACTCCTTGTCCTTATTACCAATATAATATTTCTAATTTCTAATCATGTAGACCCTACTTCTCTAATTACCCAAAATTTGACATTTTAACATTACCGGACCACTTACGACAAATATTTACTTTTTACAACATTCCTATTGTACTTTGACTGTTACCGTACTCCACATTATTGGCGGCACCGTACTGACGGCACCGTTATCTTCTATCAGACGCTACTACTAATTATACTTAACAACATCCTATTCCTAATACATACATTAATGAAATGGAAATTACGGAGGAAAATTTTAATGTCGATAGCCCCATGCCATTAAAGTGTTTCCTACATAGTCCTGGTGAAAAGGAACCTCAAGCCGATGTAGTTATCCCATAAGCTAGGGAATATTAGGGTGAAACAATGGAATGGGCTGATGGGTGCCAGGCATGGGTGAATGTAGGTCATAGGCATGATTGAGTTTAGATCATTGGTTTGGTTGAGTGGTTTTTAAATATAGGTGTTGATGATCTAGCCCTATATAGGATAGTCAAAAACTAATGAGGAAGGTGAATGGTAAGAGGTGGTAAAAAGAGCCACTTAATTGATAATAACCCTAATGAATCGATCATACCTAAGAGAGGCTCATGAACAAAAGACCCTAAAAGCATAGCATAATGGACCGTTCTAAGGGTGAATAAATTCACATAATCATAAAATATCATGTTTGTGGAAAGTCCCTTGAGTAAAGAAGAAATTAGGGGAAACAATCAAGGAAGTGAGAATGGGCGGTTGAGTGTAACTTAGTGTTCGACAGTGTGTCTGTCAGAACATGAAACTTGGGATCAAGAATAGGCAGGTCCATGAAACAAATTTCATCTTTGTTCTACATTTGTTTGTTTTTAATAGACTAATCAATTCAGGAAGTCTACATGGGATGAATATATTGTCTCCTTGAGGTCTTTGTGAAGCTGATCGATGCGGGAAGCTTCTGAATATTTATTATATTTTTGTAATGACTTTATATAGTTGTCCTTCAAGGGAGTGGTCTATTTATAGTGGTGGAATTTAGAGTGAAGAGATGTCCCTTTTTGGGGGAGTCATATTTTGCTAGAAGTTTGACTCAAGGAGTTGTATCCCTTTTTGTTTTTAGATGTTTAAGTCATGGAAAAGACCATAAAGGAAGATTAGGTTATTGTTTAGAAGAAAAGACCATAGCACACAGAGATTAACTATGGAAGAGGTGGTTTTGAGCGATGAATGACCATGGGATTCAATCTTTAAGAAGATCAAAAGTATCCATGAGAATCATGCTATGAGTAGAGCCGTGGTACTCATATTGAAGACAAGGCTAAAAGGTGATGTGTAATCACATGTTTCTTGTCCATTCATGGATCCTCAAAATGGCTAATATGGAAGGTGAACAACGCTCAAGGGAAAAATGATCAATTGACAGAAAGTTATATAGGACTTGATATCAACAATAGAACAGTCGAAGATGTAAGGCATTAAGGGGCTCAGGTTCGGGTTTACCTTTGAGTGAAGACAAATGATAAGCACCTGATCTATAGGAATGGGTAACGATATAGGGTCCAAGCCAATTAAGAGAAAAAATTTCTGGTTTAATTTTCTCCTCTTTGGTTACATGTTGATTTTCCTTCAAGACAAGGTCACCGACCTGAAAGGTTCATTCATGAACACGTTTTTCATAGGCACGTTTGATATGTTTTTGGTAGATTTGGAGATGGTTAAGAGCATTGAGATGACATTCATCTAATAACTCAAGTTGCGCCAAATGGTCTTCATGAAATTCATCATCATTAAGCATGTCTTGTAGTGAGATGTGAAGAGATGGAATATAGACTTCAAGTGGTAAGAAATATTTGGTACTATAGACCAGAGGAAAGGGGGTGGCAGTAGTTGAAGTGTGAATACTAATGCGATAAGCCCATAAGGTGAAAGGAATGTGCATATGCCAATCTTTCCTAGTATCGTTGACTACCTTTATAAGAATTTTGTTCAAGGTTTAATTGGTTGATTCAGCTTGACCATTGGTTTACGAGTAATACGGTGATGAGAAACTTAGTTGGATGCCAAAAGTGTCACATTATTTACGTAGGTTTTTTTTTTGAATTTTTTTCTATTATCAGTGATAAGGAAGTGAGGAACATGAAAACAAAAAATTCTGTGACGGTTGATGAATTCACATATCTTCTTGGATTTGGTAGAAATGAGGGGAATGGCTTCTACCTATTTAGTGTAATATTTGGTAGTGGTTATGATCCATTAGTGGAATTGTGAAGAATGGGGTTTATCTCGCCGACAAGATCCAAACCCCATTGAGAGAAAGGCCAAAGGTCTCGCGCGACCTGTAAGGCATGACTAAGTGTGTGATCAAGATTAGCATGTTGTTGGCATTTCACGCAACATTTGACATAATCACAATAGTCACAGTTCAGGGTTGGCTAATAATAGCAAAGGTGAAGAATGCACTTTGCGACATCTAAACTGCTAAAGTGACCTTTAAAATGTCCATCGTTGACTTCCTTAATGGTGTAAGGAATCTCAGAACTTGTATGGCAGCATAAGAGAATGTCATCAAAATCACACTTGTAAAGAAGACCACCCATGATGACATAATCAGAGAAACTTTTAATAAATACACGTTTTCCATTACGAGTGAGATCAATGGGTAGAATGGAAAGGAAAATATAGTCTTCATATTGCTTATACCAAAGGTCACGTGGGTCAGGGGAAACGGTCTCGACAGAGTAGACCTCATGAGGTAAATAAGATGGTGATTGTAGCCTTTGTATTGTGACAAATATTTTAGAGTCAGCGGGTGAAGCAGGTATTTGAGAAGCTAAGAAGGCCATGGTATCCACAAATTTATTGGTTGAACATGGGGTGGTTTGAAGTGCGTAACTATCAAAGGTGACCAAAATTATGTCTACGTGATGCTTATACTTTTGAAGTATCTCATTACAACACTTGTATATACCATTGACTTGGTTTATGACCAGCTGAGAATCACCAAAGATATTGATGGACTTAACATCTAGGGCATAAGCCACCTGGAGACCCAATATGAATGCTTTGTATTCAACAATATTATTTTTACAATCAAAATCAAGTTTGAAAGACAAAGACATTGGTTCACGATCCAGTGGAATGAGGATAACCCCAGTCTAGCCCCCACACTAACATGTAGAGTCATCAAAGAAGAGTGACATTTGGTAAGTGGGTTTATCCAGGGAAAATGTAGTTATAGACTTGTCTAGGAAGTCAAAGTTAGAGGGTTAATTCCCAGAACTAGGTCCATCATCTAATTGGTCGGCGATATCCTGGCCCTTGATGGAATTTTGATGTATTAATTTGAGGTCAAGGTCAGCCAAAAGCATAAGACAACGTGCGACATGTTGATGTTGATAAGGTTTGGCATACATATAGTGTAATGGGTCAATATTAGTAATGACGAAGGTTTTTTAGTTGAGTAGGTAATGGCAGAGTTTGGTGAGGATAAAAACTAAGGCTAGGAAAAAAAAATCAGCGTGGGTATATCTAGTTTTATAGTCAATAAGGGTATGACTTATGTAATAAACTTATTTTTCTTGATGTTTTCCATCTCAATGAGTGAGCATGACACCTAGAGAATGGTCAGTGGCAGAAATATAGAGATAGAAGGGTTGGTCATCTTTAGGAGGAATGGGAATTGATGGTTGAAGAAGGTATTGTTTCCAGGCTTTGAAGGATTTATGGCATTAAACATCCCATTTGAATGAAACATCTTTCTTGAGAAGATGATGGAATGGTTGATAGTGATCAAAAATTTGTGACATAAAATGATGAATTGATTACAACACTCCTTGTAGGTTGCGAAGTTGATGGAGATTAGTGGGTGGTGGCATGTCAAGAATAGCCTTGAATTTAGTGGGATCAACTTCCATGCCATGTAAAGAAATGATGAAACCTAGGAGTTTTCCAGAAAGTACCGTAAAGACACACTTCTTTGGTTGAAGATGAAAGGTGTTTGGTTTGATGATTGGATTTGGAAAGCAGATCATTGATATATTATTCCAATATGTAATGCATTATGTCATGGAAGATGTAAGTCATGGCTCACTGATATGTAGCACCAACATTTTTTAGGCCAAAAGGCATGACTCGATAGTAGAAAGTCCCCCAACAGGTGATGAAGGCAGTCTTGTGTTGATCCTTAGGAGCTATTAATATTTGATTGTATCCTGAGAAACCATCCATGAGTGATAACATTTCATTTCCAGTGGTGAGATCAACTAGTTGGTTGATTTCGGGTATGGGGAAATCATCTTTGGGACAGGAAAGGTTGAGGTCATGGAAATCTATGTAAATACAAATTCCCCCTGTTGCCTTTGTGAAAGGAACGATGTTAGAAATCCATTGGGGATAATTAATGGGTAGAATGAAGGAAATTGAGAGAAGGTGTTGAAGCTCTTATTTGACCAAAAGAGCAATGCGAGGATGCATTTTCTGTAGCTTTTGTTTGATGGGTTTGGCATCAAAAATGGTTATGATATTGTGAACCATGATTTTGGGTCAATACTAGGCATATCGGCATAGGACTAGGAAAATGTGGTGTTATGGTCCCAAAGGAAAGAGGTGAAGAATTCCTGTTCATTAGAATCTAAGGATTGGCCAATCTTTAGAATGTTCGAGTCATCCTAAGTGTTAATGTTGATTTCAATGGTAGATTCATTTAACATGGTTTGAGTTTCAAAAGGTAACGACCGATGAATATAGGAATCTTCCACATCAAGGTAAGTGAGGATGGATTCATCATCTTGACATTGAATGAAATTAATAGAAGGTGTATCGTCATCAATCATATAAGGATGCAAGAATGGGAGAGAAGAGGGAGCCTCGTTATCTCGTTGATAGGTCAGCAATCCCAAGGAAATGGTGTTTACGAAAAAAAAAAGTCAGGAGGAATAGATTTGGGATCTATGGACTTTGTGGGTGAAGATGGTAATGTGGGTTAATGGGAGGGGGAAGAGTTCTCATCCTAGATAAGGTCGACGCAAACCTTCTTAGAGGGTGGAGTGTCAAAACCAATGCCACTATGGTCATTGTGTTTATGAGAGGTACATGAAATGATTGTATGGTAGCCTTGTTCATAAAAACCAAAGCCAAATCCTTTCTACGCACACCAGTGGAGGAAATTATGATCGAAGTGGCAATTAGTGAGGGAGTGTAGATCAGACAAATATGGTTGGGCTTGGGATGGAGGTTCAAGTTTATAAGTGGAAATATCAAGTCCCCCATACATTATGTTGGTGTGAAGGTGGGGAGGGCCATAAGGAAAAACATCACCAATGTGGATGTTGTAGCTGGGGTGTTGACACTTATTCCCATACTCTTGTGGGGTGAGGAAGGTGTCATTATTATATAGGCGGTATTCCCTAGAATGAGGTGTTGAAAACACCTTCTAAAGGATCAGTAGTCGGTATGTGAGTAGTGGGGATATATTGTTCGCTAGATGATGGGGAAACATGTGTGTTAGTGGTAGAGGCTACAATTACAGTGGGGATAGAAAGGTTAGATGAAGTAGATGCAGTGGTGTTTTTACATATGGGCTTGTGGGTGAAGGTGAATTAGGGATGGTGGTAGATGTCTTGACTTGTAAAAGTACATTATTAGGCTGGTATAACATGTTACATATCTTGAAAGGTGAAGGGTTGGTAGGGATTGTGTAATTATGTCCCTCGTGCTCAAATTTAAAGCAGCAGTGCAAAGTCGAAGGAGCACAACCCATGACATGAATCCAAGGTCGGATGAGTAACAAGTTATAATGAAACTCTCCTTCTAATACATATAAAAGTTCTAAGATAATGCAGGGACCCACACGGACATGGATAACAATAGTACCTAGGGTAGAGGTCAAGGAGCATAGCATCACTAGGTTACCATGCATGCAATTGGTAGGTATTCACATTTGGTCATATGCATGGGAAGATATGATGTTAATGCTAGCACCACCATCGATCATAACATGTCATATGCATATATTATCGATAAAGATAGAGATGAAAAGAGTGGGGTCGGGGTCGTCATAAGGGAGTGATAGCTTCATCTGAAAAGCTGAGGGCAACCACTTGGCGAGTAGGTGGAGGTGTAGAGGAAGGCGATGACTTAGTGAGAGAGGCTACGTGGTTGGGGGTAATGATGGAGGCTATAGGTGTGGGTTCATTTGGTAAGACTTCAAAATATTGAAGAACCCCCATAAGAGCTTGACGATGTGACTCTGAGGTTTGGACGAGGTCATATAAAGAAATTTTCAGGGGGGATTGGTGTAGTTGTTTTAGCATTGTGCGATGTGTGACCCCATCAGAAATAGGATATACAAAACTGTGGATAATGACTTTGGGAATGGGTGTGGATGGTATGTTGGGTACAGGGTTGGTTGATGGGCCAGTTGCCTTTTCCTTGCCCTTGTCTTTCTTAGCACGGGTGGTAATGTGAACCATGTTAATTTGAGGGGAGGTGGATGAAGAAGGTGTGTCATGAAAGGTATAGTGGCACAAGGGACAAAACCCTAATGGGGGATATAATCCTTGTGAAATGATTACGGTGCATTGGCATTTGGGTGGTGGTTTGGCCAACTCTCTTATACAGACCATGTTGATATCGAATCTTGAGGGTGGATAAAAGAGTTGTGGGGATGGAGATTTTGGTTACTGAGTAGGTAATGGAAGAAGATCTGGGGAAATTGGTGAAGGTTAAATGGGTCCTCATCAAGAAGGTCGTCATCATCAAAATTTTCTTCAGGAGAACATAATTGGACAAGAGTGGTTTTTAAAGCCTTGTGATTCTCCGCATTGTGTCCTGGTACACGATGGTAGGTGAAAATTATGGTTTCATCAAACCCTTTTAGTTTGGGTTTGAGGGGGTCATAAGGTCTAAGAGGTGATAATGTGATGAAAATTTTGTTGAGGATGTTTGTTAAGATTTTGGCGTAGGACCATGCTAGCGGATCACAATGGGAGGTGAATGTGGGTTTGTGTACAGGTGTGGCTGATGGTGGAGGAAGAGGCTTTACTGGTGGGGGAATGGATTGGTCCACTAGTTTGGTGTGTGGAGTGGTCTTCGGTCTTACTTACATCTGCTTGGGTATGGGCTTGGTAAAATAGATGGTGATGGAAGGTTTGGTTAGTTTAACTACCTTATTGGAGGTTAGTGGATTTTTAATTTTAGGTTCCATCCTCTTAGGTGATGATGCTATGGGTGTATGAGATGTAGAGGGAAAATTAGATGGTTAAAGAGGATGAGTTACCCATGGGGGTAACTGAGGTGTTGTCGATGTGGGTGGTATAGGCTGGGTAGAAGGCATGAATGAAAGAGAAGAAAGTGTCATGGTTAATGAGGAATTTAGAGATGGTAGTGGTGGTATGGGTGGTAAGAATGTTATGGGTGATGGCGGAAGTTGTGTGGGTAACTTGGGTATATTAGAGGTCTGTGATGAGGAAATGGGTTGTTGCATTCGTGGTTTACCAGTGGATGGGGGTTTCTTGGCTAGGTTTGAGGGGTGAGGTCCTAGCATGGATGAAAGGGGTGATGGTGATAATGACGTGGTAGGTGAGGTTCATATATGAGGCCTAGGAGGTTGGATCTTCTTTTTAGGGGGGTGGAGTAAGTTTAGTGTTAGTTTTAGAGGATGTGGCTAAATCTAATTTGATGGATGGGTGAGTAAGGTTAGCTGTTGGTGTGACCCCTAAGGTAGTGATAGGTTTAATTAAGGGAGATGATATAGGCATGGTTTGGTATTTGGGTGTAGATGTATGTTGGGTTATGTGCAAAGGTTTGAGTTGGGCCATGGGTGGTGATGTGGAAGGTGTTGCAATAGTCATGGTTATGTTTGGTTTGGTCACTTGAATCACTTTTGGATAGATAGTGGAGGTGTAATAAAGTGACAATTGCATTTGTGTTGAAATAGGAAGTAGGAGTCCCTAAAGTAAGGCTCTATCAACATAGTCTAGGTGATCAGCCAGGTTGAAAAATTATACAGTCATAGACGGGGCTGATGTGGATTAAGTATCAATCCCTGTAAAATGTGTTTGAGATATAGGGAAATGGGTAGCCTCAAACTCTGTGGGTAAGAGATTTGAAAGTAGATCTACGAGCTCTTGAAGGTATGATGGTGAATGGTCATCTAAAGGAAATGGTATTCCTACAGGATCCTCTATGCATAGAGAAGAGGATGGGCTAGACAAGGTGGAATCTCCTTGTGATTGTGTAAGAAGTGGACATGCATCTCCTATGAGTAGGAGAGGTTCCATAAACAACTGTTGGGAAATTTGAGGGGTCAAAGGAGGAATGTTAATTATAGGCTCTTCCACGGGTGAAGGAGAAAATGAAGGGGGTTCTTGTGTGGGTGGAAGAGTAGATGAAATATGTCCTTGTGTAGGTAGTGGAGCTTGGGCTAAGATTTCATCTATGAAAGGAACATGGGGTAATCGGGAAGCAACTAGTATGTCATTGAAAATAGCGTGAACCTCGCGGACATTACTATAATTATTTGAGGTATCACCAGTTTGGTTGGAAGATGGGCCATGATTAGGGAATGGATTCTTGAAGATGTTTAGGTTTTGGTTAGCAGGTGCATTTGGGCTATCAAAGACTAGATCTTCGTTGTCTAACATTTCTTCGATTATATTCTTGAAGGTGATGTAGTTATTATCGCTATGACCTTTGACATGATGATAGTTACAAAATTCATGTTCCTTAAACCATGAGGGCATGGGTCACTGAGGTTCAAAACCAGTATGTGGTTTTATAGGTGGAAGGGTAATGGCACCATCCTTTACAATATTTTCCAAAACAGAAGAATAAGATTCTCCTATCGAAGTGTACTTTCATTGTTCTCATCTAAACTGGAAAGCTTAGATGGGAGAGAGATTAGAAGGAGGTTTGGCTATGTTTTATTAATGAGGGGGACCAGCCTTGAGAACTACAATGTTGGTAGATCCTTTAGGTTTTGAATAGTTCTTTTGGGGTTTCGAATATGAAGAAGCATCATTTGATTTGAACACGATGTTCTTGTTACGAAGATGAATTTTCTTCTCTTCGATAATAGGAATTTCCAATTTTTGTGCCATGGTGAATGCCTCATCAAGAGTGTGAAAGGTCTACACCTATCGAGTTGGTGAGATGTGTCTTGTGCAATCCCAAGTAAGCAACTCTATGAGTTTAGTTTGAGGTAATTGAAATGTGAGCTAGTTAATTAGGTTGCACCAGTGAGTAACAAATTCAGTGATAGACTCATTGTCATATTATTGTGTGGAATAAAGATCAGTCATGGTAACCTTCTTAACAATGTTGATGAAGAAGTGATCTAGGAAGGCTTGGGCTACTTGATTAAATCAATAGATGGAGTGTCTTGGTAGCCCAATGTACCAGTCTAATGTAGGTCCTATCAGGGACATTGGGAAAGTCCTTAGAAGTAAAGCTTCATCATGGGCAATTAGGTAACACCCATGTTTAAAGGACCGTAAATGTTGTTGTGGGTCCTCTTTGCTATTGAAGCGATAGAATTTTGGAATTTCCCAATATACAGGGTATGGGTGAATAAGGATGGATGGATAAATGGGCTCATTACATATTTCATCATAAGTGAGAGAATTTCGTGAGCTAGAAACTGATGCTTCTAGCGTCTGCATCTTTTCCATCATTAATTTGATGAGGTCATTAGTAGGTTGTGATGGAAGGGATCCTCCCATCGCATAAGGGGGCTGGTATTGAACCTGTGATGTGGGTGGTATTCCATTTTATGGTGATGTTGAATAGGGAGGTTGAGCATAGGGGACTGATATATAGGGTATGTATCCAAAATGGGTAATAGATGAGGTTGGGGGTTGTTGATAGTATGTGTATGTAGGTGGGATCGTCGTCGTGACTCTAGTAGTGATTGGGGGTAGTGTTTGGGGGATGGAGAGGAAAATATTCTGGAATGGATTAGGGGTCACTGACACCATGGGTGGTTGTGTTGTAATGGGTATTTGTGAGACAATGGGTGCAGATGGGGTTATGTACTTATAGGTCAATGAGGGGACAACCAACACTACATGTGTGACTGATACTGCAGACGCAGTGGTCACGAAAAGTATGGGTCATGTTGTGAAACCACTGGGGGTGAAGCAGGTGAAGGTAATGCTGCATTATTAGGGGCTGATGTAGAAGTGAGAATAAGGGCAAGAGATATGGACACAATCATGCCATATATCAATTGACCTAAAGAATATCAGGTGAAAGAATAGGAAAGGTAGAACTATAAGGCTTTGGGATTTTGTTGAAGGATTCATGTGAATTCCTCATCTCCTGCGGCAATGGTGGTCGGTATGGTTGGATCCATGGGTGATAGGATAGAGGATGGTGAAGGACTAGGTGGGAGTGGTTGACAACTTGTGTGAAATATAAGAGTGTTAGCTTGACTGTAATTCAACACCATGTGAATGAATGTATATCCAGTGATGTTGAACCCTGTAGATGATACAGGGAGTTGTGAAAATGAAGAAAATAGGTGTCTTATAGGTAGATTTGGGTTAATATATTATTCGATGTTCAGTACATGTTAACCAACACTGGTTAAGGATGACTGATGCTAGTTAAGGGGTAACTGAGGCCAGTTACTATGAGACAGGAACAATTTAATCAAATGAGCAAGAGACTGGTGATGGTCAGATGAACAAGTTTAATGATGATTGTTTATCAAAGCAGAGAGAGTAAAAAGACTCATAAGAACTCTTACAACAAAGAAAATGAAATGAGGGTTATTTTAGGCAATTCAACCCAAAAGAACAGCAAACCGATGTCGGTTAAGAGAAAACTGATGCCAGTCAGGGGTAACTGATGTCGGTTACTATGAAAATTGGAAAGATGTTAGAAAAATGGATTGTTAATAATTTTAATGAGATAAAAAATCAATCCAGAGGTTTGGAGATGATGCAATGAGGTCCTAACACACTCAAAAGAAGTTAGAATACTCTAACTGTGATTATGGAATGTGTAAGGCAACAAAATGGAAAGATGGAGAAGCATATCCTTACACCTCAAAATGCATGTCAATCAAACACTAAAACATGTACCTAACAAGTGACTTTTAATGTGTTGAGCTTATGCTATTTAGAGGAATGAATCATGAATTTTAGAATAGAGCTTTTGCTGAGGAAGTATTCCTATGAAGAATAATAACTAAAAGGAGTTTCAGGTATGTTATGGTGGGGGTGGGCTGTCCTCTGAGATAATGAATTGATAGAGGTAATGAGATGGGGAGTACTTAATAATCTGATCATGTGATTACAGACAGGTGTTCCCAGGTAGGATGTTGTTTAAGAAATATGTGTATATTTCAATTTTGTGCAAGTTTAGTAAGACACATAGAGAGAGAGAGAGAATGTGCCTTATATGAATCTTTGTGTCAACCATCAGCTAGGCATGCCTTCCAGCGTATAGGTTGCCCTCATTTTAATGTGGTATAAATGCAGAAAATCAGAATGTAATGCAACCAATTTTAAGACCAAATCGAAAAGATTATGTTTTATGACGAAAATGATGAATAGGAGAGGGTATGCTCTTTCAATAAATGCAAAAAGCAAGAAGAATGGTTTTTTTTAAAGGCACCAAAAGAAAATGTATCCTTTAGAGTAATTATAAAGAAGAGAAGATTACCAAGGAAGAAGATTAATGTGTAATCTTTTTGAAGGGAAACAAACACACAATTTTTTCCTATGAATGAAGAAAATGCAATAGAACCCTTGATGGGCCCCACCGGGTGTGCAAAAATGATTCACCATTTTCTTTAAATTTTGAATGAATAAATAGATAAGGGTTAGGACTAGGAGGAATACTTGTTAAATGGGTTGGTTGGAGGTCGTTGTGAGAGTTCTGACTTCTAGATCCAACTCCGATTGTGAGAGCTTCCTTTTGGCTAGGAGGAACTACCTGTAATAGAAAACAATACCACAAAAGAGAAGTTAAATGATATATGACAGTGGACTACCTAGCATATGATATTTCTGGGAAGTTTGATACTTCATAGATGGTTATCAATCCACTATTTAAAACAAGTTAATGCAAGAAATAAGTAAATTCCTACTGTAGTTGATATGATTTAGGTATCTCATCCAAGTAAAATAAGAAACTCCAATCACAACATGCTAGGCTATAGTTAGATATGAAAGATAAGGTATCTCTCAAGGTACTGTGACTAGCCAGAGTCTGATTTTGGGTTGTTTTAGGACAAATGGTAGGAGGTTGTTTGGCTCTATTCTTGGCATGGTATAAAACACAGAAATTGATGTCGGTTGGGTATAACTGACGGGGGTTAAGGTAGACTGACGAAGGTTATGGGTAACTGGCGTCGGCACAATAGGGTGACAGTTGTAAAAGGCTAAGTAAGGTTGGATAGTGCTAAAGAAGAATATGGCAAGGTATGTGGGAAAACTGAGAATAATCAAAGATGAGGAAGCGTTGGGATAGGTAATCTGACAAGTGGGTGAATGAGATTTTTGGGTTCTTTAGAAGGAAGGCTGTGGAGGAATGGGAATGTTAATAGAAGAATGGTAACAGAAATGATAATGAATATATCAACATAATAGGAATGGAAATGATTGATGATAAAACACTTACCAATGTTGTAGGTCTAATGGTTAGGTGGTGGTGATGATCGATTGATGGAATGGAGCTTGGTGCACTAGTGACACTTCCCAGAATGTTATTGTGAGTTCCAATGCTTCTAGATTTTTCCTGGTGCTGGATATGGATTCCTGGGTGGGTGAAAAGACTTTGGTTCTACTTGTATACAACTCTCTTTTCATCCTCTTACTCACAGAATGTGCCAACCCAAGAACAAGGTTGCTTAGGTGAATAAATGGTAACTGACAATAGTTCCTGATTGACCAATGTCATTTTAGGGGTGACTGACATCGGTTAAGGTGAGATTCCCTAGGTTTACTAAAATGGGTAGATCTTTCTAATTTCTTGGGCCCAGTTAATTTTTGTTCTCACATATTAGAACGGAATATTCCTTTCTAATGGGCGGGAATGTAGTTAGAGAGATTGTAGGGATTAATTTTAGGGTTAGATAAAATCTTAGCTCATTAAGGCAAGTAGAACTTAGTTATTGTTAGCTATGGAAACATGCCAAGAATAGGTCTAGGGTGAGGTGGAAATTAGGTCAATTAAGGTAATAAAATAATGGATATTGTGAGGATGGGTATTTAATTTAATTAAAATAAATAAATTAATTGTTAATGTGGGGTGAAAGGGGACCATGGTTAGGTGCCCATGTTTAAGTTGGTTATCCAATCACAGGCTAAGGGGAATGTGACCAAATTTAGGTGTCTACAATAGTAGTCTATTAAATATATTATATATGAGATAAAAACACCAACTGAAAAATCATCAACTCAACCTTGGAACATACACAAATACATCTCCATTTTTGTAGTTGATACGCATAGACCAAAAGTGAAAGGAAATAAACACCAGTGAAAAAAAATCAAGTTTTTTTCCAGATCTATATGTCAAGATTTTGGTCAAACATTAGAAATCCCAAAACACTCAAAATTGATTCAGATAATATAATAATATTTGCACAAAGCCCACTACTATCTAGGTCAATCTAATCGATATAATGCAAGCAAAATTATAGTGACTTAAAACCTCTTCCTGGCGTATCCTTTAAAATCATAATTTCTAAACACAATTTGAGAAGTATAGAAGATAAAAATATTAGATGCACACAATTTAAAGTCATACGTTTTACCAATTCTTTTCACAGAAAGAAAAGTATAAAAATAACAACCTCCAAATTCCATGTATTCAATATTTTCTTAACCCAAACAAAATTACAAATATGTATTCACTCTAATATGAGATGAAATAAAATGATAGAGGGGATAAGGAACGATTCTCTCTTGAAAATGGACAGACTGAATTCTTTTCTTACTACTTTCTTTGTGGCCACAATCGAACATAGATTCAAACTAGAAACTTTGATCCCTTTTTAACAACCCTTGATCAATGCAATGTTTTTATATAGTAACCGATTTAGAACTTGCATGGCTTTACAGCCTTCTGCATGAAGAAGTTTTGGAAATTCACCAAGCTCCAACTTTTATTAACAAAAATATCAAATGAAACCCTTCAAACTGACAGTTGAAATATAGATCTAAACTAAGCTTCAAGTGATTAATTGATATTAATGATGGAACATAAATGATTTCCACCCCAATTGCACGGTTTTATTATCCATAATTATGGCATTTGCAAATTCATCCTTTACATTGTCAATTACACGAGTTTGATCTCATTGTTATTTACAAGCTCATATGCGTCACTCTATTTTAACCCAAAACCCATTTAAAATAATGACATGATGACCTTATAATTACCATAATTATTCCCTAGTGTTACATATAACTCAGGAAGTTAATTTTAAATATTCAATAGCCCAAACGAAAGCATCTTATCAAGATTGGCACAATGGGAGTAATAACATTAGCCCCTTCAATGTTTTCTACAACATATAATATAATTACCTTAATGAAGGATTTTTTTATTTTCCCACACTTTATAAGGGTAATTAACCTACTATCCCATTTTAATAATCTTCTCCCACATAGGCTTTGATATTCAATTCCCATCTTTTTATTAATTAATCCATTAGTGACGAAGTTTAACATTTAAATGATAATTAATGTCACAATCCTTTTTATAAGGTCTAAACCCAAAATGAGATTTAATAAACACATCATAGTCTAATCTATCATAGTTGATAAAGTTCGTACTCTAGTTTTATATAGGTCTCAAGTACAATTTAATTTATCTTGATCATATGAATGTTGTTCGTAATTGTAATCCTTAAATTTAAATACAAAATCCAGGTTCAAAGTGAGCATCATTAAAAATACCCAAGTCCCATCACTTTAGTAGGAATAACATAACACTTCCTACCTTTATTTAGTGTACAGTTGGCATTATCCTCATAACCTGTTATGAAAAGTATGTTGTGGCAAGTGAAGATGCACATTAGAGTCTAGGATTCATTGCATTAAATGCTTCAACTTAGTTATATCATTTCGAGGATAAGATCAACTCTTATATGATCCTAAACTGAGTTTGTGGGTTGTTACAAGGGATCTGAGATATCTCCAATAAAATCCATGCCCCATTGTTTAAAGGGAGCCTCTATTGACACTGGTTGCAAGGGTAAATCACCTGAAGCTTTCATTCTTCTTAAGAAACTCTGTCAACTTTCACATTTTCTAACCAAGGCTGCATATTTTAAAAGTGTAGGCCACCATTAACCTTCCCTTAAGATCTTATGGGTAGTCACTCTTCTAGTAAAATGGCCTCCACACACTCCCCCATGAAATTCTACAATCAATTTGGGAGCTTCATCTTATTTAATACACCTCAAAAGAATCCCTTCAGGATTCTTCCAATCCAATCTATAATTGGTGATGATATAGTTCTTGGAGGCTAGTTTGAGTGTCCTTCTTGGTGTTTTTTTCTAGATGCCCTCGACACTCCAAAATCCTAAGGTAAAATATTATGTTCTTATACCATATGGAATTGAGTAATTTCTCATAGACATTCATATTTCCTTCCTTAATTTCATTGACTTCCATCACCTGTAGGTTTCTTTCTGCCAACATATTTGGAAGATCCAAACCTCTGACCAACTTATTGGTTTGTACATCTATGTCATACTCTTGTAGATTGTTCACCCAATGACATATTTTGTTGGAAATTTCCATTTATGATAAAATTTATTTGACCATTGTGTGGGGAACATAAGCTACAATTTTAGAACTCGAGATATAAGGCCTGAAAATTTTAGTTTCTCTCAAGATATGCATACCATATCTTGAAGTAAAAGACACTAGAAGATGTATGTATGTTTCAAATCGTAAACCTTATATTTCTTATTTGAGATTTTTTTATGTACTACTTATATGCATGTTTCAGATAAGAAGAGTAATAAACTTGATCCAAAAATATGACAGTTCATAATTTTTGGGTACAGTACAACCTTAAAATCATATCATCTCATGGATCATGAGAAAAAGAATATATACGAGAAGAGAAATGTCATTTTTGATGATTCATCACTTGACTCATTTTCATAGAAGGAAGATTCGACACTGACCTCCTCTCACAGACTGCTCACACATCTAGATGATGAACATGAGGCTTATTCAGAGAATTAGGATGAGCTGCAAGGAGAGTTGTTAATTGATCTTGGGAATTTGGAAAATAATTCTTCCCATAATAAGAATAATGAGTTTCCAAAGTTTGTCTAAATCACCATGAAAGACTCCCACCTGAACTCTCTTCTAGAAACTTATTAGGAATTCATACAAGAAGAAAGGTGAGAAATGAGGTAAATATCACACTCATGAGTTCATTAGTTGATAAAATCTAATTCAGTTCGTGGGGAACTCAAACATATAGAGTGGAAGAAGGCCATGGATGTAGAACATGACTCCTTGATACAGAATCAAAAATGGGAACTTGTCGATCTGCCTACATGTAAGATGTCCATTGGTTGTAAATGGATTTTTAAAACAAAATACAAGGCAAATGGATGTATAAACAATTACAAAACATGACTAGCTGCAAAGGTTTATTCCCAATAGGAATGAATTGAATATGATGAAACCTTTTCACCCACTACAAAGATCAAAACCATCAGAATTTTTTGTGCACTGGAAAAACAAAATGGATGGAAACTTCAGCAAATGGAAGTGAAAAGTGATTTCTTGAATGGTGATCTCAAAGAAGAGGTATGAATGACCCAAGCAAAATGATTTATTTATAAACAACATCCTCAGAAGGTATGTCATCTAATTAAGTCTATTTATGGACTTAAACCGACACCTAGGGCATGGTACATAAAAATAAACGATCACCTATTATAGCATGGATTCACTCATATCCCCTCTGACTCAAATTTTTTTATCAAAAGGATATGTAGAAATATTTTCATCTTGGTTTTGTATGTAGATGATCTTTTGATCACAGGGAGTCATGAAAATCTCATCAAATATGTGAAGAATGATTTGAAGAAATAATTCGACATGACATATTTGGGGTTACTTCACTATTTTCCTAGCTTGGAGATATGACATAAGACGAATCATATTTTCATATCTCAAATGAAATACGCCAAGACACTCCTAGAAAATTATGGTATGTCATATTGTGAACCTGTGTCAAATCCAATGGAAAAAGGTTTGTAACTTTCTAAGATAATTTATAATGCATGTTATAACCTTGAAGGCATATTTTCTTAATTGAATGAAGGAATCAACATCATTTTCATATTGTTTATCTTGAATATGAGCACTCAACTTATTTATTGTGTAATCACTAATGAAGTTTCAAGTCATGATATTCAAACAAAGTACAAATGTCAATCCTCAATTTTAGAATGCAATATCAGATTTCAAGGAGGAATGCCAACTACCATCATCTTCTGAATACTTACATCATTCATCATAAATGTATGAGAAAATTACAGCAGCTGAAGGTTCACAAATTTTCCATGATAAGGGCACAAAGTTTAGTTATCAAGCATGCAACAGAGATTTTTCAATTTGTGAAATGATCAAGCACGTACAGATTGCAATATTTTCAAGCCATGTGGGTGTCATTGGTAGCATTCATTGAATCTTAAAGATACATCCAAAACCAAGATGCTACAATAAGAAAGGAATAATATTTGAGCATGTAATATATGTTTCAAAGTACTAAATTTGGAGGATCAAAGTTGTTTTAGAGAAGTCTATAAAATCTAGCCATACATTATGATAAGAGCTTAAGTATGAATGAAAAATTAGATGTATCACGTAATTGTAATAAGGTCTCCCGTTCATGCAAATAATCCTAGCATATATAATGATGAAGGATAAGAGATCCATTTAAATCTACAAGAATTCATCTAATCAAAACAAGAAATCCCAAACTTGGACAATGAACAAAGAGTCATCATATATTATTTACAAATGAAACTGTTAGGAATTAAAGAACAAATATGCAGAAAAAATTCGTCAAACCACAGCAGTAGTAAACTATATAGCAGAATTATACTTGCAGAAATATAGCAACATAAATAAATAACGCATAAAAGAATACAAGACAAGATGTAACATGGTTCACCCAATGTGGGCTACATCCACCAAGAACTTGTTCAGATTTTATCATTAACAAGATTAAAACAAATTTCACAGTCTTCTCTCAATCATGAACTCACAACAAAACTCCAAAGATGCTAAACCACATCTAAACCACAATTGAGACCCAATTGCTTAACCTTGATCACTCTTGATCACCTCTTGATCATTAAGACTCAAGACCTCTTGAACACTAAAGATATCTTCAAGATACCCTAACACCTCTATTTATAGGATTACAATCCTTTTAATAAGTCCTAAAGCCAACCCTCGAAGTTTGAAAGTCACAACCTTTCAACTTCCCACGGGTGGAAAAATATTCACAACATTAACAGCCAATTAATAGCATATTAATAGCAATGACACAACAACATCATAGAAGACGACTACAGAATGCTCCTGAAGTCTCCAAACTTAACCATTGAAGCTCCAACACTTTAACACTGATCCGAGAAGACCAAAAATAGGATCCACACCTAAAAAATATCCCACTTGGAGACTGTTTCCACTGAGCAAAGTTCTTAACCCTTCATTATCAACCATGAAGGCCAACCAAAGTTGAACACAACTTCAACTTCTCCCTTGTGACCACCTTGGTCATCATATACATAAGATTCTAACTGGTATGAATCTTTTCCAGCTTCAACTTATCTTCTTCCAAAGCTACCCTGATGAAATGATATCTTAGCTGAATGTGCTTCATCCTAGAGTGGGAAGCAAATTTCTTCACCAAATGAATAACTCTTTGAATATCACTGTGTAGTCTCCCAACTTCCTACTTATAACCCAACTCATCAAGCAACTATTGTAGCCAAATAATCTCCTTGATTGCCTCTGTGGATGCAACATACTCAGCCTCTGTGGTTGACAAAGCCACAACCTTTTGTAACCATGGAATCCAACTCACTATTGTATCACCAACCGTAAATACATAACTTGTCATGCTCCTCCTATTGTCCAAATCTCCTGCCATGTCCAAATCTACATATCCACGTAATGTAGTGTCTGATCCACCAAAACATAATGCTACTCCCATGGTCCCTCTCAAATACCGAAGGATCCACTTTACTGCCTACCAGTGCTCTCTACCTGGATCACTCATAAACCTGCTCACTATTCCCATTGCATGGGAAATGTTAGGCCTAGTGAATACCATAGCATACATCAAGCTACTAACTATTGATGAGTATGGTACCATAGACATCTATATTCTATCCTCCCCAGTCTTGGGACTCTTCTCCTTTGATAATTTAAAGTGACCTCCCAAAGGAGTACCAACCATTTTAGCATCTTAAATACTAAACCTCTCCAAAATATTCTTTACGTACTCTTCTTGAGAGAATACTAGATTCCTCTCCTTCCTATTCCAAGTTATTCTCATACCAAGGATTTGTTTTGCTGCACCTAAATCCTTCACAGCAAAGGAGTCACCTAGCTACTTCTTGAGTACCTTTATTTCTTGCATGTTCTTCCCTATAATAAGCATATCATCTACATATAGGAACAAAATAATATAACTACCATCAAGAAAATTTTTGATGTACACACAATGGTCTGAGTGACACATGGAGTAACCCTGCTCCTGCATAAAACTTTCAAACTTCATGTACCACTGCCGTGGAGCTTGTTTCAGGCCATACAAGCTCTTCTTCAACTTGCACACTAACCTCACCTTCCCTTTGACCTCATAACCCTATGGTTGTTGCATGTACAATTCCTCCTCCAAGTCACCATGAAGGAATGTAGTCATTATATCCAACTATTCTAAGTACAGGTCTTCTACTACAACTAAACCAAGAACAGTCCTAATAGAAGTCATTTTAACAACCAGAGAAAAAATTTCATCAAATTCTATACATTTCTTCTGTGTAAATACTTTGACCACCAACTGGGCCTTGTATCAATTCCTTCCTCCATCTTCCTCTTTGATTCTATACACCCGATTGTTCTGTAATGCTCTCTTACCCTAGGGTAGCTCCACCAGATCCCAAGTTTGGTTTTCCATAACAGATCTATGCTCTTCATCCATGGCCTGCTCCCACTTCTTCTTGGCATCCACCTGCACTACTTCCTCAAAGCACTCTGGCCCTCCACTGTCAGTGAGTAATAAATAATTCAAAGATGGAGATTATCATTCAGGTTCCCTTCTTACCCTAGAAGACCTTCTCACCTTAGGAGTTTGGGGTTCCTGATGAGTAGGTACCTGAACTGGCTATGTCAGAACATGTTATACCTGAACCGGCCCCTTAGACACCTTGTTGTCTGCAATGTCCTCTAACACTGTGTATTCTTTCTTTGATTCCTCTTTCTGTTTCTGTAACTGATCTTTATACATGACTTTTTCATTAAAGATAATATCTCTAGAACAAAATATTTTCTTGTCTTTAAGAATCCAAACATGGAAACCAAAATCATCTTCACCATATCCAACAAAGGTGAATTTCTCAGACTTAGCCTCTAACTTGTTCCTATCATCTTTATCAATGTGAAAAAATACCTCACATCTAAATACTCTAAGAAATGAGTAATCAATTTTCTTACCAGACCAAGCCTCCTCAGGTATACCTCCATCCAAAGCCATAGAGGGTCCTCTATTAATCAAATAAATAGTTGTGCTTACCACTTCTACCCAAAACATGAGTGACAATTCCACATGTAACCTCATGCACCTAGCATGCTCCATGATTGTCTTGTTCATTCTCTTTAACACTCCATTTTCCTGTGGAGTATTTAGAACCATTCTTTACCTACATATCCCATTTATTGAACAATAATCAAGAAATTAATTTCTGCAATATTCCCTTCCATTATCCGACCTAAGACATTTCAACTTGAGACCTGTTTCATTCTCAACTAAGGCTTTCCATCTTTTGAAAGTTTCAAACACATCAGATTTCTTTCTAATGTAATATACCCAAACTTTTCTAGTTGCATCATCAATGAAAGTGACATAATAACATGAACCACCAATATATTTTACCTTAGTTAGCCCCCATACATCTGTATGCACTAACTCCAACTTACCCTCCTTCCTAGTAGGTCTAACCTTGAGTCCTTTAATATAAATCCTTTAATTTGGGAAACCTATCCTTTATAATCTGCATGCCCTTATGACTCATATGACCAAGTCTCTAGTGCCACAAAGTTGCATCTCCTTCTGTAGCAACTAAATTACAATAATCAACACCACTGGTTAAATACAAAGTACTAGTTTTCTTACCTATTGCAACCACAAGATCTCCCTTGGTAACCTTTCGAGAATCTATTGTAAAACTAACCATACAGCCATCACTACCTAGCTATCCCAATAATATCAAGTCCTACCTTAACTTAGGCACATGCCTGACGTCCTTAAGTAGCCATGTGTTCCCATTCTGCATTTTCACCTGAACACAACCTTTCCCTACTATGTTGCATGGTTCATCATCACCAACATATACATGTCCAAAATCACCTTGAACAAAATTAGTAAAGTAATGTCTATGTGGGGTGGCATGGAAAGAAGCCCCTAAATCTAACACCCAAGATTCAGCAATATTATCTAAAGAAATAATTAAGGCATCTTTACAAAAATCACCTGCTACCAAATTTACCTCTTTAGTTTCCTCCTTGTTCTTCTTATCCCAAAGATCCCAACATTATTTCTTAGCATGACCGAATTTCCCACATTGCCAACATTCTAACTTACTCTTGGACATTGACCTTTCGCAATCATTCAAATTCCCACAGTTACCTTTCCCTCTGTTATTTTGTCTCCCTCTGCTCTCCACCATCAAAGCATTTCCATAAGTAGAAGAATCTCCGGTGCTCTTCCTTCACATTTCCTCGCTTAGGATCACACCTATTACATCCTCAAACTTCATCTTTGAGTTATTAGAGACTAAATTACTTACAACCATAACCAAGTTGTCCCAGCTATCTAGCAAGGAGCAAAAAATTAACAAATCCCTGACCTCATCATCAAATTTAATTTTTACTGAGTTTAACATACTCACAACCCTATTAAATTCATTCAAATTATCGGTAATAGAACCATTATCATACATCTTCATATTAAATAATTTTTTCATCAAAAATATTTTATTAGAGGTAGAGGGTTTTTCATATAACTTCCCTAATGCACTAATGAAACCTTCCGTGGTCTTCTCCTACGTTATGTTGAAAGAAATCGAAGATGTAAAGCATAAACGAATTGCCTCGAGTGCCTTTCTACCTAGCAACTTCCAATCCTCATCTGAAATGGTTGTAGGTTTCTTTGCTTTTCTAGCCAAGGGAACATGGAGGTCCTTCTAATATAATTAATCCTCCATTTGCATCTTCCACAAACCAAAGTTCCTCCCATTGAACTTCTCAACCCTCGATCTACCCTCATCTGCCATAGCTTCCACTCAAGCTAAACTTTCCCTATGATTTACAACTTCAGAAAAAAACCACCAAAGCTCTAATACCAATTGTTAGGAATTAGAGAAAAAATATGCGTAAACAATTCCTCAAACCACAACAGTAGGAAACTATATAGTAGAATTATACTTGCAGAAATATAACAACATAAATAAATAATGCACAAAAGAAGACAAGACATGATTTAGCATGGTTAACCCAATGTGGGCTATGTCCACCAAGAACTTGCTCAAATTTTATTATTAACAAGAGTAAAAAAACTCTCATAATCTTCTCTCGGTTATGAACTCACAAAATAATTCTAAAGATTCTAAACCACATCTAAAACACAATTGACACCCAATTGCTTAACCTTGATCACTCTTGATCATTAAGACTCAAGACCTCTTAAACACTCAAGATATATTCAAGATACCCTAACACCTCTATTTATAGGATTACAATCCTTGTAAGAAGTCTTAAATCCGACCCTAGAAGTTTGAAAATCACAGCCTTTCAACTTCCCACAGATGGAAAAACAGTCATGACGTTAACAGCCAATTAACGACATATTAATAGTGATGGCATATCAATGGCACAACAACGTCATAATAGATGACTGAAAAATGCTCCTGAAGTCTCCAAACTTAACCATTCAAGATCTAGCACTTTAACATTGATTCGAGAAGACCAAAAACAGGCTCCACACCCCAACAGAAACAATACATGGAATCAAGACAAAACTATCAACATCAAAAGGGGAATCATGGTAAGCTCAAATAAACATAGCAATTATCATGAACAAGTTTTTAAATGAATGATTTCCAAATCATGTGGCAAGTCCAAAAATCCATTCATAAGTATACTATATTTCAATTTTTTTAAGAAGAGTACAATATTCCTAATTTGAGTATTTCAAATGGAAATGAGCTAATAAAGTCAAATCACAAAGTACAAGAAAATGAGTTTCACGTTATCATATCAAAGTTTCTATAGATAAAGTAGTCACACCATCAAGCCAATTTAGGAAATCATGAATAAGATGTAAAATATGAGCTTTAGATTTACCAGGATGTGTATACCAAAAATGCAAGGTATTTATATTTTGTCACAAAACTTTCTGGTTTTAGTAAAGCCATGAAATAGAAAAGTTCATTTACGATCTGAGATCTTTTGATTTTAAAGAATACGCTACAATTTTTTTCTTAAGTATACATTACAAGGAACAAGAAATTACATCTTTTCATGAGCTTGAATATACCTGCATAAGTAGAATAAAATTATAGTAAAGCATTCATAATAGGTTCTTTACATCACAAAAGAAGAGGAGGTTGAACCAAGTACAAGTACCAAGAACTAAAATCAAATAAGATGGTTATACATTAATCATATTATTCTCAAAAATCAAATTACAGTAGAGAAATAAGTAAGGTACATCATCAAATTCTCAAGTATTGTTAAGGTTTGTTGTCTCGAACATGGAATTGGGTAAAATAAAAATATATATTGCATTAATAATAGTGATGATAAAAGCTAATATAAGAATTTTTTTTTCTCAAATACATGCAAGCCTCTATGCCGTATAAATGGTGAGCTACGTTGTGGAATCAATTCAGAATGGGTAAAATTCCATGTCGAGATCTTGAACTAGCCAATAAGATCCAAACTTATATTGAGTTCAGTGCACAAGTACAAACCCCAACTCAAAAATGGCAAACAAGAAGAGAGGAAAAAGATCTCATGGAAAACCTTTGTAAGTTCAGAATGCCAGAACAAGGAAGAAATGGCCACCCCAAATGATTTAAACAAAATCCAGTGACCTGAAAAGTTTGCATAGAAAAGACAGTGTAACAAAAGTTAAAACTCCTCACCCATGTAATAATGAAAGCAAGCTAAGTCAAATGTGTACGATCCAAGATCATAGAAACAATGGTGAGCCAACAGATGTGAATGTATAGCCATAGCCTTGGTGGTGAATTCAAGAGAAATCATGAGTTTCCAATGAGCTATGACAAAGCAAGGAATTGCCAAACTGAAGGAAAATCAACATAAATACCCAGCTTAATCACAACGAGTTACAGGTAATATGAGTTTCAAGTTAAAAAACACAAACCATATAGGCCAAAAGTGCACAATATAACCCAGGTTGGAATAAACAAACCCAGGTCTCCAATTAAATGGAAAAACTCAAACCCTCGAAATTTAATCGAAACCTAGATATATATAATGGGTAGCCAAAAATGTTAAGTTTCAGCCTGGAACCAATCCTGGAACTAGAGGGAGTGAAGATGTATTTTCATTAGACTATTGTCTTAGACCCATTAGGAAGCTTGAGACCAAAATTACAAAAAGTGACATATCAAGAGTTACACAAAGAGTCAAGCTCTGAGTTTGTGCAAGAATGTTAGAGGAGTTAAAATACTACTTTAAAAGGTTATAGATCCTTATCAATAGTGATATAATTTGATTTGCATGGTTAGAGAAAACTACCTAGCCTTGAGAAGCATAATAACTAGTTTTGAATGAGTGAAAGATAAATGTTTTGATTATTCTAATTGTTTTAGTGATTCTTATAAAATTATTTTGTGAGTGTGAAATTAGTACTATGAAGTGTATGATAGGATAAGAAGGATACAATAGTCTAAAAACCTAGGTGGGCATTTGAAACCTTAAGAATCCTTAAGGCACTAAAGTAAAAGAAGAAAGAAAGGAGATACCAAAGTAAAGGAAGTGGAAGAAGACTTTAAACAAGTGCAAAATAGATGATTGGTGGAGATAGAAAGGTTGTTGTATCCATGTATTAGTTAGCTAAGCTGAGAGAATTGAAACTAACACCTAATAGTTCCAGAACAAAGCTAACTATACCTAGATCATCATGTTAAGATCTTAAAGAGAGTAAATATCAACAATATGCATTATAACTTTGAAGGAAATCAAACTAACACGCTAACTATTTATCCTCTACTCTTTGAAAGCTAAACTAGAAATGGACCTATGTACATCCTTAGCAATCAAAATATGATTGTTTTTTTGATCCCAAGGGTTCAAGAATGGAGTCTCATCAAGACATGTCTATAAGACCATCTTGATTATATTCATATGACTCAAAAGCTTAGATGGATGAACGAAATATTGAAGATACCTAGCTCAATACTAATGGAGGATGATCAAAGGTGAAAATTCCTATATTTTATGTTATATGCATGCAAAGGTGTAAGAAGAAACGTAGGAGGGGGGTTCTTTATATAACCCTCTAGTTTGAAGAAGCTTTGCATCCTATTGCATGTGGGATAATAGAAAATCTAGGTTAGTTATAGATTAGGTTGCTTTAGATAAAGTAATATTGGTTTAGAGGAGATTAATAATTCATTAGCGATTCATGGGAGTTGAGGGGGGTCTTAATTAATATAGGGTGATTAATTAATATATAGGTGTAGCTTATAGAAGCTTTTTATAGGAAAGTTAACATGATATGAGTTATGAGGGGATTTTAATCCAATAAATGATGAATTATTGATTAAAGAGAAGAGGAAGTTAATTAATTAATCTAGATAGAAAGGGATACTAATTAACGGAAGGTCATTAATTGACATTTTGAGCGATAGAAGGGTTAATTAAGCGTAATGTAACTATTTAAGAGTGATAAAAGAGAAAAGGTGTGTTATTGATGATATGTCATCCATTTGAGGGAAAATTTATAATTAGCACAATTTAAGTATTTAAATAGCTCAATCCAAATTATACGTGTCTACAGTTATAACAGTGGGAAACCAAGAAATCTAGTATTTAGCTAGAAACCCTAGCTTAAGATTAAGAAACAAGAAAAAATGAAGGTAAATAATTGGGAAAAGAAAATTAGTGAAAATAAATAAGAGCCAAAAGGGTATCTAGAAAAAAAATTGGTTTTCTCTAAAATTTTGTAGATTTCTCCCAATTTTGGGATTTGTGCTACATGAGGGCTAATTGCCAAAACTAGGAAAATAGTAAAACGAGTATAAAACATTTTTGGTAAGGAGTTAAATCCTGATATTTGACATGCACATTAATAGAAAAAATGGGTATCTAAAAATTTTATCAGAAATATGTGGAAGTGAAAAATGAGAGAGTTATTTTTAAAAAATTAGGTTTTTCAGAGTTACAAGGCAAGAATCTATGACAGTATTATGATGTATTCAATTCATGTTTTGTGATGAATTAATACAATGGATCATTTTGGATGGATATTTGTTGATGCATCTGTTTATAGTACTTATATGGTAGGTATAATATTAATCTTTATATGATTTTTATGTTTCCTTATTACATGTTTTTCCAATTTGAGCTCATGGATCTGATTATTATGATGGAATATACACTTTGATTATGGTTTTTATGGACATGCATGTTAACATCTTGACAAAAAATTATTAAATAGGGACCTGGTAGCTTTGCGTGCTTCGAGTGAGCATTTAGACCTTTCTGAGTGAAGTGCTAGTGTTCCTAGGCATCTGAGTATAAAAACAATACTACATTTTGGTTTTGATGTCGGGGCCCCTTTTCAAAAAATTTACCATGATTTTGTATGATAATGGCGTACCGCCTAACTCTTTCTAGCATTGAATATTAGGTAATCGAAGGACAAAATCAATTTGTGTGAATACATGATTCTAGACTAGATTTCAATACATGCAAGTTGGTGGAAGAAAATTATATCATGATCTCTATGATATTTTTTTCAGTTCCTTTCCAATAGAATTGTATGAGTGGTTGTCTATATACGCATAAAATAAAAAATGGAATTACAATACCAAGCGTTTGGACGTGGGAAGATTACCATAATGTTTTTGATGTAGATTAACCATGGATGTGTTTTGTAGATCAATGGTGAGCTAGTGTTGTGCAAATTTATACTCCAGAGTATGTTATTTTTTATGTATTATTTTCCATAGGTTGTTGAGTTTGAATATTTGTGTGAGCCCAAAGGATCTTACATACATGTTATTCCTTTATAAATTAATGTCTTGATGGTGGTGCTGAGTGTAGAGCACCTACCTATGGCTAGCTAAATATATCAATATGCGTGGGGGAAGGAGTAGGTGTGGTGAAATATGACAGACCTTACGGCATAAAGATAGCGAGAAGAAAGGTAGCATATGTATAATAAATCTCAAGAGAGGTAACTGGAAAAACAACGTGATATTGAGTAGTCTATGGAGTTTCAGAATATGATGTATCCCAAAGGATTTGAAGCTCACGTGGAAGACTTGGAGCTGGAGCATTAGGATCTCCCCCACATATGAATTCACAGTATATAATCCCCTTTGTATTTTTGATGAGAGAGTTCTAGAGGAGGAAAGATTGAGAACTGTGGGTGCACATCTAATCCCACCCGGCAACCTATCCCTTATGCCTTGTGTTCCAATTTCATAGGTAATCATCGATAAGTAGGTGAGTGTAGATAATCCAGTAGATTCAAGTAAATGTAATTTTCCTTTAAATACATAATTACATTAGATAACATATACATCTATGGTAGAACACACATCATCTTTGTTGTTTGGGGGTCCAGTTGGAGGAAAATTTTCTGGTGTGTCATCTAGACAAATTTTGGGTGCGTAGAACATTGGGAGTACATCTTGAAGTACTACAACTTCATTGACTATGGAGTATAATTTAGCATTACAATTGAGATGCAAGGAAGTAAATCCATTGGCCTATTGCCTACTATAGGAGGTGGATCATGTGGATCAGGAGGATTAAGTGGATTTGGTGGTTATGGGGGTGGAGGAAATACTAGGAGTAGTTCTAGTCCTGGATCTGGTGGACAATGTCTTCACCCTCATCAGCCACATCAAGTACATTATAATATTTCACTCCACTTATCATAATATAGAGGCATTGAAGATGTTACATAGCATGTACACAAGTGTGAGATGCTATGGCACACTAAAGGAATCATAACATCATATAGAAAATCAAGTCGATTTTCTATTACTCGTCAAGGGTTCACACATAAATGGTATAGAAAGTACAACCCACATCAAACTGTAGTGGATTATGATGCTTTGGACTTGGTGTTTCTAGATGAGTTGCATATTCTAGAATTTTAGTTGAAAAGTATCAACACACTTTAGGACATTAAGTAGGCCTTATCTGAGACATTCAAGAATATGATGCATGATTTAAAACTTTATTGTTAAAGTTTTCTTATGAAATACATCTTAGTCATCATGCACAATGGTTTTTTGGTAGCTTGTTCACTCCTTTCAGAAGGGAGCTTTCTCAAAATACCTTTGTAGATTAGTGTGACACTTTGGAAGAAGTTCTATGCATTGAGGCAGTAGGAAGTGTGGACACTGGGGTAAGCCATTTTTAGAGACACTTATTACAGCCATGGAAAAACAATTGGAAAATCTCTTTGCTAATTTAACACATGAGACATGTACCATAATATGGTGTAAATAATTGTGAGGTTGAAGGACACACTAAGGATATCTTCCCTCATAAGTCAATGTGCGTCATGATATTGGATTTTGAAATTTTCCATTTGGACCATAATGCAAGTAAAGGTATTCTCTTATAACACATGATCCAGAAGAATGTGTCTATGTATTGTAAAATTTGAAAAACTCATACTCGTGACAATGTTGATTAAAGAGTGATTGATCATATCCATGAAGCCATTGAGATTGGTGTGCGCTAGACTAGTGTGGGAAGTGGATCTAAGGAACAATGATAGCAGTAAAATAAAGAGCGCAATAATGGGGATAACAAGAGTAGAAGATTTTGTGGAGGATATAAAGGCCGAGATCACGGAGGTGGAACAGGAGGATTTCCTAGACGAACTTGTTAAAATTTTGGATCTCCTTATCATTATCAATGTGAGTGCCCTTAGAAGGTGGTTTTTTCATGGTGTGGAAAACAACACAATTTATAAGCATGTACAGACTGGTATGAGCATATAATTAAGTAGAAAAATCAAGACAAGGGTGCAAATATGAATAACATATAATGCGTAGATGCATATCAATGGATGCCAAAGGTTTGAATTAATTTTGAATTACAACCCGTGTTAGTCACTACATGCACCGAGGCTGTGCATGCCTATGAATCCCTGATAAATAAACCAGTTATAAAAAAATTGATAAATGTCAAGTATCATGATGCTACACATCAGAAAGTGGTATACCAGGTGTAGACACCAAAATTAGGTCATACTACTCTTATAACCATGTTAATTACATTAACCATACCTTACCTATTCATATCCCATAGAGCACATGATTAATTTAATTAATTACCTTAATTAATTTAATTAACATCCTCACTTGACCTCCTCACCTAACCAACTCACCTAGTCACCACACTCCATGACCCACTCAAATCCCCATTAATGACCTAAGACCAAGTCTAAGCCTATCCTAAACAACTAGGACTTACTCTAAACCTAGACTTAACTCCTATCACTCGAGATTTAGATGACTATTGAATACCATGCCAAAAATATAGCAACAATCACGCTATTTTTGGCCAACCAAGATATTCCCACCTTAATTGACACCAATTATATTTCAAATGATGTTGGTCCCCTAACCATCACCAATTAGGTTAAATATATTTCCAAAATCCTTTACTGGGGTTGGTCATTCAATTCAGGATCTAACACAAACAGAGAATTGGAGCACTCAAATTTCTAAAGCACTTAGGAAAAGGAAAGTACCAGGGAGCACTACCAACAACCATCAACATCCATCACCTTCTTCATGATCACAGATTCACACAAGAGAAACATGGAGGCTTGAACTACCACAACATGTACACGATGTCCATTTTCTCTGAATATATACCACCATTTTTATCATCACCTGGACTCTCCGGACCCATTCTTCAGTAAATACACAACATCTCTTCAGTTATCTCTATTTTCTTTTAGTAAGATCATCATTCCTCTCAATAATTTATTTTTTGTACATCCATACACCTCCTTCCTCCCACCAACCTATCACCTTACCATATCTAGCCCTTTCACCTATCTTCACCCTCTCCTAGTCATCCCTGAGTCACTAAGGCCATTTTACAACCTCACCTTTACCATTTACAGTCTCTAAGAAATCACAAAAATTTTGGAAACCAATTTCGAAAAGACTTTTACTAACTACCCCCACCAACATCGGTTAGCCAACCAACATCAATCATCCTGCCAAACAAACATTTGTCAAACAGCCGATGTCGGTTACTATGTCTGGAAACATACCTTAGACCAGTGAGCTCACACTCATTCTCTAACAGTCTAGAATCACTCCTAATCTTTACCAGATCTTACCCACATCCTGTACCACACCTGTAACCCAATAACAACCCATCACTTGACCTATTTTGACCTCAATCACCTTTTATTTGACCTTTCTTATTTTTTATATGAGATACCTAAATCATTTTAATTCCAATAATATTAGTATTTCATTTTTATTTTGGATACCATTAATATTGTTATATAAAAGTGGATTGACAACCTATTCAGGAAGCATCACACTTCTTGGATCTAGCTTCTGCTAGCCAATCCACTCGTTTTTCTATTTAACTCTATAGGGTGGTATTGAATTGCATTTTACAGGTAGTTCCTCCTAGCCAAAAGGGAGCTCTTGCAATCAGCATTGGATCAAGAAATTAGAACGCATGTACAACCTTCAACTAACATCACAAATAGGTATTCCTCCTTGGCCTATCACCCTCTATCTATTTCATTAACTTTTTCAGAATCTAGTGAAACATTGTGGCATGCCTGGTGGGACCCATCTGGGGTTCCTTGCATTAATTCATTCTTATGGAACTCTTGTATGCTGTTTTATTTTGAAAAAGAAAGTTAACATTAAATTTTCTCCCTGGGAATTTTCTTTTTATCTAAGTGACATTTGTATTTTAGGACTAAAAAGAATCATTCTTTTTCTTCTTGTTTTACATTAGTGAAATTCATTCTCTTTCCTATTCACTCTCTATTTACATCGAATATCACATTTCAATTTGGGTTCTAAAATACTTGCATTTCATAATTTTATGCTTGCATTTTTATCTCACATTAAAACTGAGGGCAACCTATATGCTGGAAGTCCTACCCAACTGATGGTTGACATAATTGAATCATATAGAACTTTATCTTCTCTCTCTCTTTTCCAAACTGCACAAATTAAAATTCACACATCTTCTTAAACAACACCTTACATGGAAGAATTTTTCAATGATCACATGATTAGAGGATTGACAGTGGCCACCCAATTGGTTTCTCTATCCAGTTATTGACTTAGAGAAAGGATTGTCCCCTTGAAAAAATACCCTAAAACCACCCTTAGAATTTTCCTCTTCATAGGACACCTTCCCAACAAAAAAAATCTCTTTTGAATTCACAAGTCAATCTTAAATAGCATAAGCTAAAAAACATAAAATTTTCTTATAGGGTTTCATGTTTTTCTTATCTTTTTCTTGAGTTGTGTTTTGATTTGTAAGATTACGTTCTTCCTTTTCTTCTTCCTTACATACTTTGCCATTATTATCATACTAATTTTTTTGAGTTAATATTTCATCTAACTTAATTCACAAAAATTAAATTTTCTTCACTTTTTCAAATTTCACAATGACCAGCATCAGTCCAGTGACCATCATCAGTTTACCTAACCATTTTCAATTTCCAACTCTTTTTGGTCATTCTACCAAAAATAACTTTCATCACATCTTCTGTTCTTTTTTTTTAAGTTCTCAGGACATCATCATACCCCAAAAATTTTAAAATCAGTCAAATATAGCTTCTTTATTTCATTTTCCTTATTTTCTCCCTCATTTGTAAAACTATTGATTTCCTATAGTAACCAATATTAGTTTCCCAAACCTTCATCGGTTAACTTAACTTTCATCGATTCCTTTGTTTTAGTTTTTAATTAAAACACCAACCAGTTTCACCTCCCATAATCTATTCTCCTCCATTTTTATTAGTTTTCTGTGTCATTTACAGAGAAAAATTTTACCTGGTCTATGCTAATTCACATGTTTTTTACTCAGAGCCAAGCCAATGCCCTTATGTTTCATGTTATCCTTCATCCACTCCCACCTAGCCCATCACTGCCTTCCATCCTATCACCTATGGATCCAACTCATCCCATCACTATTAGTACTGACGACGAGGAGTTCACAAGAATCCTTGACCAAAATCCCACTGCCCTACAATATTATTGTTAGAGTAGGTATTTACCTTAGCTCATGTTCACCTAGGTACATTATTTACCTTTATTGTATTTATCCTCACCCACTTATGTGTGTGGATATTTATTTTATCTTATTTAGATATTAGGAGATATTAGCTAGTTGTTAGGTATAGTTATTTCCTTGATCTATGGTATTGACTAGATCCTTGATGTCTAGTTCTCTCCTAAATCTATGGTCTTGACTAGTTCTTTGAAGACTAGTTATTTCCTTGATTTATGGCTTGATCTACAACCTTGACTGGTTCTTAGATTGTTATTCCTTTCCTATTTAAGCAAGGCCCATTCTCATTGTATTGCATTGAGTTCCATAATAATATATGATATTGTTGCTCATTTGTTTGCAAAGGTTTTATGTAAAGTTATGCTGGTGAATTTATTTCATCTTATTGATCATGGTTTTTGATTAGCATCTATGTTCTTCACTTGGTATGATCTAGTTATCGTTCCTTTCAATTATCTCATCCACTCATCAACCCAATACTCCTTAGGACAGTTGGTATACGCTATGCCCGTGTCTATCCCTCCTTTCCTCACTCCCACTTTCACATCATCTACCACTAGCTTGGCATTACCTTCATCCACCTTACAACCTGTGGTGTCTCAACTAGACCACACATTCTCTATAACTGTTGCACCTACGACATTTTTCACACCCACAGTGTCAACCATCCCTTCACCATCCACCCTGATCATAGCTTCATTTGCACCTGACACCTCATATATACATGTTTCATCATAACCACCCATGGTGTTGGCAACGCACACCCCATTCCAAAACCTCGTCCTTTCCATCCCACATTCCCTACCCCCAATTACCACAAGATTCATTACGACTACCGCATGTACTTACACATATCACCCACAACCCCCAATCTCATCTATTGCATATTTGAGGCATATTCCATCCGCATTTATTACCCCTTCACAGTTCTCATACTTAGCACCCCCATATACTAGGATTTTGTCCACATCATAACAACCCACCAAAGACCTCATTAAGATGCTGATGGAAAATATGCAAACACTAGAAGCATCATTTTCTGGCTCTCGCAACTCCTTAAATTATGAAAAAATCTGTAATGATCCTATTCATCCATCTATCCCCATTCGTCCATACCCTATACATTGGTAAATGCCCAATTTCAATTGTTTCAATAGTAAATAAAACCCACAACAACACTTGCAGTCATTCAAACATGGGTGTTATCTAATTTCCCATGACGATGCTTTACTCCTACAGAAATTCCCCATGTCCTTGACAGGACCCACATTAGATTGGTATAGTGGTTTACCCATACATTCCATTTACTAATTTAACTAAGTGGCTCAAGCATTCTTTGAGCATTTCTTAATCAATGTCATCAAAAAAGTCACCATGACTTACCTATACTCAACACGACAGTATAAAAATGAATCTATCACAGATTTTGTTACTCATTGGCAAATCCTTATCAACCAATTAATATTCCAGTTACCTCAAGTTGAGCTTATAGATTTTTTCACTAGAGATTATGTCAGGTACATTTCACGAACTCTATAGGTACAAACCTTTTGTACCTTCAACGAAGCATTTACCATGGCGTGAAAACTGGAAATTCATGTCATTGAAGAGAAGAAAATTCAATTGTGAAACACAAATGTTGTGTTCAAATAAAATGATGCCTCTCTGTCTTCAAATCCCCAAAATAATTATTCAAAAGCCAAAGGATCTGCCAATGCTATAGTTATCAAAGATGGCCTATCTCACCCATCTAACCAAGAAAAACCTTCCTCTAATCTTTCTCCCATTCAAACTTTTCAGTTCCGACGGGAACAACGAAAGTACACTCCAATTAGAGAGCTCTATTATTCGGTATTAGAAAATAGTATTAAGGCCAAATCCATTGCACTTCCACCCATAAAACCTCATACTAGTTTCAATCCCAATCGTCCTATTCCTACATGGTATAAGGAACATGATTATTGTAACTAATGAGTAGAGAATACTTAACATAAGGCACATAAGAGGTCTGCATGGGAAAAAAGGGCATGTTCAAGGGCGTGAATGGATAAAGGAAACACGCACGCAGAGGATAAGTTCATATTTTGGGACCTAGCCATTTTTGCACATGAAGATCTATTTTTAGATATGGCATGCAGAGCACACAAACACAACAGATACGTATGTGCCATGCATTGGATATTTTTGGAGGATATACTACAAATCACTTTGCATGAATGTGAACTAAGAATAGGTTTTTTACTATTAGTTAACTAAGAAAGACTATTGTTAGCACACTTGCATATGGGACTATGACTGTAAATGACGTGTGGCTAATAATAGCATACGACCTATTAGATAAGAGGTGAAGGGCAAGTCCCCACCCTTATAGATATATATGTGGATGAGTAGAGAGATATAGGTATATGTATGTGGGTATGTGTAAAAGACTAGACTATTATATCATATTTGTGCACATATGGGCATAGAATTCCATTACTGTAAGAAGCTTCTGTGTAATTTTCATATTTAATAGAATGGAGGATATTGGTTGAATTCAACTATTAGTTCTATGTGTATGTGTATCTATTATGTTCTTAATTTCATCATGGTTAATACTTAATTATGGTCCCCCTTAGATATAGATCTGTCATGCCCTGTAGAATGATGTATTAATAATGGAACTGCATGTATTAAGTTTTCATCATGCTAACATCCTACAATAGTAACCTTAAAGAGGGACCAAGTACCTTTGCATGCTTTAGGTGAGCACTCAGTATAGGCTGAGCGATGTGCCAGCGCGCCTAAGGTCTTACTGTGAATTCTAGGCATCATCATTGGCTCTGTTGTTAGGACCTCTTTTTCAGTTGCAGAATGGTTCACAATGAAGACATATCGGTTGACTCTAGCAAGTTTTGAAGTGTGGATACATGACCTAGAAGAAGAATACGCATGGAGGTTCAACATTGGATCTGAGTTTAACACACGCACTTGGGTGGAACAAAATATGTATGAAATTTTATATGACAACTTCTTTGTTATTTTCCCAATAGAGTTGTACGAGTGGCTGGTTACATATGCATTCTAAATGGAACTAGATATATCGTACACTTATTTGGACGTAGGAATAAGTTTAAGCCCTTTATGATGTTGATTTGATCTAGACTCGCACTATACGTGGTACCATGGTGTTTTGAACAATTATATCCTAGAATATTCAATTTATACGTATTCTTGTCTAGAAGTCATTGAATTCTAATTTTTACGGTATCCCAGAGGAACTTATTTACAAGGTATTTCGTTGGCAATCAAGGTCTTGATGGTAACCCTAAATTTGGAAGACAAACCTATAGCTAGCTAAACCCCACCACACGTGACAGTAGGAATAGGTCCAGTGAAAGATGGAAGACTTAGCAATAGATAAGTAGAGGGAAGAAAGTAGGCTTGAGTATAATGAGGTGCATGAGAGGGAGATAGAGAAGAAACATGACATTACAGAGTGGATGGTGTTAAGGAGAGAGATGGATCATGAAGGATTTGAAGCTTAGGTAGAAGATGTGAAGCCAGAGCCCCAGGAACTCCCACATATGGGAAATCATGTTAGGGACCCCTCCTCTATCTCACAAAGTAGTGTGCTAGTAAAGACAACCTAGGTCGTGGGCACGCATATGAACCAACCTAATAACCTAGCCCTTGCGATTGGTTTTCTAGTAACTAGGATGAGAAGTAGTCAACAAGATAGTTTAGGAAGTGGGAAAAAAGGAGTAAGTTAGAAAGCAAGTACATCAATAGTAGGGAAGACAAATTCATAATTATTTGGGTGTACATTCTCAGGTATATCGTCCACACAAAACGTGAGCACACAAAATGTTGGATTCACTTCTGGAAGTGGAACTACTTCACAGACTGTGGAGGTTCAGTATAGTACCATTGTCGAAGAACGTGGGAGTACATCTTTAGGTCCTATTCCAGCTACAGGTGGGTGATCAAGAGGTGCAAGTGGTTCTAGTTACAGTGGATCTGATGGTTCTGGATCATATGGGCAAGGCCCATAGGAATGCCATAATATTTACATGGAGATTACTCTTCATCTCCTGGAGTATAGAGGCATAGAATATGTTGGTTAACATGTGCACATGTATGAAATATTTTTACATGCAAAAGGGATCATGGATTTAGAGTGCAAGGAAAACCAATTTTCTACCACATTATAGGGATGTGCACATAGTTGGTATAGGAAGTTTGACCCTGATCAAACTTGTGTGGATTATGTAGCATTGAAGGATGATTTCTTAAAAGAGTTCTATATTCTAGAATTTGAGAAGAAGAGTATAAGTGTGCTCAAGGATATGAAACAAGGAACTACTGAGAGTGTATGTGATTATGATTCCCAGTTTAAAATGCTTCTATCGAAGCTCTCTTATGATATTCACGCAAGCTATCATGCACAATGGTTTATTGGAGGATTGATTACACCATTTAGAAGGGCATTATCACATAAGACATACACTAATCCACACGAGGCATTGGAGCAAGATATGCATGCTGAGGTAGTTGGGAGTATCGACACTAGCATTAGCCCATTCTTAGAGGCAAAGATTGCATATATGGAAAAGAAGTTAGAGAAACTATCATAAAATTCAGCCCATGAAACATGCTCAGGGATTTGGTGTACAGATTATGAATTGGAAGGTCACACCAAGGATATTTTCCCTGTTAGATCCATACGTTCATTGTTGTTAGACTGCAAGATCTATCATTTGAATCATGATGCTAGCCACAGTCCATTGTTATAGCGCACGATAAGGAAGAATGTATTTTGATATTGTAAACATTTCAGGTCCATGAACCATGATACAGAATATTATAGATTGATTGGGTCAGATCCATGATGCCATATATAGTGGTGTATGATAGACAAGTGTAACAGATAATTATAAAAACAAGAATGAGCACTAGGATCAGGATCATAATCAAGCATGCTATGATAAGAATGAGGGGACTTTTGAGGGAGGTCATGGAAGAGAACATGGTTATTGAGATGGATATGGAGGACAAGGCCATGGTGAAGGAATAGGTGAGTTTTCCCATGGAACGTGTTATACATGCGGGTCTCCTGACCACTATAGGTGCGAATGTCCCCAGAATATTACATGTTCTTTCTATGGAAATAATCATAGCTATGAGGAGTATTTTGACTTGTATGAGCATCGTAGTAAGAAGCATAAGCACGAGAACATAGACGCAGGGATGGTTAGAATCCAGAACATGGTGGAAAATCAATAGATGCCCAAGTAATCACTAGAATCTAAGGCTTTCACCATGAAAATTATCACATGAACTGAAGCAACACGTGCAAAAGAGGCGTTGTAGCAAAAGCCTACAATCATTAAGAAGGAGGTTATACATGCAAGGTACCTAGATCCTTGTCATCAGAAGGAGGTCTATCAAGAGACCATGGAGGTCCTTATAAATCTTCAAGGTGAAATACAGTGTCTGAAATAGCAATCATGGAAGATAGAACATAATAAGGAAGCAAGGGAGGCTCCATCTAAGATGGATGACATAAAATAAATATGAAAAATGCTACGCCGGGAGAATCTTATTCCTTTATTAGGTTTTTGGTTTAAGGGGAACACTCTGCACATAAGTACTGAGAATGAATGATAGATCCTACATGCAAATATTCCCCTTGATAGCATTGACTATGACAAGGAGATTACTCTAAATTTTGTTGTGGATGAATGACTCTTGAGGAATATCTTGATTGATATAGGTGTAGAAGTAAATGTTCTTACATTAGATGCATGGGTGCAAATGGGGAGACCTCTATTACAACCATCATCTATGTGTTGTTTATGGAAAATAGGACTAAGGCCACTCCAATAGGAGTTTTGAAGGATGCATATATAACAATACAAGGGGCCAAATTCACTGGATGATTTTGAGGTATTAGCACTCTCGAAAGCAGATAACTTTCCATCTTTACTTGGGGACCCTTGGTGTTATGTAAATAATGTTGATTTAAGGTTCAACAAAGGATACATATGTTTTGAAAATAGGGAGGAACAAATTGTAATCATCTTAACAGATGGAAAATATACACCATATGTTGAACCTTTGAGTGAATAGGACTTAAACATAATTTATGTGTGCACTATTCAAGACCCAGAGGTCACTGAGCCATCAAAGGAGAGCATCCTTCAATAGGAAGACTCTTAATCTATTAGTGATACTACAAGTATTTCTTGTGGAAATTGGGTTCGTGGTACTCAGGAACTAGTAGGGCAAAAGGTAAGAAGCACGATTGCACAAAAAAAATGGACTTCACTTGGTTCGACGAATAGGTAGCTCAACACCTTAGTATACTGGGGCAAAAGATCTTCTAATATTCTTGCAATCCATGGACGCATAGTGGATAGATCAAGTTCAAAGAAGGAACATGTTAGCATATAACCTACATGAGACAACAACGTTCTGGTGGGTGGTTTATAGAGATAATATTATGGAATGGAATGAAATCTAGATCACACTATCTACTCAGTTCTTCCAGAGAAATGCACCTACGTATATCTGCATGTATCATGGTAATCAACTAGTTCAACATCACATCCAGCAGTGTGAGAGACTCTAGACAACATGACAAGAAGCATTGCCACCTTCACTCTAGGTGCATAAATTATATTCCACCCTGCAAGGATGCACACACGCTTGGTATATATATGTAGAGTTACATAGAGAAACTGAAAAATGGCATAATTTGATTGCAGGAATGATCCAGACCTTTGAATACTTCTTGTCCAAACCTCCAGTAGAAGAGACATTAAAAAATTTTCAAGTGCTTAACTATGGGGGATAGTGTAATGGCAGAAGAGCTTATTCAGACATTATTTGGTGAAACAGAGTCAGGAGCACATTTTGAAGAAGAAGAAGACATGGACTCCATACTACTTGAACGCACTTGTCTTGAGAAAGAAAAAGGAAAGATGGTCAACATAGTAGATGATGAGGAATTTGAAATTATATATGTCAATCATTTATAAGGAATGTGAGAGGTGTTGGATAGTGCAAATAAGGATACGGGCGCATATCATGCACCAATGAGGACAAAAAAAGTAAATATAGGGTCAGAAGCTGAGCCTAAGGAGGCCATAATTGGAAACTACTGGTCAGACTCGGAAGTGGCTAAAATTATTGAGTTATTATAGAATTATCAAGACTTGTTCCCTCGAGAGTATCATGAAATTTCAGGCGTGCATGAATCACTAGGGGAGATTTAGATAAATAATAAACATGGTGTGCGCCCAGTTAGAAAGAGACCTTATAGAATCAACCCTAACTTTCGTGAAAAGGTAAAATAAGAGATTGATAAAATGTTCAACTCGGGAATCTTTTGACCCCTGGATGAGTCAGAATGGGTTAATCCAATGGTGATCAGTATCAAAAAGGATGGATGGATTAGAATCTTTATGGATTACAGGGAGCTGAATGTTGCATGTGTTAAAGACCCATTTCCTATGCCATTCACTGAGGAAATACAGGAAGGTGTGGCAGGGTGTGAAATCAATTTGTTTACAGATGAGTTTTTTGGGTATCATCAGGTTAGGATTTCCTAGGAGGATTAGGAAAAGACAAATTTTACTACTAAATGGGGTAGTTTTTCCTATACGATGATGCCCTTAGGACTAAACAATGCACCTGCTATATTATCACGGATAAGGGTTCAGGATTTCAAATATTTTATTCACAACTTCTTACAGGTTTATTTAGATGATTGGACAATATATGGGATTTTTAAGGATCACTGTGACAATATGCACTTATTGTTTAAATGATGGAGATAGTTGAGTATCTCTTTAAACATCAATAAGTGCATATTTTCTACACCATTTGGAATATTGTTAGGTCACATAATCTGCAAGGAGGGTTTTCTAGTTGATCCAACTAAGGTTGCAGTCATTCAAGGCCTAGAAGCGCCTACTAGTCAGTGTGAGGTGCACAGACTCTTGGGTCACATAGGGTATTATAGAAAATTCATAAAGGGATATGCCAAATTTTTTGCACCTTTGGAGGAGTTACTCAAAGGAAAAGGTACATTTTATTAGGGAGAACTGCAACAGCACGCATTTGAGATATTGAAAGAGAAACTTACTACCGCACCTATTCTGCATTTTCCTTCATGGGATCAACCATTTCAAGTACATGTGGACATCTCTAACATGGCCATTGGTGTTGCGTTAGATCAATCTAGAGAAGGTATTATATCTCATCCTATCTATTTGACTAGTAGAAAGATGACTCCTGTAGAACAAAATTAGACAACTATAGAGTGCGAAGCTTTGTCAATGATCTATTCATTACACAAGTTCCGACAGTATCTGCTAGCTACACCATTTGTATTCTATACAAATCACATCGCATTAAAGTATTTTGTAAACAAGCTCATCCTACAAGGGCATATATGTAGATGGGTATTTTAGGAATTTGATTTCACAGTTGTGGTAAAACTAGGGAAAAGTAATTCTGGACCAAATAACTTGTCTAGAATACATTCAGGAGAGGAAGCCCAGACAATTAAAGATATCATTCCAGATGCATAGTTATATAGGTTAGAGCATGCACCATTAGAATTAGAGGACATTGCTATCTTTCTACAGACTAGTGTGGCACTAGAAGGAGAGAAGTCCTTAGAAAAGAAACAAATTGCTATACACGTGACACCTTTTATGCTGATTAGTGGTGACCTGTACAAGTTAGGCAGAGATGAATTATTGCGTCATTTTATGTTGAAGCATGAGCGTATAGATATTATGGAGGAGGATCATTATGGTATTGCAAGTGGCTACTATGCAGGTGATGTTACTGCATACAAGATCCTACTCGATGGATTATGGTGGGAAACCCTGTATAAATATTGTAAGGTATATGATCTTTGTCAATGTCTAGGAAAACCAGGGAAAAGAGATGAGATTCCTTTAAAACCTATTTCTATTGCAGAACCATTTTAGAAATGGGATATCAAATTTGTAGGACCTATTTCACTGGCCATGCGTAGGAATGGATCATGCTACATCATTACCTACACATATTATCTCACAAGGTGGGTAGAAGAAACACTAACAAAGGATTGTATGGGAGCTACATCAGCTAGGTTTCTATGGGAGAATGTTCTTACATGATATGGATGCCCTTTAAATCTGATAAGTGATAGGGGCACACAATGTTTGAATGAGACAATCAGGATATTATTAGATGATTTTATGGTTACGCACCATAAGACTACACTTTACCATCCTCAGGAAAATGGAACTACTAAGGATTTCAAATAGATTTTGAGCTAGACCTTAACAAAAAATTGTGATGTTGGCAGAAAGGATTGGGATGATAAAGTGTCTGCTCTACTTTGGGCATATAGAAGAACTTATAAAAGGTTGGAAAAGGCCACACCATTTCAGTTAGTGTTTGGTGTATAAGTCATTCTTCTAATGGAATTCATGTTACCTTATTTTCATATCACACATGTTGGAGGTCTAGAAGAATCTATTGAAAAGATATTTAAGTTGGATGAGTGAGGAGCCATAACATGATGGAGTTAGAAGCAAGAAAAGGCTAGGCAGAAAGCATGGCATGATAGAAATATAAGGGATAAGAAGTTTGTGATTAGAAAAAATTTTCTTCTCTATGACTCTAAGTTCTTGTGCCATCCAGGAAAACTTAAGGTACATTGGTTAGGGTTTTATGTTAGCACTTACATCCTTAAAGTAGGAACTTTCTAGTTAGAAGCACTTGATGGAACATGGCTACTCGGTTACTTTAATGGGAGTAGGCTGAATCCCTACTATAAATAAGTCTTCTTGGTGTTTGTAATAAGGAAGTGTTGCCATTTAGATTAGGATTCAAATTCTATAATTCCTTAATGTATTTCTTTCTTCATCGTTATGCTTTGTACATTTCATTTTTATATTTATGTAATAAGCACATTTGTGCACGTGAAGCTAATTATTTATTGAAGCATGTTTATGTATAGAGGAATGCACATACTTTTAGTGTGGGGTGGTTGTTGATATCCAGGTACAAGAATGCTGGAATTAAAAGGTGAAAAGAATAAACTGCTACAGGTGTTATCGGGTGCTATTCAAGTTAAAATATAGCTTCTAAAAAGTGACCAAAGATGGAGATTAATGAAGGGACATTATATTGCGAGGCAAGCAGAGCCCATAACAACTACTAGTGTAAGGTACAGTGATAAGGTACTCAGGCACAATGAATAGCACTGAAGAAAAGTTTGTGACTAAAGGGTAGGAAGGCATGCTAGAAGGTTATAGCTAGGGCACAAAGATGTACCACATAGAATGAACAAAATGGGTCAATAAATGAGAGGAAATTAAGTAGGTGAAGGACCAATAAATGCATCAAAAATTTGAACCTCTATTTAAGAATGGGATGCTAGTTCATTCTTATCATTGCGATTAAGAGAATTTGAAAAGAGCTAAGTGTGAAGAGCTGAGAAATCATGTTGAGGTACGAAGAGTGTGAAACTAGATGTGGAATGAAGGTTTATGTGAAGAAGAAGCTTGTGTTCCCATAGGAGAAGGGTTTAAGTGAAGTAGATGCATTACAAATGACCTAGGCAACACGATTTCCACTAGGGAATGAAGATTTGAGCTAGGGTTTGAGTTACACATTGTAGAAGTCAAAAGACAAGTATTTTCAGAGAATTACAGGGTAGAAATGGCACCAAAGAAGGTAGTTGCAGTAGGAGTTAAGGGAAAGAAGAAGGTGGTCGTGGAGGAAGAAGAAATTACCCCTGAGAGTAATTTTTCATAGACACAATATCCAGAGGGGGTTATAGTAGGTCAGGAATGGAATTCCCACATTTGGTGAAGCAAGATAAGTGACTACAAACATTGTACCATAGAAAACAAGAAGGATCTGGATGCACTATTGAACACAAATACAAATAGGCACATGACAAAGGACATAATAGTCTATGACAATGTTGAGGAGAAGTTATTGAAAAATATTAGAGTATATCAGTTATACGAGCTCCCCTACTTTGGAGAATATGAACCTTTGTACCAATGGCTCATGAGCAGAGTACACGAAGACTTCTTCTACTTTGTAGGATGCAGAGTAATGATTTCAGCCACGCTGATCTCAACTATGATAGGATTGAAGGGCATAGGTGAAGACCTTAATGGGTACTTAACAGACAAGGCTGCAATTCTGGAGACCAAGAGTGAGATAGGGTACACTAAGGGTCTACGCAGCACGGACATAGACAAGCTGAAAACTTAACCAGTTGTGCAAGTAGCCGCACACCGTGTGACAAAAATAAATAACCAAGAGATATTGTAACAAGTGAACACCATGTGGCTACACATTGTAAATAAGATGTTCGAAGGGGTAGTATATAACATTTCAAATTACATCATGGAAACTATTATTGAAGAAGCGCGTTCAGGAGGAAAGATTAGTTTTAGGGATGTTCTGTTATCTCTGGTGTTCATGTAAATTGGAGTACCTGATGGACCAAAGGATAAGATTTGGAAGTATCCCATGGAGAACAAGTCACATGCAGAACAATTCATCAAGTACTTGTGTGAAGGATCGATGAACGAACCAGTCAAGCAAAAGGCTGAGAAGTGGTATGATAGGCTCTGCACAACATTTGAGGAGGAATGGCACATCCCTAAATAATTTCCTTAAGTGGTGGGTAAGGAATTACAATTTGTAGTATACCAACATTTTTGCATCGCATGATTTACGATTAGGGATGAGGCTTGGAGCCCATGGTGTAAACTACCATATGCCTTCACAATGAGGTAGTTTTAAGCATCAGTTCATAGGTTCTCAAACAGATGTTTCCTAACATTCAATGCAGACAAGGTAGAATGTGACTGTCACACACTGAGGAAAAAGTATGTATATCTAGGACGTAATGCATATATTGAAAGGGTCATCTCAAATGTGTTGATCATAAAGCTAGTAAGTGTAGTTGTTGGATACATTAGAGCAGCACTTGTGTGCCTCCAACTGAAGCCAAAAATAGAAAAAAAAAAGTATGTGGAAGATGAGCTTGTGCTCCCAAGGCCACCGAAGGGTAAGAATATCATGGAAAATTCCAGTGCTTAAGCCCATAGAGACAATCAAAGTAGAGGATGAGGAGGATGAGTGCAAGGATAGTGGCAGTTTGGAGCACAGGATGAGGCAACCATCAGATAAAAGAGAATTAGAGTGCATGACTATGCCAATTCATGGGCAGGAAGAAGAAGAGGACCCAGAATCAGTTTAAGGAGATCACCACTTTAAAAGAGTATTCAAGTGAATAAGGACTCAAGGTGCTACTCCACAACAAGTGCGTAAGTCACCTCAACTATCTCCATAGAAGGAGACAACTGAGAAAAAGGATAATAAGTTAAAATTGGACGAAGAGGTAGAGGAATCCAAGGAAAGTGCACCAGGGTCTCCTACACCACCTGAATATGAGGAGGAACCACACAATAGGGAGGAGCCAGAAGAGGAATCAAAGGATGCAGAGAAATGAGAAAAGGAGACATCAGAGGTCACACATGAAAATGCTCAGGGTATGTAAGAACAAACTCCAAATCTTGAAGCTCCAGTTCCTAAAGGGCCTAAAACAAAGAGAATGACGAGATAACACAATGGACCAATCATGGGCTATGCTGAGGACATAGGTAAAATTGTCCACACCTGTTTTTAGAGCACTGTAATGAAAAAGGAGTTATTTGGTTGGGAGTTGATGGATGAAGATATGGAAACTGTGTGCACAAGGAAGCAACTTTTGTGGTCGATGCACACGCATATGGATGAACCTAACTTCGATGTGTGTGAGGATTCATGTGTGTCAAGGAGGTTGAAAAAGACTCCCCAAGCTAGACACATAACATTGAAGTCTACTATTAAGTCTGATGAGCAAGTAAGTAATGCATTGGTAAAGGTCTCCATAGCTGGCTCACATGCACATGGATAAGGCTGCAACCATCAGGGCATTGCAAGGGGAGATTAAAACAAAGGATGCAAAAAAAGTGTGTGTGATCCAGGAAAATGACTTAGAACAAAAGAAGAACCAAGCCTTTATCAGCATGGGAAATACTATTTGGGACCACTTATTGAAATCGCACCCACATCTAGAGTCAAAGGTACCAGAGAAATTTCCTTCAGCAATGCACTATGTCAACACTTTGGTGGATTTAGTACTTGAAAATGAAACCATACAAATGCCAACCCCAAATAATTCTAAGAAAGAGGAAGAAAGAGAAAGGGCTCCAGTGAATATAAATATTTCATCTTATGAAGGAGTGTTGTAAGCGCTATGGGAAAATAAAACCTTGAACATATGTATAGCTCCAGAGGCACTCATAAAAATAAAAACCCTAGAGGAGGAAAATGAGGTCCAAAAAGTGATGAAGGATGACACATTGGGCCGCATAGAAATATTACCACTAGTTAAACAGAAGTGTGAGGCCCTTATAACAGCACAAGAACCACAAAAGGATCAGCTAGAAGAGCTTGGGAAACTCATCGCGCAAAATATGGATTTGCTAGAGGGAATGATGACTGCAATGTACAACATTGTGTTGGTCTTGTAGTATGAGAAAGGAGAGATTTCACAAGATGAACTGGAGTCCATTGTTGTGGACATTCCAGAAAAAGTAGAGGAAGCACTCATTGAGTGGAAAACCTTAGAGGCCGAAATAAAGGAGGAATATACCAAATTAATTTTTTAGGTTCAAGCGGATGAAGCTGTAGGGTAACATCATTCTTTTATGCATATAGATTCATTCTTATTATTTCCATTCAGATTATTTGATTTTTTTTTGAGACAACCATTTCCAGAGTGGCAATACAATTAGTGTGGGGTAATGTTGAGTAGAGAATACTTGATAAAAGGCACACAAGAGTTCTGTGTCGGAAAACTGGGCATTTTCAAGGGTGTGAACCGATAAATGAAACACGTGCATGGGGGATAAGTTCATATTTCGAGACTTAGCCATTTTTACACATAAGGATCTATTTTTAGAGATGGCGTTGTAGAGCGCACAAACAAAGCAAATACGGTGCGCACCATGCATTGGCTATTTTTGGAGGATAGAATACAAAGCACTTTCCATAAATGCAAACTAATACTAGGTTTTTTACTATAATGTTAACTAAAGGAAGACTATTGTTAGCACACTTGCATGTGGTACTATGACTGTAAATGGCACATGGCTAATAATAGCATGTGACCTATTAGATAAGCGGTGAAGGGAAAGTCCCCCGCCCTTATAAATATATATGTGGATAAGTAGAGAGATATAGGTATATGTATGTAGGTATGTGTGAAAGACTGAACTACTGTATCAGATCTATGAGTGTATGGGCATAAAATGCCATTATTGTATGAAGCTTTTGTGTAATTGCCATATTTAATAGAATGGAGGATATTGGCTGAATTCAAGTGTTAGTTATGTGTGTATTTGGATCTAGTATGTTATTGATTTCATCATGGTTAATACTTAATTTTATTCCCCTTTAGATATAGATCTAGCATGCCCTGTAGAATGATGTGTTAATAATGGAATTACATGTATTAAGTTTTTCATCATGCTAACATCATACAACAACAACCCTAAAGAGGGACTTGGTACCTTTGTGAACTTCGGGTGAGCACTTAGTCTAGGCTAAGTGATGTGCTAGCGTGCCTGGGGTCTTATTGGTGAATTCTAGGCTACATCAATAACTATCATCATGTCAAATTCTAGAGCAATGGTAATTACGTAACCTTCAAGAACATTGTCCAGGAAATTTTAGATAATGGATATCTTTTCCTAGACAACCCGAACGCACCACAAAATAAAAACTTGCATATCTTTAATAATTTGTTTCCTAACCATACACCCATCATCTAATCAAAATAGTGAACCTTCAACCAACGATAGTAATGTCTGTGAATTCCAAACTATTTTTGATGTCATACCAGTAGTTCCTCAATTTCCACCTATCTCATCTAGCGAGGAGATTCTAGCACGAGCTCCTCTACCCATGGAGGATCCTACCACATCTATTCCTTCACCCACAGATGAGTCCCATTCATCTACCTCTTAACACATGAAGGAGTTCATAATTTCTATCACTGTCATTTCATCATCTACCTCATAACCTACCAAACAATCAATGGTATTAAATCTCCTACCCATGGGGAAATCACATGATCACTTTCTTCTCCACCGAAAGAAGAACCTACCTCACCCACCTACCATCTCTCCTACCCATGGGAGATCCTTTAGACGTGTCACTTCCTATTGGTGATAATTCCCCATTAGCATTCCAAGATGTCATTAATCTACTCTCGGCTCTTTTACTAGCAGAGTTTGAGGCTAACAAGTTCACTATCTCATGGAAATATTTTACAAGGATTTGCACTAAACCAACAACATCTCCTCTTACAATGGTACCATTTTCATGCCTATCTGACCGCGTGGATTAACATTGATAATTTCATGCTTTGGGTACGCCTTCGGTTACCCTTTTCAACCCAAATGTAGATGTCACTTATTGATACCTCCATAATCTATCGAAAGGTATTTCAAGTGACCAAATCAACCTTAACCATGCCTATTGAAACAACTTCTTCTTATTCACCCTTGCCTATATTTGAACCTTTAACCAAAACTAAACCCATTCCTATGCCTAAGAACTTACATTCACCTAAATATTCTCCCATCTCTAGACCTATCACTACCCTAGGTGTTATGCTGACATCAAGACTTGTCCATTTACCCATCGAATTGTACTTAGCCACGTCCTCCAAGGCTTGCATAAAAAACCAATCCTCCACCTAAAAAGAGTACCCAAATTTTTAGGCCACACACACCAATTTCACCCACCACACCTCTATCACCTTGACCCCTTCCATTTATCCTCAGACCTCACCTATCTACCCTAGTTAAACAACCCCCAACCCAAAGCAAATCAAAAGTGTAATAGCCCACCTCTTCATTACGATCCTTTATTACATCCAGTCAAACTTCGCAACCTTATCCTTCACCCGTAGCTTTATTACTACCTATACCCCCACTATCTATAATAACCCTATCACTACCTATGAGACTTACTTCTCTTTAACCCATAACTTACACCCGACCTATACCAGCAACCTTTATCGCACCTCTGTTATCACCATGGCTAAACCATCCTTTTCCACCATCCAATTTCCCTTCTACATCACATACTCCTACCTCATCTTTTCCCAAGAAGGTACAATCCAAGTACAAGAACCCACTACCCTCCAAAAATGTAGTTAAACCCACAACACATTCTATTACTAGTTCATCTACCACACCTTTACCCAAGCATGTACCATCAAAACCTAAGACAATACCACCTACCAAATCAGTGGTCAAACCTATTCCACCTCCTATAACACCTCTTCCACCACATTCATCCGCACCTTCACCCAAACCCACACTCACTTCACATTGTGATCCATTGACAAGGTCTTATGCCAACATTTTAGCCAACCTCTTAGAGACATCGATTATCACATTACCGCCACTTAGACCTTACGAACCACTAAAACCCAAAATAAAGGGGTTTGACGAAACTAAAATTTGTTCCTACCGTCATGTGCAAGGACATGATGTAGAGAAGTGTATGGCTCTAAAAACCGTTCTTCTCCAACTATGCTCTCCTGAATAAAATTTTCATGAAGATTATCTTCTAGATGAGGACTCTATTCCACCTTCACCAATTACCACACATCCTCATCCACTACCTATTCAATGGTCTGCATCTCCACCTCCACAACCTTTTTATCCTCCTCCAACATTCAAGATCAACATTGTCCATATTAGAGAGCTTTCCAGGACCCCACAAAAATTCCATTGCACCCTACTCATTTTGCAAGGTTCCTACCTAGCATTAGGTTTTTTTCCATCATGTTGTTATACTACTCATGACATACCTTCTCCATCCACCACTTTTCTTCAGATTAACATGATCCAATTTTACACTCGCGCCCAAAAAGACAAAGGAAAAGGAAAAAAAACCAGCCCATCCACTAATCCTGTGCCTAACATACCATCTGCACCTGCACCCAAAATCACCATTTAAGGACCCACATACCCTATTTATGATGGGGTCACCCATCATATAATGATAAAACATTTTCACCAATCCCCTCTAAAAATTTCTTTGTACGATCTCGTCCAAACCTCTAAATCTCATTGACAAGCCCTCATTGAAGTTTTGTAATCAATCAAGGTTTTACCTAATGACCCCACACTAATAGTCCCCATTATCATGCCTCACCATGTGGCATCTCTTACCAAATCATATCCTTCTTCTATCCCCACTCCCACTCATCAAGTAGATGCCCTTAACTTCTCTGATGAGGAGACCGTACCTCTCGAATCAGATGACACCAATCCCACTCTTTTCATCTCCGTCTATATTGATAATATTTGCATTCAACATGCATTATGATCTGATGGTGGTGCCAGAATCAACATCATCTCCTTCCATGTGTACAATTAAATGTGCATCCCTTCAAATTACATGCATAATAACTCAATTATGTTGCACTCCTTCAATGATGCCATCACTTCCACCCTTAGCACCATTATTCTTCATGTTCGTGTGGGCCCTCGTACTGTGATGGAATTATTCTACATTTTGGAAGGGGAATTCCATTATAACATGTTGCTTGGCCGACCTTGGATCCATGTCATGGGTTGTGTTCCTTCAACTTTACATCGTTGTGTAAAATTTGAACATGAAGGACATAACTATATCATCCCACATGACCCTTCATCATTTAAAACTTGTAACATATTGTACCGACCTAATGATGTCTTCATACCAGTTAAGGAATATACTAATGCCATCACTTCTCCTTTAAATAAATCCCCATCCACCAATGTTGTTGCTACCTCACTCGTGCCTACCTATTCTATTCCTACTGCTTCTACGACCTCTGCAGCCAACCCATCCACTAACCTGTCTAGTTCCCAACCAACTCATCCTTCTTCTTTCCAATCTCCTAGTACTTCCTCTATTCTGGCTACACACATATCCACTACCAATGCCTTAGAAGGTTTTTTTCTATGCCTCACTCTCGAGTAAATACCACTTGTACACCATAAACGACATTCATTACTCCACAAGAGTATGGTATCCTACGCGAACATCCTCATTATGACCATCACATAGGTGAGGTCTTCCCTTATGGTCCTCCCCACCTTCGCACCAACATAACGTATGGGGGACTTGAAACTTACACCTATTCACCCAATCCACCTTCCCAAATGTGACCATTTTCATCCGACCTCTAATCCCTCACCAATCGCCACTTTGTCCCACACTTTCCTTTACCTCTATTCTTGGAAAATATTTGGCTTTGGGTTCTATGAATAAGGTCAAGATACTGTCATCCTGTGTACCACACGTAAACACAAAGACCGCAATGGTATTAGCATTGCCGAACCATCTTCCAAGAAGGCCTGTGTCAACCTCATCGAGGACGAAAAACCTTCTCCACCCCATTCACTAATGTCACCACCTTCATCCACAAATTTAATAGATCCCGAATCTATTCCTCTTAAATAATTATTTTATAAACACTATTTCCCTGGGACCTCTGACTTATCAACATGATGGCGAGGCTCCTTATTCTCTTCCCTTCATGTATCTTGACATGATCGATGATGATACACCATCCATTAATGTTATTTAATGTTATGATGATGAGTCTATCCTCACCTACCTTGGTGCAGGAGATTCTTATATTCATCAGTCATTTCCTTTTGAGATGAAAACCGTGTTAAATTAATCAACCATTGAAATCAATATTAACACTCAAGACAACCTGCACATTCTAAAGATAGGTCACTCTTTAGATGCTGCTGAATATGAAGATTTCACTTCTTTCCTCCAGGATTATAGTGACATGATTTTTCTTGGTCCTATGCTAATATGCCTGGTATTGACCCAAACATTGTGGTTCACAATATCGTAACTGTTCCTGAAGCCAAACCCATAAAATAGAAGCTATAAAAAATGCATTCTCACACTACCCTTCTTTTCAAAGAAGAACTTCAGTGCCTTCTCTCAGTTTCCTTCATCCTACCCATTGATTATCCCCAATGGATCTCTAACATTGTTCTTGTCACAAAATAAACAAGGAGGACTTCACATATGCATAGATTTCCATGACCTTAATTTAGCTTACCCCAAAGATGACTTTCCTCTACCTAGTATTGACAAACTAGTTGATCTTACCACTGGTCATGAGATGCTATCACTCATGGACAGTTTTTCAGGTTATAACTGAATATTACTCACCTTGGAAGATCAACATAAAACTTCCTTCATCACTCTTTGGGGAACTATTTTTTATCGAGTCATGCCATTTGGCCTTAAAAATGTTGGTGCTACATATCAGTGGGCTATGACTTATATCTTCCATGACATCAAACGTCATATATTAGAAGATTACATAGATTACCTTCTTGCCAAATAAAAACATCAGAGCCAAACACCTTATAGTCCAAAAGGTCATCTTTGACTATCTCATCAAATATTGTGTTCACCTTCAACCAAAGAAGTGTGTCTTTTATGTTCTCTCAGGAAAGTTCCTTAGTTTTATCCTTTCTTTACATGGCATAGAAGTCGATCCCACTAAAATAAAGGCTATTCTAGAAATGCCTCCACCTACTAACCTTCACCAACTTTGTATTTTGCAAGGTAAAGCTGAAATCTATTTGTCACTTTATTTCATAGATTTCTAACCGCTACCACCCATTTCATCATCTCCTCAAAAAGGACATCTCTATAAAATGGGATGATGAATGCCAAAAAATCCTTTGAGGCCTTAAAACAGTAACTTCTCCAACAACATGTACTCATTCCTCCTAACGATAACCAACCATTTTACCTTTACATTTCTTCTACAGATCATTCCTTGGGTGTCATGCTCACCCATTGCGGCAATCAACACCGAGGAGAAAGTAGTTTATTACATAATTTGTACCCTTTTGTACTATGAAATCAAATACACCCACCCCGAAAAACTCTCCTTAGCCTTATTTTTTGTCGCCACTAAGCTTCGACATTACCTACTCAACCACAAAACATTTTTAGTCAGCAATATTAACCCCTTACATTACATATACACCAAACCCTAACAACATCAATGTGTTTCATGTTGACTCATGCTTCTTGCAAACCTCAACCTCAAATTCATCCATAAAAAATATGTCAAAGGCCAAACCATTGCTGACCAACTTGTAGATGCAACCCTCTCCGGAAATCAATCTTCTAACTCTAATTTTCCAAAAGAATCCATTGCTGCACTCTCTATGGATGATAGCATTTACCAAATGATCTTATTCTTCGACAGTTCCAAATGTCAGCATGGGGTGGTGTAGGTGTTATCATCATCCCTCTTGATAGTGAACCTATGTCATTATCCTTCAAACTAGATTTCGAATGTACTAATAATATTGTCAAATACGAAGCACTTTTACTATGTCTTCAAGTTGCTATCACCTTATATGTTAAATAAATTAATATTTTTGGTGACTCTCAGCTAATTGTAAACCAATTTAATGGTATATACTAATGTTTTAATGAAATACTTTGAAATCATAAGCATCATGTGCACATACTTTTGACTACCTTTGATAGTTCTAAACTTCAAACAACCCCACGTTCTACTAATAAATTTGTGGATACCATGGCCTGCTTTGCTTCTCAGATACCTGCCTCGTCTACTGACTCCAAAATATTTGTCACAATATAAAGGTTGTAATCACCTTATTATTTATTTCTAGACGTTTACCTCGTCAGAACCATTACACTTGACCCATGTTACCTTTGGTATAAATAGTTTGCAGATTACCTTTTCCTATCAATTCTACCTCCCGAACTTACTCGTAACGGGAAATGCACCTTTCTCAAAAGTGTCTCTCACTATGTCATAATGGGTTTCCTTATTTATAAATGTGGCATTGATGGTATCCTCTTACGATGCCTTATAAGTTATGAAATTCCTTATATCATCAAGGAATTTCACAATGGAATTTGTGGAGGTCATTTCAAAGGCTTAGCTATCACTAAACGCATCCTTCGCCTAGCCTATTATTGGTCCACTCTCAAGCATGATTGGTGTGACTATGTCAAAAATTGTGTGAAATTATAGCAACATGTTAATCTTCATCACACACCTAGTCATGCCTTACAGGTCGCACGATATCTTTGGCCTTTCTCTCAATGGGGTTTGGATCTTATCGCAGAGATCAATCTTCATTCTTCACAACACCATCAATGGATTATTACCACAACCAAATATTAAACTAAATGGGTATAATACATTCCCTGTATCTCTACAAAACCTGAGAAAATTTGTGAATTCATCAACCATCACATTATTTGTCACGTTGGTGTCCCTCACTGCCTCATCACTAATAACGGAAAACAATTCAAAAAAAACCCCTACAGAAACTTTTTGATGCCTTCAGCATTGAACTTAGTTTTTCTTTACCTTCCAACCCATAAACAAATGGCCGATTTGAATAAAAAAAAAAATCTTGAACAAAATTCTTATGAAAGTGGTTGACGATACGGGAAAGGATTGGAACATGCAGATTCCTTTTGCTTTATGGGCTTACCATATTAGTATTCGTAATTTAACTACGGCCACACCTTTTTCTCTAGTCTATAGTAAAAAGGTTTTCCTACCTCTTGAAGTCCAAACTCTGTCTCTTTGTATCTCACTTACAGAGATGCTTAATGATGATGATTTTCACCAAGACCATTTGGCACAACTTGAGTTATTAGAAAAATGTCATCTTAATGCTCTTGATCATCTCCAAATCTACCAAAAATGTATCAAACGTGCCTACAAAAAAAAAATGTCCATGAACGAACCTTCCAGGTTGGCAACCACGTCCTGAAGGAAAATAAACATGTAACTAAAGAGGATAATTAATTAAACGGGGAAAATTCGCTCCTAATTGGCTTGGACCTTATATCATTACTCATACCTATGGATCAAGTGTTTATTGTTTGTCTTCACTCGAATGTAAACCCAAACCTGAGCCCCTCAATGCCTTTCATTTTAGACCATTCTATTGTTGAATCAAGTCCTATATCACCTTCTGTCTATTTAATTCTCATCTCTTGAGCACCATTCACCTTTCATTTTACCTATTTTAGGGATCAACGAATCAACAAGAATCATGTGATTACCCGTAACTTTTTCAGCCCTATCTTCAATATGAGTACCACGACCCTACTCATGGCATGATTCTCATGGATAATTTTTTTCTTTTTCAAGATGGAATCCCATGGTCATTTGTCACATAAACTCTCTCTTACATAGTTAGCCTCTTTGTGCTATGGTTTTTCCTTCAAACCAAGAGCCTATTTTTCTCTATAGTCTTGTCCATGACTTAACATTCTAATAGAAAAATAATATCAAAATTCAAATGGGATTCAACTCCTTGAGTAAAAATTCTACCAGAAATATGACTCCCTCAAAAAGGACATCTATTCTCTATATCTCGCTGCTATAAATAGAATACAACCTCAAAGGATGGTTATACAAAGCTAGCCATATTGTACTTATTCTCTCATCAAAAGAGGACTATTCTTGCAAAATAAAATAAAATATTCAGAAGCTTCCCGCATTGATCAGCTTCATGAAGACCTCAAGGAGATAATATACACATCCCACATAGACTTCCCGCATCGATCGGTCTATCAAAGCAATAGTAAAAAGAAGAAAATGATAACTTTTTCATCATGGACTTTCCTATTTTGATCTTAGGTCTCTTACCAAGTAGGGATTTTGTCTTACACCATGTTACGTTAAAAACCAACCATTTTCACCTCCTTTCACTTTTCACCCTAATTTCCTACCTTCTCAAGGGACTTGTGGCAAACACGACATCTCATGATCATGTGACTTTCTTCACCCTTAACATAGTCAATCATGCAACACCTTCAGGGTATTTTGTTCATAATCCAATCTAAGGTATGGTGAACTTATTATGGTTATTATCAATTAGGTGAATCTTTTTTCTCCTCCTACCATTCACCTTCTTCATTATTTATTGATTATCCTATACAGGAATAGACCATCAATACCTACATTTTAAGGATTGCCCTTTCCCCAAAATTAATCATGCCTAAATGAATTGAACCCAACCATACCTAAAATGACCTAAACCCAACCAAGCCTAAATGGACTAGAATCAATCATGCATAAACCCTACCCACCCATTCCTCTACCTCATCTTATTTTTCTCTAGCTTATGGGAGAACTACATCAACCTGAGGCCCCTTTTTGTTGCAGCTATGTAGGCAACACTCCAAGGGCATGGGGCCCTTAGAGGTTACTTCAACCACTCTTTACTCTAAAAAATTTCCCCCCCCCCATGTTTTCAATTAACATTTCACCTTACTTAGTTTCCATTTTTCACAAACACTTGGAAATTAAACAATTAACAAATGTAAATACCTACCATTTTCTTAAGAACATCATATCACACATCCATCATTTTACATTCCCATGATATCAAATATTTTGGAAACCTACACCATAGCATACATATACATCATCATTTATTCCCATGTTACCAACACTTGGAAATTAAATCAAAATTAATAAACCTTGACTCCACCATGCCTAACTCACCTAGACTCGATCATGAATGTACCTGACTCAACCATACCTAAATGACCTAAAATTAACCATGCCTATACCTGACTCAACCATGCCTAAAAAACCTCAAAGTCGACCATGCCTAACTGACCTAACTCAACCATGCCTACATGAACTTAACTCAAACATGCCTAATTCACCTAGTTTCCATCACATACACAATAACAATGTAAAGTAAACCACTGATGCATCATCCATAATATCAATCTCATCATCTATTGATGGGTATCGTTATTCCCTTAATTTAATCAGCTCTTAGTTGATGTCATATTCAAACCAGGGGTATGTCTTAAGCTATATGCAACAAGAAGAATCTTAGTGATCTAGTAATTGATTGTAGGTATTTATTATTTTTATATTTTTGGGGGGGTTTTGCAATGTCTTTAGGATTTCCTGGCCAAAGCCTTATTAAAGCTAAACTATAAGAAAATTACTGAAATAAACACTCATTGCTGAAATAAATAAATCTTCATAATTAAACATGCTGCTGGAAATAAACACACTCTTGTAGAATGAAACAAATTTACTAGAAATAAACACACATTGCAGAATGGAACAACACTTGCTTGGAAATAAACACATGTTGCAGAAGTAAACAACTTTCTTGGAAATAATAAACACATTGCAGAAGTAAACAAAACTTGCTTGGAAATAAACACACATTTGAAAATGTTGTTGAAAATGCTTGCAAGGAAATAAGAGTCTAATCTATAACACCTGTAGGGACAAGTACGTAACTGAATTCAACTAAAGAATCAAAATCATTTACAGAATTAACACTTAACAGATTTACACGAATTGCTTAAAAATATAAATACCAATAAAACAAAGAATCCTACTTCTTGGAGGAGTGGGCCCTTGCTCCACCTTGAATCAGGAGTTGACAAAGTATGATTCTCTCAAAATGAAATGGCTATCTTATTACTGAAATGTTCTGTCTTACAAACTTCACTGTATATCTATATATATATCATCTATCTCTAATCTATCTACAGGTCCTTATATATATTTCATCATCCGAAGATGCATTTACAATCATAAGTCCTCAATAGTTGTCCATCCATATATAGGTTCTAGTGAAACAAAATAGTACTCAAAGTAGATGTGGAATTTAGAAACCTTTCTGGACATACATTTGTTTGATCATACATAAGTATTTTTGGAGTATGAAGAATCAACAATCTATTGATCTTCTCCTGATTAGAAGGCCCATTAATTGGTCTATCACTGGATGTTGTCAAAATAAATAGATTCCCATTGATTCCAGAACTTTGGAGAAGTTTCAGAACCAAAAGGAACTATTCCAAAACTAACTGCTAAAGTTCTGGAGCTAAGCGTAGGAGTTCTGGAACTAAGTGTTGGAGTTCTGAACTAAGTCTGAAGGTTCTAGAACTAAGCGATAGAGTTCCTTTACTAAGTGATGGAGTTCCATAACTAAGCCTGGAGGTTTCGGAGCTAAGCCGTATTGAAGCCAATGTTCCCAAAAAGGTGTTGGTTGCTTCATACTTTGTTCTTCTGACTAAATGTGACATGTTTTATTACAAAAATTGAATTTCCACACACTTTGTTAGGAATTATAGAGTTTTTAGACGTTAAAATAAATCAAACAAAATATGGACAATTACATCCTAACTTATACTAGATCAAACAAAAGCCACAAAATGCAGTCAAACTTGATAAAAAGGAGAGTAAAATAAGATCATTTATTGCACATTGATGAGGCATATTTTGGCCTTATCATCTCCCCATACTTACTTGTTTGTAAGTCCTCTTACAAACTTTACTCTTCAAAACTTGGGTTGTGAATTTTGCATTCCAATTGACTACTAAGGTCAAATGGCTGGAACTGAATATCCCAGTGCTTTAGTTCAGAAGTATTGTACCATGATCCTTCTTCTATCTTTCTCTCCCAATCCTCAAAATGAGTGGGATCTTTAAGCTCTCTGTTTTTCCATGGAGACATGGGAGTGAGAAGGAGAGGAGACCTTGTTCTCATTCCCATCCACATGCCCCTACATTTTTCATTGACCTGAGGGATTAGTGTACACAAATCTCTAGCTCTTTCCAGACTCCATATTAAGTTCGTGGGAGATATCACTTCTCTTCTTCTTAATGCAACTATGAGAAACTCCCATCTCTTCAAGCATCTATCATAAATATCTTCAAAGTTTTTCTCCTCATAAGAGGTGAAGGCATCAATACTTTTATGCAGACTGGCAATATAATGTGCCTTGAATCGACTGTCAAAGGCATGGGATCTGAAATGTATAGCAAAGGCAAATGGTTTTCCATAGTGAGCTCTCATGCAGAGGCCAGATGAACTAGCCTTTAATAAATGTTGCAAAATCCTCTCTTTCCATGCTATCTGATTTTGAAGTATAGAAACAAATGCATTCAGTTGGCTTTCCCCTACATACAAATTGATCATGAAGCCTGTATTCTTTTCCAGCATAAATTTTTAGAGATAGAATTCGTAGAGAAGATTTTTCTACTTTGCACTGACTGAGGAATATGTTGTCATGAACTTTGATTCATCTTTTATTTCATGTGGAAGGCCACATGCAATCCTTGATAGTTGTCAGTGAATAAATTACTCTTCCAGAAAGACATTGTATGCAGGAGAAGGTCTCTTGCATGTGAGTAATCTTTCACTCATTATACATACCATTTGTATCTTTACCAGACATTTAAATTTGTCTTCTTCCATTTTGTAAAAATTTTCTTCCCACTCTTTCCTTTCCTTCTTCTCCTCTTCCATCTTGCTTCTTAGTTCCTCATTTGATGTTTTAAATTCATTAAGCTTTCTGCAGGTATCATCCCACAACTACTTAAGTGGCCAGTAAGTCAAGTTAGTTTGTACAACCTGATTCATTGAAGATATCTTTGACATATAGCAATTTTTACTAGCCAATTGACATTTTTTTCTTTTTCTACCATTTGTTGTTTGACCAATGTCAATTCTTCAGTCCTATCTGTGAGCTGATTTTTTAGTTTCTCAATGAGAATTTCCCTATGCTCCAATTTTTTCTTGAGGAAGTTTAATTCCTCATCCTTCTCCCTAATGATAAGTTATGCTCTAGACAAAAAATAGAGCATATCTAACTTGTTGTTTCTCCTCTTTTTCTGAAATTTCCTTGGGGAATGAGCATTTCTCTTCCACCAAAGGGGATTTCCCTTTCCTTTTCCAAGATGCAAATTCCTCTTCCTCATGTGACAGTGATGTTGAGTCACCCATCTCCTAAAAAGCATGTTCTTCAAATATTTCATCTTATTTCTCCACCTCAGTTTGACTTGGTCAAGGAGGAGACATTACCATGCTTCCCAAAATATCAGCAACTTCTTTCTCCAAACCATCATGTTCTTCAATATCCACTGGAGTTTCCCTTGACCTCTTATGAACTCTTCTTCTTTGAGGAGCTTCAAAATATCCTATAGTGGGCTTCCTCCTTGAGCTTCTTCTGATTTTTACTTCATGATCTAGCTTAGGTGAACTGTCACTGTCAAAGAAAAATATTAGTTCTTATGGTATTGTTATAGAGAGGAAGGAGTTTCATTTTGAAGACACAATAGGATTTTAGCAATACATACACTCAAAATTAGAAAAACGTATATTAATATGAATTTGGAATCATCTAAAATACTTTCAAGATATAAAACTCTCCTCTTTGGCACATTATAGTCCGTTTTCCCCACAAAAATTGATATATATTTCCTTCTTTTTCTCTGATTTTTTCCGTGCAAGGGGATCAATCTCCAAATTAATTTTAGGGGAGAAAGGGGTTGGTATTCCCCTCCTGATAATATCATTTGATGGCTTTGTCCACTTTTGAATTTGCACTTAAGGAACTTTTCATCCCATGCTTCTTCTCCATTTTTCTTTGAGAGAAAATGGTGTTTGAACAGACCAAAAATGGTGTTGATAGACCAGATGGACTAATCCATGATGTCTAATTGTCCTAACTCCTACAAGAATACCTCTGAGCCATTGTATGGATGGATTCAAAGAGGAACCCTGGAAGGTTTACTATATACTCTTGTTTTGTAGCCCCATACCTAAGATATATTAGCATCTTAAGGACCTCTCTTCCCACAGTCCCAAATTGGCCATCGCAAGTTAGGTACTTAACTACCCAAAATGCTACCTTGTCAAAGGGTTTGGGAAGGCTGGCTCTTCTGACCCCCTTGATGATTTTATTAGTATTATAAATATATTGGGGTTCAGATTCCCCCTCTTGTATCAAGGTTTCCACCAGTTCTTTTAGGGTCCCCTTGACAGGATTTGGGACATGTACAATTGGTACCCCTAGATACATTGCTCATTGTATTTACATTAAAGGGAATTACAATGCTTTTAACCTTAGTTCTGGATTGTTCTAAATTTACAACAAATTCCCTTACCAGTTTGTCATTTTACTTTGAGAATTTATTTAGAAACTCTAGCCACCCTGCTTGTTCAAAAATGGCTGTCAACTTCTCCATCTGCAAGAAGTTACGTATCATCTTCTAGTATCTTGACTTATTTTTAATACCCATGGAAAAGAGGATGATTCAAATTCTTCTTTCTTTCAAATCCTTACTCTATCAGGAGATAGCTACAGAACTACTGGATTTGGCTGCAAAACTATTGGATTTGGCTGTGGAACTACTTGGGTTTAGCTATGGAATTCAAATATAATTCTATTGTTTCTTCCTTGAATTTTTCTGCAACTACTTCTCAATTTCATTTATTCCACCCAAATGATAGCTCATTATTAATACACCGCCACTTTTACTTGTTCAATTGACATCACCCTCATGATTACTTGATTTTAATCATAATGTACAATAAATGACTCATCATACCGACTACTTAAATCAAGTCTAATCACACATGCAAACTTTTAATTTAACCTTTAATAAGATCAAGACATAATTACCATCCTTGCTGATGTAATTCCTACACCTTGATGACTCATCATTCCTTAAAAAAGTGAAAAATAAAAACGGTTAGAAAAGAAAGCTGGAATTCCAAAGAAGTTCCTTTTATTTGAATTAGCCATTTATTGAGGAGACCAACCACATATTTCTGGTTTTCAATTGGTCTTTGAGATATTTTTTTTTGGAAAGAGAACGCCATTTACTATGGTTTTCATTCCCTCCCTTTTTATTTTAATATTTATTTTTTCATTTTTTGGGAGGGGGGGGGGAAGAGAATGCCATTTGCTGGTTTTCATTCTCTTCCCTTTATTTTGGATCCATGCATTTGATTACTTGAGCATTTTGGAAGAACTAGGTTCTTCCATATGATCAAATTCCTTGTCTACTTCAATCTTCTTCAAGAACTCATCCTTGGTAGTAGTTTCACCCTCAAAATTCCCCTCATTTTTCAAGTCAAGCTCTCAAAAATTTTGAGTTGGTGCCTTTGAGATATGTTTGAGCAGAGTGAGGATTCTATAGAGATAGAAAAATTATTTCCTCCATTCAAATGAAATTGTCAAACCCTTCTCTATGACCGTGGATCGCGTCGAGCCTGGTGTTGCTTACAATTCTCCTTTCCACAAGGAGAAATGTGTTATTTAGGCGTAAATGGTGGAGTTTTACCTCTCTGTATTTTTCCACAGTTGTGAGAGACGAGTGTATCTTCCCTATCAATTTTTTTCCCCAACATCCACGAGTACATGGACATCTCTGATTGGATGCAGGAAGGCGAGTCATTGGGTCACTTATGGAATTTTGGTTTTGTATGAAGAAAGGAAATGTTCAATTGAGGCCCAAATCAGCTAAGTATAAATAGCTAACAAAAGCCACCACGTGTCCTAACGGTGCACCTCCAAAGGCCAAGCCCAAAGGAAAGATCCTAAATGAGTGCTAACCCTCCACATGGTGAGAACCTCAAAAACATTAAAGTGGTCGTTGAAAGGTCTAAGGCAAATGGAAAGAACCACATGTCAACTCAGTGTAACTTAAAAGGTGAAATAAAAATTGAGTCCCCAAACACGCGTGAAGCTTCCATGTGTCCCGAAGCCAACATAGTAGGTCCTAGATAAGAAGAAGAGACCCAGCCTATAATTGGAGAAAGAGAAGTGGGTCTAAATTGGTTAAGTACAAAAGGATCAACAAATGGTGCCACATGCCTCATCAGCGCAACTTCAAAATCACGGCCCAAAAATAGCCCCTTGAACTAGCACTAGCCCTCCACGTGTCTAGGATCTGATAGAAGTCAAATGGGCAATGGGCTCAAATTGACTAAGTATAAAAGAACTGACGGAAGTCTCCACGTATCTCAATGACACTCTTTCAAGAGTCAAAGCCAAAGGCATTTCCCCAAACATGTGCTGGCTCTCCACATGCTTGATCGATAAATCATAAAAAGCACGGCCCAAAAAGAGCCCCTGAACTAGCACCAACCCTCCATGTGTTTAGGGTCAGATAGAAGTCAAATGGGCAGCCGACTCGAATCGACTAAGTATAAAAAAACTGGCGGAAGTCTCCATGTGTCTCAATGACACACTTTCAAAATTCAAATCCAAAGGTAGTTCCCCAAACATGCACAAACTCTCCACGTGCCTCATTGGTGCAACTTCAAAAGCATGGCCCAAAAATAGCCCCTAAACTAGCACTAGCCCTCCATGTGTCTTAGGTCCAATAGAAGTCAAATGGGAAGCGGGCCCGAATCAAAAAATTATAAAAGAATTGGCAAAAGTCTCCATGTGTCTTAATGGTTCTCTTTTAAGATTCAAAGCCAAAGGGGGTCTCCCTAATGAGTGCCAACTTTCCATGTTTCATAGATCCAAAAAGGGAATAGAGTCGGTCCCTTGAATTGACTAAGTATAGAAGCGTTTGAGGAAGCCTCCACATGTCATTTTGGAGGTAGATTCTAAATGTGCGTTGAGACTCCATGTGTCCAGGGTTAGTTATATGGCCTCGCCAAACAAAAGAGACTTAGCCAAAACATAACGAAACAAGGCGAGGCAATGGAAGGACCCACATGTCTCTTCAGCACTCTTTCAAGAGGCAGATACCAAGAGAGTTTCCAAATGAGTAGGAAGCCTCCATGTGTCCTGAGTGAGACATAAAACTTTCACCGAACGAAGGAAAAAGTCAAAATTTAAGTCCGCATGAAGAGTCAAAGTGGGGAGGCGGACCGTCAGAGAAATTTGAGATTTTGAGCCTTGTTTCAAATAGGGCTTAAAGTTAAAAAATTTCCTGCAGCCCCGCTTATGTGAAGGGAAAAAGTCAAAATTTAAGCCTGCATGAAGAGTCAAAGCGGGGAGGAAGACCGTCAGAGAAATTTGAGATTTTGAGCCTTGTTTCCAACAGGGCTTAAAGTTGTAACGTTTCCCACGACCCCACTCATGCAAAGGGAAATATTCAAATTTCAAGCCCATGTCGAAAGTCAAGGCGGGAAGGTGGGTCGGTGGAGAACTTTGAGATTTTGAGCCTCGTTTATAAAATAAATAAAATTATAAAGTGAGTCACGACTCCATTACCACTCAGGTAAAGCCATGTGCCAAACCCAAATACAAAATGTGAAGTTGCAGGCTTATGGAGCTCTGGGAAAAATTTTGCACTTTTGCATCCTTGGCGTAAAGGGTGCAATTTCAATTTCAGGCTCACATATCCATTTTTTAATTTTTGCCATTTTTGTACGGATTCAATTCAAATATTCAAATGAGCATAACTTTCACTCCAGTGCTCAAAATTGTAAAAAAATTATATTTTTGGAGAGGTCTTGGTCTCCTCTATGCCATGGAAGCATAAAATATTGTTTTTCAGAATGAGATGATGGTTGGAAATTTGGAAAATTCCTTTCAAGCCATTAATGTGGGATCTGATTGCTTTAAACATATCAGATTTGTTCTAATTTGATCCGATTTCCATCCTTTCTTCTCTGACATGCCAAATAGACATGGAGAAGCGAATGAAACCTTGATTTGGGAAAAAATATGGAAAACATATTTCAAGACATTTATACATGATCCAACTGCTTCAACCAGATCAGATCTGATCTGACCTTCCCTCTTTCCTACTGCAGCACATCAAAGACATGCAAAACCAGATTTGATATATTGTAGGCGGATTTTCAAGGGCATTGATGGTTTTAGGTTGAGCTTCCAAATTATATTTTCTTCCTCTTATTCTTCTCTTATTTTCACTTCATCTATAAATGTAAGAGCTTGGATCATTGCAAAAGGTTGGAATCTAATAGTTTTAAAGTGTAAATAGAATCGAAAGCAATTAATACAGAAGAATTTCCCCTTTCTCTCTATCTCATCTACTATCTCTTCCTACTTACCTAAAATTTGTGGATCATTTATCTTCTGTAATAAGATATTTTGTGTTCCTATTGATATAATTTATGGAACTTTGTGTTTTTTTAATGATATGTTATGTTGTGAATGTGAATGATTCTCTTATGTATCACTCTTGCTTAGTATGTATAGGGTTATACTCTACTATCTATATTTTCTAAAAGTATTGTTATTCTCTACTCTTTCCTTTCTTCGGTTCTTCCATTCATTTGTATTGATAAGATATTTTCGTTAAAATCATTTCTAGATGTCAGATGTCTAGCCTTAAGATGAAATTTGTATAATTGTGTATAAGTTTTGTTGCTTACTTTTAATAAGGGAACCTCTCCCATAAAGAGGAGGGACTTGTTGTCCCCTGATTGTGGTTTTGATAAAAGTACCATTTTAAAACCCAATAGTTTTTGGTGACTCCACTAGGGATTTTGTTTCAAACATATCCCTTTCAAAATATCAACTTCAAGATCATTTTTTATATGATGAATCTACGGTATACACATGGGAAGAAAGATCTTGGGGTTGAATATTCTCATTTTCAACTTCTGGAGCAACAAAACTTCCCTCTTCTTCCAGAAAGAAGGAACTTAAGAACTCGTTCTTCAAGCACACCCCTTGTTAAATACAGAAGCTCCAAGAATATTATTCCTCTAGAACAACTCAATCCTAATATTCTTACTTTGATACTTCTTGGTGTTTTAGTTCCCCTTTAGACAATCTTCCCACAGATGGCAACACCTCTACCTTGGGGATAATGGATTGGGCCCCTTTCTCCCGCCATTGAATGAGTTACCCAGGAGTAGTAGGAAAGGTTTTCCTAAATTCTGAGGTGATGGGAAAGTAGACCCAGATGAACACATTTCATCCTTCATTATTGCATGTGGGATTCTTCGGGTTGAACATGAAGATGTTTTTATCAGGCTCTTTATGGAAACATTGCAAGATAATGTTGTTGATTGGTTCTATCATCTTCCTACTGGGTCAATTGCTAATTGGACCACCTTGAAAACTCAGTTTGAGCAACGATTCAAACCTGCTAAAGATGTGCATGCCCTCTTGGCTCAAATATTTCATATCAAGAAGGAACAATATGATCACATGAGGGATTTTGTGGCTAAATTCAACAAGCTAGTTATTAAAATTCCATAGAACACTCACCCTATAGATCAAATCCAAAAGTGCTTCTTCCTCAATGCTCAGTTTCTTGAAGTGAGTTATGCACTAAGGAGGCCTATCCTTGCAACTATGGATGTTGATCAGAGATTGGCTATCAGTATTGAGGATGATTTAATCATGTCTGGTAAATTGAAAAGAGAACCCTCCAATCTAAAGCATCTTCTTCTTCCTCTTCCATAGATCCAATTCTGATCAGTTGGTACAGAAGCTTGCAAATGATCTCATTACTATTAAGAAACAATTGGCTCAGCAAACTCCAAAGCAAGATATTCCAAGGAAGATTTTTCATCTCCGGAACCATTTGCCTTCTCCTCAGAATAAATTAGATATCAAAGGCCCACCTATCAAGGTTCCAGTCAATGCAACTTGTGAAGTTTAAGAACTTTATGATGATGAGTTTAATGAAGACTTTGAAGGCCCAGAAGAAGAGGTGGATGAAGAACTAGAAGAGCTTGGTGGATCTCAAGTTCATTTCCTTACCACTACAGGAATGGATGACAAAGAAGAGTATGATGAAAGAGTGGACAGAGATAAATAGTTAGTCATATGTTGTTATAACTTGGGAGCAAGTGAACAAAAAGTAAAAAGCGATGTAGCCTACTAAGAAATCCAAAGAGCTTCCTGTGACTATTTTGGTAGTTGTTAAAAGAGGAGCCCCTATTCCCACTACTTCCAAGCAAAAGGTGAGTAATGTCGATCCTCATCCTTCTACCTTTGTTTCCAAAACTTCTTATCCTTCAACTCCTAAAGTTGATAAATCAAAATTTCCTCATGTTCCTAATAGTGATGCCCCATCCACCTATGGATCTTTTGATATCATTGATCACCTCAAAAGGAGCAAACTCCAAATCTCAGAGGTAGAATTTTACCAAACCCATCCAAAATCCTTTGCTAAAATGTTAAAATTTGTCAAGTCCAAATCTAAAACTTTAACAAATACTTCTAAAGGTCTTTTTCCCACTCCCTCTTTCTCACCTCAACCAAGCCTTGTGGCTGCAGTCACTTCTCATAATGAGAAAATTTAACCATTTTATGTGACTATCCTCATAACTGACCATAAACTTAGTAATTGTGTCATAGAATCAGGAGCATCAGACAATGTAATGCCTACAAAAGTACCTCATGCTTTGGGCTTGAATCTAACACATGCCTTTGTTTCTTTCTATTCCATGGAGAGTATAAAAGTTCCTTTGGTTAGAAGGATTAAAGATGCACAAGTAGCCTTCACTTGCTTTTCCAGAGAAAAGGGTATTAGCCACAATTTTGGTTGCTGAGTAGGGATTTCTGTAAAAAGGTAGGAGGTGAAATATTTATGGACTAGTCACATGCCTTGATACCGTTCAATGGAAAGATGAAGAAGTTGCTACCTAAGAAACAAACTGAGTATATTATGTAAAAGAATGATGATCCAAAAGAAAAAATACTCTATGAAGATATATGGCATGAAAACTATATGATCATGTTAGAAGATGAGGAAAATATCCCTAAGGGATTTTATTCATAATCCCAATGGCATTTGGACTTTGGAGTTTGATGGAAGCTACTCTTCAGTTTGTTCTGGAGCTAGTGTGGTGTTAATCTCTCAAGAAGGGAAGATTCATCCATTTTCTTTCAAGCTTCATTTTGAAAATAAAAATAATACAGCTGGGTATGAGGCTCTCATCATTGGGTTGAGCATGGAAAAATAAATAGGAGTAAAGAATATTTGTGCTCGTGGTGATGTAGATTTGATTGTGAAATAGGTAAGGGATCTTTACCAAGTCAAGAATAGGATATTGAAAAATTATAGAAATTTTTTTTTCGGATTCCATTGAATTCTTGGATGCTTTCTCAATTGAAGTTGTGCCAAGAGAAAAGAATACTAGAGCTGATTCTCTAGCTGCTCAGGATCTTTGTTGATTCCTCATCTAGATTTCTCTCAAGAGAAATTTACCATTGAAATGATTCATAGGCCTAGTGTGCTAGATAATGCAAGAAACTGGTAGGTTTTCAATGATGATTAACACTTTCTCCCTTTCTTAGAGGTTAAAGATAACTTCAATCAGTTATATTTTGAAGTAAGTGACACTTTTCCTAGAGAATATGTGCCCTCTAATGAGGAAGATATCAAGGAAGAAATGGATCAGGATGGTTGTATTAAGTTGAAGGGTAACAAGATTTCCAAAGGACTGGTGATTCTAGAATATCTATTTAACAAACATGATAGGTTCATCAAATCTAAAGCTTCTTAAGGGACTCAACAATCTACTGAGTATGAGAAGGTCAATACTGGAAGCAATGATGAACCCAGGGTGGTGAATATTGGAAAATGTTGCACTCAAGAAGAGAAAAAGAAAGCAGTAAACCTATTTAACAAGTATGTTGATGTTATTTCCTATTCATATGAAGATCTTAAGGCTTTTCAACCAAAGGAGATGCAACACTATATCTCTCTAATACATGGGATCAAACCTTTCAAGTAGAAGCAAAGGTAGTACAATCCTAAGGTTGTTGATACTATTTTTTAATAGATCCAAAATTTACTAAAAGCCAAGATTATTTTCACTATACATCATTCAACTTGGATTGCCAACATTGTGCATGTCAGAAAAAAGAATGGCGAGATTCACATCTATGTGGATTTCAGGAATTTGAATCAGGCCTCTCTAAAAGACAACTACCTACTCCCCATGATGGATCAAGTTTTATAATTTATCCCAGGCTCTGAGATGTTGTCTATGCTAGATGGATTCTCTGGATACAATCAAGTGGAAGTCAGTACCCCAAATTAGAACAAGACTTCCTTTACTACCCCTTGGGGCACCTTTTCCTACAAGAGAATGCCATTTGGTCTTATCAATGCTGGTGTCACTTTTCAGAGGGCAATGGATTTAGCTTGTAGCAGTCTAAAGGGAAAGTGTATTGTTGTGTGCCTTGATGATTTGACTATTTTTTTCCAAAACAAGGGTAGATCATCTTCAGCCTCTGGAAACATTTCTTCAAAAGTGTAGGGAACATGGAGTTTCCCTCAATCCTAAGAAGTCTTTATTCTGTGTTACTAAAGGAAAGTTTTCAAGGCATATTGTTTCCAAAGAAGGGATCAAGACAGACCTATAAAGAGTTCAAGAATCCAGTAGATTCCTCTTCCCACAAGTAAAAAGGGTGTGTTGATGGTGATTCATAGCACCCCTGAATGTTTCTAACTCGATGGGTTGAGACTCTTAGTGTGATTGCATAACAAGGAGCTTTTCCCAAGTGTGGGACCTTGTGAGTTGGGAAAGCTCTCTGGATGAAGGTAGGTTCCTATTCCTCTGTTCAGATGCACACATAAAAATGTAAAGGGTTTACTCAAAAACCTAATCTAACTTGCCAAGGAGATATGGTAAGAAGATGCATAAAAATAAACCTAAACTAACAAAGGTGATGCACCGAGGAATGAAGAACACATGTCTTGCCAATAAATAAAAACCATTAAAATGTAATGCAAGATCATGCATAGATAAAAAAATTTGCAGTGAAAGATTAGGAGGATGTAAATGAACATAGAGAGGGTTGAGAATCATCCACAGATATGTGATATAAATGGAAAGAGGAAAAGTTGCATTACAATTTTAGATGGGAGGTTTGAACTCCACAAATTCACCTGCCAAAGAGAGGAAGGGAGGGGCAAAACAAGAATGTCCAACCTTTTGAAAGAAGCCCCTCCTTACCAGTTATAGGAAGAATGAGAGAGGGAAGAGAGAGGAATTCCAAATCTACCTCAACCACCTCCAGATTGTATTTAATTCATCTTATTATGGCGGTAGGTGAGAACCCTAGCAAACCCAAAAAATGGTGAACTATATTTTGCATTTTGAAGAATTTTTTCTCACCCAATTATGGTCATTTGAATATCTGGGTCAGGGTTTTCTTTCTGTCGGGTTCAAGGTGTCAATGCTCAAAATGTTGTGCCTTGGTGCATCCATCCTCATGTCAACATACTCATAAGTGTGCATCATAGGCACTGAAAATTTGGTGCCAACACCTTCTGATCTGCGCCCTCTAACCTGCACATGGGGCACAAATTTTTCCATGTTGACACCTTTCAACCTGCGCCCTCCAACCTGCGCCTGGGTGTGACTTTTTGCATGTCGACACCTTTTAACCTTCCAACCTGCACCAGGACGTAACTTTTTCCATGTCGATACCTTTACAACCTATGCTTGGGCGCGAATTTTTCCATGTCGATGCCTTTCAACCTGCGCCCTCCAACCTATGCCTGGGCGTGACTTTTTCCATGTCGACGCCTTCTAATCTGTGCCCTCCAACCTATGTCTGGGCACAAATTTTTCCTTGTCGACACCTTTCAACCTGTGCCCTCCAACTTGTGCCTGGGAGTGACTTTTTCCATGTCTACACCTTGCGCCCTCTAACCTGCACCTGGGCACGACTGGTGGTGTAAATAAATGTTAGGTTTTTGAGTTTCTTTGATTTCCATATTCTTCTATTTGTCTATATTTACCCAAGGAGGGAGATATATACAACAGGGTGTTCACTCTTTCTTTGGCAAGATAAATTTCCTGAGGAGATTCATTCCAAATTTTATAGAACTAACTATGAGCATTAATCAAATGATGAAAGGGAAGAAAACCTTTGGTTGGTCTTCTAAAGGTAAGGCATCATTTGAAGATATCAAGAGAGCGATTGCTAAAACCCCCATCTTAGCATGTCTTGATTTTAGAAAGGATTTTATTTTATATTGATATGCTACAAAGAATACCTTTGCTGCTGTGCTAACTAAAAAAAATTATGAGAATCATGAACTTCCAATTGTATTCTTGAGCTATGTTCTAAAATCTCATGAATTAAAATATACTATGATGGAGAAACATGCTTTTATAGTTGTCAAATTTGTTAAGTAGTTTCATTTAATATATTCTTAATTCTCACTCTGTTGTGCTTGTACCTTATACAACCATCAAGTCTATTCTTACACAACAGGAGTTTGGAACTAAGAGAGGAAATTGGGTAGCAAAGTTCCAAGAATATGACCTTGATATCAAACCAACTAAGCTCGTTTGTGGTAAGGGATTGTGTGAGCTTATTACTGAAGGGGCTGATGAAGAATTGCCCAAAAAAGTAGTTGACGTCCCTATTGTCCTCTTCTTCAGTTTAACAGATGAGTGGTATGCTGATATTGCACATTTTATTACCTATGGATAATTCCCATACCATTTGAGTGCCAAGGAAAAGAGAGCTATTAAGTTGAGGTCTACACAATATGTATTATGGGAAAATGCTCTATTCAAGTGATGCATAGATGGAAGATTCCTTAAATGTGTGGAGAAAGAGAAAAATAAGATGTTATTTTCAGATTTTCATGATCAGGCTTGTGGAGGGAACTTCTCTTCTACTGTCACTACCCATAAGATCCTTCGTGTAGGGTACTATTGGCCTACATTGTTAAGAGATGCATCAAAATGGGTAGGTAAGTGTGAATCCTGTCAAAATTTTGTTGGGAGACCTAAGTTGGCTGCTTTACCACTCAAGCCAGTAGTAATTGATGAGCCTTTTCAACAGTGGGGATTGGATTTCATTGGAACTCTTAACCCACCTTCCAGTGTTGGACATACCCATGTGCTAACTGCTATAGACTACTTCACAAAGTGGGTAGAGGCTATTCTAGTTAAAATCACTACTTCTAAGGTGGTGTGTAATTTCATTAAGGATAACATATTAATAAGGTTTAGGGTACCAAACAATATTGTGACTGATAATGATTCCAATTTTTCTTCTTCTGAGATGATGGATTTCTTCTATGGCTATGGAATTTACCTTCCTCATTATTCAGATTATTATCCTTAAGGGAATGGACAAGAAAAATCAACAAATAAGAATCTGGTAACCATCATTCAGAAGCTTGTCAATGACTCTCAAAGGAATTGGCACAAGAAGCTCTATGATGCTCTCTGAGCAGATATAATTACACCCAAAAGAGAAATTGGGATGTCCCCATTTCAGGTGGTGTATGGTGTTGAAGCTAAGCTAACAGTAATAGTGGAATAACCATCCTTGTAATTAATGAAGGCTATTAGGGATTCAAGTTTCATCAATTCCTTGGACAAGAGAATCATGTATCTTCAGAAGCTATATGAAGACATGATACAGGTTTTTGATAGGATCTCACCTCATGAACTGAAGGTGAAAGCTTTGTTTGATAAGAAGCCTAGACCTAGATATTTTCAAGTAGGGGACATTGTTCTACTATGGGAAAAAAGGCATGAACCTCGTGGAAGCCATGGTAAGTTTGATTCTCTTTGGCTTGGTCCTTTCAAAATCAGACACTTTACTGGAGAAAATTCTTTCTACTTGGATTATATGGATAGATCCTCTCTCCCACTTCCCTATAGTGGGAAATATTTGAAGTTGTTCAAGTCCTAGGTGATTAGGTAGTCATTTTGTATATATTGTGTATAGTGTTTTGTTTGTTTTTTTCTTTCCTTTATGGTGTGTTTCCCTTCCCTGTGTGTTATCTTCTGTATTGGCTTTACCTTTGACTCTATTTTTCCCAATGGATAAGGCACTGGTCTACTGTCCCAAAGTTTTTCTATGGTTTTTTTTATCTTACCTCGTTCCTCTGTCCCAAAAAAGCCATCCCCAAAAAGAGCCAGCTATTGTCACCCTCAAAATTACCCTCATTTTTCAAGTCAAGCTCTCGAGAATTTTGAGTTGGTGCCTTTGAGATATGTTTGAGAAAAGTGAGGAGTCTGGAGAGATAAAAAAAAATTTCCTCCATTTGAATGAAATTTTCAAACCCTTTTCTATGACTTTGGATCGCATCGAACCTAGTGTTCCTTACAATTCCTATTTCCACGAGAATAAATGTGTTATTCAACCATAAATGGCGGATTTTTCCCTTTCTATATTTTTCCATAGTTGTCAGTGACAGGTGTATCTTCCCTATCAATTTTGGCCCCAGCATCCACGAGTATGTGAACATCTATGATGGAATGTGGGAAGGAGGTTCGTCAGGTCACTTTTGGAATTTTTCTTTTGTATGAAGAAAGGAAGTGTTCAATCGAGGCCAAAATTTGCTAAGTATAAAGAGTCGGTGGAAGACTCCACACAGCCCAATGGTACACCTCCAAAGTCCAAGCCCAAAGGATAGACCCTAAATGAGCACCAACCCTCCATGTGGTGAAAACCTCAAAAAAGTTAAAGTGGTTGTTGAAAGGTCTAAGGCCAGTGAAAAGAACCACATGTCGGATCGACACAACTTTAGAGGTGAAATACAAAGTGAGTCCCCAAACAAGCATGAAGCTTCCATGTGTCCCAAGCCCAACATAGTCGCTCCTAAATAAGTAGAAGGGACCCAACCTAAAAACAGAGAAAGAGGAGTGGGTCTAAACTAGTTAATTACAAAAAATTGGTAGGTAGTGCCACGTGCCTCATCAGTGCAACTTTAAAAGTGTGGTCCAAAAAGAGCCCCTGAACTAGCGCCAACCCTCCACGTGTCTATGGTCTGATAGAAGTCAAATGGGTAGTAGGCCCGAATCGACTAAGTATAAAATAATCGGCGGAAGTCTCCACGTGTCTCAACGACGATCTTTCAAGAGTATAAGCCAGATGTATTTTTCTAAACATGCACTAGCTCTCCACGTGCCTCATCAGTGCAAACTCAAAAGTGTGGCCCAAAAAGAGCCCTTGAACTAGCACCAACCCTCCACGTGTCTAAGATCCGATAGAAGTCAAAAGGGCAGTGGGCCCGAATCGACTAAGTATAAAATAACCAATGAAAGTCTCCATGTGTCTCAGTGGTGCTCTTTCAAGATTTAAAGCCAAAGATAGTCCCCCCAATGAGCTCTAGCTTTCCACCTGTGCCTCATCGATGTAACTTCAAAAGCGAGGCCCAAAAAAAGCCCTTAAACTAGCACCAGCTCTCCATGTGTTTAGGGTCTGATAGAAGTCAAATGGGTAGCGGGACCGAATAGACTAAGTATAAACAACCAGTGGAAGTCTCCATATGTCTCAATGGTGCTCTTTCAATATTTGAAGCCAAAGGTGGTCCCCCTAACGAGTGCCAACTTTCCACGTGTCCCAAGTCTGAAAAGGGAATAGAGTCAGCTATTTAATCGGCTAAGTATAGAGGGATTTACGGAAGCCTTCATGTCTAAGCTTGGTAAAACTTCAAAGGAAAAATCTAGAGGTAGATCCCAAATGTGCACTGAGACTCCATGTGTCCAAGGTTAGATATATGGCCCTGCCAAACAAAAGGAACTTAGCCAAAACACACAAAAATAAGGTGAGGTAGCGTAAGGAGCCATGTGTCTCTTTGGTGATCTTTCAAGAGGCATATACCAAGTGAGTTTCCAAATGAGTGGGAATCCTCCATGTGTCCTGGGTCAGACATAAAACTTTCACCAAACTAAGGAAAAATTCAAAATTTAAGCCCGCATGAGGAGTCAAAGCGGTGAGGTGGACCGTTGGAGCATTTCGACATTTTGAGCCTTGTTTCTAATAGGGCTTAAAGTTAAAAAGTTTCCCACAGCCCCGTTCATGTGAAGGGAAAACTTCAAATGTCAATCCCACATTGAAAGTCAAGGTGGGAAGGCAGGTTGGTGGAGAACTTTGAGATTTTGAGCCTCGTTTATAAAAGAAATAAAATTATAAAGTGAGTTGTGACTTCGTTACCACTCAAGTAAAGCCACGTGTCAGACCCAAATACAAAATGTGAAGTTGCGGGATTGTGAGGCTGCAGGGAACTTTTTACACTTTTGCATCCTTGGCGTTAAGGGAAAAATTTTGATTTCTAGCCCATGGATCCATTTTTGCATTTTCGTAATTTTTGTATGGATTCGATTCAAATATTCAAATGAGCATAACTTTCGTTCCAGTTCTTGAAATTTAACAAATTTTATGCTGTTGGAAAGGTCTTGGTCTCTTGTATGCCATGGAATCATAAAATATTGTTTTAAGTAGGAATTTATGGTTGGAAATATGGAAAAAATCTTTCAAGCCATTAATGTGGGATTTGATTGCTTTAAATCGATCAGATTTGATCTGATTTCCATCCTTTCTTCTCAAAAATGCCAAACAGACATGGAGAAACAAAACAACAACCGACTGAAACCTTGATTTGGGTGTAAATTAAAATATAGAAAACATATTTCAAGCCATTAATATGATTCAACTTCTTCATCCAGATCTGATTTGATCTAATCTTTCCTCTTTTCTTCTTCAGCGCATCAAAGACATGCAAAACCAGAATTGACAGATTGTAGGTAGATTTGCAGGGGCATTGATGGTTGGTGGTTGAGCTTCCAAATCATATTTTCTTCGTCCTTTTCTTCTCCTCTTTTCACTTAATCTATAGATGTAATATTTTGGCTCATTGCAAAAGGTTGGACTCTGATACTTTTGAAGTGTAAATAGAATCAAAAGCAATCAATATAGAAGAATTTCCCCTTTCTCTCTATCCAATCTACTATCTCATCCTGCTTGCCTAAAATATGTGGATCATTTATCTTCTGTAATAATAGACTTTGTGTTCTTATTGATATAATTTCTATAAATTTTTGTCTATGGAATGATATCTTATGTTGTGAATGTGAATGTGAATGATTCTTTTCTATAGCACTCTTGCTCAGTACATATAGGGTTATACTCTGTTATCTATATTTCCTGAAAGTACTGTTATTATCTTCTCTTTGCTTTCCTCGGTTCTTCCATTCATTTTTATTTATAATCTATTTTTGTTACAATCATTTCTTGATGTCAAACGTCTAGCCTTAAGATGAAATTTTTATATTTATATACATGTTTTGCTGCTTACTTTCAATAAGGGAACCTCTCCCATAAAGATGAGGGACTTGTTGTCCTCTAACTGTGGTTTTGATCAAAGTACCATTTTAAAACCCAACATGTAGGAGGCTTCCTATAAATTTTCAACATGTGTCCATTGACCAGAAGTGTCCATATGCTGCCATAAATCGAAAGTAGCTGAATATAGCCATTGTCAAATATCTTCCCAATCTGATATGGTCCTAACCACCTAGTTCTCAATTTGCCTTTTAATTGCTGGTACTTGGAATCAAATAGTAATTCCTAATATCCTACCTTGAATTTCCTTTCCTTGATATGTGTATCATTCCACTACTTCCTTTAGTCTTGGATTATCTCTTTCTGTTGAAGTGATTCCAATCCCAGCTCATCCAATTCATTGAGTTGTAGAATTCTTTCCTTTTGTGTTGCATCTAATTCAATACCCAATTTAGCTATTACTCTCAATGTTTGTAGTTAAAATTCAATGGGTAATAAGGTATTTTTCCCATAGACTAACTCATATGGTGAGAAACTTGTTATAGTCTTCCAAGTTGTGTTATAAGCCCAGACAGCTTCAGGTAACCTATTCACCCAATATCTTCTACCTGATTCAACTATTTTGGTGAAGATTTTTTCCAATTCTCTATTTGTCACTTTTAATTTCCCATTTGATTGTGGGTGATTGGGAGATGACTTCTTATGATATATCTGATAGTACATTGTGAAGGCCTAGATCATATTGGACATGAACTGTGGACCTTGGTCTGAAAATATACTTCTTGGTGCACCAAACTTCATCATAATTTTGTGCCAAAGGAAATCAAAAACTTCATCTTCATTAGCATTTGTTAAACTTGCACCTCTTCCCACTTTCTCACATAATAAATACATATAAGAATGTGCTATTTTCCTTATGGAGGAGGACTAAAAGGGCCAACAAAATCTATCCCCCACCTTTCAAATGGTTCAATCACTACTTGAGGTTGCAAAGGCATTTCACTGGTGAAATTTGGTTGTCCCATCCTTTAACAAGGATCACATTACTTGATGTATTTCTTCACATCTTTATACAAAGATGGCCAATAATATCTAGTGCCAAGTATTTTTGTTTTTTTATTTTCACTAAAAAGTGTCCTCCACTTGGTTCATCATGACATGCCCTGATTATGTCAAAGATTTAATCTTCTCTCACACACCTCCGTAAAACCAAATCAGGAGCACATTTAAATCGCATTCCTTTTAACCAATTTAATTGTGCACTAGTTTTGATTAATATTTTCATTTGTTTGTTAGTAAAATAAGGGGGAAACTTCCCTATTGTAAGATAAATTTCAATATCAGAAAACCATGGTGTATCAGGTGAAATAAAAAATAATTGTTCATCTTGATATTGTCCTTAACTGAATCTTGCTCCCGTGTAGTGGTTAATCTTGACAAAAATTCAGATACCACATTAGATTTTCCTAGACTATCCACAATAATAATATCAAATTCTTGTAAAAGTAATAACCATCTAATTATCCTACCTCTAACAATTGGTTTTTTCATTAAGTATTTAATTGATGAGTGATTTGTATGTACAAATATTTTGTACCCTATAATATAATGTCTAAACTTATTAATTTCATAAAGCACAAGAAGAAATTATTTTTCAATGGTGGTGTAATTTCTTTCAATGGGAGTAATATTTTTACTAAGGTAGTAAATAGTATAAATTTTCCCTTCTTCATCTTTTTGTCCCAGAACAACACCAATTGAGTTCTTTGAGGCATCTATTTGGATGTGAAAAGGTTTCTCCCAATTTGGTCCTCTCAATATTGGGGTAGTGATTTTTTTTTAATTTCTTCAAAAGCATGTTGACACTATTAATCGCAATGAAATTCACAATCCTTGGTAAGAAAACCAAACATGGGGGCATAAATTTAACTAAAATATTTTATAAAAAACCTATAGTATACAGCATTCCCTAAGAATTACTTGATATCTGTGGGTATTTGAGGAACAGGTAAGTCTGAAATAATCTTGATTTTGTTTTGGTCAACATGAATTCTTCTTTTTCAAATGTGGTGTCCTAGTACAATCCCCTCATCAACCACCATCAAGAATTTCTCATGACTAAGAGATAAATGGTGTTGCTCACATCTTGTTAAAATTCTATCCAACTTTTTCAAGGCATCAACAAATGTTTCTCCATGCACAATAAAATCATCCATGTATACTTTCACACAATCATTGGTTAGATCTACAAAGATTGCTAGTATAATTCTTTGGAAGGTTGTTAAAGCATCACATAGTCCAAATGGAAATACCCTATAGGAAAAGGTACCCCATGGACAAGTAAAGGTATTTTTGTCCTGATCCTCAGCAACCACCCTGATTTGATTATATCCACTAAAACCATTAAGGAAGGAAAAGTATTTTTTACCTGAAAGGTTGTCTAAAACTTGATCTATGAATGGTAAGGGAAAATAATTTCTAAGTGTAGATTTTTTAAATTCCCTATAATCAATGCAAATTATCCATTTTCAATTATTTTTGGGAACAATCACAAGAGGATACACCCACTGACTATTTGAGATAGGGAAGATAAATCCTACTTGGAATAGCTTTTCAATTTTTTGCTTGACTATTTCCCTCAAGGCTGGGTTGAACCTTCTCTGAGGTTTCCTAACTCATTTGACAATTTTCAGTATAAATGTGATGGATACAAATATTTGGATGGATTCCTTTCATGTATTTATAGTCCCAAGTATAATTTCTAGTATGATTTTTCAAAACATCAAACAATTTAGCTTCTTGATCATTTTCCAACCAGCTGTTAATGTTCAAAAAAATTTCCTGGTTGAATCTCAATTTTTTTGGTTCCAGTGTGTGATGAATTGATTTGTTGAAAGGGTTCCATTAGGGTGTTTAGTGGACATGAATGGGGTAACAACATATGATATGCAACAATGTCTCTAAATTTTCCTTGAGAAATAATATTGGACAAAGGAGAATAGGCAGAGTTATGATACTTATCTTGTGGTTGGTCAAACGCCTTGTCACTGCTGCTTTTCGAAAATTCCTCACCTTTCCTTGATATCTTTGAGACTGAAGCTACTGATTCCGTAGCTATTTCTGCCCCTCCCCAAGATAAATCTCATTCCTTCAAAGTAAAATTATTTACATCTTCCTGGAATTTCTATGGTTCCGGAGATAAGTATGTATGTTCTGGAAATGAATCTAAAGGTTTCGGAACTAAGTCCGATGGTTCCGGAACTAAATCCAAAGGTTATGAAATTATCCCTAATTGTTCCAAATAAAACTAGTGATCATTCAATGGATTATTAATCATATTCTCCACCTCCCGTATGTGATCCTACAATGTTATCATAGCCAAAGAATATAAATTATTTTTATGAGTATCAGAAAAATCAACCCATAATTGTTCTTAGTTATCAATAAAAAGTCTTACAGAAGGATATAAGGAAATTTTCTTAGAATTCTTACCATTTGAGATAGTCATATCACCTGATCTACAATCAATTAAGGTAGCAGTTGTAGCTAACCATGTTCAGCCCAAAATAATGGGATAACCAAGTGTTTTACCTTTTGTTTGTAATATAAGGAAGTCCACTGGATACTCCCATGACTCCACCATAACTACTACATCTTCAATTATTCCTTGTAGTTTTGCTACTAATTGATTTTCCATCTGTAATATGGTGCTAGTAGATTGTATAGTTGTTAATGGTAATGTTTTCAAAGTGTTTGTTGTCATCACATTTATAGCTACTCCCAAATCAACCAAAACATGATGTATATATTTATTTCATATAGATATAGAAATAACAGGGCTTCTAAGATCCCCATATTTGGGAAGTAAGAGTTTTCCTGCCAATAAATAAGTAAGTTTCTCATCTACCTTAATAGTCCTAGGGTACTGCTTCTTCTTTCCAGTTCTTTTCAAACATAACATTTTGATTAATTTATTTAATTTAGGAATGTCCTTGATTGCTTGCAACAATGGTATTTCAATATTTATTTTCCTTGTTTCCTGTACTAATTCAAATTCCTTGGTCTTAATAAATTCTTTAAATCTTTCTGGAAATGGAGTTTCAGTAGAGTTGCTATCTGTCTCCTTCTCTTTTTCTTTTTCATCCTCCTTAGGAACAATTGAACTCAAGGTTTCAGTTTCTTTTTTCATCTCAGTAATTATAAAAGGTGGACTATTAATTATTTTTCCAAATCTTTTTTGAATATCCTTACAATCCATGACATTAAGATCAACTGGTTTTTCTTGCTTTGTTCCATAAACAAGGCTTCTTTGTTTGTTTTTGGGATTAGCCACTGGTTGTGTTGGAATTTGTGTTTAAACCACATTTTCAGTTTCTGAACCTTATGCTAGAGAACCCATTATGGTCTATTGATGCTATTTGGGATATGTTCTTCCTTGAGTGTAGTTATTAGGGTTCCACCTAGGTTGTGTCCAAAGTATAAGGGTTACTCTAATCAAACCATGGTTTTTGGTGTCCCTGAGCATACCAATTTTACCTTGCCCAATCCTGGGGATTCCATGTTGGTTGAGGTGTCCAAGGTGGTTGTCCCCAAATTTTTGGTATTATTTGAGCTACCCATGGCATCATCCAGGGATTAGGAATAGATATTGGTATGAAATACCCTTGGCTAGGTTGTCTCTGGAAAAAGTTTACTTCTTCTGTTTAATCTGATTTTGTATGAATGGAAGAAGAGAACAAACATTAGCTTCATGTTCCCTAGATTCAAAAATAGGACACATTTGTGTTTTATCCAAATTAAAATCCATTATTGCATGGTTCTTTCTACATCTAGGAAATTACATACCTAATGGTTCAGTATTAGCATTTGTTTTGGCTTGCAATCCATCCATGGTGGAAGTTAATTGAACTAGGATGTCTATTTTAAAGTTTACGAGTTCATCCATAAGTTTGTTCATGTCTTGATTTACAGTTTTCACAATTTTTCCCTTCTTAGGTCCACCCCTTGTTCTTTAATAACTTCTACAAAGGTCTTTAATATGATTCATTCTCAATTGATTGATATTTCCTCCTGCCATTATGTTAAGGGCTTCCCTAGATTCATTATATAGACCTTTAAGAACAATGGTTTTTCTTAGCTCTTCTTGAAGTACAAATCCACACTTTTTACTTACAAAAAGGAATCTATCTAAATAATCTTCCATATTTTCATCCTCTTCTTGTTTGATCCTAAAAAATTCTTCCTTCATGTTTCTCCCTCAACATTAGTCTTGGTATTTTTCTAGGAAGTCATTTTCCATTTGAGCCTGAGTGGTAATAGAATTGGATATTAATCCCATAAACCACCTCATTATTGCATCTTTTAGAGTGAATGGGAACAACTTGAGTTTTTGATTTTTTGTTTTGTAATCATAAGTTTGACACAACAATTTAAATTTAAACAAGAATTAATCAGGGTCCTTAGATGACACCCCTCTAAATGTAGGAAAGTGTGCAATTGAAATATTCTTCATAGGTGTATTATCATCCTCCAACTGAATTGGATACGTAAAGGTCCTATCAGGTTCTATTTCATCTTCTCGTGCCATATCTACAGTATATTCTAGATATTTTTCCCAATCAATGTGGTATGTGATCCACTTTGGTGAAGGTGAAAAGTTAAGAGTAGGAGGTTGACTACTCATTTAAGAATAAAAACTTGATCTAAGTAGGTCTTGGGATATAATCCTTCTCCTAAAATTTTCACTTCCTTCAGGTGATTCATCCAAAAATTCTAAAGGTAGAAGTTCTCCTTCTTGTCTAACAGGAGATAATGGTGCTTCTAATTCTTTCTCAACCTCCTTATTTGAGCCAAAGGACGTTGATAATTCTTTTTGAGATACTTTTGGGATAAATCTACCCTTTGAGTCTCTTGGTCTACTCATAAATTTTATGATAACGTAGGGAACATTTTTCAATTACTAGATGTATGATTGTTTATCCTTTTGACATCTTATTAGACAATTCTAACTAGTGGATCCCCAAAAATGGCACCAAAAATGATGGGTATAGTTTTTCCCTTCATTTAATCAACTCTTAGTTGATGTCATATTCAAACCAAGGGTGTGTCTGAAGCTACGTGCAACAAGAAGAATCTTAGTGATCTAGTAATTGATTATAGGTGTTTATTATTATTTTATATTTTCTGGGGGGTTTTTGCAGTGTCTTTAGGATTTCCTAGCCAAAAAAATTTTAAAGCTAAAATATAAGAAACTTGCTGAAATAAACACTCATTTTTGAAATAAATAAATCTTCTGAATTAAACATGTTGCTAGAAATAAACACACTCTTGCAGAATGAAACAAATTGTTGGAAATAAACATGCATTACAGAAGTAAAAACACTTTCTTGGAAATAAACACACATTTGAAAATTTTGTTAAAAATTCTTGCAAGGAAATAAGATTATAATATATAACACCTACATGGACAACTACGTAACAAAATTCAATTGAAGAATCAAAAGCATTTTCAGAAATAACACTTAATAGATTTACACGAATTGCTTAAAAATATCAATACCAATAAAACAAAGAATGTTGCTTCTTGGAGGAGTGGGCCCTTGCTCCACCTTGAATTAGGCGTTGACAAAGTATGATTCTCTCAAAATGAAATTTCTATCTTCTTACTAAAATGTTTTGTATTAAAAACTTCATTGTGTATCTATATCATATCTTTATAATCTATTTACAGTTCCTTATATATATTTCATCATCCGAAGATGCATTTACAATCATAAGTGTTCAATAGCTATCTATCCATCTATAGGTTCTATTAAAATAAAATAGTTCTCAAAGTAGATATGGAATTTAGAAACCTTATTGTACATACAGTTGTTTGATCCTACATAACTATTTCTAGAGTATGAAGAATCAAGAATTTTTTTATCTTCTCCTGATTGGAAGGCCCATTAATTACTCTATCACCAAATGTTGTCAAAATAAATAGATTCCCATTGATTCTATAACTTTGGATATGTTCCGAAACCAAAGGGAACTATTGCAGAACTAACTATGAAAGTTTTGGAGCTAAGTACAGGAGTTCCAGAATTAAGTGTTGAAGTTCTGGAACTAAGTCTAAAGGTTACGGAACTAAGCAATAGATTTCCTTTGTTGAGTGATGGAGTTCAGGAACTAAGCCTAATGGTTCCGGAGCTAATCTATATTGAATCCAATATTTCCAAAAAGGTGTTGGCTACTTCATACTTTGTTCTTTTGACTGAATGTGACATGTGTTATTAAAAAAACTGAATTTCCACAGACTTTGTTAGGATTTACAGATTTTTTAAACGTTATAAATAAATCAAACAAAATATGGACAATTACATCCTAACTTATACTAGAATAAAAAAAATCCACAAAATGTAGTTAAAATTGATAAAACGGAGAGTAAAATAAGATCATTTATTACACATTGATGAGGCATATTTTTTCCTTATCATCTATAACAATGAAATTCTATGTATCAATACAAATTTACACCAATAAAAATACATAAAATTATCTCAAATATCTCAGATACATCCTCACCATCTTCACCACTTAGGCTGGTATAAGATCAAACTCCAAAAACTCTCATGTACATCCTCACTATCATCGACACGCAAGTTGGTATATACAAAAAACGATAACTAACCAATCATATTATGTGACTAGTCATCACTCCATCTGATATCCATGCTTGTCTCATCTATATCCTCCTCCTCACCTCCATCCCAATGACATGTTTACACCGTCCCACCTAGGATAGGTCTAGGTCTGGTATCCGCCTGGCCCATGACTAGGTCTAGCCTCCATGAACTCATCATCTCACCCTAACCCTATATCTAGGCTCACCGTCCCTCTATGCTCTATGAACTATGAGTGCGGGATCTATTCCTCCCACTCACTGCCTATTGTACTCTATACTCAGCATAGGAGGGGGCATTTATCCCTATGGTTATGAAATGATCCTTGTAATATCATGCCTCATTAAGGTAATTCTTGAACCTTGCTATCGACACTATCTGAGGTAGTGTCATGGGTCTCATAGAAACCAGTGAGCTTTGTGTTTCGAGGGCTGGCCTTAGACCCTATACCTATGCCCCCTATCCTACTCGCTGTAACTGGGGACCCTATCCTGTCACAACTTCTTGTAGTATGGGGTCTTGTCCCTGAGTGTGTAGTAGTGCCTGAGCTATAACATGGGCCTATAGGGCCACAACCTGAGCCTATGTAGTGGCCAAATAGCCTTGCAAACCTGCTACCTACGCATGTAAGGTGGAAACCTATCCCCCGTCTCCATCTCCCCCCTGTACAGGTGCCTATCCCTGTGCAACTTGGGAATGTAATGTCAACACCTAAGCTTGTAAAATGGCATCATGTGCGTCTAACTCAGTAAGTTTCCCCTATAACACTGTAATATATGCCTGAAGGGTAGCCACCTGATCCTGCAAGGTATCCCTCTATACTATGATGGTGGCTAAGTCTAGCTACCATAGCCTCGAGGATGCCACTTGTAGTTGTGGCACCCACCACTTCCTATATCTATTGGTTACCTTAGCGTCATCAATCTGCCTATCCACCACCTACTCCTCATTCCCTTTAGGCACACTTGGTCTTGGTCAAGACATAGGTCTCTCCATGTCATCTCTCCTATACTAAGGGAAGGGTGGTGACACGTCTTGTGGCAGCCCAAACTACCATCTAAACCTGTCTATAGATATCATTTCATGCTCTCCGGCACAACAACATTGTATCCACCTAAGAAGTTGTAACTCCTATAACTCCTCCACCATGTCCTTGTATGAGGGATAGCCAACATATGGCCTCTAAACAATATCCATACTAGATAATCCCTCCTGTAACTACCTATAATATGAAACAACATGTGTGGCCCTAGCCACCCTATGTTGCCCACCAAATGGTACCCACTATCTATATCCGAATCTGACCAAGCCACCCCTAAACCAATCAAGTTGGGGCAAACCAACAGGAGATACACATATGATGTGTTCATATGCCCAACAATGCAGAAGAAAAGTGCAAAACAAACTAAACCGCCACAATCTCCCATAGGCCCACAACTCCCTATATAGTTTTACCAAGAATAACGGTGCCCATGCAAAATAGATCTACTCCTCCACCATATCCTAGAGCACTTCCATCAATGCTCGTGGGAATCTACCACTCTCGACATCTTGTAAGGTAAAACAACATACTACCTCCATCATCAAAACAACCAACCTCATCTCCTGAGGATGGGTTACATACATCTCTTTTTAGCTAAGGCTCACACTATGGTACCTCATCTCATCCATCATCTCCCCAAACATAGCCACTATAGGGTCCATAGAGGCCTCTGAAGAAATATAATACAATCACTCACCCACTATTGGTAACCGCAGGATCCTGTATACATTGTCCAGGGTGACAGTGTTCTCACCCGTCAGTAAATGAAATGTTTTGGTCATTGAATCCCATCTACCGATGAGTGTGACCATCAAAATAGGATCTTTAGCTACACACCTATAACATTAGACTAAAAAATCTAACGTCATTCATATGCTCCCACTCCTCTACAGTCACACTTGACTACATATCTACCAACAATGGTGGTACTCTATCCCACATACGTAGTTGGTCCCTAGCCTACATCTAATAAAATGCAATATTGTTAAGACCTCACTACCTCCAATTATGTCTTAACCCCAACAACATACCCAATCACAACAATCCTGCTTACCCCATTTACTTAATTCACATACCAACCTCCTACCCTTTACACTCATGACTCATTACCTTCACATTATTTTACCTACTCACCTATCCCATCTAGCCAGAGATCATGTTTTACCCTTACCCCTGTACAATTAGTCATTACTTGCACCTTCTAGACCCCTTTTCCTTTCATATATAACACTTTTAACGCATTTCCCTCTTTCACCCTAACCGACACCGCTCTCCTAGACCGTAATTGGTTCTCCTTGACCGACATCAGTTCTGATTAACCGATGTCGGTCACATTAGTCTTGACCAATGTCGGCTATAATGGAATGATGTTGGCCAAACAATAACTGACGTCAGTCTCTGTCACGACCCCCAAAACCGAAACCCCCTCCTCTATTTCTTAAAAATTGACAAAATTAACCTACAACCCTACTTAATTCCAAAAACTTACACTCCACATTTATTTTTTCCCCTACTTAGCCTATATTTAACCTCATCACCCCATATTTCATCTATTTTTCACCCACATTTCAAAATTAACATTCCCACCTAAAATTTCTTCATTATAAAATACAATTGGAGTAAATAAAAAGCTATAAAACACCTCCTACCTCATCCCAATGGCATCTACGTGGTGGCATGTCTGGCTATTGTATCAGTGGTCCACCTGACCCCTCTCCTGCCTATGTCATACCAAAATCTATCTTGAACCTCTCCACTAATCACATGTCTCCAACTGCTCTAGTGGACCCGTCTACCTAGCTCCTCTCACCACTTAGTCACCACCACCTTGGCTTGGTACAATACCTTGTCTTTTTCCTCCACAAAAAATGCACAATTCAATCATCTCTGTCATTTTCTCAACGTTAACAACAACAATGATTATGTAAAATATGGAATTTAAACTTTATAACCCTAACCTGACATGTCCGACATGTGTCAAACCCAACTGACATCGATAACCTTATAATTAACATCGGTCACCTATTAGTACCATTTCTCCTACCTTTTTCCCATTTTGAACAAAACTCATTACTTTCGAATACCTTTTCACATTACCAAAACTTCATTGACCCTACCCACAAGCCTCAACTACCCAAACAATTTCTTAACTACATTTAGGGATTTGTTATTTTACCTAAACCTTGGCCTTACTTAGGCCACAACCTATTTATCTGGACCTGACCTACTTTTTTTCACTATTGAACTTGTGTACTCATTATACCTTGTGATGTTGTTACCTATGTTGTTTTAGCCTAACAACTATACCTTTCCTACTATCGTGTTGTTTATCCCAACCAAATATCTAATGTACTGGATCATACCTAAACATTCTTGCACCTAACCTATGTTGTGTTTACAGACCATATCCTATACCCTGGATACTTGAATCAGTTCAACCTTGTCTGGATAAACCTATCGACCTTGGACGATGTAGATTTTGCAAGCTCTTCAACCTGGTACTGTGTCACAATCTATACATGTGCATGCATTAGATTTCCCTTACCCATTACTTGATTTGACCATTTCCCATTCCCTATTACCTAATTTTATCTTTACCATTTACCCAGTGTGCATATACCCTTACCCACAACCCACCTACCTTCACTTTCACCAACTACACATTTATCAAACAACTCACCAACTATGTATGCCACCTCATCAATTCTTGGTTTGAGGGGGATCACCTTCACCCACAATTGGGGAAACCCCGCTCTTACCCATACATGGGGAAATTACTTCATGATTTTGTCAGTGTCACTTATCAATACAAGCTACACGATAAAAAGGGGGAAAATGTATACACAAAAATTAGGTCATACTACCCTTATAACTATGTTAATTAAATTAACCATACATTACCTATTCATATCCCATAGTGCACATGATTAATTGAATTAATTACCTTAATTAATTTAATGGACATCCTCACTTGACCTCCTCTCCCATCCAACTCACCTAGCCACCAACTCCATGATCCACTTAAACCCCATTAATGACCTAAGACCAAGTCTAAGCCTATCATAACCAACTAGGACTTAGTCTAAACCTAGAATTAACTCCTATTAACAAAAATAAGAGGAAATGTACTCATCCTTCCATGGTATTTCACTTGATACTCAGCTAAAGATTGAAGACCATGCCAAAAATGGTAACAATCGGGGTATTTTTGGCCAACCTAGATATTACCGATTTAACCGATGCCGATTATATCTCAACTGACGCCAGTGCCCTAACCATCATTGGTTAGTTAAATACATTTCCAAAATATTTTTTTGGGGTTGTTAATTCGATTCAATATCTCACACGAACAAAGACTTGGAGCACTCTAATTTCTAAAGCACTTAGGCAAAGGAAAGCACCTGAGAGCACTACCCACAACCATCGGCATCCATCACCTTCTTCACGATCACAAATTCACATAAGATAAGCATGGAGGATTGAACTACCACAGAACGTACATGATGTCCCTTCCCTCTGGATCACTGCCACCATTTTTTTCATCACCTGCACTCTCCAGATCCATTCTTCAGTAAGTACCCAACATCTCTTCAATTATCTCTATTTTATTTCAATAAGATCATCTTTCCTCTCAGTAATTTATTTTTATGTACATCTGTACACCTCCTTCCTCCCACCAACCTATTACCTTACCATATCTAGCCCTTTCACCTATCTTCACCCTCTCATATTCATCCTTAAGTCACTAAGGCCATTTTACAACCTCACCTTTACCATTTCCAACCTCTAAGCAACCACAAAAAGCTTAGAAACTAGTTTCTAAGAGCCTTTTACTAACTGCCACCACCGATACCTATTAACCAACCAACATTGGTCATCTTGTCAAATCAGCATTGATCACATAGCTGACATTAGTTACTGTGTCTGGAAACATACCTCAGACTAGTGAGCTCATACCCGTTCCCTAACATCCCAGAATCACTCCTAATCTTTACCAGATCTTACCCATATCCTCTACCACACCTACAACCCAATAAAAACCCATCACCTAACTTGTTTTAACCTCAATCACCTTTTATCAGACATTTCTTTTTTTTTCACGAGATACCTAAATCATTTCAATTCCAATAATATTGTTATTTCATGTTTATTTTGTATGCCATTAATATTGTTATATAAAAGTGGATTGATAACTTGTTCAGGAAGTATCACGCTTCCCGGATCTACCTTCTATTAGGCAGTCTACTCATTGTTTTATTTAACTCTATAGGGTGGTATTGTTTTGCATTTTACAAGTAGTTCCTCCTAGCTAAAAGGGAGCTCTCACAATCAACATTAGATCAAGAAATTAGAACGTGCGCACAGCCTTCAACCGACATCACAAACAGGTATTCCTCCTTTGCTTAGCACCCTCTATCTATTTCATTAACTTGTTAAGAATCTGGTGAAACACTAGGAAACTATAGATATCATCATGGATCTACAAGGATATACTGAGAGTCTTAAGTAGCAAGCGTCCATGATGGAATGGGAAAAAAAGTTTGTATTCCCATAGATGGATGTAGATGACTTGAAGAAGGTATGTCAAATGTTGCACCAGGAAAACATAATCCCTTTTTTAGGAGAGTGGTTGAGAGAAAAAGTACCACACATAAGTCATGAGCATGAGAGGAAGATACTTCATGCAAATCTACCTCCCTGTGTGCATGATTTGCTAAACTAAGCTAATGAAAATAAAGACTAACACCTAGTAGTATTAATTAGTAAAATTAATCAAAATACAAAGCACCATCAAGATAATAATTAAGCAAGGTTAGACACTAATATTTATCATTTGAAAACTTTGAAACCTAACATACTAGTTGTCTAAATCCTCTATTCTCTTAATTAACAACAAAATTAAATAGATGAATCTATGTAGGCTCCATGGAAAATCAAAGTGGTTGTTTTTGATATTCCAAGAACCTAGGAATGGGGGTTTATACAAGTTGGGCTACAAGACCCTTTTGACACCTCCCATATGACCTAAGCACTTTTGGCTAGAAAAGAGGCTTAACTGTCTAAGTGGTGAACTCTAAAAAAAACAAAGGAAAGCTTTTAGTCTATTTTGCTATATGCTTTGATTTTTTCTTCTCAATAAGTTTAGGTGTAGGTATAAAGGTAGAAGGAAGGATCCTTATATATCCTAATGGATAAAGGAAACACTTCATCCCTTTGCATGTGGGATAAAAGGTAAAACAAGATTAGGAATGGATAAGGTTGCTTTATAAAATGTAACCTTACTTTAGAAGGGTATAATTTATACTTAGCAAGTCATGGGAGTTGGGGGGGTGTTTTAATTAATCAAAGGTGATTAGTTAATAGGTAGATGTAAGCTTATATAATCTAATTAGAGGAATATTAGTACAATTTAGGCTATTGTAAGGGGATTAAATCAATTAAATATTTATTTACTGGTTAAATGAAAGGGAAAGCTAATTAATTGATAATAATTAATTAGTCTAGATAGAAGGGGTGATTAATTAACAGAAGGTCATTAATTAGGGTGTTTGTTGGATAGGTGACTTAACTAATTAGCATATTGTAATTAACTAATGACGATAAGAAGGAATATGAGCACCTTTTTGACGATATGTCACCAATTTCCAAGAAGGGAGATAATTAGTGTAATTTAAGTATTTAAATTGCTTAGGTGTAATTATGGGTGTCTACACTCCCAATATTCATGAGTATGATAAGGATATTACACTGAATGTGGTCATAGATGGATGGTTTCTTAGAAACATTCTAATAGATGCAGATGCAAAATTTTATTTACTTACATTAGATGCATGGAATCATATGGGAAGACCACCATTACAGCCCTCTTCAAATATATTATATATGGCATATAGAACTAGGGACATGCTATGTGGAGTACTCAAGGATGTGACCATTGTGATTTAGGGATCCAATTTTACTAGGGAATTTGAAGTATTGAAGCTAGCTAAAGTAGATAGCTTCCCAGCATTTCTTGGGCACCCTTGGTGTTATAAAAATAATACATATTTACACTTCAAAAAGGAGTACATTAGATTTGAGAACAAGGAAGAGTGTGTTATTATACCTTTGATAGATGCAAAGGCTACTCTGTATATTGATCCTTTGAGTGAAGAAGAGTTGAACATGATATATGCACACACAATTTGATACCATGAGGTAATTGAGCCATCTAAAGAAGGCGTGATATATAGAGATGTTTTTCATTCAATTATTGATACAAAAATTGTTGTTTGTGATAAGTAGGTGTATGGAATGTATGAAGTATTTGGACGAGATATCAAGAACACAATTAATCACATGATCAGGCCATGCACGGTTACATGCTTGAGTTTCAACCAGGTACCTATGTATACTGGTAAAGGAAATTTGGATGTATTTCTTCACGCTTTGGAGGCCCAATGGAATAATTGAGGAGATAAGAGAAATTTGTTCGTATATTTTATACATGGGACAACAGTGTGTTGGTGGATTACACATAGAGAAAACCTATTGTAATGGAAAGAGGTGATGATCACCTTTTGTACTAGGTTCCTAAGAATTAATTTACCTTATCAAATATGTAAATTTCATGGGAATTCCCGTACCTCATACCACGTTTATAATTGTTAGATACTTTGGATGGTGGGACAGGAGGCCTTGCCACCATCACTATAGGTACATAAGTTCTACTCCATGTTAAATTAATGCGTACATGCATAGTATGTTCATGCAGAATTGATAAGAGAAACATTTAATTGGAAGGAGATGACCTCATGTATGATTCATACATTTGATTACTTTTTACTAATCCCTCATTCAATGAATCACTACATATTATGAACCAACTTACATTGGGAGATAGTGTGAAGACTGAGGAAATCCTATTTAATATGTTTAGATATTTTGATTTAGAGGCATTCATTGACCTTTAAGAGACTGAAGCAGAAGAATTGGTTAGCACCTAGGAAGTGAAGGAAAATGGTAAATGGGTATGTATGATAAATGACGAGGATGGTCAGGATAACAACCTGGATGTTAACCATATTGAAGGTACATACAAGGTGATGGAAACAATAGATGAACGGGTGCACATGTATCTTGATATTATGAAAATGAATAAGTTTAACATTGGCATAGATGAAGAGCCTAAAGAGGCCATTATTGGTGACTATTAGTCGAAGCAAGAAGTAGCTAAGATTATTGAAATCCTGCATAACTTTCAAGACTTGTTTATGAGGGACTATCATGAGTTAAAATGAGGACACCCTTCTTTAGGTGAGATGAGAATCAAACTTAAAGAAGGCATGTGCCTGATTAGGAAGAGGCCTTACATGATGAATCCTAATCTGCGTGTAAAGGTAAATGAGGATATTGGTAATATGCTCAAGTCTGGTATAATTGAGCCCATCGAGGAATCTAAACGGATAATTCCTATGGTCATCAGTATTAAAAAGGGTGGGAGGATAAAGATATGTGTGGACTAAACAGAGTTAAATCCTTTGTTGATCAGTCAGACCCTAGCACTTAGTAAAGAAAATACATAAGGTTTGCATGGGAGAGTAGAGCACATTCAAAGGCAAAAAATTATCAGAAAGGATTGTGTGTAAAGAATAGAAACATGTTCAAGACTTAGGCATTTTTATGTCAAGAATCTATTTTTGGAGATAGTGTGCGGAGCACTCAAACTGATTGGAGACTTGTGCATCACGCATTGGCTATTTTTGGAGGATCAGCTACAAATCTCTTTACATGGACACAAGCCAAAAATAGATCTAATACTTTCAGTCAACTAATAGCAGTCTATTGTTAGCACACTTGCATGTGTGGCTATTTTTGTAATGGCACGTGGCTAATAATAACATGTGACCTATTTTGGGATTAGATAAGTGATGAAGGGAAAGTCCCCACCCTTATAAATATCTATTAAACTGTGTGATAAGATATAGATGGAGATACGTGTGCATACATAGGGAGATTAAGCTATTAAATTTGTTACGTGCATATTAATGTTGTTGTAATGAAACTTCTGTATACTTATTACATTTGATATAATGGATGATATTGGTTGAATCAAAGTGTTAGTTGTGTGTGTATCTGAATCTAGTATGTTCTTGATCTCATCATGGTTAATACTTAATTTTTTTCTCCCTTAGGTATAGATCTAGAATGCTCTGTAAAATGATGTGTTAGTAATGGAACTTCATGTATTAATTCTTCATCATGTTAACATCCTGCAACAACAACCCTTAAGAGTGACTTAGTACCTTTGCACACTTTGGGTGAGCACTCAATTTGGGCTAAGTGATGTGCCAACATGTTTAGGGTCTTATTGGGTTTATATTACTAAATTTTAGGCTACATAATTATTTATGTTGCTGGGACCTCTTGTTTATTTTCTTAGGATGGTTTGTAATGAAGACATACCGGTTGACCTTAGAAAGTGTTGAAGAGTGGATACATGATCTTGAAGAAGCATAAGCATAGTAGTTAAGCATTGGATCTGAGTTTAACACACATGTATGGGTGGAACAGAACCTGTATGAAAATTTATTTGAGAGATTCTTCTCTATTTTTCTAGTATAATTATACAAGTGGTTGATTACTCATGCATCTAAGTGGAATTGGAGGTATAACACACTTGTTTGGACACAAAAGGAATTTTAGGCCCTTCATGATACTGATCTGATTTGGACTCGATTTTTGGATACATGGTTCCATGGTGTTTTGAAAATTTATATCTTGGAGTACTCAATTTCCACTTATTCATGTCTAGAGGTAGCTTAATTCTAGTTTTTACGATATCCAAGGGGAACTTACCTACAAGGAATTCCACTGGAAATCAAGATCCTGATGGTAACTTTGAATCTGGAGAGTAAACCGATGGCTAACTAAACCTCACCATGCGTAGGGGGTAGGAGAAGGTTTGGTGAAGGATGAAAGACATCGCAGCAAAAAATAAGAGAGAGGAAATGCAACTTAAGTATAATGAGGCACACGAGAGGGAGATTGAGAAGCAGCGGGAGGTTTCAGAGTAAATGGCAATGTGGAGAAACATAGTTTAGGAAGGATTTTAATTTCAGATAGAATACGTGGAACCTGAGCCTCAGGAACTCCCCCATTTGGGAAAACATGATAGAGAACCCTTCTCAGCCTCATGTAGCAGTGCACCACTAAATATGATTTGGGCCATGAGCGCACATCGTAATCCACCTGGAAACCTTTCCCTTGTGCTTGGTTTTCCAATATTTAGTACAACAAATAGTCAGCACTCTAATTCTAGTAGTGGAAGAGTAGGAATGAATATTATAAGAGATATATTAATGGCAGTGAAAATGGATTTGATGTTATATTGGAGTACTTTTTCAAGTACATCATCAACACAGAATACAAGCACACTAATTTTTGCACTAACTTCTGGGAGTAGTAATGCTTTGTAAAATGTTGGGTTATAGTTCAATTATATTATTGGTACATAGGGAAGTACATCTTCTAGTCTGACCCCAGCTAAAATTTTGGGATTAAGAGGCATAGGTAGCTCTGGTTCAGGTGGATCTGGAGGTTTTGAAGGTAGGGGAAACACAACAGGTTCTGGATCAGGTGGGCAAGGTACGTACCAACCAAAAAAATTTACTAGGAGATGTCTCTTCGTCTTCCAGAGTATATGGGATAGAAGATGATGTTGAACATGTGAATATGTGTGAAATATTGTGGTTCACAAAAGGAATCATGGCTTCTAAGTGTAGGGCAACCAAATTTTTTACCACATTACAATGGCGCACACATAGTTAATACATAAAGTTTGATCCTGATCAGACTTTTGTAGACTATACAACTTTAAAAGATGCATTCCTTAAAGAGTTTCACATCCCTGAGTTTGAGTAGAAGAGTATAAGTGTGCTCAAGGATATTAAGCAAGGCACTAATGAAAGTGTTATAGAGTATGATGCATGGTTTAAAACATTTTTATCGAAGCTTTCTTATGACATATAGGCAAGCAAACATGCACAATGGTTCATTGGGGACTTGATTACAACTTTTAGGAGGGAATTATCACATAAGACACACATTGATCCGCGCAAACCAATTGAAGAAGCTTTATGCACTGAGGCAGTTGGAAGCATAGATACTGGAGTGACCTCATTTTTATAAGCACGGATTGTAGCTATGGAAAAGCAGTTGGAGAAAATTTCATCACATGAGACGCGCATAGGGATTCGGTGCATAGATTGTGAAGTAGAATGTCAAAAAAAGGATAGTTGTCCTCATAGAATAGTATGCTCGTTGCAGATGGATTGTGTAATATTCCATTTACACCATGATGCTAGTTGATGCCTATTATTATAATGCATGATAAGGAAGAATGTTTCAAGCTACTGTAAAACTTGTAGGTCCATGACTCATGATACAGAAGACTACTAGATGATTGGATAGATCCATGATGCTATAGATATTAGTGTATGATAGACATGAGTTTTAGATAACTCTAAGGGAAAGAATGAGCATCAGGAATTGGATCACAATTAGGTGTGCTATGATCAGAATGAAGGCCATTTTTAAGGAGGTCGTGGATGAGGTTGAGGATACCATGGTAGATTTAGAGGATGAGGCCATGGTTGTGGAAGAAGTGATTTCCCTCACAGAACATGTTATACATGTGGATATTTTCACCACTACGATCGTGAATGTCCTCAAAATATTACATGTTCTTTTTGCGGAAAGAACCATAGCTATGAGGAGTGCTTGGACTTATATGAGCATTTGAGTAAGCAACATAAACAATAAAACAAAGGCGTAGGGATGGTTAGGATACAACGCATTGTGTAAAATCAATGGATGCCCAAGTTTGTGGTAGAGTTCAAAGAGTTGTAAGTGAAGATCATGAACCACGCTGAGGCAGCACACGCAAGTGACACATTACAACAGAAACCTACCATCACTAAAGAATAAGTTCTTCATGCATGGTACCCAAATCCTACCTATTAGAAGGAGGTTTATCAGGAAACCATGGAAGTTATAAGGAATCTTTAGAGTGAGATACAGTACTTAAAAGAGCAATCATGGAATATAGAGCAAAAGAAAGTATCAGAGATAGTCCAAACTGATATAGATGACTTAAGGGAAGTGTGTAAAATGTTGCACAAGGAAAATATCATTTGATTATTAGGGGATTGGCTAAAAGGAAACACTCTACGCCAAAGTATTGAGATTGGAAGGAAGATCTTGCATGTGAATCTTCTCCCCCATGGCCTAGATTATGAAAAGGAAATCACTCTGAATGTTGTTGTGGATGGGTGATTATTGATTAATATACTAATTGATAAAGGTGTGGAATTCAATGTTCTTACCTTGGATGCATGGGTACAAACATGAAGACCCCCATTATAGCCATCCTCTAATGTCTTATTCATGGCTAATTGAACTAAGGCCACTCCCATCAAAGTTTTGAAGGGTGCATCCACTACCATACAAGAAGCCAAGTTCACTTGAGACTTTGAATTTTTAGCACTGGAAGAGTCAAATAGCTTCCCATCTCTATTGGGGCATCCTTGGTGTTATGCAAATAATGTTGATCTTTAGTTCAACAAGGGCTTTATCGATTTTGAAAATAAGGAGGAGAGAGTTATTATCCTTTTAACAGATGGAAAATTTGTGCCGTATGTTGAGCACATAAGTGAAGAATATTTGAATAGGATTTATGTATGTGCCATTAGAGATCCAGAGATGATTGAACCAACCAAAGAAGGACTGATTTAGTGGGAAGATGCATAGTCTATTAGTGATACTAAAAGTGTTTCTTGTGATAATTGGGCTCACAACACTTATGAGTTGGTAGGGCACTGTTAGCATATGGATTTGCACGCATGCAAATGACATGCAACAGTGTGGGAACGAAGTCCCTCCTCAATGAAGGTGAGGCTACCTTTATTGAAAACCAAAACTGTATTTACATCTGTACATTCAAAATTGTATGTGGGGGGTGTTTTGGAACATCAATGGAAGAAAAGTGAATGAAGGAGATAGAATGAAATGAAAGAAAGGAGTGGAATGGAATGGATTGAAAGATCATGCAAGATTTAGGTAAAAACAAAGCCTAATATTGCATGAAGAGGAAAGATGAATAACCAATAAAATGGAGTTCGAGTTAGCCAAATAAGAACATGCAAAAGGGAACACACATGAGCAAGTAGATAGTCAGAGCTTGATCACTGTGAACTAGAACAACTGATTACTAATGTTGACAATAGGATAAAAGATAATATTTGCATGCAATATTCAAACACCTAACATATAATGAACATAAGAACACCAAATGTTACAAGAGACAATGAATGAGACACAAAGTTCTTATTCTATTAACTCCAAAATGTTTTTTCACAAAGAACACAAAGTTTCTTCTTGAAACAAAGCTTGCACAAAAGTATCTTCTTCTCTTCTCTCAAATTCACCCTTACAAATGAGCCCCTCACTTCCTTTTATAACCTGAAAGTTGGTTACAAAGTAGTTAGGGTTTTACATGATCATTAAATAAGGCACTTAAGTGACCTTTGACTTTTTCCAACCAACCTTATTAAATACAACCCAAAAAAAGAAATTACTTAAAATATCCAATGTTTCCCAAATAACAACACCTTTAAAAATATACAATAATAACCAATGCCTTATCCATTGAAACGAGGTCCGCCTATCTCAAACGTATGAGAAATGGACTCTCCCAATTCGCTAGATATCAAGAAAATCAACTTCCTAAACCGCCGGTGAAATTAGGATCTGCTGCTTTTGATAATTGAAAGGATCTAAACCTTCCCAAAGTTTCAAACATCTTTTCTTCTTCTGGAGGTTCACTTGGCTAAAGAATAGCATCACAAAATACCTGCAATTCAAGAATTCTACTTGGCATATCATTAAAATTAACAATTTTAGACTGAGCATTCTCAAACAAGTTCTTCAATTTGATACACCGTTCCATGGAAACCGACGAGAAATTTTTGATAGAAGTGTACATGTCTTTGAACAATTGTGAAAATTGTTCCTCCACCTGCTCCAATGAACACCTTTGATTATGCTCATTTACTAGGTTGCAAGGAATCTAAGCTATGAAATCCTGGATCGAGGAAAGTGAAGCGAAAACTTTATTGCACATGTTGTCATAATGGATCATAGAATCCAAAAGAAGCGTCTTTCTCGATTTGAGATGTAGACACCAGAGGAAACGTGTCCCTCAATGTTAAAATTCGAGAATCCTTTCAATAGCCAACACTGAAGTTTCCATACTTGTTATCTCCTGCAGACTGGGCAATATCTCATCCAAATTTGATATCGTACAAACAAAAGTTTCTTTGAAAGAAAGAATTAGATCTAGATATACACTGATATCTTCATGAAGCTTAACTACAGTCTTGATCACTCCCTGGCCTAAAACGAGAATCTCCGAAAGCCAAGTTTTAGTGACATGGCCCAACGTGTTTATTTCCTTTGACAAATTAAGAGTCTCTTCATCTGGGGCAGCCACCGCATCAGGTACTGGGAAGGTGGATGCTATGGTATTTATCAAATGTTGAACATACTCCACCAATTGACTCTTTTCAGCCTTGAGCCGAGAATTTTGGGACTTGTATTTCTCCAATCTTTTTAGCACGATATCAATTGAATCTCGAGCCATCGCCATGTCACTTTCTAAAGTGGATCTCCCAAGTCCTAGTCTAGAAACTTCATAGTCAGCTGGCATCATAGCATTACGCTCTTTATCCACTCATCGAATGGCAAAGTCTGCAAACTTATTTCCATCATTATCCACCATTATTCGAGAAAGTACCTTGGGCTTCTTAGGAATGGTGTCATTTCGACAGTTTGAAAAGGGCATCAAAATCAATGTCGATTGGCTTGACAACTCTCTTCCTTTTCTTCACTTTAGAATCAAACCAAGAAGGAGTTTCATTTACTATCTCGGCATATAGAATCCTGGAGCTTGAATCAATATCCTCATTATCCCTGACATCATGAGATCCTTCTTGAATCCTATCAACGGCCTCGATTTGAGGAGACACAACCTCAATGTCCACTTCCTGATCATTCAAGAGATTTTGGGAAATCCCTTCATGAAATACGTGCTCCAAAGTATTTGATATTTGAATTACTTGCACTTGAGTGGGTGTTTGTTCAAAGCATGGTTGAGGATCATTTTCTACCAGCGTATGAGTGCTATTAATGATGTGAGTGGAAGAATCTCTACTCAAGGTAGAAAATCCAGACACACGCTCCTTTCCTTCTTCAGGGTTTGGATCTTTGGATCTCTCTCTTCGTGACACATTGCTCGGTGAAGTGGATTTTGGCAACCATTCTTTTCTTGTATGTCATGTATGATTGGATGGTAACGAAGTTGATCGAGAAGAAACCTTGGTCGAATGGAGGTGTCCTGATATAGGCAATTTTTGTGATTCTGAAACGTGATCTGGAATTGATTGAAATTTGGCAAGCTCCCTATCATACCAAGATATGCTTCTTTTGATAATTGGTTGGTTCTTGCCATCGAGAGAAAATTCATCTCTTTTGGTCTAGTCGATTCGAGGGAAACGATGTGAAGGAAATGGCATCATACGAGGGATCGACGACATCCTCATCATCGGTTATGAATGAATCGGGAGGACTCTAGATGTGGAAGGCCTTGATCTGAGCAAGTGTTAGGCGAGAGTACTCCCGTCTCCTTACCTCATGTTCATCTGAGCAAGCGGCCCAGAAATCCTCCATGGTAGGATTATGTTGATACTTCGCTCCCATAATCATTTGCATATAACCATTGATATCGAACTGGGATCTCTTCACATATGGATGGATGGTTATGAGAGCAAACTCCTTTTCCATTAGTTGTGCACTAAATAAGTTTGGGCATTGGTATTCCCCGATTTGGATTGGGAAATGAATTCCTGGATGGTGCTTATCACTAAGTAAGCAGTGAACTTGGAACAATTGTCGCGCCAGCTCCATTAACGCCCACTTATCACTGACGTACTTGGGAAATTTCCACGGGGTCCCAACAAAGCCACTCACACGAATGTAGGAAAAAGATGAAAATTGTATAAACCAGGTTCCCCTTTGGGAAATGACACTCATGGCTTCTTTGGAAAACCTTTCCTCGGTATTTTGATTCAAGTTCCGGATCACGCGGAAGGTGAATGCATCGTTGACTCTTCTAAAATGGTGAGAACTATTTTGAAGCTGAGCTGAGGGTAATAGTGAAAAACATTGTTTGATGACCCCAGGACTCCTCTCGTTTCAAGTCCCAAAAATAGCTTTCTTCGTTCTACCGACATAGGTCAGATATGAGGTCATGTAGAAGCATCTAGTCATTTTGACTTCTATCAATTGCTTTTGAATGGTGTTGCGTGATGGTGGTGGCACAGTCCACAAACTCCTTCTTGGCTAGGATGATACAGATAAACTGGTACATCCATGGGTGGAAGACCCTTGCGGAAGGTAAACTAAAAACTCGACTTAGGAGAGTGATCATGTCTCCAATCTCTTCCATGAACTCAACGCGGTACAGTTCTTTGGGGAGCCTGTCAATCCGAGGTCTCTTGGTTACCAGCCAATTGTTGTTAACCATTTTGCTCCATCTTAGGGGTTCTTCGTCCTAGAAATCTTGCACAGACTGGGCGAGTGATATCTGCATTCTCAGGAAAGTCAGGTATCCCGAGCAATTCCTCATGTGTCCCGGTGTGACATAAGAGGACTTAGCCGATTCTTCACAATTAAATCCTTCTATCCAAATTCCTCGATTCTGCAGGACTTTCTTACACAACTTTCAGATGTTCAATCGACCTTCCAGATCATTCAGGGAGATTTTGGGAAATCCCTTCATGATTTCTGCCACTATGGTGCCTCAGAGAAAAGTGTTTGATATTTGAATTACTCCTGTGAAACTTGAGTGGGTGATTTGTTCGAAGCATGGCTGAGGATCATTTGTCTACCAGTTTATGAGTGCTATTAATGATGTGAGTGGAAGAATCTCTACTCGAGGTAGAAAATCCAGACACACGCTCCTTTCCTTCTTCAGGGTTTGGATCTTTGGATCTCTCTCCTTCGTGACACATTGCTCGGCGAAGTGGATTTTGGCAACCATTCTTTTCTTGTATGTCGTGTATGATTGGATGGTAACGAAGTTGATCGAGAAGAAACCTTGGTCGAATGGAGGTGTCCTGATATAGGCAATTTTTTGTGATTCTGAAACGTGATCTGGAATTGATTGAAATTTGGCAAGCTCCCTATCATACCAAGATATGCTTCTTTCGATAATTGGTTGGTTCTTGCCATCAAGAGAAAATTCATCTCTTTTGGTCTAGTCGATTCGAGGCAATGGTGTGAAGGCAATGGCATCATACGAGGGATCGACGACATCCTCATCATCGGTTATGAATGAATCGGGAGGACTCTTGATGTGGAAGGCCTTGATCTGAGCAAGTGTTAGGCGAGAGTACTCCCGTCTCCTTACCTCATGTTCATCCGAGCAAGCGGCCCAAGAAATCCTCCATGGTAGGATTATGTTGATACTTCGCTCCCATAATCATTTGCATATAACCATTGATATCGAACTGGGCTCTCTTCACATATGGATGGATGGTTATGAGAGCAAACTCCTTTTCCATTAGTTGTGCACTGAATAAATTTGGGCATTGGTATTCCCCGATTTGGATCGGGAAATGAATTCCTGGATGTGCTTGTCACTAAGTAAGCAGTGAACTTGGAACAATTGTCGCGCCAGCTCCATTAACGCCCACTTATCACTGACGTACTTGGGAAGTTTCCACGGGGTCCCAGGCAAAGCCACTCACGCGAATGTAGGAAAAAGATGAAAATTGTATAAACCAGGTTCCCCATTGGGAAATGACACTCATGGCTTCTTTGGAAAACCTTTCCTCGGTATTTTGATTCAAGTTCCGGATCACGCGGAAGGTGAATGCATCGTTGACTCTTCTAAAATGGTGAGAACTATTTTTGAAGCTGACTGAGGGTAATAGTGAAAAACGCTGTTTGATGACCCCAGGACTCCTCTCGTTTCAAGTCCCGAAAATAGCTTTCTTCGTGCTACAGGTGCATAGGTCAGATATGAGGTCATGTAGAAGCATCCAGTCATTTTGACTTCTATCAATTGCTTGTGAATGGTGTTGCTGATGATGGTGGCCCAGTCCACAAACTCCTTCTTGGCTAGGATGATACAGATAAATTGGTACATCCATGGGTGGAAGACTAGTTCTTGTGCAGAAGGTAAACCAAAAACTCGACTTAGGAGAGTGATCATGTCTCCAATCTCTTCCACGAACTCAACGCGGTACAGTTCTTTGGGGAGCCTGTCAATCTGAGGTCTCTTGGTTACCAGCCAATTGTTGTTAACCATTTTGCTCCATCTTAGGGGTTCTTCGTCCCAGAAATCTTGCGCAGACTGGCGAAGTGATATCTCATTCTCAGGAAAGTCAGGTATCCCGAGCAACTCCTCAATGTGTTCAGGTGTGATTAAGAGGAAAGGTTCGCGATTGTCTTTATAAATTCCTCGTCTCTCAGGATCGTAATGCTCTGCACAAAGCAATCACCAATTCTGGACACTGCACCGAGACAGGGAATGTTGCTGCTTGAGGTAGGCCACTGTGGTAAAGCCTATCAGAGAAAATGGTTTTGCCTTCAGTTTTCACTCGCTCACAAAAATGTTGCACATTGATGTGACCCAGATTTGTATCGATGATGTTGTCATACGCCGACTTAATGGAGCTAGGAGGAATAATTCCTTGGAATTCATATTTCAGGGCAGGATCTTTCCACTGGCTTCCTCGATCTCCCTGCAGATTTGCATCTATCGGCCATTATGAATTTAATCAAAAGGGGCTCAGGGTGCAAACGGGGCTGGGGTCTCAGTCTCCAACACCCCGTCGATGTAAGAAAAATATTCCCGTTATATATTTATTATTATTATTATTTTAAAAATGATAATAATAATTGTCTCGAATTACAACTTTTTAGTATGTTAATAAAAACAAATCGAGACCAAGCTCGAATTCTAACTCCGACAATAACAATTAAAATCCCTCGATCTTAATATTTACGTGAATGGAGTTTCCTTTCTTCAGCATTTCTTCTGGCTTTAGGAAAATAAAACAAATTTATTCTCTGGTTGTCTATTGTTGTCTTCCTTGGCTGGGCGTCTCCTCCAAAAGAATGTGTGGTTTTCTTATCTTGTGTGGGCTTTGGCTTGATGTATTTTACCTCTGGCTGTGTGGAACTAAAACTTTGGACCAGCATGGGAATGAATTCTTTCTTTTGTCTTCTCTTTGGACTGTATCTTTTTTCCTTCACCCAATACGCAGGTTGCTATGTATCAGAGTTCAGAATAAAGAAGAGCCTACAGCTGCATGACGTTTGCTATTTGTGACCTTCATTTTTTGCAGCCTTTAGCAATTAATCTGTACGCTTTATCAGGGCCTCATATTAATCTGTATGCAATATCACGCATTCTTCCTGAAGGCCGATGAAAATGTAGAATATAACAAGTCACAAAAACAATTCAGTTTTTTAACACATTCTTGCCCATCGCCGGCTTTCCCTTGGGCTCACATCTTTTTATTTATTTATCTTTTTTTTAAAAGCTACAGGCAATCCTATAATAATGCAAACAGTATTGACAGTATTGGCACAGGATCAATTGATGATGTTCTCCAGAGTATGGGTGGGGGGGTGGGGGGGGGGGGGGGGGGGGTTTCTATTTCTACGCACTGTTCCGTATGCTTTCCTGACTCGGGGGCCGTCGCGCACTGTTCCGTATGCTTCCTAAACTTCACCCAAAATCACGAATGCTTGGCTGCGCTCCATCAAATGCTTGCAACAGATGTATGGCAAGCGTATGTTTTTTTGTTTGCTGGCTGGAACGGGGGGGGTTAAAACAAATGCGTGGGTTTCTCCCATGCTGGGCGGCTGAAAAACAAAGCTCCTTTTTATTAAAAACTATCCACATATATCAGCGCCCCCCTCAAAAACGTTGTGGACTGTATTTATTTCCTGTGTTTGGGGGAACTGCGGGGCTTTCTGCTATTGCCAGGCGTGGGTCCTTTTAAAACTGTTCTAGTATCTCTTTGTCTGTCTTTTCCTTCAACCAATGGCATGGATTTGCCTTTTTGGCTTTCTTGCTGTGATGCAATTGGGTGGAGCTCAAAATGGCGTGGGTTTCCCCTTGCATAATGTTAACAAAATATTATGTCTTCCTGAAGAAAAAGAAGCTTCTGACTTTTTCCACTGGGTTTGATGGAGGAAGTTACGAGGATTAATTCAACTTCCTCTCATCCCGGGGTAGTGGCTTAAGTGTCAGGGGGAAATGGGAAAAAGTAACGGGCAATTGCCAACGGGAATGGCAAAATGGGTTGGCAATCCCCGTCCAATTTCCCCATGTGGGAAATTGGGGAATTTTATGCCCGTTTGCCAATCCATGATTTGGAAATTGGCAGAGGAAAACCCACGTGCGGGAAATTTGAAGGAAATTGCCAGGAAAGTGGAAATCCGGGTTCGGGATGCCAACCCGGCAGTTGGAAACAAAAGCTAACTTCCCTGGCACTAAAACTTGTCGGATGAACCTTCATTTATATTTATTTAATTAAATACCCCTTAAGTGATTAATTTAATCAAACAAGGAGCAATTAATTAATTAAATATTAATTAATTATTTTAATGTATTTTAATGCGTTTTATAGCCTGGCGGGAAGAGTTCTTGCCCGAAAATCATGAAACGAAGACCGAAACGATCACAAAAATAAGATGATCGCAAGGAGTCCAATGAACCACGCAAAGTAATACTTTTCAAAATTTTCTAATTTTTAATTATTCAATTGTTTTTTTGACAATTTTACGCAGTCAAAATTGGCTGATAACAGCTGGCTCTGATTGGGGACAAGGACTTCATGGACGCAGCAACGGACCCAGACCAAAATAGTTATGAACATGATCACAGAATGACGGGGCACAAAAATGGGGCGACACAAGAGAGGAGACCAAAAAATAGGGAAACAAACAAACCAAAATCCTAATTACCTATGTACATACGGGGAATAACCTGTTTTCAATTCTGGTAATATTTGAGATACTGGCCACTGTAGGGCAAAGGCAAATGAGTTTCATCAGGATATGCCAAGTTGTAGGTACTATCTCCACAAAAGTGTCTTATTTTGAATGGTCCCAGCCACAGTGAGTCAAAATTCCCATGCTTTCCCTTCAGCTCACGTCTTTTATCCCAGAGAAGAACTAAGTCATTGATTTGAAACTGTCTCTCTCTAGTTTTCCTGTCAAAAAACCTTCTTTACCTTGGATTGATGTTCCTTGATCCTGTTGGCCACTTGACTTATTTGTTCCTCAAGCTTGGTTAGAAACATGACTCTTTTATCTAATGCATTGGTGAAGCATTCATCATCAACTGCCTGAGCTAATTTTAATGCTGGTAGCTCCAATGTGACGGGAATTTGAGCATCAGTTCCATACAGAAGTTGAAATGGAGACATCCTAATTTCCCTTTTGGGAGTTATACGGTCAGCCCATAATGCATCGTATAACTTTTTGTGCCAAGTTCTTTGATTTTCTTCGACTAACTTGCGCACAATGGTAATCAGGTTTTTATTGCTGGATTCAGCCTGATCGTTTCCCTGCGGATAGTAATCTGATGAATGAGACAAAGATATCCCATATCCATAACAAAAACCTATCATCTCTGCAGAAGAAAAATTTGAGGCATTGTCAGTCACGATCTTGTGAGGAATTCCATAACGAACCAATATGTTTTCTTTGATGAAATCACAGATTACTACAGTAGATGTTTGTTTCACCGGTATAGCTTCTACCCATTTTGTAAAGTAATCAGTGGCAGTGAGCACGTGGGTATGACCAGCACTAGAATTAGGGTTCAAGACCCCGATGAAATCTAAACCCCATTGTTTAAAGGGTTCTTCAATAACAACTAGCTTCAAAGGCAGTGCCGCCAAATTTGGTCTCTCGACGAATTGTTGACAGGCCTCACATTTGGTCACCCATTTTTGAGCATCAGAAAACATAGTGGGCCAGTAATAATGTGCTCTTAGAATTTTATGGGCTGTTACTAGGCCAGAAAAATGACCACCGCAAGCATGATTGTGGAAGGCTTCCAGCAACCTAGGCTGTTGTTCTTTATCAACACATCTGAGGAACATGCCGTCAATTCCTTTCTTGAACAACGTGTTATCCCAAATGATGTATCTGGCAGCTCTTAGTTTGATTTCTCGTTTCTCTTTAGCTGTCAGATTTTCTGGACACTCACCGTATGTGAGGAAATAGGAAAGATCAGAATACCATTCATCCGTGGTACTGACAAAAACTACCAATGGTAAATTTCCTTCAACTAGTTCTTCTTTAGAGTTATCTCATGGTTCATTCTTTGCAATGAGTTGGCAGAGTCCTCTCCTTCGAACCAACTTGGTAGGCTTGATGTCCAGATCATATTCTTGTATCTTGGAGACCCAATTACCTCTTTTAGATCCTGGTTCCTGTTGTGTCAACATTGATTTTACTGCGGTGTCTGGAACTAAGACTTTGGTGTGAGAATTCAACAGGTAATACCTGAAGTGTTTCAGGGCTCTTACCACCGCGTACGCATGTCTCTCAAGAGGAGTGTAATTAAGTTCATGTTTCTTGAATCCTGAACTCATGAATGCGATAGGAGATTCAATCCCCTCTTGATTATGCTGAGTCGAAATGGCAGAGATTGTGTGTGGCAAAGCATAACAATAAATTATAAAATCCTTCTTAAAATCGGGACACACCAATGTAGGAGCTTTTGCAATAGCACCCTTGATTTGCTCAAATGCCTCTCTACCTTCCTTTGACCATTTGAAAGATTCTTTTCCTTTCATCATATCAGCGATTTCTTTAGTCAGCTCAGTGAAATCTAGCACGAACCTTCTAAAAAAATTTCACCTTTCCAAAGAAGGAGTGGACTCCATGTTTACTTGTAGGCAGGGAAATATTCTTTATAGCTTGAACGTGTTCAGGATCGATCTTAGTTCCTTCCTTAGAAACAATATGACCTAGGAGTTTACCTTCCGTAACTCCAAACACAGATTTTTTTGGATTCAGAGAAATCTTATGAAGTTTACACCTTTGCAAAATTTTCTCTAAATCTCTTAAGTGATCTTCTCACTTCTTTGAAAACACTGTCAAGTCATCTAGGTATATCACAATGATCTTGTCCTTATAATCTGCAAACGCCATATCCATGGCCCTTTGAAACGTTGCACCAGCATTGATCAAACCAAAGGGAATTCTTCTATATGCGAACGTACCCCAGGGGGTAGTGAATGCAGTTTTATGTTGATCTTCTCTAGCCACCTCAATCTGATTATAGCCAGAGAAACCATCTAGCATAGATAGCATTTCCGATCCAGTTACTGCCTGCAGAATATGGTCCATGACTAGCAGTGGGTAGTTATCATTCAAGGATGCCTGATTAAGATTGTGGAAATCCATGCAAATCCTAATTTCTCCATTTTTCTTGCGAACCGGTACAATATTAGCTATCAAGTCGAATGTCGAATAGGAAAAACTATTCGTGCATCTAACATCTTTTTAACTTCATGAAATATTGTCCCTGCAATCTTGGGATTATATTGTCTTTGCTTTTGCCTGAATGGAACTGTGCCAGGCTTCAAGGGTATGGCATGCTCCATTTCCCTGGGTTAGAAAGACTTCAAGTCTTCGTATGAATATGCCAAGATGTCAGAGTATTTGGTAAGGAGATTTATGAATTTCCTGCGCTCCTCAGGCAAGCAACATTTACCAATATTGATCAAGCGAGGTTTATCCTTGGTGCCGATATCAATTTACTCATAGTCAGCAGAATTTGTAGGTCCTGCCTGCTCTTTCTCTTTAATAAACCTGTCATGTTTGTCAAAAATTTCTTCGAGTGAAACCAATCCTTTGGGAATTTTATTTCCTTTGAGTTGAATGATGCCATCACTAGGATCTTCGTTCTCAACTCTTTCCTTAATGGTTGAGGTAGTTGATTCGTGAAATGCCGAATCACTTCCTTCAAAGTACAACTATTCAAAATTTTCTCTCTTTTCCAAGAAGGCAATAATTTGTTGATCATCATTAAATACTTGCCAATTTTCTGCATTGTCAGGAACACTTGGCCTAAAAACCATTTCAATGGTGTATTTGTCTTGATCAAATTTTGAATGAGGAATCATTAATGACGCTGAGACTGCAAGAGAATATGCTTTGTCATTATTTTCACGAGGGACAGATTTAATGGAAAAAGCGTCGAAAAATTCTATGGCATCCCAAACTTTATTTCTGTAGTTTCTCAGATGATCGTTCTTTACCTGGAACTGATTTCTTACTTGTTTCACAATCAATTCCGCATCTCCAAAGACTTCCATATTTTTTATCCCTTTCTCTTCTACAACTTGGAGGCCAAGGACTAATGCCTCGTACTCTGCAGTATTATTAGTATTTGAAAACTCAAGTTTATAGGAAAAAGGAAAGATTTTACCATTTGGAGATATGAGCACCACTCCTGCACCAGAGCCCGTTGAGCAACAACTTCCATCAAACTCAAGAGTCTAGATCTCATTGGAATCTTGGCAAGTGATCTCAGGGGTATGAACTTCTGTAGTCATCATATAATTGCCCATACTTGAGCCTTGGAAAAGGATCTGTGCGCGAGGATCTTCAGTTTTAGTTACTGTGAACTTTTCCTGAGCTTCCAGCATAAGTTTCTTCATTTCTCCATTGATAGGAATCATGGCATGAGACTAGTCCATTTGAATCTCACCACCCAAATCCCTACAAAATTTCCTTCTTAACAACATTCCATACGAGGTGGGGATATCAGCAACTAAAATAGTTACCTTAACTCACTTTTGAGGGAATTGGGCTAAAACCATTTGGGCATCCTTAATCTGCCTGATCAGAGTAACTTGCTTGGTTTCTATAGAGTAACACGATCTGAATGTTCTCGTACAAGTCAAACCAAGAGCATGTGCTACTTTTTCCAGCATCACATTGTCCGAGGCTCCAGAGTCTATAATGTAATTACTTAACTTGCATCCGTTGATCAGAAAAGACACAAAGAAAGGTTCGATCTTTTCATTGGAAGGTGTAGTGGCCACCACAATATTTTGAGTTTTCCCATCTTTGGGAGTTTTTAGAATTCCTTTAGAGGAATGAACAGTAGAGTCACCTTTGATAAACTGGACCAACTTCTCAAGCTGATCCTTGTTGGACTTCAAGTACTCTGCCTGTGACATGGAAATTTTTGTTTTATTGATATGATCAATGATATCAAATTTAGGGAAAGTAATTGCATTTGAAGTCTCAGATATGAGTTCTTTCAAACTTGATGATGGCACACTTTTGACCTTGGTTTCGGGCTTGGTTGATATGGATGTGGAAGAAGAAGTTTTCTTTGTAATTGGTTTACTAACTGATTGATCTAACAAAGGCTCTCCTTTCTTTAAGATAGTCTTGACCTTTGAAACCTCATTTTCTCTAGACTCTTTAGGAGCCTCCTTTATCTTGGATCCTTTGAGAGTTTCCTTAGAAACCTCTCTATCTCCCGTCTTGGTGGTATCTTGGTCCTTTTTCTTAGAGCGTGTGAAGACAGCGAAGGATTGACTATTCATATCTTCTATAATTTCTTCATATTCATCTTCTTCATCGGAATGGTACTCAAAGAAATGATTATTGCTTTCTTTCTCAGGATCTTCAACTATAGGTTCAGATGTCTCAGAATCAGGCTCTTCCTCATCAACCTCAATGACCTCAATCTCATCATTGCTTTATTCAATGACATCACATTTGGAATTAGTTGCGGGAGCTACTTCAATAGCAAGCCTCGTTGGAGCACCTGTAATCCTAGCTTTGTTGGGAACGTATCCTTTTCACGGGATATCTTTGTAAGGAGCAGGTTTACTACTTTGAGCAACTTGCTTCTTCAAAGCTAGCATATCATTAGCCAACTTAGTGAGTATAGTTTATGAAACATTGGGAGTTTCTTGACTCTTTCCTTTGAGGGAATTTTTATTGAATTTTCCTGCCATGATTAAGTCATCTTCGATTTCTATGGCCAAAGATTGAGCAAGTTCCAAAGTAGCCACTTTGGCCCTTCTTAGCTGATAGCACACTTCTGGTTGTTGTGCATTAATAAAGAAACATTTTTGTCCATCAAGGTTGGGACGAATCCCGATGGGAACTTTGTTTACCATCTTGTTGAATTTGGCCACAAAATTCCTCATGGGTTCTGTAGGCTCTTTCTTTTCTTGAGATAGTTGGGCAAGAAGAGCATGTTCATCTTCCGCTGTTTTGAATCAATTTTCAAACTTGGTTTTCATATCATCCCAACTTGTAATACATCCATTGGGTAGATGATGAAACCAATCCACAGTAATATCATGTAATGTCTCGATGAAGAGACGAATAGCAACATCTTCGTATTCTACTGACAAAACAACACATGCAGCAAAGAAGGCAGAAATATGATCCTCTGGTGACGTCTTCCCATCTCCGTCGAACTTGGGAAGAATCTTTCTTGATCCTCATGGGAGTTCATGTCAAGCAAGTAAGGCCAAAGGGCCTATGGCATTTCCCCATGGTATATTGGCTGCCATTGGAGGAAAGGTGGTATGCGTAGGTAAAACAATGTGATCAAGGACAAGTGCTTGACTGGTAGTGATTCCTTCCTTGCTTGCTCTTTCAGGACTTGATGCAAGGCTCGTAGATCTACGAGGTGTGTTCTTCTTGGGAGGAGATAACTTGAAACCAAATTTTCCTTGAAAGTCAAAAGTAGGGTCAGATCTACCTTTATCTTTTTCTCCTCGTGTAAACCTCTTTCCTTCCAGTTTGGAATATTTATGGTGAAGAGATCACTGGCATGTTTCGACCAGCTCTATCCTTTTCTCTTTACTCTCTTTCTTGAGCTATTTGCGCCTGAATAACTCTAACAACTCTCATGGCTTTCTCTTCTTTGTTATCTAGTATTGATGCGGCGAGATAAAAATGATGGTTACTTGTGTGCTTTTCCCAAATAACTTGCCTCAAATTTGATGATATGTCTTCTTGAGTATCTGCAAAAACAAGATTTGGTTACAAGATAGGTGGGTTACCTGTAATAGTCATACAACTTATTACTTGAGTGGAAGAGGACCACGTCCGTGAATAACTATCAACACGTGCCCAAGAGGTCTTCTGGCCACAAGTGTGGGTGCTCTTCTTCTAAGATCTTCGATGTAGATTTCTCTGTCAATGGCTCTATTAACAACCACAAATTGCTGCAAGCTTTCACGGTTTTCCCAAGCTACTATTCGAAGGTTGGCAGCAATTTCTCCTTGGAAATCTTCATCGGGCACAACGTTCGGTTGAAGAACTAGAGCTTGTGCAGAGGGGATAGTCATAAAGATTTAACAAAGCACTGGTTAACGATTTTTGAATCCCCAGCGGAGTCGCCAAAAACTGTTAGCATATGGATTTGCACGTATGCAAATGACATGCAACAATGTGGGAACGAAGTCCCTCCTCAATGAAGATGCGGCTGCCTTTATTGAAAACCAAAACTGTATTTACATATGTACATTCAAAATTGTATGTGGGGGGTGTTTTGGAACATCAATGGAAGAAAAGTGAATGAAGGAGATAGAATGAAATGAAAGAAAGGAGTGGAATGGAATGGATTGAAAGAACATGCAAGAGTTAGGTAAAAACAGAGCCTAATATTGCATGAAGAGGAAAGATGAATAACCAACACAAATAAAACGGAGTTTGAGTTAGCCAAACAAGAACATGCAAAAGGGAACACACATGAGCAAGTAGATAGTCAGAGCTTGATCACTGTGAACTAGAACAACTGATTATTAATGTTGACAATAAGATCAAAGATAATATTTGCATGCAATATTCAAACACCTAACATCTAATGAACATAAGAACACCAAATGTTACAAGAGACAATGAATGAGACACAAAGTTCTTATTCTATTAACTCCAAAATGTTTTTTCACAAAGAACACAAAGTTTCTTCTTGAAACAAAGCTTGCACAAAATTATCTTCTTCTCCTCTCTCAAAGTCACCCTTACAAATGAGCCCCTCACTTCCTTTTATAACCCAAAAGTTGGTTACAAAGTAGTTAGGGTTTTACATGATCATTAAATAAGGCACTTAAGTGACCTTTGACTTTTTCCAACCAACCTTATTAAATACAACCCAAAAATAGAAATTACTTAAAATATCTAATGTTTCCCAAATAACAACACCTTTAAAAATATACAATAATAACCAGTGCCTTATCCATTGAAACGAGGTCCGCCTATCTCAAACGTATGAGAAATGGACTCTCCCAATTCGCTAGATATCAAGAAAATCAACTTCCTACACCGCCGGTGAAATTAGGATATGCTATTTTTGATAATTGAAAGGATCTAAACCTTCCCAAAATTTCAAACATCTTTTCTTCTTCTGAAGGTTCACTTGGCCGAAGAATAGCCTCACAAAATACCTGCAATTCAAGAATTCTACTTGGCATATCATTAAAATTAACAATTTTAGACTGAGCATTCTCAAACAAGTTCTTCAATTTGATACACCGTTCCATGGAAACCGATGAGAAATTGTTGACAGGAGTGTACATGTCTTTGAACAATTGTGAAAATTGTTCCTCCACCTGCTCCGATGAACACCTTTGATTATGCTCATTTACTAGGTTACAAGGAATCTCAGCTATGAAATCCTGGATCGAGGAAAGTGAAGCGAAAAATTCATTGCACATGTTGTCATAATGGATCATAGAATCCAAAAGAAGCGTCTTTCTCGATTTGAGATGTAGACACCAGAGGAAACGTGTCCCTCGATGTTCAAATTTGAGAATCCCTTCAATAGCCAACACTGAAGATTCCATACTTGTTATCTCCTACAGACTGGGAAATATCTCATCCAAATTTGATATCGTAGAAACAAAAGTTTCTTTGAAAGAAAGAATTGGATCTAGATATACATTGATATCTTCATGAAGCTTAACTGTAGTCTTGATCACTCCCTAGCCCAAAACGAGAATCTTCGAAAGCCAAGTTTTATGAATTTAAATTCACAGTTGTAGTAAAACCAGGAAAAAGTAATTCTGGACCAAACCATCTATTAAGAATACAGTCAGGAGAAGAAGCGCAAGCGATTGAAAATACCATGTTTGATGCACATTTATACATGTTACAATGAGCGCCATCAAAACTAGAGGACATTGTTGTCTTTCTAAAAACAAGGATGGCACTAGAAGGAATGAAATCCTTATAGAAGAAGTAGCTTGTTATATGTGCTACACCTTATATGTTAATCAGTGGTGACTTGTACACACTGGGCCAAGATGAGGTAATGCATAATTATATATTGGAACATGACCGCATGGATTTTATGGAAGAGGCTCATGGTGGTATTCCAAGTGGCCACTATGTTAGTAACACCATTGGATGCAAGATTCTACTCACTAGATTATGGTGGGAGACCCTGTATAAGGATTGTAAGGAATTTTGTAAGGCATCTGATCATTTTCAACATCTTGGAAAACTAGGTCAACAAGATGAAATTCCTTTGAAGCCTATTACTAACGTAGAACCATTTGAGAAATGGGCTATAGATTTTATGGGTCCCATTTTACTAGCCGTGTGCAGAACTGGATCGTGCGACATCATAACATACACAAATTATCTAACAAGGTGGGTAGAAGAAGCACCTATAAAGGATTGTATAGCAGCTACAGCAGCTAGGTTTCTATGGTAAAATATTATTACAAGGTATGGATGTACTTTAAATTTAACCAGTGATAAGGGCACACATTTTCTTAATTATAAAATCATAATTTTATTGGATGAGTTCATGATTGCACACCATAAGACTACACCCTATCATCCTCAGGAAAATGGAACTGCTGAGGATTTTAACAAAATTTTGAGCCAAACCTTGACAAAAATCTGTGATGTTGGAAGAAAGGATTAGGATGATAAAGTATTTGTAGTACTTTGGGTGTATCAGACAACATATAAAAGAATGAACATGCTTCTTCTTTCATTCAAGAGTTTAAGCGATCTTGTATTTGTAATGGCCTTATAAGAAGGGAACAATGGACTGAATTTTTTCCTACCTTTTTGGATGGTTCAGCACTCAGGTGGTTTGAAACACTAGGTGATAATGTGAAAAATTCATGGGATTTATTAACTGAAAGTTTTCTTGAAGAATTTGGTGAACAATAGAAATATGCAGATCTCATGATCAAAATCACAAAGCTATCCCAAGGAGAGAAGGAGAATAAGGGATTATCATGCTCGTGTTCTAGAGCTAAGGAGGAAGCTCGATGCCCAGATCCGGAAGGAAGGATTAGCGGATGGGTTGATGAATGGCGTGGATAATCTCCTCTGTAAGCACTTCATTCTTGGGATGAAGCCAGAGATCAGACAACGAGTGAAGTAAGACCTCCCGGCCACCATTTAACAAGCAAAGGAGATTACAAGAAAGCAAGAAGAAAGCATGGAAGAGGAGCCCAAAGAAATTGTTACTAAAGTAGAGCCTACACCAGCACCTTTGGTCCAGAATCCACAACCACTCCCAGTGAGCACAATGATTTCTCCTAGTACATCTACTGAGTATGAAGACCTACTCAAAAAGATGGGTCAGTTAACTATTAACCTTCTTCAAGGAAAAGAATTTAGTTCTCAGGGAGGAGATAGAGGTCCAAAAAGAAATATTTCTAAAGTTTTATGTTATGGTTGTTATAAAAAGGGTCATTATAAGTATAATTGTCCAGATAGATCTTCTACATCTGGTAAAGGAGATAATGATAAAGGAGAAGCACCTGTGAATTCTTTTGATGTAGTAGATAAGAGCAGAAATAATGAAGTAGATGCGTTTGTAACAAAAAGAAAGAAAGACAAAGATAATCAAGATGGAAATGATCCTAAGAAGATGAAAGAAGAAACTAGTAAGAAACATAGGAGAAGAAAGTTGGGTGTGTAGGATTTTCTGATTTCACAGGGGCAAGGACCATACTCCATCTTGGAAGATCTGTCCAAAAGGCATGTAAATATTACATATGGTCAACTCTTGGCTATGTCTTCTGAGAAGAGGCGGGAGTTGCGAAGTGGACTCAATGCTCGACGAAGGAAGGAGGTTGAGGTCCCTGTTTTGGAGGTAGAGGCGGATCCCTATGCTCCACAAGCTGAGGTATTATGTAATGGTATTTCAATTCATGATGTCTTAGTTGATGGAGGTGCTGTAGTTAATGTAATGACCAAGTCTGTAATGAATATGTTGGGGTTAAAAATTGATCGCCCTTCAACACTTATGTTAAGGTCATTAAATAAGGGAAAAACTAAACCAGAAGGTGTAGTTTCAAATGTGGCAATATCTGTTATGGGTGTTGTATGTGTGGTAGACTTTTAGGTGATAAAAAATGGTATTGTTGCGTACCCAATGCTGCTGGGAAGACCATGGCTAAGGAGAGTTCAGGCAAGAAACTACTGGAATGAAGGTTTCATGACACTTGGACGTGGTAGAGAGAGGGTGAAGATAAATGTGATCCCTCGACATCATAAGGTAGAACCTGTGAATTCAAGTGATGAAACTGATGATTGGACATCCTCTGATTACTCTAGTACCAGTGAAGTGGACACTGAAGATGAAGAAAGTGAGGTGGATGTTTCAGTCATGGATATCCTTCCAGTCACACCAACTCATGACCCCATAAAATTATCTGAAGAAGAAGTTGATGATCGTCTCCAACAAATAAAGATTGGTGATGCTGTGATGGAGAGTGAGAAGGAATCCTACCTCCAGCTCTTTCGAAGGTACATACACCTATTCACTTTTGATTACAAGGAACTCCGTCAAGTAAGTTGGGTAGAACATTGTATTGAGCTGGTAGATGGTATTAAGCCCATAAAAGCCAATGCCATATAGAATGAATCCTAATTTTTCCAAGACTGTAAAAGAAGAAATAGATAAGTTGCTTGATGCAGGATTCATATTTGTTGTGGAGAATTCAGAATGGGTTTCTCCCATTGTGATCTCAATAAAAAAGAATGGGAAGCTACGCATTTGTGTTGATTACAGGAAGCTCAATAAGGCAACAAAGAAGGATCATTACCCTCTTCCATTTTCAGATCAGATCTTGGATGAAGTAGCTGGTCAAGAGTGCTATAGTTTTGCTGATGGATATAGCGGCTACAACCAAGTTCGTATAGCAGAGAAAGATCAGCTGAAGACCACGTTCACCACTCCTTGGGGAACGTTTGCTTATAGAGTTATGTCTTTTGGGTTGTGTAATGCTCCAGCAACATTCCAACGTTTGATGAATAGGGTGTTTGAACCCTACATTGGGACATTCATCAGAGTATTTCTAGATGATTTTTACATCTATGGGAGCAAGTTGGACCACCTGCACCAAATGGAGACAGCATTTCAAAGGTTAGATGAAGCACAAGCCTCACTAGACCCTACAAAGTGTGTCTTTGGATGTTCTAAAGGTGTTTTGTTAGGGCATGTTGTATCCAGAGATGGTATTGGTACTGATACTGATAAAGTTTCAAAAATCAAAGATTTACCATTTCCTCTTAATAGAAGTAAGTTGAGATCATTTTTAGGCCATGTGGGTTACTATAGAAGGTTCATCAAGAATTTCTCAAAGATTGCACAGCCACTAACCCAGTTCTTGAAGAAGGATGTTACTTATGAACTAGGAAATAAGGCGCATGAAGCTTTTGGAAAATTGAAGGAAGCCCTGGTGTCTTCACCTATTTTGAAGAATCTAGATTAGAGCAAGCCATTCATTGTGTACACTGATGCCTCAGATGTAGCACTAGGAAGTACTTTGAGCCAAAATGATGAAAATTGGAATGAACATCTAATTTACTTTGGGAGCAGACAAATGAGCAGTGCTGAGGTAAATTATACTGTAACTGAAAAAGAGGCTCTGGCTATCATTTTTGCTGTAAAGAAGTTTAGAAATTATTTGCTAGGGCAAAAATTTCTAGTTGTAACAGATCATCAGGCTCTAAAATATATTGTAAATAAGCCTAACCCATCAGAGAGGATAGCAAGATGGATAATTTTTCTACAAGAATTTGAATTTGATATTATAAATAGGCCAGGAAAGAAGCATGTCAATGCAGATGCACTCTCTCGAGCCTATGATGGTTTAGGATCATCTTGTGATCATGATGATTTCCCCGATGAAACATTGTTATCCCTTGACACAATCCCTAGTGAATACATAGATATTTGGAATTATCTGAATGAATTCAAGTTTCCTGATGGTGCCAATGAAAAGACTAAGAGAAAGATTACTCAAGCCAGTCGTCCATATTCTATTCTACATGGAGTATTATTTCGAATAGGACCTGATGGATAGTACAAGAGGGCAGTTGGACATGATCAAGGGAAGGAACTGCTAGAAGAATTCCACAATGGTACATGTGGAGGGCACTTCTCTAGACAACTTACAACAAGAAGGATCTTGGATGCAGGTTATCACTGGCCCACTCTTTTTAAATATTGTTATAATTATTGTAAGACATGTGATATTTTTCAAACACATGGTAACCGTAAGACTTCATCAGCTCTATTATGTCCTATTCTTCGCCTTGGTCCCTTTGAAAAGTGGGGAATAGACATTGTAGGTCCACTTCCAACTACATCACGCCAAAATAAGTATATTGTAGTTGCCACAAATTATTTAACCAAGTGGGTTGAAGCTAGGCCATTGAAAACAACTTCCATGGATGAAGTGGCAAGATTCATGTATGAACGCATTGTCACCAGATTTGGTTGCCCATTAGAAATTGTAACAGATCAAGGAAGCCACTTCATTAATGAGGTGGTAGAAGCCCTATTCAATAAGTTTTATATTAAGCACAGGAAGGCAACAACATACAAGCCAAGCACAAATGGACAGGTGGAACGAACAAATTTTGTGTTGTGTCAAATTCTAGCAAAAGATGCAGCCTTGCAGGTACATAAATGGGATAAAAGGATTCATGCAGCATTGTGGGCATATAGGGCAACATCAAAGTCAGCAACATGATACTCCCCATTTCAGTTGGCCTATGGCATTGATCCAGTTCTTCCTATTGAGTTTGATATTCCCACTGTGAGAGTTATGAAAAATGAAAGGATGGATGAAAGTGATTCAGTAAAAGAAAGGTTGGTACATCTTCATTTGCTGGAGGAAATGAGAGAAATAGCAAAGGATACAAGCCATAAGAATAAAATGAAGCAGAAGGAATAATTTGATCAAAAGATCTGGTGGTCTCCATTTCATGTGAATGACTTGGTTCTAGTATATGATTCCAGATACAAAAAAAGAAGACAGAGAAAATTTCTTCCAAAATGGATGGGGCCCTACAAAATAGCTGTTGTGCATGAAAATGGTACGTACCGACTGGAGGAATTGGATGGCACTCCCATTACGAAATGGGTCAACCATGACAAGTTGAAGATTTTCCAAGCACCAGAAGAGTCTACTCCAAGGATGGAGTAGAAGCTAGGAAGGGGGAAGATGTCGACACTAAAATTTTCCTCCGTAATTTCTATTTCATTAATGTATGTATTAGGAATAGGATGTTGTTAAGTGTAATTATTAGTAGCGTCTGATAGAAGATAACGGCACTGTCAGTACGGTGCTGCCAATAATGTGGAGTATGGTAACAGTCAAAGTACAATAGGAATGTTGTAAAAAGTAAATATTTGTCGTAAGTGGTCTGGTAATGTTAAAATGTCAAAGTTTGGGTAATTAGAGAAGTAGGGTCTACATGATTAGGAATTAGAAATATTATATTGGTAATAAAGACAAGGAGTGAGGTCATAATATTTTGTGTATTTTATTTGTAAAAAGTCTAAAAATGTGGAACCCATGTAAAATGATAAGGTTTATCTTATCTTAACAGATAAGCTTATATGTACAGATAAGAGTTAAGGTATGGAATATGATTCGTCAGAGTGGATTTCTTATCCTATCTTAGAGATAAGATGGATAAGCCTGGAAGTTCTGTAAATAGAGAGGCCACCCTCCCTCATTTAGCATAGAAGGAAGTAGTGAGAAATATTGTAGGAAGTGTGCGAAGGAAGCCATCAGTTTAAAGGTGTGTTGAAGAAGCCATTAAGAGGTGTAATTTTAAAGTTTCTCCCATAGTCTTGGTGAAAGGAAAGTGAATTCAATAACACTTGAAGTACCTCATGGGTGAGATTGTAACAGTTTCATGTTAATATTATAATTTACTTTGATATTTCAGATTTTTCATCATTTCGTCTTATCATAGTCAATGGTATTCTTGTGTTATGTTGGTGTTTTGTTTCCAGATTACATCCACCAAACTAAAGGTTGTGCATTAGTAAATAATCATAGCACGAGGAGTTCCCGGTGAAGAATTATCATAGTGTCGGATTGGTGATGACAAGAACAAGGAACCAAGGTACTACTCTGCAAATAGTGCACAGATCACCCCGACTCTCTCCACATAAGGAGACAACCGAGAAAAGGAGAAGGAAAATAAAATTGAATGAGGTATCGAAAGAGTCAGAGGAAATCGTTCCTAATTATCCTACACCTCATGATAACATAGAATGAAAACAAGATGAAAAAATGAAGGATGGACAAGAGGAAGAGAAGGGAAAAAATGAGATAGCTACCGAGACTTCTCAAGACATGGAAACACAAGTCACAAGTATGGAAGCTCAAGTTCCTAAGTAGCCTAGGTCAAGAAGAACAAGTGGGGATCACATTCCACCAACCATGGGTTATGTTGAGGACACAGGTAAAATTTTATGTGCCCATTTCCAGAGCACATTGACACAAAATGAGTTATATGGCTGGTAATTAATGGATGAAGATATGGAAACAGTGTGCACAAAGAAGCAATTATCATGGTCAATGCACACGCACATGGATGAACCAGATTTTTATGTGTGTGAGGAGTCATGCGTGTTAAGGAGGTTGAAAAAGACACCTCAGGATAGACACGTAATAGTAAATCCTACTGTTGTCAGATGAACAAGTGAGCAATGTGTTAGTACAAGTATCAACAAAGGTGGCAAGGTGGTATATGGAAAAAATTTCCACAATTAAGGCGCTAATGGGAGAGATCAAAACTAAGGATGAGGAGATAGCACTCCTAACATAAGAAAGAGACTTAGCACAAAAGAAGAATGTTGTATTTATCATCCTCGTGGAGGAAATTGGTGATAATGTCATGAAGGCTAGACCACACTTAGAGCCAAAGTTAACAAAGACGTTTCCTTCGGTAATACACTATGTAAGTACATTGGAATACTTAGTGCTTGAAGATGAACCTCTATGCATGCCAACTCCAAAAGATCCAACATAAAATGCATAGCAAGAAAAGGCTTCAGTGATGTGAAAGATTACATCATATGAAGGACTTCTGTAAGCGTTGCGGTAAGAACTACAGAAGACAGACCAAGCCTTGAACATCTGTACAGCTCTAGAGGAACTCATCAAAATAAAAACCCTGGAGGAGAACAATGAGGTCTAGAAAGTGATGAGGGACGATACATTGGTCTGCACAAAAAATATTAGCAATAGTTAAAAAGAAGTGCAAGGCCCAGGAAGCAGCCCAAGAACCACAAAATGATTGGCTAGAGGAGCTTGGGAAACTTATTACGTAGAAGATGGATTTTCTAGAGGGAACGATGACTATAATTTCCTACATTGTGTTGGTCTGTAGAATGAGAAAGGAGAAATTGTGAAGGATGAACTAAAGTCCATTGTTGTGGGAAATCTAGAAAAAATAGAGGAAGCACTCATTGAGTGGTAGACCTTAGAGGCCGAGATTAAGGAGGAATAACTTAAATTAATTTGTCAAGTTGTAGAAGAAGAAACTGCAAGTTGAAAACATTCTTTCATTCATTCAAATTCTTTCTATTCTTTTATTGTTTGATTCATTTTGGAGACAACCATTTCCATGGCGTCAATACAACTAGTGTGGGGTAATGTTGATCAGTTAGACCCTAGCACTTAGTAAAGAAAATGAAGAAGGTTCATGTGAGAGAGCAGAGCACATTCAAAGGTACAAAATTATCAGAAAGGATCCTGCACGAAGAACAGAAACAGGTTTGAGACTTAGCCATTTTCACGAAAAGGATCTATTTTTGGAGATAGCGTACAGATAACTCAAACCAATTGGATACTTGTGCATCATGTATTGGCTATTTTTGGAGGATCAACTATGAAGCACTTTTCATGAACATAGGACAAAAATAGATCTATTACTATCAGTCAACTAACAATAGTTTATTGTTAGCGCACTTTCATGTGTGGCTATTTTTCTAATGGCATGTGGCTAATAATAGCATGCAACCTATTTTGGGATTAGATAAGTGGTGAAGGGAAAGTCCCCACCCTTATAAATATGTATTAAACTATGTGAGAAGAAATAGATAGAGATAGGTGTGCATACATAGGAGATTATGTTGTTAAATCTATTGAGCGCATACTACTGTTGTTGTAATGAAGCTTCTATATACTTATTTCATTTAATACAATGGAGGCTATTGGTTGAAACAAAGTGTTAGTTCTATGTGTATTTGAATCTAGTATGTTCTTGATCTCATCATGGTTAATACTTAATTATATTATCCCTTAGGTATAGATCTGGTATGCTCTGTAGAATGATGTGTTAGGAACTGCATGTATTAAGTCTTTATCATGATAACATCCTGCAACAAAAACCCTAAAGAGGGACCTGATACCTTTGTGTGCTTTAGATGAGCACTCAGTTTGGGTTGAGAGATGTGTCAGTGCGTCTAGGGTCTTATTGGGTTTGTATTACTGAATTCTAGATTGCATCATCCTTCGTGTGTCATTGGTCCTCTTCCCACCCCATTCACAGGGTAAATTCTTGAAGGAGTTATTGGGCATGAGATATACTCCTTTATAGATGGGTTTTTTGGTTATCACCAAGTGCGCATAACAAAATAAAATCAAGAGAAGACTATTTTCACCATTGAGTGGGGTAGTTTTGCATATATAGTTATGCCCTTTGGACTAAAAAATGTGCCTACAATGTTCTCACACATTGTGGTACACACATTTCAAGACTTTATTCATAAATTAGTATGGGTGTATTTAGATGATTGGACCATCTATGGATTAATTAGGGACCATTGTGACAACCTAAGACCTATTTTTCAAAGGTATGGGTAATTGAGCATCTACCTTAATATTAAGAAGTGCATATTTGCAACACCTTTTGGCACTTTTCTAGGGCATATAATTTGTAAGGAAGAGTTATTGGTGGACCCATCCAAGGATGTTGTTATCATGGGTTTAGTATAACCTAACAATCAAAGTGAAGTGTATGGATTCTTAGTACATACAAGGTATTATAGGAAATTCATTAAAGGCTTAAAGGCTATGCAAATATTGTCAGACCCTTGGAAGGATTATTGAAGGATAAAGAAAAATTTTATTGGTATGATGTGCAACAACAAGAATTTGAAGCATTGAAGGTAAGGCTTACTACTGCACTATTTTTCACTTTCCTTAGTGGGACAAACCCTTTCATGTTCATGTTGATGCTTCTAGCTTGGTAATTGGCCCAATGTTTGAACAACTAGGAGAAGGAATGGTGGACCAACCCATTTATTTTACAAGCAGGAAGTTGATGCTTACGGAACATAATTATACAACTACTGATCATGGGGATTTTTCCATGATCTACACGCTACACAAGTTTAAAACAATACTTATTGGCAACATCATTTATCTTCTTTACATATCATATGGCACTTAATTATTTGGTCAACAAGCTTGTTTTTTAAGGGTGCATTTGTAGGTGGATACTACTATTCCAAGAGTTTTAGTTTATAATGGTTTTCAAACCAGGGAAAAGTAACTCAGGACCTGACCACTTGTCAAGGATAAATTCTTGCAAGGACATGTAGAGCATAGAGGAAATTATGTCGGATGCAGAACTATTTCGATTGAACCATGTTCCCATAGAGATGGAATATATTGTAGTATTCTTGTGCATTGGACAGGTGCCAGAGGGACTGAAGACATTATAAAAGAAGAAACTTGTAATACGCATGACACCTTACCAGTTAATCAGTGGAGATTTATACAAGCTACACCATGATGAAATTTTATGTCGGTGTGTACTAGAACATGAGGGAAAAGCTATTATAGAAGAAGCTCATGGGGAATTACAAGAATTCATTATGTTTTAGATTCCACTACATGCAAGATTCTGATAGATGGCCTATGGTAGGAAAATTTGTACAAGGATACTAAAGAATATGTCAAGTCATGTAACTATTTTTAGTACCTTGGGAAACCTGGGCATAAATATGAGATGTCATTGTAACCTATCCCAAGAACTGATCCTTTTGAGAAGTAGCAAATAGACTTTATGTTCCCAATTTCCCCACCTGTGTGTAGGACTTGCATGCACTATATCATTACTTGTGCAAACTATATGACAAGGTGGGTAGAAGAATCACCTACTAAGGATTACACAATAGCTATAGTTGCGAGATTTTTATGGGAGAAAATTATTAGTAGATATGGATGTCCTTTTAGCCTGACTAGTGATGGAGGCACTCATTTTCTTAATGAGATGAACCAAATTCTATTGATAGATTTTATGGTGGCACACCATAATACTACACCCTATCACCCACAAGAAAATGGTACTAATGAATCCTTGAACAAATTTTTGGGACAACCATTGACATAAATATGTTATGTTAGACTGAAAGACTGGTATGATAAAGTATCTTTTGTATTATGGGTATATAGGACCACCTATAAGAGGTTGAATAAGGCCACATACTTTTAGCTGGTGTTTGGTGTAGAGGATGTTTTACCTATTTAATTTAGGTTTCCCTCCCTTCGTATTATGTGTGCAGGAGGAATAGCTAATGATAAATTTGTTGAAGAGTGCATTGAAAAATTGATGCATTTAGATGACATGTACTCCATTTTACGTTGGAGTCAAAAACTGAAAAAGATGACAGAAAGCATGGCATGATAGAAATATTCAAAATAAAACATTTGAGGTGGGAAATATGGTTCCTTTGTATGATTCAAATTTTTGACGCCACCTAGGGAAATAAAAATTTCATGGGTTAGGACCATTTGTGGTGACAAAGATACCTGGTTTGGGCACTTGTTTGTTGCAGGCACTGGATGACACGTTGTTTCTTGGTTACTTCAACAGGAGTAGGCTGAATCCCTACTGTGCATAAGTCTTCCTTGTGTTTGTAATAAGGAAAATTTTCCACTTAGATTACATTTCACACTCATGTGTTTCCTTTTTTCATTGTTATGCTTTGTTATTTTATTTTTGTGTTTTATTGCAATAAGTTCACTCTCACATAGGAATCCAATTACTATCTATTGAGTTCATCTGTAAAGGACTACACATACTTTTAGTGTGGGGTGGATTGCAAGTATGCACAAAAGAGAGAATTAATTGGTGCTACAAAATGATTATGAATTGAAGGAGTGTGCTTAATGATGAAATTATGGGTTGCTACAAAGAAAGGTGTTGCATATAATGAGAAGGATGCTAATAATAATGAATAAAGAAAATTATTCAAAATTGAAGATCATCCGCAAGGTTCACACAATGTAATGTGAGGTAGGAAGAAGCATGGGAAATGAATTAGTATGAGGCACAAAGGGCTATGTACTTTAGCACATGAAGGTGCACATAACGATTTTTGTGGCCAAGAAGTAGTGTGATCACCAAAAGGATATGTCCGAGGCACAAGAAAAAGTAGTGGAAACTACAGAAAAACCATTAAAGAATAATTAAAGTTACGTATGGTGGTAGGTGAGGAGAAATTAATGTAGAGAAATTTGAAAAAAAAAATAGAAAGGGGTATTTTGTGATTTCATTCTACATTACATACTTTGATTTTTTTATTTATGAAGTGTGTTTTGAAAATCAATTTGAGTGTGAAGTTTGAGAGAGATCATATAAGATTTTTGAGCCAATTGAGAAGTGGACATGACCATCACAGAGCTCTATTGAAAGGGTGTTTGACCAAGTGGAAGGCATGTGGAAGGAAGAATCATAAAGCTAGGGTTTTGGACAAGAAAAATTACATCTAGGAAACACATAATTAGGAGTTATAAAGCTTGAACAAGTGCAAGTGTTATAAATCCCAATGGCACCCAAGAGAGCACATAAAACGGCCATACGGAGCAAGAAAAAGGACGAGCCAGAGGTATAACTCAAAGACACGCCTAAGAAAATATTTTTACAAATGTAGTATTCAAGGGAAGTGATTATGGTTCACGATTGGGACTCCCATGTCAGGAGAATTATGGTGAGTGACTACAATCATTGCAAAATTGCTAAATCAGACCAGATTGAGAAGGAGTTGATAAAGAAGACCAATTTAAACATGGATGATGACAAGCCAATTTATGATGATGAAGGAAATAAAAAATTGGAAAAGGTTGGGAATTTACAATTTTATAAGCTCCCTTATTTTAGAAAACCATAGGGGCTTTACCATTGCATAATGTCAATGGTCTATGAGGACTTCTTTTATTTTGCTGGCATAAGGGTTTGACTCACTGCACCTTTCATTGGAAGGCTTACTGGATTAAGGAGAACGTACACAATGATTTCTAGTGATTTCGAGAATGATGTGGATGTAGAAGCCACTACTAAGGAGTTGGGATACCAGAAAGAGGAGCGTACAATGCCTATAGCCAAGGTAATTAATCCAGTCATCAAAATTATAGCTCACTTGTTAGTAAAATTTAATCACCAGGAAAGATGGGGTGCAGTTAACAAAAAATAGTTGTATATTGCAATGAGGATGGAAGAAGGTATTGTGTATAACCTAGCATCATTTATATATGAGGTTATTATTGAGGAAGTAGAAATGGGGGATAATATTATTTGGGGGTGTTATCCTTTTGTCAATTGTATTTGCTAAGATTGGGGTTCCATATGGGCCAAAGGATAAGATATGGCAGTTCTCTGAAGAGAATAAATCACTTTCAGAGAGATTTGAAAAGTACACTTGTGAGGGGATTATCAGAGGTCCATATAAACAAAGAGTGGAGCTTTGGTATAGGTGCATGGGTGAGGCCTTTGAGGATGAATGGAGAATACCAAAGGACCTACCTGTAGTGCTAGAGAAGTAGGCATAATTTGTATCTTTTCAACATTATTGCATTGATATATTTGGTATGAAGGATGGGAAGTGGAGCCCTTGGTGCAAGCTCCCCTATGTTTTCACTATGTAGTACTTTTAGGCTTTTGTAAATAGGTTCTCATATGCACGTAATTTGAGGTTCAATGCAAATAAAGTTCACTATAAGTACCACACTCTTCGGAAGAATTATGTCTATCTAACTAAGTTTTCATACATAGAGACGATGATATCCAGTGATACAATAATAAATTATACGATTTTGGCAGTTGGGAATTTGGGCACAGCTAAGGTATACAATTACCGTAATAAAACATTTTTTAGAGGAAAATATATAGAAAATGAGTTTAAGATCCTTGATTTTCCTAAGGGGAATCATACAGTTGGAACTTTACTGGATGACGAGCCCACTCCTCCACACATAAAAGAGGAAGAACTTAACAAGGAGATGGAGGATGTTTTTGCATTGGATCATGGTGCACAAATGCAACCAACTATAAGGGAAAAGATGTAGCATGATAGCACCCCACCAAATGAAAAAGGAGTATGAGATGAGACAGATTTTAGGGAGACAGAAATATGAGGGAGGCATTGAAGACCATGGCTTCAAAAGAGTGTTGAGGAAATATAATATGGAGAGAGATTATGTGGGGTCCTCTATCCATTGAAGATTTTTACAAGGACATCCACTGTAAAACCAAGGCCACAGTTGAAGATAAAGAGAAGTCACAATTATGTGCTGAGAAGAGAAAGAAGACAAGAACCATCTAATGAGGATGTGTGCATTGTATAGGATACACCAATTTTTGATGTAGAGGAAGAAGAGGAGACTAGATAGGAGGAAAATCAACATGATGCAGAGGAGATTTGTGAGCATGGGGAAAAAAAAGTCCCCACCTGTGAAGAAGAAGAAAGAGAGAATAATGTAATTCAACCATTTGATTAGCCTACTAGGAAGCATGAGGGTGCATCAGGTGAAGGCGCACTACAGAGTGCAGGGGCATATATTCCTAAGGGGCATCAATCTAGAAGGAATAAGGGTGAAGAAATCCTGAAGACTCCAAACTTAGGATTTGTTATTGATCCCTCGAAGATCATTCACATTAAATTTCAAAGCACCCTCACACCTGAACAATTATATGGTTGGTAATTTATGGATCTAAAGAATGCTAATATGCACACAAGGAAGAAAATATCTTCGAGCATGTAGATGTATATTGATGAGCCAAATTTTGATGCAAAGGAAGAAGCGTGTGTTAGAAGAAATATGAAGAAGGGGAAGAAAGAAGTGCACATATGGTGAAGCCGACTAGTTCATTGATGAACAGGCTAGTAATAACTTGACTAAGATGGAAGTTGAAGTAATGCATAGGAACCTAGATAAAGTGGCAGCATTCAGGACATTACAAGAAGATAATGAGAACATGAAAGAAAAAATTGAGATTTTGAATGAAGTGAATAGAATGGATAAGGAAAGAAAGAAGGATCTTCTTAATTTTGTTACAGAGATTGGAGATGAGATTATAAAGATGCATCCATAATTTCATTCCTAGATAGATAAGACGTATGCCTCAGTATTGTAATTCCTATAAGATTGTGTCTATCTATTGCTGAAGGAAAACCCTTCCGTGCAAGGGAAGAATGAAGAAAAATTGAATGCCAAAAATTAAAGTGAAAAGAAGACAATAACACGCTGAATCATAGATTATAACACCATATTCTAGATGATAAAGGATGTGTTCGAGAAATCAAAATGGGCGTTGCAGATTTGTGAATATCCTGAGATGATAATTAAGACAAGGAAACTACAAGAAGAGAATAAAGTTCTTACATCAAAGAAGGAGGAGACATTGGGCAGAGAAGAGAATTTTGCTGCAGTGGCATAAAAGTGTGATGTGCTTAAAGAATCCAAATATTCCCATGAAGAAAAGATAAATGAGATAGGGAACTTGATCAAGCAAATAATGGATTTCTTAGAGGGTATGATTTTAGGGCTAGCTGGAGTAATAAGGGAATGTTAGGCCAAGGGTGAGGAAATGACCATGGATGAGATGCATGCAGTGTTTGGTGATGTCTATGATAAAGCCAAGAAAGGGATAGTATAGTGGAACGAGTTGAAGGCTGACATTACAAAGGATTACCCTATTTACTTATACTATTAGCTAATAAGTAAAGCACGCCGAATCATTTTATATTCCTTGTATTATTTCATTCTTCATTCTTTATTCTTTATACTTGGAAAGATGAGTTGAGAGAACCTATTTCTGAGGACATAAATATAATTAGTGTGGGGTAATGTTGAACTGAAGAAATTGTCCCAGTATTTGAAGAATGGCATAGAATGAGGAGGCACACAAGGGGGTACGGAAGCACGAGCAAGTACCAATTAAGAGGGGTGCACCCAAGAAGACAAGTTTGGTACTAAGCAATTTTTTCATGGCATGGGCTAATAATAGGTTGGAATGTAGATCAAGAGAAGATGATAGAAAAAATACCTTCACGATGAATCATGAGTTATTGTGGGAGCAAAGTGAAGATTAAAGGTTATGCATATCTTGCGCAAATAATAGGATTAAGATATATTTTTATCATAGATTAATCTATTATTTGATTTATTGTAAGAGCATGTAGTTGTCGGTGCATGGCTATTTTGAGCATGTAGTATATTTTTGGATATGGGTGCTGAAGGGAAAGTCCCCACCCCATATATATTTAGTTGATTTACATAGTTTTGAGGACCATGTTTTGACTCTGAGTTGTATTAGAGTTATGTTTCCTGAATGAACTCACACGCATGAATCTATGACAATATTATGGTGTATTTAAATCATGTTTTTTGATGAATTAATACAATGGATTTTTTTGGATGGATATTAGTTTTTGATGCCTCTGTTCATAGTACTTATATGATAAATATAATATCAATCTTTATATGATTTGTATGTTTCCTTATTACATGTTTTTCCAATTTGAGCTCATGATTCTAATTATTATGATGGAGTGTACACTTTGATTATGGTTTATATGGACATGCATGCTAACATATTTCCAAGAAAGTAATAAAGAGGGACATATCTGAATGAATTTCCAGCGTGCCTAGGCATCTAAGTATAAGAAAAAAAAACTATACTTATTTTCTTACTAAATATTTATATCCTCAAGGAGGAGTAGATAGCTACATTAATATCTTTAAAAATTCAAACCCAAATGGAAAATATAAAGTATTAATGCCCTATGATAAAACTCAAATCCTATAAGATAAATAGACAACAAAAAAACCTCCTACTCTCCTTATTTAGCATACCCATACAAGAAAACAAAACACAATTAGTTCCTGTATCAAAATGTACGCACAAATACACACAAAAAATCCTTAGTATGCAGGCCCATTATGGATGTATTTAAATTTCCTATGAGATGAAAATGACTACATACATTGAAACATGGTCCCAACTAGAATATTCCATTAATTCCTCCTTTAGAAAACTATAGACCAAAAATGTAGCTCTTTCATTTCATTAATTTAATTTTCAAAATAAGAAAACCCAAAATGTAACGCATCTTCATAATTATAATACAGTCGATTCACAAACTCTTCCATTTCATAAAACAAAATACGCATACTCAAATAATAAAACACATTCCAAGCCCATAATATCATTCTTTTCTATTGAAATATGCATACCCAAATAACATTAAAAGGTGAACACTCATACACTTTTGTTTCCTACAAAATACACCTGCCTAGATAATATTATAACCTTCAAACACACAAATTTGTATTACATTTCCACATGCAATCCAAATAACACATGTAATCCATAACAAACATTTTTGATATAAATCCCATATACAAAAATACCACTATCAATATTCCACCATGAAACCCACACTCACAAAACAAATAACATCTAGAAAGCTATTAACTAGATATAACGATTAGGATTTAGAATACAAGGAATAATCTCATGCATGTGATCTCCATGTCTTTATTTACTTTGTTTCCTTGTTCCCAAAATCAAAAATATCAATAATATTTCTAAAGAATCTCTTTTGTAACCAATCTATTCTTTATCCGTTATCGAAATTGCATTTATGGACAAAAATAAAGCACAGTTGAGAGGATTTCACTTCCTCCAAAAATAAAACAAATATCCCAAGAGAAAAAAACACGATAAAATGAGAAAGAATGAAGGAATACGACCACATTTAGGGTGGATTATTAGGGAAGCTATCCATTACTAAGGATTCAGGCCTATAATAAATGCCAATAAACCTAGAATCTGATACGAATACTACAGATTTACAGTCAAAATAACATTGATATTCATTTATCTTCTTCAATATATTTCGGGTCTCACATTTCAATATGGCACATTATAATTATAAAGAATAAGTTGCTCCTATACTCAAGGAGGTTGCTCTAACAACTCTCCCTATAATAGCTCCCTCCACAAACAACTTAACTAATATAATACGTGAGTTGTTTCAACAACTCACCCAATATAATAATCACCCAAACTTATAAATATAAATGTGGAGCACTAACTAATTATATTTCTTAACATTCCCCCCCTTAGTGCGAACATGGGGAAAACCTGCCTTTGTACTTGCACCTGCTCATGATCTGGTGATTTTCACAGGATGATCACAAACCTCAGGGATGGTTTTGCAAACAGTTAACCACAAACCGAGAATGGTGGTTTTGCAATTGGTTTACCACAAACCACAAAGTGATGGTTTTGCAAATGGATTACCAACAACCAAGAATGGTGGTTTTGCTATTGGTTTACCACAAACCACAAACGAAGGTTTTCAAGTGGTTTACCTACAACCACATCATGATGTGCAAAGTACTATTCTCAGCCCTCATCACATTTCATTGTAGGGAATAACATAGGAAATTATGATGACATATGTTGCTCATACATACATAGAAAAAGCTGACATACTGGAAATGGAACATTGGAATTATGTTCCCCCCCTCAATGTGAAATTTCCACTTATTGAAAACAAGATTACTGCAAACTGAAGCAAACACACAACTGAAAACAAATGCCACCAAATCATCTATACGGCCCCATCATTGGCGACTGACGAGAGGTCGCTGAATGACCTCCAACCTCCGTTTGCCTCCTGCCTCCTATTCATATTCAGAACAAGAAGTCTTCAGAACCAATGTCTTCATTTACTTGTTCTTCCTCATTCTCTGATCTTTCTTCAGTAATAAAGTTGGCCTCAATTCCTTTGAGTTTTCCACTAAGTATATCTTGAGCTCGAGCTCTACAAAATGAAGTTGTATGCCCCTTTTTCTTATAGTAGAAACATTCACTTTCCTCTTTATATTTAGAAAAAAATTTGTACTTCCTTTTTACATACATTGCTGTGCTCTTCTTCTGAGATCTTTGAGTTTTTATCTAGATTAACATAATGTAATTCAGAGTCCGAAAGGGCAAGGCCAATAATGGCTTTAGCTTTATCATCCCGTGTTTCCCATTCTGCCAATCTGGTCAGATCTAAAGGTGCTAGTTCTTTTCCATCTACTATCCTCCAAAGATTTTTGTTCATCAACTGCATCTGGATCTTGACTTTCCATGTGTGAAAATTGAGACCATTGAATTTTTCTAGTGGAATGTCCATTATATCTCAGAGCATCGGTTTCAACCAAAAATGCACTCTTAGGGGAGTCGGCTTCAACCGATATTGCTCCCAATTTACACTATATTTAAAAAGTAATAAGAACAAATTACTTTTTAAATTTTACATGGATATTTACTAAAGACATAAACTCAGAAAGTAATATTTTTAAATGTCCACGACCTAAAGACAGCAGACTCAATATTTGAATATATAATTTTACCTGTTGACTAATAAAAATTGTATACTCTACACATGATCCATGGATAAAATAAAAATCTTAATACCTTTGTATTGAGCTCACCAATGTTAGAATTTTTCCACATGATCAATGTTGAAGGGAATCTGCGCAGGGTACTTCACAATGGTTGACCAAAAATAGAAAATGATATCTTGAGCAGCACAGTTAGATATATCCATCCACACAGCTTGTTTCACTGGGCTATGCTACCCAAGCATATTATTCCTGAGCTTTGCGTAGACCTGCAGCATTTGATATCCATGCGTCTACTACATACACTGCCAGAATTGGTGTGAATAGATAATAATCTGATGGACATTATTACCTGCCGTATATCTATTGAACATTACCAATTTATGAATAGAACTAGAACAAGATCTAAATCATATATAGTGCCCTCAGGAAAAACAAAGTCTAGTGCATGATTTTATACAGCGCCCGTGTCTTCTACAAAATCTACACCATAATCATCTTGAATCTTAGAATGTGCACTTAGAACTCTGAATCTGATCTTTCCCTGAGATCGTGGAATGCTTTTCGAGAATCAAGCCACTCAACATTTCAATGCACAGTATGTTTGGTCCAATACAAATGCACAATAACCAAGTCAAACTATATAAGAACCCAAGCAGAGGTGCCGCTAGAACGTATCTATGTTTGATTTTGATGAAATTGAACATGTCCCCCCCAAAAATATCTACGCAGGTTAATATGGAACAATGCAGGATCAACACAACGCATCCAAAATAATTCGATGCATTTCTCCCCTCTTCCTCTGCACCTCTGGATTATAATACACGAGAATGCAAATCAGAGGACTTCCCCTATTGAATTTACCATCTTCACTCAGATACCAAATGATACGAATACTACATATTTATAGTCAAAATAACATTGATATTCATTTATCTTCTTCAATATATTTCGGGTCTCACATTTCAATATGGCACATTACAATTATAAAGAATAAGTTGCTCCTATACTCAAGGAGGTTTCTCTAACAACTCTCCCTATAATAGCTCCCTCCACAAACAACTTAACTAATACAATACGTGAGTTGTTTCAACAACTCACCCAATATAATAATCACCCAAAATTATAAATATAAATGTGGAGCACTAACTAATTATATTTCCTAACAGAATCCCTCCATACCAATTTAACTTTCAACGCACTCTTTTTGACATATCTCCATATTAACCAAATATGGTTCACATAGCATTTCCTAGACTTTCATTAAGTTCTCAATGTCCCATTAAATATTCCACCAATTTAAACAAAACACTAATGCATGTGACCCACGTTATATGCAACATAGGCCCAATTAAACATTGTTATATGACAAGCTTCATATTTATAATTAAATCCCATATATTTATCATGCTTCTATGTGACAACTAATAAATCAACACTTTGTATATATGAGTCACAAACTGGTATCATGTCAAAGATAGTGCCAAGTATTCTATAAAATGACTTGAAAAAGAGTCCAAGCAAGAGAACTAACACAATTAAAATTATTTCCTTCCGAATACTTATCATTATCTAACATACAACTATATATATAGATAATATATAATCTATGTGTGTGTGTGTGAGAGAGAGACATAAAATGTTGGTGCGATGTAATAATCTTTATTATTAACTTTTTTTAAACCACCCGATGGTCTATTGGTCATCTATTTGATCATCAATTTCAGGAATCGAAAAGGGTGGGATGCTACATACTTTCCCCTAAAAAGAGTCATCATCTCGATGACTTATTTCATTTATTTAAGAAATATAAACACTTAACCAATACAAGAAGTAATATTTTGAAAAAAAATGGTTGTGACTTAAATTTTTCATAAAATTTTCACTTCTATAATTTCTTCAAGTTGTAACAATTTTGATAAAGAGAATAATTCATAATTTATTAAATAGTCATGACTTAGGTGGTCATCACTATAGTCAACCCAAAATCAAGTAGAAATAATAAAAGTATTATTCTCTTTTTAAACTTGATCAAACAGAAAAGGAAAAATAATTAGTATGTCATCCATAGTTTCCCAAGTTGCACTTTCTTCATAGCACTGGTCCCATTGGACCTTGCATTGTGAAATATCATGATTCCTACTTGATGCAACTTACTTGTTTCTAAAATTCCTCTAGGTTCAATTGTGATGATCCAAGGATCATGTACCTGTAATGAATCCCAATTTATTATATGATTTAAATCAACAACATAATTTTTTAGCAGATATACATGGAAGACATCATGTATTTTGTACAAATTTAGAGGTAAAGCTATCCAATATGCTACATGACCTATAACTTCTAAAATTTAACAAGGCCCCACAAATCTAGGTGATAACTTGGTAGAATTGTCAAAATTAATATAACTCTTTTTGGGTTTTACCCTCAAAAAGACTTTGTTACCCACATTAAATTTCCTTTCTACTCTTTTTAAATCAGTGTAGTTATTTTTTATGTATGTTAATTCCTTTAATAACTCATGGATTAGTTTCATTTTTCCCTCCATTTGAGTTAACATTTCATGTCCTATAACTTCCCTATCTTCAATGATATCCCAGCTGATAGGTGTTCTACACCTTATGCCATATAAGGATTCAAAAGGATCCATTTTTTAGCTATGAATGATATGTATTACTATATACAAACTCAACCAGTGGAAGTTATTACTCCCACTTGTATTGCTGATCCATGCAATACATCCTTAACATATCCTCCAATACTTGATTTACTCGTTCTGTCTATCCATTGGTTTCTGGGTGATAAGATGAGCTAAAATTTATTAATTTTCTTAACGTCACATTAAGTGTTTGCGAAACTCTAGAATTCATTCTAGTATCTCTATTTGGTATGATCAACTCTAGTATTCCATGCAATCTAAACATTTCTTGAACAAATCTTCTTTCCAGTACTAGTGAATCATCTTTCAGATTCCCAGCTATATGAAAGGAATGATAACCAAATCATACCAAGCCAAGAACACAGATGCTAATCAAACACCACGATCAATAAGATGCAAGTAATTTTCCAGAATAACTTTACATAAAACCTTTGCAAAAAAATGAGAAACAATATCATATATTATTATGGAACTCAATGCAATAGATTGAGAATGGGCCTTGCTTAAATAGGAAAGGAATAACAATCTAAGAACAAGTCAAGGTCGTAGATCAAGCCATAAATCAAGAAAATAACTAGTCATTAAAGAACTAGTCAAGACCATAGATTTCGGAGAGAACTAGATATCAAGGATCTAGTCAATACCATAGATCAAGCAAAGAAATATACCTAAAAACTAGATAATATCTCCTAATATCTAAATAAGATAAAAGAAATATCCACACACATAAGTGGGTGAGGATAAATACAATAAAGGTAAATAAAGTACCTAGTTGAACATGAGCTAAGGTAAATACCTACTCTAACGCTATAAAATGTGTCACTTTTGTGAGCTTACTCACCACAACTAGAATTACATCATGTTTATTTGTAAAAAAGGGAAGTCCTTCGATGAAGTTCATGATAATTACTTTCCATTTATATTGTAGTACATTATGTGGGTATAAAATTTCTGTTGGATGTAAATGTTCCACCTTAACCCTTTGGAATATTAAGTAGTGAGCTACATAATTTTTTACATACTTTTTAATTCCTTTCCAAAAGTATTGTATTTTGATGTCACCTAACAGTTTTTTTACCATTAGATGACTTGAATAAGGTGCATCGTGGAATTTCTTAAGTACTTTATTTATTAATTCATTTCCCAAAGGTACATATATTCTGCTGAAATAACACATAATTCCATCATATTCAAATTTAAAACCATCATACCTCTTGTCACTAGGATTGTTTTCTAGTGTTGTTTTAACTTCTTGATAGTAATGATTTGACTGAATTTGTTTTATAAATTCATCTTTAAACTTAGTTCTTAAAGTAACAATAACATAAATATATTTCCTACGGCTTAAGGCATCTGTTACAAAATATCCTTTTCCTTTATTTAATTTATCTCGAAATCATATTGTGATAAAAATTCTAACCATTTGTGTTGTCTTGCATTTAAATTTGGTTTTGAAAAGATGTATTTTAGACCCAAATGGTCTATTTTTAACTTAATTTTTTTCCCTAAAAAATAGTGTCTCCAAACTGGCAATGCATGGAAAATAACATCAAGCTTTAATTCATGTGGAGCATAGTTATATTCATGAAATTTTATTCTTCTACACTCAAAATCCACTATATGTTCATTTTGAAGAAGGGATCCTCCCAATCCTTCTCCAGAAGCATTAATTACTATTGTAAAATTTTCACTTTAATCTGGAACCTTTAAAATTGGATGTGAGGTTAAATTTTCATTTAATACGTTGAAGGATTATTCACACTTATCATCCCAAAAAAATCTTATTTTTCCTCTATAGGGAAGTTACTGGACCTACCACTCTAGGAAAGTCCTTAATGGACTTCCTATAATAACCAGGAACTCCCATGAAAATTCTAATTTCATGTACGTCCTTAGGAGATGGTCATTCCATAATAACATTTATCTTACATGGGTCAGCCAAAATTTCTTCTTTACTAATTATATGACCCAAATAGTGTACTTATTTTTTATAAGAAGTACAGTTGGACCACTTATCATACAATTTATGCTTCCTTAAAATTTACAAAATTGTTCTTAAATGTTTATCATGTTATTCTATATCTTTTGAATATATACATATATCATCAAGGAACACAAACAAAAACTGATCTAAGTATTCCCGAAACACAGTGTTCATCAAATTCATAAAATTTGCAGGTGCATTAGTGAGTCAAAAAGGTAAAATAGTGAACTCATAATGCTCATAACATGTTCTAAAGGTTGTTTTATGGATGTTTTCATCTTTAATTATCAATTGATGATAACCAAATCATAGATCAATCTTTTAATAACTTGAAGCACCCCTCATTTGATCAAAAATATCATCTATTCTAGGTAAGGGGTATTTTTTTTAGTTGTTACATTGTTTAACACTCGGTAATCAATACACAATCTTAAGAACCATCCCTCTTCTTTACAAATATTATTGGTGCCCCCCAAGGTGACACACTTGGGTGGATCAATCCTTTGGAAAAAAACTCATGAAGTTGAGATTTCAACTCTACTGACTCATTAGTAGTCATTCTGTATGGTTCTTTTGATAAAGGTTCAGTTCCCTATTTGAGGTCTATGAAGAACTCAAACTCTTGTAGTGGTAAACCCGGTATTTCTTTAGGAAAACCATCTCTGAATTCACTTAAAAGAGTAAAATCCTCTATTTTTGGATCATTTTCTTTGTTTTAATCTGTTATTTTGACTGCATATAACCTATATTCTTATCCCTTTTTAGTTGCATGGAAGATATTTGTCTCACAACGAAATATTTTTTTGCACCTTGTATTATTGCTATTTTTTGTTTATCATCAAGGCATACACTATTTGTTTTCTTAGGAAATCTATAGATGCTTAGTGCTAAGAAAAATATTTTATGCCTATGACAACATCATAAGACCCTAAAGGAGCTATAAAAGGTTCATTTCTATAGTAAACTCAGGATTGTTGAAATGGTTCTTTGGTCTAGATTTGTTTTACCATTGCTTATTATTCCCTTGGTTATTTTGGGGATAGTTACTAGCATGAGAATCACCTTGGCATTTAAACCAACCATCAACAATCCCCTTCCTCTCAAATTTATTTTTAAAATAAGAACTATTTTGTCTTTCTTTTATGTTGTTTAGAGTAGATTTATATGTAGTATTTTTCTTTTTCAGGTCTTCCTTTTTTATCAAATCTCTTTCACCATGTATTTTTTAGAAAAGGGATGTGAGGAGGTATTTCTTCATATTTTTCTCTTTTCCTCTCTTGAAGTGAGGATCCAATGCATTTTTTGTTCTTTTTTTATATCTTTTTCAAAAACTACCTCTATAGTGGATGGTCCATGCACATCTAATTCACCTCCTATGCTAGGATTCAAGCCCCCAAAATGAACTTACAAATCTGAAACTTCTCATTTTTTTGATATTGAGGAACATATTCTAGAAGTCTGGTGAAGCTTTCCCAATACTTAGTTACTGACAATTTACCTTTTATTCAACTCTAAAATTCAATCATTTTTCTCATCAAAATACAGTTGGAGCAGCCAACATTAATGTAAGACCCTTTGAATTGCTCCTAGTTTATAGCTAATGTTTCTATTCCTAGTTGTATTTTACAGTTTTCCCACCTGGTGGATGCTTTGTGAGAGAGATGGAAAGCATCCTACACAGCCTTAGTTTCTTGAGAGAAGTATCTGACCTCAAAATAATCAATTTACTCAACCCATTTTCTGCATCATCATCCAAAGCAGTTCTATCAAATTTTGGTGGGGTGATTCTTTTTATATCCTTATCCAATTTAGTAGTCATGCAAGGTTTCTTATTATCTTGCTGATTTTCATTATCATGCCTCCTAGGTTGTTCATTCTCATGTTCTTCCTCATGTTCCTCTTCATGTTCTTCCTTTTCCCTCCAACCTGCTACTCTAAAGAAACAATTCGGTTACGAGTGTCTTAGAGAACCAAAAGGATCTCAATCCAATTTTTCTTTACCTAAACCCTTAGGATTTTTTGAGCTAGTTGCAACATCATTGATCACTCTTCTTCTCACCATTATATCATGTTAAAACAATAATAATTTAATATTAAAATAACAACCCATTAAGTCCAAGAGTTAAAACCTATAGCTCTGATACCAAAATGTAACGCCTCAATTATTTCCCAAAAACTGAATAATTTTTTTTAATTTAATTAATTAATCTTCATTTTTCAATCACAAGTATGTAAGAGAGTTAACTCAGAACAAAACAATTAACAAATTTGAAAAAATAGTTATTAGTTAGGATTGATCCATCTGATAACTCTTATATATAAACTTAGTGCAGCTAAGAAGGATCTATTCTTTTTTACCTTCAGTCCACTCTCCGTGAGTAACTATATAATCTTTAATATGTTCAGGTTTACCTTTTTCAAGGTTGATACATCTATGTTTTCCCTTCATATTCTAGTATCTGACATATATAAAGTAAGGATATGATGAACATGAAATGCAATCAACTACTTTCATTAATTTCACCAAATTTTTGATCCATGCATAAATAGCTTATCCTAAGACTACACAAAATCCCTAGGGATTGTTACAGAAATATTGTTCATAGTGTGAACACTTAGGAGTGGTTTGGGTTATTTGGTAGTAATAGTTTTTAATATTTATAAAATAATATACGAGTGTGCAAAACAGTTGTAATGCACAACTCATAGTTGAGAGATATTTAGGATATTGAGAGGACTTAGAGAGTAGCCTTGAATCCTTACTTATAGGAGCTCATTGAGATATTTATATGTAATCTCTCCATTGGGAATTTGTCCTGAATAAATTACAATATTTCTGGTTTTATTATTTTATTGTGCATGTTTTGTTTTTTATTTGATTAAATCATAAATATTTACAATAGGGATATAGTCTTCCATCACCAAACAATTATCTTGACACGGTTATCCAGATCTTTTTGTTTAAGAAGGTGAACATGTTAAGAAAGAGGAAGTTTTTTCTTTATAGGACCATCTCTGTAAATGAATAGAACCACATCTTGCTTTGTGTTCTTATGGAATAGGGAAATATCACGTAATAATTAATGCCATTACATCCTCTTTCCCTCTTCTATAACTACCCCTAGTTAGCACTATGCCAAGGTATTTGAATGATGATGTGAGGTTACATCCAATATACGGCATATTTATGGTTTTCTATTACAACCATAGTTCATCTTGTGACAATTTCTATGAGGCTTAAGTTACTTTTTGTTTACCTAAGTCATAGTTGTGAAGTATTACTTAAGACTTCTTAAAGTCTTTTGATGGTGTTCTCACAACTTTATCATTTAATCTTGTCACGGAGTAAACTATTAATTACCCTCTTGTAAGGTCATCATGTTGTATTTATAGGTTGCCCAAGTCAATGTTGGTTTAGTTTACTAACTATTGTCCATATAATAGAGATGATAATATAATTTATTTTCGATGGTTTCCTTAATATTTCATAAGGAAATAATGATTAAGAATAATCATTTATGTTATTCATACCCATTTTATTCTTAATTACGAGTATATTAACCACCTCCACTATTATCATAGTTTTTTAATATCAAGTATAGATTAATTTTTTATTTTTGACGGACTATATGTATTTTATGTTATAAACTTATCAATGATCATTACTATAACTTACATGACATACTTCATATTTCAACAACTAGCTTTTTGCTTTTCCAAGTTAATCATTGGCTACTTAAGTAAGGGATTCAATTTTTGAATTACTTAATAAATCATCTAAAGGTATTTTAATTACATGTTTAATTAATAGATCAACAACAGTGTGTACGAAGACATATCCTATAAAATAGGAATGTAGATAATATCAACTTATATATATACCATAGCCAATTAAATAAGCCATTCATTTATTTTTAATACAAAATCACATGAAGTTGAAAAATCAAATTTCATCATTATAAGTCAATAAAATCCATAATTAGGATTATAAATCGAGGTCCTATGCCCATCCTTTCAATTAGGATTTCTTCATGAAATCATTAAATACGAACAAGATACTTATTAAAATGATCCATTTACATATGATTTCAAGGTCCTAATCAACAAAAGTAATAAATAAATCTAGCGATTCACTTCATAGCTTCTTCTATTTACTTGTATAGTAGTTAGGAGAGAGAAAATATATATAGGTTAGTTCGAGATAACTAGCATGAGTCAATTCACTCATTTTATACATCATAAACATTATATAATTACATCGAAGGTGTTTATCAAAGGGGATCGAGACCTCATCATCCTGACATGTGCACCATGGATTAATGGTCCCTCTAATGACCTATTTCAATGTTAACAAAATTGAATAACCATCATTGATTAAATGAAATTGGTTTCCACTTTAATGCATCATGTGTACATAGAGTGGTTGGCCACAGACGTCAAACACAATTTCAATTCAACTATTTTTAATACTCCGAATTTGGAAATGATATTCCCTTTTCCTATTTTGGTGCCAGTTTATTGCGCCATGGCTACAATCAAAAATGTCCCACCTCTGTTATAGTTTTTCTTCAATAATGACCAAAAAAAATTGTTTTCCCGTCAATTCACTGACTAGAACGAATATGTGAAATGCATTGCACCTAATATACACGTTGTGTATATGTTCCTCGACTAAATATATTAAAATGTGCATAATTTTTAGTCAAATTGGCAATTTAACTATTGCTCCTAATAATAATGAAACATCATTAATAGTGGGTAGCGGATAAAAATTCTCATTGTTGAAATCATATTCACTACTCCCTCATTTTTATTCTAAGTTACCTACCATTTATTTTGCTATTTTTATGAGTTCTATAATAGATTTTTTTATACTAAATTTTTGTTGACAAAACATAAAATATAATTAACCCCATCTTCCCTATAAATTCATTAAAACCCAAAGATGTGTGATTGTAAATTTAGGGAAACACCTTGAAATTGACTCATCTGCAACATCTCCAGTGGAATTGTTGCTAGTCTTCCTTGAAATTCAAAATATTTGGAATGTAATTCAACAAGTTTGTACACATAAGTAATCTAAATTTCTTATGAAACCCGTGAATTTGAAATAGTATTGAGGAAGTATTTTAATTTTTTATAAAAACATCCCAAATACAAATGTTGGGTATGCAGAGGTTTTAGTTCTGAAATTAAATTAGTCTAAAACCATTTGCTCTATCATCCCATGATAATTACTAGTACTACTCTTTATTTCTATTTTTGCAGGATTCCACAATGCAAACACTTCATTTCTTTTTTGTACTAAGGTTGGCTTCAAAGTTTTTTAACACCACCATGCTACTTAAGATAGACCTCGAGGATGTGACAACTAGAAGCATTAAGTTAAAATGTGTAGGCTCAAACAAAAGATTAAACACTGCCACATGGAATGACTATGCACATTAACCCTGTAATTATTTTTCCAATTCATAAGTCTTATTGAGGCCAATGTTTTAGCTGCGAAATATTAATAAATATATATTAAATTGAGAAATCTGATTATTTAATTATTTTTTACCATATATGTTAATATTAGCTATTTTTAATTAATTATTTTTAAATATTTTTTACGTCAAAGGCATACTCAAAATTATATTAAGGGGAGGCCAAGTGGTTAGTTCTGACAACCATCGTACATATTTTTTTGCTTATCAGACGGTGCGAGTGGAAGACATGTAGAAGAAATGGAAGACAATGATAGAAACCAGCCATAGTCGTCAGGTTTACAACTACCATCATAGTTGTAACTAGTGCATCCCCCAAAACCTTCCGAGAGTGGTTCTCAATGGCACATGAAAGAACCACGATTCACTTGTTTGAAGGTGTTTTCATCCACCCACCGGCATCCCCACCACCCATGTGGTCAAGGGCACTCATTTCAAATCTCGAACTTTGCTTCCCCTCCAATTAATTCACATGCCAAATAAAATAAATACAAAAAAATGCAATACTAAAACTAAGTTTACCAGTAACTAAAATAGAAAAAAAATTCTTCCATCAAATTTAGAAATGAAAAATCAATGTTCTCGTCTTGAAAACAGATAACGCATAGCACTGCCATGAACGTGAGCATAGCACTGAATTTTATTTTTTCTATCACCACCGTGGGTATGTGAATACTAAAATATTATGGGGAGTTCCTTCCTATGGATTATCGGAGAGATAAATTCAATCGTAATGCCCAATAATTTTTTGGAGAGATACAACTTCCTTGATTTACATGTATTTCTCTATAAATTGGCAAGTCTTAGTATTTTTTTAGGGAGATCTAGTCCACGTAACTTTCCTATTGAATTGGGACATTATTGCAATAAATAGGGTTATTGGACTTCTCAACAATAGGATAACAATGAAGTGGTTAGTGATCACAACACGCAACACCATATAAATATTTTAAAATAAATCAACGACCATGTGGTTTCCCTGAGATTTTCATTAGGATAATTTGATCCACACATTTGCGTACCTAACAAGTTTTAGGTGTGAGTAAATCATTTTTATTTCATTTTTACTTTTTATTGAATGTTGAATCATTATAATGGTGACCCCCTTTATTTCCATCATAAAACCACCCACTATATAGACTTCCTTCTATTTAAAATCCTACTACGAGTGAGCAACTCAATGATTTACTTGCCTTTAAATCACACATCATCCTCCAAGATTCACAATGAAATTTAATTTAGTAGGCTACCCTATAGATGTTAGTGTAGGTTGTTATTTATTTATCAGGATAATTCTTACACTTGTGTTAGCCCTACACTTGTTGGGTTAGATTGCTTAGGTGTACTAGTTGTGTGGAGTTAGCTTACTAGTTGTGTTAAGTTAGCTTCTCAGTTATGTGAAGTTAGCTTACAGTCTTTTGGAGTTAACTTAACTACCAGTATCAATTAGTGGGAGTTCTTCACCACTGATTTAGGTAGTAGTTGCACTTCCCTCCTCCTATATGTACATCTTTCTTATTGAATAATTCATGTCATTCTATTGTAATGTATTGAGCATTATGGATTATGATGGATTTCCATATATGGTATTTCAGCTCTTTTTCTTTGCAAATCTAATGTGGTGTGCTATTATCATCTGAGACCATGGCTTGGAACAATATTCTTATCATTCCTTTCATGGTATCAGAGCTATAGATGATGTAGACATCCATCTGTAAGTTTTTCTTTGCAAGCAAGGGTTTATTTTTTCATGTATTCATATTTTGTTAAAACTTTTCTGCAGCATGCATTTTTATGTAAAACGGAGTGCACCATTGGATTTGGAAGGTGCCAAAACCCTAGAATCCACTGCAAACTCGACCATGTTTTCAGACAGTCAAATCTGGATGTAGATCTGTACCATGGGTGCATTCTTTTATCCATTCGATATAAGTGTGTACCTTCCGGATGCATTCTTTAACCCTCTAGATATTTTGGTTTTGGATGCAGTCTTTTATCCACTAGATGCAGATCTGTACCCTCTAGGTGCATTTTTTTATCCATTGGATAAAAGTGTGTACCTTCCAGATGCAGTCTTTTATCCACTGGACACAGATCTGTACCCTCTGGGCGCATTCTTTTATCCACTAGATAAAAGCGTGTACCTTTCGGATGTAATCTTTTACCCTCTGGATATTTTAGTTTTGGATGTAGTCTTTTATCCATTGGATGCAGATCTGTACCCTCTGGGTGCATTCTTTTATACATTGGATAAAAGCGTGTACCTTTCGGATGCATTCTTTTACCTTTTGAATATTTCAGTTTTGGATGCAGTCTTTTGTACACTAGACGTAGATCTATACCATTTGGGTGAATTCTTTTATCCATTGGATATTGACGTGTACCCTCTGGATGCAATGGTTTACCCTCTTAACATTTTAGGTTTTGGGCACAGGCTTTTATCCTTTGGTCGCAATTCTGTATCATGTGGATGCACTCTTTTACCCTTTGAACATTTGGGTGTCACATGTACCTTTTGAAAAGAATATCAACATTAAAATATTATTTTAATAGTAAAACCTTCCAGAGCTCATAACTTTTGATCCGTAGCTCAGATTAAGGTGATTATTTTTTTGAAATTGTGTATTTTTTCAAGATCTACGCATTAATGAAATTTTTATACACATATTTCAAATGTAAAAGGAAATTTTACTCATTGTAATATTTACATGTAATTAATTATAAAGTGTCAATTCAGGAGGGTGTTGTGATCACTTGTGGATGCATTTTCAGTTGAGCTCGACATCCTAAAATTTTAGGTATTGAATTCTTGTATCTATGGGTGTATACATTTATATCTCTCTTGTTTGTTGAGATATTTTAGATCTGTATTTTTGACACTTTTTTTGGCATGTTAACAGTCTCTCTTATGGGGGATCTATTCTGGTGGATCCTAGTGTTAGTTTTTCAGTGTTCGAGTAGTTGATTTTGACAACTCATACAAATCTATGGTATCAATCTACCCATTCTGCAATATGGGAGGGTGTGGTGTTTATACTGCTTCTTTGGGTTTCATGCCCTTGCCTTGTTACCTTGGCTTTTCTTAGATCGTGGCACTCTTATTTATTTGGATCCCGTGTCCTTGCCTTGTTGCCTTGGTTTTTCTTGGATCGTGGCACACCTATTTGTAGCAGTTGATCAAATTATGTTTGGTGTTTGTTTTTCACTTTTTGACATCACTCCATTGACAGTCTCCTTGTATAGAGCTATTCTGGTGAAGCCCAGTGTCAGTTATTTTTGAGTTATATGATCAAGAAATGGATTTAGACCATAGTGTGCACCACACTTCTTCAGCATTGTACAATTTTTTGGAGCTGAGCTTCTGAGGATATCTTGCAGCAGGATTTTTCTCTCTACTTTGTTATTACTGGTTTTGGGTACCTTGTGGTTCCATTTTTCCTAGTTTTTGTACGTGGGTACCTCATCAGGCTTGTTGTCAAGACCCACCTTCTATTTTTCCAACCTAAGCTATGCTTATGGGAGGGTGTTAGTGTAGGTTATTATTTATCCTTTTATTTATTTATCAAGATAATTCTTACACTTGCTTGTTTAGGTGTACTAGTTGTGTGGAGTTAGCTTACTAGTTGTGTTGAGTTAGCTTCTCAGTTATGTGAAGTTATCTTACTAGTCTTTTGGAGTTAACTTAACTACCAGTATCAGTTAGTGGGATTTCTTCACCACTGATTTAGGTAGTAGTTGCACTTCCCTCCTCCTATATGTACATCTTTCTTATTGAATAATTCATGTCATTCTCTTGTAATGTATTGAGCATTATGGATTATGATGGATTTCCATATATGGTGTTTTAGCTCTTTTTCTTTGCAAATTTAATGTGGTGTGCTATTATCATCTAAGATCGTGGCTTGGAACAATATTCTTATTGTTCATTTCAATAGATTATGTGTGAGAATTTATATATGACATAATAAATATTTATGAACCTACAATTTGCATAAATGTTAAATAGCATACACTCTAATCTTTAACAAATCTTGACCATCAAATCATCTATAAATCTTAACCATCATCTCTTTATTATGTGTTAGGAATGAACATATGCATTTGAAATTTCCATTTAAATTTATTATATGTTGTTTGTTTTCTTTATCATGTTCAATCCATAATTATTTACTTCTCCCATGTTCATTTCCAACTTTCCATTCATTTCTTCCTCAAGTATCTTAAAAAAATTAATTTCATCCAATTAAAAATCTTGAATTTTCAACCTCAATCGATTTTCGCTCGTATCACCACTTGATGTAAAATATCAAATATTTATGACATTTTCTACATCAATTTTTCCCCGCAATTACTATAAATCACAACTAAAAACAAGTTCTATAAAACACTGGAAGAAGCAAACATCATGGTTGGGGTATTGAATGAATAACCTTATGGAAATCCCCCATTTTTTATTTTAGACCCTTGAAGCTCACATATCTATTCCAAGTGATATCTCAACTATAAACTTGAGCACATATACTTGATATTTCTTGGGGAGGAATAACCCCATCCTTGGAAAAGGTGTGGGCCATGCAAGTGATTATTTTCCCCTGTCTAATCAAAATCTTCAACAACCTACACCTGTACTTTTTTTTTCAATGATTGTTGAATGATGATACCATCAGAGTTATTTATGAGTATAACAATGCATTAGGTTTCTACCTTCGTATGTTACTTCCACTACAAATATTCCTATCTATAAATACAAGGGCTAAAACTAAATACACATTTTTACCTTGGAAAAAACTTTATACCACTCCTACTTCCACAAAATATACTCTTAAATTGTACTTTTACATCTAGGTTCTATAAACAACAAGGGCTAAACCTAAATAAACATTTTTACTTTGGAAAAAACTTTATACACTCCACGTTCACAAATATCTCTTTAAATTGTTTCTGCATCTTCTAAAACAAGGGCTAATCCTAAATACACATTGCTAGTGAATTTACCTAATTGTTGGAAAAATGTATATTGGTTTAACTCATAATAATAAACTTACCACTTTGTACGTCCACAAATTCTCTTTAACTTGTTTTTACATCTTCACCCTTAAAACAACATCCTTGCATTTTCCTTCACCAGATTTCTTGCACTTCAGATTGACAAACATTGTCATGTCCATTTTTGTACGGTTGACTTTCACCATATCTTTTTCCTTTCAGTAATATGTCATTTTTTCCACGAAATAGATAAAGGTAAAGCTCCTGTTGAAGATGGTTGAAGGTTATTTGCACTTCTTCAAATAATCAGAGCTTCCTTTTGGCTAGGAGAAACCCTTCTTCTTCACCACTCTAGTTAATTTGAGCAAAGTCACATTATTTCTCTCCCTCCAATTTCACTTCCTAGCAATAATATTCCCTTTGGCATTCCCATACTAGTTTTGGGTTGTAATTTGGTATTTCACTTATTAAGCAATGATTACTAGCAATTAAGTCAGTGACAAAAATTTAATTAAATATAGATCTAAGGCTATAGTCAAGGCATTGAAAAGGTTTATATCTTAGATATATTGATTACCCTAAACTGATAATTTGTACAATGAAAGTAGATGAAACATATTGTATTAATTTGATTTAAGTAAATGTACAATCAATATCAAGCCCTGGTCTCGTATCATTATTAGCTTAATACCTTAGGTTATTTTGGGGAATAAATGGTAACTGACCCTCTAATGGTTCCGGGTTGACCAATGGTGGTTTAGGGTGATCGACATTGGTATATTTATACGGATTAGAACGGATTTAACTTGTATTCAGGTAATAATAAACTTATAGGTTGTACTTCCAATTAAATAACAACATTATTAGCTAAGGACAAGTCATATTTAATTAAAATTTAATGATTTGTAGCTTGTAATTGATAGGTACATCTCATTAAAATGTGACCTTTCTAAAGCATATTTATTAAGCGACAGATTTCCCTGTGTGAATATCCTACAATCCATAGTAAAGGATATATTAATTAACAACATTATGGTCGTGCTACCAACCAAATACCTCAATTTCCTTATTCCACAGTAATATGTCTAGCTATCCTTAGGAGTGGTTAAGAACAGGTATGATTAGGAAACTTGGTAAGAGCGTTTCATTGGTCACAAGTCACTAGATGTCCAAGGTCATGACACGTATTAAATAGATAAAGGTAAAGCTCAAGGAAATACCTAGTTTTGAAGATGCCAGGTATGAAGGTTACTAAAACCATCACCTGTCAAGTGCGAAGTATCATTTGATCCACAAATGAAATTGGAGAAAATGACAAGAGAGAAATAACAAGGTGGAAAGTTAAGCTAAGTTGGTGGGCCACAGAGTGAGTAATTGTTGATAATCTACTTGGGTGATTTTTTTGATTTGATTGATCCAAATGATCGTGAGTAGTTCCTTTGAGGGCTAGGTAGAAACTATGGGGTTTGAAATGAACAACAAGACCATTCATGATTGGCAACAAGGGAGGGTAGGATTCAAGGGGTATCATATGAAAGTGGACTACCTAACATCAAGGATGCTAGTTTTGAGAAGTATGGAGTACTCCATTGGAAGGTGTCAATCCACTGTTTAAAATAATTCAATGTTAATAATAACTAAAATCCTATTGTAGTGGTAAAATGATTTAGGTATTGCATTCGACTACAATAAGCAAATTCATTCATAATAGGTTAAGCTATGATTGAATCTGAAGGGCAAGGTCTCTGTGTGAGTACTGTTACTGGTTAGGGTCTAGTTTTGGGTTGTTTTTGGTATTTGGTGGACAATTTAGGCTTTGTTCTTGGTCCGAGGGTAAAACACAGAGACCGACGTCGGTCTAGTATAAGGATGGTTCAGGATGGACCAACGATCAGTCATGGGTAACCGGCATTGGTATAGTCAGGTGACAAAAACTTATTATAACCTTATTGTAAGATAGATCTAAGGCTAAAAGGAAATGAAGAGGGCATTGAAAAGGTTTATGGAAATCTTAGATATACTTAGATATACAACAATCGAGTATGGAAAATTTAATGGTGTGGGTGAAGGAATGATCAAGTTTACATGAAGGTAAATGATGGGAGAATGGGAATGCAAGTAGAAACTGATAATAGAGGTAACAGAGCTTACTACAATGAAAGTAGATGAATGTTGGTTAACAAAATACTTACTATTGTATGAGCTTGATGGCTGGATGGAAATGTCAGTTGATCAAGATGGATGGAGTTTGATGTGGTGATGGTGCTTCCTAGGATGCTCTCGTGAATGCAAGTGGCTCTATGATCACTTCTGATGCTAGCTGTGGATGTTTAGATGCGTATGTGAATGTTGGTTATGCTTGCATGCAGCTCTGGTCTCGTCTCCTTTTTCTCTGAATGTGTCAACCTCGAAATAAGGTTATTTTGGGGAATAAATGGTAACTGACGATGGTTCCAGGTTGACCAATGGTGTTTTAGGGTGATCAACATTGGTTAGGGTAGGATTTTCTAGGTTTACTAAAATGGACAGATCTTGCTTGATTTCTTGGATCTTGTTTGTTTCTTTTTACGGATTAGAACGGAAGATCCTTTTGTAACGGGAGGGAATGTGGTTAGAGGGAATGTAGGATTTGATTTTTTAGGGTTTAGGTAGGTATCTGAGTTAGTTATGGCAACATACTAAGAATAGGTCTAGGGTGAGGTGGCTAAATGAGGTGGTGGTGTGATCATTAAATAATAAATATTCTGAGGACAAGGATTAATTTAATTAATTTAATTAAATTAATATTAGTGTGGGGTGAAAGGGGCCATGGTTAGGTTAGTGTGTTCAGGTTGGCTATTTGACGTGGGGTTAAGGGGGGTGTGACCCAATTTTGGTGTCTACATTTTTCCCCTTTTTGTTATGTAGCTTGTATGGGTAAGCAACGCTAACAAAAATAAGATGTGGTTGCCCCATGTGTGGGTGAAGGTGATCCCTCTCAAACTAGGAACTGATGAGGAAAAAGGAAGAATCGATGAGTGGTTTGATAAAAGGTGAATTTGATGAAGAGAAAGGTGGGCAATGGGGGTAAAGGGGTAAAGGTCCAATCGAGTAATCCAGGTAATGGGTCAAGGTCAGAGGTAGTAATAAGCAAACGCACGCACACGTATAAACTGTAGCCCGATACCATGTTGAAGAGCATGCAAATTCATATTTTCTAAGGTCAATAGGTTTATCCAAACAAGATTAAGGTGATTCTAGTATCCAAGGTATAGGATGTGGTCAAGAAACACATCGCAGGTCAGGTGTAAGAACGTTTAGGTATGTTCCAGTACACCAAAGGTTGGGTCAGGATAAATGGTCATGACAAGATGCATGGTAAGGTCATTAGGTCAAACAACACAGGTAATGGTATCGCAAGGTATAGCGAGCACATGAGGTCACAAGTCACTAGTAATGGTCCAAGTCCAAGGAGCTAGGTCACGACACAGGTAGGGCGGAGGTATGGGTAAAATAATGAGTCCCCAAATGATGAAGAGGGTAGGTGGTAAATGATGAGGTCAGGAGGGTAAAGGGAAATGTCCAAGGAAGGTGTAGGTGAGGTAAAAAGGATTCAGGTCAGTAAATGAGGGGTAATGAGTAGTAATAATACTAAGTTGGATAACTAACAATAGTTAAAATTAATTGATGTCAGTCGCTATGAACTGACCATGGTAGGAAATGGCACAGGACCGATGTTGGTCAAGGTAAAACCATCACCTGTCAAGTTGGGAAGGCTATAAAAATAAAAAGTGTCACATTTTTAAAATCATTTGTCCTTTACCAAATTGGAGAAAATGACAAGAGAGAAATAACAAGGTGGAAAGTGACTAAACAACAAGGAGAGCTGAGTTGGTGAGCCACAGAGTGAGTAATTGTTGGTTGATAGGCAGGTCTACGAGTGTGGTGATTGGATTGGGTGATTTTTTTGATTTGATTGAGCCAATGGATGATCAGTGATGGTAGAGGTAGGAGACGGATCAGGTGGACCTACGCAGCGGCCTGAGGTTCCACCATGTAGATGACAACATGATGAGGTAAGATCCATTCCTATTGTTGTTTCTTGTGAGTAGGTGGAGAGTAGGAATTAGGTAGGAGGGAAAATGGGGTTTGGAGGGGGAAAATATTTAAAATTTGAATGGAGGGAATGTAATGAGAAAATGGGAACAAGGGAGGGTAGGTTTAGGTAGGTGAGGGGTGGAAATAGGTATTAGATAGGTAATTGTAGGGGAAATGTGTAGAAAGGAGGAGTGGGGGAGAAAAAGGGTAGGGCGTCATGGGTTTTTCACCACAACAGTGATCGATGTCAATTTTCTATTAGCCGACATCGGTGGGTAAGGACCAGTATCAGTCACAGATGGGACGATCGATGTTGGTTATAATTGGACCATGGTCAGTCAAGGATGATTGATGCCAGTTTGAAATCTAGAGAGGTAGGCCCACGAAGAGCTAAAATAGATGGGTTGTGGAAAGATAGGTAGGGGTAGGGAGAGTGGGATAGGGGGGAAGAGTGATGAGTATGGGTAGGTGGGTGGATAAGGAAGATCGGTGAGAGGGAAAAAATGAAAATAGGTGAGGGTCTGAGACATGGGTAGATAGGTAAAATAAAAATAGGTGATGGTCTGAGGCGTGGGTAGATAGGTGGTGTGAATTTAGGGCATAGAAATAGGTGAAATGCTAATTTAGTTGGGGTAAGTGGTATAGTAGGGGTGGCAAGGTTGAATGCAGGTGTGATCAATTTTTAAAAATATGATTTGTTGTTGGATACAGGTGAGAGATTAGCTATGGATGAGAGATAGGGTACCGCCATTGTTGGTGGAGGTACAAGTGAGCACAACACCTAAGGAGTGGTTCCATGTTATAGAGGTGTGCTTGTTGGGGTTAGATGCTACTAGCGTGTAGTCTGGGAGGTGAGTTTGATGGTTTCTCTCATTGATAGATAGGATTCGGTGACCAGTACATTCCATTTACCGAATGGGTGAGATCACAATCACCCTGGAGGATGTTTATAGGATCATGCAATGACCTATAGACAGGTACATAGATGTTCTTGATCTATTCAGAGGAATCTGAGGAGTTACTGTTACTAGTGTTTGGAGAGGAGCTGGCATTGTTAGGATTCCACAATACCAATATGAGCTACGGGGTGATGTATCGAGCTTACCCCGAGGAGATGAGGATGGTAGTGCTTCTAATGGAGGAAGTATGTTGTTTTTTACTGCTAGATGTAGAGGGTGGGAGATTACCATGGTCACTAATGGGGGTCCTACATGACATGGTGGAGAGCAAGACTTGGTTTGCATGGGGACCTATGTTCTTGTTACAACTATATAGAGAGTTTTGGGCTTATGGGCAACCATGGAAGTTCAGCTTGTGCTGCACATTCTTGTTACATTGTTGGGCCTATGATCACATTATGTGTGTGTACCTAGTTGGAATGCCCTGGGATGATGCCTTCGAGCTAATTTTTATTCAAGTAGGCTACATTTGATGGGTGTTAGTTATGGGAGAGTACTGAGCGGCTAGAGTGACACATGATGTATCCTATTACAGAAAATTATTGGAGGGTTTTTCTGGCATGGACATTATTTGGAGGCCATATGTAGGCTATCCTTCATATAGGGAAATGATGACAGATCTAGATGGGCTACATATTTACAGGTGGATAGAGGGGCTGTAGGCCGGGGAGCATGAGATGATACCCGTAGACTGGGTCAGATGGTAGTTTGGGTTGCCACAAGATATACCCCCACCCTTCCCTTGGTATATGAGAGATGATGTGGAGAGGCCTATGTCTCCACCATGACCTAAAGTACCGACTAGGTAGGAGGAGCAGCCGGTCGACCAACAAATAGATGATGTCAGGGTGATAGATAGGTACAAACAATGGTAGGCTACACAGCTACAAGCAGTACCGCCGAGGCCGGGGGTAACTAGATTTGGCTACTGTCACAGTGTAAAGAGATGCCCTATAGGGGCAAGTGGTTACCCTAATGACCTAGTTGGGCATAGTACAGGGACATCTAACAGGGGCCGAGGCATAGGTGGCCGCTTTTCAGGCACAAGGAGTACATGGACCAATACCCACACCAGAGGGATAGGGAGAGGGTGGAGATGGAGATGGGGTGTAGATAGGCACCCTACAGGCATAGGTGATAGGTTTGTAGGGACAGTTGGCCACGACATAGGGATAGGTCATAGGTTTATAGGGCCAGTTGACCACTGCACAGGCACAGATAGTGGCCCTTCAGGCCTAGGTACAGGCACAGGCTTTGGGGCCGATGACACCACCATAGGGGCAGGGACAGGGTCCCATTTTTCAAGAAGGATCAGGGAGGGGTCAGAGGTTTATAGCCCCACCGTAGACATTACCTACTGCTATATTGAGAGACATCATGGGTGAGATGAGATACTACTCGGATCATTTGATGGTAGCAGGGATATATGTCTTATCATATGCCGAGCACAGAGCACAAAACACCTCAAGTGAGAGGAGTAGATCTCACACACATAGTGTGGAGAGCACATGGAGCTAGCAAGCCCAAGGGCCAGTTCAGGGTGAGGCCACTAGTGCACCGAGGCTAGTTTTAGAGGCAGGACCATCAGGGGCCAGACCAGGACAAGGTGGAGGGAGGTTAGCTAGACGTCAGGCTAGAGGAGCGGAGGAGGAGACAGATGAGATAGGCTTAGATATCAGATGGGGAGATGATTGAGCTTTAGAGTGTCATGTATTTTTGAGATTATATTTTTGACATATATACCAACCTGCGTGCCAAAGGTGAAAAGTGGTTAGTTTATATGAGCATGAGGGAGCATGCCTTTTGGCAAGAGATACCAAGGCCTACATGCCAATGATATTTGAGAGTCCATGTACAAAAAAAAATTCATTTTTAGATGATTGTATTTATAGAGTTAGATGGTGATTGATGTGCCTGAATGTCTATATGGGATGAGTTTAAATGGCTATCTCCTTGATTGTATATGTGATGGAAGCTGAGTTGTGTAGTCGGGATAGACTTTGGTTTTCTCTTTTTCATTGATCTTTTTCAGGTTATTTGGTTTAAGCATGGATTTAGTCATAGTCATATCCTTCGATGGAAGTCAAGTCATATTTATAACATTGATGTAGAGAGAAAGATTATCTTTTTTGAGGCATTGAGTCAGGCTTTTTAGGCATGAATTTTGACTCAAGGAGTTTGAATCCCATGTATGATGAATTATTTGAGGGTTGGTTTAGGTATGGTTGATTGGACATTGATTAAGTTTGTAATTCATTAGACTCTTGTGTCATTAATGATGCATATCGGTGAAATGTTACCATGGGATATCATCTAAAATGTATGATGAACAAGTAAATCCATGGTAGATATCATGCCATGTATGAGAGCTGATGGTATACATATGTTAAGTAGATTGCTATAAGAATGTTCACTTGAATTACACATGATTGATATAAAAAGTTTAATCAACTTGGGTAGAATGGCATAATGAAAGGAGGGAAAGTGAATTAGTTAGGCTCAGAGGGATGAGCATGAGCTAGAGGTAGAAGGTGCCCCATTGGACTTGAAATTCAATACCTAGAATGGTCAAAGATGCATAGGCACCTAAGGGGCTTAGGTCTGGGTTCTACCGTCGAGCTGAGGGATAAATGATAAGCACCTAGGATCCATAGGTATGAGTCAGATGTATAGGTCCAAGATTGAATCTAGGTTATGTTATCCAAATTTTCCCCATGCTTGATTTTGGTTAACATACTTTGGTTACATGTCCCTCATTTTCCTTCAGGATGCAGATTTTTCCAACTTGGAAGGTTAGTTCATGAACATGTTCTTTCATATGGCATGTCATTAGATAGGATTTTTGGTCCCCTTTGGAGAATGGTCAAGAAGTCATCCTGAGACGATGCTCATCTAATGACTCAAGTTGTGGCTCAAATGGATCTGGGATGTAAAATTCACCCATCGTTCAACATGTCTTGTAGTGAGATAGCAGAAGAAAGACTGGACATCTTAGGACTTTTGGCTAAGAGGAGCAAAGTCACAAGCTCTGTACCAGTAGACCAGAGAAAAGGGAGTGGTAGCAGTCAAAGTGTGAATACTAGTATGGTAAGCCCATAGGGAGAAAGGAATGTGCATATGCCAGTCCTTCCCAGTATCATTAACCACTTTCAGGAAAATTTTATTCAGGGTTTTATTAGTGGATTCGGCTTGGCCATTGGTTTGTGGGTAATATGGTGACAAGAAGCTTAATTGAATACCAAAGGCATCACAAATTTTTCTCAAGGTTTTATTTTTTATTGTTGCGCCCATGGATCAATCAGAGAGCACCATGTGTCATTAGACTGGTGGACCGGTGGAGGATTTTGGGAAAAATTTCCCAATTTGAAAAAAGAGGTAAAAGTTAATATTTTTAGCCCGCGAACCCGAATTTTTCCCTAATTTTGTATTTTTTCGCCCAAATATTTAGAGGGCCATATTTTTCGATCCAGAGATTGGATTTTCATGTTTTTGGTGTCACTGGAAAGCTATTGAAATTATTCACATGATGGATCCTCAATTTTGAATTTTGATGGATATTTTTGGGAGAAATTTGAAGAAATTTCTCTGGCACGGGAAAAAATGTAGAATTGACCCCCAACCACCAAAATTGATGAATTATGGCATCTGTTTCTTCTCCAGCATTTCCAAATGCATCGAAAAATGGATTTTTGAGGGCGCCCTTGCTATTTTAATGACTCGTGTTGGTGGTTGGAGATCTTGAATCAATTTTCCCACATTTTTTCACCTTTCTTCATTTTGTTTCATTGTTAAAAGCCAGTTTTGGCTCATTTTGTAATGGTTGGATGTTTTTGTTCTTATAGACTCCCCTCTTCCCCTTGGCATGTGAATTCGTGGAGTTTTAGGCCTCCCATTGGAACTGCAATATGTTTTTTTCCTCCTTTCCATTATAATGCATCATATCAAAAAATAGGAATGATAAAGCATGCTCTGTGAATTAATTTTCAATTCTTTCTTGCATTTATTGTTTCCTTCTGATCCTTCATTACATTTTGGTAATTTGTGAATGTTTTAGTATTACATTCTTATGATCTGTGTCTATTTGCAAAAAAAGAGGTCCATTACTCCTTTGGTGTATCACCATTTTTTACTTAGTTTTGTTTCCTTTTGCATCTTTTAACTCTGTCTCCTTGGAATCTAGAGTAGGATTTAGCATTGAACCTCTGTGAAATTCATGCATACACCTTAATAGAGGGGTAAGAACCAGCTTTCTCTAGATATTTTTCTCACCTTGTAAGGTCCCACACCTTGGAGAAAACTCAATGTTGTGCAATCACACTAAATGACCCAATTCTTGACTGCAAATCTTAAGGTCATTTAGGGGGTGTTGTAGATTCGCACTAACGGGCTATTTTGGCATGGTTGAATTATGGGTAAGTAGGTAAGGGTGATTTTAAACTGATTATGGTGATAGAAGAAGATTTCCCAAAGAAAATCATCGAGGGTCTAGTCCTATATATGATGATCAATACATAATGAAGATGTTAAAAGATAAGAGGAGACAAAAAATCCACCTGGTTGGGAAGGATCATAACGGTTGGATCATACCTTACATAGGCTGGTGAACATAAGAACCTAAAGACATTGCATGATGGATTATTCTAAAGGTGAAGAATAGTCACATGATCACCAAATGTCATGGTTCCAAAGTCCTTTGAGGTGGTAGGAATGAAGGTATAGGTGGTGAGAAGGTGAAAAGTGGTTAGTTTATATGGCATGAGGGAGCATGCCTTTTGGCAAGAGATCCAAGGTCACAATGAGTAAGTCCATGACAAAAAAAAATTCTTTTTAACTTGTATTTGAGTTAGACTGATTGATGTGGGAATTCTATATGGGATGAGGAAATTATCTCCTTGAGGTATTTGCGAAGCTGATCGATGCGGGAAGCTTTGGTTTTCTCTTTTTCTTGTCTTTTTTCTTATTTTTTAAAGCAGGATTTACATAGCTATCCTTCGAGGAAGCGATCTATTTATAACATTGATGTAGAGAGAAAGATTTCTTTTTTGAGGGAGTCATCTTTTTATTAGAATTTTGACTCAAGGAGTTGAATCCCATGTGGAAATTATTTGAGGGTTTTTAAGTCATGGACAAGATTAAGGTGAAGAATTAGACTCTTGTTCAGAAAGCAAGGTGAAACGACCATGGGATATCATCTAAAAGTAGATGAAAAGTATCCATGAGAATCATGCCATGTATAGAGCTGTGGTATACATATTTAAGAGAGGCTATAAGAATGACAGGTATACACATGATTCTTGTTTAATCATTGGGGAAGGCATAATGAAAGGAGGGAAGTGAATAGTGCTCAAGGGATGAGCATGAAAAGAGGTAGAAGGTGAGATTGGACTGAAATTCAATAGTAGAATGGTCAAAGATGCAAGGCATTAAGGGGCTTAGGTCTGGGTTTACCGTCGAGTGAAGATAAATGATAAGCACCTAATCCATAGGTATGAGTCAGATGTATGGTCCAAGATAATTAGGAGAAAATTTTCCCCGTTTGATTTTTTCTACTTTGGTTACATGTTCATTTTCCTTCAGGATGAGATCACCAACTTGGAAGGTTAGTTCATGAACATGTTTTTCATAGGCATGTTTGATACATTTTTGGTAGATTTGGAGATGGTCAAGAGCATTGAGACGATGCTCATCTAATGACTCAAGTTGTGCCAAATGATCTTGACAAAATTCATCATCGTTCAACATGTCTTGTAGTGAGATGCGGAGAGATGGAATCTGGACTTTGAGTATGGACGTTAACTTTCGATAGTTGATTCATTCAACATGGTTTGCATCTCAGATGGAAACGACTGATGAGTATAAGAGTCTTCTACACCCAGGTAGGTGAGTATAGATTCATCATCTTGACATTAAATGATTTTAATAGAAGGTGTATCATCCTTGATCATTTTAGGATACAGGAAGGGAAGAGAAGAGGGAGCCTCACCCTCGCGTTGATAAGCCAGAGGCCCTAAGGAAATGGTGTTTATGAAAAGAAAAAGTTAGGAGGAATGCATTCTAGATCCATCAACTCTGTCGGTGAAGGTGGTGAAGATGGTGAAGAAGGTGGAGTAGGTGAAGAAGGTTGAGAAGAGTCAATATATTCAATGAGTTCAATGCAGGATTTCTTGGTAGGTAGTTCAGCAAAGCCGATACCACTATAGTCGTTGTGTTTATAGGTAGTACATGGAATAATAGTGTGACGGCCTTGCTCATAGAATCCATAACCAAAACCATTCCACACACATATTGGTGCAAGAAGGTGTGGGCGAAGCGGTGATTGGTGAGTGACTGGAGGTCAGCCAAAAAGGGGTGGGTTTATGATGGTGGTTTAGGTTTATATAGAAGGTGTATCATCCTTGATCATTTTAGGATACAGGAAGGGAAGAGAAGAGGGAGCCTCACCCTCACATTGATAAGCCAGAGGCCCTAAGGAAATGGTGTTTATGAAAAGAAAAATTTAGGAGGAATGCATTCTAGATCCATCAACTCTGTCGGTGAAGGTGGTGAAGATGGTGAAGAAGGTGGAGTAGGTGAAGAAGGTTGAGAAGATTCAATATATTCAATGAGTTCAATGCAGGCTTTCTTGGTAGGTAATTTAGCAAAGCCGATACCACTATATGTAGACACCAAATTCGTGTCTTACGACCCCTTGTGACCCGCATCCCATTTCGCAACCTAACCTCATTACCTAAACTTTACACAATTATTTATTAATTACCTTGTAATTGATAAATCCACATACCTTACCCGCCACCTCACTTTTCCACCTCATCATGACCTAGCCCTAACCCTAAACTAACCTAATTAAGACCCATGACTTGGTCTAGACTCACATCCATAACTAATGCCTCCTTACTCGCACCCAAAGCCGACCTTCTAGCCACTTGACCAAGCCCGCAACTGATCTCTCGGGAGAAAAGCAGGGAAGGTAGGCTATTTTACTAAAAATAGCCTACTTTTTCCTTACCGATGCCGGTTCCTACTCGACCGCTGTCGGTTACGCAACCGCCATCGGTTCCCTGTAAATGGGCTCCCCAAACCAAAACAACGGATCGAAAATTCATTTTGGAGATCAGTTAAAGGATTTCTGGATCAACAGAGAGCATTGCGAGTGAGGAACAACGTCCAGATCTTCACTTGACAGAGTAGAGACGAGTAAAGAAACCAGAAGTGTTTACAACCAAGGAGATCAACTTGCATCTTGGTCAAAACCAGTAAGTCACATCTTGCATGTCCTTTGTTATAACATTTCTTATGCTTCTTGAATCTCAGTGCTCCTAAATCCGTTTCTGAATCCACTACCCAACGTGCCATTGCATCTAACTGTCATTCTTTTGCTTCTAATCATCCCATTTCCTAATACCATCCAAAAACCAGCCATTACAAACACCATAGCTACCAAGAAGATCCTAGAACCCACCGGTATCGGTTATCAGTAACCGGCATCGGTTATCAGTAACCGGCATCGGTTCCTCTGATCAAAACCAGAAAACCAGCCTTTCCCCCTACCCAGTTCAACAAAATAATTTAATTGATATTTTGCAAGTCTTTTGTGTTAATTCATATTAGCAGGGGAACTGACCACCTTCGAAAGGAAGTTTTATATTTCCTGGGCCCAAGGCAGTTTCCTCATTTATTGTTTAATCAAAATCTTGTGGTCTTGTGTTCTTATTTGCAGGTAGTCCTTCCAAGACAAAAAGGAGTTCTCCGCAGTCAGCCTGATCTTTCTCTACGGTACGCGCACACCATCTCGACATTCAACAGGTATTCCTCCTAACCCTAACCTCATCTGTTTCTAAAAGGAATTAAAGGATAGAAGCAACTCTATTCCCAGAAGCCGAAACATTCTGAGTGAAACATTTTGGCACGCCGGGTGGGACCCATTTTGGGTTTCTTTCTCTTGCTTATTTTCATTTTAGAAGCGCATATTTGCTGTTGCTCGCTTTTTGTTATATATTTCGTAAAGAATTTGTCTTGCTTTCCTAGTTTCTGCATTAGTGAAAGTCATCTCTCTTGCTTCATCGAATATAATTTTTGATTTGGGTTTAAAACACATGCATTGCATTCCTGCTTGTTGTTCTTCAATTCTAGTGAACATAGATTAAGTAACAGGTCGTACACGTGGGGGTGATATCCACGGTATTGACAGGAAATTAACCTTAGTTTCACTGCACAACACATACCGAATCACTTCACAATTAACACAACAGCTCAAACATCCCCCCTTTTTCCGCGGTATTCCTCCGCCCGATTGAGGTAACCTTATAAGCCAAAACAAACTTGACATTTCCCCTAGGTCTTGTTGTTTAGGATTCTGACATCATCTTACGTCTAAAGGCATAAGCCCACGATAACTAAAATTAACCCTAGGATTAATCTCTAGATTTGCGTGTGCCTCTTGCTTGTTTCCAAATTCTGTTTTCTCTGTCATACTTTGTCTTCTGTGATCAATAAGTTGATAAATATACTAAACGTTGCTAAAAATCAAATTGGCAACATTTTATATCTTCTTATCCTAGACTTTTGACACTGGCATCGGTTAAGGGACCGACGTCGTTTGCTTCTGTGACCGACACCGGTTAATAAACCGATATCGGTTACTGTCTTCATCAGCCCCTGAAAAACCAACAACTTGCCAAATTCATCATTCTGAGGTTGTTCTTTGTTCTTGATAGATTAAAACTTTCCTGTGTGTTCTTGTCTATGGTTGTCATCACTCGGAAGCAAGCCGCCGCCATGGTTTCACATGCCTGCTCTGTGTCTTTGTCTGAATCACCCCCTTCACATTCTATAGGGAACCCTACGGACACTAGTGAGATCCCCCAAATTCCTGTAGGAGACAAGGACTTTGCCAAATTTCTGGATGCTAATCCTAGCACTGTACAATACTATTTGTCTCATGCCCCCGACCGTACGCCTGATGGTCAGCTCCTTATTGGCATGCCTATTAGTATAGCTGCTCATTTAGCTCCCACTCCTCCTGATAACAATGCCTTACTTCCTGCATCTCTAGCCCCGTCTCCCAATCCGACAGCTTCAGAGGTTCATACGACCCCGATTAGCTTTCCTTTGGTTAACCTTGGACCCCACGTATCGTTACCACCAACTGCCCCTATCTCATCTCTCTTTCAGACCACTCCATTCATGACTTACTCTCTGCCACCTATTCACACGAGCTTTCCTTCTCAAGCTCCGCCTACCTTTTCATTCCCATACACGTATCCAGTAACCTCAACACCTTATATGGGACATCCCTATTCTGTGGCATCATCATCTCATCCAACCATAGATTTCATCAAACAAATGATGGACAAAATGTAAAACCTGGAGGCTTCCGTTTCAGGAAGTCGTAGCGCCTTGACATACGAGCAAGTTTGTCGTGAGCCCATTCACCCTTCTGTCCCCCTTCATTCATATCCTCCTCAATGGGAGTTGCCAAAGTTTACTCGTTTTAACAGTAAAGAGGATCCTCAACAACACTTGCGATCATTTAGACATGCTTGTTATTTGATTGCCCATGATGACGCCTTGTTACTCCGCACCTTCCCCATGTCCTTATCAGGACCCGCCTTGGAGTGGTACAGTGCTTTAACCCAGCATTCGATCTTCTCTTTTAACCAACTAGCCCAATCTTTCTTGGATCATTTCTCCATTAACATTGCCAAGAAAGTATCTATCACTGACCTCTATGCCATCCGACAATTTGAAGACGAATCTATCGCAGATTTCGTTGGACGATGGCGGGGCCTTATCAACCAACTTACGTATGCCTTGCCTCAAACCGAACTCATTGAACTATTTACGCGGGTCTGCGCTAAGCACATCTCCCCTACCCTCCAAATTCAAACTTTCCGCACATTCGACGAGGCCTTTACCATGGCTCGGAAACTTGAAATTCGAGCCTTAGAAGAAGAGAAATTGCGGTTGCGTAACAAAAACCCCAATTTCTGAACTCCTGATTCTACCAACAAGCCAAACACCACCACTCCTCACACGTCCACTTCTTCTAAATCAAAAGGAGCTGTCCACGCGGTAATGGTCAAATCTCAAACACCATCCAATACTCCGCCGAAAACCACTTATAAGTACAAAGCCGAGCCCACCAATTACACTCCCTTGGGAGAAACTTATGGCGTCATCCTGGAGAAATTGCTCAAAGCTGGGGCTATCACCTTGCCCCCTGTTAAACCTCACTCTGGGTTTGACTCCACCCGCGCAATACCTTCCTGGTACAAAGAAAATGACTTTTGTAACTTTCACCGCGTAAAAGGACATAGTCATGAAAACTGCAAGATGTTGAAAAATATAGTACAGGAAATGGTTGACGCAGGGGATATAACCCTCGATAATCCTAACGCCCCTGCTAACCGAAATCTGAAAATTTTCAACAAGCCATTCCCGAATCACTCGTCCAACGGTAACGTGAACCAAGATATCTTAGCCGAGGAGAGTGTTCATGAGATCCATGCAGTCTTCGATTCTCAGCCAAAAGCCTCTATTGAAATTTTTTTAAATCAAGCCTCTCCACCAACACAGGAGTTTGAACCTCCTTCACCACCATCAAGCCAAAGTGAAATCATTCCTTTACCCATAGAAGAGTTAACTGTCCGGACTTCTCTTCTCATCGACAAGTCTTCTTACACCACATCCCTACAAGACTGTGAGCGGATGCTATCTAATTTATCTATTTCCCAAACGTCCCCTTCTACCACTCTTGCTACACAAGAGGAAGGCTCGCCACTCCTTTTGACATCCTTAGCTGAGAAATCTCTTACACTAACATCACCACATTCTTTAAACATGATAGATCCCCTCGAACACGCCCTCCTACCTATTAGTCCCTCATCGCCTAAATCTTTTCAACGACCGGTTGACCTCTTAACATCTATTGATACAGTGCCTCATCTACCTCCTGTGTCACACCGCAGTGGACTGGAATTACAACCCACCTTTCTCCCGTACAAAAATTACAAATCTCACCTGGAGACTGTCATTCCACAGAAGATAGACAGGCCCTATGGGAACGTTTGAGTACCCCTTTTTCTACTCAAATGCAAATGACTGATCCTGATGTCTCCACCATATACCCGAAGTGCTTACAGAAGCTTAAAATGCCCCTGTTCTCACCTTCACCCCCCTCACCTCTACCAAATGCCCCGTCCACTTCTATCAACTTAACCAGATCTTCCCCTACGCTTGGGACCTCACCAATGCCCAGTCTAACGCACCCGCCTAAGCGACTCGATCTATCCAAAAATAAATCCGTTCCGCCACCTAGGAGACAAACTCAATCCGTGCCCCTATCACAATCAAAACCATCGTCGTCATACCTACCTTCCATATTGGGACCCCATCCCTCTACCTTACACCAATATATCATACCTCCTGCGTTTTCTTTAGAACAACCTACGCCTTCCGCACCTATACAGAAATTCCAGGGTATAGCAACACCGTCACTCCGCGTATCTTGTCCACCTATCAACCCTAAACAAATTCCATCATCAAAAGATTTGTTTTCAGTCACTCCTATTTCCCCGTGGTTGTTTTCTGATACCACGTCATCTGCGGCCTCATCATCCAACATAGCTTCTGCGCCAAAGAAATCACGTTTAGTAAAAACCATGTATCAACACCCCTCGGCTAAACCACCACCCATACGAACCAATCATGCTCAAACATTACCAAAACCCGCACAACCAATACCCTCATCCTCTTCCGATTTTGACCCACTCAAAGGATCTTACGCCAAAATCCTTGCTATGTTGGTGGAGAATGCGACCATTTCCCTACCCCCACTTAGACCTTATGACCCGTCTAAACCTCGACCGATAAGTTATGATGAGTCTAAAATCTGCGCCTATCACCGTACACCAGGACATGATGTGGAGGGATGCAAAGCTCTAAAAACCATCCTTCGCCAGTCACCTCTCCTGGATAGAAAGATTAAGAAAGACAACTTACGAAGGGAGAGACCTTTAGTTTCCATTCCCTCTCCTATACCATCTGTCCCCGCCTCACCAAGATCTGTCATTATTACAACCCCACCTCTTGAAGACCATGAGTTATCCCAACCATCTTCCTCATCTCAGGTCTACGAGATTAATATGATTAGTGTCGCTACTCGAGGGCAGAAAAACAATGGGAAAGCAAAAGAAAACACACCTGCGGCATCTCTTTCTCCGTCAAACATCCCGATTGCACCACCACCTAAAGTGGTCATTCGCGGACCCGCCTATCCCGTCTCTAATGGCATTGCCCACCGAAATATGATTAAACAGCTTCACCAATCACCCGTAAAAATGACACTGTATGATCTCATTCAGACTTCTGAATCTCATCGACAAGCTCTCGTTGAGATCCTTCAAGGGATAGAGGTTTTACCTAATGAAACCTTGCCTGTCGCCTCCATTCTAACACCCAATCACGTTGCTTCTCTCACCAAACAACCCACTGCCCCAACCACTTCTGTCTCTGTACAACAAGCTGCTGCAGTCAGTTTCTCTGAAGATGAAATTGTCGACTTCGGTACAGAAGACCCTGACCCTGCCCTTTTCATCTCCGCTTACGTCCGGGACATTCGAGTACGTCGGGTTATGATTGACGGGGGCGCTAGCCTAAACATCATCTCTTCAAAAGCCTTCCAACAGATGAACATCCCTTCTAGTTGCATGTGTGCCAACCCCATCATGTTGCGGTCATTCAATGACGCTATTACTTCTACCTTAGGCACCGTGATCCTCAACATTCGCGTAGGACCACGTACTTTACCCGAACTCTTCTATGTCCTTGAGGGAGAGTTCCAATATAATATATTGCTGGGTCGTCCTTGGATCCGAGCCATGGGATGCGTTCCCTCAACATTACATAGATGCATAAAATTTGAGTACGAGGGGAAGTCTTACACCGTAAAAGCTGACCCTCCCCCTTTTAAAACCTGCAATATGTTATACCGCCCGAACGATGTGCTTATACCAATCAAGACACCCATACATTCAACCCAACCATCCTCCTCAAATGTACCTCAACCATCCACCTCAACCGCGCCTACGCCTTCAATTGATGAAACCACCATCGCAAAAACCACTTCCCTTCCGGCAGCTAACATTCCAACCTCTGACCCCTTAGTAGATGTTTTTCAGCGCCTTACGCTGGGGGAGTACCGCCTATATAACGTTAGTTCTTTCCCTACCCCGCAGGAGTACGGACAATTACATGCACATCCCACCTACGACCGTCGCGTGGGGGAGATAATCTCTTACGGACCACCCCATTGCCGCACTAACCTAACGTATGGGGGTGTTGACGCATCCTCCATTACCCCTGAACCTCCTCTTGGTGTGGTTCCTTTCCAATCCGATTTTCAATACTTGACAAATCGTCGTTTCGCCCTCACCTTCTTGACTCGCTGTGCGTGGAAAGGCTTTGGTTTTGGCCTTTACGAACAAGGCCGACATACACTCATTCCCGTGACTACCCGTAAACATAATGATCGCAGTGGTCTCGGTTTTCCCGAAACACCTACACAGGAGACACCTCCTGTCAGCTGTATCCTGGAAGAAGAAGACGTCGCCCCTACCAAATCATCATCACCCACTTTGCCATCATCACCCGCAGAATCTATAGACCCTGAATCCATCCCTCCTAACTTTTTTTTTTCATAAATGCTATCTTCATAGGTCCTCTCACGTATCAACGCGATAATGACGACCCATCTTCTTTGCCCCTTCTTTATCCAGACATGATCGAAGAGGATTCGCCTTTGATTAATGTTGTTGAATGCCAGGATGACGACTCCATCCTCACTTACCTTGGCGCGGATGATTCTTATATTCAACGAGCCTTACCATCTGAAACCCAAACTATGCTGAACGAATCTACCATAGAAATCAATATCCACACGGAGGAGGATCCTCACATTGTGAAGATTGGACAATCCCTTAACACATCAGAACAAGCCGCCTTTACTACCTTTCTCCGTGCTCGCAACCAAGCTTTCGCATGGTCTTACGCTGACATGCCAGGAATTGATCCTACCATCGCCGTCCATAACATCACCCTAAACCCCGATTCCAAACCAGTCAAACAGAAATTGAGAAAAATGCATCCACGCATTGCTCTCTTGGTCAAAGAGGAGCTCCAACGACTCCTTTCTGTTTCATTCATCTTGCCTATTGACTATCCTCAATGGATTTCTAACATCGTACCTGTCACTAAAGCGACAGGGGGACTTCGGATATGCACAGATTTCCGGGATCTTAACCTCACTTGCCCTAAGGATGACTTCCCCTTACCTAGCATTGACCAACTTGTTGATCTAACTGCAGGTCATGAGATGCTCTCTCTCATGGATGGCTTTTCAGGATACAACCAAATTTTGGTTGCCCCTGCCGATCAACACAAAACTGCCTTCATAACTCCTTGGGGAACCTTCTGTTATCGTGTCATGCCATTTGGCCTTAAGAATGCTGGTGCTACCTATCAGCGGGCTATGACCTACATTTTTCATGACATTATGCACACTATCCTTGAAGACTATGTCGACGATCTTCTCGGCAAGTCTAAACATCGTAGTGAACATCTCGATGTTTTAACCATTATTTTTGATCGCCTGTTACAATATTCTGTCCGCCTTCAACCGAAGAAATGTGTCTTTGGTGTTCTTTCGGGAAAACTTCTTGGCTTTATCGTCTCTTTGCGTGGCATTGAGGTCGATCCATCTAAAGTCAAAGCTATCCTAGAAATGCCCCCACCCAAAAATCTCAAACAATTGCGTAGTTTACAAGGTAAGCTCCAATCTATCCGACGTTTCATCTCCCAACTCTCGGATCGGTGTCAACCTTTCCATCACCTCCTTAAAAAGGATATTGCATTCCAATGGAGCGAAGAATGTCACCAAGCCTTCGAAGCTCTCAAATCCTATCTCTTGCAGCCACCCGTGCTTATCCCACCCCAAGACGACCGCCCTTTCTACCTTTACCTTTCCGCCACCGACCACGCTGTAGGAGCCATGCTTGCACATCGTGACTCTGAGAATCACGAACAAGCCGTTTATTATATAAGTCGTACTTTGGTGGACTATGAGACTAGGTACACACATGTAGAAAAATTGTGCCTTGCCCTATCATTCGTGGCCACCAAACTCCGACACTACCTTCTAAATCACAAGACTTTCGTCATCACCAATACAGACCCCATCCATTACATGTATGCCAAACCTCATCTGAACCAACGCATTGCTAGATGGCTCATGCTTCTCGCCGACCTCGACCTTGAGTTTGTCCACCAGAAATCAATCAAAGGACAAACCATCGCAGACCAACTTGCAGAAGCTCCTTTACCGGGGGAACAATTTACCAATTTCACATTTCCCGACGAACTCATCGCTACTCTTTCCCTCACGGAGGAGTCGTACCCAATGACCCTCTTCTTCGATGGATCTAAATGCCAGCGCGGCGGAGGAGCCGGCGTTGTTCTCATTCCTCTCAACGCTGAACCTATGCCTCTTTCATTCCGACTTGATTTCCCTTGCACTAATAATACAGCGGAATACGAGGCCCTTGTTCTGGGTCTCCAAGTTGCGTTACACTTAGGTATCAAATCTATCAACATTTTTGGCGACTCTCAATTGGTAGTCAATCAGGTTATGGGCGTCTACCAATGCAAAAATGAGGAACTTCAAAAATACAAACACTACGTGGATTCACTTCTAGCCTTATTTACCCACTATTCTATACAAACCATTCCCCGCTCCACTAACAAATTTGCGGATACTATGGCTTGCTTAGCCTCGCAAATTCCCGCCGCGCCAACTGACTCTGAATTATTCGTCGTGGTCCAACAACTTTTTGCCCCATCCTATTCAACCCCGGTAGTTTGTATGATAAATACTGTGTCTACTAATTCACAGGATACCTGGTACCACCAATTTCACGACTACCTTACAATCTCTGTCCTCCCACCTGACCTTACTAGTAACGGCAAACGTGCTTTTCTTAAAAGTGTTTCGCGTTATGTTGTCATGGGGGGACTCCTCTATAAACGTGGCTTTGATGGCATCCTCCTTCGCTGTCTAACTGGCGCGGAGGCCACTCATACCATCCAACAGGTCCATGACGGTATTTGTGGTGGACATTTTAGCGGCCTTGCCGTGGCCAAACGAATCCTTCGCCTTGGTTATTATTGGCCTACTCTCAATAACGACTGCTACGAATATGTTAAGCGTTGTGTTATGTGTCAGCAACATGCCAACCTTCAACATACTCCTAGCCACCCGCTCCAGATCGCTCGAGATCTTTGGCCCTTCTCACAATGGGGTTTAGACCTTATTGGTGAGATTCATCCAACCTCTTCACAACGTCACCGTTGGATAATCACAGCGACCGAATATTACACAAAATGGGTGGAGGCTATTCCACTCATTTCAATCAAAAAAGAAAAAATTGTCGAGTTCATTAACCACCACATTATCTGTCGTTTTGGTGTTCCTCATCGCCTGATAACAGATAATGGAAAATCTTTCAAAAACAAGTTGTTGCAAGACCTTTGTGACAACTTTGGTATCAAACTTAGTTTCTCATCACCTTACTATCCACAAGCCAATGGGCAAGCCGAGTCCTCTAATAAAACACTAACCAAAATCCTCATGAAAGTTGTCAATGAATCCGGAAGAAATTGGCACGATCACATTCCCTTTGCCCTTTGGGCTTATCGTACTAGCATTCGTACCTCTACTAATGCCACACCTTTTTCTTTGGTATATGGTACCGAGGCTGTTTTGCCTCTCGAAATACAAATACCCTCCCTTAGAATATCTCTTCAGGATATTCTCACCAACGATGATTTCCGCCAAGAGCGGTTAGCCCAATTGGAGCTTCTTGACGAACGCCGTCTTACAGCTCTTGATCATCTTCAAATCTATCAAAAACGCATTAAGCGTGCTTATGATAAGCGACTTCATGAGCGTACCTTTAAGGTTGGTGATCTTGTTCTCAAAGAGAATCAACATGTAACCAAACTAGAAAAGAGAAAACGTGGAAAATTTGCTCCCAATTGGATTGGGCCTTATATAATCACTCATACCTATGGATCTGGTACTTATCGTTTAGCTTCGCTTAATGGTAAACCTGAGCCTGAACCCCTTAATGCCTTGCATCTTCGACCATTCTACTGTTGAAATTAGTGTTATATCACTTCTTATCTACCTGCCGCTCGTCCCTTGAGCTCACTTACCACTACATACACTCTGTTTCCTACACCTCATAATAACAATCAAGCTCACATAGTTTGATCCTCACCTCCCCTTGATGAAGCCTTCCCCTTTTTAGTCTAGTCCATGACTTCAAAATATTAAAATAAGCCGTATTCTTATGGGATTTTCTTGAGTCAAACTTCCTACTAAACTAGATGCTTCACGCCAAATGAACATCTAGTCATCTAAATTAAATATAGACTGCTCCCTCGAAGGACAGCTATATGCTGAACTATTGCTGCTATTATATATAGACTGCTCCCCCGAAGGACAGCTATGCATTACAATCATATCTGCTACTATAAATAGACTGCTCCCTCGAAGGACAGCTATACACAGTCAGCCTTTATCAGAAGCTTCTCGCATTGATCAGCTTCGTGAAGACCTCAAGAATAATACAATCAATATCCCTTGTAGACTTCCCGCATCGATCAGTCTATATTCAATAAAAGAAAAGCCGCATTCAAAAGGACTTTTGAGTCATGGACTTGTCTATTTAGGGTAGGTTCTCTTTCGTCAGAACACTCACTTTGTAATAAGTTCTCCGTACCTCAGCTATATCATCCACCTCACCTCACCATTTGTCAAAGCAACAACTCAAGGGACGTGACGTATATCCGATATATTGTGATTATACAACTCTTTTCACCTATCGACTTCTCGCCTATGCAAGGTACCTAGGGATTCAAGCTCATCCTATGTTAATATGTGGTTTGTTTAGCTCTTCTCAACTATGGGACACTTTTGCCTCTTTTGCTCGACTCTAGGATTGTGTGTTGACCTTAATCAGGATACGGTTCCCTACTATTTGGGTAAGCTAACTTTCGCTTTACCTATACCTACATCAACATCGCCCATACCTTACCAACACCAACAACATTACCCTATCAACATCAAATTCTTATCAACCAACAAATTGCCTAACCATACCCAAATTGCCTGAATTCACCTCTCCCTGGTCCTAAGGGAGAACTACATCGGTCTGAGGCCCCTCCTTGCTTTGTGCAATGGGCTATGTAGGCAGCACTTCGGAGACATGGGGTCTCCCAAGGTTAGCTCGACCATCCCCTACCATAACCTATCATGTGTGGTAAATATAAATATTTTTGTATTTTTATTTAATCACATTCCTCTTTATCCTTTTTCAAAACACCGAAAATCAAAACACAAACAATCTTCGTTATTACATAACTCAAATCAACATACATACCTCAGTTTTATTTAGATGTTAAGCAAATAGGTGTCTTCTCTATCATCGACACCCAGGTCGGCATCTTATTTATTCTTATACCTTGCTAACATTTACTCAGACCCTCACGCCTCATCCCGAACTAGGTGATGATTGCATCGTTGACCCCTCTCGCCGGGCCTCTCTGTCCTCAAAGGTCCACGGCTATTGGTCACATTCTCTCCTCGTCCTGAATATCTCATGGATCAGCCCTCATCTCGTGACTTTCCTTGTCTCTTTTCTCCTTCTCTGAATCTCCGATCGCATTCAATCTCTCTCTGCAAATACACCCAAATCTCAAATTCCTGTCTCTCTTCTCCTTATCACTCAAATCTCTCATGCAAATACCTGTCTCGCGTTCGCGTTCGCGTATTTAACCTCTTGCATGGCTCTAAAATTAAAACTTAAGTTGCCACCCTAGCTTTTCTATTTTTAGAAAAGCTCATACCTAAATAACCGGTATCGGTTACTTAACCGATATCGGTCTGACAGCTACCGATATCGGTTCCTTAACCGATATCGGTTACACACCTACCTTTTCTCAACAGCGTTCTTTTCTTCATTTCTCACCTAAATTTTTGTCGCGCCCGCCTCTTTTCCTGCATAACCACACCATTTACCACATTTGTTCATCCACCACACATCATATCATTACAATTTCATTAAACATCATTTATTTTATACAAATACACAACCATCAACTACGACTTTCAAGAAACTATCAATCTCTACATCATTTGGATCCAACTCATCAGTTACATATATCACAATGTCACAAAACCAACAATTCATCACATCACATGTCATTCATATATACGTACAAAAAAACAAAAACAAAACCATCAACATCATCCATCTATCAACATGCCCACTAAACTTATCATACATTATATATTACCAAACCATTAACAAAATATTTAAACACATTTTTGAACACTACATATGGATCAAAACATCATCTATATATATATATATACCAGTTTTCAAAAATACAATGTGCCCTACATCGGGGCCTCTGTGATCTCATAATATACCAAAGCCGGCACGCAGGCCGCAATACCTACCAAAAATCTCGACTCGGCTCGCAGGCCGGTCTCTCATATCAAAAATATACTCGGCTCGCAGGCCGGTATCAAATGTACAACCCGTACTCGGCTCGCAGGCCGGTATATAATAAATAAATGAATCAATACAATGAATAAGTGTCGGCACGCAGGCCTCTATCAATACAACCGGTTCGCAGACCGGTGCCCGTGTCCCTATACAAAACCATGTCGGGGATCTATCAGCTCTCCCCACCGCCCTCGGCACCTCTCCCCGCTGGTCCCTGTGGTGCCTCTCGCCTCCTGCCCATCACGGACACGCCAGCTGTGGCTGCCCCTCCCTGAGATCTCTGGCTGTGCGAGGTCTCTGCCCTATGCGCTGCATACGCCTGATACTCGACTCCGGTACTATCAAGAATATCCTGATAATATCGGGCCTTTGCTCTAACCTCCATATAGCGATCTCGTGCCATATAGCTGGGGCTGGTCCCCTGGCACCTAACACCAATACCCCCTGAGCCTGTACCTGCTGGTGGCCGCGGTGGTGCTGCCTGTGCTGTTGCCTATACCAATGCCCTGTGGCTGTGGTGCTGGTGGTGGTGCTGTACCTGTGCTACTGCCTATACTTGCACCTGTGGCGCGGTGGTGCTGGTGGTGGTGCTGCCTGTGCCTGTACCTGCACCTGTGGCTGTGGTGCTGGTGGTGGTGCTACCTGTGCCTGTGCCTGAGCCTGGGCTAGCTGCACCTGTAAGGCCCCTATCTGTGCCTGCGCAGCAGCTAGCTGCCCCTGTAAGAGCTGCACCTGACCCCTGAGCTGATCCCTCTCTCCTATAACTGCAGCCAAGTCTGGCTGCGCAGGCGGTACTATCCTCGCTGCTCTCTGCCCAGCCCACCACACCCTGTATGCTCCCGTGCACCCGGCATCATCCACACCCTCACCTGCTGGTCTCTCCGCTACCCAGTCTGGATCCCAAGGCTGTGGCGCTGGCAGTGGGGCCTCTACATCATCCCTCCTGTACTGAGGGAAGGGAGGTGGCTCGTCCTGTCGTAGCCCCATCTGCCTGCGTACCCTCTCTAGGGGTATCCGCTCGTACTCTCCCGGCCTCCGTCCTGCTATCCAGAATGTATACTGGATCAGGCGCAGCTGTACGCGGGCTCCTCTGCCAGGCTGGTGACCTCTGTAGGGTCTCCATACAATGTCTACTGCTATAAGGCCCTCTAGCAAGTGTCTATAATAGGCCACATCCCGACCTGCAACAACTGCTCGTGGCTGGCCCACGACCCCCAACCACCTCTGAAAGCCATATCGGTATACGACCTGTGGCCCTGGCTGCTGGGGTAGCCCTACTGGCCTGATGCATACGATGTGCTCGTATGCCCAACAGTGCAACAAAAATGTAGAACAAATACCAAATCGCCTCCTCCGGCGATAGCCCCATAACTCCCTGTATAATTGCACCAGATACACTGGTGCCCATGCGAAACAGGTGTGCTCCTCCACCATCTCCAGCAGCACCCCCATCAATGCTCGTGGGAAGCGGCCTCCCTCTGAATCCGGGAGGGCGAAGCAGGTGATCCCTATCATCATCAACACGGCAAGCCGTGTCTCATGTCTGTGTGCACGGTACATGTCACCATATCCAATGCTCGCGCTATGATACGTAAGAAGCGCGGCTGCATCCCCAAAAACCTGCAGTATGCTATCCATGGCAGTCTCTGAATCTACCTGGAAGACTGCCTCTCCCTCGATCGGTAGCCGCAGGATGCGATACACATCCTCTAATGTGACGGTCATCTCCCCGGTCGGAAGATGGAACACATTGGCCGCCGGATCCCATCTCTCGATGAGGGCGACCATCAGGCTGTGATCCCTCTCTATCGCTCTGTACCTCTGGACCCCGCCGAGTCCCACCTCGCGCATGATGGCCCAATGCGCCGCAGATACGTGTGGCCTCATCCGACTCAATAGTGGAGGCATCCTATCACGCATCGTCAACTGCTGACGTGCCTGCAAAACCAACCCACATTCTTAGACCTACTCTTTATTATAACATCTACTTTACCATCTAAACCCCCTTTTGTATCCCCCCGACCATACCCCGACTTTCTCCCACCCCCCCTCTACCCCCCCCTAAACAACCACCAAAACCCACAACCCAACCCAAAACCCACACCTAACCCACTCACACGGCCCAACCACACCCTAATACCCAACTAAGCTTCCCAAACCCATCCTAAACCCCTAAACCCTAAACACCCAAACCCACACACTAACCCACCACAAACCATCCAAACCCACCCTCAACCCTAAACCCAAAAACCCACCACCCCAACCCACAAACCCATCCTAAACCCAAACACCTAACCCACCACAAACCACCTAACCCATTCTAAACCCTAACCACACTAACCCACCCCAAACCACCCAAACCCATCCTAAACCCTAAACACACTAACCCACCACAAACCACCCAAACCCATCCTAAACCCTAAACCCACTAACCCACCACAACCCTTCCCACCCCAACCCATCCTAACCCCTAAACACACTAACCCACCACAAACCCTTCCACCCAACCCACCTAACCCACCACCAAACCCTCAACCCATCCCAACGCCACCGATACCGGCCGATACATGACCGACGCCGGTCACCAACAACCCTCCCTTTCCCTAAAATTGTGCGACCGATGCCGGTCGCTTAGTGACCGACATCGGTCACTGTCTTCTTTCCGGAGCCGAACCCCCGCGCGGCCCCCAAAACCCATTTTTTACCTATTTCTACCCATCTACCCACCCAAAAACCCTAAAAACTTACCCACCTACCCACCTTAGCCTATCTAACCTATCTACCCTCTCCCTTTTTCAAATTACCTCCATTTACTCATTATTTCCTACAAAATACAAATTCCTACCCAAACCCCCCATTTAGCCTAATAACCATTTCAATGCATAAAATCACGAGTTTAGAACCTACCGGTACGACGACACGTCGTCGTGGTGGGATGGGTGGTGGCGGTCCAGCTGGTCCAGCCCCTCCAGCTCCTCCTGCCTGTGCCATGGCTCCAATCCTGATCTACTGGGTCCCTGGCCAATCACCTGCTGCCTCCTCCTCAATCGGGCCCACTATCAACTCTCTCCGCCAATACAATAGCTCCACCTCACTCAATAAGCCTCTAATCCCAAGTCTCCACGTCAGACAAGTCGATTTGGATTGCAAATAACAAAAGTGACAATGACAGGCCGTATTTTTCTTTTTATAGGTTTTTCGACCTTAACCGATGTCGGTTTCATTTTGCCCTAAGGAACCGGTATCGGTCTCTTAACCGATATCGGTCATGTAGAATCGACATCGGTTCGCTACCCAACTTTCACCCCATTCTTTGCCCTTATTTACTCCTTGCCTCTTTTTCACCATATCGCCTCTATCCACCTTTCTGCGCAACATTTGTTCACTTGTCCAGCCTGTGTTGAACTACCATTCGGCCTCAACCTACCTATTCGGCCCGACCCAAGGCCTCAACCTACCAATTGGCCTGACCCAAGGCCTCAACCTACCCATTTGGCCCGACCCAAGGCCTCAACCTAACCATTTGGCCCGACCCAAGGCCGCAACCCTAACCATTTGGCCCGACCCAAGGCCTCAACCTACCATTTGGCCCGACCCAAGGCCTCGCCCTACCATTTGGCCCGACCCAAGGCCGCAACCCTAACCATTTGGCCCGACCCAAGGCCTCAACCCTAACCATTTGGCCCGACCCAAGGCCGCAACCTACCTATTCGGCCCGACCCAAGGCCTCAACCTACCTATTCGGCCCGACCCAAGGCCTCAACCTACCTATTCGGCCCGACCCAAGGCCTCAACCTACCCATTTGGCCCGACCCAAGGCCTTGCCCTCACTATTTGGCCCGACCCAAGGCCTCCCTTTACACTTCTGGCCCGACCCAAGGCCGCCACCCAACAACTTGGCCCAACCCACGACCGTACCACTTCCATACCTTACCCAAAATCAACACCATACACTTTATCCACCCATCCGGTAGTTTTTGGTTCAATCGAGCTCACCTGTTCGTGTTTTAGCATGATTAGGGTCCTTGACTTGATCTGTCGACCAACTTTGCCCAGACCTAGACCGTGACGTTTATCTCAACCAAACCAACCTTTTTGGTACTGCCGAACATGCCTAAACGTTCCTGTACCTTACCTGTTATATACCCTGGAGCTACTTCCTATGCCTTGGATACCAGGATTATATCACCCTTGTTTGGATAAACTATCGACCTTTGCCTGTACATCGCTGGTTTGCTCGTCAAATCATGTACCCTAGTCGTACTATTGCATTTCAACATGCGTCTGCTTCCTTGGACCTACCCCACCACCTTACCATCCTCTCTACAACATATACCCTGTATCAACCCTATCCCTGATTTCCCGTTCACTCAATCTGTGATAGATTTGAGGGGGATTACCTATATCCTTAACATGAGAAACCACTTCATATTATTGTCCGCGCAGCTTTACAGAACAAGCTACACGACAATAAGGGGCTAATGTAGACACCAAATTCGTGTCTTACGACCCCTTGTGACCCGCATCCCATTTCGCAACCTAACCTCATTACCTAAACTTTACACAATTATTTATTAATTACCTTGTAATTGATAAATCCACATACCTTACCCGCCACCTCACTTTGCCACCTCATCATGACCTAGCCCTAACCCTAAACTAACCTAATTAAGACCCATGACTTGGTCTAGACTCACATCCATAACTAATGCCTCCTTACTCGCACCCAAAGCCGACCTTCTAGCCACTTGACCAAGCCCGCAACTGATCTCTCGGGAGAAAAGCAGGGAAGGTAGGCTATTTTACTAAAAATAGCCTACTTTTTCCTTACCGATGCCGGTTCCTACTCGACCGCCGTCGGTTACGCAACCGCCATCGGTTCCCTGTAAATGGGCTCCCCAAACCAAAACAACGGATCGGAATTTCATTTTGGAGATCAGTCAAAGGATTTCTGGATCAACAGAGAGCATTGCGAGCGAGGAACAGAGTCCAGATCTTCACTTGACAGAGCAGAGACGAGTAAAGAAACCAGAAGTGTTTACAACCAAGGAGATCAACTTGCATCTTGGTCAAAACCAGTAAGTCACATCTTGCATGTCCTTTGTTATAACATTTGCTTATGCTTCTTGAATCTCAGTGCTCCTAAATCCGTTTCTGAATCCACTACCCAACGTGCCATTGCATCTAACTGTCATTCTTTTGCTTCTAATCATCCCATTTCCTAATACCATCCAAAAACCAGCCATTACAAACACCATAGCTACCAAGAAGATCCTAGAACCCACCGGTATCGGTTATCAGTAACCGGCATCGGTTATCAGTAACCGGCATCGGTTCCTCTGATCAAAACCAGAAAACCAGCATTTCCCCCTACCCAGTTTAACGAAACAATTTAATTGATATTTTGCAAGTCTTTTGTGTTAATTTATATTAGAAGGGGAACTGACCACCTTCGAAAGGAAGTTTTATATTTCCTGGGCCCAAGGCAGTTTCCTCATTTATTGTTTAATCAAAATCTTGTGGTCTTGTGTTCTTATTTGCAGGTAGTCCTTCCAAGACAAAAAGGAGTTCTCCGCAGTCAGCCTGATCTTTCTCTACGGTACGCGCACACCATCTCGACATTCAACAGGTATTCCTCCTAACCCTAACCTCATCTGTTTCTAAAAGGAATGAAAGGATAGAAGCAACTCTATTCCCAGAAGCCGAAACATTCCGAGTGAAACACTATATTCGTTTTGTTTATAGGTAGTACATGGAATAATAGTGTGACGGCCTTGCTCATAGAATCCAAAACCAAAACCATTCCACGCACATTGGTGCAAGAAGGTGTGGGCGAAGCGGTGATTGGTGAGTGACTGGAGATCACCCAAAAAGGGGTGGGTTTATGATGGTGGTTTAGGTTTATAAGTGGCAGTATCAAGTCCACCATAGGTGAGATTGGTGTGAAGGTGGGGAGGACCATAAAGGATACGCTCTCCTATACGGTGGTCATAGTGAGGGTGTTGGCAAAGGCTTTCATACTCTTGTGGAGTAAGGAATGTGTTGACATTATAGATTCGATACTCCCCCAGAGTGAGGTGTTTAAAAAACACCTTCTAAGGGATCAGTGGTCGATATGTGGTTATCTGGGATAGACGATGTGTTGGAGATTGAATTGGAGAAAGAGCTAGCTGATTGGGAGGTGAATGAACCAGTAGTGGAGGTCGTGGCAGTGGTAGGAATGGAAAATTTAGGTGTGGTTGAGGTAGCAACGGTATTGGTGAGTGGAGGTGTGGGTGAAGAGGAAGTGGTCATGGAGGTAGACACCTTAATGGGTATAAGCATGTCATTGGATCGGTAAAGTATGTTTTAGATTTTGAAAGGTGATGGGTCAACTGGAAAGGTATAGGAGTGTCCTTCATGCCCAAACTTTACACAATGATGCAAAGTGGAAGGAAAACAACCCATGACATGAATCCAGCATCTACCGAGCAACATGTTATATTGAAACTCCCCCTCCAAGATGTAAAATATCTCTAGAATAGTACAGGGGCCCACATGAACATGGAGGATGATGGTGCCAAGTATAGATGTGATAACGTCATTAAATGAACACAACAGGATGGGATGTTTATGCATGTAATTTTTGGGTATGCGTATTTGGTCAAATGCATGGGAAGAGATGACATTAATGTTAGAACGCCCATCGATTATAACATGCCGTACATGTATATTATCAATATGGATAGAGATGAAAAGGGATCAGGGTCATTAGTATGGTGTGGTGTGATTTCTTCATCTGAGAAGCTAAGGGTGGCCACTTGGTGAGTACATGAAGGTATAGAAGAAGGTGGTAATTTGGTGAGAGAGGCTACATGATGAGGTGTAATAATGGAGGCTATGGGTGTAGGGTCATTGGGTAAGACCTCAATAGACTAAATAACCTCCATGAGAGCTTGGCGATGGGACTCAGAGGTTTGAATGAGGTCATATAGGGACATTTTGAGGGAGGATTGATGTAATTGTTTGAGCATCATGCAATGTGTAACCCCATTGAAAATAGGATATGCAGGGCCGCGGATAATGACTTTAGGTGTCGGTGCAGAGGGTATGTTGGGTATAGGGTTGGTTGGTGGGTCAGTTTCCTTTTCTTTTCCTTTTCCTTCTGAGCATGGGTTGCAACGTGGGATCATATTGATTTGAGGTGGGGAGGTAGATGAAGTAGGTGAGCCATAAAAGGTGTAATGGCAGGAAGGGCAGAAACCAAGAGGTGGGAAGGAACCTTGTGAAATAAGTTGGGAACACCAAAATTTGGGTGGAGACTTGGACAGTTCTCTGATATGAACCATATTAATTTCAAATATCGGGGATGGCTCTAAGAGTTTTGGGGATGGAGCTTTTTCCTCGCTGAGTAGGCAATGAGGGAAGAACTGTGGAAATTGGTATTGGTGAAATGGGGTCCTCATCAAAAAGATCATCATCGTCAAAGTTTTCCTCAAGAGGACATAATTGGATAAGAGTGGCATTTAAAGCCTTACAGTTCTCTACATCGTGTCTTGGCACATGATGGTAGGTGCAAATTTTGGTTTATTCAAACCCTTTTGGTTTGGGTTTGAGTGCATCGTAAGGTCTAAGAGGGTGGTAATGTGATGATGGAAGTTTATGAGATTGATTAATATTTTGGCATAGGATCCCGCTAGTGGATCACAATGGGAGGTGAATGTGGGTTTGGGTGTAGGTGCGGCTGATTGTATAGGAAGAGTCTTTGCAAGAGGAGGAGTGGGTTGAGCTATGGTCTTAGGTGTTGGTCATTTCTGCTTGGATAGGGGCCTAGTAGATGAATTAGAAATAGAGTGTGTAGTTGGTGTAACTACCTTATTGGAGGGTAGTGGATTTTTTCCTTTAGGTTGCACCTTCTTAGGTAAAGGTGATATGGGCACACGGGATGTAGAGGGAAAATTGGATGGTGGAAGAGGCTAGGCTACCCATGTGGGTAACCAAGGTGCTGTGGAGGTAGATGGTGTAGGTTGCGCAAGAGGTGTGAAGGAAAGGGAAGGAAGTGGCATGGGTAGTGAAGAAGTTATTGATGGTATTAGAGGTATGGGTGGTAAAAATGTTACATGTGTGGGTAGAGGTTGTGTCAAGTGCTTAGGTATATTAGAGGTCTGTGATGGGGAAATGGGTTGTTGCATTTTTGGTTTACTAGTAGATGGGTGTTTCTTGGCCAGGGTCAAGGGGTTAAGGTGATAAAGGTGTGATTGGCAAGGTTGGGGTATGAGATCTAGGAGACCGGTTTTTATGTTTAAGGGTTGGGTGAAATTTGTTGCCAGCTTTGGAAGATGTAGCTAAATCTAATTTGATGGGTGGATGAGTAAGGCTAGCCGTTGGGATGGCCCCTAAAGTAGTAATAGGTTTAGGAAAGGAAGATGATGTAGGTGTGGGTTTGGATGTAGATGCATGTTGGGTTGTGGGTAGAGGTGTGAGTTGAGCCAGGAGCGGTATCATGGGGGAATTTTTGATAGTTTTGGTTGTGTTTTGTTCGGTCAGTAGAAACACTTTTGGATAGATAGTGGAGGTGTCAGCGAGTGACATCTACAATTTTTGTTGATACAGGAAGTAGAAGACGTCCCCAAAGTAAGACTCTATCAACATAATCTAGGCAATTGGCTAAGCACGAGAATGGCACTTCTGTATGTAGTTTTATAGGAGGAAGGGTGATGGCCTCATTTTAATGAGATTTTCTAAAATAGAAGAATAAGGCTCCCTGATTATCCAATACTAACTCACCATTCTCGAGCATTTCCTGTAAAATTTTCTTGAAAGTGATGCAATTTCCATCACTATGACCTTTTACCCATTGATAGTTGCAGAATTCATGCTCTTTGTACCATGCAGGTGTGGAGCGAGCAGGATATAACCAGTATGTGGTTTTATAGGAGGAAGGGTGATGGCATCATTTTAATGAGATTTTCTAAAACAGAAGAATAAGGCTCCCTGATTAGGGTGTATTTCTATTTTTCTCGTCTGAATTGAAAATTCTGGACAGAGGAAAGATTAGATGAGGGCTTAGCCTGATTTGATGGATGAGCTGGGCCGGCCTTGAGTACCACCTTTTTAGTGGTTCCCTTGGATTTTGAATAATTATTCTATGGTTTTTAAGAAGAAGAGGTATCATTTGACTTAAATGCCATGTTCTTATTTCGTAGTTACATTTTCTTCTCTTTTATGGCCTGAATCTCTAGTTTTTGTGCCATGGTGAATGCCTAATCAAAGGTTCAGAAGGTCTGCACCTATAGGATAGGTGAAATATTTCTAGCACAATCTCGAGTGAAGATCTCTATGAGTTTTCTTTGTGGTAGTTGGAATGTGAGTTGATTGATCGGGCTATGCCAATGAGTAACAAAATCTATGATAGACTCGTCATCATATTGACGCATAGAGTAAAGGTCAGTCCTGGTAACCTTCTTAACAATGTAGATGGATAAGTGATGTAAGAAGGCTTGGGCTACCTGATTAAATGAGTAGATAAAAATGTCTAGGTAACCCATTATACCAGTCCAACGCAAGTCTGGTCAAATACATGGGAAAGGTCCTCATAAGTAAAGTGTTATCATTGGCAATCAGATAACACCCATGTTTGAAAGACCACAAATTTTGTTACAGGTCCTCTTTGCTATTGAAGCGGTTAAATTTAGGCATCTCCCAATGTACGGGATATGGAAGAATAGGAATGGATGGGTGTATGGGCTCATTGCAAATTTCATCAAAAGTAAGAGAGTTACATGAGCCAGAAACCGATGCCTCTAGTGTTTGCATCTTATCCATCATCAACTTAATGAGGTCATTGGTAGGTGGTGATGGATGAGTACCTCCTATAGCGTAAGAGGGTTGGTGTTGGACATATGATGGAGGTGACATTCTAGTATATGGTGATAACACATAGGTAGGTTGAGATTGAGAGAGTGAGATAGGGTTACGTACCTAGAATGAATGATAGATGAAATGGTAGGTTGCTAATAGTACATATAGGGAGGTGGAAGGGTCGAGGTAACTCTAGTAGTGATGGGGGCTAAGGATTATGGAATAGAAAGGAAAATGTTTTTTAATGGGGTATGGGTCATTGTCACCGGGGGTGGTTGTGTTGCTATGGGTATGTGTGAGACAATAGGCGCAGATGAGGTTATGTTCTGGGTGGTTGCAGAAGGTATAGAGGACGTTGTGGGTGTGATAAATGTGGCAGATATGGTGGTCATAGTAGGTATAGGGCCTAGATATGAAATTACTAGGGGCAAGGTAGGTGCGGGTAGCACGGAGCTATAAGGGACTGATGCAGAAGTAGGAACGAGATTCGGGGGGAATAGATATGGGCATGCCATATATCAACTGACCTGAGGCATCTCGAGTGGACGAATGGGAAATATAAAACTGTAAAGTGGTAGGGTTCTGGTCAAGGAGTCATGCAAACTCCTTATCACCCGTGGCGATAGTGATAGGTTGGGTTGGATCCATGGGTGATAGAATGGAAGGTGGGTAAAGGACTAGGTGAGAGTGGTTGATAACTAGCATGGAATATGAGGGTGTTTACTTGGCTATGAGTCAACACCATGTGAATGAGTACTGATTTAGTGGGATTGCTTTCTATAAATGACACAGAAATACAACATAAAATAGGAAAAACAAGCAGTGGTAGGTGGATTGGGTAAAAATGTCAGCTAGAAAATTGAACAAGCTAACCAATGCCAGCTAGGGTAAACTAATGTCGGTCACAGGTAACTGCAGTTGGTCACTATGGAAAAAGAATAGTTTTCTAAATAAGGCAAAAGAATGATAATCTATCTAGTAGATAGATGCGTATGGATTTTATTTGGACAAAGAAGATGATGAGAGTTACAAAGACTCTGAATAACAAAGAATATGAAACAGGTTTCCTTTTTGGTAGGTTAACTAAAAGAAAAGTAAACCGATGTCGGTTGGGTAAAACTAGTGGCGGTCAAAGCGTAACCAACGATGGTTGCTGAACTGACACCGGTTACTGTGAACTTGAAATAGAGATGAAGAAAAGGTGTCTGTGATTTAAAATCAAGTGTGGAATCAAACCCAAAATTCTAAGAATGATGAAAATGGGGTCCATGAACACTCAGACAAAGTTGGACTACACCAACTATGATGAGGAGTGTGCAAGGAAAAAATAACAAAATGAAGAACGTGTCCTCTCCTCACCTCAAAACACAAACCAAGAAGAAACACTAAGAAAAATACAATCCTACAAGTTTTTTTCTTATGTTTGTTTAGCTTATGCTATTTAGGACTGATTATATGAATAGTAGAATAGAAATTTTGGTGAGGAAGGCTTCTTAAAAAAGAAGGGGATCTAAAAAGGTGAGGTTTGAGGGATGTTATGGAGGGGGTGGGTCATCCTCTGAGATAATGACTCAATAGGGGTAACAAGTTGGGGAGTACCTTCCAACCAGATCATGGACAGATGCTACTGGGTAAGATGTTGTTTAAGAAATATGTGTAGATCTGAATTTGTTCAGTTTGGTAAGACTCAGAGAAAGAGAGAATGTGCTTTCTACGATTCTTTTGTCAACCATCAGCTGGGCATGAATTCTAACGTACAGGTTGCCCTCATTTAATGTGAGCTAATGCAGTAAAGTAGAATGAAATTCAGTTGATTTTAAGCCCAAATCAAAATATTGAATTCGATGACACAAAAATTTGAACATGAGAGAGTATGATCTTTTAATAATGCAGTACAATTGAAAGAGAAGAAAAGTTCTTTTAATAACACCAAAACACGATTGCTTTGAGACTATAGAAAGAAGAGAATATTCCAGGGGAGAAATTTAATGTGAGAACCTTTTATAAAGGAAACAAACATGTAACTTTTCGCCTAGGAATGAATAAATGCAAGGAACCTATTATCGAAAATAAGCCCCCTGCTTATTTTGGCTAACTTATCTTCATTCTTTCCATCCTTTTTCCTCATTAAAGTTTTTTACACATTTCAGGCACTCAAAATTTTATGGGTATTACTTCATTAGATAGAGAATTTTCTCCCCTTTCCATAAAGGTAAATAAGTCCTCCTAACTCCTTATATTTTGCAAGTTATGGCTCAGCGGAGTTTAGAGGTGAAAATTTTCCAAGGTGGGCCCGCGGGAAAAAAATTGGCACTTAGCCTTTTGGGGTTAAAGGGTCAAAGGGAAAATTTTGGCCTGAAAGCCTACAAGGAGATGAGAGGGTGCCAGATGGCATGTTGGAGTAGTGGGTCAGAAGGACTTCAAGTTTTTTTCGGCATTTGGTCAAAGTCCATTAAAGGGAGAAATACAAATGCATCCCCACTGAGCAATGAGAAGATGCCACATGTCGTGTCAGCAGCGGGGGTTGGGGTGGTAGACGGACATTGGAATTTTTTCCAAAGTGGTTAATGGTGCAAAGGTAAAAAGTGGAGCACCTCCCCGCCAAGTAAGAAGATGGTGCCACATGTCTCGGAGTGAGGAAGGAGCGGAGTTTGTTTGGAAAATTTTCCAAATTCATAAAAGGGGCAGAATGATCATTTGAACCCGCAGATCAACCAAGGGGCACCACATGGCAGCAGAGGTTGGGCTAGCAGATATTTTTTGGGAATTTTTCTTGATTCAAAAAAGGAGGAAAAATTTTCAAATTTCGGCCCATGAACCCTAATTTTGCCCTAATTTTACCTGTTTTTCCCTAAATCTTCAGAGGGCAATATCTTTTGATCTAGAGCTCAGATTTTTGCCTTTATTATATCATTGGAATTTTTTTTAAATTCTCCACATGATGGAATTTTCATTTTTGATTTTTGGTGGAGATTTATGTGATAAAATCAAAGAAATGTCCCTGGGATGGGAAAAAATATAGAACTGACATTCAACCACCAAAATTAATGAATTATGGGTTTTTTTTTGGATATGTAGAGAAATGTACTTTGACATATGGGTTTTTTCATATATCCCATCACTTTACAAGTGATATTGAAGGGATTTGATTAGTGATTGAGCTCATAAATGAATTTTCCCACTTTTTTTCCTTTCCTTCATTCTGCTTCGCCATTAAAAGCCAGTTTTGGCTCATTTGTAAAGGGTTGGACGTTTTTGTTATTGCAAACTCCCCTCATCCCCTTGGCACATAATTCAAGGATTTTTTAAACCTTCCATGGAGATTGTGGCATGTTTTTTGGCCTCTCTACCATTGTAATGCATTGTATTAAACTGGGGAATGGTAATGTATTTTTTGTAAATGATCCTCCAATACTCTCATGCGTTTATCATTATATTTTGATATTTCATTATATTCTAGCAATCTCTGCATGATTTGGTGTTACATATCTATTATCAGTGTTTATTTGCAAGACAAAATTTCATCACTCATTTGGTGTATCACCATTTTTACTTAGTTTTCTTTCCTTTTGCATCCTTTATCTCTGTCTCCTTGGAATTTAGAGTAGGATTTAGCAGAACCTCTACAAAATTCATGCATAGACCTAAAAATAGGGGTAAGAACTAGATTTCTCTAGAGAATTTTCTCACCTTGCAAGGTCCCACACCTTAGAGAAAACTCAATGTTGTGCAATCACACTAAATGACCCAATTCTGGAATGCAGATCTGAAGGTCATTAGGGGGTGCTGTAGATTTGCACTAACAAAACCCTAAATGGGTCCCACCGGGCATGCCAAAATGTTTCACTTGATTCTTAGAGAGTTTCTTGGAATGTGATGAAACAGATAAAGACAAAGGTTAAGGAGGAATACCTGTTGAAGATGGTTGAAGGTTGTTGTGCGCGTATGACTTCTTGATCCACAGTTGATCGTGAGAGATTACTTTTGGATAGGAGGAACTACCTGAAATGAACAACACGACCACCAAAAGAGATTAAATAGAACATGAAAGTGTACTACCTAGCATATGTTAGTTCCAGGAAGTATGATACTCCCTAGAAGGCTGTCAATCCATTGTTTAAACAATTCAATGTTAATAGTAACTAAAATCCTACTGTAGTTAAAATGATTTAGGTATCTCATTCGACTACAATAAGCGAATTCGTTCACAACAGGTTAAGCTATGAATGAATCTGAAAGGAAAGGTCTCTGTCTGAGTACTGGTACTGGTCAAGGTCTATTTTTGGGTTGTTTTGGGTATTTGGTGGAGAATTTAGGCTTTGTTCTTGGTCTGAGGGTAAAACACAGAGACCAACACTGGTCTAGTATAATCGATGACGGTTTAGGATGGAATAATAGTTTTGGCACACCCGGTGGGACCTTAGAGGTCTCCATCTTTATTACGATGCAGTTAGTGTGCAATTGTTGTAAGTTTCTTGCTTGAAAGATCCTTGATTTACACATTAGGTGACTCCAAAAGGATAGAATCAACTAGTTTCAGTAGTCCAGGCTTGAAGATTCATGAGAAGGATCCAAACAAGGTCAAGGACCAGAGAGGAGGGATTTTTTAACTATCTACAATCATCCCTAGAAACAACAGAAAGAGGAAGAAGGATTCAAAGGTCTCCATCTCCACCAAACAGAACTCTATCAAATCCTCCACCTGGTAGACCTTTCATCCAATCAAAGGGTTCTCAAGCCAATCAAAATGGCACAACCCAATCTTTATGTCAACTTTACTGGTAGCATCCCACTTTCTCTCAATGCACAAAACCCAGTTCTAATTGCAGCATTAAAGAACATCCCATAATTTACTAAAGAAAATCAGACCACCCCTGGTGATCATGGCAAAGACATTGCTAATGTTTGTGCAATCCATGAGATTGTTGAGATGTAATTTTTTGTCAAATTGTTGACATCTTCATTCAAAGGGAAATCCTTGCAATGGTTCAAGAGCCTTGAGGTAGGCTCTATTCAAAATTGGAACCAGTTGTGCACAGCCCTCCATAACCAATTTGGAGAGAAAGGGGACAACTTTTCTCTATTGGAGCAACTGAAAACTATCAAGAGAGATCCCAATGAGCAGCTAACAAACTTCAATTTCAGATTTCATAGAATGTGGGATAGAATCCCATTGGCAGTGAGGCCAACAACTCAAGGTGCTTTCTTATACTTTATCAACACTTTAAATTCTGACGTTTCTATGTTGATCTAATCCATGGGAGGTGGAACTATACCTGCAGCTTACAACATTGCCATTAGGGCTGAGAATTATTTGATCCAAGCTGGTAAACATGCACCTAGGCCTCCTATGCCTTTATATCTAGATTTGGAAAGCCCAAGTAATAGTCAAGCACCTATTTTAGCTCATATTCCCACTCCTAGAAATCAAAGTTCAAACGAAACTTTTACTTCATCCTCTAGTTCCTCAAATGAGCTTCAAGAAATTATGAAACAATTACAAAATTTGGGCAATGAGCTAGTTACGCTTAAGAGGCAGCAAGCTCAAAGTTTTAGGCCTTCTTATCAACCTTAAACTTAGCCTAATAGACAACCATATTAGCCTAATAGGCCACCCAACTCAGCTGTAAATCAAAATCAAATAAGGCCTCCTGCCAATAGACCATTTCATCCCTATAACCCCAATGTTGCATCCACCTCTAAATTCATAGTGCGAGTGCAAAATAATATAGCTCAAGAGTATGATTGGTGTTTCCCATGCAATAAACCTCACAACCAATCTATGTGCTTCAATGGTGCTTTGAACCAAGCTTTGATGGTGACAACAACTGGTGTAGAGAGTGAAGTGAGTCAAGAAACAAACCAACAACAAGGGACATCTCAACAAGATACAACTCCAAATGAGGCTACACTTGTGAATTGGCAGGCTCAAGATTTTTGTGGTATGAATCATACACCTTCTTAGAGTGTAACATCTAACACATGGTCAAAGAAGAGGAATATTGGTGAAGGACAGTCATTAGATCCAAGTGATTCACAACCTTCCATCATTCCACAAGGTTTTGGCAAGCAAAATATAGTTCCAAATGTGTAAGGACAACCCAAACCACCTTCTAGACCAACTCAAATACTAGCTATTGCAGCCCATGTACAAGAAAAGAATGTGCAGACTAAAGGGTAGCAAAGAGACGGTTCATCCCCATTTAACATCATTAAACAAATGAAGAAGACCAATGTGAACATATCTATGTGGGGTCACTATCCATCCCATGCCAAAGAAATATACTACAAGCTTCCATGAAGAATTGTTCAACCTCAAATTAGTAAGCTCATATGCAAGAGAAGGTACTCACAAATTCTACTCAACCTGAGGGAAATCTTGGAGGACAGAAAGGTAAAATTTTGAAGCCCCTCCATTCTATGTTTCATTAATCACTGGGGATAAACTAGTACATAATTATATGAGTGATTCTAGGGCAAGTAGTTCTGTGATGCCCAAGAAAATAGCCGATCAGCTGGGCCTTCAATATTTTTAAAACCCTTAATAGTTGTTATTTTCCTCCTTTACATTTCAAGTTTTGAAATGTGATTTTCCTTACAAAGATATGTTATTTTGATTTTTGGAGATCATGTTTGATATGGATAAATCATCTTCTATTCTTTAGATCCTTTGACTGAATTAGAATGGCTTCCTTGAATCCATTTTTCACTTCTTATAGGCGAGTTGCAATCTGTTCTAAGAACTATAAACCTATCTATTAATCTGACTTATCCTTGGATCAATTTCAGTGATCCAAGGAATGTTATAAATCTACTTTGTTGAACGAATGGTAAATCGACATTCCATGAATTAAAAGACGTATGACTGAAATTTGATTGGTTACAAGTTATTTTATTTTTTTTGTTGTGAACGTGTTTTTATTTAGTCGTATATTGTGCTTAGATCTTTGGAGATCGATCATGATAGGACAATGTTGATGCCAACAAACTATAGCCTATTCACGGCATAGGAAACATTCTGGTTTCTAAAAACTAAAGGGATTGTCCCACGGAATCCTAAGCTCGATAAGAATATACATATTTACTACCTAGTTATGTTAATTAATTAAATTTTATCCTAACCTAAGCTTTGTGCTAAAAGATTATGGAGAGGTTACTAGGTTATTTAAATTATCCTAAAACCTAATGTTATATGATTATATCTAACCTAATGCCTAAAAACTATTGTGTTGGAATTAATCTAATCTATGTGGAAACTACCTAAGGTGGTAATTTATGGAGTGGGTTATATCCTAAGTTTACCTATCCTAAGCTAACCTAAGATCTAACCTAAGCAATTATGACTACCCTAAACTAATGGAAATGAAGGAGGAATGTGTGGTTGCATGTATCACAGGTGATGGTTCCAAGGCATTTACTTTGTTGATAAGGTTTTTAAAATCTCACATACCACCAATTATGGCAGGGGATAGTTGATTTGGTGGAGGCTTATGTGGAAACTTCACTAAAAATGGATTTTTATGTTAAATTTGATTTGGCATTCGTCAGACATGGAAGGAGGTGGTAAGGAAGGATAGGCAGGAAAATAGGAGATAGTGGATTTTTTTTTTTGGTTTTTGTGCTCAATTTTTTTTGGAAATCATGCAAACGGGATTGTATGGGGTCATTTCACTTTTCATGTTTTGTGATTTTTTCTCTACATGCTCTCTGGTTTTTCAAACCAGTAGATTGAACTACACTTAATGGCTATTCTTGAGATTTTTGACCTATTTTTGGTTCGTGGGATATATAAGAAGCAGTGTAGAAAAAGAATGTGGTTGTTTGATTTTTCATGGAGACAAGGAGGAGTTTTGAGCTCGGCTAGATGTATACTTTGATTTGGTAGAAGCGCTATCAGGCATGCTAAGCCTCTTATCTTTAAGATCTCTTGTTTTCTTATAAAATGTTTCATTAAAATGATTCTACTCTTTTGAGATTCTTGGATTGCATATCTTATTTGGTTATTTGCTTGTTGGGTTTATTAAATCTTGTTATATTGGTTATGAATCCTTGGTAAATGATGTTATGTTTGGAAACTTACCATGTGTAGTTCTTAAAAAATGAGAATGCATGCAAAAAAATATTTCTGTAACTCAGCTTTTTCATTCTATAATGGGTAATGGAAGTATTCTGTTTCGATAATCTTCATTGCTATTTAGATATGGTTCAGAGTTTTTTGATAACCTTGGGTTCTATTTGATCTCTGTTTGAGTTTGTGTTTTGTTTTATCGTGAGCTTTTGTTGAGCTTGTGTTTTAGTAGAGCTTGTATTCAAGCTCGTATTTGGTTTGGAACTTGGTTTATGGTTTTGTGTTTGTTGAGAACTATTGATGGAGGTTCTTGTTGTTCTGAACCTATGTTGGAATCTTGGATATCACTGGACTGTTGTTGAAGTCTGTATATAGCTCTGTGCTTGTGTTTTATTTCCTTATGATAATCTGGACTGTTAATGCCAGTTCATAATGTACATGGTACTTGTATGTTATTACTCATTTTTGGGCTCGAAATTTGGTGAGATACTTGAGTTTCTTTGGGGAATAATATTTAGCTTCGCGTTTTGATAGGAATTTTGTGTTGGAGCCTCTAGTTGTTCTAAACTAGTGTTGAAATCCTTGGGTAACTCAGGATTTTTTTTGAAGCCGTATGCGGCTCTGTGCTCATGTTTTAATCTTGTGGTATTTTGGAATGTTAATGGAAGTTCATGATTTCAGTGCACTCTTATCTTGTTATTTGTTTGATTCTGAACTCTTGTTAGAAACTTGTGTTTCATTTGAGATAGGAATAGGACTTCTTGTTTTGAATATGAACTGTTAATGGATATTTGTATCTTATACTGCCTCATAATAAGATAATGTGCATATCTGAGCTCACGTTGAGTTTTTTGTAATTCGACACTGTACATGAAATTTAGTACTTAGTGTTTGGAAATAGTAGCTAGGAAAAATGTGTCGGTTCTGTTCTAGTATGTTGAGTTTTCTTTGTTAATGATTTAAACTTGGATGGGAACTTGTTGTTTCCCTGAACCTGTTAATAATTACTTGGATAGTCCTGTACCTTTGTGAGAAGCTTGTGTTTGTCATTGTGCTCAGATTTTGTACTTTCAAGCTCTAAGCTGGTAGTACTATCGACATGCTCGATTTGTTTTTGGTATTTGAATTGGGTTTTCTTAACTTCTTAAAGAGTTTAAAAATAAGAACTTTTGTAATTGAACTACTTACTCAAGGAAATCTGGGAGAGTAGATTAAATCGAGTTGTTTAAATATCCTTGGGATTTAACTTGTAAACATTTTCTAAGGATAATGGGATTTCAGTCTGAGTTTGTTGATACTTATGATCATGTTTAAATTGTTGATCGGTTATTTTTCTATCTCTTGTTGGATATAGTAAATACACCTTGTGTATTTATAAAAGAAAGGAATGTGATTCATTTAGAACAGACTGTGTTTTAGGACTGTTATTTGTATTTCATTCTGGGTATGGAATTGAAACTCGTGTTCATTGAAAGTAAAGAAGTGTAAGGAATATGGCAGTGTGCTTTCTTATTACTGGATAGATCATTGGTTGAACTTTTTTATTTTGATTCTCTTTTTATATAGAGATTTGTTTATGAGTTGTTTGGTCTTCCTTTACCCAATCATTTGTAGAAATGATGTTGGAAGAGATTATATTATTCAGTTTTATTGAGCTGGAAATGCCCGCTTGTTTGGAAGACTGTTGTTTGACAAGACTTTACTTGTTTGGTTTGAGATGAGTAAGTTTGTCTCTTGCACTCTATCTTTTTAATAATTCTATAGGATGAACTCGAGTAGAGATTAACTCCTGTATAAGTCTACCTTGATTTTTGAACGTTGTTTCAGATCTTTAAAAGTTAACTTCTATATGTGGAAGTAGATTTAAACTTGTAGGTAGACCAATTGATTCTCTATTCCTTTTTGGATTAAAATGGAAATTTTGTTCAGATGAATATCTTAAATGTTAAATTTTAAGGTAGTTGTCCTTTAAAAGAAACAGTTAAATCATGTTTTGAATCTGTTCTATTTCTCGGATGTTTTGTGTTTGGGCATAGTTTGTAATGGTTCTTCTTCTTCTTTTGTTTAGGAGTTAGATGAGTCATCCTAATAAGAACCATGCTTTAAACCCTTCCTTTGGCTTGAATCAAAGATAAATGTTGTATTCTTTTATGAAATATTGGGAACAATGAGATATTATGATCTATTGTTTTCCTAAGGATAATTGATAGAATCAATTAGACTCTATTTTGTAAGGTTGATATGGTGGATTATATTCTGTCCTTTTCTTGAAAGTGAATTCAATTGGTTAAAATGTACTTCTTTTCCATTCTTTTGATATATTGATTATATGATGTAATAATTGTCTCATTAAAGCAGAGTTGTTTTAATGGAACAATTATTGGAATGCACTTCTTTTTAAGGCTTAGTGCTTATCATGCTCAGTTCATTGAACTGACCCGTTCTAGCAATTTTTTTTAGGTGGACTTTGTAAGTGATAAGGAAGGCAAAAATGTATGTGATGCATTGGCTAATTTAAGTCTGATTTTTGTGAAGAACTCTAAATCGTTCTTGATATTGTATTGAAAAAGAAAAAGTAGTATTCTTTTGTAATAGAAGGTAGTTGTCTATGTAGCATACCTAAATGTATAAGTTTTAGAGATGAATTAAATGTTGAGAATTTATTTACATTGGATGTGTAAATTATCTTGTACTTTCATTACATAGATGGAATCCTATCTTGTTGTTATACTCCATATTATGTATATGCTTAATGGGGTATTCTTAGATAAGTTTGATAGTGGGAATTGGAATAATCTCCCTAAATAGGATTAAGCTTCCTAAGTTGAAGAATTTGATGTCATAACTAAACAATTCAATATAGTAATATGATGTGGAATGAACATTTAGTAATAACTATTGAATTTGTAAATGATTTATAGGGGTGTCAGGCCCTAGCACTTAATCATGTAAAGGAAGATTCTTCCTCTATCTTAAGAATGCAAATAAAATGGAAGATGTGATTCCTAATCATTAGACTTCATTTAATAAAGTCTACTTAGTTACAACCTAGATGGTTGTTACACTTCCTTGAATGGTTAAGTCACAATAAATGGAACTTATGATGTTGATATCCTGTTATGGTTGACGGCTTGTTAAGTCCATTAAATAACATTAAAGGAAATCTTAAGCTATGAAAGTTCTTTAACAATCAGTTGAATCTGTTATAGAGATGAACTTAAGGAGTGTTGGATTAGGGTTAGGCAAGGTTGCTAAAATTTTTTTTTAATAATCCAAATTAATTAAATTTATAATAAATTCCTTGAGGTATGTACATCTCGATGAGGATTTTCTGTAGGATGCTGGCACACGCCAACTAAGGGCTATACCTTCGAGAAGGTTAGGATCTTCTCAAGGATACAATGATGTAGTCGACATATGGCAACACCCTTCTACATTGATCATCTAGATCTACACACATTGGACTTGATCGTAGTTTCTCTCTAGGTCTGGTTAGTAACATGTCTAAGATATGGGGTAGCCCCCTAAAACTCAGGATACCTTGGCACATGGGGTTGAATTAGGTTGACCCAGTATGCCAACTTACCATAAGTATTAGTGAGCCTCCCCCTATCATAACATATGTTGTTAACTCGAACTAGGGTTAAACCTTGGGCAAGTGGATTGACGAAATTCAGTAAAGGACATTCTAGATAACAATAGAGTGGGGTGCAGGACATATTTTAGATTGACAAGTATGCTCGTCAAGGAATAGTAATATGAAAAGTATGTTAGAAATATTTGGCCAAAGTATCGTAAGATGCTGGTTGCATTGTCCTATGTCACCTAGTCTAAGGTTCATGATGCAGATGAATATTGGTAACAAATATTCAGATAGGTTCCTTAGAAAGATCACTCAATACCCTGAACAGGGAAAGAGAACCAAGTATACGTAGTATAAAAAGTATTCAATACTTAATGTTAAACATGAATATATTGGTAGTTTACCGAGTCATGAAATGAATAGATCGGTAGCACACCGAGTCATTACAGCTGCATATGGTTATCTACTATATGAATGGTTGATAAAGAATGTGTGTTCTAAATTATGAATTTAGCATAGAGAACATTATTTTTTAAAAAAATTTCCCTTGTTTCTAAAGTCTTAAAATGGGAATGTTACATCTTGGTATCAGAGCTGAAGGTTGTAGCTCTTGGACCTATTGTGTCCACAATCTGATTAAACTTAAATTTTCTTGTAACAGAAAATGGTGAGAACAAGAGGAAATGTTGCAAATAACCCTCCACCCGAGGAAGGAGTGGCAACTACCCAGAAAATTGATGAGATCCTTGCTACCCTGTTGGACACAAGAGATCATTTGGCTGTGCTTGAACAACAAGTAATGGGCAATGAGGAGGAAGAAGAAGCTGATAACAATAATCAGCCACCTCCAGATGACAATGCCAATGTGGGTGTTGATAATAACAACATTAACATACCTGTTCAACCTGAGAACAAAAAAGGCTAGACTAGCAGCAGAACTCACTAATGACATAAAAAGGATAAGTCCACCCAAGTTTGATGACACCACATTAGGAGATGGAGCTGAGAATTGGCTCAGCGAAATGGAGAAGTACTTTGCAATATGGAACTTCTCAGAGGAAACCAAGGCTATACAGGGAGCATATCAGCTTTCCCATGAAGCATCTTCATGGTGGGACAGTCGCATAAGGCTGAGTTAAATATTGATGAAACTAACATCACTTGGGATCAATTTAAAAGTTATTTTAGATAATGATGGCTGCCACAACTCTACTATGATAAAAAAATGACTGAATTTCAGAACTTAGCTCAAGGAAAGCTAACAGTAACTGAGTATTGGGAACGGTTTACGAAACTCCTCAAGTATGTACCTCAGTATCAAACTGATGAGAATTTCAGGATATAAAAATTCATTATGGGATTGAATCCCATTATTGGGGGAGAAGTTGATGTTCATAGCCCAACCACTATGGAAGGGGTTGTTGAAAAAGCCATAAGGCAGGAACAAAAATTAAAGCCTATTTCTGCTCATAAGGAGGAAGTAAGGAAGAAATTTCCAAACCCCTCTTCAGCTTCTCTTGCACCTAAGAAGGGACCATGGAAGAAGTTTGGTAATAAAAGTAAGTTTTCAGCTGATAATAATAAGAAAACAACAACGAATAAGACTGCTGGAAATGCATGGAACAATTTTGTCAAGAATAATAACAATGGACAGAAGTCCTATGGAGGTCAGAATAATAAATTTAAGGCTGGAAATAATTCAAAGTCTAGAAAAGGGACTTGTAGGAGGCTGTTATAATTACGGCAAGGATCATTACGTAAATCAATGTCCTTTGAAGAAGGATGATTGTAATCAGTAGCACAAGATACATGTTGTAGTAGCTGACAAACAAGCTAAAAAGCAAGCTACACCTATAGAAGTTCCTGGTAAGTTATTTCAAGGCACACCTGTAACTATTCTTTTTGATACAGGAGCTACTGAATGTTTTATTTCTAGTAAAATTGCTTCATAACTTAAAAGAAAAGATGAAAAAATGGATAAATCACGGACCGTAAATTATGGTAATAATTCTATTCATATAGTTATTATGTGTCTTTTTAGAGTAGTCCTTGAATTACCTAAATTTTCCACAGAGGTTGATCTGTATGTTACACATTTAGGGTCTTATGATGTAATCATAGGTGTTAATTGGTTAGGAGAACATAAGGCTAAAGTGGACTATTTTGAAAAATGCATTAGTTGTTTAGATGACCTATAGAAAACAGCAGATATTCATGGTGTGAAACGTGAGATTTCTATTAGGAAATTGTCAGCTATGCAACTTAAAAAGGCCAAAAATAAAGGATGTACCTTATATGTAGTAAAAATTTCAGAAACTACAGAGGAAAAAAACAATTTCATGGATCGATATCCATTGTTACGAGACTTCAGTGATGTATTTCCAGAAGAATTACCAGGTCTTCCACCCAAAAGGGAATTTGATTTCACGATTGATATCAAGCCTGGAACTGAACCTATGTCTAAGGCACCGTATCAAATGACTATTATAGAATTATTAGAGCTTAAGGCTCAATTGCATGAACTTTTGACTAAAGGTTTGATTAGACCAAGTGTTTCACCTTAGGGAGCACCATTGATTTTTGTGAAAAAGAAAGATAGAACACTTAGATTGTGCATTGATTACAGAATGTTAAACAAAACAATAATCAAGAATAGATATCCACTTCCTAGGATTGTTGATTTATTTGATCAGACGCGTGGAGCATCGGTATACTCCAAGATAGATCTTTGATCTGGGTATCATCAATTACAAATTAAGGATGAGGATATTCATAAAACAACTTTCAAAACAAGTTATGGAAATTACAAGTTTACGGTTTTACCTTTTGGATTAACTAATGCACCTACAACATTTATGAATTTAATGAATAATATCTTTCAAGAATACTTGGAAAAATTTGTGCTCGTATTCTTGGATGACATTCTCATATATTCTAAAAGCATTGAAGAGCATCATGAGCATTTGAAATTAGTTTTGGAAATTCTAAGAAAGAGACGGTTGTTTGGTAAGCAGTCTAAATGTTCTTTCTATGACACAAAAGTCCACTATTTGGGTTATGTAATAAGTAAAGATGGAATTTCTGTAGATCCTTTAAAAATTACAGTTATAATAGAATAGCCTGCACCAAATAATGTACATGAATTTAGAAGCTTCATGGGACTTGCTAGCTACTATAGAAAATTTGTAAAAGAATTTTCTAAGATAGCTGCACCAATAAATTCCTTACAAAAGAAAGATAAAAAAGTTTGTTTGGAGTGAGAAATGTGAAATTACATTTAAAACCTTGAAGGAATAGTTAACTGCAGCACCTATTCTTACATTACTAGATCCTGATGGAGATTTTATGGTGGTAACTGATGCATCCAGTGAAGGTCTAGGAGGTATTTTGTTGCAAAGTGGTCATGTTATTGCATATGAAAGTAGAAAACTTAAGTTACATGAGTTGAATTATGCTCCACATGATTTAGAGCTTATTGCCATTTTTCATGCACTTCAAGTTTGGAGGCATTATCTTCTTGGTAAACCATTTGAGTTGAAAACTAATCATCTTGGGCTGAAGTACATTTTCACTCAGCCAAATCTGAATGCAAGATAGTGAATATGGTTAGATTTTTTTTCTCAATATGATTTTGACATAAGTTATATAAAGGGTAAATAAAATAGAGTGGCCGATGCTCTAAGTTGTAGGAAGCACATTTCTGCTCTTATAACACTAAGAACTTAGTTTAAGGATGAAGTAAAAAGTGTTATGGAATCTAATTCTTACTTTCAACAAGTAAAAGCAGCACTTACTATAGATTCTAATGATTTGAGGTATAAAAGTTTTTTCTTTGATAAAGAAGGAATCTTATGATTTGAAAACAGAGTCTATGTACCTTTGCTTAATGGTTTGAGAAATAAATTATTAGTTGAATTTCATAATTCACCTTTCTCTGGACACCCTAGCATTACAAATATGCTTTCTGATATAAAACACAACAATATTTCTGGAAAGGAATGAAGATAGATGTTATCGATTATGTAACACATTGTCTCAAGTGCCAATGTGTTTAAGGCGGAACATATGCACCCAGCCAGTTTATTGTATCCTTATAGCATACTGTAGTATAAATGTGTTGGTTGGATATTTTATCAAACCAAAATATGAGGTTCAACCACAGTACATGGGATTAAATCCCTCCTCAAAGATAGGTGAGGCTGCCTGTTTATTTCTAATCTAAAACACGGTAAACAATATATACAGTATTCACACTAATCTAACCATTGGGGGTTGGAATGAAATCTTGAAATCCACATTCATAAATTCAAGGTTATTTCTTTCGTAAATGAACTGGGTCAGAAACTGTTACAATGAAAGAAGCGGCAATAGAAAGGAAATGGGAGAAACGTATTTTCTTTCGAGTAAACACAGAGCATGAAATAATCATACGAGTTTTAGATCACAAATATAATGTCCGAAATAATCAGAAACACTAAGATGCTATGCAAATAATAGCTTAAGATCATGAACATAAGAACACTGTCTTAAGTAAGATATATTCCACAACACAAAGTCTGTAAAATGATATCAATTCCTATTCTTCAAAATGATTGAATGAAAACACAAAGTTTTTCTTCTTTCCAATAGCCCCTAAATATTCCAAAAAAAAATCTCGAACCTTTTGGAATGCACAGCATCCCTTATTTATAACAAAAGAAGTAGAGATAAAATAGGGTAGATCCTAAAAATTAGCGCTTCAACAAGAGTTCTGCTACTGCATGATTCTCACGCAGGAGATCAAGTCAAAACATGATTCAAAAATGTGACGAAACAGAAAGGAAAAAGACATGTCGATTTCAAGATTGAAATGACATGAAACGCTGGGACTTAATTTAAATCATCATCTTTTACTCCTTCCTCTTTTTCTTCCTCCTGCTGAGACTGTTTGCTCTGAAATTCTTGGAACTTTCCAATTATGCCTTGCATTTCGTTCTCATTAGGTGCAGTGGAATGATCATTCCAAATTTCACAGGTTTCATGAACATCGCTGGCAGTGCCGGGAAGCTTTTTCAATCCTTTGCTGAGTTTTCTTAAGGCCTCCAAAGAATGCTCAATCTTTACCAACCGGTCCATCTTTTCAAGATCAAATCCGAGCATTGATTAATGCTGAACAGACTCTTGGAATTGTTTGAAGAGATCATCCACTGATAGTATACCTGAATTTCCTACTGACACCTTTGAATAAATCTTCAGCAACTCTTCTTCTAAATCACTTTTCCCATCAATCAGTTTATCCCTTGATTCTCTCAACTTAGTGCAGGATTCGTTGAGAATATTCACCCTGAATCTGATGGCCTTGGTCAGCTAGAAATGCTTATCCGTATGAGGGAGAATACCTTCTTCAACCAAGAGATGTGCTGGTATTTGCTTTAACACTTGGAGAGCTTCATAAGTCAAATCAAGTTGTCCAATTTCTTGAGAAATCTCCTCATCCATCTTTTCTCCATCTTTCTTAATGTCTCCCACAGATTGATGAACTTTCACAATGCCTTGTATTACTTCCTTCCCCTGTTGGAGCAACCTTTGGACCCATTCATCAACCACCCTTCCTTGTTTAGCAATCTTCTCAATTGTAGGCACTGATGAGAAATCGAATCCGAAAGGAACAGAAGAAGGTGGTATGGATTCAAGGGGTTTTGAGAATTTAAGCAAAACCTCTATCAACTGCTCCACTTTTCTCTTAAGTTCATCTCTGTTGTCCTTTGTTTCTTTCAACTTTTGGCACAGGACATTTATGGAATCCTTTGCATCTTGTTGCGCCCCTTCTGTTGTTACTTTCCCTAGAGCCACCCTGGTTACCTGATAATCAGAAGCTGTTATATCCTCTCTAGTTTTGTCAGCCGAAGGAGTGGCAATCTCTGCAAACTTATCTCCTGAAGCATCCACCAAAATGCTCAAAACTGTTTTGGGTTTCTTGGCTGATTTCGTAGAAGAAGCCTTGAGTGAGCTGAAATCAAAGGCTGGTAGGGGTACCATCACTTTCCTCTTCCTTAGAGTTTTCTCAAGTAACCATTGTGGCGTATCAGAGGAAACTGCCCCCGTCATAGTAACTGGTATTCTACTCTCAAGAGGGGAAGATTCTACCATTGGAGGAGGAACAGTTGTTAATATGGTAGTAGATTCAATGAATAGAGGCACAGGTTGTGGGGGAGTGTTGGTGATCACTTGGATTCCAGCAGAGAGGGGTGAGATCCCGGAGAAAATACTGGCCATGGTTACAGAAGTGGATGGAGAATGAGGAGGTAGAAGTGGCTGTGAGGGAGGAGGTGTAGATTCAGATTCCAAAGCCTTAACTGCAAGAGATAAGGCCTCTCCAGTTGAGCAATCAGTAAATGGTGAAGACAGAAGCTGGCTCCCTCCTTCTTCCAAATTAATTTCTCCTATTTCTGGTGGTGTTGGTGATTCTGGCACATTCAACGTTTCTACAGGAGAGACAATTGAAGAGATTTCTCTTTCTTTCCTCTTTTTGACAATCTTGACCTTTATAGGTGCCTTAGAAGACTTCCTGTCCTTTTCCTTTTTGGAGGGCCCCGCCTCTAAAACAACCAACTTTGAAAACTTATCATCTTTAAAATTCATTCCCCAAGAGGAGAGCCATGCTTTGGTGTGAGCAAGAATTAGAGCCGACCTATCTGTAATAGAGGCTTTTTCGCTGGCTGACCAATCAATAGGTGGGAAAACATATTGATCCTCCTTTAGTCCATCATAGGAAAGATCCAAAACACTTTCATTGTCACCTGTACCCTCTGGTAAATCAGCAAGCTCCAGTGTTTGAATCTCAGCAATAGTTAATCTGCTATGATCCTTTCTGCGAATGGCAACCTCATTACGTAGATCCACCCAAATATCCTCTATATTTGGCCTGTGTAAATGCTGGGTTCCATATGCCCTGAGCAGTCCTCGGATATCAAAACCATCTCGAGGCTTCATATGCTTCTTTAATTTGTACCTAAAGTTTATGGATAACATTTTTGGCCTTTACTACCATCGAGCAAGTGTATCTCCCAATAGAAATATGGGAAGGATACAGCAGCCTTATGTTTGCTTTGTTGGAATTTATGAAAATCCAACAGCTGCCTAACCAATTCCATTAATATTAATCTATCCCCTGGATATCGGGGCAGGCGAAAAGGATCTCCCGAGTACATGACCACCCGAAGGTATGTAAAATTCTTGAATTGTACAAAGATACATCCCCATTTAGAAACTTCTGCCCAAGCCTCATCTGAGACTCTTGTCTTCTTCAGCTCAGGATTTATCCTGCAGATATTCTCATAGAAAAAGGCATCATTTACCCTCCTGAAATGATCTTTTGATCCCTTCTTTGTCAATTGAGGGAAGTATTGATAAACCTAATTCGCCGTTCTGCTTCCCTTAGTATCCAGCCCGGGATAGTTCCTCATCCCGGATGCTGCGTATGTGACATATGATGACATATAAAATTTCCCAGTTGACAAGACCTGTTGTCATTTGGGAATCAATCTCATTGCTAATGAGAGTACCCCAGTCAATCCCCTACTGATTTTCCTTGATGATGATCATAAATTGATACATCCATCCTTGAAATACGTTTGATTCGGGAAAACCAAAGACCCGACTCAGCAGGGTGATGATATCATTGATTTCTTGGATGAAATCACTCCTGGGGACAGTCCTTGGAAATCTAGACACAACTGGCTTGGCCTTGATCAAGAACTTCTTGTTCACATGCTTGATACAGTCCTCCTGATCATTGTCCCAGGCTTTCTGAGCTGACTTCATGTCCAACTCTCCATACTCATCAAAATTAGGCAATTTTAAGAGATCATCAAAATAACCTCCATCCAATTTGATGACTACCTCACCATCCTGACTCCTCACAGAACGAGAAGCCGAGTGATAACTGGATGCGCAAGCCAAAATGAATTCCGGACATTGGGTGGACATGGGAAAACCTGCTGCGAGAGGCAAGCCCCTGTTAGCTATAGCTTTCGTCCATGGAGTTGGGGAGGAACTCCTCACCCTACTCCAGAAGTCTTCCATGTCTATATTTCCAAGTTTCTGTGTCTCGGATATCATAGTTACAATCAATGTATGATGGAGATTCCGGCTTCTTGAATTTGTATTTCATTCTGCCATACTATTCGGTCTTTTCCTGAGATGGACCAGGGTCCGACATGAAGAACGTTGCAGGAGGAAAGGTTCGAAACTCAGGAGGTGTTGGCCACACTGAAAATCCCGATCTGCCGAATATGCCGGAACTTCTGAAAAACCCGACACACTTGATACTGTCGGAACTTTGGGAAAGTCTGACACTCACCGTTGATGTCGGATACGGAAGAAACCCTGACTGCTGTTGTGGATGTCAGAACTGGAAGAAAACCCGACACTTGCTGAGGATGTCGGAACTGGAAGAAAACCCGACACTTGCTGAGGATGTTGGAACTTTGAGAAATCCCGGCGCGCCAATCTGTCAATACACTTCGGGTCTCCGGCTCTGCAAAAAAATCTTCAAAACCCAAGAAGAAAAACAGAGTTTTTTCGTTGAATTCCAAAACATGTAATCTCCTTCTTTTTTATTATTCATGTTCCATGCATATAATAGAACTTGGAAGAAACAGCACCAAGGGATAGTCTCAAAAGAGATAAACCCTAGAACCTAAAACCCTTCCCAAAACAACGCAGAAAGACGAAGAATAAAAATCATTCGCAACCCAGCAAGAAATTAGGAAGACACCACGCGCAATCGATCCATAAAAACCAAGAACAAAGAAGGAAAAGAGAAATACCTTCAATTGGAGAAATGGAAAACCGAAAACAGGTGATTCAATCGGGCAAAGCGAGCTTTCAGGTTTCGAAATCGGAAGAGCATGCGAAAAATCCACGAATTAAAAAATAACTCCAGTAACAATGACGTGGAAATCCACGTATTTATAAGAAAATTAGCAATTAATACACTTGGGCTCAGCACGTGCCAATTCACCGACAACTCAGCATGAATGCCATGTCAGCATGTTTGAAAGGTCCGAAAACCCGACACGAGGGAACTTAGTGCAATTCAGGTTTCGGGTATCGAAAAGCATGAGGCAAAAAACATGATGTGTTTAGATGTTACATGGCTCCGAAAACCCGACACAAAGGACTAAGCGGAACTTGGGTATCGGAAAGCATGAGGCGTAAAACATGTTTTAGGTAAGGCATGTTCCGATGCACCGGAGGTCCGAAAACCTGATTTTCACAATATGAGGTGGGTTTTGTGTTTCGGAAGACATGAGACATAAAGCATGTACAAAACTTATGTCGAGCTGTTGGTAAAACCTGAAAACCTGAAATTCTCTAAAAGAAGCCATAATGTAAAATCAACTTCAAAAATTTCGTATAGGTTATCTAATCGTTTTTTCGTAAACTCAAAACGGAGATAACAGCTGGCTCTAGCTGGGGACTTTCTTTGTAAAACCAAAGGAAGAGAACTCAGAATCTTTGGTCTCACGGACCAGGGCCTTATCCATTGGGCTATGGAGTCAAGAAGAAAACCAAAACAAAACAAAACAGAGAAAGAAAGAAAACCAAAAGCAAACACACAACTAAAGTAAAATATGTACAATGCAAGAGAGCATCTTGCATTAATGGTGGAACAGTTTTAGATGTTGTCCACTGAAAGGCAACGGGAGTAGTCCTCCATCCAGATATGATAGTAGGAAACTATTTTCACCATTCAGCTGATGAATTTTGAAAAGTCCTTTCCACAAAGAATCAAACTTCCCATGCATTCCTTTTTGTTCTCTCCTTTTATCCCAAAGTAACACCAAATCTCCAATCTGAAAGTTACGCTGCTTTGATTTTTTGTCGAAAATTTTCTTCACTCTGCTCTGATGATCTGCAATGCGATCAATCACCTTAATTCATTCCTCCTCTATCCTGGCTAGATACATAACCCTCTTCTCGATAGCATTCTGAAAAGCCGCATCTTCAACTGCTTTTGCCAACTACAAGGCCGGCAATTCTACTGAGATAGGAATTTCAGCATCAATCCCGTATAGCAATTGAAAAGGAGACATCCCTATGGCTCACTTTGGAGTGATCCGATCAGCCCACAACGCATCATACAATGCTTTGTGCCATGTCTTCTGATTTTCATCCACTAGTTTCCTGATTATGGTAACCAGGTTCTTGTTGCTGGATTCAGCTTGCCCATTACCCTGGGGATAATAATCAGATGAGTGAGCTAGAGTGATGCCGAATCCATAGCAAAACTCAGTTAACTCATGTGATGAGAAATTAGAAGCATTATCCGCTACAATCTTATGAGGTACACCGAATCTGACAATTATATTTTCCTTAAGGAACTTGCAAACAGCTTCAGAAGTTGCTTGCTTGATTGGTGCAGCTTCCACCCACTTGGTAAAGTAGTCTGTAGCAGTCAACACATAACTATGTCTAGCACTGGAAGCAGGATTCAATGTTCTGATGAAATCAATCCCCCATTGGCGAAAAGGTTCTTCAATCACCACAGGATTCAGAGGAAGAGCTGCTAGCTTGGGGCGACCAACGAAATGTTGACAAGCCTCACACTTGGACACCCATTCTACTGAATCCCGGAAGAGAGTAGGCCAATAGTACCTAGCCCGTAGGATCTTATAAGCTATCACAGAGGATGAAAAATGTCCTCCGCAAGCTAGACTATGAAAGGAATCCAATAACTTTTCCTGTTGTGATTTATCAACACAACGCAGGAAAACACCATCTATACCTCTCTTGTATATTGCATTATTCCACAAAAGGTATTTCACAGATCTCAGCTTGACGGTCCTCTTCTCCTTTTGATTTAAATGTGGAGGGCATTCACCATAAGTTAGGAAGAAAGAAATTTCTGTGTACCATTCATCGGTCATACTCACGAATAGCACCATAGGCAGCTCTGAAGAAGTATCTTGAGTCTCTTCACACTCTGCTTCTGCATGATTTTCTGCAATCAATTGACATAGGCTTTTTCCTCATACCAACTTGGTAGGCTTGATGTCCAAATCGTACTCCTGAACCTTAGCTATCCAAGTACCTCGTTGGCTTCCCATCTCTTGTTGAGTCAGAATGGATTTAACAGCAGTATCAGGAACGAGAACGAGAGTATGGGAATTCAGCACATAGTACCTGAAATGCTTCACCGCTCGCACCACCGCGTAAGCATGTTTTTCAATCTGTGACATCTTCAATTCATGATCCTTCAACGGACAGCTCATGAATGCGATGGGAGCTTCAATGCCTTCCCCATTTTCCTGCATCAGGATGGCTGACACTGTGTGAGCAGAAGCATAGCTATACATGATGAAATCTTTCTTGAAGTCTGGACATACTAAGATAGGAGCGGAAGCAACTACCCTTTTGATTTCTTCAAATGAAAGCTTCCCTTCTGCACTCCATCTGAATGGGACTTTTCCTTTCATCATTCCAAGGATATCCTTGGTTTTGTCAGTGAAATCAGGTACAAATCTTCTCAAGAAATTAACTTTTCCGAAGAAAGAATGTACTCTGGTTTTACTTGTGGGTAAGGTAAGACTCTGAATGGCCTTTACCCTCTCTGGGTCAATTTTAGTTCCTTCTTTAGTCACAATATGACCCAGCAGCTTTCCTTCGGTCACCCCGAACATGGACTTCTTGGGATTCAGTGAAATCCCATGACGCCTGCATCTCAAAAGTACTTGTTCTAAATGACCATAATGATCACTCCGTTTTTTAGAGAAAACGGTCAAGTCATCCAAATACACAACTATGACCTTGCCCATTAGATCTCTGAATGCCAAGTCCATAACTCTCTGAAAAGTGGCTCCGGCATTGATCAAGCTGAAAGGCATCCTTCTGTAAGCAAAGGTACCCCATGGGGTCGTGAAGGTCGTCTTGTGTTGATCCTCTGTGGTTACCTCGACTTGATTATACCCTGAGAATCCGTCGAGCATGGATAACATTTCTGATCCGGTAACAGTTTGTAATACCTGGTCCATGATAGGCAAGGGATAGTTATCCTTGAGCGAGGACTGATTCAAGTTCCGGAAGTCAACACAAATCCGGATCTCGCCATTCTTCTTCCTGACAGGAACAATGTTTGCAATCCAAGTGGAGTGATGGATTGGGAAAATAATTCTGGCATCTAACATCTTCTGAATCTCTGCCAGGATAGTTCCTGAGATATTGGGATTGTAATGCCTTTGCTTTTGTCTGTACGGCTTCACATCAGGTTTCAAAGGAATACTGTGCTGAACATCTTTGGGCTTGAAAGATTTCAAATCTGCATAAGACCAGGCCAACACATCGATGTATTTCTTCAAAAGCAAAGTGAATCTTGCCTTCTCTTCAGGAGAACAACATTTCCCAATATTCACCATCCGAGGTTGGTCAGACGAACCTAGATTGATTTGATCTACTTCAGAGGAAGAAGCTCCTTCAACTTTCCTTTTGTTTTGGATAAAGCGATCATGCTTGTCAAACAGACCCTCCAGGGAAACTAGACCTTTTGGTATCTTGTTGCCTTTCAGCTGGATATATTCACCATCAACCTCCTGATATGGATCTGAAATAGTTTCACGGAAGGCTGATTCTGAACCTTCAAAATATAACTCACTGAAATTGTTAGCTTTTTCCAGGAAAGCCAACACATGTTGATCATCATTGAACACCTGCCAGTGAGTTGCATTATCTGGGACGCTAGGGCGGTACACAATCTCAATAGAGTATGTATCTTGCTTGAACTGAGGATGAGGAAGAAGAAGAGATGCAGACACAGCCAAAGAATCAGCCTTGTCATTATAATCTCTCAAAACTGCCTTAATAGAAAATGCATCGAAGCATTCTATACTATCCCAAACTTTATTCCTGTAATGTCTCAACCGATCATTTTTCACCTGATATATACCCCTGACCTGATTAACAATCAGCTCCGCATCTCCTTGAACCTTGAGATTTCAGATTCCCTTCTGTCTGGCCAATTCTAATCCTAATAACAAAGCTTCATATTCGGGCCGTGTTATTAGTATTATCAAATTGCAACTTGTAAGCTGATGGGAAAATCTCGGAGCTAGGAGATATAAGGACAACACTAGCCCCTGATCCAGAGGCTGAGTAGCTACCTTCAAATTCGAGTGTCCAAATAGCATTGGGATCTTCTTCTTCAACATCTACGATGGGTATCTCTGAAGTCATGAAGTAATTTCCAAAGCTAGCATCTTCGAAAAGAATCTGAGCTTTTGGATCATCTGATTTGGTCACCAAATACCTTGCCTGTGGTTTAGGATGAAGAACCTGATGAACCCCATTGACCGGGATCTTAGCTTTGGTCCAATCCATGTCAATCTCTCCTCCGATGTCTTTACAAAATCCTCTACCCAAGAGGATATCGTAAGCTGCAGGAATGTCAGCAACTAGAATAGTCATTTTCACTCTCTTCTCAGGGAAGGCAACAAATGCAAACTGTGCATCTTTGATTTGACCTATCAAAGGGACTTGTTTAGTTTCCATAGAATAGCACCGTCCATATGACTTAGTCAAAGTAAGTCCGAGGGCATGGGCCACTTTTGCGGGCATAACATTATCAGAGGCCCCTGAGTCAATGATGCAATTGCTGAGTTTAAACCCATTTATAAGTAGAGACAAATAAAATGGTTCAATCTTTCCTGAGGAAGAAGCAGAGGTCAGATTATTCTGTGGTGGAAGTTGAATAGGATTTGGAAGGAGACCTTTGGAAGGTGATGGAACGACCGCTTTACTCCTGATGAACTTGGCCAGCTTTTCAAACTATTCAGGATTCGACTGAAGGTATTCTGCCTCTAACATTTGAATTTTGGTTCTCTTTGCATGATCAATAATGTCAAAAGTAGTATAAGAAGGAATAATGGTAGGCTCATATCTAATTACATGAGCTTGTGCTGAGGCACTGATCTTAGGAGAAGGAGAATAAGGAGCAGCTGCCTTTTTGGTAACCTCTCTTTCAGTTTGTGCCGAAATAGGGGTACCCCTCTTAACTATGGATATGGGAGGATCCTTATTCTTCTCCTTAGTGTTTTCGAGAGGTTATCTGGATTTCTGAGATTGGGACCGAGTGAAGACAACGAATGATTGACCATCTGGCACACATTCATCTTCATCGTATTCTAAATACCCAATGCTGGAGTCGCCAGCTGATTCATCATAAGACTCATCAGCATATCCTGAAGCTTCGAAAGCCTCATGGGATTCTTGTTCTTCTGGTTCATCTTCTTCATCAAGTATTTCTACTACTGCATTGACGGGAGGAGCTTCAATTGCTAGTCTCGGTTGAGCAGGAGTTAACCGTGGCCTATCTCTGGCAGGTGCACCATTGTTATTATTGAAATTCTGCCTAGGTATATCCCGATACGGAACATTGCTCACCTGCTAGGACATTTACTTCTTTAAAGCAATCAAATCATTAGCCATTTTTTGAAACATAGGATCTGTGTTACCTTGAGAAGAACCTTGATTTTTGAGTTTGGGTATGTCTTTCTTGATCCTTCCGGCCAAGATGAGATCATCCTCTATTTCAGTAGCCGTTGACTGAGCAGTAGCCAAATCTGGGATAACCGACCTTCGTAATAAAAAGCTTATATCAGGAGGTTGAGCATTGATGAAAAAGCATTTTTGGTTTTCCAGAGTAAGTACAGCTATTTCTGGAATCTTCTGGATCAGCTTGTTGAACTTTTCCACAAATTCCCACATAGGTTCATGCGATTCCTTCTTCATATGCGTGAGTTGAGCTAACAATGCATGGGAATCTTTCAGCTGGTTTGAAACGTGCTTCGAACTTAGTCCGCATGGTAGCCCAGTTTGGGATGCTTGCATTCAGGAGGTCATAAAACCATTCGGCTACTACACCCTGCAACATTTCAACAAAGATTCAGACGAAGTCATCTTCGTGGGCTACTCTGAGAACACCACATGCAACAAAGAAAGATGCTATGTGCTCGTCAGGATGCTGCTTCCCATCTCCATTGAACTTTGGAATATTTTTACGAGATCCACGTGGTAACTCATTCAATGGAGGAGTCAAGGAAAGAGGACCCATAACTACACCCCAAGCCACAGGCTGAACCGCCATCCTTCTAAAAAGAGTGCGTACAGGGATCCGAGTATCAGATAAGAGTAGTGCACGACAAGTTGCAGATGCTTCCCCTTCTATAGGGATCCGGTTTCTCCGAACAGGTGAAGAACTTCTGGTTCGGTTAGAGACAATGCTGTTGGGAGAAAGACTGAAATTGTGCTGTTGCAGTAACTCGAAGAGTGGATCAATTTCACCTTGAGCTCGGCGGGGACCGAGTAAAGATCTTCCTAGCCAGCTTGAACTGAAAGGAGATCTTGTTGAAAAATAAGGCAAAAGCGGAGTCACCAGACACCGAGAGGATAAGCTTTATACTATAGATTCGTATTCCCCAGCGGAGTCGCCAAAAACTGTTGGCTGGATATTTTGTCAAACCAAAATATGAGGTTCAACCACAGTACATGGGATTAAATCCCTCCTCAAAGATAGGTGAGGCTGCCTGTTTATTTCTAATCTAAAACACGGTAAACAATATATACAGTATTCACACTAATCTAACCATTGGGGGTTGGAATGAAATCCCGAAATCCACATTCATAAATTCAAGGGTATTTCTTTCGTAAATGAACTGGGTCAGAAACTGTTACAATGAAAGAAGCGGAAATAGAAAGGAAATGGGAGAAACGTATTTTCTTTCGAGTAAACACAGAGCACGAAATAATCATACGAGTTTTAGATCACAAATATAATGTCCGAAATAATCAGAAACACTAAGATGCTATGCAAAGAATATCTTAAGATCATGAACATAAGAACACTGTCTTAAGTAAGATATATTCCACAACACAAAGTATGTAATACGATATCAATTCTTATTCTTCAAAATGATTGAATGAAAACACAAAGTTTTTCTTCTTTCCAATAGCCCCTAAATATTCCAAAAAATCTCGACCCTTTTGGAATGCACAACATCCCTTATTTATAACAAAAGAAGTAGAGATAAAATAGGGCAGATCCTAAAAAATTAGCGCTTCAACAAGAGTTCTATTTTGCATGATCCTCACGTAGGAGATCAAGTCAAAACATGATTCAAAAATGTGACAAAACAGAAATGAAAAAGACATGTCGATTTCAAGATTGAAATGACATGAAACGCTGGGACTTAATCTGAATCATCATCTTTTGCTCCTTTCTCTTTTTCTTCCTCCTGCTGAGACTGTTTGCTCTAAAATTCCTGGAACTTTCCAATTATGCCTTGCATTTCGTTCTCATCAGGTGCAGTGGGAATGATCATTCCAAATTTCATAGGTTTCATGAACATCGCTGGCAGTGCCGAGAAGCTTTTTCAATCCCTTGTTGAGTTTTCTTAAGGCCTCTAAAGAATGCTCAATCTTTACCAACTGGTCTATCTTTTCAAGATCAAATCCGAGCATTGATTCATGCTAAACAAACTCTTGGAATTGTTTGAAGAGATCATCCGCTGATAGTATACCTAAATTTCCTACTGACACCTTTGAACAAATCTTCAACAACTCTTCTTCTAAATCACTTTTCCCATCAATCAGTTTATCCCTTGATTCTCTCAACTTAGCGCAGGCTTCGTTGAGAATCTTCACCCTGAATCTGATGGCCTTGGTCAGCTAGAAATGCTTATCTGTATGAGGGAGAATACCTTCTTCAACAAAGAGATGTGTTGGTATTTTCTTTAACACTTGGAGAGCTTCATAAGTCAAATCAAGCTGTCCAATTTCTTGAGAAATCTCCTCATCCATCTTTTCTCCATCTTTATGAATGTCCTCCCATAGATTGATGAACTTTCACAATGCCTTGTATTACTTCCTTCCCCTGTTGGAGCAACCTTTGGACCCATTCATCAACCACCATTCCTTGTTTAGAAATCTTCTCAAATGTAGGCATTGATGAGAAATCGAATCTGAAAGGAACAGAAGAAGGTGGTATGGATTCAAGGGGTTTTGAGAATTTAAGCAAAACCTCTGTCAAATGCTCCACTTTTCTCTTAAGTTCATCTCTGCTGTCCTTTGTTTCTTTCAACTTTTGGCACAGGACGTTTATGGAATCCTTTGCATCTTGTTGCACCCCTTCTGTTATTACTTTCCCTAGAGCCACCCTGGTTACCTGATAATCAGAAGCTGTTATATCCTCTCTAGTTTTGTCAGTCGAAGGAGTGGCAATCTCTGTAAACTTATCTCCTGAAGCATCCACCAAAACCCTCGAAACTATTTCGGGTTTCTTGGCTGATTTCGCAGAAGAAGCCTTGAGTGAGTTGAAATCAAAGGCTAGTAGGGGTACCATCACTTTCCTCTTCCTCAGAGTTTTCTCAAGTAACCATTGTGGCGTATCAGAGGAAATTGCCCCCGTCGTAGTAACTGGTATTCTACTCTCAAGAGGGGAAGATTCTACCATTGGAGGAGGAACAGTTGTTAATATGGTAGTAGATTCAATGAATAGTGGCACAGGTTGTGGGGGAGTGTTGGTGATCACTTGGGTTCCAGCAGAGAGGGGGTGAGAGCCCGGAGAAAATACTAGACATGGTTGTAGAAGTAGATGGAGAATGAGGAGGTAGAAGTGGCTGTGAGGGAGGAGGAGCAGATTCAGACTCCAAAGCCTTGAATGCAAGAGATAAGGTCTCTCCAGTCGAGCAATCAGCAAATGGTGAAGACAGAAGTTAGCTCCCTCCTTCTTCCAAATTAATTTCTCCTATTTCTGGTGGTGTTGGTGATTCTGGCACATTCACCATTTCTACAGGAGAGACAATTGAAGAGATTTCTCTTTCTTTCCTCTTTTTGACAATCTTGACCTTTATAGGCGCCTTAGAAGACTTCCTGTCCTTTTCCTTTTTGGAGGGCCCCCACCTCTAAAACAGCTAACTTTGAAAACTTATCATCTTTAAAATTCATTCCCCACGAGGAGAGCCATGCTTTGGTGTGAGCAAGAATTAGAGTCGACCTATCTATAATAGAGGCTTTTTCTCTGCCTGACCAATCAATAGGTGGGAAAACATATTGATCCTCCTTTAGTCCATCATAAGAAAGATCCAAAACACTTTCATTGTCACCTGTACCCTCTGGTAAATCAGCAAGCTCCAGTGTTTGAATCTCAGCAATAGTTAATCTGCTATGATCCTTTCTGTGAATAGCAACCTCATTACGTAGATCCACCCAAATATCCTCTATATTTGGCCTGTGCAAATGCTGGGTTCCATATGCCCTGAGCACTCCTCGGATATCAAAACCATCTCGAGGCTTCATATGCTTCTTTAATTTGTCCTGAAGTTCATGGACAACATTTTTGGCCTTTACTACCGTCGAGCAAGTGTATCTCCCAATAGAAATCGGGAAGGATACAACAGCCTTATGTTTGCTTTGTTGGAATTTATGAAAATCCAACAGCTGCCTAACCAATTCCATTAATATTAATCTATCCCCTGGATATCGGGGCAGCGAAAAGGATCTCCCGAGTACATGACCACCCGAAGGTATGTAAACTTCTTGAATTGTATGAAGATACATCCCCATTTAGAAACTTCTGCCCAAGCCTCATCTGAGACTCTTGTCTTCTTCAGCTCAGGATTTATCCTGTAGATATTCTCATAGAAAAAGGCATCATTTACCCTCCTGAAATGATCTTTTGACCCCTTCTTTGTCAATTGAGGGAAGTATTGATAAACCTGATTCGCCGTTCTGCTTCCCTTAGTATCCAGCCCGGGATAGTTCCTCATCCCGGCTGCTGCGTATGTGACATATGATGACATATAAAATTTCCCAGTTGACAAGACCGTTGTCATTTGGGAATCAATCTCATTGCTAATGAGAGTACCCCAGTCAATCCCCTGCTGATTTTCCTTGATGATGATCATAAATTGATACATCCATCCTTGAAATACATTTGATTCAGGCAAACCAAAGAACCCGACTCAGCAGGGTGATGATATCATTGATTTCTTGGATGAAATCACTCCTGGGGATAGTCCTTGGAAATCTGGACACAGCTGGCTTGGCCTTGATCAAGAACTTCTTGTTCACATGCTTGATACAGTCCTCCTGATCATTGTCCCAGGCTTTCTGAGCTGACTTCATGTCCAACTCTCCATACTCGTCAAAATTAGGCAATTTTAAGAGATCATCAAAATAACCTCCATCCAATTTGATGACTACCTCACCATCCTGACTCCTCACAGAACGAGAAGCCGAGTGATAACTGGATGTGCAAGCCAAAATGAATTCCAGACATTGGGCGGACATGGGAAAACCCGCTGCGAGAGGCAAGCCACTGTCAGCTATAGCTTTCGTCCATGGAGTTGGGGAGGAACTCCTCACCCTACTCCAGAAGTCTTCCATGTCTATATTTCCAAGTTCTGTGTCTCGGATATCATAGTTACAATCAATGTATGATGGAGATTCCGGCTTCTTGAATTTGTATTTCATTCTGCCAGACTTTTCAGCCTTTTCCTGAGATGGACCAGGGTCCGACATGAAGAACGTTGCAGGAGGAAAGGTTCGAAACTCAGGAGGTGTTGGCCACACTGAAAATCCCGATCTGCCGAATATGCCGGAACTTCTGAAAAACCTGACACACTTGATACTGTCGGAACTTTGGGAAAGTTCGACACTCACCGTTGATGTCAGATACGGAAGAAACCCCGACACCTGTTCGGATGTCGGAACTGGAAGAAACCCCGACACCTGTTGTGGATGTCGGAACTGGAAGAAAACCCGACACTTCAATATACTTCGGAACTTTGAGAAAGCCCGGCGCGCCAATCCGTCAATACACTTCGGGTCTCCGGCTCTGCAAAACAATCTTCAAAACCCAAGAAGAAAAACAGGGTTTTTCGTTGAATTCCAAAACATGTAATCTCCTTCTTTTTTTATTATTCATGTTCCATGCATATAATAGAACTTGGAAGAAACAACACCAAGGGATAGTCTCAAAAGAGATAAACCCTAGAACCTAAAACCCTTCCCAAAACAACGCAGAAAGACGAAGAATAAAAATCATTCGCAACCCAGCAAGAAATTAGGAAGACACCACGCGCAATCGATCCATAAAAACCAAGAACAAAGAAGGAAAAGAGAAATACCTTCAATTGGAGAAATGGAAAACCGAAAACAGGCGATTCAATCGGGCAAAGCGAGCTTTCGGGTTTCGAAATCGGAAGAGCATGCGAAAAATCCACGAATTAAAAATAACTCCGGTAACAATGACGTGGAAATCCACGTATTTATAAGAAAATTAGCAATTAATACACTTGGGCTCGGCACGTGCCAATTTACCGACAACTCGGCATGAATGCCATGTCATCATGTTTGAAAGGTCCGAAAACCCGACACGAGGGGACTTAGTGCAATTCGGGTTTCGGGTATCGGAAAGCATGAGGCAAAAAACATGAGGTGTTTAGATGTTACATGGCTCCGAAAACCCGACACAAAGGACTAAGCGGAACTCGGGTATCGGAAAGCATGAGGCGTAAAACATGTTTTAGGTAAGGCATGTTCCGATGCACCGGAGGTCCGAAAACCTGATTTTCACAATATGAGGCGGGTTTCGGGTTTCGGAAGACATGAGACATAAAGCATGTTCAAAACTTATGTCGAGCTATTGGTAAAACTTGAAAACCTGAAATTCTCTAAAAGAGGCCATAATGCAAAATCAACTTCAAAAATTTCGTATAGGTTATCTAATCGTTTTGTTGTAAACTCAAAACGGAGATAACAAAATGGTAGGTAATAAGCATAGATTTTGTACAAGGGTTACCTATGTCAAGAAATAATTATGATGTTATTTTGGTGGTTGTTGATAAACTAACAAAAGTAGCTCATTTTATTGCTATAAATCTAAAGGATGATTCTCGTGTTTTAGCTAAAATATTTGTACACGAAATTTTCATATTACATGGGGTACCTAAATTAATCATATCTAATAGAGATCCTAGAATGACGTCAATATTTTAGCAAACGCTTAATGCAGCTCTAGGAACTAAGCTAAATTCAGTTTTGTGTATCACTTGGAAATGGATGGACAGACTAAAAGAGTAAATCAAGTTTTAGAAGATATGTTACGGATGTATTCTATGGATCAGTAGTATAAGTGGGAAGAATATCTTCCATTAGTTGAATTTGCTTACAATAATACATATCATGCTTTTCTTAAGATGGCACCTTTCGAGGCACTTTACAGAAGAAAATGCAGAGCCCCAATTAGTTGGGATAACATAGAGGATAGAGGTAATTGGACCTGAAATCCTTATGGAAATGGAACAACAAGTTAAGTTGATTCATGAACACTTGAAAGAAGCAGCATATAGGCAAAAGAGTTATGCTGACTTAAAGAGGGTTGATAGGAAATTTGAACTCGGTGAGAAAGTCTTTCTTCAAGTTAAACCGAAAAAAAGTTCTATAACTTTCTGGCAAGGCTGCCAAGTTATCACCTCGTTATATGGGACCTTTTGAGATAGTTGAAGTAGTCAACTCTGTAGCTTATCGCTTAGCATTAGCTCCTACTTTGTCATGAATGCATGATGTTTTCCATATTTCTTTGCTTAAGAAATACGTTTCAGATTTATCACACGTGTTAAATTAGAATTCCTTGCAAGTCCAAGACCCATGAATAATCATGGTTAAACCCATTCAAGTGCTGGAAACTTGCCAGTTGCATTTAAGAAATCGAAAACTAAGTCAATGTAAGGTCTAGTAGGATGAGTTTAATGAAGAGAGTGTAACTTGAAAAAATATAGAGGATATTAAAACTACTTTTCCATATCTATTTGAACAAAATTGATTTTGTTGACTGATAAAAATTAATGATTTTATCTTTACATGACATTAAATATGCTAGTTTTGGGTAGATATTTATTTGATTTGGATAAACAACTATTTAATGATGATTTCTTGAACTATAAGATTCTAATATATTTTGACTTATGGTAAGAGAAGTGAATGAAGTGATTGTCCTGAGGTATATTGTTAAAAAAAGGGGGGGTAATCATCGGGACCATGATTCTTTTAAGGAGGGTAGCATGTAACACCCTTGATAGTTGTTATTTTCCTCCTTTACATTTCAAGTGTTGACATGTGATTTTCCTTATAAAGATATGTTCTTTAGATTTTTGGAGATCATGCTTGATATGGATAAATCATCTTCTGTTCTTAAGATCCTTTGACTGAATTGGAATGGCTTCCTTGAATCCATTTTTCACTTCTTATAGGTGAGTTTCAATCTAGTTCTAAGAATTGTAAACCTATCTATTAATCTGACTCATCCTTGGATCAATTTCAGTGATCCAAGGAATGTTTTAAATCTGCTCTGTTGAACGAATGGTAAATCGACATTCCATGAATTAAAATACGTATGACTGAACTTTGATTGGTTACAAGTTCTTTGATTTTTTTTTGTGAATGTGTTTTTATTCATTCGTATGTTGTGCTTGGATCTTTGGAGATTGATTGTGACAGGACAATGCTAAAGCCAACGAACTATAGCCTGTTCACGGCATAGGAAACATTATGGTTACTAAAAACTAAAGGGACTGTCCTGCAGAATCCTAAGCTAGGTAAGAATATACATATTTACTACCTAGCTATGTTAATTAATTAAATTTTATCCTAACCTAAGCTTTGTGCTAAAGGATTATGGAGAGGTTAATAGGTTATTTAAATTATCCTAAAACCTAATGCTATATGATTATATCTAACCTAATGCCTAAAAACTATTGTGTTGGAATTAATCTAACCTATGTGGAAACTACCTAAGGTGGTAATTTATGGATTGGGTTATATCCTAAGTTTAATTATCCTAAGCAATTATGACTACCCTAAACTAATGGGCATGAAGGGGGAATTGGTGGTTGAATGTATCACAGGTGATAGTTCCAAGGCATTTAAGTTGTTGATAAGGTTTTTAAAATCTCATGTACTACCAATTTTGGTAGGGGCTAGTTGACTTGGAGGAGGCTTATGTGGAAACTTCACTAAAAATGGAGTTGCATGTTAAATTTGATTTGGCATTCGCTAGACTTGGAAGGCGGTGGCAAGGAAGGATAGGCAGGAAAATAGGAATTAATGGAATTTATTGTTTTCAGTTTTTGTGCTCAAACTGTTTTCGAAAGCATGCAAATAGGATTGTATGGGTTCATTTCACTTTGCATGTTTTGTGATTTTTTCTTTACATGCTCTCTGGTTTTTCAAACCAGTAGATTGAACTACACTTAATGGCTATTCTTGAGATTTTTGACCTATTTTCGGTTCGTGGGATATATAAGAGGAAGTTTGGAAAAAGAATGTGGTTGTTTGATTTTTCATGGAGATGAGGAGGAGTTTTGAGCTTGGCTAGAGGTCTCCTTCGATTTGGAAAAAGCGCTATTAGGCACGATAGGATCTAATCTTTAAGATCTCTTACTTTCTTATAAATGTTTCATTAAAACGATTCTACTCTTTTGAGATTCTTGGATTGCATATCTTAGCTGGTTATTTGCTTGTTGGGTTTATTAAATCTTGTGATATTGGTTTTGAATCCTTGGTAAATGATGTTTTGTTTGGAAACTTACCATGTGTAGTTCTTAAAAAAAAAGAATGCATGCAAAAACGTATTTCTGTAACTCAGATTTTTCATTCTGGAATGGGTAATGGAAGTATTATGTTTAGATAATATTCATTGCTATTTAGATATGGTTCAGAGTTTTTTAGAACCTTGGGTTCTATCTGATCTTGTTGGAGTTTTTGTTTTGTTTGATTGTGAGCTTCTGTTGAGCTTGTGTTTTAGTAGAGCTTATATTTGAGCTCATATTTGGTTTGGAACTTGGTTCTAGTTTTATGTTTGTTGAGAACTGTTGATGGAGGTTCTTGTTGTTTTGAACCAATGTTGGAATCTTAGATATCCCTAGACTGTTGTTGAAGTCCGTATATAGCTCGGTGCTCATGTTTTATTTCCTTATGATAACCTGGACTGTTAATGCCAATTCACAATGTACACAGTACTTGTATTTTATTACTCGTGTTTGGGGCTCAAACTTTGGTGAGAAACTTAAGTTCCTTTGAGGGATAATAATTGGCTTCACATTTTGATAGGAATTTGTGTTGGAACCTCTAGTTGTTCTAAACCAATGTTGAAATCCTTGGGAAACTCAGGACTATTGTTGAAGCCGTATGTGGCTCTATACTCGTGCATTCCTCTTGTGGTATTTTGGACTGTTAATGGAAGTTCATGATTTCACCACACTCTTATCTTGTTATTTGTTTGATTCTGAACTCTCGTTGGAAACTCGTGTTTTGTTTGATATAGGAATAGGACTCCTTGTTTTGAATATGAATTGTTAATGGATATTTGTATCCTATACTACCTCATACTAAGATACTGAGCAAAGTTGAGCTCATGTTTAGTTTTTGTAATTCGACACTATACATGAAATTTAGTACTTAGTGTTTGGAAATAGTAGCAGGAACGATGTGTCGGTTCTGTTCTGGTATGTTGAGTTTTCTTTGTTAATGATTTAAACTTGGATGGGAACATGTTGTTTCCATGAACTGTGAATAATTAATTGGGTAGTCATGTACCTTGTGAGAAGCTTGTGTTCGTCATTGTGCTTGGATTTTGTACTTTTGAGCTCTGAGTTGGTAGTATTATCGACATGTTTGATTTGGTTTGGTATTTGAATTAGGTTTTCTTAACTTCTTAAAGAGTTTAAAACTCAGAACTTTTCTAATTGAACTACTTACTCAATGAAATCTAGGAGAGTAGATTATATCGAGATGTTTAAATATCTTTGGGATTTAACTGGAAACATTTTTTAAGGATGATGGGATCTCAGTCTGAGTTTGTCGATACTTCAGATCATGTTTTGATCGGTTATTTTTCTATCTCTTGTTGGATATAGTAAATACACCTTGTGTCTTTATAAAACAAAGGAATGTGATTCAAGTAGAACAGACTGTGTTTTAGGACTGTTATTTGTATTTCATTCTGGGAATGGAATTGAAACTCATGTTCATTGAAAGTAAAGAAGTGTAAGGAATATGGTAGTGTGCTTTCTTATTACTAGATAGATCATTAGTTGAACTTTTCTATTTTTATTCTCTTTTTATATAAATATTTCTTTATGAGTTGTTTGGTCTTCCTTTACCCAATTATTTGTAGAAATGATGTTGGAAGATATTATATTATTCAGTTTTATTGAGCTGGAAATATCCACTTGTTTGGAAGATTGTTGTTTGACAAGACTCTACTTGTATGGTTTTAGATGTGTAAGTTTGTCTCTTGCACTCTATATTTTAAGAATTCTCCTTGGATGAACTTGAGTAGAGATTAACTCCTGTATGAGTCTAGATTGATTTTTGAACGTTATTTCATATCTCTAAAAGTTAACTTCTATATGTGGAAGTAGATTTAAACTTGCAGGTAGACCGATTGATTCTCTATTCCTTCTTGGGTTAAAAGGGAAATTTTGTTCAGATGAATATCTTAAATGTTAAATTTTAAGGTAGTTGTCCTTTAAAAGAAACAGTTAAATCACGTTTTGAATTTGTTCTGTTTCTCGAATGTTTTGTGTTTGGGCATAGTTTGTAATGGTTATTCTTCTTCTTTTGTTTAGGAGTTTTATGAGTCATCCTAATAAGAACCATGCTTCAAACCCTTCCTTTGGCTTGAATAAAAAATAAATGTTGTATTCTTTTATGAAATATTGGGAACAATGAGATATTATGATCTATTGTTTGCCTAAGGCTAATTGATAGAATTAATTAGACTCTATTTTGGTTGATATGGTGGATTATATTCTATCCTTTTCTTGAAAGTGAATTCAATTGGTTAAAATGTACTTCTTTAATGTTGCTTTTGATATATTGTTTATATGATCTAATAATTGTCTCATTAAATTAGAGTTGTTTTAATGGAACAATTATTGGAATGCACTTCTTTTTAAGGCTTAGTGCTTATCATGCTCAGTTGATTGAACTGACCCGTGCTAGCAATTTTTGCAGATGGACTTCCTAAGTGAAAAGGAAGGCAAAAAATTATGTGATGCATTGGCTAATTTAAGTCTGATTTTTGTGAAGAACTCTAAATAGTTCTTAAGATTGTTTTGAAAAAGAAAAAGTAGTATTCTTTTGTAATAAAGGCGGTTGTCTTGTATCATACCTAAATGTATAACTTTTAGAGATGAATTAAATGTTGATAATTTATTTACAGTGGGTGTATAAATTATCTTGTAATTTCATTGCATAGATGGAATCTTATCTTGTTGTTATACTCCATATTATGTATATGCTGAATGGGGTATTCTTAGATAAGTTTGATAGTGGGAATTGGACTAATCTCCCTAAATAGGATGTAGCTTCTTAAGTTGAAGAATTTGATGTTATAACTAAACAATTCAATATAGTAATATGATATGGAATGAACATTCAGTAATAACTATTGAATTTGTAAATTATTTATAGGGGTGCTAGACCCTAACACTTAATCATGTATAGGAAGATTCTTCATCTATCTTAAGAATGCAAATAAAATTGAAGACATGATTCCTAATCATTAGACTTTGTTTAATAAAGTCTACTTAGTTACAACCTAGATGGTTGTTACACTTCTGTGAACAGTTAAGTCACAATAAATGGAACTTATGATGTTGATATCCTATTATGGTTGATGGCTTGTTAAGTCCAGTAAATAACATTAAAGGCAATCTTAAGCTATGAAAGTTTTTTAACAATCAGTTGAATCTATTATAGTGATGAACTTAAGGAGTGTTGGATTAGGGTTAGGAAAGGTTGCTGAAATTTGTTTTTAATAATCCAAATTAATTAAATTTATAATAAACTCCTTGGGGTATGTACATCTCGATGAGGTTGTTCTGTAGGATGTTGGCACACGCCAACTACAAGGTTGTACCTTTGAGAATATTAGGAACTTCTCGAGGATACAATGATGCAGTCGACATGTGGCAACACCCTTTTGCATTGATCATCTACATCTACACACATTGGACTTGACATTAGTTCTCTCTATATCTTGTTAGTAACATGTCTAGGATATGGGGTAGCCCCCTAAAACTTAGGATACCTTGTCACATAGGGTTGACTTAGGTTGACCTAGTATGCCAACTTACCCTAAGTGTTACTGAGCCTCCCCCTATCATAACATATGTTGTTAACTCGAACTAGGGTTAAACCTTGGGAAATTACACTGACGGAAGTCAGTAAAGGACATCCTAGATAACAATAGAGTGGGGTGAAGGATATATTATGGATTGATGAGTATGTCGTCAAGGAATAGTAATACAAACAGTATGTTAGAAATCTTTGGCTAAATTATCGCAAGCTACTGTTGTGTTTTCATATGTCACCTAGTCTAAGGTTCGTTATGTAGATGAATATTGGTAACAAATATTCAAATAGGTTCCTTAGAAAGATCACTCAATACCCTGAACAGGGAAAGAGAACCAAGTATAAGTAGTATACAGAAAAGTATTCAATACTTAATGTTAAACATGAATAGATCAGTAGTTTACCAAGTCATGAAATGAATAGATTGGTAGCACACTACATCATTACAGCTGCATATGGTTATCTATTATATGAATGGTTGATAAAGAATGTTTGTTCTAAATTATGAATTTAGAATAGAGAACATTTTTTTTTTTTAAATCCCTTGTTTCTAAAGTCTTAAAATGGGAATGTTACAAATATGAAGTCATATCCAAGGGGTAAGTGCAATTAGATGGGACAACAGTAGCCATAGTTGGGGTAATTAAAGATTTGATCCTTACTTTATATGCATGCCCCAATGTCACTGTTTTGCAAAATGTCGCGGTGATAGATTTTCCAATAGTTTTTGTCATATTTTTTTCAAGGGATTTCACAGCTAGAATTACAGGCTACCTATTCGCTGATTGGTCACACATGTTGTTTAGGACAAGGTATGGAGCAAAGGACACAATTAGGTCTGAACCTATTGCAAAATTTCACATTGACCCTCATACTCCAAGCCCAATCAATGCTAACTATTCAGTGTTTGATCAAGGATTATCCAAGCATACAGGAAGATGACACCAAAGTTGGAAGCATTCTAGATTTGATTCTTGATGAATGGGAAAGCAAGGTACATGATTTTGTTCCCTACAAGGAAATAGAGGAATCTAAACTAGAAGTCTATTACATGTATGAAGAAAATTAGCCTCTTCCTATCATCACAAAGCCAGACCATAAAGATGACAATGAGGTATGGCAGTTGTTCTTTGATGGACCAAGAAGTAAACAAGTTGTGGGAGTGGGAGCTATGCTTGTTTCACCTCAAGGCATTAAGTATTATTCAGCTTTTATATTTTAGTTTGCATGTTCTAATAACATTGTTGAATATGAGGCTTTGATACATGGATTACATTGGTCAAGGAAGAGAGGCATAAAAAACTCACAAGTCTTTTTTTATAGTGAGCTGATTGTTAATCAAGTTAAAGGACAACATGCTTCCAAGAATGACCTGCTCAAGAGTTATAAGAATAGAGTGTGGGACCTCATTGAGGAGTTTGAGGGCTTTGGAATCAACTTCATTCCTAGGAAAGAGAACCAAGTTTTTGATAGGCTTGCATCAGTTGGAGCAACTTTTTATGTTGTCGAAAGTATCAAAAGAGATAAAATGCAGCCAAACATACATGTGATTGTGAGGCCATTGGTGCCAGAAATTGATGCAAGTTGGCAAGTGTTTAAGAGTGACCAATAAATCATCAATTTATTTCAAGAGGAAGTTGAGTTGTCAACAAAAAATTAGGAAAAGTTAGAACAGTAGTAAGGTGATCAGGTGGTAAAGTTGAGAACCAAAAAACTTCCAAAAGGACTTGTGACTTTAGAGTTTATCTTCAATCCTAATGATCAATTTAGGAAGGAGAAAGAAAACATCCAAGTCAAGGGAGAGGATTCAGAGCCCATCTCATTTGGATAAGGTGAATCACTTCAAATTGGTAAAGTAGCAACCGAGAAAGAAAGGTATGAATCCTTTGTAGCACAAAATTGTCCCCATGGTCGCTCTCAAATACCGAAGGATCCACTTTATTCCCTGTTAGTGATCTCTTCCTAGATCACTCATAAATCTACTAATGGCTCCCACTACATGGGTAATAGCAGGCCTAGTGCACACCATGGCATACATCAAACTGCCAACCACTGATGAGTAACATACCTTGGACATATGCTCTCTCTCCTACTTTGTCTTGGGACACTGCTCCTTTGATAACTTGAAATGGCATGCCAAATAAGTCTCAACCGGTTTAATATATTGCATATTAAACCTCTTAAAGACCTTCTTAATTTATTCTTCCTAAGATAAAGTTAGATTTCATTCCTTCCTATCCCGAGATATCCTCATACCAATGATTTGTTTGGCTTCCCCCAAATCCTTCATAGTAAAGGATTCACTTAGCTATTTCTTGAGTACTTTCATTTCCTACATGTTTTTACCTGCAACAAACATGTCATCCACATACAGACAAAGGATAATATAACTTCCATCCTCAAATTTCTTTATATACACGTAATGGTCAGAATGACATCTAATATAACCTTGCTCCATCATGAATCTATCAAATTTCTTATACCATTGACATGGAGCTTGTTGCAAGCCATACAAGCTCTTCTTTAGTTTGCACACCATCTCCTCTTTACCTTTGACCTCATAGCCCTCTGGTTGCTACATATATAGTTCCTCCTCCAAATCACCATGGAGAAATACAGTCTTTACATAAGGATATTCTAAGTGTAAGTATTCAGTTACAACTATTCCTAGAATAGTTCTAATAGCAGTCATTTTTACTCCAGGAGAAAAAATATCATCAAAATCTATACCTTTTTTCTGTGCAAAACCCTTGATCACCAACAGGGCCTTGTATATTTTCTAGCCTCCTTCATCTTTGACTCTGAAAACCCACTTATTTTGTAATGATCTTTTTCCTTCGGGTAGCTTCACAAAATCCCATGTTTATTTTTCCATGAGAGCCTGATGCTCCTCATCCATGGCTTACTCCCACTTCTTCCTGGCATCTACCTGTATTGCTTCATCAAAGCTCTCTGGCTCTCCACTATCAGTGAGTAATAAGTAATAAAGATAAGGAAAAAAATGTTTAGGTTCTCTTCTTACCCTAGAAGACCTCCTCAATATAGGATTTTTGGATTCCTATTGAGGAGGTTCCTGAACTAATTCATGTGTCACTTTCCCATCCAGAAGATCCTCTACTGCTGCATATTCTTTCTTGGATTCTTCCTTGTTTTCATGCAACTGCTACTTATACATGACTTTCTCATAAAATACCACATCCCTAGAATGAATGATTTTATTTTCCTTAATACAAAGACAATTATATCCAAATTCATCACCACCATAACTAATGAAATTACATTTTTATGATTTATCCTCTAGTTTATTCATATCATCCTTGTCTATATGGACAAACACCTCACATCTAAAGAATCTAAGAAATGAATAATCAACTTTCTTACCATACCAAGCCTCCTCAGGTATCCCTCCATCCAAGGCACTTGAGGGTCCTCTTTTTATCAATTACACAGCTATGCTCACCACTTCTGCACAAAAAGAAAAAGGAAGTCCTGCATGTAACCTCATGCTCCTAGCACATTCCATTATTGTCTTATTCATCCTTTCTGACACCCCTGTTCTACTGTGGAGTTCCTGGAACCATCTTTTTCCTATGGATTCCATTCTTAGAACAATAATCATCAAATTCATTTTTGCAATACTCCCCTCCATTATCTGACCTGATACATTTTAGCTTAAGACATGTTTCATTCTCTACCAAGGATTTCCATTTTAAAAATGTGTCAAATACATCAGATTTTTTTCTAATACATTAAACCCAAACTTTCCTTTTTGCATCATCAATAAAAGTAACATAATAACTTGAAACCCCAAGAGATGATACCTGAGCTGGCTTCCACACATCAGAATGCACTAAATATAACTTACTCTCTTACTTTATAGGTCCAACCTTGAGAAACCTTACTCGCTTTTGTTTCCCATATATGCAGTCCTCACAGAACTGCAAATCTATCTCTGTATATCTAGGAAAATCCTTCTTTATGATATTCATGCCCTTATGGCTCATATGACCAAGCCTATAGTGTCAAAATGTTGTATCTACTTTTGAAGCCACAAGATTACAAGCATTACTGCTATAAGTGGTTAAATACAAGGTTTCATCCTTCTTACCTCTTGCCACCCCCAAGAGAAACCCTTGATAACCTTCCAAGAGTCCGCTGTAAATATCATAGTACAACCATCACTTCCCACTGCCCCACCAATATCAAATTTTGTCTAAATGTAGGCACATGTTTGACATCCTTTAATATCCAAGTATTCTCATTCTGCCTCTTAACCTGAATAGAACCTTTTCCAACTATGTTGCAAGGCTCGTCATCACCAAGAAAAATATGCCCAAAATCTCCTTGAGCATAAACAAAAAAATAATTCGTATGTGGAGTAGCATGGAAAGAAGGCCCCAAATCTAAAACCCAAGATTCAGTAATATTGTGCAAAGAAATAATCAAAGCATCCTAACATACATTACCTATTGCCACATTTGCCTCCTTGTTTTATTCCTGTTGTTTCTTCTTGTCCCGAAGCTCCCAAAAGTCCTTCTTTGCATGCCCATACTTTCCACAATTCCAGTATACTATCTTTCTTTTGGATTTTGACCTTGCCCAATCCTTTGATTTTCCATGACTTCGTCTATTCTTTTGTCTCCCTCTAGTTTCCATAGTCAAATCATTCCCTGAATTAGAAGATTCACAAGATATTTTTCTTCACATTTCCTCACTTAGAATCACCCCTACAACATCCTCAAACTTCAACTTTGAGTTAGCTGGAACTGAGTTGCTTACCACCATTACCAGGCTATTCCAACTCTCAGGTAAAGAGCATAGAACTAATAAAGCCCTAACTTCATCAAATTCTATTGTAACTGAAGCTAGCATATTTACAACTGTATTAAAATTATTTAAAATGATCTGCTACTAAACCATTCTCAGAAATCTTCATATTAACTCTGACCAAGTGTTGAAGAAGGGTCGGGAACTAACTCCTCAACCCTTCTCTTGAGTTCCTGAATGACCATAGTTAGTTCTACGCACACCCCCTCTATCACAGCTATGCAGTCAAGCACCATATTCTAAAATTGTTCCACTTGGATCTCCAACTTGTCCTTTTTATCCTTACTGACTACCTTCTATTTTACTACCTTGGCCATAGCTAGGGTGCGCTCAATCTTGTTCATGGGTTTCTTTTCCTAGATACTTTTGAGCACTGAGTCTTCATCAACCAGTTGCACATAAAGGATATGCTCACACTTTTCACATATTTTTAAGGCCATATTTGCCTTTCCACTTTATTCTTTGAGCTTTGTGAATAAATATTCAAGCTCAGTAATCCTCACCTCAACATTTACTTTGTTCAATGCCTTATCCTTTTCAATTTCTTCTTTTGTAGGTCTTGCACCTACTTTTATATTTTTCAGGAGCATACCAACTAGGTCATCTAATTACTCCATCTCATCATTGTAATCACACATGGCTTGGCTCACTAAGGTTGGGCACTGACCTAATATCTATTTTACCATAGAGTTAGCCATGTCATATGCTTCCTTAGTTCTATTTTTTCCACCCTGGAGGTCCTTCTTCAAGCCCTCGACCTCGCACTCTTTTCCCTTTTTATCTTCCACCAAAACTTTCATATTGGTACCTACATCTAAGTTTCTATTCCCTACCTCTATAGACAATTTATTCAAGGCATTGTACAAATGTTCATTTGTCAAGTGATTAGAGTCGATTGCCTTGTACTTATACCCCGACTCATTTTTCAAGATAATAATCCCTGTGGAGTCATCACTTATCACAAACTCTGGTTCCTCGGCATGATTATGCAAGTCCCAACTCAACATATTTATTTTTTGTGATACTCATCCATAATTTTCCATCAACTCCCATGCATACCATTTTTCATTTGGCACCATGCTTTAGAAATGTGCCCTTAAGACATTTTTGGGGTCATCCAAAAAATCCATGTATGGGGAATGGGATGTCCATATATTCCTCTACACCTTCATCTTCATCCTCTACTTCTTTGGGGGTAGCGCTACTTGTGTTCATACCCACTCTTGCACTTTTCTCTTCCTTGATGACATAAGTTTCATCAATCACTTTTCCATCATGTGCCTCCTCTTGTACAGGTGTCTCGTCCTTGAGTGGACTCTTACCCACTTCTTCCTCTTTAGCACATGACTAATTATTCTCCTAGCATTCTTCTTATTCAATTTCTCATCCCATTCTTTCTCAATCTCCTCACGCAAGGTTTCTCCTCTAGCTTCTAAATCATACTCCACTCTTGTCTCTAAACTAGACATAACCTTTTCTCCTCTACACTTGAGTTTCTACTTCTCTATGTTTTCCTTAGGTGGATTTGATGGTTGCTCCAGAACCACTGATACTTCTCCTTGTATAATACATCTTCTTCCTTTTAGAGTGGTCAAGGCCACCTCCTCCTTCTTATTCTTCTCCCTTAGGAGTATCCACGTGAGTTCTCTTAAGGAGTGACACAACAGTTCAGCTAAGGGGAAAGTAGAATCTGTGACTTCCATCTCAAATCCTCATTGATTCTTAGGCCTCAACACTATGAAAATTTTTCATATCATCCATTTTATTGTAACATTCATCAATGGGCTCAAATCCAATGTATTTGGATCCAACATTTCTTGGTATGCAGGCCTTGATTTTTACCTATAAGTCACACGTAAAATATGAAAATATGAATCAACCTTATCCGCATCAAATGTTAACTTCTATGCATCCTTTATTCAATTCATCATGCCCTTGAAATATAGGGTAGTGAATGTAAACAATATCTTACACTAAGGGCTCATCTCCCAATTTTCCATCTTTAAACATGTAAGGTTGTAATGTTGTATCACTACAAATTTTTCCTGTTCTCCAGCTGTAGACACCAAAATTAGGTCACACTCCCCTTAGCCCCTTGTTAATTAATCAACTTAAACACACTTACCTAACCATGGCTCCTTTCACCCCACACTAATATTAATTTAATTCATTTAAATTAAATTAATCTCTATCCTCATCATAGCTATTACTTAATTATCCTAATTACCTAATACCCATCCCTTCACCTCCCAACCCATTACTAGGTATGTGTATAATCTTTTCCCCACCTCTATAAGTATCCCTCCCCTGTAATATGATTTCCTTTTCCACTGTGTGTTTTTTTCCACTTTTGGTTTGTTTCCCTTTCGTGTGTTTGTTCTTGTGTGTGTGTTTTGAAGAAATTATTGAACCATTTTGCATTGGTAGGTGTTGTCACTGATGGAAAAGGAGGAGTGAAATGTTGTGCAGATAGGTGTCTGTCAGTGGTATGGAGTGGTCTTAGAGTGCTACAAGCTTGAAAAATTAGGATGATGTCCACTGAAGGTATGGAGAAGGTTGTATGCACGGTTCAGATGCTCTACATGTCTAAAATGCTTATTCTAACATGTGTAAGATATTTTTTACATCATGAAACAACCATCTATCACTAATTTTGGCATAGAGCTGATCCAGTCCAACAAGAAGGAGAGCACAGGAAGCCCATGCAAGATCTCCCCACTACTTGGTGATTCCTCCAAAACATCAAAGAACTCATCATCAACTCCATTCTTCATTCACAGGCATCCTGGCCCAGATTTTGAGTAAGTAAAACCTCTGCTCATCTCATTCACTTCATTAGTTTCAATATTTTCATCTTTCTCTATTGTTATTTTCTCCCAAAACTACTTACCTATCTCCTTTGGTAGCATTCCCTCCATACCCCCTTCAAACCCTTGCAAAACCCCATCTAAATAACCCGATTCCTCATTCCGATCAACCAAGCCCCTTTGTGCAACTACAAAGAGGACCCAAAAACTTGTTTTGTGTTATTCCCAATATCCCATAGTAACTGGCATTGGTTCTTCATAACCGGAATCAGTTAGCCCACAGTACATTGGCCTCATGCCACCATTTTTCCAACCCAACCCATATCTCATCCTAGCTCCATCCAAACCCCATGAGATCTACCCACTAGCCTGATATCCCACATATACCTCATAAATATCCCAATCATCTCATTATCAACTTGAAAAACCTCCTCCAGAAATTTGTTCTTGACCCTCTATCATTTTTTCAGTGACCGGCATCGGTCACCCTTAACCGTCATCAGTCACCCCTAGACCGACATCTGTCTCTGTATCTACCAATACATCTCAGCATAACAACCTACCTACTTGTTCTTGAATTACCCATAATTGGTTGTGACCTTTTCCAGACCTCTGCCAGACCTGTAGAAGCCCAGAACAATTTACCTGACCCCTAGATCTTGTTTTAACTTAGCCTGTTAAATTAGATCTTTCTTATTGTGTTTTATATGAGATGCCTAAATCGTATAGATTACAGTAAGATGACGTTTACTTTATTTCTCGCATTAAATTGTTTAAAATAATGGATTAATAGCCTTCCAGGAAGTACCACACTTCTGGGATATAGCATACGCTAGGCATTCCACTGCACATATTGTTTAACTCTTTCTAGTGGTCTTGCTTTCTATTTCAGGTAGTTCCTCCCAGCCAAATTGAAGCTCTCACAATTAGTTGTGGATCGAGGAGTCAACATGCATGTAACCACCTAGAACCATCATCTTCAACAGGTATTCCTGCTACACCTGTTACCTTATCTATTTCGTCAACATTCGAAGAAATGATCTAGAATCAGGTGAAACATTTTGGCACACCCGATGGGACCCATTCGGGGTTCCTTTGCATTATTTCATTCCCAGGTGAAAATGTTGTATGTTTGTTTCTTTTCTAAAATTTTCTTACATTAAAATTTCTCCCCTGGAACCTTCTTCTCTTCTATTGTCTAAAAGTAATCGTACTTTGGTGCTTTAAAATGAACATTCCTTCCCTTTCACTAGTATCGCATTAGTGAAAGAGCATCCCTACTCCTGTTCATCTATTTGTGGCATCAAATTCTACATTTTGATTTGGGTTTAAAAATCATTGCATTTCATTCTTATTTTCTACATTAGCTCACTTTAATTGAGGGAAACCTATACACTGGAAGTCATACCTAGCTAATGGTTGACAAACAAATCGTAGAAAAGCACTTGCTTTCTCTTTCTCTCTCTTTGAGTCTTATCTAAACATCATGTTATCCTGTAAAATTGTCAAGGGTAATTTTATGGGTAACCATTCTAAAATTTTGTTCTGGTCCCTCGTCAGGGACCTCTCCACGTTCGGAACATTGCAAAATCCCTTCCCGGGAAATCTGGTTTTCTGAACTTAGCCATTTCTTGTCTTTTTTGGTCGAGCACACATAATGTCTATGAAACATAAAGTGCTCATGCACCCCCTTTAAATCCTTTGGCGCACGGTTTGACGTGTTGACACGCCTTTTGCTGCGCCTTACCATGTTGTGCCTTCCCTGCATGCACCATGGCGCATGTGCCCTCATGTCAACAATACTTTTGTTGCGCCGCATTTTGGTGCGCCAAGGGCACACATATTTCTATGTTGACAACACTTTTGGTGCGCCAAAGGCACACGTAACTTCATGTTATCAGGTGTTTTGGTGCGCCATAGGGTGCATCCTTTCCATTGTCGATAGGCGTTTTGGCATGCCACTTGAAAAAGTGGTTGGTGCATTTATTACCATCTTGCCTATATATAGGCGCATCTGCCCCGTCATTTTCATCAGACAAAAACACGTGATTATTCTTTTCCCTCCGTACCTGTCAGCGCGCCTATCATTATCGATCACTTCGTGGACCTGGTCTCACACTTCTCCATTATATAATCCGGGTAAGAGGTCCCTATTGCTCTTGTGTTTTGTATTTTGGTTTTTGGTTGCTTGTTTGTGAGGATTAGATTATAAGGCTGCGAAACCATGAACTTCCCCCCCCTTGTTGTTTCTTCTATTCTTCCACATGAATTTCCCCCTCTTTCCAGATCTGCTAGTAAAGGGGACTCTGTCTTGAAAAGATTGCTTGAAACTCTTTGATTAAGCTTCTTCATCACCCAAGGAACCCTGCAAAAGAAGCTTAGAAGCATGTAAAACCCTCAGAGAAGGAATCAAGGCTTAAAAATTAGATTGTATTGTTTCATATTTTGGTGCATTCGCCACCCCTGCAACATGATATACAGTCGCGCCAATTGTGCATCTACCTTGCCTGTTGCATAAAAAATAGCTGTGCCCTCAAGGCGCACTTCCCTTGCTTGCAACACCCACTTTCCCTATGCTCCATTGGCACACCAAACTTGTGTGCAACATTGCAAAACCTTCCGCCATTGGCGCACCCTGCATCTGTGTAACATCAAATTTAGATGCGCCAAGTATAAACTGTTAAAGGCGTAGGCGCATCCCTTATTACAGCAACACAATGTCATGCAATCCTTCCATGCACCGCGCCAAGTTCCCTTTAGTGCACCAAAGTTCCATGTAACACAAAAATTATATGTGCCCTTTGGCGCATCCTGTCCCCATGCAACATGAAAAATACATGCGCCCAGTGTAAATGCATATAAATGGCACCGGCGCACTCCCGCTTGCAACAACAAAAATGTCATATGCAGTGTTCGTGCACCCTACACCATTTGGCGCTAATTTTTCCCTTGCAACAGCCCTTTTCTGTGCACCATATTATTTATCCCTGCAGCCTGCAGTATTCATGCGCCCTGCGCCCTGAGGCCTTAAAATTGCTAACTCTTTCTTCTGTCAACGCTTTAATGGAAGATCAAATAGCTAATATGACTTTCTTGCGTTGGGTTTCACTCCTTCTTCTTGCAGATCAGAAACTGAGTTTAGAACCACATATGTCAACATTAGGCAAGAAACCCACCAAGTTTAAGCGAAAAGCCAAGCTCACAGAGGAAGAAATGAAGTACAAATATTAGAGGGTCAGGATGCCTGGATCACAGGCAGAGTGTGACCTGGATATCAGAGATTCAGAACTTGGTTACATTGACATGGAAGACTTCTAGGCCAAAACCTGGAAGGTCATAGGAAGTCCGTGGATGGACAAACTAGTAGGCAGTGGCCTGCATTTTGCTAGAGGGATCCCAGTCAGTGCGGTAAACAATGAGTTCATGATGGTAGTAGCCCGCTGCTACAACAAAGACACCAGGTGTGTCCATAATGAGAAAGGCGAGGTTGTGATCAACCTAACTGCCCGGCACTTCGAGATAATGCTTGGCATTCCCCACCACCGGCACTTTGTGGCCATAAGCCAAGAAGATTTCATCAAGGCTTGGGATGACAACGAGGATCAGTGTATGTAGCTGATGAATGAAGTATACCTGAAGAACAAGAAGGTGGTGACCAGGTGGCCACAAGTCATTCATCGCAATGACTTTTCAGAGGAACTCAGTGATACCATTATGTTCCTGAGTAGAGTATTTGGGCTTCTTGATGCCCACTACTTTCACAAATGGATGCTAAGATACTTAGAAATAATGAACAAAAATGTGCCAGATTAACGCTTTGAATGGGCAGAGATCATAAGCAGCACCATGTATCTGAGCAGCTCCAACAACTTACCACAACGGGGAGGTTCTATATGAACTCCTACATAGTTTATGTTGCGGCCACAGAAAGGGATTATCCAGCTTTAATGCAGTATGGGGTTTGGCCCCAAGTTAAAATATATGAATACTATCCAGAGCTGAAGCTGGAGAAAACTATCCCTCAGTTCACAAAAATTTAACGATGCCTTCTTCTACGGCATCGTCTGCCTTATGAGACCAAACATGACTCACGGCCGTATGACTAAGAGCATCATTGCTGCAACAGAGAAATGGGGGGCCTTGTTCACTCAATTCCCCACCTTCACTTATCTGAGGGCAGTCAAATTCTTGGGGGAACCAACCAATTGCTGAGATATGCCGGCCCCAAGTTGATCCTATTGTAGTTGTCAAGACAGCTCGTAACCTACCATGAAAAGTGTCTCCAGAGAAAGAAGGGTGGAAATCCTTTCCCCCTCACAGTTGGCAGGTATACTTGTCTCTCTCACCACAAGGTGAAGGATATGTTTCTAGAACTGGAGCTGCTAAATCTAAAGCACAACTTCTTGGCAAGGCCCACTTTCGACCCAAGGAATTACCTACCTAGGGCTAAACTCGATCCGATCCACATCCCTCAAATCGAAGATATTTATATCAACCTATATCATGAGGGCGAGCTTGAGAGGAAGGATCATCCCGCTTGGCCTTGGCTGAAATCATCCAGTACAGTGTGGCCATCATCCCAAAAGTCTATCAAACTGCTGATCAAGAAGTTGATCAAGTATATCTTGACACAGATGGGGACGATTGGCCTTTCACAGTGATTGACAAGAACAAAGTGCCTCAGTTCAAGGAAACTCTGCGGAGAATGGAGCATTGGTGCAGAATGAATGGCCTCAATTACCTCGGAGTTGATTTCACTACATCTCTATTGGGCAACAAACCTTCCAGACCTAAACAGTTGCCAAAGAGCAAAGATAAAGGCAAGGAGGGTGAGTCAAGCTCTACCCAAGAGGAAGCTCCTGAAAGTCCCCCTACCACTGCACCCGAGCAAGATATAACTCTGGCTTCTCCAGAGAAAGAAGCGGCCGAAGATGTTCCGAGGGGCACATCCACTCAGGATGTTGCCACCACTACAACTATTGAGGTCCCTTCTGCCTCTTCTCCCTCTCCTCCTTCCCCTCCTCGAGTGACCCAAGTGACCATTCCTTTGGTCGTGTCCTCTCTCCCATCTTCTGTTGTTCCCCTTTCCTCATCATCCATCTTCTCTTCTCTCGCAGAGCTGTCCCCCACCATTTCTTCCCTCATCTCTGAGCTCCCTTCCATTTCCTTGTCTTCCTCCCCTGTAGTTTCCATTTCCCCTGCGGGCACTTCCTCGGCCTCCCTCTCAATGCCACCTCCAAGTTTCTCCACGTATTTTCCTTCGTCTACTGCAACTGCTCCCTTTTCTGTTTCTGGTCCTTCTCCCATAAGTCCAGCATGGATCTCCCAACACCTGAGTCAATAAAAGAGGAAATTTCCCATCACACCGATGGAATTTTCCATCATCCCATCAAAGGGGACCAAGAAGAAAAAGCCTTTAACCCGCTTCTCTTAGAGTGTGTCAGGGGAGAGAGTAATGGAGATTGCATACCCCAATCCTTTGAAGGATAAGAAGGATCTGTCTTTGACAGATTACACAGTGACTCAAGTCACAATGGGGACATCTTCAGAAATCCTACAAGGAGAGGCCCTATCTGCAATTAACACCCTTTGCAAGAAGCTCTTGGAAGAAAAGGAAGAGAAAAGGCTATTAAAGGAGAAAAATAAACATCTTCTCCACACCTTGTAAAAAATGGGCAATGCACCTCCTACAACTGCCGCCGAAAATCCTGAGCCTTTGAGCCAGGATAAGATTAATGAATATTCCAAAATCGGCGAGCAGGGCATGGTAGTTTCCGCCTGGAGGATCTAAATCCTCAAGGAAAGTGAGGGAGTAATCGCTAAGTTCACGAGCTTATATCAGAACATCATTCGGGTGAAAAAATAACTCCAGGTGATAGCAGGACCCATCTCCGAAGAGCTGGACCATGCCAGGATGCAGCATGAGACCTTTCAGAATATGCTCGATTGTTCAGTCAAAGATCTAGTCAAGTTTGGCATCTTTGGACAGCCCAGAGCCCTCAACAAAATCCTTTCTACTCTGGATTATTGGGTTGATCAGTTGGAGTTCGTCCTAGAGAAGATCGACAAAATTAAGGAGGAAGCCCTGGATGCAATGCATCAGATGGAAAAAATTTTCTTAAGAATGTCTCTAGGTTTTCTCACTCCTTCTTTTTCCCTAAGGAAAGTTGATGAAACTATTCAAATCTTCAAGCATATCGTTTCACAGGGGCTGGGACCAGAGGTCACGTTCGACGCCGAATCCATCAACAACCTGTTGGCATGTCATGACTTCATTGGGTACCTGATAGAGGCGGAAAATGATTATTCCAAACTCCCAGAAAAGCTCACAGATGAGCAGGATACTTGTGAGGCTATCAACGATCGACACAAGTATCCTTCCCAGGATCAACTTCAACCCATGATTAACAAGTTCATGGAATACCATGCCCAGTTCCACATCTCATGTCTTGAGCAGCAAAAGCAGGATGCACCCTTCCAGCCGCAGGACGATGACGAATAGTCTCCTTCTCCTCGACTTTCTTTTTGTAAAATATCTAAAAGTATGTTGGCACAAATGATGACATCATCCATGTTGCACCATGGGATGATGTCATCCACCAAGTTGTCAAAAGTCAACAAGTGACTTTAGGATATTTTGTATATATTTTGTAATTAGGTGGTTGGTTTGTTTTTGCCTTCCTTTCTTCTCTTCTTCTATATATACTTGAATACTGGTTGTGTTCAAGAGAGAGTGAATATCTTTTAGATGAAAAATAGAAGTGAGAAGAAAAGGCTTTGTACTTTTTGTAAAAAAAGTAAATATTAATACAAATATTAAGACTTTGTGTTGAATATGTGTGTTATGGGCATCTGATCTTTCTTATGTCAGATCTATGCATTTATTCTGTTGGATCTATCTCTACTTTTTTGTCATTTATTCATCATTATTGCTTTATTTGTTTATGCAAGTAGGTTTGGCTCTGTTTACTACCAATCCCAAAACATAAACCTTCTGACCTTTCTGCTTTGGAATTCATTTCTTTTCTCCCTTCGGACCTGATCTTTCTTCATCCTCTCTTTCATTCCTTTCTTTTCGCAGTTGGCAATACCCATACCGGGATGAGATCCCAAACCCTCGAAGGCAGAATATTGTGAGACTTGCACATATTCCTGCTGGTAGAATAAAAATAAACTAGTTTCACTTTGCTGACTCAAAGAGGGGCTATGCCCTGCACACTGTTGGATCGTCTATCCATAAATCTACCCAAGCGACAGATTTTCAAACCAACACATCACAAATTTAAAATACACACATTCTTAAATAACCTATTTCATGGAAGAAGTTGTAGGTGATCACACGATCACGATATAGTGGGCACCTAGCTTGCTACTCTATCGAGTCACACTTCAGAGCAAAGAACGCCCCCGCCATAACATACCTGAAACCTCTCCTTGTAGATATCCTTCTTCGTAGGAAGCCATCCTCACCAAAAAAACTCTATTTTACAGTTCATAAGTCAGTCCTTAAAATAGCATAAGCTAAACAAACATAATAGAAAAGGCACTCTTAGGATCGTATTTTTCTTAGTGTTTCTACTTGGCTTGCGTTTTGAGATGAGAGGTCACGCTCTTCATTTTTCCTATTTCTCCTTGCACGCTCCTCATCATAGTTGGTGTATTCCAGCTTCATTTGAGTGTGCCTAGACCATATTCTCATCATTCCTAGAATTATGGGTTTGATTCCACATCAAATTTTAAGTCACAACCACATTTCCTTCATCATTGTTTCAATTTCATAGTAACCAATGTCGGTCCAGCGACCGTCGTCGGTTACCCTCTGACCGTCATTGCTTATACCCAACCGGTGTCGGTTCACTGTTCTTTTGGTTAACCTATCCAAAAGGACACCTATTCACCTTCTTTAGCTGTTCAGAATCCCTATCACTCTTATCATATCCATTGACCTCATAAGTCTCATCATCATTTTGTGTACCTAGTAAATTTGGCCTTATACCTTGTTTTTTACCAACTCTCAACTTTTCACCATGACTAGCAGTGGTTACCTATCACCGGCGTCGGTTTACCCTAACTGGCATTGGTTAGCCTGTGTCATTTTCTAGCTGAAATTTTAACCCCAATTCACCTACCACCACCTATTTATCCTAGATGTGTTATATTTCTATGTCACATACAGAAAGTAGTCTTACCATGTTAGTACCTGTTCACATGGTACTGACGCGTCGACAAGCAATCGCCCTCATATTCCACACCAGTTGTCAACCACTCCCACCTAGCCCTTCACCACCTTCCATTTTATCACCCACCATGGAATCTTTCCAACCTATCTCTATCACTACCGGAGATGAGGAGTTCACACAAATCCTTGACGAAAATCCTATCGCCTTGAAGTTTTACCTTTCCCACTCATCCAGTCTAGATGTCGCAGGTTAGTTGATATATAGCATACCCTTATCTATCCCCTCGACACTCGCTCTTACTTCTTCTCCATCCCCTGTTAACCCTACGTTTCCTGCATCTACCTTACCCCCAGTCATTTCGTAGCTAGGCCCTATACCCACTATGACTGTCGTGTCTCTTACATCCGTTGTACCCGCCGCATCCACTATACCTTTGCTAACCACCCAGAATACAACCTCATCCACACCTATTGTCTCTCATATACCCGTAGCTACATAGCCACCCCTAGTGTTGGTGACCCCTACCCCTTTTCAAAATGTCATCCTTTCTATTCCACAATCTTTAGCCCCCATTACCACTAGGGTCACCTTGACCCTTCCACCTCCATATACGTACTATCAGCAGCCTCCTATTTCATCTATTATTCACTCTAGGTACATACCCCCTATTTCACTTCCTTCTTCTCAATCTACCTATATGGTGGCACCATATACTGGAATGCCACCCTTGTTATACACCTAGCACCATCCTTCTTACACTACAGGAGGCACCCATCTATCATAACCTACCAATGACCTAATCAAGTTAATGATGGACAAGATGCAGACACTAGAAGCATCGGTTTCTGGCAGACGCAACTCTCTCACCTACGATGAGATTTGTAATGAGCCTATCCACCCATCCATTCCTTTTCATCCATACCCCATGCATTAGAAAATGCATAAGTTTAACTACTTCAATAGCAAAGAAGACCCGCAATAGCAGTTACGGTCTTTCAAAAATGGGTGCTAACTAATCGCCCACGATGATGCTTTGCTCCTGAGGACCTTTCCCATGTCTCTGACTGGACCCACCTTATATTGGTATAGTGGGTTATCTAGACACTATATATTTTTATTTAATTAGGTAGTCCAAGCCTTCTTGGATCACTTCTCCATCAATATCGTTAAGAAGTTTACCATGATTGACCTATACTCCATGTGTCAGTATGACGAAGAATCGATCACATATTTTGTTTCTCGCTAGCGTAGCCTAATCAATCAACTCACATTCCAACTACCACAAACTGAACTCATCAAACTCTTCACATGGGCTTGTGCTAGGCATATCTCACTAAACTTGCAGGTCTAAACCTTCTGAACCTTCGACAAAGCATTCACCATGGCACGAAAGCTAGATATTTGGGCTATTAAAGAGAAGAAAATCCAACTACATAATAAGAATCAGCATTCAATTCGAATGATACCTCTTCTTAAAAACCATAGAATAATTATTCAAATGCGAAGGGGACCACTAATGTAGTGGTACTTAAAGCTAGCTTAGATTATCCATCAAATCAGGCTAGCCCCTCAGATAACCTCTCACCCGTTCAGAATTTTCAATTCAGACGGGAACAATAGAAATATTCCACAATTGGGGAACCTTATTCTTCTATCTTAGATAAGCTCATCAAAGATGGGGCCATCACCATTCCTCCTATAAAACCACACATTGGTTTTGACCCTGATCACCCCACACCCGCATGGTATAAAGAACACAACTTTGTAATTATCTTCGAGTAAAGGGTCACAGTGACAGAAATTGCATCACTTTCAAAAACATTGTCCAAGAAATGCTCAAGAAAGGAGAGTTAACCATGGATAATCCTAACGCACCTGCCAATCAAAACCTACACTTATTCAAGAAACCCTTTCCCAATCATGCCCATTCATCTGATCAAACCGGAGAAACCTCAACTCATGATAGCCATACCCGCGAGGTCCATGCTATTTTCAGCAACGCACCTGTTGCTTCCTAATTACCACATATTCCTTCCATAGAGGAAATCCTAGCCCACAATCCTCCTTATGCATTGGAACCCACCTCACCTATTCCTCCACCCACAGAGGAACACCTTTCACCTCCTTCCTCCCCTGTGGAGGAGCCTTTCGTTAACATCAAGACCATTTCACCTTTGGCTTCTCCACCTAGGGAACCGTCACCCACATTACTTCTTTAGTCCATGGAGGATACTTGTTTGTCCCCTCCACCCACAGAGGAGCACCCATCATCTCCCCCACCTATAGAGGAGAACCCATCATCTCCTCAACCTACAAAGGAGCACCCATTTTCTCCTCCACCTTTTAAATATCCAGTAGAGATACCTTTGCCTCTAGGTGACCATTCTCCATAGACTACCCAAGATCCTGCAAACCTACTTTCGGCTCTCTTACCCACAGAAGCTGAAGCTAGTGAATTCGTGGTCTCTAAGACACATTTTACGGGAATTTCCATTAGGTCCTCATTAACATCACCTACAGACATTTCGTTCTCACGTTTAGTCGATTACTTAGATTATGTGGATAGAGCCTTACTATGGGGGTGCCTTCTACTTCCTGTCTCAACACAAATGTAGATGTCACTTGCTGATATTTCCACTATTTACCCAAAAATATTTCGACAAATCAAACCGAGCACAACTACCTCTATCACAACTTCTTCCACGACACCCATCATAGCTCAACACACACTCTTACCCATAACCAAACATACATTTAAATCTAAACCCACACCTACATCATCTTCCTTGACTAAACCTATTATTACCTTAGGGGTCGCCCCAACCACCAGCCTTACTCATCCACCTATCAAACTAGACTTAGCTGCATCCTCCATAGTCAACACAAAACCTACTCCAGCACCCAAACAGAAGAAACAAACCCATAGAACTCACATCCCAGCTATGCCAATCATACCTTCATAACCTACACCCTTTCCATTCATCTTAGGACCTCAACCTCCCAACGCGATCAAGAAACCTCCACTCATCAATAAACCAAAAATACAACAGCCATTCCTTCCTCGCAAACATCTAACATACCCAAGCGTCGGACATGACTTATACCTGCACCTGCAGCATCTTCACCACCCATACCTCCAATACCATCAGCAACTTCTTCACTACCCACTACACTTTAGTCTCTATCCCTCACACCCCCTACATGACCTGTGTCATCTACCTTCACAAAACCTTTGTTATCCCCCTAGGTAACTCACCCTCTTCCCCCATCCACTTTTACCTCTAGATCTTGTACACCCATATCACCTTTACCCTAGAAGGTGCAACCCAAAGACAAAAATCTGCTACCCTCTAATAAGGTAGTCAAAAAAACCACACACTACCCTGCCATTTCAGCTACCATGCCCCTACCCAAGTAAACATGACAAACACCCAAGACCATGCCAGCACCCAAAACCATAGCTCAACCCACTCCCCCTCCTAAAAGACCATTCCTCAACAATCCAAAATCTTAACCAACCTCCTTGAGACTTATTTCATCACATTACCACCACTCAGACCTTATGACACCCTCAAACCTACGCCAAAAGGGTTTGATGACACTAAAATTTACACCTACCATCGTGTGCTAGGGCACGATGTGGAGAACTGTAAGGCTTTGAAAACCGTCCTTATCCAGTTGTGTCCTCCTAAAGAAAAATTTGATAATGACAACCTTCTTAATGAGGACCTCATTTCACCAACACCCATTTCCAAAGTCCTTCCCTCATTTCCTACTCAACAACCATGACCTCCACCCCCGTAGCTCCTAGAACCACCTCTGAGATTTAAAATTAATATGGTTCACATTAGAGAACCTGCCACACCATCACCTAAATGTTGTTGCACCCAACTCACTTCACAAGGATTTTCTCCCCCGGTAGGTTTTTTACCATCATGTCATTATACCACTCATCCTACACCTTCTCCATTTACCAACTCCCCTCAAATCAACATGATCCATGTTACTACCCGTGCTTAGAAGGACAAAGGCAAGGAAAAGGCAACTGACTCACCAACCAATCCTATACCCAACATACCATCTATACCCACACCTAAAATCACTATCCACAGCCCCATATATCTTATTTCTAATGGGGTTACACATCGTGCCATGCTCAAACAACTACATCAATCCCCCCTCAAAATATCCTTATATGACCTTATCTAAACCTTAGAATCCCATTGTCAAGCTCTCATGGAGGTCCTGCAATCTATTGAGGTTTTACCCAATGACCCTACACCCATAGCCTCCATTATCATACCCCATCATGTAGCCTCTCTCACCAAATTGCCACCTTTATTCACACCTCACCCTACTCACCAAGTAGCCTCCCTTAGCTTCTCAAAGGAAGAGATCTCACCACACCAAACTGATGACCTAGACCCAGCTCTCTTCATCTCTGTCCACATCGATGATATACGTGTAAGACATCTAATGATCGATGGGGGCATAAGCATTAATATCATTTCATCCCATGCATTCACTCAAATGCGCATACCTAAAAATGGCATGCATAAACATCCTACCATGTTGTGTTCATTCAATGATGTTATCACCTATACACTACGCACCATCATCCTCCATGTCCACACGGGCCCCCGCACTATTCCAGAGTTATTTTACATCTTAGAGGGGGAACTTCAGTATAACCTATTACTTGGCAGACCCTAGATTCATGTCATGGGTTGTGTTCCTTCTACTTTACATCGTTGTGTAAAGTTTGAGCATGAAGAACACACCTATACTATTCTAGATGATCCATCATCTTTCAAAACATTGCAACATGCTTTACCAACCCAATGATGTGCTCATACCCATTAAGGAGTCTACCTCCACGACCACTACCACTTCACCTACACCTCTTCTTACCAATATAGTCACTGCCTCAACCGCACATGCCTCCTCCATTTCTACCGCTGCCACAACCTCCATGGCCGAACCATTAGCCTCTCAATCCGTTAGCTCCACCTCCAAGTCGACCACTGACACATTATCTATTCCTGCTACCCACATACTAACCACCAATCCCTTGGAAGGAATTTTACAATGCCTCACTATGGGGGGAGTATCGCCTATATAGTGTCAACACATTCCTTACTCCATAAGAGTATGGAAGTGTTCACCAACACCCTCGCTATGATCACCGCATCGGAGAATTCCTCCTTTATGGTCCTCCTCACCTTCGTACCAATCTCACCTATAGGGGACTTGATACTACCACTTACACACCCAAACCACTGTCACAAACCCACCCATTTTTTGTTGACTTCTAGTCACTCACTAATCGCCATTTCACCCACACCTTCCTGCACCGATGTGTGTGGAAGGGTTTTGGTTTTGGATTTTATGAGCAAGGCCGCCATATTGTTATTCTATGTACTACCCATAAACATAACGACTGAAGTGGTATCAGATTTCCTAAACCACCTACCAAATAGGCCCCATTGAACTCATTGAGGACATCAGCCCTTCTCCACCTTCTTCACCGCCATCACTGCCTTCACCGACGGAGTCGATGGATCCAAAATCCATCCCTCCTAACTTTTTTTTTCATAAACACCATTTCCTTGGGGCCTCTGACTTATAAATGCAAGGGCAAGGCTCCTTCCTCTCTTCCCTTCCTATATCCTAAAATGATCGATGACGATACACCTTCAATTAACGTTGTTCAATGTCAGGATGATGAATCTATACTCACCTACCTTGGTGTAGAAGACTTATATATTCATCGGTCGTTACCCTCTGAGACGCAAACCATGTTGAATGAATCGACTATCGAGATCAACATTCATACTGAGGACGACCCAAACATCCTAAAGATCGGCCAATCTTTAGATGTTGTTGAATAGGAAGCCATTACTTCTTTTCTCAAAGATCATAACCATGTGTTTGCTTGGTCTTACGCAGACATGCCCGGTATATACCCCACCATAGTGGTCCACAATATCGTCTATGGGGGAGTATTGCCTATATAGTGTCAACACATTCCTTACTCCATAAGAGTATGGAAGTGTTCACCAACACCCTCGCTTACGATCACCGCATAAGAGAATTCCTCCTTTATGGTCCTCCTCACCTTCGTACCAATCTCACCTATAGGGGACTTGATACTACCACTTACACACCCAAACCACCGTCACAAACCCACCCATTTTTTGTTGACTTCTAGTCACTCACTAATCACCGTTTCGCCCACACCTTCCTGCACCGATGTGTGTGGAAGGGTTTTGGTTTTGGATTTTATGAGCAAGGCCACCATATTGTTTAATCTATGTACTACCCGTAAACATAACGACTGTAGTGGTATCGGATTTCCTAAACCACCTACCAAACAGGCCCCCATTGAACTCATTGAGGACATCAGCCCTTCTCCACCTTCTTCACCGCCATCACTGCCTTCACCGACGGAGTCGATGGATCCATAATCCATCCCTCCTAACTTTTGTTTTCATAAACACCATTTCCTTGGGGCCTCTGACTTATAAACGCAAGGGCAAGGCTCCTTCCTCTCTTCCCTTCCTATATCTGAAATGAATCGATGACGATACACCTTCAATTAACGTTGTTCAATGTAAGGATGATGAATCTATACTCACCTACCTTGGTGTAGAATACTTATATATTCATCGGTCGTTGCCCTCTGAGACGTAAACCATGTTGAATGAATCGACTATCGAGATCAACATTCATACTAAGGATGACCCGAACATCCTAAAGATCCGTCAATCTTTAGATGTTGTTGAATAGGAAGCCATTACTTCTTTTCTCAAAGATCATAACCATGTGGTTGCTTGGTCTTACGCAGACATGCCCGGTATATACCCCACCATAGTGGTCCACAATATCGTAACCATTCCTGATGCCAAAACGGTCAAACAAAAACTAAGGAAAATACACCCTTGCATTTCCCTTCTCGTCAAAGAAAAACTTCAATTCCTTCTTTCTATTTCCTTCATCTTAGACATTGATTATCCTCATTGGATTTCTAACATTTTCCCTTTCACTCAGGCGATAGGGAGACTCTACATTTTTACATGGATTTCTATGACCTCAACCTTGCCTACCCAAAAGATGACTTGCCTCTACCTGGTATTGAACAACTCATTGACCTTACCACTGGTCATGAGATGCTATCACTCATGGATGGATTCTCGGGTTATAACCAAATCTTGCTTACCCCCAGAGGATCATAATAAAATAACATTCATCACCCCTTGGGGGACCTTCTGCTATTGAGTCATGCCATTTTGCCTTTAAAATGTTGGTGTCACATATCAGCGGGCTATGACTTACATCTTCCATGACATCATGCATCATATATTCGAAGATTACGTGGATGATCTTCTGGCCAAATCTGAACTCCACTCCGAGCACCTCAGTGTCCTAAAAACCATCTTTGACCGCCTCATTAAATATTACGTTCACCTTCAGCCCAAGAAGTGTGTCTTCGCGGTTCTCTCAAGAAAAATCCTGGGATTTATCATTTCCCTACGTGGTATAGAAGTTTACCCTGCTAAAGTCAAGGCCATTCTCAAAATGCCTCCACCCACTAACCTTAGGCATACTCCATAGCCTGCAAGGTAAGTTGACAGTCTATTCACCATTTCATTTCACAATAATCTAATCGGTGTCAACCCTTTCATCATTTGCTCAAGAAGGATGTCTCCTTTAAATGGGATGATGACTACCACAAAGCTTATGAGGCCTTAAAACAATACCTTCTCTAACCACCCATACTTATCCCATCTAAAGATGATCAACCCTTCTACCTATAAATCTCATCTACCGATCATTCCTTGGGGGCCATGCTTGCTCATCGTGGTGAACAACACAGGGAACATGTAGTTTATTACATAAGCCGTACTCTTTTGGATTACAAAACTTCAATACACCCATGCTGAAAAACTTTTCCTAGCCTTAGTTTTCGTTGCCACCAAAATCCACCATTGCCTACTCAACCACAAAACCTATGTTATGACCAACACTGACCCCTTACACTTCATGTATGCCAAACCTTATCAAAATCAGCATGTCTGCACACTGGCTTATACTTTTGGCTAACCTCGACCTCAAATTCATCCATCAAAAGTCCATCAAAGGCAAAGCTATTTCTGACCAATTGGCTGATGCACCTATTTCCATGGATCAACCCTCTAATTTTGACTTTATAGATGAGTCAATTGCTACCCTTTCCCTGGATGAACCCGCTTACCAAATGACACTCTTATGTGATGGTTCCAAGTGTCAACGTGGGGGTGGGGCCGGTGTTATCCTCATTCCGCTTAATGGAGAACCCATGCCTTTATCTTTCAAGCTCGAGTTTTTATCGTACAAACAACATTTCCGAATATGAATCCCTCGTAGTAGGTCTCCAAGTCGGCTACGCCCTAGATGTCAAATCAATCAACATCTTTGGTGATTCTCAATTGGTCATAAACCAAGTCAATGGTATATACCAATTTTGTAATGAGATACTTCAAAAGTATAAACATCATGATAAACATACTTTTGACCACCTTTGACCATTACTCCCTTCAAACCATCCCTCATTCAACCAAAACATTTACAGATACCATGGCCTACTTGGCTTCTCAAATACCCGTTTCGCTTACCAATTCTAAAATATTTGTCACCATACAACAACTCCAATCACCCTCTTATTTACCTCACGATGTTTACTCCATCAGAATCATCACCTCGGATCTGAGTGACCTTTGGTATAAACAATATTCTGACTATCTTTCTCTCTCCATCTTACCTCCAGATCTCACCCGTAATAGACAACGTGCCTTCCTTAAAAAGGTCTCCCATGGTACATCATCATGGGGGGCCTCCTCTATAAGCGTAGATTTGATGGTATTATCTTATGATACCTCATGAGTTCTAAAATTCCTTTATACCATTAAGGAAGTTCATGATGGCATATGTAGAGGTCACTTTAGTGGCCTTGTTGTTGCTAAGTGTATTCTTCACCTAGGCTATTATTGGCCAACCCTTAACCATGATTGTTGTGACTACGTCAAGCATTGTGTAAAATTCCAACAACATGCCAACATTCATCATACACCCAGTCATGCCTTACAGGTCACCTATGACCTTTGGCACTTCTCTCAATGGGGTTTGGATCTTGTCAGAGAGATCAATCCCCATTCTTCACAACGACATCAATGGATCACCACTGCTACTGAATATTACACCAAATGGGTTGAAGCCATACCACTCATCTCCACGAAAGCTAATAAAATATGTGAGTTCATCAATCATCATATCATTCATCATTTTGGTGTTCCTCATCATCTCATCACTGATAATGGAAAAAAATTCAAAAATAGAACATTGTGAAAACTTTGTGACGCCTTCGGTATTCAGCTAAGTTTCTCATCATCTTATTACTCACCGACCAATGGCCAAGCCGAATCCACTAACAAAACCATAAATAAAATTCTCATGACAGTGATTAACGATACTGGGAAGGACTGGCATACACACATTCCTTTCGCCATGTGGGCATACCGCACTAGTATCCATACTTCCACTGCTGCCACACCCTTTTCTTGAAAGTAACGATAACCAAATCATACCAAGCCAAGAACACATAGATGCTAATCAAACACCACGATCAATAAGATGAAAGTAATTCACCAGAATAACTTTACATAAAACCTTTGCAAACAAATGACAAAAAATATCATATATTATTATGGAACTCAATACAATACATTGAGAATGGGCCTTGCTTAAATAGGCAAGGAATAACAATCTAAGAACCAGTCAAGGTCATAGATCAAGCCATAAATCAAGGAAATAACTAGTCATCAAATAACTATTCAAGACTATAGATTTAGGAGAGAACTAGACATCAAAGATCTAGTCAATACCATAGATCAAGGAAAGAACTAGTCAATACCATAGATCAAGGAAAGAACTATACCTAACAACTAGATAATATCTCCTAATATCTAAATAAGATAAAAGAAATATCCACACACATAAGTGGGTGAGGATAAATACAATAAAGGTAAATAAAGTACCTAGGTGAACATGAGCTATGGTAAATACCTGCTCTAACACCCCCCCCTCAAGTGAAGCTAGGGAAAAAATAGAAGTGGCATCTCCACAATATGAGTCCCAACAACTAGGCCTGGTGAGGTACTCAAGTACAATAATTGGAAAAATAGGGACACCGCAAGGTACCCAAAACCAGTAACAACAAAGTAAAAGAGAGTAAAAACCCGCTCCAAGGCATCCCAAGAAGATCAACTAAAAAACTTGTACAATGCTGAAGAATTTTAGTCTGAATCCACTGCTCGATCATAGAACTCAAAAACAACTGACACTGGGCTTCACTAGAATATCTCCATATAAGGAGACTGTCAACAGAGTGATGTTGAAAGTTCAAAAAAACACCAAACATAATTCAACCAACTGCTGCAAATAGGTGTGCCACGATCCAAAAAAAATAACCAAAGCAACAAGGCAAGGACACAAACTCTAGAGTGTCACGATCCAAGAAAAGCCAGGGTAACAAGGCAAGGACACAAAGCCCGAAGAAGCAGGATCAACACCACACCCTCCCATACTACTGAATGGGTGGAGTGATGCTACAAATATATATGAATTTCCCAAAATCAACTACTTGAACACTAACAAATACTTCACCAGAATAGCTCCCCCACAAGAGAGACTGTACACATGCCAAAAGTGTTGACAATACAAATACAAAATCTCTCAACAAACAAGAGAGATACACTACACCTGCTAAAGAAAAATGCTCAAAACAAGAAGCATCACAATGCAGAAGGTATAGAAAGTGGAGCAAGAGTTTGAATGGTTGAGGAGCCACGTCTGTAGAGTCCTCTCAACGAATGCCTATATTTCCTCCACGAGTGATCAAATATCCACCCCAAATCAACACGGATGGATGAAGAAGATGTTTGCATATGACTTGGTGTAAAATACACAATGGGTACATGCAAAAGAACATCAAAATGTGTGTCAGGTTGATCATGTATGACAACTGAAATCTCAAGTTCCTCAAGCCTAAGTGAAGGTGCAGAACTCATGTGTTGCTCATGATGCTCAGAAAGATTCCAGTGAACAAAAAAAGGAGCTCTGTCAATGTGTGATCCCAATGAAGTATCTGCTCGAAAAAAAATGTCATCACAAGAATTAACATGTGGAATAGAGGAAACAATACCCTGTGAATGTCTACCAATGACTTTGCTAGTGAGACCCATAGAACGGAGCATGCGAGATCTGAATGCAGTGGTATGCTTCTCTAAAAAATCCATGTAGCTGAGAAGAAGTAGGATACACAACATGTGGTACTGTAATAGGCACATATGTGGAAGAGCATGCAGTAACAAGCCTCATAGGTTTAGAAGCATCAAAATTAGGTTCAGGCTCAAAGACTGGAAGATCAATGTCAGTGGGTATAAGAGCAACAACTGCAAGTGTACTAGAAGCATGGATATGGTTGTCCACAATATGATGGTTATGATGTAGGCTATAAAGTTTGTTCTACAGGGATTGTATTATTGTATCCTTATCGTGAATGAGTGATTGTAGAAGATAATTTTGCTTCTTAAGCGATCTATTTTCTTCCACAAATTTTACAATATCCTCTTGAAGTCCACATACTTTAGAGAAAAGCATATCATTCTCAGAATCTATGATAGGTACAAACTGCAACTCCCAAAAATTTAGGACATTGGGCTCAGCCGAAATTACGTCCATAATTGATTACAACACTCCTCCATATTTGGCACTTTATAATAATAGTGCAAGTCTCAAAATAAATAACTCCAATGGAAAGAGCATGAAAAAGCAAGCACTTTTGCAAAAAACGGCACTCAAAACTGAGTTACTGATCAAAAGATACAAGATTTTTAATATTTTTCTCTGTTATTTATTTTAGTTGCCACTAAAACAAAATAAATTGTTGTTTCTTTCACCACACAAATAAAATTAAAGGGGGATGAAGTTAAGCACCTACTAGTAGGAATTACAAGCCTTAAGCCCTCATATGACCATACCATATGACCAAAGGCTAAGGATTTTAATGGTGTTTCAAATATATGAATACACAAACAATTTATTTGCAAAATAAAACTTACAGATGAATGTCAATAGAAATATCTAGCTCTGATACCATGAAAGGAATGATAACAGATCATACCAATCCAAGAAAACAAATTCTAATCAAACACCATGATCAATAAGATGAAAGCAATTCACTAGAATAACTTTGCATAAAACCTTTGCAAACAAATGACAAACAATATCATATATTATTATGGAACTCAATGTAATACATTGAGAATGGGTCTTGCTCAAATAGGCAAGGAATAAAAATCTAAGAACCAATCAAGGTCGTAGATCAAGCCATAAATCAAGGAAATAACTAGTCATCAAAGAACTAGTCAAGACCATAGATTTAGGAGAGAACTAGACATCAAAGATCTAGTCGATACCATAGATCAAGGAAAGAACTAGTCAATACCATAGATCAGGGAAAGAGCTATACCTAACAACTAGATAATATCTCCTAATATATAAATAAGATAAAATAAATATCCACACACATAAGTGGGTGAGGATAAATACAATAAAGGTAAATAAAGTACCTAGGTGAACATGAGCTAAGGTAAATACCTACTCTAACATTTCTCTGGTCTATGGTATAGAGGCTGTTCTACCTCTCAAAGTCCAAATTCCCTCACTCCACATTTCTCTCCATGACATGCTCAATGATGATGACTCTCATTCAGGACCATTTATCACAACTTGAGTTATTAGACGAACACCATCTTAACGCTCTTGACCACCTTCAAGTTTATGAAAAATGTATCAAACGTGCCTCTGATAACCGTGTCCATGAACAAACCTTTCACGTTGGTGATCTTGTCCTGAAAAAAAATCAAAATGTAACTAAAGTAGAAAAAATTAAACAGGGAAAATTTTATCCTAATTGGCTTGGACCATACATCATGACCCATACTTACGGATCATGTGCTTATCTTTTATCTTCACTCGATGGTAAACCCGAACTTGAGCTCCTTAATGCCTTGTATCTTCGACCATTCTACTGTTGAATTTTAGTCCTACCTCACCTTTTGCCTCTTTCCATGCTCATCCCTTCAGAGATATATCCACTTCTTACACCTCACCAATGATTAAACAAGAATCATGTACGTACCCGTCACTTGTTATCTTCTCTTGAAAATGTGTACCATGGTGCTACACATAGCATAATTCTCATGGATACTTTTTGTCTACCTTTAGATGAGATCCCATGGTTGTTTCACCCTGCTTTCTGTACAAGAATCTTATTCTTCACCTTGGTCTTTTCCATGACTTCAAATCCCTCACATGGGATCGAACCCCTTCAGTCAAACTTCCAATAAAATATGACTCCCTCAAAAGGACATCTTCCTCTCTACAATCGCTGTTAAAAATAGACTGCTCCCTCGAAGGACAGCTATATAAAGCTCTTTCAAAAAAAAAGGGGGAAGGGGATAATCTGAAGCTTCCCAATTCGATCAGCTTCACGAAGACCTCAAGGAGTTAATTTCCTCATCCCATATAGACTTACTACATTAATCAGTCTATCTCAAATACAAGTGAACACAAAAAGCCTTTTAGTCATGGACTTGCCCATTGTGACCTTGATCTCTTGCCCAAAGAGCATGCTACCTCATACCATATAAAAATTAACCACCTTTCACCTCTCTCACCCTTTGCACTCCCATTTCCTACCACCTCAAGGGACCTCTTGCAAACTGTGAACATTGGGTGATCATGTGCCTATTATTCACCTTTAGAACAATCAATCATCTAATTTCTTTAGGGTCTTACGCTCATCACCTCCTCTAAGGTATGACCTACTCGGTATGATCTTAACCAATTAGGTGGCTTTCTTGCCCCCTCTTATCTTTTAAACCTTATTTATTATGTATTGATTACCTTATACAGGACTTGGTCCTCGATGCTTACCTTTGGGGTAATCTTCTTCTTCCACCACAATCAAAATCTCCTATACCAAGTTTCCCACAACTCACCCACACCTAACAAAATTAAACCCAAATCATGCCTAAAACCTACCAACTCATTTTCATACCTCCTCATATTCTTCCCTAGCTTATGGGAGAACTACATCGGCCTGAGGTCCCTTTTCACCGGGACTATGTAGGCAACACTCCAAGGGCATGGGGCCCTTAGAGGTTAGCTCGGCCACTCTCTACCCTAACCAATTCATCTTTCATCTTCCTAAATTATATTCTACCCCACTTAGTTTCCTTTTTATATCATAAATTGGAAATTAAACCAAACAAACAACAAGTTGCTTAACATTTTTATCATCATCACAACATACATTTATTATGACTACCATTTCTCTACCATCATCATGCCTATATTGTAAAACATATTAAACATGATCCATATCATCATTCATTGCACAAATTAATGAATCACAACTTCAACCAATTTAAACTCAACCATGCCTATGACTTGACTCAATCCATGCCTAAACCAACCTGACTCCATCATGCCTATTACCTGACTCGATCCATACCTATGACCTAACTCGATCCATGCCTAAACCAACTTGAACCTATGACCTGACTCAATCCATGCCTAATACCTAACTCGGTCCAACTATGACTGACTCATCCATGCCTATTACCTAACCTGACTCCATCACCTATAACATGACTCGATCCATACCTATAACCTGACTCGATCCATACCTATGACCTGACTCAATCCATGCCTAAACTAACCTAACTCTATTATGCCTATTACCTGACTCGATCCATACCTATTAAACTCTATCCATACCTATGAAACTCAATCCATGCCGAACCTGACTCGATCCATACCTATGACCTGACTCAATATGCCTAAACCAACCTGACTCCATCATGCCTATTACCTGACTCAATCCATACCTATTACCTGACTCGATCCATACCTATGACTTGACTCGATCCATACTTATAACCTCACTCAATCCATGCCTAAACCAACCTGACTCAATCATGCATCAATCACCTAGTTTCCATCCATAGGCATGACAAAATTAAAATTCTCATAAAGCACCAACAAATCATCAGAATCTCATCAGCATCTCATCATATAAATAAATATGTGTGTCTCTATACAATATAAACAGATATCCAATCATGAGCATCTCTCAAAATCGTCAGCACGTAGGCCGGTATACCCAATACAAAATAATAAACCACTAGTTTCTTATACCATATACAATAAAACTATACAAAATTTCTTCAGCATGTAGGCCAGTATATATAAAAAAATACAAATATCTATAAAATGGCAGAGCACATGGCTATCAGGCATCTCCCTAATGGGTATCCATTGTCTATGTCTCACCTGTCTCCTCCTTGGCCCCTATGTGGTGTCTCGCTAATAACAATGTCTATGGCCTAGCCCCTGAAGGCCCTACATCTGGAGCTGGCCTCTGTGCGTTGGTCACCTCACCATGACCCTGTCCATGGGCTCACCGACCCCCTGTGCTCTCCTCACTTTGAGTGCGGGCGAACTCCTCTCACTCAAGGTCTGTTGGGCTCTATACTCTACATATGACTGAACGTAAATCCTAGCCTCCAGTAAGTGATCATGATAATACCATGCCTCACCCAAGGCATCTCTCAAAAGGCCTGCAGGTATTATCTATGGGGGTGCCATCGGCCTTTGACCCTTTCCTGCCCCTTCCTATACAATGGGACCCTGCCCCTAAACCTATGGTGGTGCCACTGGCCTTGGACCCTATGCCTGTATTTGGGCCTAAAAAACTACTATCTGTGCTTGTGATGTTGTCAGATGACCCTGTAAGCCGTAACATGTCCCTACATGCCATGGCCAACTGGCCTTACAAATCTATCACATGTGCCTATAGGGCAGCTACCTACCCCCCATCCCCCTCACCTTCCTCTCCATCTCTACCACCATCTCCATCTCCATCTCCACCCTGGGCGGGTACCTGTCCATGTCCTGCCTTTGACTACAGTGTGGCCACCTGTGCCTGTAATGTGGAAACCTGTGCCTCTGTACCTATCAGTTGCCCCTACATGATCCCTAACTGGGTCACTAGGGTCGCCACCTGTCCCTGGAGGGCATCTCTCTGAATGGTGATGGTGGCTAGATCTGGCTTCCCTGGCCTCGGTGGTACTGCTCTCAACTATGCCGCCCACCACTGTCTATAGCCATCTGCTACCCCTGACGTCATCTATCTACGTGTCGACTGGCTGCTCCTCCGACCCGGTCGGCACTATAGGTCAAGGTGGAGACATCGGCCTCTCCACATCCTCTCTCCTGTACTAAGGGAAGGGCGGTGGTACATCCTAATGCAGCCCAAACTATTCACTAACCCGCTCTATAGGTATCATCTCGTGCTCTCCTGCTCACCGCCCCTCTATCCACCTATATATCTGAAGCCCATCCAGCTCTATTCCATCCCCCTGTATGATGGGAAGCCCACATATGGCCTCCAAATGATGTCCACTCCGGAAAATCCCTCCAGTAATCACCTATAATAAGCTACATCATGCGTAGCTCTCATGCCTCGACCCTCTCCCATGGCTGGTACCCACCACTTGTACCCCACCCGTACCAATCTCAGCAGAAATGCATCTACTCTGGGCATCCCAACTAGCCACACACACACAATGTGCTCATAGGCCCAGCAATGTAGTAGAAATGTGCAACACAGGCTGAATCTACATAGACATTCATATGCCCACAACTCCCTGTATACCTACGCTAAAAGTGCAAGTGCCCATGCAAACTGGGTCCTATCTATCATCATGTCATGTAGCACCCCCATCAGCAACTATGGAAACCATCCACCCTCTGCATCTGGAAGTGCAAAACAACACACTTCCTCCATCAACAATACAACCACCCTCATCTCCTCAGGGTGGGCTCTGTACATCACTCCATAGCTCATACTCGCGCTATGGAACTGCAAATCTGCCACACCCTCACCGAATACCAGTGCCAATAACTCCTCAGATGCCTCTGACGAGATCAAGTACACCTTCCTCCCTGATATCGGTAGCTGCAAGGATCCTGTAGACATCCTCCAGGGTGATCGTGAGCTCATTCGTAGGTAGATGGAAGGTATTGGTCACCGAGTCCCATCTTTCAATGAGGGAAACCATCAAACTCGCCTCCCAGACTACATGCTGGTAGCGTCTAACCTCAATCAAGCCCACCTCTGCCACATGACACCACTCCTCACACGTCGTGCTCCCTTGTACCTCCAAAAGTAATGGTGGTACCCTACCTCTCATATGTAACTGATCTCTCACCTGCATCCAACAAAACGATCACATTATTAACCACTTACCCATATCTATAACTTTTACCATTACCTTTGACCCCAAATTCCACGAACCTATCTACCCATACCCCAAGTCTTCACCTTTTTCCCTTTTCCTTTGACCCTATATTTTGACCTAACCTACTTACCCACACCCATACCCTTGCCTCGCCACTTTACCTATCTATCCCTACCCTTCCCTATCTACCTTTACCCTTTCCTCTCTCTCCCTACCCACCACACTTACCTTGTTTATCCCCATGTGGACCGACATCGGTCAGCATTGACCAACCCTGGTCTAACCTTGACCGACCATGGTCTCACTACGACTGGCATCGATCACCTCCCTTGTAATCAATACCGGTCCGCAACCACTGACGCTGGCCATAGTGGAACCGATGTCGGTCACTGTCGTGGCTACCACCGTGACCCCAAACCCCCTTTTCTCTACACACTCCTCATTCTACCCACCCATTCCTCCCCCAAACCCCTCACACCCCTTCCCACCCCTCTTTTACCTATCTCCTACCCTTCCCCCTTCCCATTTCATCCATTTTCCTTACAAATTCAAATTTCAATTTTTTCCCCCAAAACCCCATTTCCCACCTACCCAACTTCTTCCCCATTTCCCTAAACAACCAACAATAGGCTTTAGATCTTACCTCATCCCGCTACCGTCAACATGGTGGCACCTCAGGCTGCTACACTGGTCCACCCAATCCCTCTCCTGCCTCCGCCATCATCGAATGCTCTCTGAATCTCCAACCAATCGAATCCAACACCCTGTTCTTATGGCCCTACCAATCAATCCACACTCGTCGCCTACGTGGCTCGCCAACGTAACTTTCTGAATTCCTCAGTCATTTTCTTCCTCTCTCCTTCTCTCTTGTCATTTTCTCTCTTTTGCAAATCACAAATGAATTTTAAAAACACGGACTTATTTCTTTTTATACCCCTCCCAACCTAACTGGCGACGGTGTATCCTTGACCGATGATGGTCTTTCTGCCCTAGCAGATTACCAACTGGTTAGCCTTGACTGACCTTGGTTGGTCTTGACCGATGTTGGTTACCCTGACTCAGCCTCATTACTACCTATTACCCCTACTTCACTTACTTGACTACCTTTTTAGCTCACTCCCATACCACCTTGATAACTTTACCCCTCCACATTACCCTATATTTGTCCTATTGTATTCGAGCCTCTTATTTTAATCATGCCTCAGCCCTACCCATGTCGTGACCTAGATATTTGGACCTGGACCATCGCTAGTGACCTTTGACCCCATGTGTTCATTATAACCTTACGGCACTGTTACCTGTGTTGATTGACCTTTGACCTTACCTTGCCTCTTTCCGTGACCATTTATCTTGACCCAACCTTTGGTGTACCAGAACATACCTAAATGTTCCTGCACCTAACCTACGTTCATGTTTCCTGACCATATCCTATACCCTGGATACCAGAATCACTTCAACCTTGTTTGGATAAGCCTATCGACCTTAGACGATGTAGAGTTTTCAAGCTCTTCAACCTGGTACCATGTTGCAGTTTATACGAGTGTGCATGCATTTGACTACTTACTACCTTTAACCCTGAGCCCATTAACTCGATTACCCAATTGGACCTTTCCCCCATTACCTCATTCTTTTACACATCTTCATCACATTCACTTTTATCAATCCACTCACCAATTCGGTCTACCACCTCATCAATTCCTAACTTGAGGGGGAGCACCTCCACCCACACATGGGGCAACCACATCTTATTTTTGTCAGCGTCGCTTACCAATACAAGCTACGCAACAAAAAGGGGAAAAATGTAGACACCAAAATTAGGTCACACTCCCCTTAGCCCCTTGTTAATTAATCAACTTAAACACACTTACCTAACCATGGCCCCTTTCACCCCACACTAATATTAATTTAATTCATTTAAAGTAAATTAATCTCTATCCTCATCATAGCTATTATTTAATTATCCTAATTACCTAATACCCATCCCTTCACCTCACCTAGCCACCTCACCCTAAGCCTATTCTTAGTATGCTCCCATAACTAACTAAGACCTAACCAACACCCTAAAAATCAATGCCTAACACCTCATTCCCGCAGACACGAATGGTAACTTCTGCTCTTTTTCGGAGGAATAGAGAGATCTGGCAGCAGTTATAGCCATGATCTCCTATTTTTAGTTAACTTAGGGAATCCCACCTTAACTGATGTCGGTCACCCCTAAAGACCGTAACCTAACCGTCGGTTAGTTTTAATTCCCTGGGGAAACCTCATCCTCAGAGGTTGGAAGTTTTAGAGAACACGGGTACTCATGCAAAGGAGGAGATCAAGCATTTTCTTTCACACAGACTTCCAGCACCCACTCAGTAATCATCCAGCAACCATCTAGCACTCATTCTGGCATAGAGATGATCTATTCCAGCAAGAAGGAGAGCACAGGCAGCCCATGTAAGAGCTCCCCAATGCTTGGTGATTCCTCCACAGCATCCAACCACTCATCATCATCTCCATTCTTCATTCATAGGCATCCAGGCCCAGATTCTGAGTAAGTAGAACCTCTTCTCATCTCATTCACTTCATTAGTTTCAGTATTTTCATCTTTCTCTATTGTTATTTTCTCCCACAACCACTTACCTATCTCCTTTGGTAGCATTCCCTCCATACCCCTGTCAAACCCTCACAAAACCCCATCTAAACAACCTGATTCCTCATTCCAATCAACCAAGCCCCTTTGTGCAACCACAAAGAGGACCCAAAAACTCGTTCTGTGATATTCCCAGTATCCCATAGTAACCAGTATCGGTTCTTCCTAACTAGCATCGGTTAGCCCACAGTACATTGGCCTCATGCCACCATTTTTCCAACCCAACCCATAGCTCATCCTAGATCCATCCAAACCCCATTAGATCTACCCACTGGCCTGATATCCCACCTAGACCTCATAAATATCCCACTCAGCTCCTTATCAACTTGAAAAACCCTCCTCTAGAACTCTGTTCTTGACCCTCTGTCATTTTTTCATTGACCAGCGTTGGTCACCCTTAACTGTCATCGGTCACCCCTAGACTGACATTGGTCTCTGTATCCACCAATACATCTCAAAACAAAAACCTACCTACTTGTTCCTGAGTTACCCATAATTTCCTGTGACCTTTTCCAGACCTTTGCCAGACCTACAGAAGCCCAAAACCATTTACCTGACCCCTGGATCTTGTTTTAACTTAGCCTGTAGAATTATATCTTTCTTATTGTGTTTTATATGAGATGCCTAAATCATATAGATTACAGTAAGATGACATTTATTTTATTTCTCACATTAAATTGTTTAAAACAGTGGATTGACAGCCTTCCAGGAAGTACCACACTTCTAGGATCTAGCATACGCTAGGCAGTCCACTGCATATACTGTTTAACTCTTTATGGTGGTCTTGCTTTCTATTTCAGGTAGTTCATCCTAGCCAAAAGGAAGCTCTCATGACTAGCTATGGATCGAGGGGTCAACACGTGCGTAACCACCTACAACCAGTATCTTCAACAAGTATTCCTACTATGCCCGTTACCCTATCTATTTCATCAACATTCAAAGAAATGATCTAGAATCAGGTGAAACACCAGCCTCTATGGGTAACTTACGCAGAATTTGACATTCGTTCTCAAAATCCTCTCACAACCTGTTGTACTAATTTTCCATTTTCACCTTGTACACATTCAAGATGGTGTCATCATAAGTATATCCAACAAATTATACAACAAGGGACTTATTCATGGGTGATTAAACCCACATAGTATCATTTGGACCATTTGGACCATCTGGAACTCTAATTTCCTAGAAGACTATGAGAAGGAGGATCAAACCCCAAGTTATCTTCCCCCCTTCCTCATTCTCCACCTTTTCCTCTTCGATAGTTCCATTGGCGACATATTGTGTAATGTTATAGTGGGTCATGTTTTCCATTCTATGTGCAATGTACAAAACTTATTTTTCAAATTTTTCCATCATTATGAGGCACGTAATTTGCAACTAACTAATATATATGTAACTCTATTTGTAGGATCCATAAGGTTATCAATCAACATAGCCCTTCCTCATTTCTCATAATTCAATGTTATAGCCAAATCATCAATCTTAGTGTTGTCTTTCAAATCCAAGTCTAGGTCCTCCCCTATACTTATCAGTCTTATAACAAGCTCAATCAATTGAACCGTAATCCACATCCTTCGGCCCACGAAGTAGCAAAAATATTCATGTACCCTAGACATAAGGCATTCATACAAATGTGTGGGTTTCATTAAGAATGGAAGTTCAAATACCTGCACGACTCCCACTTTCCCTAAATCCCTTCACACAGAGTCATTCACTAGCACATTTTGTTCCTCGTTCATCCCCAGAAATATTATATCCAAATCCACCTTCATATTCTTCTCATGCTCAAATTCCCTATGATTATATTCACTAATTTTACACTTAGGGAGTTTAGAATTCCAAATTTTGACCCTAAGCACTCCAGGAAGGTATTTCATTTTTGAATAGATTTATTATAAATGTTCTTCTACTTCAACCTCAACCCTCTTTGTTCAGTGCTTCCTTTCTTTAGGTGTCACTCTAAAAAATCCATTCCCTATGAACTCTATTACAATGTACCTTCCTTTGCTACTCGAGTGTTGCGAACCCTACTTGTTTCAATTCACCTATAAACCATGTTCTCAGTGCCCTATTACTGGCTCAAACTTTTCTTCCACCAATGGTCCTCACACAACTTAACATGATGCTTTGGTTTTCTCTCCACTCCTTTCACTCTTTCGCACAAGCCACTCGAAAAGTATTTTCTCCAATTTTACTTTGAATGCAAGGTAACAAATGACTACAACTTGCCACTTTTTATAATTTTTCACCAACTTACATTTTCACATTAACCCATGCTTTTAATTCACATTACTAATAAATTACTTTTTCCACTTTGTGCTTTCTTCCTTGAATTTCTTTCACATGTTGCAATCGTAATCTTTGGGTGTGCCTTACTACTTCCTAAGCCACAGACCTCATCCACGTGCCTCCCTGCATCAAATTTCATATTCCATCTGTTCCATATACTAATTAGGTTATCGTGTCACTGCCTACCTCACATTACACCATGTGGTCATTCTTCTCACATAGTCTTCAATCTGAGAAACTTTCTTTAGAGTACCTTCATCTATATCACCTGTAACACCTTTTTATCTTGCACCAAGCTCTCAGGAAATGCCTTTAGATGAAAAAAACATGTACCAACATAGGAGCCAATAATTATTTACTTATACTTTATCAACCCCACACTAATAGTAAGCATGTTTCTCTATGCATGAACTCAGAAGATAGTAACACCTACCTGCACGCAAGCGTTCTTATTACAAAAAAACACAAAACTAAATTTACAAATTATAACAACAATGAAAGGAAACAAAGAAAGGGAAATCTAATCTAATGTGGAAATATTGTCTTATTAAAATCACCAAGAAGCCTTATTTATAGTAGGGCTTTCAACCTACTCCCATTGAAGTAACTAGGGCAATAAGATCCCATCTAACGCCTGTAACTAACAAACGTCTAACTCAAGTATCTCTATTACAAAAAAATGGTCCCAACCAATGCACTTTTAATTTCCCTGGATGTCGAGTAAACTTAGAGTCATAAAAAATAACCATCTTTCCAACCTCAAATATTTTACTTCGAATATGTCTATCATGTCATGATTTCTATATAGCCTTTTCAGTCTTCTGAATCCAATGTGCAATCTCATGTCTCTCCTCTAACTGCATTAGTTTTTCAATGTTCTCTTAAACCACTTTCTCATCCATCCATTCCTATTACGTGCACAATATGCGGGAATGTTAACATATAATTAATAGGATATAGAACCTCCATGTCAAACACCAATTGAAAGTGGGTGTCCTTATTCAACCTCTTGTAGGTGGTCATATATGCCCAAAGTATGGTGGACACTTTATCATCTCAGTCTTTCCTTCCAACATCATATATTTTATTAAGGTCTGTCCCAAAATTTTGTTAAAGGCCTCTATTGTTCCATTTGCTTGAGGGTGATAAGGCTTAGTTTTATGGTGCATCACCATGAATTATACCAACAAAATTCTTATTGTCTCATTAATAAAATGAGTTCCTATATCACTAGTTAAACTCAACGGATAGCCATAACTACTAATAATATTTTCCCAAAAAAAATTGTTATTATACAATCCTTTGTAATAATTACCCTCCTCCCACCATGTAATATTGTTTGTACTAGCAACGATATAGTGTGCATCAATACTACACACGGGTGGGGAAAATATGGCCTACAAAGTGAATCACTCACTTCTCAAATGATTTAGCACTTGCAATGGCCTCAAATGCATCTCGTCTCTATGTTTAGGTTTCCCAAGACATTGACAATGATCACATGCCTTGACATATTTGTTAATATTTTTTGTAGAAAGTTTCCCACCATAATACAACTATCAAAAACTTGAGCAAGGTGGCATCATCTATGTAATACCCACCTACTATTTCCCCCATGAGATTCTTCCATAATACCTTTGTGCTCATTCTCTAACACACAACGACACAAGACTTCATCATGACCTAATTTATACAAATCTCCACCAATCATCTAGTAGTGTGTCATGAGTATTGCAAGCTACTTCTTTTATTATGTCTTCACTCCCTCAGGAGAATGCCATGTGCGTAAAAATACTGAAATATCTTCCAACTCTTTGGGTGCATGGTTTAATATAAATAGTTTTGCATCTGGCATAGTGTCCTCAATGCTTTGTGTGTCCTCACCATAATTCATCTCTGAAAAATGATCAGGCTAGGAGTTGATTTTTCCTGGTATGACCACAATTGTAAACTCAAACTCTTGGAACAATAAGATCAACCTGTAAATGCACCCTTGCAAAACAAACTTGTTGACCAAATACTTAAGTTTCATATGATATGTAAAGAAGGTAAATGGTTTTTCCAACAAGTATTGTCTAAACTTATGTAGCACTTAAATCATGGATAAATCCTTGCACTCAGTGGTTGTTTAGTTTTTTTTCAATGGGGGTTAATTTCCTACTTACAAAGAAAATATGATGGTCTATAATCCCTTCTCCTACTTGTGCTAACACTGCACCCATTTCCATTCGTGAAGCATCTACATGAACATGAAAGGTTTTTTCCCATGAGGGTAAAGCATAAAATAGGGGCAATAACAAGTATTCCCTTCAATGTTTCAAATGTTTGCTACTTCGCATCGCCCCAAATAGATTTTTCCTATAACTTTTAATAATTCTTCCAAGAGTGAAGTAATTTTTACATATCCTTTAATAAATTTTATAGAATAACCTGTGTGACCCAAGAATCCACACACTTCACTTTGATTGTTAGGTTCTTTTAAACCCAATATCACAACAATCCTTGGCTAGTACACCATCCCTTCCTTGCTACTCGGTGTTGCGAACCCTAATTTTTCAATTCAAAATTCCCCTGGTAAACCATGTTCTTAGTGCCGCTATTTACTGGACTTCAAACTTTTCTTTCCACCAATGGTTCCTCACACACTTGAACACAACTATGCATCTAGTTTTCTCTCCCACTCTTTTCCCTCTTTCCTACCTTTCCCTCTTTTGTGTGCACAAGCACTCGATAGGGGTATTTTCTCCAATTTTTCCTTTTGGATGCAGGTAACAAGACTATGACTTGGCCACTTTTTTTTGGAGAATTTTTCACCACTTAACATTTATCCCAGGCCATCAAACCCATGCGTTTAATTCACATTACTAATAATTACTTTTTTTCCACTTTGTGCTTTCTTCCTTGAATTTCTTTTCACTGTTGCAAATCGTAATCTTTTGGCGTCTTTACTACTTCCGAAGCCACATACCTCATCCACCCGCCTCCCTCCATCAAATTTCATAGTCCACTGTTCCATATACCAATTAGCTTATCATGTCACTTCCTACCTCACATTTACACCATGTGGTCATTCCTTCTCAACATAGTCTTCAATCTGAGAAACTTTCTTCAAAGTACCTTCATCTATATCACATGTAACACCTTTTTATCTTGCACCAAGCTCTCAGGAAATACCCTTAGATGAAAAAACATGTACCAACATAGGAGCCAACAATTATTTACTTATACTTGATCAACCCCACACTAATAGTATGCATGTTTCTCTATGCATGAACTCAAAAGATAGTAACACCTACCTGCACGCAAGCGTTCTTATTACAAAAAAACACAAAACTAAATTTACAAATCATAACAACAATGAAAGGAAACAAAGAAAGGGAAATCTAATCTAATGTAGAAATATTGTCTTTTTAAAAACACCAAGAAGCCTTACTTATAGTAGGGCTTCAACCTACTCCCATTCAAGTAACTAGGCAATAAGATCCCATCTAACACCTACAACTAACAAGCGTCTAACTCAAGTATCTCTATTACAAAAAATGGTCCCAACCAATGCACTTTTAATTTCCCTAGATGTCGAGTAAACTTAGAGTCATAAAAAATAACCATCTTTCCAACCTCAAATATTTTACTTCGAATATGTCTATCATGTCATGATTTCTATATAGCCTTTTCAATCTTCTGAATCCAACGTGCAATTTCATGTCTCTCCTCTAACTACATTAGTTTTTCAATGTTCTCTTAAACCACTTTCTCTCATCCAATCCTCTTGCATGCACAATATGTGGGAATGTTAACAATATAATTAATAGGATATAGAACCTCCATGTCAAACACCAATGAAAGTGTGTGTCCTTATTCAACCTCTTGTAGGTGGTCATATATGCCCAAAGTATGGTGGACACTTTATCATCTCAGTCTTTCCTTCCAACGTCATAGATTTATTAAGGTATATCCCAAAATTTTGTTAAAGGCCTCTATTGTTCCATTGGCTTGAGGGTGATAAGGCTTAGTTTTATGGTGCGTCACCATGAATTATACCAACAAAATTCTTATTGTCTCATTAATAAAATGAGTTCCTATATCACTAGTTAAACTCAACGGATAGCCATAACTACTAATAATATTTTCCCAAAAAAAATTGTTATCATACAATCCTTTGTAATAATTACCTCCTCCCACCATGTAATATTTTTTGTACTAGCAACGATATAGTGTGCATCAATACTACACACGGGTGGGGAAATATGGCCTACAAAGTGAATCACTCACTTCTCAAATGATTTAGCACTTGCAATGGCCTCAAATGCATCTCGTCTCTATGTCTAGGTTTCCCAAGACATTGACAGTGATCACATGCCTTGACATATTTGTTAATATTTTTGTAGAAAGTTTCCCACCATAATACAACCATCAAAAACTTGAGCACGGTGGCATCACCTATGTAATACCCACCTACTATTTCCCCCATGAGATTCTTCCATAATACCTTTGCACTCATTCTCTAACACACAACAACACAAGACTTCATCATGACCTAATTTATACAAATCTCCACCAATCATCTAGTAGTGTGTCGTGAGTATTGCAAGCTACTTCTTCTATTATGTCTTCACTCCCTCAGGTGCATGTCATGTGCGTAAAAATACTGCAATATATTCCAACCCTTTGGGTGTGTGGTTTAATATAAATAGTTTTGCATCTGGCATAGGGTCCTCAATGCTTTGTGTGTCCTCACCATAATTCATCTCTGAAAAATGATCAGGCTAGGAGTTGATTTTTCCTAGTATGACCACAATTGTAAACTCAAACTCTTGGAACAATAAGATCAACCTGTAAATGCACCCTTGCAAAACAGACTTATTGACCAAATACTTAAGTTTCATATGATATGTAAAGAAGGTAAATGGTTTTTCCAACAAGTATTGTCTAAACTTATGTAGCACTTAAATCATGGATAAATCCTTGCACTCAGTGGTTGTTTAGTTTTTTTCATTGGGGGTTAATTTCCTGCTTACAAAGAAAATATGATGGTCTATAATCCCTTCTCCTACTTGTGCTAACACTGCACCCATTTCCATTCATGAAGCATCTACATGAACATGAAAGGTTTTGTCCCATGACGTAAAGCATAAAATAGGGGCAGTAACAAGTATTCCCTTCAATGTTTCAAATGTTTGCTACTTCACATCACCCCAATAGATTTTTCCTTTAACTTTTAATAATTCTTCCAAGAGCGTAGCAATTTTTACATATCCTTTAATAAATTTTATATAATAACCTATGTGACCCAAGAATCCACACACTTCACTTTGATTGTTAGGTTCTTTTAAACCCAATATCACAACAACCTTGGCTAGATCCACCAATAGTCCTTCTTTACAAATTATATGTCCAAATGCCAAAAGGTGTTGCAAAGATGAACTTATTAATGTTATGGGAGATGCTCAACTACTTACACCTCTCAAAAAAGATTCTTAGTTTGTCGCAATGATCCCTGATGAATCCATAGATGGTCCAATCATCTAGATACACCTGCAAGAATTTATGAATGAAGTCTTGAAATGCTTGCACTATAATGCGTGAGAACACTGTAGGCACATTTTTTAGTCCAAATGGCATAACTATATATGAAAAGCTACCCCACTTTGTAGTGAAAGTAGTCTTCTCTTGATCTTCCTTTGTGATGCGTACCTGGTGGTAACCAAAAAATTCATATGTAAAGGAGTATATTTTGTGTCCAGCAACACCTTCAAGGATTTATTTTGTGAATGGAGTGAGAAAAGGATCAATAACATGTGAATCATTTATCTCTCTGTAATCCACACAAATTTGGATCCTCCCATCTTTCTTAATGATTATGAACATGGGGTTAACACATTTGTATTCTTTAATGGGCTTAATTATACCAGACTTGAGCATTTTGTCAATTTCTTTCTTTTCCTTCACACATAGATTAAGATTCATCCTATATGGTCTCTTCCTAACTAGGCACGCACTTTCTTTAAGCTTGATTTTCATCTTCCCTAAAGAAGAGTGTAATCCTTTTAAATCTTGATAGCCCTGTAAAAATAAGTCTTGAAAGTCATGAAATAGTTCAATAATCTTAGATACTTCTTACTTGGACCAGTAATCCCCAATAATGGCCTCCTTAGGCTCTGCATCTGTGCCAATGTCAACCTTTTTTTCTTCATGGGAGCATTATAATTTCATGTTTTCTCATCTATAGTATCCATTACCTCGTGCATACCTTCAATATGGTTAACATATAGGTTATCAACTCCATCATCATCTATCATGGACATCAGTTTACCATGTTCTTTATGCTTCCAAGCATGAACCATTTCTTCCTGATATGTCTCATCCAAATCATGGCACGCCTCAAGATCAAATTCCCCAAATAGCTCTAATATAAGATCATCATCCTTCACGCTATCTCTAAGATTGATGTGCTTCATTATCTACAAGGCTTCATTAAATGGAGTCTTATTATAAAAGTAATCAAAAGTTTGGATCATTCCTAACATCATCTCTTGCCAATTTTCCATTTATCTTCTAATTTATGCATGGAATACCATGCACACACACAACCACATAAGGTGGAATAGAACTTACTCACCTAGAGTGATAGCAGTAATGCCTCCTTGCCATGCACCCAAGATCTCTCACACTCTTGGACATGATGAGAGGAAAGAGACTCCCCATGAAATTTGTAGGTCTGAGTAGGTACATTATTCCAAGTGAACCTCATGGAGAAGGTGATTCTTAATATCATAACTCCAAAAGGCCATCTTTATGTGTATCCTACCAATGCGTTGTCATCCCGCATAAAGTATAGACCAACAAATTTTTTCTATCCCCTTCATTCTTTAACTCAGTTTCTATGGTGTACAAAAACGCATTAGGGTTTCCTTCACCCATATATCGTGGCACACAGTTACATCCTAATCACCTTATCATGAATGTCCTAATCATTTTCGTGACTTTTCCCTTAATCTCGAGCTCCATTTCATATTTTCCATGATCCTAGTTATAACAAGAAACACTAGTAGTGTCACTTACGGATTGAATTTCTTACCAACGAAGCACACCCTCCTTGATTGGCTTTAGGTTTTTTAGATTACGCACTAATTGCACATATATTTTGTTAAGATCTTCTTCACTCAAGGGTTCAACATAGGGATCTTTCTTCTTATTTAGTAGGGATATAATCACACATTCTTCTTCATTCTCAAAACTAATGTATCTTTTGTTAAAGCCTAAATTTTCGTTATTCTCATAGCACCAAGGTCGTCTAAGTAAGGATGGGAAATTTTCTTCTTCAGCTATCTCTGATACCTCAAAATCTCTAATAAACTTGACTCCCTGAATTTTAATAGTTGTATCCTTTAGTAACCCAATCGGCATGGCCCTAGTCGTATTTTCCATATATATAACATTCGTTGATGGTTATAAGCTTGGTCTACCCATTTGGTTCCAAGCATCTAGATTCAACACATTGACTTATGCATCAGTATCAATCAAAATGTTACGCAATAACCAACCATAAATGATTGCATCAAGTGCAATCTATTTGACAAACTCATGATTCTGAGGTGGAAGATTCACATGAAGTATATATATTTCATGTTTAGCCCAGTGTGTGGTACATTCTCTCACAACCATTCACCTAACAATGGAATTATGTCCTTCTACCATAAAATTTTACTTACTTCCTTCAAATCATCCATAACCTTCTCTGGGATCTCAACTCTCCTTGTGTTATCCTTGTCATGTTTTTGTTCCTTTAAATAGTGTATCTCTCCCTGTAATTCCCTGATAACTTCCATGGTATCTTGATAGACTTCCTTCTTATGCATGGCATCTGGATACTTAACATGTATCACTTCTTCTCTTGTAATAAGAGGCATAGTCTTCGGAGGCATCATGGTTCATCTTTGGCATCCACTATTTGGCATCAACGTGTTGCACCTTGATCATCGCCACACCCTTATCCTATTTCTTATTTTTACTCAAGTGCTCATATAAGTTAGGGAATTCCTCTAACTTATGTGGTTTCCCAAACCATGAACTGGTAATATTCTGAGGGAACTCACGCTAATAATTATTCAGGGACCCACAAGTAAAACAAGTTCCTTGTGGAAATCTGCCTCTACCACCACCTCAGCCTCGGCCTCTATATCCTCCTCAAAATCCACTATTCTTGTTATTTTCATTGTCGCACTCTTCATGGTTATGACCTTCATGATCCTTAGATCCACTAGCCATACTATTTTGGTGTAATAATTTATCAATGGTCTCATGAATATGATCAATCAACTTACAGTTAGCAGTGTTGTGAGTATGAGATGTTTAAATTTTATAATATATAGACACCTTCTTTAGGAGTGCACATTGTAAAAGTGGGAAATCTCAAACATCATGATTCAAATTAAAAAATTCATAGGCTAATAGTAAACAACCCACAAATCTCCATGGGAAATTATCCTTAGTGTGTCCTTCTGCTTCATAGTTTGTACACCAAATTTTGTTGCACATCTCATGAGATAAATTGGCAGAAAGCTTCTCCAGCTGCTTTTCCTTATCTACAATCTATGCTTCAAAATAGGGGATTATTTCATTATCAACAATTTTAACTACTTCATGGTGCAGAGTTGTTTCCAAAGCTTTGTGTGAATCAAAAAATGTCTTATGAGATAGCACCCTTCAGAAAGGAGTAAACAATCCTCCAACGAACCATTGTACATGTTGACTTGGATGAATGTCATAAGATAATTTAGATAACAGAGTCTTAAAATGTACATGATACTCCTGCAAAATTTTAGCCAATATTTTCTTAGTGTCCTTGAGCGCGCTGATACTCTTCTGATCAAACTTAGGGATATGGAAATCTGCTAAAAATGTAGAGCATAGAGAATCATAATCTATTAAAATTTGATGTGGTTCATAATTTCTATAGCAGCTATATGTGCACACCCTTGAAGAGTAGTAACAAATTGACTTAATTTTTTATCTAAAGATGTGATTACTTTAGCACGCTATAGCATCTCACACTTATGCACATGCTCTGCATCTTCAATTCCCTTATATTCTGGTAAGAAGAGAGACATTTCACAATACACTTACTAAGGTTGATGTGGGGGTTTATGGTGATGTGGGCCTTGTCCACCAGATCCAAAACTAGAACCTCCACCAATATTTCCTCCACCTTCTGAACCACCCGATCCACTTGATCTCTATCCTCCTAATCCAGCAATAGTTGGTTATGGACTAGTTGACATGTTTCCCAATGCCCCAGTAGTGGTACTAGTCTGAATACCAATGGTTTGTGTGGTTGTGATAATTACTGTGGTGCTTCTAATGTTCTGCACACCCACATTCTGCCATGATGATGCATGTGGGAACAATTTGACTATAACACTACTAAATAATGGAGTTGACTATGAATCATAGGTGCGCTACTAACTTGATCTCCTAAATTCAACACAAGATGATATCTACATGTCTCTACTTGCTTACTTACACTAATATTCTTGTTAACAACTACTAGATCTGAAACACCAAGCACAAGGGCTAGGTGGATAGGTGGGATCAAATGCGTGTTTGTGGTCCTTACTCTCTCCTCTGATGTACTCTCCTATGAAGCCAAAGGGGGTTATTTTTTTTTCTTACCCAATGTTTCAAGAACCAGATGTTGTAGCTCCATGTCTCCCATGTGAGCTTCAAATCCCTCATGATCCATCTCTCTCCTCAACTCCACGGACTCTTCAATATCCCTTTTTTCACAGATTACCTCTCTTGTGCTTCATTATATCTAAGCCAGCTTTCCTCTCTTTCCATTAATGCTGCCAAGTCCACCATCTTTCTCCACACCTTCTCCTTCCCTTGCATGTGGTGGGATTTTAGCTAGCCATAGGGATGTGCTCCAAGTTAAGTGTTACCATAAATATCTTAATCACTAGACGTATAACACATAAATATAATCCTCTAGGCTCACATAAAAACTAGAATATAACTTCCTCAGCGAACATATAAGTAGAAACAAAAAAGTCCATTACGTAACTACACAAAAATCCAGCCCACCAACAATATAAAGCTATTTTCAAATCCACATCAACATCATAAATATTTTGATACTCATCTTGTTTCCAATTCCTGAATCTATAACCCCACGACTTCCCTATTGCATATGATGATAACCACTCATAAAAATATACTGCAAAGATGCAAAATAAAGTCTGATATAGTGCATGATATAGATTATCTTCCACCCACTTTCGTGCATTAAAATTAGGCCCAGTACTATATCTTTGCACAAACTGATCCTCACAATCTTCTATCCATTTTTCAATGTTATCCAAAGTTAACCGATACATCATCTAAAAGAAACATCCTAGTAGCCAACTTGAAAATAGGTCCTGACAACTAAACCAAAATGTAGCCTTTGTTTTCCCACTTAATTTCCTAGGCACATTGGCACTTCATTCAACAAATTTGAACACGCACCCGGAGCACGCGGAGCCTACCAAGTCCCTCCTTATGTACTTGTCAATATGTTAGCATGTACATTCATAATACCATGGATATCTAAGTGTTCACTCATTCATACCAAACATTTCATATAATCAGTAGGAAACACATGTGATAAGGAATATAATAGATTAGATAACAATTAGGATCATATTTACCAAGTAAATACCAGGGTCATATACATCAATTACCATAATCCATCAACAATAATTCATTGCATTAAATCACCAGTAATAGTAGTAGAATACATGAAAATATCAGTCTCCAAGAGTTATGCACACAAAAACATATCAACATAATAGTACAATACACGTGACCCGCTAAAACTATGCAAATCAAATAATATATATAGGGGTAGGGAGTTTCCCTTCACCTACCATACATCCAAAAATATATTGCATGCTCAAGATAGCCATGCGTACATATAAAGCATCTTTAAACACATGCATCTAGACTAATAATAGATTAAACCTATAGATAATGTTTGTTCTAAGCATATTATTAGTTTGAACTCTGCATAACCCTAGATCTTTACCTCGTATGTGCTCTATCCCAAAATAGACGTTCCTTCATCTCTAATTCTTCATGCTCTCTTCTAAATCTGGAACATTGCTTGAATGCCACTCCATATCGAAATTATCTATTTTTATCCCATGGCTCCAAAATTGGCTAAGTCTCGAATGTTTCTCCCTTGGGCGCAGGCCTTCACACACTGTCTGTTCTGCCTTATGTGTGCACCTTCACGCCTACCTTGCATGAGCCTTTAACCTTCACGTGTGGTATGTACTTGGTCAAAATGGGCCTTTCAACACTCACATTGTTCATGATTCAACAAATTCTCTTAGAAGGAGGCTGAAAAATGAATTTTCAATGCATTCATCCATGGTTTCATGTCCTTGGGCTAGAATTCCAATATTTTCTTTTTTTTATGTCCAACACTAAAAATATGCTCTTTTTTATATTTACTCCATGGGAAAACTATGAAGTGGAAGAATTTATTTTCTTTTGATTTGTATAGACTCGTAGAATCCCTTCAAGAACTTTACTTTCTTTGAATCACTCAAAAATTCATAAATTGGATTTTTTTTTAAATTAGATATCAAGAGGAAAATACTGTCCTCGGTATCATTATTTTCCATAATACAATTAGCTTCAAGTTCAGGATGTTCTATAATTTTTTTATTATTTATTTTATCTCTTTGCAATAAACTATCCATGTTAGGAGATGCCTTGAAATGGATAAAAAATTAAATGCAAAAGAAATTATCTTCCTAATAGACTCGATAGTTGTAGGCATGGAATTTTTCACTATTGATTTTACAAATTGCATAATGGGAAGCAAAAAAAGTCCAACTACATGGGAAATATCACCATTGAAAAGGTGAGTTTCCTCTACTTTTGATAGGGATAGTTACCTCCTTTGATGTGGTGCTTTTGTGTTTTTGGAGTAATATTAACCAAAAATTACTAAATAAATGCAAAATTGGGGGAAATGGGGGAATGAATGGAAATGGAGGGGAAGTGGAAGAAAAGGGAAAGAAAGAGAAGATTTAAAGACCTTCTGATTGAGTAAATTCATAGCAACATCTAGGAAACCCACAAATCTCTTCTCACAATTAAAGTAAATACTTTTCAAATGTTAAATAAGTTCCTCCATTAATGGCACAAAGTCCTTTAAAATTAATTGCACATGTATGGTAAAAATACCATCATTCACATTCGAGGAACAAAAAAAAATTTGATACAAGAAATGTATGCAAGAAATAGATTTTTATTATATTTGCTAGTTATAAATTACCTAAAAATAAATAATGATATATACATGATAAATTAAACATGTATTGCAATCGCTAACAATGTGAGAGGAGGAAAAAGAATCATTTACATTTTATTCTTCTATTTTATAAACTTCCCATCCAAAAGAAGTTGTATAACTACTTGTAACTTCGCCTCTTGATCTAATTTATAATTCAAACTACTTGCCTTATTCTAATTTACACTCACTTTGTACCCATTTCATGTATACAAGAGTGTTTACATTATATGAATCTCATTTCATGGCATTTATTCATTCTAAAAATAATTGATTCCTTCACAAAATAACTCTAGGGATGACATACTAGATATGTCACTCACTTAACAAAGTGACCCAATTTTAATATATTTATAACATGACATTAAAAATACATCAAATAACTTCACTTATTATAAATTTAATTATTTTGGGAGAAATAATTAAACATGTTATCTAACCCTATCTAGTCAATTCCATGGACCTACCAAAATCCATATGAGATCAATTAATCTAAATAGGAATTAATGTGATGTAAAGTCATTTTTTAACATGATTATGTATCTTTACTCCTCAATTACTACTGAAATTTTTTGTTGCTCTCAAATTTTAAGATGAATGCAATTTAAGGAAATACCCACTACTTAACAATGTCTTTTATATATATATATATATATATATATATATAGAAGGCACCTAAGTGCCTAAGAAACATTATATATCCTCTACCTTTGCAACATTTTTAACACGGAAAAATATTTTTCCAAATTTACACAATATGGGGTTAATACTCTATTGACAAAAGAACATATTAATTGCAAACCTTTGCAAAAAATTTCAATCCAGAAAATAGATCTTAGGGATCGTGACCATGCCATGTTGATGTTTAATTTCTCATTCGTTATTAATGTTGATAGTGAATAACAATTGTCATATACATTTTAAACATGTAGATGAGACTTAATAAGATGATGGAATTTATAATGAAAATCAGCTAGGTCAAGTCTCACCCACACTTTAGGTAGGTAAAAAAATGGGGATCAATGATAGTTTAAGTTATTATAGATCTCATATAGTTAGTTTGATGGAAAACTTGCATCAAGATTCTGATTGATTCTATGTGAAGTATGCCAACAAGGTTTATTTATTTTCCCATAGGTGTTAACAGTAGATCCTTTATTTCAATAAGGATCTCCCCTCAATACAAGATTTGTCTCAATTAAGTTATACAAGGTGTAACTATTATTCCATTTATGTCACTCCACCCAAATATTTATACTATATCCTCTATAGATCAATAATGATTTCACCCTCGCACATGATTTCACAATAATAGCCTTAAGTGGGTGTTACTCTAGTAATTATCTCCCTAGGGAATTACATCTACTAAGTAAAAAATTAACTATCCTTGACACCAACATTCATCTTACCCCAAGAAACATTTTTGGGCTCTTATCACCAAACATAAAATACCACTCCACAAAAATCACCCAAGATGTAAAATCATGTAGGAGCATCATAGGTGAATTGGCTATCTTGCACAAATTTTTAAATTTTTGCTAAGTGTGAGTATGTGTAAGGTTATAGAGTGTGAATATGGAATAGAGGAAGCACGATGTAAAAGTATGGTGATTTTTTAAAGGATTCTTGAAATGTGTGATGGTGCAACATGGATGAGATGATATAATGAAGGGCATACAATAGTGCACAAATGTTTTGACAAAGGATAAGGCATGTTTTGTGTGTGTGAAAGTTTATTGAAAGAGATTGATAAATACTGAGTGTGATTTTTTTCCAATATAATAAACATGTGCATGGATCCTTTTAGTTCAGTGTGTGGTACTGTTATCCAAAATTCACCCCTCAAGATAATTTTGATAACATGCATCAAATTATTCAGTCCCGAGCAAGTAGATTGATTCAAGGCTCAAAATCATGTTTTTCGGGGTCCCCTCGGCTTTTTTCTAACTCTCCCATCCAAGAAGAAATCCCAACGAGTTGGAAAAAATGGAAAAAATGTGAAAAATAAGGATGCAAGACTGTGTTAAGGCATTTCAGGTCTAAAGGGTTCGGGTCGTACTGAGGTTCGTTGTACCGAGCTTGGGGCCAAAAAAATGAAGAAAATCAGCTAAGTCCTAGTCTAGGCAGTCTGCGGGACAGTTGGGACGTCGGGACGCGTGGGACGCGAAAAGTTGAATCGGCTGAAAGATGAAAAAATTGCCTAATTCTTTTGTTTCGCGCGGTTTGGGACAGTTGGAACAAAGGTACGTGCGGGATGCGGATCGGATGGTTTGGCGCAAGTCAGTCCATTTTGGGTGGTTCGGAGATATTTTTCCCAGGTAGTCCGGAACAGTTGGGACAAAGGTACGCAAGGTACACGTGGGGCGCGAATCGGCCAGTTTTCCGCAAGAAGGTCCATTTCGGGCGGTTGGGAGGTTTTTGTCTGGGACAGCTGGGAAAAAGAGTACATGCGGAGCGCGAAAAGGTGAAATGGCTGAAAAGAGACAAGGAGGCCCGCAGATGAATCAGAACATGCCACGTGTCAGAAGGTTGAAAAGTTGCTAAGTGTTTGGCGCAAGGTAAAAATGCGCCCCTCAGGCCTGAACCGATAAAATAGTGCCACGTGTCCAAGTTTAAAGGCTCGAAAGGAATTTTCAGAGGATGAACCCGTAGATGAATCAAAGCCTGACACATGTCATCCAAGTGGCAGAGAGCGGGAAAAATTCAAATATTTTCCCGCCAATCCATTTTGGCCTGTTTTTGCCCTAAATCTTCAGATCGCCAAATCTTCAGATTAGGTTTTGAGTAAACCCTCTGCATTTTTCATGTGCATCTGAACAAAGGAATAGGAACCAGCCTTCTCTGGAGATTCCTTTCTCATTTTTACAAGTCCCAAACTTGGAGAAAGGATTCAATGTTGTGTAATCACACTGGATGCTAGTATGATCAACCTAGAAATCTGATCAACATCCAGGGGTGTTGTGATTTTGCACTAACAGTTTTGGCATGCCTGGTGGGACCTTAGAGGTCTTCACTTTTATTGCAACAAGATCGATGTGCACTTGTTCTAAGTTCCATCTTTGAAGAAGCTTAAAATCGCACATCTGGCGACTCCAAAAGAAGCATAATCCGCTGGTTTCAACAATCCAAGCCTGGCAAATTTATGAGAAGAATACAGACCAGGTCAAGAACTAGGGAGGAAGGATTGTTTGTTCATCTGCACCTATCTCCAGGAAGAGAAAGAAGGGGAGGAAGAGCTCAAAGATCTCCGTCTCCACCTAATAGAACCTTATCAACACCTCCACCTGATAGGCCTTTCATCCAATCACCAAGGGTTCTCAGGCCAATCAGAATGGTGCAACCACCGAATCCGTACTTCAATTTCACTAGCAGCAGTCCACTTTCTCTCAATGCACAACATCTAATCCCAATTATAGCATTGAAGAACATTCCATACTTCACTGGAGAGAACCAGACTACTCCTGGTGATTATGTTAAAGACATTGCCAACTTTTGTGTAATTCATGAAAGCAATGAGATGCAAGTTGCTGTCAAATTACTGGCATCCTCATTCAAAGGGAAATCTTTGCAATGGTTTAGAAGCCTTGCCTGAGGTTCTATTCAAAACTGGAACTAGCTATGCATTGCTCTCCATGAGCAGTTTGGGGAGAAAGGAGACAACTTGTCCCTTTTGGAGAAGCTGAAAACTATCAAAAGAGCTCCCAATGAGCAGCTGACTGATTTTAACTTCAGATTTCAAATGACTTGGGAAAGAATTCCAGTGGTAGTCAGGCCAACAGTAGAAGGTGCTTTTCTTTATTATCTCAAAGCTCTAAATTCTGATATTTCTATGTTGATTCAGTCCATGGGAGGCATAACTATCCCTATGGCTTATAGTATTGCCATTAGGGCTGAAAATTGTTTGATCCATGCCATTTTTTCTAAGTTTAGAGAGCCCAAGTACTAGTCAAGCACCTATCTTAGCTCCTATTCCCACTCCTAGAAATCAAAGTTCAAATGAAGCTTCTACTTCATCTTCTAGTGCCTCAAACGAACTTCAAGAAGTCATGAAGCAATTGCAAAATCTAGGCAATGAGCTAGTTACACTCAAGAGGTAGCAAGCCCAAAGTTTTAGAACTTCTTATCAACCTCGAGTTTAGCCTAACAGATAGCCATATCAGCCTCAAAGACCACCCAATCTAGCTGCAAATTAGAATCAAGCAAGGCCTCCTACCAACAAACCATTTCAGCCCGATAACCCCAATGTTGCATCCACATCTAGAGCTTTGGTACCGGTGCAAAATAACATGGCCCAAGAATATGATTGGTGTTTCCCGTGCGGTCAGCCACATAACCAATCAATGTGCTTTAACATTGCATTAAATCAGGCTCTTATGGTGCAAACCATTGGTGGGTCGTAAGAGTCCAGCCATGAAGAGGATCAGCAACAAGAATCACCTCAGCAAGGAACATCTCCGAATGAAACTACTCTTGTCAATTAGTAGGCTGAAGATTTCTGTGGTATGAATCAAATACCCTCTCAAAGTGTTGCAGCAAACACAAGGTCAAAAAGGAGAAATTTGGGTGAAGGATAGCCATTGGCTCCAAGTAATCCACAGCCTTCTACCACTCCACAAGCTTTTGGCAAACAAAATGTAGTTCCAAACATGCAAGGAGCACCCAAACCAGCTCCTAAACCAACTCACATGCCAGTTGTTGCTGCCCATGTGCAAGGGATGAATATGCAAACCAAGGGACAGCAAATATATCCTTCATCACCATTTAGTATCATTGATCAGATAAAGAAGACAAATGTAAATATATCAATGTGGGAATCCCTCTCTATCCCAGGCCAGAGAGATTTGCTACAAGCTGCCATGAAAGACTGGCCAGCTTCGAATCAGCAAGTCCAAATGTAAGAGAAGGTTCTCACAAATGTTGCCCAGCCTGAAGGGAATCATGGAGGACAGCAAGGTAAAATGTTGAAGCCCCCTCCTTTTTATGTCTCATTAATCATTGGAAACCAATTGGTGCACAATTGCATGATTGATTCCAGGGAAAGTAGCTCAGTGATGCCCAAGAAAATAGCTGATCAGATAGGACTTCAATATGAAACCATATCCAAAGGGGTAGTGCAGTTGGATGGGACAGCAGTAACGACAGTTGGGGTGATTAGAAACTTGAGGCTTACCATGCATGCATGTCCAAATGTTGTTGTTTTACAAGATGTATCAGTTATAGACCTTCCACCACTCTTTGCCCTATGCTTGTCAAGGGACTTCACAGCCAAGATTGGAGGATATTTGTCTGTTTATTGGTCACACATGCTATTTAGAACGAGGTATGGAACCAAAGCTACAATCAGGTATGAACCTATTGCAAACTTCCACATTGAGCCCTACAATCCAATTCATATCAATGTCAACTGTTCGGCATTTGATTAAGAAGATCACCCAAGAACTGATAAAGCTGACACCAAGGTTGGAAGCATCCTAGATCTAACTCTTGATGAATGGGTAAACAAGGTGTATGATTTTGATCCTTATCAAGAAGTAGAAGAATCTGAGCTAGGGGTCTATTGCATACATGAAGAAGATCAGCCCATTCCTAGCATCACCAAGCCAAACCATAAGGATGACAATGAGGTATGGCAGCTATTTTTTGATGGATCAAGGAGTAGACAAGGTGCAGGAGGTGGATCCATGCTTGTTTCACCTCAAGGAGTAAAGTACTATTCAGCTTTTAGATTTCATTTTGCATGCTCCAATAACACTGCTGAATATGAAGCCTTGGTGCAAGGGATGCATTGGGAAATAAATAAAGGGATAAAAAACTTACAAGTCTTTGGTGACAATGAATTGATTGTAAATCAGGTCAAAGGGTGGCATGCTGCCAAGAATGATCTACTCAAGTGCTAGAAGAATAGGGTGTGGGACCTCATTGAATATTTTGAGGGCTTTGGCATCAAATCAGCGCCTACGAAAGAGAACCAAGTGGCTGACAGGCTTACAGTAGTTGGGGGAGCCTTTGATATTGTGGAAAGCATTCATAAGGATAAGGTACAGCCAAACATCCATGTGATTGTGAGGCCTTCAGTGCCGGATAACAATGTAAGTTGGCAAGTGTTTGAGAATGACTAGAAAATCATCCATTTCTTGCAAGAAGAATCTAAATTCTCAGCTAAAAATCAAGAAAAATTGGAATAGCAGTATGGTGACCAAGTGGTACAACTAAGAACTAACAAGCTGCCCAAGGGACTTATCACTTTGGAGTCCATTTTTAATCCCAGTGATGAGTTTAGGAAGGAGAAAACAAACATTCAGGTCAAGAGAGAAGATTCAATATCCATCTTGGTGGAAGAGAACAAACCATTGCAAATTGGAATGATGACAACTGAACAAGAAAAGTATGAGTTCATACAATTGTGTCAAGAGTTCCCTGATGTGTTTGCTTGGAGCTACGAAGACTTGAAAGGTTTCAATCCCAAGTTAGCTCAACACACCATTGATTCGGATCCAAATACTAAGCCCATTAGGCAAAAACAAAGGCCAATCAATCCACACATGGAACCTCTCATGAGGAAGGAATTGAATAAGTTGATAGAGTCAAGAATCATATTCCCAATCAAGCATTCTAGTTGGGTTGCCAACTTAGTTCCAGTCAGAAAGAAGAGTGGAGAGATCAGATTGTGTGTTGACTTCAGAGACTTGAATAGAGCGTCTCTCAAAGACCATTACCCACTCCCTTCTATGGAGAAAATTTTGCAAGTGGTGGCTGGCTCCGAGAGGTTTTTAATTCTTGATGGCTACTCGGGCTACAATCAAATTATGGTGAAGGAAGAAGATCAGTTCAAGACAACCTTCACAACCAAATGGGGAACTTATGCATACAGGAAAATGCCATTTGGGCTGTCCAACACTGGAGCTACCTTCCAAAGAGCTATGGATATGGCGTTCAAAGGCTTAATCAACAATATAGTGCTGGTATACCTAGATGATATCACTGTCTTCTCAAAGAATGCAGCAGACCATCTCTTTCACCTCAGAAAAGTGTTTCAGAGGTGTAGAAGGTTTGAAGTGTCATTGAATCCAAAGAAATGTATATTCTTGGCACACGAGGGCAAATTTTTGGGCCACATTGTCTCTAGGGAAGGTCTAACAATTGACCCTGAAAGAGTTGAAGCCATCCAAACACTCCCATTGCCACACCACAATAAATCTCTTCAAAGCTTCTTGGGAAGGATAAATTTTGTCCGCATATTTGTGCCTAATTTTGCCACTCTTGTGAAGCCTTACAATCAGATGATGTTGAAGAAGAGTCTGGCATTCAAATGGACAGTAGAAGGCAAAGAGAGTTTTGAAAACATCAAGCATGCAATATCACAAGCTCCAACTCTTATCAACCCAGAATTTTCAAAGGACTTCATGTTGTATGCATTTGAAGGATTAGATAAAATCTCAGCTATCTTGACACAGATAAATAGAGAAGGTTCAGAATAGCCCTTAGCATTCTTCAGTCAAACCTTGGAAGATTATGAAATAAAATATTCTTTCATCGAAAAGCATGTCCTTGCCATCATCGGGAGCTTGAAGAAGTTCAGAAATTTGGTCTCAAAAAATAAGATTCAACTGCTGGTATCTCATGCTGGTGTCAAGGACTTTCTCCTAAACAAGGATTTAAATGAAAAGAGAGCAGGTTGGATCACTCGGGTGATGGAATACGATATTGAAATAAAAGTGACCAATGTGGTCATGGCAAAGGTTTGTGTGAGCAGCTCGCTTCCAAACAACCAGACGGGTCAAAAAGTGAAGAGGATGTTGTCCTACTACTACAGAATGATCAAGAACAACCAGCTGATGATGCACTCATCCCATGTTGGACTCAAGACTTGGTGCATTACCTCCAAACAGGCTTGTGCCCTCCAGAAGTGAGCAAGGCAAAGAGGAGATACTTTAGATTACAAGCTATCCCGTATGTACTCATTAATGGTATCTTGTTCAAGAAAGACATCAATGGTGTTCTATTAAGATGTATTGGAACATGTCAAGTTAAGAAGGTAGTACATGAGTTCCATGATGGAGAAGCAGGAGGCCACTTTGCTCCATGAGTAACAGCTCTCAAAATCATGAAAGTTGGTTATTATTGGCCGACTATGTTCAAATATTACTACTCATGGGTCAAGAAATGTAGGAGATGTGCATTCTTCATAGGGAAAGAAAGGTTAGCAACGCTTCCCCTTCATCCAATTTCAGTAGATCAGCCATTCATACAATGGGGATTGGACTTCATCGGGGTTATCAATCCCAATTCTAGTCAAGGCCACAAATGGATTCTTACGGAAACAAATTATTTCACCAAGTGGACCGAAGCAGTGGCACTCAAAGAAGCAAATGAATCCAATATCTTAGATTTCTATGAAGGGATAGTCACAAGGTTTGGCACCCCTGCCACTATCATATCGAACAATGCATTGGCATACGTTGGCACAAAGATCACTAAATGGGCTGTGAAGAATTGTGTGTATCTCAGAAATTCATAAAATTATTACCCTCAAGGTACTGGCCAAGCTGAGTCTACGAACAAGAATCTACTGTTATCCCAAATGTGCCCCCTGCTCATTTTGTGGCTGACTCCTTTACATCTTTCCTTCTCTTGTGCCTCAGTCAAAATATTTTGTTTTCCAGGCACTCAAAACCTTCTAGAAATGGCACCATTGGTAGAGCTCTTGTTGATCAAGGATTTTGTGCTTGTTACCTGTCTAAGTTAATGCACCAAACTAAACACAAAAATCCTGAAAAACTCCAATGAAATCGATACCTAATGGACAAGATCCGAAGATGTAGATGGATAAGGAAGCCGATGTAGATAAGACGAGTGCACACGAGCAATTCTACACAGTAGATCCAAGTAACCTGTGAGACACCGATGCTTGACAGAAAAAGACCACGTTAAAAGATATTTAGGTGGACTGCCCAAGAAGTGGATCCAGGAAGCGATGAGGCTCCCTTGGCGGATGTCAGTCCACGTTTTCAATTAAGTAAAGAAGCATACATGATAAAATATGTACGTACAAGACTAGATTTTCTTATCAAGGTAATAAACAGAATCCAAAAAGTAGGCAGAAAGCAACAGAAGATAGGGAACTGTGAAAACAAAGCTGGATTTGTGTTACCTGTGTCCTTTTACCTGTCTGCAGGATGATCGGTGTCGATTATGTAGAATTGGCGTCGACTGATGTAGATCGGCGTCGACTTGTTAGAAGATCAGCGTCGACTGGTTAAAATGACCATCGATTAAGTAGATCGGCGTCGATCGAGAGACAAAGTGCGAGAAGATTTGGAAATCATAAAATGAAGGCAAGATCGTAAATGAAGGCTAGATCGTCAATGTCTGCTGGATCTATACCGAAGCCGGAGAGATACTGGAAAGACTACACCGATGTTGGGTGCAGGAACAGAGTCACCAGAAGATCAATGGATACGTGCGATGTTGAAGTGATAAGGGCAGAGTAACGGTGCTCCTATCAGGGATTGATTTGGACAAGAATCACGTTCTCATTTGATAGATAATGTTGACACTAGATGCGCAAAGATCTCTCGTTCTCTCTCTTTGCACGGTCTGTGTTTCTTTCACGATCTGTCTCTGTCTGTCCTTCATGTTCGTGCGTGTGCTTTTTCGTCCCCAGAACCGAGTTCTGGGCTTCTATTTATAATCGGTGCCGCTCCTGAAAAATCGGCGTCGACCGAGTACCGGTCGGCATCCGATCACGGAACAAACTCCCGAGATGGCCAAAATGAACGATTTCTAGAAAGATAAGAGTTATCCCTCCACCTCAAATATGAGAAATATCTCGCTGCTTGATTGTGAGGAGGAGAAATAGGAGGGACACATGGATAGGATAGATATGGGGTAAATAAGTGGTTAGGATACATGTGAAAAGGTGTAATTAAATGGTTAATATTTAATTACTGATGGGTAAAACATAAAGGGGTGAATTAAACTTAGGATAGGTGTTTGAATCACAAATCAAATAATACCCCAAGGGGATAGTGGTGACATAAACGTGGCCCAAGTTACCAGAGAGAGCAAACGCGCACAAGGGACACCAAATTGGATAATAAATTTTAGGTGTCTACATTTTGCCCCTTTTTGTCAAGTAACTTGCGATAAGCAAGGTTATGAGACAAAAACAAGGAGATGGAAGAAGGGAAGAAAAAGTGATGATATGATCCCCCTCAAACTAGGGATGGGATGGATGATAGAACAAACGATCCCAAGTTTGAAAAAAGGTAGATGAAAACGCGGGATGCCCCAGCGGGATGTCTGGAGTAGATCTGATCATTGATGACGCATAAAAATAGATAAAAAGGCAGCAACCTAAGGAACTCACATTGGTAGGGCAAACTAGACGGTCTCCTCATGAGACGACGTTAGTACCTACAGACCCATGAGTGTAAGGAGGGCTGCAAAATAGTCAGCATTTAAAGAGAGACACATTGGTAGGTACAACTAGACGGTCTGCAAAGCAGACGACGTTAGTGCCTACGGACCCATTTAACTCTAAGCTACCAAAAAGTACGAGTGCCCCATGCAAAGGGAACAAACTCGAAATGGACGGTGATATCGAACAAGTATGCACCAAAATGAAAAATTCAACGTACAATAATGATCAGATAGATAAATAAGCCAAGCATCAACACTATGGCAAAGAAGATTAGCAGATGGAAGTAAACGACGTGGAGAAGCGATACTGCAACCCATCGGGCAAAAAAGAGTATAAATCGATAGATGATAGATGATGATATAGACATAGACTGATAGATGATGAATAGATGTGATGGGATAGACATAGAGGATAGATAGACGTGATGTAACTTGATGTGATTGATATGTGGATTTGATTTTTGATGAGAAAAATAGATATAGATAGATGTAGTGTAACCTGGATAGTACAAGTTTTTAAATGTTTTGACGGATAGATGGATAGATGTGATTGATGTATGGATTTAATTTTGATGAGAAATCGATATAGATAGATGTAGTGTAACTTGGATGTACAAGTTTTTTAGATGTTTTGATGGATAGATGTGATTGATGTATTCGGTATGTTTGCAGATGTCCATTTAATTTTGATGGAAATAGATAGACAGATCCACATGCTGTTGACAATACATGTCAAAGATAGATAAGATGAAATTAGATAGATGATAAATTTTGATTAAATTAACATGTGAAATGTCAATTTAACTGGATGAAATAACAAAGGATAATGGGGAGTTCACTGTGCAAGAGCCAAGGACGTAATGAAAATGACCTTGATTAGAAATAAAGGAAATACACCCAGATAAGAGGAGAAAATGATAAGCTGGACTCTCAACTGACCATAGATAGAATCTGGATAGGAAATCAAAAGATCATGCATACAAGGCCCTACATGAGGTTAAAATAAACCTGACACTACCTAGCCGCAAACCAGATTTAGGAGGGAAACGGAAGGAGCAGTAAGTAAGTATCTTGTCGAAATTTACAAGGGACAGAATACATGTTCATACTAGGAAAATAGGATTCTCCATATGATCGAAAAAAGGTCTTATATCTCAGCTTCATGATTTCTGGCAGAAAAGCAAACTGATCAATGCGGGAAGTTTGCTTGATATGGAAAGACTGATCAATACGGGAAGTCTTTCAGTGATGCTAAAAAGTGTATAAACTGACTGAAAGGCTGATCAATGCAAGAAGCCTTGAGTATTCCTTTGAGAAACAGCCGTCCTTCAAGGGAGCGGTCTGTATTTTGAATTTTAATGATAGCCATCCTTCGAGGGTATGGTCTATATCTTTTGATTCATTTGATAATGTATGGATAGTTGTCCTTCAAGGGATCAGTCTATCTTTTTTTCTTTTTAGCATTTTTTTTTTTTTGAAAAGCTTTTTGGAAGAAGCTGAGTTTAGACCTAGATAGATCAGATAGAGGGGAAGAAAACGTATAAAGAACATACACTCATGCCCCGAGTAGATCCGATTAAGATAAGCACTTGGGACAAATGAAACAGTGATTAAGGTGTTCCTACCATGAGGAGAAACATATCCTGAAGAAAAAATGCTATGAGTAGAGCCGCGATACTCATATTTAAGGTAAACAAGACAATAGGCGGAGAACCACATAATTTCGAATCACCATGAAAGTATATGACTGGTTGTTAGATGGATGAAAGATCTGTCTTGCGACTAGATTTGTGTAAGATAGATTTTAACAGTAGAAGGGCCGTAGATGCAAGGCATTAAGAGGTTCCACTTCGGGTATACCATCCATGGAAGATAGACGATAAGCTCCAGACCCATATTTATGAGTGATAACGTACGGACCCATCCAGTTGGGAGCAAACTTACCACGCTGACTCCTTTCGAGTGTAGTGACATTTTGATTTTCTTTAAGAACAAGATCACCAATTTTGAAATCATGATGCTGCAAGTGCTTGTTATAAGCACGTTTGACACGCTCAAGATAGACTTGATGATGTTCAAGAGTGTTGAGATGCCGCTCATCCAATAATTCAAGTTGTGCTAGACAATTTTGACGATAGTCCTCATCGGAGACAAATTCTCTAAGAGAAACACGGAGAGATGGGATTTGGACTTCCAAAGGGAGAACAACCTCAGACCCATAGAAGAGAGAGAAGGGAGTAGCACCAGTAGGAGTACGAATGCTAGTCCGATAAGCCCAGAGAGCAAAAGCGATATGTAAATGCCAATCCCTACTAGCTCGACTAGTTACCTTTGCGAGGATATTACGCAAAGTTTTATTGGAAGCTTCGGCCTGACCATTAGCTTGAGGATAGTATGGAGAGGAAAAGCTGAGCTTGATATTGAAAGCATCGCAGAGGTTCTACAAATCAATGTTCTTGAAAGACTTACCATTATCTGTAATGAGTTTGTGTGGAACACCAAAGCGACAAATGATGTGCTGATAGACAAAATCAACTATGGGTTTAGCTTTTGTTGAAGAAAGAGGGATAGCTTCCACCCACTTAGTAAAGTATTCAGTGGCAGTAATGATAGAATGATGACGTTGTAAAGAACATGGATTGATGAGACCAATAAGATCAAGACCCCATTGCGAAAAAGGCCACAAATCCGCTGTAGGTTATAAAGCTTGACTAGGGATGTGCGTGAGATTGGAATGTTGTTGACACTTAACACATTTCTTAGTGTATTCACAACAATCTCGATTAAGAGAAGGCCAATAATATCCCAAATGTAAGATGCATTTAGCTACGGCCAAGCCATTAAAGTGTCCACCACAGATACCGTCATGGACCTCCTGGATAGCTTTAGATGATTCTAAGGATTTGAGGCACCGAAGTAAAATGCCATCAAAGCCGTGTTTGTAGAGGATCCCGCCTAAAATAGTATAGCGATTAGCGCGTAGGATAAAATATCTTCTACCATTGGGAGTCAGATCTGGAGGAAGTACCGAATGAGATAGATAATCAACGATCTGTTGATACCACTCATCCTGAGTATGGGTTGTGATAGCATGGATTGAAGTTAGTTGCCTAAGATGAGATGGTTGATCTAATCGTTGTACAGCCACATAAAGTTGCGAGTCCTCGGTAAAAGGTGGGATAAGTGAGGCTAACGAAGCCATTGTATCTGCAATCGATTCGCAGTGCGAGGGATAGCTTGGATAGTGAATTTATCGAAATATTGGAGTTGAACGAGAATGATATCACGATATTTTTGAAGGATATCATTCCTGCATTGATAGACACCCGTGATTTGATTAACGATGAGTTCAGAATCACCAAAGATGTCAATATGACGAGCGCCGAGATTAATGGAATTTTGAAGACCCAAAACAAGAGCTTCGTATTCAGCCATATTATTGGTGCACTCAAAGTTCAATTTGTGTGCGACTGGGATAGGCGTACCACAAGGAGGAATCACCACGAAACCTGCACCTCCGCCTTGCTGGCATTTGGATCCATCAAAGAAGAGCTTTACTTTAAATGGAGACAGACCAAAATCAATTTGTTGGATATATTCATCGGGGAATTGAGCAAGGGGGACTTGAGTGTCTGGGAGAGGAGCATTAGCTAGTTGATCTGCAATGACCTGTCCTTTGATAGACTTTTGCGGGATAAACTCGAGATCAAACTCAGTCATCAACATGAGCCAATGAGTGATACGATCATTGTGATAAGGCTTCGCATGAATTGTCTTGAGTGGATTGACACTTGTGACGATGTAAGTTTTGTGATTAAGGAGGTAATGAAGAAGTTTAGAAGTTGCGAAGAAGAGAGCACAACACAGATTTTCAGCTTCGGAATAACGTGTTTCATACTCATGGAGGGTGCGACTGATGTAATAGACAGCTTGTTCTTTACCGCAAGCGTCCCGATGCGAGATCATGGCTCCCAGAGCATGGTCAGTCACAGAGATATAAAGATAGAAAGGCTCCCCCTCGCGTGGAGGTGTAAGCACATGTGGGGAAAGAAGATAAGCTTTGAGATCATCGAAGGCCTTTTGGCAAGGTTCATCCCATTCAAAATGAACATTCTTATGGAGGAGATGATGAAAAGGTTGACAACGGTCCGACAATTGTGAGATAAAACGATGCACTGATTGAAGACGTCCTTGGAGACTGCGGAGTTGCTTTAAGTTAGAAGGGGGAGGCATCTCAAGGATAGCTTTTATTTTTGCGGGGTCTACTTCAATACCCCTAATGGAAATGATAAAACCTAAAAGTTTACCAGTGAGAACGCCAAGCACGCACTTAGATGGATTTAGACGAAGACAAAAGCGGATAAGCCTCTCAAAGAGAGGTGCAAGGATGAAAAGATGATCCTGCCGATGCTTGGATTTACCGAGGAGATTGTCGACGTAATCTTCCACAGTTTTGTGTAAGAGATCGTGGAAGATGTAGGTCATTGCTCGCTGATAGGTTGCTCCAGCGTTCTTAAGACTGAAAGGCATGATACGATAACAAAAGGTCCCCCAAGGAGTTATGAAAGAAGTCTTATGTTGGTCTTCTAGTGCGATGAGAATTTGATTATATCCAGAGAAACCATCCATAAGAGAAAGCATCTCATGACCCGCAGTTAAATCCACGAGTTGGTCGATATTAGGTAGAGGAAAATCATCTTTTGGACAAACAAGATTAAGATCCCGGAAGTCGGTACAAATTCAAATTTTCCCAGTAGCTTTGGTTACTAGTACTGGTATTACATTGGAAACCCATTGTGGATAATCGATGGGTTGGATGAAGTTAGCCGAGAGCAAGTGCTCCAATTCTTCCTTAACAAGAAGGGCTACTCTAGGGTGCATTTTGCATAATTTTTGTTTAACTGGTTTGATGTTGGGAAGAGTAACGATATTGTGGACCACAATATCGGGATCGAGTCTTGGCATATCCTCAAATGCCCAAGAAAAAGCTTGATGATGGTTGGAAAGAAAAGTGGTAAAGTCTCCTAATTCCTATGGATTAAGGGATTGGCCGACCTTAATGATGCGAGGGTCTTTAGAAGTCCCTATATTAAGGTCGACAGTGTCTTCATTGAGAAGCGTAGACGTGTCAGAAGGAATAGTTTTGGGAAGATAGGAATCCTCTGCCCCCAGATAGGTGAGGACAGAATCATCATCCGTACAGTGGATAGTGTTGATAGTAGGAGAGTCGTCTCTAACTATTTCAGGGAAGATTAGCGGTATGGAAGTGGACTTGTCGTTAGTCTTATAGGCTAGCGGCCCTAAGGAAATGGTATTGATCAAAAAATAAAGTTAGACGGGATGGAAATGTCGTCATCCACATCGAGTGATGCTTCTGACTTAGCGGGAGAAGATGGTTCCTCAATAGGAAGAGGCTCATCGAGAACAGTGACGGTGGCTTTTGAAAGAGGTTTAAATCCTAAACCAAATTTTTGATGTGGCTTGAGAGTTGGAATGGATGCGAGGTCATGCACACCTTTTTCATATTTACCAAAGCCAAAGCCCTTCATGCGCATCGATATAAATAAGTTTTTACAAACGTGGGATTCTGTAGATAATCGAACCCTGTTAGATAAGGTTTGGTCCTAGGAGGAGAATCCGGGCGATAGTGAGGCGTGTCAAGACCACCGTAAATGAAATTAGTCTGTTGATTGGGCAGACCAATGGTGACGATGCGACCAAGACTTGGCTGATATTCAGGTTGTTTGTCTGGTCTACCATACTCACTAGGTTTAAGATGGTTGTCAAAAGAAAGGAGAGGAAGTTCTCCTAGTGAGAAACGCTGCAATGTTTCTTCTAAATTCTGTACATCTGGTAGTTTGGTTATAGGTATGGAAGAAGATGAGGCCCCGTCAGGAGAACATGCATTTTCCTTTAGAGGGGCAGACCCTGTGGTCATGTCGCATTGCGCGGAAGGCAAAGGATCTCCTGGATGAGTATATATTTTGCCTTCATATTGATATTTTAAGCATCGATGGAGGGTAGATGGGACACAATGCATTGTGTGAATCCAGGAGCATCTGAGGATCGTATTATAGTGGAATTTCCCTTCAACAATGTAGAAGAGTTCGTGAAGTAGCTTCTTACCTACTCGAATGGGTAAGACCACAGTTCCTAAAGTAACTGCTAGCTGATCGTTAAATGATTGAAGGGCGAAAGGCGGGGGTGACACTACGTTCTTTGGTAACTTAAGTTGCTCGAATGTGTGCGAGGAGATGACGTTGAGTGCAGCTCCACTGTCGATCATAATGCGTTTTAATGTAGTGTTGTCGATTTGGACTGTGATAAAGAGGGGAGCCTCCAAATCCTCTGAAGAAAGAGGAGGAATTTCCGAATATTCAAAAGAAATGGCGGTTGATGGTCTATTCAATCCAACAACCAACTCGAAGGGCTGGGGCTCATCTGAATTCACTGCGATGCGACGCAGATTATCAATCAGAGCCTGGCGATGTTGTGGAGAGGATTGAATGAGGTCAAAAAGAGACATTTTGACCGGAGCCTGGGTGAGTTGTTTCATAACACTCTCCTCAACTGACGCAGGAATTTGAGCCCGAGGTGCAGCACGAACAGAGACTCGAGGTCGTGGGGCTAATGAGGAAGGAGGAACTCCTTCGGGGGCTGCAGAAATGACAACCTGTGGTCGAAACGCTGTAGATGAGGATGGATTATCATATTGTTGGGCTCTCGTGGCGATATGGATTGTGTTGATTTGAGAAGGTGGAAGATCAATTGGAGTGGAATCACTAGAAGTAGAGGCCTGAGTAGATCGTTGGGGTTCAGATGGAGCTAAGATGACAGGAGGTGCTTGTTTCTCCTCCTCCAGCAAAAGATCACTTTCTTCCAAAAGGTTGTTGACGACAGATTGAAGAGCTTTACATCCCTCAGTATCATGACCCGGGGTACGGTGGTAAGCACAAATCAAATCAGAGTTAAACCAGGTAGGTTTAACTCCTTTAGGGTTATAGGGTTTAATCAGAGGAAGAGATATGGATGAAGATTGGATAAGTTGGCGAAGGATTTCGGTATAGAACCCGGTAGATGAAGGATGAGGACAGAGATGATGAAGGCGCCTCTTTTACTTTAACAGACTGCCGAGGTAAAAGAACCTGCATGTTTGGTTTGACAGTCTTTTTAGGGATCATCTTATCTTTTTGGACATCTGGAGGAGCAGCCTTGGGCACTTGAGATGGAAGTAAGTGAGACATGATTGATTTTGGTGGAGGGGGAGCCCCTAAAATAGATTTTGAAGATGATGGAGATGTGACAAGTGTTGTGGTCTTCAGAGATAAGGGAGGCTGCTTGGTCGAAACTAATGATGATTTAGATGATGTCGATTTAGATGAGGGAGAAGCTTCCAAAGTAGGTGTAATTAGAGGAACATAGGGTGCCCTGGCTTTTGGTAATGAAGATGATGATTCTAATAAAAGAGGTGACGTCCTTTTAGTAGGTAAGTCCACTTTTCGGGGTGCTGGTGAAGAATGTGTTGTAGAAGAAGATGATGGTTTTGATAAGTGTGTAGAAGAAGACGCCTTCTCAGCGGACAAATCCAATCTTTTATGAGGCATAGAGAGAGATTTTTGTGGGAAAGCACCAAGAGTCTTGATGGTTCGAAATATGGGCTTTCCTTTTTCAGGGATGGTGACAACTTCAACCGCATAAGGTGATTGTAACCTTTTCGGGGGAAGCAAATGGGGAGGTACTGATGGCGCAACGTTAGATTCCGGTTGTCTCGGTCTAAGTTCAGGAACCGAGCGTATAGGTGTTGGTGCTACTTCTTTAGATTTCCCCTTAATAGGCAAAGTAACATTAGTGATGGAAGAAGTGAGTGATGAAGAAGCAGTTCCTTGCGAGGGGACTACTTCTGGTACAGTAATTATGGGTGAAACTACTGTAGGAAAGGAGACAGGAAGAGTCAAAATCGAAGATGCTTCCGTCGAAGTCGGCACAATTATAGGTACGTTCACCAGGGGCATAGTCGCAGCGAGAATGGGAGAAACAGAAGTAGATGTATCTGCAGTGGAAACTCGAAGGGATGTAATTGCCTCGAGTATTGAAAGAATGTTTGATGATGAGACAGGTGAGGATGATACGGTCTTGGGTATGGACGGGAGATCAGACAAAGAAGCAGAGAGAGGTGAATCCGTATCTAATAATGTTGGAATATTCAAAGACGGGCTATCTGAAGATGGTGGAATCCCAGCAATTGACGAAGTGGAAGGAGATTCTGATTCGGTCGATGTGTTCGCAAATGGCTTAGTTTTAGAAGAAGATTCTTCGTAGAGATGAAGCTGATAGTATGAGTGTTTGGTTTTTGAGACTCTGAAGCATCATGGTTTGGGGAATGATTGGGAAAAGGTTGTTTAAAGACATCCAGTGCTTGATTTGGGGGAGCATTTGGGTTATCCAGAATGAGCTCGCCTTTATCAATGAATTTCTGGACAAGGTTTTTGAAGGTTTGACATCGCTCAATGTCATGACCTTTGGTTCTATGATAATGACAGAAGTCATTTTCCCTATACCAGAATGGACGTTCTTGGCTTTCATCAATATTCCTAATGGGGGGAAGTTCGATCATGTGGACTTCCAACATTTTTTTCAGGATAGAAGCATATGATTCCCCCAATGAAGTGAAAGATCGAGATGATGAAGTCCCTTTCCGAGAAGATGAGGGGTCTCTTCGTGGTGTTTGATTAGAAGTGGTATCAGCTCGTGGTGTTTTTAATACGATAGCATTGGTGGATCCTTGATTCTTGTCTTTAGAAGTGGAAGGATTTGATTTGATAAACCGAGAAAAATCTGGTTTAGATTTAGAGCGAAGTTTTAGCTTCCCTTATTCAATGGCGCGAGATTCAAGTTTGCGTGCCATCGTAAAGGCTTCTTCAAATGTATGAAAAGTCTGGATCCTTAAAGTGGAAGAAATATGATTAGCACAAGATCGAGTAAACAACTCGATCTGTTGGGATTGAGGAAGGGAGAAAGACAATTGGTTGATTATCCCTCTCCAACGAGCGACAAAGTCTGCAATAGACTCATCATCGAATTGATGAATGTTATAAAGATCTGTAATCGAGATCTTATGCGTGATATTTATTGAAAATTTTTCAACAAACATCTGGGCCAATTGAGAGAAAGAAAACAAGGAATGTTGAGGAATGTTATTGTACCAGTCTAAAGCAGGACCTGCTAGAGACATAGGAAAAGTACGGAGCATAAGCTCCTGATCCTGGACTATGAGGTAGCAAGCATGTTTGAATGCTCGCAAATGTTGTTGAGGGTCCTCTCGACTATGAAATTTTGAAAATTTAGGAAGTTCCCATTGGGGAGGATAAGGCTTAAAAGCCACTGAGGGGTGAATGGGTTCATTACACACTTCTTCAAAGGAGTATGAAGGACAAGCCCCTTTGGTGGAGGCCTCCAAGTCTGTGATTTTCTTGAAAAGAATTTGAACCACATCAGATTGAGGAGGAGGTGCACTGGCATGTCCTACATAAGAAGCAAATGGTGGATGTTGTTGAGGTGTCGACGGGGGATTCATCTGTTGATTGATAGGATGATAAGAGGAGTAACCAGGCATTCTGGGTGACACCTGGTGGGGTATTTGTTGTGAAGGAGCCTGTGTATAGGCAGGTTGTGAGATAATAAGTGGTTGAGAAAATGAAGGTTGGATGACAGATGGAGCCTGTGATTGGTGGACTCCTATGCTTGTTGACTGAATGGACAGATTGAGGAACATGGGTCCGATTTGATTGCTTGTTGGGGAATCGGGATAGATTGAGGAACATGGGTGCCGATTTGATTGGACATATTGGGGAACAAGACCTGAAAGAGGCTTTCTACTGCCGGATTAGGCATTAAGGGCGCCGATGCTAGAGGATGGGCGAAGGTCACTGTTGCTGGAACATTGGAAGAAAGACCCACTGGAGGACGAGAAGCAGGAACCAACTGACTAGTCGGAGGGGGTTGACTCATAAAGGGGTACTGACCCTGGGACACGATGGAGGGCATAGATGAATTAACAGCAATATGCGGGTGCACAGACGCACTCATTATAGCCAGAGCAGAGGACCTCTCAGAAGTAGGTTGTGGAATATTCGAGGTAACTGCGGTGTTAGGAATAGGTAAGACTATTTGAGAACTAGTCGATATGGTCGGTGGAAGAGAAAAAGGAGGCACAGGGGCACCGCCCTTCTCCATGGCTTGAGGCGAGATAGATGATGCTAACTGTTCTACAAAGGCCTGGGATGGTTCACGAGAATAATCGTACACTTGCTGGATTGGTGGTCCCTGATCAGATATTTGAATAGACTTGTGTACTAGGTAGTCCATGAGGGCTACCGGATTGCGATCGAGGAGCGCCTGAAATTCAGGATCCCCGTGAGGAACATACTCTGAGTCAGAAGCAGATGATATTTCTGAAGGACTAGGGGAAGATGGACGTGATGGGGTTGCTTTGGCCTGATAAAAAGGATTATATGACCAAGATGGGGAACCTATTAATAGTGGTCCCGAGGAAGACCTGGGGGGTGCCGAAACCTCCACACTAGTGGTGATCTCGGAGGAAGAAGGGGCTAATTGAGCCATTCTTCTAGATTGTAACCGAGTGATGACCGTCATGAACAAGCAGAAAAGAAGATTGGCCTAACTAATGCACAGACAATTCAAGTAGCGTAGGTGATTATCTCTTTTAAGTTTTTATGCTTTTAAGAAAGAAAATATTAGGGAAGGCCTTTTAGAACAGGAACTACTCAGATAGCCAAACTAAGGATGGTTTGGGGGATGTTTTGGTGAGGAGTCCCGAAGGCACTTCAGTAAAAGACCGGTACGTGGCTTGATATAGGGGCCTACCCCCGCACTTCACACACCGCTGCGATAAGGGAGTCGGGTGCTTTGCCAATATATACCAGAACTTCCGTGAATTTATAGCGCGGCCCGAGTACCACGTAGGCTCTTCCTCTTGGATGTCACTTCCAAGTAGGCGAGGCCAGGGAAAGAATTTTTTGTTTAAATGCTTTACACCTAATGATTTTGGCTTTGTGTGCAAGGGTGAAAAATAAAAATCAAATAGTGTCACTACCGATTTTGATCAATTTTCCAGCCTAATTAAAACTAGATGAAAAACATACAACAGAAATGACAAAGAAAGAGTTCCTTTTAAGCACTTAAAAACGAAGTGTTTGATTTCGATGAAGACAAGTCAAACAGATTCTTTCCCAAATGCGATTAAATTCTTTTTAAGCACCAAAAATTGAAATGTTCGAATGTGATAGACAACAAACAAAGAATTTTTTTATTTTTTTTTTTTTTAGTTCCTAAAAAGGAGAAAACACCGTCAAAGAGAAATACCTGTAGACTTAGCTCTCCAAGGTGTGTGGACTTCAAAAAGCGCGTTGTTGAGCTCTTCCCCTCGAAAAATCCCACGAACAAGCAAAGTGCTCCGCAAGAAGAGGTTAAGCAAACACCAAACAAAATCCAGAAAGATATATCCAGATAATGGTGAAACGGAAATTTCTATTTCAAGGAACTAGAAAAATTTCAAGGAAATAACAATTTCACATAAAGAGCAAGATTAAAACGATGAAAGGAAATGCTCAAGCAAACTGATAGAAATCAGTGAAGAAAAAGAACAAAGCTCAAAACTAGAAAAGAAATGAACTTACCAATAAGGGACTTTGGTTGGGTCCCACCGGGCGTGCCAGAATGTAGATCAAGGATTTCGCGCTTGTTACCTGTCCAAGTTAATGCACCAAACTAAACACAAAAACCCTGAAAAACTCCAATGAAATCGATACCTGATGGACAAGATCTGAAGATGTAGATGGATAAGGAAGTCGATGTAGATAAGACGGGCGCACACGAGCAATTTTGCACAGTAGATCCAAGTAACCTACGAGACACCGATGCTTGACAGAAAAAGACCACGTTAAAAGATATTTAGGTGGACTGCCCGAGAAGCGGATCCAGGAAGCGATAGGCTCCCTTGGCGGATGTCAGTCCACGTTTTCAATTAAGTAAAGAAGTATACATGATAAAAGATGTACGTACAAGACTAGATTTTCTGATCAAAGTAATAAACAGAATCTAAACAGCAGGCAGAAAGTAACAGAAGACAGGGAACTGTGAAAACAAAGCTGGATTTGTGTTACCTGTGTCCTTTTACCTGTCTGCAGGATGATCGGCGTCGATTATGTAGAATCGGCGTCGACTAGTTAAAATCGGCGTCGATTATTAGACCGGCGTCACTGGTTAAAATCGGCGTCGACTGGTTAAAATCGATTATTTAGATCGGCATCGATTATTTAGATCGGCGTCGATCGGAGACAAAGTGCGACAGGATTTGGAAATCAGAAAATGAAGGCAAGATCGTAAATGAAGGCAAGATCGTCAATGTCTGCTGGATCTGTAGAAGCCGGAGAGATACTGGAGAGACTGCACTGATGCTGGGTGCAGGAACAGAGTCACCAGAAAATCAATGGAGACGTGTGATGTTGATGTGATAAGAGCAGAGTAACGGTGCTCCTCTCAGGGATTGATTTGGACAAGATTCACTCTCATTCGATAGATAATGTTCACACCAGATGCGCAAAGATCTCTCGTTCTGTGTCTTTCACGATCTGTGTTTCTGTCTCATCGTCCTATCGTCCTCCCGTCCTTTCATGTCCCAGAACTGAGTTCTAGGCTTCTATTTATAATCGGCACCGCTCCGAAAAATCGGCGTCGACCGAGGACTGGTCGGCGCCGATCACGGAACAGACTCCCTAGACGGCCGAAATGAATGATTTCTAGAAAGATAAGAGTGATCCCTCCACCTCAAATACGGGAAATATCCTGCTGCTTGATTGTGAGGAGGAGAAATAGGAGGGACACATGGATAGAATAGATATGGGGTAGATAAGTGGTTAGGATACATGTGAAAAGGTGTAATTAAATAGTTAATATTTAATTACTCACGGGTAAGACATAATGGGGTGAATTAAACTCAGGATAGGTGTTTAAATCACAAATCGAATAATATCCCAAGGGGATAGTGGTGATATAAACGTGCCCCAGGTTACCTGAGAGAGCAAACGCGCACAAGGGACACGAGATTGGATAATCAATTTTAAAAATGGTCAGGAAGGGCTCACACCTAATCATAATGTGCCATGTGGCACCTAGAGTGGCAAAGTGTGGGGAAAATTTGAAAAATGTTCCAAATACCAAAGAGGTAAAATTCGAAATTTTTTCCCGCCGATCCGTTTTGGGCCTGTTTTTGCCCTAAATCTTCAAACAGCCATAACTTTCGATCCAAAGCTCAGATTTTCATGTTCTTTATATCAATGGAAATATGGTAAAATTATCTACATGATTCTAGGGTCAATTTTACATTTTGGTGAATTTTAGAGGGAGAAAATCAAAAAACACTTCTGGTACGCGCCCATAGACAGAACTAACGTTTCAACAACCAATTTTAATGCAAAATGGGTCGCATTCTTCTCGAGCATGGTCAAAAATGTTAGGGCATGGGTTTGTAAGGACCTCCATGCTGTTTTTAATGCATTTTGGTCAATGGGGAATGGTTCCCATGTTTTTTCACGTTTTCTCTCTCCTGGGCTCGACCCATGCACTGTAAAAGCCAAATTTGGCTCATTTTTCAAAGGTTGAACACCTTTTTACACAGCAAGCTTCTGTTTTCACCTTCAACAAGTGATTTTGGAATTATCAGACCTTCTAGGGATTGTAACAGGTTTTTCTACCTCTTTGGTGTTGGAATACAAGGATTTTGATGTTGAAAATCACAATGCAGGCTCTGTGAATGCTTTCAGTCCTTTGTATGTGTTGTTTGCTTCATTTCAAACCCTTGATTACAGATTATCAACCTATTCATGATGTTTTATGTTGCAATTTCTGATTTGTGTCAATTTGCATGAACAAGAAGTGCTCACCACTCCTTTGGTGTATCACCCTTATCAATTTAGTTTCAATTTTTACATTTCTTATCCCTGTCTCCTTGCAAATTAGGATAAAATTAGGATCTGAACCTCTGCAGTTGTGTAAATATAGATCTAATCAGAGGAGTTTGAGGAACTAGCCTCTAATCTGGATATTCCTCTCTCATCTTGCAAGTTCCACACTTGGAGACAGGTTTCAATGTTGTGCAATCACACTAGATGCCCCTGAACATCAACTTAGAACCTTGATTTGCATCTAGGGGTGCTGCTGATTTGCAACAACAGTTTTGGCATGCCAGGTGGGACCTTAGAGGTCTCATTTTCATTGTAGCAAATTTTATGTGCATCTACTGCAATTTTCTTTCTTAAAAGAGCTATAAGTTACACATCTGGCGACTCCAAGGAAGAAGAATTAGCTGGTTTTAGCAGTGCAGATCTGAAAACTCATTAGAAGAATCACTACAAGGTCAAGAGATGGAGAAGAAGAGGCGATGTTTGAATATCTGTAGTTATCTCCAAGAGTAAGGAAAAGTGGGAGGAGAATCCAAAGGTCTCCATCTCCACCAAAAAAACTCTCTCAACTCCTCCACCTAGTAGGTCTTTCATTCAATCAACAAGGGTTCTAAGACCAATTAGAATGGCACAAAACAACCCCTATGTCAATTTCACTGGCAACAACCCACTTTCTCTTAATGCACAAAATCCAATTCCAATTGCAGCCTTGAAGAACATTCCATACTTCACTGGAGAGAATCAGACTACTCCTAGTGATCATGTTAAAGACATTGCCAACCTTTGTGCAATTAATGAAATCAATGAGATGCAAGTTGCTGTCAAATTGTTGGCATCTTTATTCAAGAGGAAGGCTTTGCAATGGTTTAGAATCCTTGCCTCAGGTTCTATTCAAAATTGGAACCAGCTATGTGTAGCACTTTATGAGAAATTTGGAGAGAAGGGAGACAACTTGTCTCTTTTGGAGCAGCTGACAACCATTAAGAGAGCTCCCAATGAGCAGCTGACTGATTTCAACTTCAAATTTCAAAGGACTTGGGAGAAAATTCTAGTGGCAGTCAGGCCAACAACAGAAGGTTCTTTTCTTTACTATCTCAAAGCTCTAAATTCTCATATTTCTATGTTAATTCAGTCCATGGGAGGCACAACTATCCCCATTGCTTATAGCATTGCCATTAGAGCTGAAAATTGTTTGATCCAAGCTGGAAAACTAGCCCCTAGACCTCCCATGCCATTGTTTCCAAGTTTAGAGAGCCCAAACACTAATCAAGCACCTAATTTTGCTCTTTCTCCCACTCCTAGAAATCAGAATTCAAGTGAAGCTTCCACTTCATCTTCTAGTGTCTCAAATGAACTTCAAGAAGTCATGAAGCAATTGCAAAATTTAGGTGATGAGCTAGTTACTCTCAAGAGGCAACAAGCCCAAGGTTTTAGACCTTCTTATCAGCCCCAAGCTCAGCCTAACAGGAAGCCATACCAACCACAAAGACCACCTAATCTAGCTGCAAATATAAATCAAACAAGGCCTCCTGCCAATAGACCATTTCAGCCCTATAATCCTAATGCCATATCTGCCTCTAAGGCATTGGTGCCAACACAAAACAATGTTGCTCAGGAGTATGATTGGTGTTTTCCATGTAATGAACCTCACAACCAATCCATGTGCTTCAATGGTGCTTTGAATCAAGCATTAATGGTGATAACTATTGGTGTGGAGGGTGAGGGCGGTCAAGGAAATAACCAACAACAAGAAACATTCCAAAAGCAATCAGCCCCAAATGACACCACACTTGTGAACTGACAGGTAGAGGATTTTTGTGGCATGAATCAGACAGTCTCTCAAGGTGTTGCAGCCAACACAAGGTCAAAAAGAAGGAATTTGGGTGAAGAGCATCCATTAGCTCCAACCAATCTCCAACCTTCTATGGCTCCACAAATGGTTGGAAAACAAAATCCAATTTCAAATGCACAAGGGCAGCTAAGAACAGCTCCTAGACCAACTCAAATACCAGTTGTTGCTGCCCACATGTAAGGAGTGAATGTGCCAACCAAGGGACAACAAAGATATCCTTCATCACCATTCAGTATTATTGATCAGATGAAGAAGACAAATGTAAATATATCAATGTGGGAATCCCTATCTATCCCAAGCCAAAGAGATTTGCTACAAGTTGCCATGAAGGACTGGCCAACTTCGAATCAGCAAGTTCAGATGTAAGAGAAAGTGCTCACAAATGCTGCCCAGCCTGAGGGGAATCATGGAGGACAGCAAGGTAAAATGTTGAAGCCCCCTCATTTTTATGTCTCATTAATCATTGGAAACCAATTGGTTCACAATTGCATGATTGATTCCAGGGAAAGTAGCTCAGTGATGCCCAAGAAAATATCTGATCAGCTAGGACTTCAATATGAAACCATATCCAAAGGGGTAGTGCAGTTGGATGGGACAATAGTAACAACAGTTGGAGTGATTGAAAACTTGAGTCTTACCTTGCATGCATGTCCAAATGTTGTTGTTTTACAAGATGTATCAGTTATAGACCTTCCACCACTCTTTTCCCTATGCTTGTCAAGGGACTTCACAGCCAAGATTGGAGGATATTTGTCTGCTGATTGGTCACACATGCTGTTTAGAATGAGGTATGGAACTAAAGCTACAATCAGGTATGAACCTATTGTAAATTTCCACATTGAGCCCTACACTCCAATTCATATCAATGTCAACTGTTCGGCATTTGATCAAGAAGATCACCGAAGCATTGATAAAGCTGACACCAAGGTTGGAAGCATCCGGGATCTAACTCTTGATGAATGGGTAAACAAGGTGCATGATTTTGATCCTTATCAAGAAGTAGAAGAATCTGAGCTAGGGGTATATTACATACATGAAGAAGATCAGCCCATTCCTAGCATCACCAAGCCAAACCATAAGGATGACAATGAGGTATGGCAGCTATTTTTTGATGGATCAAGGAGTAGACAAGGTGCAGGAGGTGGATCTATGCTTGTTTCACCTCAAGGATTAAAGTACTATTCAGCTTTTATATTTCAGTTTGCATGCTCCAATAACACTGCTGAATATGAAGCCTTGGTGCAAGGGATGCATTGGGCAATAAAGAGAGGAATAAAGAACTTGCAAGTCTTTGGTGATAGTGAATTGATTGTAAATCAGGTCAGGGGACAGCATGCTACCAAGAATGATCTACTCAAGTGCTACAAGAACAGGGTATGGGACCTCATGGAATATTTTGAGGGTTTTGGCATCAAATCCATTCTAGGAAAGAAAACTAAGCTGCTGACAGGCTTGCAGCAATTGGGGCAGCCTTTGAGATTGTGGAAAGAATTCAATAGGACAAGGTACAGCCAAACATCCATGTGATTGTGAGGCCTTCAGTGCTGGATAACAATGTCAATTGGCAAGTGTTTGAGAATGACCAGAAAATCATCCATTTCCTACAAGTAGAAGCTGAGTTCTTAGCTAAGAATCAAGAAAAATTGGAACAGCAGTATGGTGACCAAGTGGTACAGCTGAGAACTAACAAGCTACCCAAGGGACTTATCACTTTGGAGTCCATTTTTAATCCCAATGATCAGTTTAGGAAGGAGAAAGCAAACATTCAAGTCAAGAGAGAGGATTCAGTAGCCATCTTGGTGGAAGAGAACAAACCATTGCAAATTGGAAAGATGACAACTGAACAAGAAAGGTATGAGTTCATGTAGCTGTGTCAAGAGTTCCCTGATGTGTTTGCTTGGAGATATGAAGACTTGAAAGGTTTCAATCCCAACTTAGCTCAGCATACCATTGAATTAGATCCAAATACTAAGCCTGTTAGGTAGAAACAAAGACCAGTCAATCCACACATGGAGCCTCTCATGAGGAAAGAATTGAACAAGCTGATTGAGTCAAGGATCATATTCCCAATCAAGCATTCTAGTTGGGTTGCCAACTTGGTTCCAGTCAGAAAGAAGAATGGAGAGATCAGATTGTGTGTTGACTTCAGAGACTTGAATAGAACATCTCTCAAGGACCATTACCCACTCCCTTCCATGGAGAAAATCTTACAAGTTGTGGCTGGCTCCGAGAGGTTTTCACTACTTGATGGCTACTCAGGCTACAATCAGATTATGGTGAAGGAAGAAGACCAGTTCAAGACAACCTTCACAACCAAATGGGGAACTTATGCATACAGGAAAATGCCATTTGGGCTGTCCAACACTGGTGCTACCTTCCAAGGAGCAATGGACATGGCGTTCAAAGGTTTGATTAACAACATGGTGCTGATATACCTTGATGATATCACTGTTTTTTCCAAAAATGCAGCAGACCACCTCTCTCATTTGAGACAAGTCTTCACAAGGTGTAGGAGATTTGGAGTGTCTTTGAATCCTAAGAAGTGTATCTTTCTTGCACATGAAGGAAAGCTCCTTGGCCATATTGTCTCCAAAGAAGGATTAGCAATTGATCCAGAGAGGGTTGAAGCCATAAGATCACTACCATTGCCAAGCCACAAGAAAGCCCTTTAGAGTTTCTTGGGGAGGATAAACTTTGTTCGAAGGTTTGTCCCAGATTGTTCAGCCCTTGTCAAACCTATCACCAAAATGTTAAAGAAAAGCATGGCTTTCAAGTGGAAAACAGAAGGCAAGGAGAGTTTTGAAGCAATCAAAGAATCCATCTCTCAAGCACCAACTCTCATCAACCTGGAGTTCTCCAAGGATTTCATCCTCTATGCATTTGGAGGTAATGATACTATTTCTGCCATTTTGGTATAGCAGAAAAGGACAACGATGAGCATCCAATTGCTTTCTTCAGCCAGAGCCTAGATGACTATGAGGTGAGGTATTCTTTTATTAAGAAGCATGTACTTGCAGTAATCAGAAGCTTGAAGAAATTCAAGCATTTAGTCTCAAACACCAAGGTCCAGTTGTTGGTCTCTCATGCTGGGGTTAAAGACTTCCTCCTCAACAAGGATTTGAATGAGAAAAGGGCAGGTTGGATCACTCATGTCATGGAGTATGACATTGAGATCAAGGTCACAAAGCTGGTAAGAGGAAAAGGATTGTGTGAGCAGCTGATTCTGGGCAAGCAAAAAGGAGTATGCAATAAAGAAGAGGTTGTTTTGACAGTTCAAGACAGCCATGTGCAAGGTAGCACTCAAGAAGAGGATAATGTTTTCCCCACTCCTTGTTGGACCCAAGGTATAATGCATTTCTTAAGCATAGGCCTATGCCCTCCAGAGATGAACAAAACCCAAAGAAGACACTTCAGATTGCAAGTTGTCCCATATGCCATAGTAGACAGTGTTTTGTTCAAGAAAGATGTGAATGGAGTGCTACTGAGATGCATTAGCACAAATCAGATTCATAGGGTGTTGGAAGAGTTCCATGGTGGACCAGCTAGTGGTCATTTTGCACCAAGAGTGACAGCTCTAAAAATTATGGAGGCTGGTTATTATTGGCCCAAGATTTTTAGTGATTGCTTTGCATGGATCAAGAGGTGTAAGAATTGTGCATTCTTCACAGGAAAAGAGAGACTTGCTGCCCTTCCATTGCATCCAATCTCAGTTGACCAGCCATTCATGCAATGGGGTTTGGACTTCATTGGAGTCATTAATCCCAATTCAAGTCAAGGGCATAAATGGATTTTGACAGCCACAGACTACTTCACCAAATGGACTGAAGCAGTAGCACTCAAAGAAGCAAAAAATTATAGCATCTTAGACTTCTATGAGAGCATAGTAACTAGATTTGGCATACCTACTACAATAATCTCAGATAATGCATTGGCATTCATTGGATCCAAGGTGACTGAGTGGGCTGTCAAGAACGGGATCTACCTAAGTAATTCATCAAACTATTACCCTCAAGGTAATGGCCAGGCTAAGTTTACAAACAAGAACTTGTTGAGGATCATTAGGAGGACTCTTGATGAGAGTCAGAGGTCTTGGCATACTAAACTGAAATCAGCCTTATGGGCTGATAGGATAACTCCCAAGAGATCCACAGGTAACTCTCCATTCAGGCTTGTTTATGGAAGAGAGGTAATCTTGCCCATGTCACTTGAGTTGCCAACATTGGAACTCATGAAGCAGTTAGAGTTTCTAGAGTTTGGGCCCATGGAGGTGAGATATGCAGAGTTGATGGAGCTCCAAGAGATCAGAGATCAGGCATCCCAAGCAATGGAGAAGGATCAAGCTTTGATCAAGAAGACCTTTGATAGGAAGGCCAAGAGTAGATCTTTCCAAGTTGGAGATCTAGTGTTAAAATGGGATGCAGATAGAGAAAAATTGGGAAGGCATTCAAAATTTGATGCCATTTGGAGTGGCCCATACATGGTCACAAAGTGTAAGGACAACAATGCCTTCCAATTGTCTTGATTGGATGGCGAAGAACTACAAATTCTAGTCAATGGAATCTATCTAAAGCATTGCTACTAGAGGGAAATTCTCCACCTTGTAAATATTAGCTTAGGTTTTCATTCCTCCAAGTGCTTGTGCACATTGTTTTGCTATAGGTTGTTTTTCTTTCCCTAAGTTCTTTGGCACAGCTTGCTGTTCCTGGGAATGAGTTTGCAGGCCTTGCTCCATCAGGTGATTTTCCATGTTCCTCTTTGCAACGTTCTAGTCCGTTAGGGTATTAAACAGAGAATCAAGTGACTCCATGCCCAATGGATTGCTTCAAGCAACTGGTAACTTCATCTAGCAGGAAGATGACCCCTCTGAGTCACCAAAATTGTTATCCCAAATGCGCCCCCTACTCATTTTGTGGCTAACTCCTTTACATCTTTCCTTCTCTTGTGCCTCAGTCAGAATATTTTGTTTTCCAGGAACTCAAAACCTTCTAGAAATGGCACCATTGGATAGAGATATTTCTTAGCTTTCCAGAAAGGTAAATTTTTCCTCCTAACTCCACGTATTTTTCAAGTTATGGCTCAGTGGAGTTTTGGAAGGAAATTTTTCCCTAGAAGGCCCGCAGCCAATCAGGAACTGCCACGTGTCCAAGGGCAAAAAACAAACGAGCGACCCGAAGGAAAAAATTGTCAGGAAGGGCTCGCACCCAATCATAATGTGCCATCTGGCACCTGGAGTGGTGGAGCACAGGGAAAATTTGAAAAATGTTCCAAAGACCAAAGAGGTAAAATTCGAAATTTTTTCCCGTTGATCCGATTTGGGCCTATTTTTTCCCTAAATCTTCAAACAGCCATAACTTTCGATCCAAAGCTCAGATTTTCACGTTCTTTATATCAATGGAAATCTGGTAAAATTCTCTACATGATTCTGAGGTCAATTTTACATTTTGGTTAAGTTTGGAGGGAGAAAATCAAAAAACACTTCTGGTACGCGCCCATGGACAGAACTGACATTTCAACAACCAATTTTAATGCAAAATGGGTCGCATTCTTCTCCAGCATGGTCAAAAATGTCAGGGCATGGGTTTGTAAGGACCTCCATGCTATTTTTAATGCATTTTGGTCAATGGGGAATGGTTCCCACATTTTTTCACGTTTTCTCTCTCCTGGGCTCAACCCATGCACTGTAAAAGCCAGATTTGGCTCATTTTTCAAAGGTTGAACACCTTTTTACACAGCAAGCTTTTGTTTTCACCTTCAAAAAGTGATTTTGGAAGTATCAGACCTTCCAGGGATTGTAACAGGTTTTTCTGCCTCTTTGGTGTTGGAATACAAGGATTTTGATGTTGAAAATCACAATGCAGGCTCTGTGAATGCTTTCAGTCCTTTGTATGTGTTGTTTGCTTCATTTCAAACCCTTGATTACAGCTGATCAACCTATGCATGATGTTTTATGTTGAAATTTCTGATTTATGTCAATTTTCATGAACAAGAAGTGCTCACCACTCCTTTGGTGTATCACCCTTATCAGTTTAGTTTCAATTTTTACATTTCTTATCACTGTCTCCTTGCAAATTAGGATAAAATTAGGATCTGAACCTCTGCAATTGTGCAAATATAGATCTAACCAGAGGAGTTTGAGGAACTAGCCTCTAATCTAGAGATTCCTCTCTCATCTTGCAAGTCCCACACTTAGAGAGAGGTTTCAATGTTGTGCAATCACACTGGATGCCCCTGAACATCAACTTAGAACCTTGATTTGCATCCAGGGGTGCTGCTGATTTGCAACAACATCTACTAAGAATCATCAGAAGGAATCTTGATGAGAATCAAAGAACTTGGAATGCAAAGCTCAAATCAACCCTATGGGCTGATAGGATCACACCCAAGAGGTCTGCAGGAAGCTCTCCATACAATCTTTTGTACGGGAAAGAATCAGTTCTACCTATATCACTTGAATTGCCAGCATTGGAACTCATGAAACAGTTGGAACTAGCTGAGGTTGAACCCATGGAGATTAGATATGTAGAATTAATGGAGCTCCAAGAAATTAGAGAGCATGCAGCCCAAGCAATAGAGAAGGATCAAGCCTTGATCAAGAAGACTTTTGATAGGAAAGCCAAGGCTAGAACCTTCCAAATTGGAGATCTAGTGTTGAAATGGGATGTAGATCGTGCAAAGCCGGGAAGGCATTCCAAGCTCGATGCCATTTGGAGTGGCCTGTACATGATCATTGAATGCAAAGGTAGCAATGCTTTCCGACTGGCTAAGTTGGATGGTGAAGAATTACAGATTCCGGTCAATGGGATCTATCTCAAACGTTGCTACTAGAAAGATAGCTTCTCACCCTTGTAAATATTAATTTAGAATTTCCATTCCTCTAAGTGCTTATGCACAGTGTACTACTGTTAGAGTAGTTTTTATTTCCCTAAGTTATTGTGCACATGTCCTATTGCTTCTAGTATGTGCATGTTTGCAGTTCATCGAGCCTTCGGAAAAGAACTTGCAGCCGTAAAAACTAGCTCAACGAATGTTTCAATAGCTCAAGGAGACATGTTTTAAAATTTCAGATCAGCTGAGAGGTTATCAAATAGACTCCATGCCCAATGGATTGCTACAAGCAGCTGGCCGTTCTTCATTTGGTAGGCAGATAACCCCGCTGAGTCGCCAAAGTTGTTATGCAAAATTCACCCCTCAAGGTAATTTTTGATAACATGCATCAAATTATTCAGTCCCGAGCAAGTAGATTGATTCGAGGCCCAAAATCATGTTTTTCAGGGTCCCCTCGGCTTTTTTCTAACTCTCCCATCCAAGAAGAAATCCCAACGAGTTGGAAAAAATGGAAAAAATGTGAAAAATAAGGTTGCAGGACTATGTTAAGGCATTTCGGGTCTGAAGGGTTTAGGTCATACTGAGGTTCGTTGTACCAAGCTTGGGGCCGAAAAAATGAAGAAAATCAGCTAAGTCCTAGTCCAGGTGGTCTGCGGGATAGTTGGGATGTCGGGACGCGTGGGACGCGAAAAGCCGAATCGGCCGAAAGAGGAAAAAATTGCCTAAGTCTTTTGTTTCACGTGGTTTGGGACAGTTGGAACAAAGGTACGTGCAGGACGCGGATCAGTCGGTTTGGTGCAAGTTGGTCCATTTCAGGTGGTTCGGAGATATTTGTCCCAGGTAGTCCGGGACAGTTGGGACAAAGGTACGCGAGGTACGTGTGGGGCGCGAATCGGCCGGTTTGCCGCAAGAAGGTCCATTTCGGGTGGTTCGGAGGTTTTCGTCTGGGACAGTCGGGATAAAGAGTACGCGCGGGACGCAAAAAGGTGAAATGGCTAAAAAGAGACAAGGAGGCCCGCGGATGAATCAGAACGTGCCACATGTCAGAAGGTTGAAAAGTTGTTAAGTGTTTGGCGCAAGGTAAAAATGCACCCCTCAGGCCCGAACCAATAAAATAGTGCCACGTGTCCAAGTTTAAAGGCCCGAAAGGAATTTTCAGAGGATGAACCTGCAGATGAATCAGAGCCTGACATGTGGCATCCAAGTGGCAGAGCGCGGGAAAAATTCAAATATTTTCCCGTCGATCCGTTTTGGCCTGTTTTTTCCCTAATTCTTCAGATCACCATGACTTTCGATCCAGAGCTCGGATTTTCATGTTCTTTATATCAATGAAAAGCTGGTGAAATTCTCTACATGATTCCAGGGTCAATCTTGCATTTTGGTTCAGTTTGGAGAGAGAAAATCAAGAAACATCTCTGGCTCATGGTAATGGCCAGAACTGACATTTCAACAACCAACTTAAATGTAAAATACATTTCACCGCTTTTGCTAGGGTTCTCACCTACCGCCATAATGAGATGAATTAAATACAACCCGGAGGTGGTTGGGGCAGATTTGGATTTCCTCTCTCTTCCCTCTCTCATTCTTCCTATAAATTGTAAGGAGGGGCTTCTTTCTAAAGGTTAGACATTCTTTTTTTGTCCTCTCCCTTCTTCTCTTTGGCAGGTGAATTTGTGGAGTTCAAACCTCCCATCTAAAACTATAATGCAACTTTGCCTCTTGACATTTTGTAGTGTATTGTATCAATCTTTGGAGTAATTAATGCATGTCTATGGATGATTCTCAACCATCTTTGTGTTAATTTGCATCCTCTTGATCTTTCACTACAAATTTGGTTATTTTTGCATGATCTTGCATTGCATTTTAATGGTTTGTGTTTATTGGCAAGACAGGTGTTCTTCATTCCTTAGTGCATCACCTTTGTTAGTTTAGGTTTATTTTTTATGCATCTTCTTACCATGTCTCCTTGGCAAGTTAGATTAGGTTTTGAGTAAACCCTCTGTATTTTTCATGTGTGCATCTAAACAGATGAATAGGAACCCGGCCTTCATTCTGGAGATTCCTTTCTTAGATTCGCAGGGTCCCACACTTGGAGAAAGGATCTTCAATGTTATGCAATCGCACTGAGAGTCTAGTATGATCAACCATCGAAGTCTGATCAGACATTTAGGGGTGCTGTGATTCATGCATCTAATAGGTTTTTGAGAACATATGAGGTACACAATGATGTACTTTTATGGGAAACATGTCAGAAATAAAAGAAAGGATGAAAGAGGATCAACTGACGTGGATACATGTTAGTCACAAAAGTAAGTTGAGACATGGACATGTTTGAAAAACTACCTAAAAATTTATTTAATGAATATTTAACAAATATCCCAAGGATTGATCATTCTCAACTACTATGTTTGACATGATACAAGTGATCAAACATTTCGAAAACATGGTAGTTCAGAGTAATTAATGAACTAATTTTAAAATTCAAGAAAGAGAGGGGAAGTGAGGAAGTATATAGAAAGTATGAATACCATCATTTTTTATTATTTTGCAAGAGGTTTAAAGTGGGGTATGATAAATTAGTAGAGTTCATAAATCAGGATAATTAAAAGAGTTTGAGAGCTAAGCCATTATAATTCATAGGATAGATCCTACAAGTTATCCTAAAGAGCACACCACCATTGTAATAGCTATATAAGTTTTTTTAATCTCTGTAGCATCCCCTTTAGAGGAAGTCATAATTATAGATGTCATTAAGGCTTGAATTCAATAGAATTTATGATTTTTTATGTGAGTTTTGTTGTTTATTTTGATAGGGAGAATGATTTTTCCCAACCCGCAAAAGGGTTTGCCATTTATTTCTAGGATGACTTTGGCAGTATGACAAGAAGGTAATTAATAATGGGTGAACGAATGTTATTTATATATGAAAGGTTGAAAATAAGTTTAATTTTTACCTTTGAAAGGTAAGGATGAAGGGAAAGTTCACATAAGAATATGAGTAATAAAATTAGTTGTTCCTAAAAAAGAGTTCCTGCAAAAGGTCAAGAACTAAAAGGCATGTTTTGCACTTATACCCAAGAAAATGGAAGAAGAGAACAAAAAGTTGAAGAAGTCCAAAAATAATTTGTCAACTATTGGATGAGTTTAGTAATATAATAATATATGATTTTCCACAAGGATTACTACCGTTTCTTAACATGAATCATCAAATTGAATTGATATCAAGATCAAGTTTACCAAATAAGAAATTATACCAGATGATGCATAAGGTGAATATTCAAGTAAGGTGTCAAGTGCAAGAGTTATTAGAAATGGGATTGGATAGAGAAAATTTAATCATATGCACAGTACCCACAGTGATAGCACTGAAGAAAGCACAAGAATGGCCCATGTGTGGATTAAAGAGCCATAAACAAGATTTCAATTCAGTATAGGTTTATGTTACTAAGGATGAATGACTTAATTTCTTTCTCAGTGTTGTGTGATACTTTTCCAATATTAAATTAAATATTGGTTATCAGTAGATCCACGTCAAAGAAGGGTACAAGTCAAAAATGGCATTCAAAACCAAGGAATTTTTATATGATTAATTTGTTATGCCATTTGGATTGACTAATTGTTAACTTCTAAGTTACCTTTAACAGGAAGGTGGTTTCAAAAAAAATCAAATTTTCTACCATCCTACAAAAATTTCTTGCCTAAAGTTTATCTAAGAAATTGGGAGTTTTCCGAAGTCTGAAATTCAAATTTTGGATTTTTGAGTTTCTCTTATTCGGGGTTTTTCATTATTTGTAAGAAGGAAATTTTCTCAAAATTCCGCATTTTGGAACTTCGGGATTTTGGGTTTCATATTTTTCCTTGGCATTTCTTGTTTGTTTTCACGTTTTGTTTCTGAACTCCAAAAGTCCGAAGTTCTAAAATTTCAGAACTTTGGCCTTTCAGATTTTGGAGTTTCATTTCGCACCTAGAGATAATTTCGTCTGAATATTTCTAAAGTCTGAAACGTCAAAGTTTTGAAGTTTCAGAACTTTGGGGTTTCGGGTTTCAGATTTTAGGTATCGTATTAAAAATGTCACGCATACATTTCAGATTTTAGGCTCTCTAAGGAACATTTCATTTACAACTAACCCACATGTGTTAGCCTGTGGGCATTAATTTTGGGATTACATATATAAACCTAGATTTTCACCTATCATTTTTTACCTAGATTTTACTAACACCCTAATTTTTTACAGCACCATATTGTACTTTATGGCATCATTTTCAAGGTAATTTTTTGGGTTTGTTTAATCTTTTTGGTTTAGATTGATCATGGTTTTTTGTTTGTTATTGTCCTTTTATTTCCATTCTTTCTCTTTTTACTCAAACATGTAGGCCACTGTTGTTTTCTATTTAGTTTTAGTCTATTCAAACATGTCATCTGGACTTTTATTTTATTTTACAAATAGGAATCGAAACTCATCAAATTTAAGGGTTTTGCAAGAGTTTCCTTTCAGATCTTTGGAATTATTAGCTTTCAGAAGTCATTGTTTTGCAATTTTTAGAGTTACCTTTTTGGCCTTTCAGAGATCTAAATTTTGGGGGTTGTTATTTCAGACTTTTGGAACCAAGGCTTTCATACTTCTGGAACTATTCAGATTTTAGGACTGAGCAGAGTTTACGGTTTCAAGTTTCGGGCTTCGGAGTTGGATTGCTTTCAGACTTTCGAGCTTTGATTTTTCAATTTTTTTAAGAGGTTGTTAATAAAATTTTCAAGGTTCAATCAGATCCCAAACCCTGAAATTATGTCAGCCTATTCATCAAAAGGAAAGGGAAAGATGAAGTATACATTTTTAGGAGTCTCTCCTCATACTTGTTTATCATCAGATGGAGGAAACATCAAAGACATTGATTTGGGATAGGTGGACATGGAAGATTTTTGGGAGAGACTAAAGGCTCCCAAGAAAACAACCTATATGTAATCTATTCTTGAGATTATGCTTTCTCTTGTAGCCTCCTTTCCTACATCCATACATTTCCCAGAGTTTGTTTTAATTGTGGTTGTTCATTTTGATAAAGATATTAAGTCTGTCAAGGATGATTATGGAAATATTGTAATTAGATTGGATGTTGATTTCTTCAAAGATTTATTCAAACTTTTTGATGATGAGGAATATGTAACAATTTCTCCTGAGATGTGTTGTCATGCAAATGTGCAACAAGGAAATCAATCATTTTCGAGCATAATAACTATACCCATGTGTTTATTTTTTCAAGTCTTATCATTCCAAAACACCCTGGGTTTATCCAGTTAGCCAAAGTGACCTCCCAATTAATGTTATATCATCCCCTAAGTGATTTAGGAAAGTCCATTCATTCCCCCTAGGTGATTTTAGGAGTTCATTAAAAGTTGCAAGCTACATGCAGTTGTGGGCAGGGCTATCACTGGCCTTCCTAGGGCTGGAGCGACCCCATGGAGTGGAGAAAAATATCCAAATCATACATGGAGGTGATTCAAATGTCTTGGGACATCATGGAAATTATTTAGGAAGATTCTGGAATGGCTCAAAGAAGTTGGGGTAGTTTCGCCAGAATTAGGGTTCACAGGCCTAGTCAGTGCACTAGCCAAAACAATCGTTGAGCTTCCAACAGTGATTCTAGGAGCTCTAGAAGGATTTAAGAGAAAAAAAACATCTCCAGAAAGAGAATTAAAATCCCTAAAATATGGTGAAATCATTTTTTCCACAACACTTTGGAGCATTAGTTCTGCAAGCAGTTTTTCTTAGGCACACGTGGAGTACCAAATCAAAAATCCAATTTTTCAGTGATCAAATGGAATAATAAATATATGATACCCCCACCATTGAATTAAAAATGCCATTTCTAGTTAGGAACATATAATTTTTTACTGAAAAATTCCATCTAGAGCTCAAGTTATCATCATCCCAAGTTGTCCTCTTGGAGCAAGTTCGAGAGTTAGCCAAATTTTGGGAGGACACATGTCAGCTCTAGGAGCCTGGCAGGATTTTATGTCCCCAATGTCCCTCATGGCTAGGAACATCAACCTTGTAAAAATGCACCCATATCCCATGTGACCTCTAGAATCCCATGCGACCTTCAAGATTGTCATTTCAGCCCCAGGGTGCAATTTAGAGCTCAAATTCCCTACCAACGAATCAATGCCATGTGTCAGCTCTAGGATCATCATTGAATTTGATTTCCCACATGTCCCTCACATGTAAGGGACATAAAACATTGAAAAATTCACCCATCCCTCTAAGGGGGACTTTTGGTCACCCATGTGACCCGCTTTTAGCCCCTTAGTGCTGATTTTCTAGCTCTCACTCCTTGTCGTCGGATTATTGCTGCGTGTCGCCTTCTTACTCACCGTGGTAATTGATGTCCCTCATGTCCCTTTGAGGTGAGGCATTTCAAGAATAAGAATATTTTCCCAGCCCTATTTATGCATGATTTTTGATTTTTTTTTTCAAAATCTCCAACTACTGCTTTCTTCCAACTTATATCTAACTCTCTCATACACAGTTCTTCCTCTAAACTCTTCTACAACTTCCCATCATCACTTCACCATTTCTGAACCTCAAACCAGGTATATCAAATAATAATTTTTCTTCACTCCATGAAATCATACAAGTATCAAAAGGAATTTTGAGCAAACAAGGAAGAAGAAGTGAAGAACGAAGAGAAGAAGACAATGAAAATCTCCATTGCCGTGAAATAGAGATTCGTAGAAATCTTGCAAACTAGTGCACGAAGAAACAAACTATTTTTTCCTATTTTTTCCTCTTTCTAAGAACATCAAAAAAATACCTTCAAACTCTCCTCTCATGTAATAGATCATTCACAGTGAAAAAATCTCCTTTCCGGCTCAACGAAGAAAAAATTGAATTTCTCGTCAAACCAGTTGTTAGATTGAAGAAAAATTCCACATGAAGCACCAGAAGAAAAAACTAATATCAGAAATATAATTTTATTCACAAATGGAGGAGAAAACCAAACCTACAATTTTTGAGGTCCATTAATGGCTACCGTCTAGAAGCACTGCCAGGTTCAAAAATTGAAAGTTTAAAATCTCCTAGACTATTCAGTGGGTAGGTCTAAAACTTCAGAGGGGAAATATTGGGAAAAAAACCTATATCAGAAAACTTTGTTTCATGTCAATCCGACCTCCAAAATCCCACTTTCTAAGAATATCAGGTCTTCTGCATAGGGGACTGCTATTTTGGGAATGTCATCAACAAAAGAACTTGTGAAGAAGACGGAAACATTGGAGGTGCGTTGCAGCTAAGAATTCATCATAACGGGAATTTTTGGCACTTACTAAAAATATTAAGTGGTCCCATGATCACCTGCCAAAAATAGAAAGTTGATCCAAAAGGAGAGAGGAACGCAGGGAGAAGAGGAAATCATATTGGCAACATCCAGTTGAGGTTCAAGGGAGTTACATTTTCATACTTAATAAAAATAGTAATTTTTTATTCTAAGGAAAACATGAAGCAGAAGTAGACATGAAAAAATTTGGAACATCCCTTCTCTTGTAAGTACGAGATAGAAGACAACCATTTCTTGTACATGGACTTGAATGACCTGATAACTCACATGACAATCAGAGACTGAAATAATATTGAAGATCAAATATTCACAATTGGCTTATTCACTGCCACAGGACACCCAGTGTCTTTCCAAAGTATTGAGTTGGTCCTAGCCTACTCTCACCACTAGGATCCTGAAACACAAACCATCTGATTTGAAAATGGTATAGAAATGGTAGTCATCAACCCTAGAACCATCTCACTTTCTCTACAAATACCGACATCAGCCAACATAATCGTCATCTCAAAATACAGGGCCTTGCACGATTGGGAAATAATGGATCCATATGTATAAGGGGTTGTGCTTGGGTCGTGGTTGAAAATAGGGAGAAATCCCTCAAGGATTCCCAATAATCTTCCAAGGTGTGAGTTCCGAGAAGGATATTCAAATGTCATCACTCTCCTCAGTAGAGAAATTGGATAAGCAATCACAAGAAACTTCCAAGACTGAATGGGCCTTTTCATCTTGACGTTGACAGAAGGAAAATAGAGAATTGAATGAGGGAAAATCATCAACGACAACCTCCATCTCCAACTACTCTAAGTACCCATGAAAAAGAAATTCCAAATGACTTCTTACTTGGTCTACCTCCTCGCTAGCTCAAGATCATTCAAGGGATTGGATCTCATACAAAACATTATCACCAAAGTACCTGCATTCTAGAAAGTTCCACATGTGGTGATGGAGGAAATTCATAGGCATTTCACTCGCATGAATGATGCATACACAATGTGCATGGTATGAAGCTTAGAAGGGGATCTGGAAGCTAGGATGTCGTCACAAGCAGCATCCTTGATTAAGAAATATGGTTCTTATTTCATCCAATTCTTGACCTTCTCCTACCTATGAGTTTTTGGCTTTGATGAAGCCCTGTTGAGGCTTCCTAAGTACCTTAGTGACCAAATTATATTGTTTGATCTCTATCGACAGATCATTCAAGTGAATAACAAGATTAGAAGCAGGAGGAAGAAGTTGGTTCCATTTCCTATCTCTCTCGGGGTATTCACATGCAAGATATCAAATGATGCATCTCATATATAGAATGCTTTCGCTCATTTGACCTTGCGTTCCTACATCATCAAGCCTAATTTTGACATTTGAGAATATCTCAATGCTTTATATGTCCCATAATTGTAACACAAGCCGCAAGTTGAGGACTACTGGGCTAATTGCAATGATGATTTTAAGTGTGTGAAAAGGACCATATGAGGATGAAAATCAGTGAGATGAGGAAATTCAAGTTATCCTGGTATGAAGATATTTTGTATGATGATAAGACAAATATGTATGATCCTGTGTATGTTGCAGTCAAGATGTCCCATGTACCTCCAATCAACTGGAATGTTCATGAATCAGGGGATATATTAGAGTGGACTGATAAGGTGGTGAGGAGAATGAGAAATTGGTTTCAAAAGAAGCGATCCATTATCATCCAGTCACGAGGAATTCCTTCAAGTTGGAAGCAAGCCTCACATCAGTCATCTTCAAACGTCATAGAGGTGACTTCAAGTTCTAAAAACTCCGGAGTGAGTTCGAAAAGGAAGGCCAAAGAATTGGAAGCTTCTCCTCATGAGAAGATGCCAAAGAAACTCATAGGATAAGAAGGCTCATTTACATTACTAAAACAAGAAGATTCGATCGTAGAAATATAGGAAGAACACCCCATGACAAAGTCATAAGTGGATGAATAACACATGGTTCAATATTTAGTCTTCAATCCACCACACGAGGTTTCCCCTCTTGATGACACCCATGCCTCTCTCATTCATGATTTTCCTCTCCTTCAGAATAGGTTACCATCGATGTACCTATCATTGAACCTGAGTCCGATGATATGTTTCCTTGAATGTAGGAAACAATTTTCCCTGACACCTACACTATGCAACAAGTAGCAGCCCCTAATCAATCATCGATTTTCTCATTAGTTAAAGAAAAAATGTCAAGGAAGCTCACACATACAGCCTCATAGTTCTACAGTGGGGAAATGGGTAATCAATACATCAAAATGGATTGGCCCAAAATAATCAAGCCAATGGATGAGATGACGCCAACTGACTATGAAATGAGCACAATTTAAACTAGGACTGGCAACTCATGAAATGGATTTGCACATGTATCAACAATCTTCCACTCCCATGGTGGCAAGGAATAAGGAGTATAAGAATAATATTGATGAAATAAAAGGGAAAGTTCAAACTCTGTCACTCTATGTGTAACATCTATTTGATCCTAATGTCACGAAAATTCTCATTGAGGAAGTTTCACCCATTAGTAGCTTTAATCTAGAATTCATCAGGAAGACACACAAGTTCACCATATAGGGGCGAGTGAATAATTAATGGATCAACTCAATTTCTCAAAAAGGGAAGTAAGTGCTCTAAGAAGTGGTCAAACTCTTTTCTTACATGCATACAACAGTAAATAGTAAACAGACACTCAAGGAGGAATTGGAGAAAGAAAGGGACTATTGGGAACCTTTGGCCCTAGTTAGTAGATAAAATGAGAAACACTCATCGCCAGGAGTTGATTGACAAGAAGATATTTGAAACTCCCTTAGAAGACTAGTCATGTGTATGGGGAGGGCCTTGGCAATCAGGTTTGAGGTAATCAGTTGAGACATCACAGAGTTGGAGGAGAAAGAGGAACAAGCATACAAATTGTAGGATAGTGTAAATCAGAAAATTTAGAAACTTGGAGTACTTGCAAAGGGTGAAGATACAACTGTCGATGAGTTTATTTTTCCATTTGAATAATAGGTCAAGAAAGATGTAACTAACCCATTTTCCTTCACTAAGGATACCCTCAAGGACTTCCTCTCAGGGATTCGGGCCTCTATTACACTTATCACAGAGAAACATTCATTATGGTTCGGGAAGTGCAAAGACATCAATCGTGTGCCCGATGGATGGATAAATACCTTGAGTTGTGTTCACATTCCTCATGCCGACAAGGTGGAACCTGTAGCTACTCATTTTAGCAAAGATCTTGGAGGAATAGAGGCCTTCTCAGTAGCGTGAAATGGAAGCTAGTCAAGGAGCAAGATCAAATCCATTGTAGCGACTCATCCTTCTACATAATTCTCCTTCTTTCTTCTTCTTCCTCTTCTTCCTCTCTCTCTCTCTCACCCAACGCTTTCTCTCGTCAATGTTATATTTTTGCGTTGAGGTTTGCACTTTTTAATATAACTTTAAGTCACCTTGTTTTTATAAAAGAGACTTGAATATTTAAGTGGAATATGAACATCCTAAAGTCATATTGAAGTATTTGAAAAGTCACCAGGAAGATGAAGAGTTGCCTCTTCTTCTATAAACTGTAACATGCTCCTCATTTGGTCTTCTTCTTAGACAACTTCTGAGACTTCTTAGATATTGGAGCTGTTTTTTTTTGTGAATTCATGAGAGATATATCCTTGTGAAGAGAGCAAAGAGATAGAAAATTTCTTTCATTTTCCCTACTAAAAAATGTCCTCTATTTTTATGTTATGTACAATTTCTGCTTGAGCTTCAATAAAGGAAGAAGGAATTTTATCCTTTTTTGACTGAGGATTTTAGTGGTACTTTGTGCTCATTAAATTCTATCTGTTCTTGTTGCTATTACGCATATTTGTTTTCTTCTAAATTCAAGTGCATGTAATGAAATTTTCAGCTGGTGTATGAAATTATATGATTTTATACTTGCATCATTAGTTTCTTGTTTCTATCTTTCTCACTCCCTTTCCCGCTTTCCTGGCGAATTCCTCTCTTACAAATATATGCAAGATTTTTATGCAAGCCTAGTGGAGTTCCCCTATTAGATCCCCGGCCAAAAGGCCACCAGGATAAAACTCATTTACTCACACATGCACGTACGATAGCTGCATTGATTAATTAGAGGGACTTAGAATCCCAAAGCATTGGCAAGATAACCACTAAGTTTTTCCACCTGACAAATTTTCCTCGCCAACACACGGTTAAAGTTTAAAACCTATTTCCAAGGTTAGTGACCAAACCCTAATATTTTGATTAAGAAAACTCTAGTCGTTCATGAGAGATTTTTTCTTGATAGAGCACTAGCGTTATTGCTTTATAGAGGTAGGACATGAAGGAAGAAAAGGTGAGAAGGAGAAGAAGAGAATAAATGGCACCCAAATCAGATAAATCTTGAATGACAAGGAAGGAGCAGATAAGGGGCATTGGCCATTTATCAAGATCCAAAATGTACCACAAGATAGGCCTTTGGGATCTTAAAGAACAAAATGGTGGCTCATTCCCTTTTGCATGCCAAGCCCATGGTAGAATCTAAGGTAGCCAAAGAGAAAGAAGAATGGCCCAAAATTTCACCCAGCATAAGACCTCCCCAAGCCCCTCCTCAAAAAGAGGAATCACAAGCCCAGTAAGCTTAGGTGCTACTACCAATCATAATATTATTTTAGGGTTTGTTTTTGTAGGGTTTTTGTTTTATAAATTTTGAATTTTATATTTATATATGTGTTAACTATGGTATGATGTGATGTATAGGCATAGCATCACACCTGAAATTGTTATGATCATTTGATTGGAAACTGGAAGGGAAAGCATGTTGTTTTCCTCAAACAACTCAAATTTTGTCATCTTCTTGTCAAATATCTCATATTTCAAGTTCAATACCAGTCTTCCCCATCCCTTCTTCATTGATTGATCATAAATTACATTTGTGGACAAGGTAATAACTTGCCTAGTGGTCGCTAATATCTTTTCAAACGTTTCATCGAAACTCCCCTAACTAGATGTGATATTTTGAAATTTTTCCTGAAAGACCGTAACTAGATATATTCAAATAATTCAAAGTAGATTAAGAAACTTGGAAATCCTACTTCCACTATCATTCGAAGGATCTTGAAACTCAACACTTTGTCGTTGTCCTTGTGTAAACACTGAATACCAAAAAAGTTATAGATGAACAATGTGTTAGTATTCCTAAACCGCCACCTTAAAAAGGAACCGTTTGGTTCTTTCAATTCCATTTTAGTGTGGTATAGGCATTTGAGGTAATATTCTATAACCTCAGGCATGCGGATGTGTTGTTGGGGGATGGGGGTGGGTGCACAATTTAGCACTAGATATAGCGAAGTACTTTTATCCCCTCAGATACCCATATGATATTAAGATTCACTCAACTAATCCAACATGGAGCATGGAACCACAGCTAACCTTTAAATAGTATTTTGAAGGTTATCAACTAAACCCTAATATTTTGATTGAGAAAACCCTGGTCGTTTATCAAAAAAAAATTCTTGATAGAGCACTAGCATTATTCCTTTGTAGAGGTAGGACATGAAGGAAGAAAAAGTGAGAAGGAGAAGAAGAGAATAAATGGCACCCAAATTAGATAAAACTTGAATGACAAGGAAGGAGGAGCTGATAAGGGGGATTGGTTGTTTATCAAGATCCTAAATTTACCACAAGAGAGGCCTTTGGGATCTTAAGGAACAAAATAGCGGTTCATTCCCTTTGCACTCCAAGCTCGTGGTAGCGTCTGAGGCAGCCAACGAGAAGAAGAAGGCCCCAAAATTTCACCCAACATAGGACTTCCCCAAGCCCCTCATCAACAAGAGGAAGCACAAGCCCAGCAAGCTCAGGTGCTACTACCAATCATAATATTATTATAGGATTTTTTTACAGGTTTTGTGTTTTATAAAGTTTGAATTTTATATTGATATATTGTGTTGACTCTGGTATGATTTGATGTATAGGGATAGCATCACACTTGAAACTGTTGTGATCTTTTTTATTGGAAACTGGAAGGGCAAGCATGTTGTTTTCCTCAAATAACTCAAATCTAGTCTTCTTCTTGTCAAATATCTCATCTTTCAAGTTCCATACCAGTATTCCCCATCCCCTCTTCAGTGATTGATCAAAAATTACATTTGTGGGCAAGGTAATAACTTCCCTAGCGGTCGCTAATCTCTGTCCATTAGTTGCATCAACACTCCCCTAACTGGATGTAATATTTTTAAATTTTTCTTGAAAGGTCCTAACCAAATATTTTGAAATAATTTCATACTCCCACATTACGTCAAGCCACTAGGAGATTCTACTTACACTGTCATTCAAAGGAGCTTAAATCTCAACACTTTTCCTTCGTCGTTGTGCTAGCACTAAATACCGAAAAAATTTCAAATGAATCTTGCATTGTTATTCCTAAACCGCCACCCAAAGAGGGAACTATTTGGATCTTTCATTTCCATTTTAGATTTGTATAGGCATTTGAGGTCATCTTCTATAACCTCGTGTGTGGGGGTATGGGGGTGTGTGAACGACTTAATACTAAACATAGCAAAGTATTTTATTCCCTCAAATACCCATATGATACTAAGAGTCACTAGAATAATCCAACATGCAACACGGAACCCCAGTTAACCCTTAAATCCTATTTCTAAGGTTAACAACTAAACCCTAGTATTTCAATTGAAAAAACCATAATCATTGATCAGATATATTTTCTTGATAAAGCACCAGTGTTATTGCTTTGTAGAGGTGGGGCGGGAAGGAAGAATATGAGGGAAGAAGAAGCAGAGCATAAATGGCACCCAAATCAGACAAACCTCCATTGACAAAGAATAAGGAGCTGATAAGGGGCATTGGCCATTTTTCCAGATCCAAAATATACCACAGAGTGGCCTCTGGGCTCTTAATGAACACAATGGCATCTCATTCCCTCTGCATGCCAAGTTCATGGAAGTTTTTGAGGCTAGTGATCAGAAGAAGAAGGCCCCAAAAGTTTACCCAGCATAGGACATCCCCAAGCCCCTCATAGACAAAAGGAATCACAATCCCACCAAGATCAAGTGTTACTACTAATCATAATATTATTTTAGGGTTTGTTTTTGCAAGATTTTTGTTTTATAAGGTTTGATTTTTGTATTGGTATATGTGTTGACTATGGTATGATACGATGTATAGGAATAACATCACACTCGGAAGTCTTCTTATCATTTTGACTGGAAAATGTATGGGAAATCGTGTTGTTTTCCTCAAACAACTTGAATTCGGACTTATTCTTATCAAATATCTCATCTTTCATGTTCCACACCATTTATTCCCCATCCCCTCTTCAGAGATTGATCATTAATTATAATGGTAGACAAGGTAATAAATATCCTAGCAATCACTAATCTTTTCCCCTTCTTCACCTCAACACTCAACTAATAGGATGGAATATTTAAAAATATTGCATGAAAGACCTTCCAAGAGAGATCCTAATAAGGGTCAAACATTGGAATCAATTGAGTCTTTTAATTCCTTTTCAATATTGGAAAATAATTTCATGTCATATTTTGTAAACTCAGGCGTGGGGTGTGCGCTATGGTGTGGGTTGTGTGTTATGGCATGGAATTGAGCATAGTAGCACCACTATACTCAACACGTGAATGTTGTTTGTGTACATGGCTATCACTTTGAGATAAGTACCAGAATGAGGTTGGGTCAAATAACTAGTTATATTTGTTCCCATTTCCCTAAATCCATCTCCTCCCCTATAGTTTTCAACCTATTTTCGCACAATGCTTCTGAAATGTTCCTTTTTTTGGGTTGGACCCTTTCATGTGATACTTTTGATGGATAATCCATGATTTCTTTATTCGCGACTCTTCCTTTCACCAGATTCCTACACTATGTGATGTTGGACTGGTGTGTGACCCACATGGACAAATATGAGAATGGGAAATGGGAACGAGATGCATCCAAATTCCGTATAATTCCCTTCCAAGTCAACTCGGCATCCCGGGGACTATTCCAATTTCACTTCACCTATTTACAATGTTAGCCTCTAAATTTTACCAGATCTTGTTTATTTTTCTCCTTACCAAAAATAATGAAGTCAAATGCACCTTCACTTAAAATCTCCACTTAAGAATATAACCCTCTACTATAAAAAAAATTTATTACTCCTACTACTCACATTATATTACCACTATTTTTAAACACGCCTTTCTATATTTGTTCCCAATTACCTAAATATGTATTGGACATGGTGGTGCATTGTTCCTGTGGACTGCATTGTGGCATTTCACCACCAAAATCAGCACGCCAATGTTATTCGTGTCCATGGATATCACTTTGGCCTTGTGTTGTCCACTCAAAATTCCCCTGCTCTTAAGAAAGTGAAAATTTAAAATTTTGAGTTTAAGTGTCTTTTCTGCTTGTGCTGATAATGTGAAATGCCAAAGAAATTGAGAAATCTACGTTTTTGGGTCATTTTGTGTGTTTTTCGGGCCTGTCGGACATTTTTGTCCCGCGTGTCCCAAGTTCAATTGGGCCCTCTGTTCCCCGATCGGCCGGTTCACCCGAAGTCTTGTTCTTTTCGGGCCCATCGGAACTTTTTGTCCCAAATGTCCCAAGTTCACCCGGACCAATTGTTCCATTTTCGTCCGATTCGGCCGAGCCACGTACTTCACATATTTTTGTCCCGCGTGTCCCAAGTTCAATTGGACCCTCTGTTCCCCGATCAGCCGGTTCACCCGAAGTCTGTTCTTTTCGGGCCCGTCAGAACTTTTTGTCCCAAATGCCCCAAGTTCACCCAGACCAATTGTTCCATTTTTGTCCGACTCAGCCGAGCCGCATACTTCACGTACTTTTATCCCGCGTGTTCCAAGAGCATTTGTGCGTCTTTTCCCCACTTCGCTCGAATCGGCCGAGCCGCGTACTTCGTGCTTTCGCGTCCCACATGTCCCAAATGAACCAAGTGTCATTCGTGCTAATTTTTCCCGCTCTACCCGAATATCTTGCTTATTCAATTTGGTAGGTATGTATTAAATGCGCATTCATTACCTTTCTCTCTCCTAAACGGCTATATAACGAGCGAACCCCCTATGTGTTTTGCACACTGCTTTCCTGCTATCTTTTGCTCGAACCTTTGCAATCTAAATTCCTGCGCGCGTATCCATTTCCCTCTGCAATTCCTTCCCAAGTCTAGCTTGCAGCTTCGCCCTCCAAATTACTACCAACATGAAGATCAAATTTTAGGGGCAAGAACAAATCTCACCACTAGAGTCTGTCGTTCCCGATATCGGGGACAGTGAAGTTCGCCATCTTGACTTTAGTGATTTTTGGTCGAGGATGACAGATGCAAACCCTACGCCAATGGCACAGATGATTCATGACAGCGGTTTGGCTTTCGCTGGTGGTTTCCCAATCTCTGTGCAATGTGCAGATACAGTGCTTTCATGCGGAGCTCATTTCAACCCTGATTCGAGTGAATTGACCAATATACACGTGGCAGAGACATAGCCGAGGCATTGAAGAGATTCAGGCAGCGGATTTTGAAGTCAGTGGGTCCCTCCCAGTCATAAGCACCTGTCTTCTTCTCCTTATTCCTCTCTTCTCTTCCAATTCTTTTTCTCGGATTTATTGTAATAAGTTGAGGTATTGCGAGTGGCAATCCTTAACTAATCTTTAGTTAAAAGAAGTAGTTACCGAGAGTAACTGAATTGTAAACTATATAATGGCCTCTCCTCGCCATTTTGAAGGAGGAAGAACTTGGCTTATTTTCTGAAAGTGTAAATAAATCATAAAGAAATCAATACAGAAGGGCTTTTCATTCTTCGTCTATCTGATCTCTTTTATCCCTAAGCTTTTCATTTAATCTTGTTAAGATCATTTGTCTATATTATATTAAGAAGCTTTGTATTCTTGCAGATGTTATTGATAGAACTTTGTGTCTTTCAAATTTCATCTTATTAGTATGATACAAATGATCTTGTTTCAATTCACTGTACCTTCGCATGCATAAAGAATTACTCTGTCATCTATAATTCTAAATGGTGCCTTTCTTGCTCGTTCTCATTTTCTCATTCCTCAGTCCTTTTGTAATTGATGATCCTTATAGAAAACACTTTTGTAAATATCCAAGTTCCACAAGAAAATCATGTTTTGTATATGTGTAAATAGGTTCGTTTCTGAATAAGGGAACCTCTCCCATTAAAGAGGAGGGACTTCTTGTCCCCTGACTGTTGCTCTTCGTGAAGTCCTATTTGACGACCAACAGTTTTTTGGCGACTCTACTGGGGAAATCATATTCCAGTTCTGTAATTATTGATCATCCTTTGATCTGGCGACTCTGCGTTTTACTGACAGGGAGAAGGGCCCTTGGTATTGAAGATTCTCAGTTTCAGCTTTTGGAGCAGCAGGGTTTTCCTTTCCCTTCAACAAGAAATAGAAAGACTCGTTCGACAAGTACTCCACCTGTCCAAGATAGAATCCCTACGGGTGGTATTCCTTCAGAGTCAATCAGTCCTAATCTTTGAGCTTTGATTCTTGCTGGTGTTGCAGTTCCTCTTCAAGCCATTTTTCCAAGAATGGTGGTACCACTGCCCTGGGGTCATCGTGTCGGGCCCCTTGCCCTTCCTCAGCCTTTGCATGAGTTACCCAGAGGTAACCAGAAGAACTTCCCTAAATTCAAAGGCTGATGGTAAAGTGCATCCTGATGAACACATCGCAGCCTTCATAGTTGCATGCGGAGTTCTGGGAGTTGAACATGAAGATGTCTCCGTAAGACTTTTCGTTGAGACTTTACAAGATAATGCTGCTGATTGGTTCTATCACCTTCCGGCCAGTGCTATCACCAGCTGGGATACAATGAGAACTAGGTTTGAAAACTAGTTCAAACCAGCAGAAGACGTGCATGCCTTGCTAGCCCAAATCTCTCAAATAAAGAAAGATTCACAAGAACCCATGAGAGAATTTGTGGCCCGATTCAACAGGTTGATTAACAAAATTCCGCCAAATACTCGACCTGTAGATCAAATTCAAAAATGTTTATTTCCTAAATGCTCAATCACCTGAAGTTAGCTATGCACTAAGAAGGGCTAATCTCGCAACATTGGCTGAAGATCAAACTCTTGTTGTTAGTGTCGAAGATGATTTAATCATGTCAGGGAATTTGAGGAGAGACCCTTCTAAATCTAAATCTGCTTCTTCCTCCTCTTCCACCCCTAGACCTAATACTGATCCATTGGTACAAAAAATTGCAAATGATCTCATTGCCATTAAGAAACAATTGGCTCAGCATGCTCCCCTATGCAGACGTTCCAAGGAGGAATTTTCAGCCCAGAAATCATTTTCCTGCTGCTCAAACAAGGCTAGCGCTTGAAGGACCTCCTATTAAAGTTCCCGTCAATGCAACCTGTGAAGTTGAGGAACCTTAAGATGAAGAGGTTAATGAAGATTGCGAGGAATTTGTTGAAGAGGTTGATGATGAAGCAGATGAACTTGAGGGATCTCGAGTTAATTTCTTCACCACTGAGGGCATTGATGATGAGGATGATTATGATGAAATAGTAGCAGACATGAATAGTGAATCATACGCTGTCATGACTTGAGAGCAGACAAATCAGAGGGAGAAAGTGATGCAGCCCACCAAGAAATCTAAAGAACAGCCGACAACTATCCCCGTAATTGCAAAAAGAGGATCTCCTATCCCCGTTTCATCTACACCAAAGGTGAGTCCTGTCAATTCTGCTACTAAAGTTATTTCCGTTTCTCCTAAAGTTGATAAACCTAAGTATTTCAAATGATGATAGCCCGTCCACTTCTGGGTCTTTCGATATTATTGATCACCTAAAAAAGACTAAGGTTCAAATCTCAGAAGCTGAATATTATCAAACCCATCCTAAGGCCTTTGCTAAAATGATTCACTTTGTCAATTCCCATTCTAAAACTACCTCTAAAGGCCTTTTACCCACTCCTTCTTCTGCACCACAACCTAATCTGGTAGCCGCTGTCACCTCACCCAATGACAAAATCAAACCATTCTATGTGACACTTCTTATAGCTGGCCATAGGCTCAGCAATTGCGTCATAGACTCAGGAGCATCAGATAATGTGATGCCTGCTAAAGTAGCTCATGCCTTAGGCTTGACCCTCACACGCACTTATGGATCTTGTTACTCTATGGAGAGTAAGGAAGTGCCCTTAGTCGGAAGAATTAAAGATGCACAAGTGGCTTTTGCTGCTTTGCCTGAGAAGAAAGTTTTGGCTACCATCTTAGTAGCAGATATTCCTCCTTCATACGGGATGTTGCTAAGCAGAAACTTCTGTAAGGATGTGGGTGGAGAAATTCAAATGGATTGGTCACATGCACTCGTACCTGTTAATGGACAAATGAAGAAGTTGCTGCCTGAGAAGCAATCTGAGTATATTGTACAAAAAATGGATGATCCCAAAGCACAAATACTCTATGAGGATATGGGGCATGGCAACTACATGATTATGTCTCCTGAAGAAATCCAACTCCCCAAAGTATCACCTAAAGATCCTAATGGTGTTTGGATTTTAGAGTTTGATGGAAGTTGTTCCTCAGCTGGTTCTGGAGCTGGTGTCATACTGGTGTCACCTAAAGGAAGCCTTCATCCTTTCTCATTCAAGTTGTAATTTGAAAATACCAATAATACAGCAGAGTATGAGGCTCTCATTCTTGGACTATAGGTGGCAAAAGAACAAGGTGTGAAGAATCTTCTAGCTCGTGGGGATGCGGAATTGATTGTAAAGCAAGTTAGAAACCTCTTCCAGGTGAAAAATGGAAGGTTGAAACATTACAGGAATCAGGTGTGGGATTCCATTGAATTTCTTGATGCTTTCTCCATTGAAGCAATACCTAGGGAGAAGAATACCAGGGCTGATTCATTAGCAGTCTCTGGGTCACTGCTTATACCTCATCCTGACTTTTCCAAGATAAGTTCACCATTGAGATGATCCATCGACCTAGTGTACCTGATAATACAAATAACTGGCAAGTTTTCAATAATGATCAACATTTGCTTTCTTTCTTAGAACTCAAAGATAATTTTGAACAGCTATACTTTGAAGGAAGTGATAACTTGCCTCGTGAAAGTGTGCCCTTTGACAAAGCAGCCACTCAAGGAGAAGAAACGGATCAGGATGGATGTATCAAACTCAAGGGAAACAAGATCCCTAAAGGATTGGTAAGTTTAGAGGAACTGTTTGATAAACACGACAGGTATGTAAAGTCTAGAGCTTCTACTGGACCTCAACAATCAGCTGAATATGACAAAATTAATATTGGGAGTTCTACTGACCCTAAGTTCATGAACATTGGAAAATGTTGCACAGCAGATGAGAGGAAGAAAGCAATTGATCTGTTAAAGAGGTATAAGGATGTTCTTGCCTACTCTTATGAAGATTTAAAAGCTTTCCAACCAAAAGAGATGCAGCATTTTATTCCTCTCAAACCTGGAATTAAGCCTTTTAAACAAAAGCAGAGGCAATACAATCCCAAAATAGCTGACACCATTTTTCAAGAAATACAGAAGTTGTTGAAAGCCAAAATCATTTTTCCTATCCATCATTCAACATGGATTGCCAATATTGTACCTGTTAGAAAGAAAAATGGCGAGATTCATATCTGTGTTGACTTCAGGAATCTGAATCAGGATTCCTTGAAAGATAATTATCCTTTACCTATGATGGATCAGGTCTTACAAACAGTAACAGGATCTGAAATGTTGTCTATGCTTGATGGATTCTCAGGATATAATCAGGTAGAAGTTAATACTGCAGATCAACACAAAATAGCTTTCACTACCCCTTGGGGTACCTTTGCTTACAAAAGAATGCCTTTTGGGCTCATTAATGCTGGTGCCACTTTTCAGAGAGCTATGGATCTGGCCTTTGGAAGTTTGAAAGGGAAGTGTATTGTTGTATACCTTGATGACTTGACTGTGTATTCTAAAACAAGGGCAGATCATTTTCAGCACCTGGAGATAGTTCTGCTAAGATGTAGAGAACATGGGATCTCTTTGAATCCTAAAAAATATGTCTTTTGTGTCACAGAGGGGAAATTATTAGGGCACATCGTCTCCAAAGATGGTATTAAGATTGATCCTGAGCGAGTTCAAGTTATTCAGCAAATTCCTCTCCCAACCAGCAAAAAGGGCGTGCATTCTTTCTTTGGTAAGATCAATTTTTTGAGAAGATTCATCCCTGATTTTGTAGAACTAACTCTGAATATCTCCCAAATGATGAAAGGAAAACAAACGTTTGGTTGGTCTTTGAAGGGAAAGAAGCCTTTGAAGATATTAAAAGAGCCATTGCTAAAACTCCTATTTTAGCATGTCCAGATTTTAGCAAAGATTTTATTATCTATTGCTATGCCACAGATAACACCTTGGCTGCAGTTTTGACTCAGGAAGATTCTAATGAGCACGAACTCCCAATTGCATTTATGAGCTATATTCTGAAAGATCATGAGTTAAAATATACCATGATGGAAAAACATGCTTTTGCAGTGGTTAAAGTTGTTAAGCAGTTTCGTTTTTACATTCTCAACTCTCATTCCATGGTGTTGGTACCAGATACAACTGTTAAGTCAATTCTCACACAACAGGAATTTGGATCCAAGAGAGGGAACTGGGTGGCTAAGGTCCAAGAATATGATATTGACATCAAACCGACCAAGCTCGTCCGTGGAAAAGGCCTTTGTGAACTCATCGCTGAAGGAGCTAGACATGAGTTACTGGAGGATAAAATTGGTCTTCCTACTAGTTCTGTTTCTTAGCTCAGTTGACGAATGGTATGCTGATATCGCCCATTTTCTCACCTATGGAGAATGCCCCTCTCATTTGACTGCCAAAGAAAAGAGGACTGTTAAACTAAGGTCAGTGCAATATGTGTTGTGGGAAAACGCCTTTTTAAACGTGGGTTAGATGGAAGGTTTTTGAAATGTGTGGACAAGGAACAGCAGAAAAAGCTACTCTCAGCTTTTCATGATCAAGCATGCGGAGGGCACTACTCATCAACCGTCACTGCTCATAAGATACTTCGTGGAGGATATTACTGGCCTACCTTATTCAGAGATGCATCCAAGTGGGTTGATAAATGTGAGGCTTGTCAGACTTTCGTGGGTAGACCCAAATTGGCCTCTTTGCCTCTTAAGCCAGTTGTAATTGAAGAACCTTTTCAACAGTGGGGTTTGGACTTCATTGGAACACTTAATCCCTCTTCTAGTGTTGGTCATACTCATGTATTAACTGCTACAGATTATTTCACAAAATGGGTAGAAGCCATTCCAGTAAAGAGTACTACTTCTGAAGTGGTGTGCAGTTTCATCAAAGAAAACATCTTGGTAAGGTATGGTGTACCAAACAAGATTGTGACAGATAATGCTTCGAATTTTTCTTCAACTGAGATGATGGATTTTTGTTATGGATATGGCATCTCTCTGGCTCACTCTTCAGATTACTATCCTCAGGGAAATGGACAAGCAGAATCCACTAATAAAAATTTGGTGACCATAATAAGGAAATTAGTCAATGAGTCCCAATGGAACTGGAACAAGAAACTCTATGATGCTCCTTGGGTAGAGAGGATCACACCTAAGAGAGCCATTGGAATGTCTCCTTTTCAAATGGTATATGGATTAGAAGCTCAATTGCCAGTAATAGTACAGCTGCCAGCCTTACATCTAATGAAGGCCATTGAAGATACCAGTTTCAATGATTCTTTGGATAAGAGAATAATGTACCTTCACAAATTGAATGAGGATAGATCGGAAGTTACTGATAAGATATCTGCTCATGCAACAAAAAGCTAAGGTCCTATTTGATAAGAAAGCCAGGTTCAAAGATTTCCAAGTTGGAGACACTATTTTGTTGTGGGATAAAAGGCATGAACCTCATGACAACCATGGCAAGTTTGATTCCCTTTGGCTCGGACCTTTCAAGATCAGGCACTTTGCTGGTAAGAATTCTTTTGACCTTGATTATATGGATGGTTCTTCTCTCCCACTTCCTTATAGTGGGTAGTACCTGAAATTGTTCAAGTCATAGGTGATTAGGGAGTCCTTTGTATATTCTCTATAGCATTTTGTTTTTCTTTTCCCTTTGTTTTGGTGTGTTGTCCTCTGTATTCATTTGATTCGATGACTCCGTTGCCCAATGGATAAGGTACTGGTCTACTTCCCCAAGTTTGTCTAAGTTCTTACCTTGTCTCATTCCTTGAATTTATGCCAAGTCATCCCCAAAAGGAGGCAACTGTTGTCCACATCAAAATTCCCCTGCTCTTGAGAAAGTGAAAATTTTAAATTTTGAGTTTAAGTGTCTTTCTCTGTTGTACTGATAATGTGAAAGGCCAATGAAATTGTGAAAATCTATGTTTTTAGGTCATTTTGTGTGTTTTTCGGGCTTGTCGGACATTTCTGTCCCGCGTGTCCCAAGTTCAATTTGGCCCTCTGTTCCCCGATCGGCTAGTTCACCTGAAGTCTATTCTTTTCGGGCCCATTGGAAACTTTTTGTCCCAAATGTCCCAAGTTCGCCCAGACCAGTTGTTCCATTTTCGTCCGATTCGGCCAAGTCACATACTTCACGTATTTTTGTCCCGCGTGTCCCAAGTTCAATTGGACCCTCTGTTCCCCGATCGGCTGGTTCACCCGAAGTCTGTTCTTTTCGGGCCCGTCGGAACTTTTTGTCCCAAATGCCCCAAGTTCACCCAGACCAATTGTTCCATTTTTGACTGATTCGTCGGAGCCGCGTACTTTGCATACTTTTATCCCGCATGTTCCAAGAGCATTTGTGCGTCTTTTCCCCAATTCGCCCGAATCGGCCGAGCTGCGTACTTCGCACTTTCGTGTCCCAAATGTCCCAAATGAACCAAGTGCTCATTTGTGCTAATTTTTTCCTGCTCTACCCAAATACCTTGCTTATTCAATTTGGTAGGTATGTATTAAATGCACATTCATTACCTTTCTCTCTCCTAAATGGCTATATAACGAGTGAACCCCCTATGTGTTTTGCACACTGTTTTCCTACTATCTTTTGCTTAAACCTTTACAATCTAAACTCCTGCGCGCGCATATCCATTTTCCTCTGTAATTCCTTCCTGAGTCTAGCTTTCAGCTTTGCCCTCCGAATTACCATCAACATGAAGATCAAATTTCAGGGGCAAGAACAAATCTCACCACTAGATTCTGGCGTTCCCGATATCAGGGACAGTAAAGTTCGCCATTTTGACTTTAGTGATTTTTGGTCAAGGATGATAGATGTAAACCCTACGCCAATGGCACAGATGATTCATGACAGCGGTTTGGCTTTTGCTAGTGGTTTCCTAATCTCTGTGCAGTGTGTAGATATAGTGCTTTCATGCGGAGCTCATTTCAACCCTTATTCGAGTGAATTGACCAATATACACGTGGCAGAGACATAGCCGAGGCATTGAAGAGATTCAGGCAGTGGATTTTGAAGTTAGTGGGTCCCTCCCAGTCATAAGCACTTGTCTACTTCTCCTTATTCCTGTCTTCTCTTCCAATCCTTTTTCCTCAGATTTATTGTAATAAGTTGAGGTATTGCAATTGGCAATCCTTAACTAATCTTTAGTTAAAATAAGTAGTTACTGAGAGTAACTGAATTGTAAACTATATAATGGCCTCTCCTCGCCATTTTGAAAGAGGAAGAACTTGGCTTATTTTCTAAAAGTGTAAATAAATCATAAATAAATCAATACAGAAGGGCTTTTCATTCTTCGTCTATCTGATCTCTTTTATCCCTAAGCCTTTCATTTAATATTGTTAAGATCATTTGTCTATATTATATTAAGAATCTTTGTATTCTTGCAGATGTTATTGATAGAACTTTCTATCTTTCAAATTTCATCTTATTAGTATGACACAAATGATCTTGTTTCAATTCACTGTACCTTCGCATGCATAAAGAATTACCCTGTCATCTATAATTCTAAATGGTGCCTTTCTGCTCGTTCTCATTTTCTCATTCCTCAGTCCTTTTTTAATTGATGATTCTTATAGAAAACACTTTCATAAATATCCAAGTTCCATAAGAAAATCATGTTTTGTATATGTGTAAATAGGTTCGTTTCTGAATAAGGGAACCTCTCCCATTAAAGAGGAGGGACTTCTTGTCCCTTGATTGTTTCTCTTCATGAAGTCCTATTTGACGACCAACACCTTGTGACAAGTGCACTAGAAGGAGGCTTGGTCAAACACCTAACTATACTTGTTCCTAATTACCTAAATTCGTCTTAGGCATGGGGAGTGTTATGGATGCGGGGTGCATTATGGCATGGCTATCACTTTGAAAAATGTTGTTCGTGGCCATGGGTGTTGCCAATTTCCAATTTCCACACTTTTTTTTCTCATGCATTGCTAAATAAAATTGGAGGAGATAGCAATTGGTTAAGTAATTATGTTGAATGATCTTACAAAGGAGAGGAGATGAAAATATTAACCTTCTAATTTGGTTTACTTTCCAAATAACAATTCTTTAAACGCCACAAATTTTCTCACTTTAGGTATTTGGAATGTTACCCTATACTAGACTAAAATATTCAAAATTCACTCGTTGAGCATGCAAATTGTTGTTACACCTTTATAAGTAGTTATGAATCTTTAATCTCTAATTTCATAGATATATTTTCATTTACAGGGTCCAATCGATCTTCTTGTGCATATCCTATGGACCGAGAGGAAATATTGGCTTTCGACACATTTGGGACATTATCTTAGCTTGGGATATGTTAAAATATTAATTTTTTTGGACCTTTAAACTATTTTTTCTCTTTTATGTCAATTGATTTGGTTTTTCCCTTATTTATTTATATTGATTGCATCTATGATTCTTGTTATTTGGTTGTATCTCATTCTGGTCTAATATTTTTCATGTCCTACATTTTAAGAGATGTCGTCATCCTCCTCTAAGATCTATTTTAGGGTGAAGTTTTGAATTAGGTGCATAATTATATTATTGTACTAACATCCTCCTTTCCGATACCTCACAATGTATTTTATCTGCTTTGTTTTAGGTTGAAGATTTGGATTAGGCGTCCATAAGTAGATTGTTGTATTTTTTTTATCAATATTTTTTATAAATATTTAAATTTATCTCAATGTATCTAATACTTGGGAATATTAGATGAAATTTCAGGGGTTAAGATGGTATTAAAGAAGCCTGCCATATGTTTCAATGAGATTTTGACATGAAGATTATTGTTTTCCGTGGTTGTTGATGGTGGTGCAGGTATTGGATTCCAATCAAAGGGAACATATTTTTTTGGGCACTTCAATATACAAAAAAATACGATGACACGTCATTTGTCTTATCGTGAGCTACATCTATCATCATAGAACTTTGAGCATGATGTGATAGAATTTGAGTTCGTAGGCATAGGCAACCATTCGTTCTCTAAACCTATGTGTTCAGTGGAGAGAAAGGAGACATGGAGAAGCTTATATACCTCTGGTTTGACCCTACGAAATATTTCCATATGTACTCTATTCTCTGAAATAATGCATCATTGATTTGGATTTCAAAATCTTTGAAAATGATATTCTAATCAAATTCCTATATAAAAACAAGGGCCTGGTAGTTAGATATCCATTGAATCAACCCTAGAAGATCTAATCGACTTATACAAGGCTAAGAGAATGGGCTACAAGATGGAGACTTGTGACAAAAAAATGTAGAAAATCATTATTCCAAAAACATGGGTGTGATGCAAATGTAGCTCATTCACATTGACCAACATTGGGAAAAAGGTGGTGTCATTTCTTGACTCATAAAGAATACAATTCTGACACAGTGAGTCTTTTGACTGATGTAAACTATACAATATTAGTTCAATGTATCTCTGAGGGTGTATGACTTTGTTTCTCACAAACATTTCGCTTGCATTGTGTCAAGGATTATTTCATTTTCTTTCTCGTGGAAGTAAGTGACTTATTGTTTATATGGAGAATGGAGCAATTTACAAGCATAAATTCTACTATATTTCACAATAATTGAATTTTTGATATACATAGTTCCCAATTATGATGGGTGCTTTTAATGATAAATCATAGATATAATTAATAATAATAAATAGTAGTAAACTTAATGCCGTGTACAATCTAAGAACAAAATACTTGAGTTGTTACAATGTTATGACTGAGATAAGAAAACATAGCATTATTTCTACACAAATAAAACTACCTCAAAAAACAGAAAGACCAATAGACACAAGTTCCTTATTTTGTTGTAATAGTTTACGTATTATAACATCAAACAAAAAGGTCATATTTTGGGAGAATCATAACAAATAAGGTATATTTTGGGGTGCGCACATAATTTTATTGTAATTTCCACTAGAAATCAAAATAACACCATTAGCATTTGAGGCCAATTCCAATATTAAGCATGCGCATAATCAACATTGAAGTGTGAGTCCTCAAAATTTGAAAGTGTGAGCTTGGACTTTCAAAGTGTGAGCTCGCACTTTCAAAGTGCGAGCCTTATAGTTTTTCGTAACTTTGAAAGTGCGAGTCTCACAACTTTGACAGTTTGAGGCTCGCATTTTGAAACCGCAAGACTCGCACTTCTAACTCGTTATTGCATGGATTTATTGTTATTTTTAATTATTAATTTAATACAATGGGCTCATGACTTATAATAGTTAATGGCCATTAACCTTACATCAAGGCTTTTGCACTTTCAAAGTGCGAGGAACATGCTAGCATTCCCTTTTAAAATTATGAGGCTTGCACTTTGAACTTGCTTTTGCAGGAATTTATTGTTATATTTTTATTTTTATTAATCCAATGGGTTCATGCCTTATAATAGTTAGAGGTCATTATCCTTACATACTCCCAACATGAAAATTTAAAAAACGGTGAAATTGTAATCCAATAATACTGAAATTGGAAGTTCAATAATGAAAATATTGGAATCCAATATTGTTACTAATGGATTCCAATAATAGTAATAATGGAATCCAGTATAGACAAAAATAGAATCCAATATAAGCAAAAAAAGTGAAACATTTATTCCAAAACTTGTAATACTCAAGTCTAGATTCATTGTAATATGTCCAGATTTATTGAAATAAGTGTTTCATTGATCTATGTCACTTGTCTTGTATCTCTTCTTCCTCATTCCACATGGTAAAGAGGAAAGATCTAAAAATTTGAGATTGTGCAGGCTAACTATTTCTACCACCTTTCTAGAAATGCTACATGTTCTACTTCATTGTCTTACAAGGTGTAGAGATAATCTCAAATGTTTGAGAGGATGTAGTGTGTCAATGGTTGACATCTATCACTAACTCTATGTGTTTCACATTGATGCTCTATAAAGTATGGAGATTTAATGAGAGAAATTTGTGCCTTGATCACCTTCACATGTCCTTTGTGATTCTTTTCATCAATTTTTACTTCAACAAAGTTTGGAAAGAGGGGGAAAAACTTATAAGTATGCATATATGTTTTGCATTGATGAATGACACCTGTCATAATCCATGATAGGCGTTGAAACACATGAAAAATATATAAGTTTGAAGTCTTATGGGGCACAATGAAACTGATGGAAGCCACATGCCTTTAGTCCATCTCTATCACTAAAATATATCATAAGCAACCATACAAAGGTTGACGAGTGTCCATGAACATATGGAGACTCTAACTTAAATTTGACAGGATTGCTTCAATGAGAATGCAAAGTACTTCAATGCCAATTGACAATTTAAATGCAAACATCATTTGAAGAAAGATTCATTCTTCTAAGTTTCTTTTAATCTGCCTTGTATGCATACAAAGTAGAGGAGGGAAAGTTTTTTTTATGAGTATTAATCATTATGGTGCCCAAAAAATGTGTGTATACCATCATCTAGACCCCTAAACTTCAAAATTTCAACCACAAGGACCGAAAATAATATGGGATAATTTTGGGTGCCAACAAACTTAAAGAATACATTCAACATGAAATAGATATAAATACTAAGGAGTATTAAAAACATCACCAAAAAATGTATATATGGTAATTAAAGGGTTATTTTATAATAAGGATAGTGTATTTGGAGGGGTATTAATAATACAATGTTGAGAATTCAAAATTGAAATAGGGGTATGATTTAGTATCTTACAAACAAGCGGTATATGCCAAAAGTTTACTTAGTGAACCCCCCATGTTGAAATCTTAGGTCTAAGGTGAAAGAACAAGAAGCATGTCACACAAAAACTAACAATGAGATTTTCTCATAAGGGCCTCAACTTAGGAAGGTTCTTTAAATGAGAATATAAAAAAAACTTTCATAAATTTTCTAATACTAGTGACCTAGATGCCTAGCTTGGCTCCCGATGCACCTTAATCTAGGACCTGATGTAATCTCCATAAGGAATACATCTAACATTGTTTACAAGCTATCAAATTATAATTGTCATACAATTATATAAGGGGTTCAACACCAATAATATTTATGAAATTATTAGAAACAAAATTAGATTCATTACCTCGTCATAAACCTTTGTGAAAAACTTCCTCATATGTTTGGGGGCTATCTTCCTTATTACATGCAATAAAAATTGTAAAAGGTAGACTAAGTGCCATTTACATAACCTATCCACCCCAAAGGGCGGTGGAGAGATAAACTTAATGCATGCAAGCTCTGAGAGACCAACTCGTGCAAAATGGAAGGCCTAGTAGAAATGGCAAGAAAATAACACAACAACATGGAAAAATCCAAAAAGACCCAAGCCTACTCTCTGAAGACAACTTATTAGATTATCTTTCCCGATTTAGTATTAATTTCATTGACCTATTCGGTAAGATTAATGAATCTAAAAGTGAATGGAAAATATCAAAGTGACTTTATGTTAAAGAAACACACTATCCGTAATATGGATAAGAAGCAAAGTCTGGCACACAGGTTGGAACCTCACTAATCGTACACACAGGAATAACTAAATGTCAACCTGGAATTGTAAATCCATACACACACACACACACACATAATGTTTATATATCCCCTTCTGAATATTTATGCACGTATAGAAGCCCTTTATTTCACCAGGAGAATATTCCCCTCATCGTTTCCTACTTGCTACGAACGACGAAGAAGGTATTTTGGCCTTTTCAAGCATATCTTGAATAAATGTAGAAATGTTTGTGAAAGAAGAACCTCCAGGCATGTCACAAAGGGGGATTAAGCCTTAGGAAAACTAGGTAGTTTCCTAGGGCGCCAGCAGTCAAGGGGGCATCTAAATCCAAAAATTTCCTTCTTGTAGGTTAATTTTAGAACTCAACTTTAAAATATTTTTTCTGAAGACTTAATATTGATGAAGCCATTTATAGATATTATTGTATAGTAACATAAATTTCATGCATACACATTTAAAAGGTTTTGTAATATTTTTGCAAGTAAAAGAAAATATCACATATTTATAAGCACATATGATTTTTTTTGGTATTGTTACCCATTCTCTGATGTAGCTCCAGATTATGTAGGTGTGTAATTTGTTCTACAAAAAGGTTAATGTATTTTTTTATAATGTTGCATTAGTGTATCTAGTACAGGTGAGTATAATTAAAGGAAAAAAGTTATTTGATTTTCAATTCTTAAATTTTGGGGGAAATTTTTTTATTATTTTGTTATCGAGGAATCCGTAGGTCTGTTCCAACTATGACTCTTCACAAAACCACGGGAGCTACAAAAACATTTTTGCTTGTTTGCAAAAAAAATGGTGCTTTATTTCAGGATAGAGTTCCTATCACCTACTTGATATGGCTAAATCAGACTTGTAAGAAACCTTGTATAAAATATGTATTTTTTTGCATTATGAGCATCTCCTATGACTAATGTTTTTCATCCACAAAATTTTTTTCATCCTTGCATGTGATAATTTAATAATATATTTTTATTCTTATTTTATTATGACCATGATGTAAATTTAAGAATACAAAGAATATAGACATATTTTATTTATTTACTTTATGGAAAAATAATATTAAATAACTTTTTTAGGAGGGTGCCCACTCAAACTATTGCCTAGGCCACTCCTGACCTTTAAAGCAGTGCCCATGGATACAACCACTAAATGCTTCCTCCTTGGCCTCTATTTCTACTCTGCCTCAGCTTCTCATTCTGCGTCAAATCCCTGACTGCAAGTTCTCACAAATATTCCCTTGTAAAGAAAATGTTATCGTCTATCCTCCACGTCCTGTCAAGATAATCATCAAAAACAGAAATACAGGGGCCCTCAACGAATCCTGCAAGGAAGGAACTGATGACCGGAATAAGGAACAGATGGCCAATGCGTACCCATGCCATCACTAGGAGCCGTCCATCTGATCATCCCATAAATGCCTTGAATTCTCTCATTTTCTATGCTTTTGAGGAAGGAGGAGGGAGGAGGGACAACCCAGAACGCTGTGATCCTTGAGCTCCTGTCCCATCTAAGTACCAACAGAATTTTTTTTCCCACTCCCATCCTTGTTTCATCTTGTCTATATTAATTCATAGGGAAAGTGATCCCATTAAAGAATATAATCAATATAATAATTCAAAAAAAATAATTAATTGTATAATTATAATAATCCAAGCATATATATTTTATAATTACGATTGCAATAAAATTTAGATTTTTGTAAAGACACTATACTAAAAAGAAAACAATATCGACTCCATGATAAAAATCCTATTTATTGACTTTGAATGGTGTATATAATGGTACTATGTGCCAAAGATGGCCACCCGTTAGCGAGATATTAATGTTAGCAGCATTTCTATCTTGCAAATTTTTATGAAGTTTTAATTAGCACGTAATAATATTCATTCGACTGTTGCGCTTCATATATTTTCTATTGAATTTTAGAAAAGTGTGTCACTTTAGACTCACACTAACGTAATGTTCAAAGGAAATAATATCGTATGGGACAAAAAGTGTTTTAAACTTTACCTTGTAGACCAAAGCTTATTAATTGCTCTGGACGTTTAGTTTGACATCTCTGAAACCACTATCGAAGTCTGTGTTAAATATTCTAGCACAATGCAGAATTTAATATGCGCGCTTGCTGCGATAAAATGTTAAGTCATTTCTAAAAATTAACATGCTCAGTCAAATATTGGATTAGTTCAACGATTGGACTAAATTTTGAAATAGGATTGACTCCGTAGCATACATGAAGGATAAAAAAACTATATTTTAAAAGATCATAGCTTAAAAGAGACAAAAAAAAAATCTATTACTCTAGTACGTATAACCTTTCCTTCCACCATTATTTCGAATATCTAATTTGGTATGTAACAGTTTGCCTGTTTTAGAGGGTTCATTCACCATGTAAAGCAGATTCAAAACAAAAAATAAATTATAACTAGAAATTTCACCAATTGAGAAAGCAGCAAGTTACCTCGTATTTCTAAGGAATAAATATATCATCACAAAATGGCCATTTGAAAAATACTGAGGCAAGAAAATCCTATTATTTAGCCGCCACTGATGCCGTGCATGACATGAAACAGTTTGTCAGTAAAGCATGTCACCGGAGGCACAATATTCCCATACATGCTGTTACGGATTTGACTTCCTATAATACATGAATACGCTTTGCCAACATTGCGACATAGGAGATGGAGACACACTTCGTAAAAATACACAATACGACATAAATGCTGACTATTCAAAGATCTAGAGAGTAAAAATAGACCATCTCTCCAAGATTGCGTGGGATCTCTAATTAAACATGTGATATTGTGCGTAAAAAGCAGCCCATTTTAAGTATAATGGAAATATTCTAAGTTTTTTTTATTATCTATAAAAGCAGGTGTTAAGGGGGTCCTACCCCGTACAAAGTATGGAGGAAAAGATAAGAAAATGTCAGGAACAAGCAAAGTTGCCTCTTCCAGTGGAAGATATGGATGATCAAACCAAATACAACAACAAGAAAACAAAACAACTAATAACATAGAAAGTTCGAACAACTACCTCTACTAATATTTTTACCCGTTCCCTTTGACATGCTTAACAACATCTAGGAGCAAGAGAGCTAGTTTTCTTAAAGAATTTTTCAATAATTGCAAAGAAATAACTTGTCAAAATCCTCTTTCGTATTTGGATTTTCCTTTTCATTATGGATTGGAATACAAACCTACAATCTATTCCATGAAGAGGCCTTGGAACCATGTATGGAAATCTAATCTGGCATCATTAAAAGCTACCTTCATGCACTTCATCCCAATTTTCTCCCATCAAGTGCCGAAATGGGTGTTTTAGATTCATAGTCTGAATAAACATCTTAAGGATCGCATCACAACCATAATGTCAAGGATTGAAATGTCTTACACCATGAAGAGTTGCTACCTTTAATATTTGTTATTAAGTTACAATGTATGTGGGAAAGAAAGTCAATGTTAGTGAAACAAGTTGATAAAATGGAAATTCTAGTCAAAAGGAGGAAACAAATTGTTTACATTTTAGTTGATTTATAATCTCACATAGGTGTGTTCCACTCTTGTTTTAAAAACTATTGGAAAAATCTTGTTGAAAGTTATTGTGGGCATGTGTGAAACTTGTATGTTGCAAAGGAAAGAAATATTAGTTTCTATTGTATTATTTGAAAGTCATACCATGGAAATTTAAACTATATTTGTGCATTTTCTTGTATTGGTTGAAAGAGAGCCAAAATTTGTATGTATAGATGGAAAGAACTTAACATTATAGTTGTCATCTACTTAGCCAATAAAATAGATTAATTCCTAAACCTAGTTGTGTAAAGGAATTACATAGTTGCAAGTAGACCTTAGATTTATTGATGTTTGTAAATGTATTATTAAGTTAAATTAACTCATTTCAAATCAAATATCAAGAAAAATGGAAATGATTAATGAAACAAAGTTCTAAACCAACCACTTGGTAATATTCTGGCAATTTGTAAGAGAAATTTTAAGTACAATATTAAGTTTGGTAAATAATATAAGTATTTTTACTTCTTGGTAATAGTAGTGATATTAAAATATATTATTATATTGTTAATAAAAATAATGGAAATATAATAAGATATTTATATATATTTAATATGTGTATATATATATATATGATATATATCCATATATAGATATAAAGTCATATTTTAATACTTATCAAACAAAATTAAAATTAATTAAAAAACACACAATGTATTGAATTTCGGTTGGGACGATGTATACAGGCCATGACCTGTAACTTTTGATTTTAAGGAAAGGGGTTAGAGGGAGGGTCGCCAAACACCACCCCCACCCCATTAACTAATGGGATGGGGGGTGGGGTTGGCGACCCCTCTCCCCAACCCCAAACACTTCCCACTAATTACAATAAACCCCCCTCCATGGCAATACTTTCAACACTTCCGGCTCCTGCGTTTCACACATTGTGTAAAATATCTAATCCGTGGATGAAATATTTTTATTTCAGGTTTTATATATATGCAATAGACATATGGCCTATGTATGTATGTATGTATGAAATGTATATATATATATATGTATATATATATATACCACTATATATTTATATTATTACCATTTCAAGTTTTTACTAAAATAACATTTAAAACCCAAATAAATATATACTTAGAATATATGTATATAAAGGTATATACATATAACAGTAAAAACACACGTATATGTATATATTCACCACTTATACACATTTGTGTATTTATTCTTCTACCTAAATTACAATCACCAAGTTTCTATTTTCCTATTAAAATGGGGCAAAACCCATATGCCCATTTGGGGGGGCAAATATTAAAATAATGAGGACAAATAAAATAAAAAAATACATTAAAACCATAGGTGAGGTTGTAAATAAAACAAGAAAATGAAATGAAGTATGTGCATCCTTCCAAAATCTTGAGATGGCCTCTCATGGATTCCACCTCCTCCACCAATCTACAAAAAAACAAAAAAAAGAAATAATAAGCCAAACAAAAGAGAAATAAACTTTTCATAAGAAAACTTAGGGTTAGATGGATTTCCAAATGCAAGGGCCCCAAATGAATCCATCTAATGGATGAGATTCATCTCTAAAAAAAATAGGTATGATGTGGGTGAGAGAATTTTCAGTATTTATAAATGCATGGGTAAGATTTAAGTGGGGCCACTTAATTAAGTGTAAAAGGGTTGGGTGTTATTAGTTTTCTAACCCTTGTGTTAATTAAGACACCTTGTTATTTGAATGTAAACTTTGACCCATTTGTGGGTATATTATAACCTTTTTAATATAATTAAATATACCCCTTTACCCTTGGGATTAACTTGTACAAGTTTAACTATGGTGGAATTTAAATGTTTATCAAAACAAAATATAAGGGAACATAAACCATGCTTTAGAATAACTAATTTTATTAAAAGGGTATTGAGAGTTTTATTATTTTATTATGATGGGGATCAAGAAGGAAATTAATATTGTTGATTTTAAGTAACGTAGAAAAAATAATGTGATAACCGTCAATTCGAATCTTTTGTGAGCATGTTTAACAAAAAAAATTATTCCATAATTTTTGTAGCTTTGACCTAGGTTGTTCTTGGGTTTCATGTGGATGAATTTTTGTGGGTGTTACACTTGGTATCAGATTCATGGGTTCAAATCTTGGAACCTTGGGCACACTTGAGAACACGAGACATGAACATTTAACCTAACACAATTTTATACATACCAAAAAAATAGTATATGATAGTTGTATAATATAACAAACATAGAAAACTGGAATAAAACCTAGAATGATGAAATAACTCTTGCCTTGGTCTATGCAGGAGGTGCGAACCAGACGACTTGCCACTTGTTATCACCAAATCAGGTTGTAGCAACCATTCTACCTCATATTTTATAGATACTTTAGGATGTTAATGTTGATATACGCGAGAGGGTCCTTACGAGAATGACCTGCCAAGACATGATAGAGGGCCGTCAGTTGAGGCTAATGCTTCTCCACGACACAACGATGAGCATAGGGTAGAGAAATCTCGCATGTGGAGTCAGCTAGAGAAGAGTCACCACAAAGGGGACATGAAGACAGTATTTCAGGACACAAGGGAAAGATCTCGGAGCCCTAGGCGGAGGGAGGATCATTTAGAGAGACCTAGGGATCGATCATTCACTGAGCTACAGACAATATCAAGGAGATCTTGAAGCTACACCCATCTCACTATTTTGGAGATATAGGTGGTTTTTAGGTAGAGGCTTGGTTAGTGAGCTTGAGCAGGATGCTTCAAGATATACGCATTTACTAGCAACAAAAAATATCGTGTTGCGATTCCAACTTTTGAGGGATGGAGTATGTGTTTGGTGGAGGAATGAGGAGAAAAAGGTCTGCGTAGACTCAGAGACAGTTACCTAGGAGCTCTTTGAGGAGTGGTTTAAGAGGAGGTATTTATCAAGGAGGTTTATTCAGTAGAGGATAGATGAGTTCTATGACCTTTGTTAGGCATCCATGACTTGTAGCTAGAGTACGAGAGTCGATTCCTAGACCTACTTTAGTATGTTGACTATATGTAGGATGAGTAGGCTCTGGATTCATAGGTTCAACAAGGGCCTGAATTTAGATTTGGAAGGTGCGATGTGCATTCATTTCCCACAGACCATATTAGAGGCCATTTAGAATGCCTACATTCCCAAAGCAGACTCGGGGGAAGAATCAACATGACTAGGGAAAGATTGCGGAGCTGCATCCAGTAGATTTAGGATAGTAGGTCAAGGGGGTCAGCTCCTCATCCTCATGGCACACATGGTTTAGTATAGTCTTCTTTTAGGCCACCACATCAATCCACCTCAGCAGTAGCAATAGACTCATCCACCATAAAAACCTCCACATAGATGATTTGATGCTTAGAGGGGACAGAGTATGGGGCCTCCTCCTAAGGGTCATATTAGGACACATGGTGCATCAAGAGCTCAGTCAACAAGAGCTCATCAAAAGATACCTTAGCATTCCATATCCAAATCATCATGATCCATGGACATAGACCTCTAGAGTACTAGCTAGAGTTGCATCTCATTGGAGAGGATCAAAGAAGTTGTTATGGATGTGGCGTTGTTGGAAATCATTGGAGAGAGTGCCCACAAAACCCTAGTAACAAGGGTAAGGTATAGATTTCATATCCTATTGTTGGTGACATGGGACATAGCCATTAGATCTATGTAGCGGTCAAGGTCAGGAGAGCACCATCATTGTGACTGAGTACAGGTAGCATTGGTGGTATTCCTACCTTTATTCTGTTTGATTTTGATTAATTTTATTCTTTTATTACACCATCATTAGTAGAGGATTGTAGGATTGTGGTTGTTAAACATGGCGATAGTTGGGATGTTGAGATGGCTTATGGAGCCAAAATCTCTATAGAATCCTTAGTTAAAGGAGTGTTTAGTGGATTTGGGACCCTTCACCACTACCTCATATCTTCATATCCTTCTGTTGGGATCGTATGGAGTCATCTTGGGCACGGACTGGTTATTTGCACACAGAGCCAATGTGAATTGTTACCATAAGATTATATCATGTATATACAATTTGGGGGTTGAGTCAGCGATAACAGGAGTTAGGAGGCCCATTTTTATCCACATTATTTCCACTATTAAGCTTAAGTGGTGTGTGCGACAAGGTTGTCAGTTGTATGTTATCACAGTTAGTGACAGATCTAAGAATGAGTCTAGTGGGCCATCTCTTGATGACCATCACATATTGAGAGAATTTTATGATGTATTTCCAGGGGAGCTACCGAGGTTACCTCCCCCACGTGAGATAGACTTTCACATAGATTTGGTTCTGGGAGTAGAGCTTATCTCACGAGCACCTTATCAGATGACTACCTCTGAGCTCTGTGAGATCAAGTTAGTAGCTTGAGGGCCTTCTGGAGAAAGGCCTAATCCATCCTAGTGTATCCCCTTGGGGTGCACCGGTGATTTTTTGTTAAGAAGAATGACGGATCTTTGCGTTTTTGTATTGATTATAGTCCAGCTGAATAAATTAATGATCAAGAATCATTACCCCCTTCCACGCATTGATGATTTATTTGATTAGATGAAGGGGGCCATAGTATTTTCCAAGATAGTTCTTAATTCTAGATATCAAGATATGAGGATCACGGAGGAAGATATTCATAAGACAACCTTTCGTATGAGATATGGCCACTACGAGTTCACAATAGTGCCTTTTGATCTGACGAATGCCCTTACAATGTTCATGAGATTGATGAATGGGATATTCTAGACGTTTTTGGATTGCTTCATGCTCATTTTTGTTGAATGAAATTATGATATACTCACAGTACACATGAGGAGCATGAGGAGCACCTTCGTCAGGTTCTTCAGTGTATTCGTGAGCAACATCTTTACAGGAACCTGGAGAAGTGTGTGTTATTTCAGAAAGAGGTGCGGTATTTGGGCCACATCATTTTTGGGGAAGGTATCACGGTCGATCCTTCCAAGATTCAGAGCTATTATGGATTGGCCAGCACCCACTAGTGTGACTGAGGTGTGCATCTTCATGGGTTTGGCATAATACTATAGGATATTTGTATAAGACTTTTCTTGGGTTGCGCACCCCATCACTTCCCTTCAGTGGAAAGGGAAGAAGTTCCTATGGTAAGATAGATGTGAGCAAGGACTTCAGGACACTGAAGGAATGTCTCACAATAGTGCCTATTCTTGTAGTGCCAGACCCTCAGGGTAACTTCTTCATTTGCATGGATGATTCTTTTGCAATACTAGGAGGTGTATTGATGCAGGAGGGCCAAGTGGTTGCTTTTGAGTCTCGAAAACTCAAGGATTATGAGATCAATTATCCGACTCATGACCTTGATCATATAGTACATTTTTCATGCCTTGGTTTGGTGGAGGAATTTCCTTCTTGGCTAGATATTTACACTCAAGACTGATCACTTGAGTCTCTACCACCTCTTCACGCATCCCAATATCAACGCTCGTTAGTGGTGTTGGATGGAGTTTCTTTGTGAGTACGACATGGAGATAGAGAATGTGAAGGGGAAGGATAACGTGGTTGCAGATGCCCTGAGTAGATGGAGACATGTGGCTATGGGTACTTCAGTGGGTAGAAATTTGTGAAGTAGGATTTTGTAACAGCTTCCTCATGATAACTTCTACCTTACATCCAGATCAGAGATTGAGTCTCACAGGCCCCTTAAGGTGAGATTTGATGGATTTTCATTGGAGGCAGATGGGCTTATCAGGAATAGGGGTCAGATATATGTTCCTAGGGATGGAGGTTTGAGACATGAAATTTTGAAAGAGGCTCATCGTGCACTTTATTCATCCCATCCTTGGTTGAAGAAGATGCACGCCACCTTGAGACAGCTATACCATTGGAGGGGACTACAGAGATACATGGCTCATTTTGTGTCACATTGTTTAGAGTGTCAGAAGGTGAGGGCTGAGAATCAGCATCCAAATGGCCTTCTCTTCCTCACGTTATACCGTAGTTTAAATGGGACACCATTTCCATGGGTTTCATAGTTGGGTTACCGACGTCGAGATACCACCACGACGCCATCATGGTCACAGTGGATAAATTGATGAAAGTGGCACTCATTTTTCTCCAATGAATACCACCTACACATCTAGTATAGTGGCACGGGTATACCTTGATGAAATTGTCAGATTACATGAGATTCTGCGGAGGATCATTTGTGACCACGATCCTTTGTATACTTCTCACTTCTGGACTACCATGCAGTATGCTCTTAGGATGAAGATCAATTCAGTAGAGCTTATCACCTTGAGACATATGGACAGACTGAGTAGGGTGAATCATATCTTGGAGGACATGCTTTGAATGTATGTCATGGATCATCAGTCGAGGTGGGAGGAGTATTTATATTTGGTGGAGTTTGTCTACAATAATAGTTTTCAAAGTTTGATAGGCATGGATCCTTTTCAAGAACTATATGGGAGAGAGTGCATGACACCACTGAGTTGGGACAAGGTTGAGGAAAGGGTTTCTCTTGGGCCGGATTTACTACAGGATATGGAGTAGAAGGTTGTTATGATTAGGCAAAGATTACAGGGGCTCAGGACAGGCAGAAGAAGTATGCGGATCAGCATAGGAGAGAACGTAGTTTTGAGGTGGGCACGAAGGTGTTTCTTCATGTCAGGACTCATAAGAGCCCTATCCATTATGAAAAAGGCTCTAAGCGTGCTCCTATATTTGGGAGTCCCTTTGAGATCTTGGAGCGTATTGGTCCTTTGGCCTATCGTCTAGCATTGTCACCCTGTTTATCTCGCATCCATGATGTATTTCATGTTTCTGTACTTAGGAAGGCATATTACAGATCCTTTTTCATGTATTAGATTGGACCTCATTGCAGGTGCAGGATTAGGGGTAGGTGATGGTGGATCCCATCCATATTTTATAGTGCAAGACCTTGGGCCTTCAAGGCAAAGATATTGACCAGGTTTAAGTCTAGTGGGATAGGTATGATGAGACTGATGTTACATGGGAAGATGCTACATTGCTACGAGTTTAATTTTCACATCTATTTTAGTGACTTCCAGGAGGAATTCGATTCTAAGGGGAGGGGGATGTAGTTCCCACTTCCTTTCGAAACTTATTATATTCTGATTTTGATTACTATTGACTATATACATGGATATTATTGTATCAGTTTGGCTTAGCATGATGTTAGATGATATAGATACTTGGACTATTGTTGGATTTCGATTCATAGTATGATTTGTGTGGATTCTTAGAGAGACATTTTATATTGATGATGATGTGTTTTTGACATATTTATATATTTCTAACATTCAACATTCTCGTCATATTGAGTAGGATTTAGTAGTTAAACTAATCTTTTGATCTTCTTGGTATTTATAAAATATAGAATTGAAATGTTGTTGGAATTTTAAAATAATAACATTAGTTGTCTAGATGATGAGTTAATTTATATATCGATGATTGTTGAATTATATGCGTATATTTTATCTTGGACGTTTTGATGCGACCATGAGGCCGAAGGAAGTATTGTGTGATTTTATAGATAATTATATCACAACAATCAAAGGGGGATTGGAGACCAACCACATCGGAATATTGGATGGATACAACAATGGTCACCATGGAAACTTATGTAATGTTGTGTGTTTTATTATTTGTTGTTAGGGGGTCCCCATGGGGGGATTACCTCCAATTGTTACCAAGGGTTTTTGTGTAGTTATTTTCCTTTCTTTTATTTAATTTTGGTGTATGTGATTTAATTTGTAATGTAATTCACTTTTATCATTAATTGGTTTATGTGTCTTAATTAAGTGAACTAATCATATTATTAAGTTTATTTTAGACGTGACAAAAGGGAGTCATTTATTGGAGTAGTAACAGATAAATCTTAGGACTCGTAATAGATAACGGGTTGACCAACAATGTAAAGTAGTTCCCAACTTCCCCTTAGCGTGAAGCCTATGTACAAGTTTGAAATTGATTTCCAAATTCCGCCAACATGAAACCTATTTACAGGGGTGAGAAAACTACAAGGATTGCATTGCCAAAATCTAGTTTCATAGTATTGGTATGTAATCTGCTATAGAAAAAACTTTAAAAAATTGTTAAGCTACAAAGATTAATTTTGTAGTTAATAGAAAGGAGTCACTAAGCCACAAGGGAAAGCTAGATTTAAAAAAAACATATTCCAATTTTTTGTTTGAAATTACCGCTTGATTTTTTATATTTGCTATGACAAAAAGCAATGGAACCATGGATACGAATTAATAATTTGCAATTTCTAATATTCTATTTCATATTCATATATTCATTAAAAAGATAGCAAGATTCTATTTTTTTATTTCTAAATATTTCTATATTTTTATTTTTATTTATATTACATTTTTGATGAATTTCAAAACATATATAATATAATAATTAATTTACTAACTTTCTTTATATTTATATATATATATATATATATATATATATATGTATATATATATATATATATATGGTTAAATTTGTAATGTATATGTTATTTTGACGTTTAAATTATAATTTTACCTGTCAATTATGACGATCATATTTTAAAAGTGACTGTATTTTGATGTCTAAAATGACTAAAAATGTCTAAACACCTTGCAAAATCCAAGCCTGCTAACAGCTATCAATGGGAGATCGAGGAGGGTCTAACATTATAAATGAAAGTCAGTTTATATTTTAATACATTAGCTATGAATATTAAAGTTGTAATATATTATATATGTTACAGAGCATTCTTAACTGAAATACATTTAATTTAAAGACAAAGCAGTAATCATGCCGAGTAATACCAATTTTTTAAACACCCCTAAAACAAGGAAAAACACACTGAACGGGAGTCAAATCCCAGCCCCGATTGTACCAACACTGCCCATCAGTTTAATGTGCTCACATTAATTATGTTATACATAAATGTGTTTTATAGATTCTGGAGCAAGATTAATTGATCTGAAACTGAATGCACAATAATAAGACTGGGTTGAAGCCTTGGTACTCGTACACATGGGAGGTTTGTAGATGCCCTCTCTTTCGACTGTTGCCATTCAAACACGGGAAACATAATATTTCATATATTTATGCGCCTATTCTAGAAATTTTATTCAATTCAAAACTTTTCCCCTCTTATTATTTCCCAGGAACCACAGATGAAGCCATTTTGGCCTTTTCGAGCATATCTTCAATAAATGTAGTAATGTTTGTATAAGAAGAACCTCCAGGCATGACTGCCTGGATTGCCGCCTGCTTGAGCTCAAGCGCCCTCTTCCGCAACAGCTCATTATGCATCAAATCCCTGACTATACTCTCAACCTCTTCCCTTGTCACCAATCTGTTGACGTCCACGTCCACGTCATTAAAATCCAGACCAACCTTCCATATGTCTTTGGCGAATCTGCAATTAAGGAACTGATCGCCCCCGTAAGGCCAACCCAGTAAGGGAACTCCCATGCTTATACTCTCCAACGTAGAATTCCATCCGCTGTGCGTCAGGAATCCCCCCACCGACGCATGCGCGAGCACCCTGAGTTGTGGCGTCCAATTCACAACAAATGCCCGATCCCTTGTCCGCATTTCGAATCCCTCGGGCAACACAGCGCTGTGTCCTTGAGCTATGTCCGAGCGAAGAACCCACAGAAATGGCTGCCCGCTTGCTTCCAACCCCAGCGCAAGCTCTTGCAATTGTTGCTGAGATTTCAATGCGAGGCTGCCGAAGGAAACATATAACACAGAGGCCGGGCGTTGCTTGTGTAGCCATTCCAAGCAGCTTTCGTCTTCGTCCCACATGCTGCCCAGCTTCGACTCCTCTCCTTGTAAAACTTTGGGGAGAAATACTGGTCCTATTGCCAAAGATGGACACCCGTTCGCGGATAGTGCCGCTGCAGCATCCCTCCCTTCCAATTCCTCAAAAGTGTTGATCAGCACGTAATCCGCTTCATTCGACTGTTGCGCTTCATACAACAGAGCTTTGAAGATGGCATCAGATTCACACTGCTCGCGGTACACGGCAATGAGATCGGTTGGCCATAGATCTGGTATATTCCCCGGCAGACCGCAAATCATTTTCTCCGAACCTCTAGATTCTGTCACTGGAACCACAATCGAACTTCGTAAATATCATATGTTAATATTCTGCGTTAACCTTAAAATGGTAGCATTGTTCAGTGAAGTTGATCAATGTATAAATAAATAGTTACTAATTAGTATTATAATAATAATACAAAAGGTTATTTTTGAATGCATCCATATTTATAAACTTGGACTGTCCTTAATAGAATTCTTTATAATTTATGTGTATATTCTAATATAATTATATTTATGTAAAGTCCATTACTTTTATGTTATAATTTTTAAAAACCAGAAGACAATAACCAGCCATTCAAAGTTGATGAGTTGGAGATGAAGAGGTACCTTTAACAGGAATGTGGCCCTGGGAAATCAGCAAATTAGCGTACTTCTGAGTAATAGAAGCAGCTGCACAAAAAGGCCAGAAAACAACCCTGGGCACTCCCATATTAACAGCGACCGACACAGTGCATGACATGAAAGAGTCGGTCACGATGCACGTCACCGGAGGAACGCCACCGCAACTGCGAAGAACTTCCTCCAACGCCGCCCCACACTTTGGCAACGATGCTAAAAGCTCGCCCGGTTGAGTGGTGCGCCCGTGCTCCGGCGGTAAGCCGTCCGAAAATGACAAAAAGCGGAAGTTTGAGCGGTGTGAAAACTGTTTGGAAGATCGTAAGATGCGTTTCTCCGTCCATTCTGTATTGACGAAAGTGATGAAAAATCCGCGTGCTCGCAGCAGATCGGCAAAATGAAGAAGAGCGTTGACGTGACCCTGCGCTGGAAACGGCACAACCACTGCGTGTGGAGTGGGACTCGGACTGGGAACGTTTTCTCCCTTCATCGTCAATGAGCGTTTTGCCAGAGAATTGAAACTAAATGAAATAAAGGGCACGAGTGAACAACTAATGTATTCCAATTATTTCTGTAGCAAACCTACCGTTCAAAAAGTATTGTAAAGGCTGGATAGGCGTGAGACACGATAGGGGAAACAGTTATGTGGAGAATGGCTAGCGTACGTGGCCTCAACATTAATTCCGGCATTTGTCACAATTCCACGTACACAGTGTGGCTGGGGAGTTGGGTATGCTTTCAGTTTGACACGTCACCGTCAATAAGTTTTTCCCGATCTTCCGAAGTTAATGAAATGAATGGATTGTGACGAGCAAAATAATTTACAGATTTACAGTGACGGGGTTGTCGTAGGCAAGACAGGGCAAACACATTCGTCTGAAATAGCGAAGATTTTTCTACTTGTGTATTGGGATAGGGTAATGGGGATATTGCTTTTTAACAATATTAGTTTTTTATCTTAATTTTTTTCCACGGATACGATTTCGCCTATTATTTGCTGTATTTTTTTTTAATTGTTTGATGAAAAAGATGCTATACTATGAAAACTAAAATAATAAAAATCTTGTGGTATGGAAGCATACAATGAACTCCAAATTAGCCCAAAGACATGGGAGAAACCAAAAACAAATGAGTCCCTAGGGAACCAACCAACTACTAGATCATATCAATTAATCAGAGTAGAATTAGGCAGAAATCATGAAGAGAGTGGAAGGACAATGGTCTTTATTGTTGGGTTTGTCACCCCCCCGGCGGCCCGGGCCCATATATAGATAGGGGGCAGGGGGCCAAGAGTCGGGTAGGGGTGAGCGATGGTATATAGAGTTTAATTGGCGCTCTCCCCTATCTAGAACTATCTTATCTTAGAGTTCTAGATAGGGCGCCCGGGTGCTGGGCCCCTCTAGAGAATCTAGATATGGCGACGGCCTACTCTGCCCCCCCTCACCCTCCAGATAGAGATAGAGATATAGGGGGGCCTCCAGAGAGATCTCTCTATAGGGGCGGGCTCCTCCCCTCTCTATAGATCTCGATCGAGATCGATCAGATCTGGCAGATAGAGTGGGGCCCTCTCTATCTGGTATAAGCTCCTAGCCAATGATAACAGTTTTAGTGTCATCATTCCTTTTTTCAGATTCTTTATCTTGCCCCCTGGGAGGCAAAATCGCCAAACCCAGTCAAGAGAACTTCCCATTTGTGGGAGGTGGCAACAAGTTCTAATGGTGAGGGCACATCGAGCACCACCCCCCAAGATGAGTCTGTGGAGGAGAGTGATGGCGAGGCAAAAAGCCCCATCTGGAGCAGCTGCGAAAAGTCACGCCGACTAATCCAAACTAGGATCTTAATTGTTGTATGTTCTGAAACTACAAAATTGCGAGTCTAAGGGGACAACATGAATAAGTAAATTAAAACATACTAGGCTGAACATTTATGAATAGTCATTACAACATTTTTAGTGCTGAAAATGGAAAAAAAGGCCACTTGTTGATATTTTTGATGGAATGAAACTTTATTCTAGATTGGGTCTAGGCCATTTCAAATCAATATATTAACATACTTTCAGAGGGAATCCTACAAAAAAAAATAACATATCATGCAAAACTTTTCTAGCCATTACCAAGCATTATTGAATTCCTCAACTAGTAAGAAAATATCAAGGGAGGAATAATTACCTTATGGAATACTTTTGGCATAAATTTGCTTGATTGATTCCATTGAGACACCATCACAATCGATCACAATTTAACAACTTGACTATGTAAGAGGGAGGTCATTATAAAAGTGGCGCCCAAAGGTAGGGTTTATTTAAATATGAAATAAATGAAAATGTAGGCTAAAAACTTTTTGTATGACGAGGGTCAAAAAACTAGTGATGGAAGTTATAAAATACATTAAACCCTAATAAAGCATTCAAATTACGTCTATTTATGTAAATTGTAATTATTTGATGTTTGAAGGGCTAATAAATGTTGAAACTCACATTACATGTGGGACATAGGGACCAGTAATTGCCAGGAGTCTAATAATAGTGATAATTATTGACACATTTAATATTTATGATTATTTGTTTTATACTTAATAAAAAAAATTTAAAATGGACTCTATTATTTTATGGTGGGATTCATTATGGGTAGAGAAAATTAATTAAAGAGACATTTAGACACAATTATTGGTCGTCAACAAAATTATTGAACATGTTATTAGTTTCTACTGATGAGAGTTTAGAAACTATATACAACCCATCAAGTGAACATCCATAACCATATATGGAAAAAACTACATTAAAACTTAGGGAGGCCCTACAGGAAATTTCAAACCCTACTTAGGATAAAAATAATTTTTTCACCGAAAACAATCAAATGAGTTCAATGTAGTTGTTGGTCGTTCAAACGTGCACATGCATCTCAGATCCAGATGGATCGAGGTGTTTGAGACAACAATGGAACCATCCCCAAGCTATGGGACCTTGCGCGCTTGGGACGGATCTCCGGAGAAGGCCAATTCCTCTATCTAATTCTACTGCTACTGCTACTCCTAGTGCTGGAAAGGGAAACTAAGCTAATAATGCCAAGGGACCAGGGATCAAAGGATAACGTGAAGGAAATCTACACTAGAAAGGTGATAGCACCAGAAAAAGATGGATGAACACTATCTGTTCTGAGAAAAACTGAGAGGAAATGTGTGAAAGAAGGATAGGCACACATAGCACATCTTAGAACGTATTTATCATATTAGTTTCATGGGACACAACTAAATAAGGAGTTGCAAGGGACTTGAATGGCACAACTAGCACACAACGTAAAAGGAAAGGCAAGAAGAAGGTGTTGGTACCCAGATTTAATCTCCTTCACAACTTGAGCAACATCATGGATTTTACAAGACACTCAGAGGCAGATAAATGATTTATATGTCATTTTGTAGCCGGGGAAGCAATTTATATGACTTGTTAGCACTCAAGCTTTGAAGAAGTGGGTAGCACCTTGAAAGGATTTTGATCTAATCCTTGTAAAATAACTCAACATTGCAAGGAATATAATATGAAATGCACAGGATGTATTATTCCAATAGTAGGAGGATATTAATACACAAAGCTTGATCCTATTAAAAAGGATTCAAGGCTTATCTTGAAGAGTATCCCTATTATCCCTCTTAGATGAGTTCATTATACACATACTAGAACAAACCTCTAGTTCACACTATAGCTATAATTTTCCTAACAATCACCCCCTTAGTGTGAACATGGGGAAAGTTATCCCCTGTACTTGCTTATGTTTTACATATGATTTTACAATTGGTTAACCACTAACCATAACAAGGTTTTCTAGGACAACCAGCAACCATATATGTATGTGTTTTTCAAGAGATCCACAAACTCTCAAGAAGGTTTTAGAATGGAACCAACAACCATTTCATAGCACAGTACATTATTTTTCTCTCATCATTTTCAATACAGAAGAGGAGATTGTAGAAAACATGTTTTGAACAGGAATGGGACTTCTGTTCATTATTATAACAAAAAATAAACACACAACACTGTAGACACCAAATTCGTGTCTTACGACCCCTTATGACCCGCATCCCATTTCGCAACGTAACCTCATTACCTAAAACTTACACAATTATTTATTAATTACCTTGTAATTGATAAATCCCCATCACCTAACCTGCCACCTCATTTTGCCACCTCATCATGACCTAGCCCTAATCCTAAACTACCCTAATTAAAACCTAAAACTTGGTCTACACCTACACCCATGATGAAGGACCCCTTTCTCGCACCTAAAACCGACATTCTAGTCACTTGACCAAGCCCGCAACTAATCTCTCGGGAGAAAAGCAGGGAAGGTGGGCTATTTTACTAAAAATAGCCTACTTTTTCCTTACCGATGCCGGTTCCTACTCGACCGCCGTCGGTTACGTAACCGTCATCGGTTCCCTGTAAATGGGCTCCCCAAACCAAAAACAAGGGACCGGAATTTCATTTTTGGATCAGAGGAAAGGATTCTTTGAATCAAGAAAGAGCATCAGGAGCGATCAAGAGAACCCGGATCTTTACTTGACTGAGCAGAGACAAGTGAAGAGACAAGGAGAGTAAGCCAAGGACTGCAACTGGATACCAGAGCCCTGTGATACTCAGCTGATTTGATCTGCTGTGTGCCAGACCATCCTACCTTAGTTCTGCCTTTGCCATCAGAGCTCTTGGACCTGCATCTCTGTGAATAATCAGTAAGTTACATCTTGCATGTCCTCTTTAATAACATTTCTTCGACTTTTTGAATCATAAGTCCCCACAAATCCATTCTTGGATCCACTACCCAACGTGTCATTCCATCTAACTGTCATTCATCTACCTCTCATCACCCTATTTCCTAATATCACCTATATACAGCCCTACAAATAACACAACTACCAAATAACACCACCACCCCACAAAACAACCAACCTTCAGATCCTAGACTCTACTGATATCGGTCATCAGTAACCGCCATCGGTTATCAGTAACCGGCATCGGTTATACTGACTATAACCAATAACCAGCCTTTCCCCTACCCAGTTCAACAAAGCAATTTAATTGATATCTTATAGTCTTTTGTGTTAATTCATATTAGCAGGGGAACTGACCACCTTCGAAAGGAAATTTTATATTTCCTGGGCCCAAGGCAGTTTCCTCATTTATTGTCTAATTAAAATCTTGTGGTCTTGTGTTCTTATTTGCAGGTAGTCCTTCCAAGACAAAAAGGAGTTCTTCGCAGTCAGCCTGATCTTTCTCTACGGTACGCGCACACCATCTCGACATTCTACAGGTATTCCTCCTAGCCCCAACCCTTATCTGTTTCTAAAAGGAACGAAACATTCCGAGTGAAACATTTTGGCACGCCCGGTGGGACCATCATCTCATCCAACTACTGATCTAATTAAACAAATGATGGACAAAATGCAAAACCTGGAGGCTTCTGTTTCAAGAAGTCGTAGCGCCTTGACATACGAGCAAGTTTTTCGGGAGCCCATTCACCCTTCTGTCCCCCTTCATTCATATCCTCCTCAATGGGAGTTACCAAAATTTACCCGTTTTAACAGTAAAGATGACCCTCAACAACACTTGCGATCATTTAGACATGCTTGTTATTTGATTGCTCATGATGATGCCTTGTTACTCCGCACCTTTCCCATGTCCTTATCAGGACCTGCCTTGGAGTGGTACAGTGCTTTAACCCAGCACTCAATCTTCTCTTTTAACCAACTAGCCCAATCTTTCTTGGATCATTTCTCCATTAACATTGCCAAGAAAGTATCTATCACCGACCTCTATGCCATCCGACAATTTGAAGACGAATCTATCGCAGATTTCGTTGGACGATGGCGGGGCCTTATCAACCAACTTACGTATGCCTTGCCTCAAACCGAACTTATCGAACTGTTTACGTGGGCCTGCGCTAAGCACATCTCCCCTACCCTCCAAATTCAAACTTTCCGTACATTCGATGAAGCCTTTACTATGGCTCGAAAACTAGAGATTCGAGCTTTAGAGGAAGAGAAATTGCGGTTGCGTAACAAAAACTCTACTTTCCGAACCCAAGATTCCACCAACAAACCTAACACCACTAATCCTCACCCATCGACCGCTTCGAAATCAAAAGGGGCCGTGCACGCGGTGATGGTCAAATCCCAACCGCCGTCTAATACCCCACCAAAAACCACTTATAAGTATAAAGCAGAACCCATCAACTACACTCCCTTGGGAGAAACATATGGTGTGATATTGGAAAAATTGCTCAAAGCAGGAGCCATTACATTACCTCCTGTTAAACCTCATTCCGGGTTTGATTCCACTCGCGCCATACCTTCCTGGTACAAAGAAAATGACTTTTGTAACTTCCACCGCGTGAAGGGACACAGTCATGAGAACTGCAAGATGTTGAAAAACATAGTGCAGGAAATGGTTGATGCGGGGGATATAGCCCTCGATAATCCTAACGCCCCTGCTAACCGAAATTTGAAAATATTCAACAAACCATTCCCGAATCATTCTTCTAACAGTAATCTAAATCAAGATATCTTAGCCGAGGAGAGTGTTCATGAGATCCATGCAGTCTTCGATTCTCAGCCAAAGACCTCTATCAAACAAATTCTGAATCAAGCCTCTTCACTAACGTAGGAAACCGAACCCCCTTCCTCGTCATCAAGACAAACTGAAATCCTTGTCGTTCCTTTACCCATCAAGGAATTGGCTGCCCAGAGTTCCCTTCTCACAAATGAGCCTTCTTATACCACATCCTTGCAAGACTGTGAGCGGATGTTATCTAATTTATCTATTTCCCAAACGTCTCCTTCTACCATTCTTGTTGTACAAGAGGAAGGCTCGCCACTTCTTTTGTCATCCTTAGACAAGAAACCTCTTAAACCGACATCACCATATTCTTTAAATATGACAGATCCTCTCAAACACGCCCTCCTACCTATTAGTCCTTCATTACCTAAATCTTCTCAACGACCAGTCGACCTCTTAACATCTATTGATACAGTGCCTCATCTACCCCCTGTATCACACCCACAGTGGACTGGAATCACAACCCGTCTTTCTTCCGTACAAAAGTTCATATTCACACGTGAGGACTATCATTCCACAGAAGATAGACAGGCCCTATGGGAACGTTTGAGTATGCCATATTCTACTCAAATGCAAATGACCGATCCTGAGGCCTCCACCATATACCCGAAGTGTTTACAGAAGCTTAAAATGCCCATGTTCTCACCTTCACCCCCCTCACCTCTACCAAATGCCCCGTCCACTTCTATTAACTTAACCAAATCTTCTCCTACGCTAGGGACCTCACCCATACCTAGTCTAACACACCCACCTAAGCGGTTTGATTTATCTAAAAATAAAGCCGTCCACCCCATTAAGAGACAGACTCAATCTCCTCAACCTATGCCTCTATCACAACTAAAACCATCATCGTCACACCTACCTTCCATATTGGGACCCCATCCCTCTACCTTACATCAATATATCATACCTCCTGCGTTTTCTTTAAAGCGACCTACGCCTTCTGCACACATACAGAGATCCCAGGGTATAGCAACACCGTCACTCCGCGTATCCTGTCCACCTATCAACCCTAAACAAATTCCATCATCAAAAGATTTGTTTTCGGTTACTCCTATTTCCCCGTGGTTGTTTTCTGATACCACATCATCTGTGGCCTCATCATCCAATATAGCTTCTGCGCCAAAGAAACCACGTTTAGTGAAAAACACGTGTCAACACCCCTCGGCTAAACCACCACCCATACGAACCAACCACGCCCAAACATTACCAAAACCCGTACGAACCAACCACGCCCAAACATTACCAAAACCCGCGCAACCAATACCCTCATCCTCCTCCGACTTTGACCCACTCAAAGGATCTTACGCCAAAATCCTTGCTATGTTGGTAGAGAATACGACTATTTCCCTACCCCCACTTAGACCTTATGACCCGTCTAAACCCCGACCTATAGGTTATGATGAGTCTAAAATCTGCGCCTATCACCGCACACCGGGGCATGATGTGGAGGGATGCAAAGCTTTAAAAACCATCCTTCGTCAGTCACCTCTCCCGGATACAAAGGTTAAGAAAGACAACTTACGAAGGGAGAGACCTTTAGCTCCAATTCCCTCTACTATACCATCTGTCCCCGCCTCACCAAAATCTATCATTATTACAACCCCACCTCTTGAAGACCATGACTTATCCCAACCATCTTCCTCATCTCAGGTCTACGAGATTAATATGATTAGTGTCGCTACTCGAGGGCAGAAAAACAATGGAAAAGCAAAAGAAAACATGCCTGCGGCACCTCTTTCTTCGTCAACCATCCCGATTGCACCACCACCTAAAGTGGTTATTCGCGGACCCGCTTACCCCATCTCTAATGGAGTTTCCCACCGAACTATGATCAAACAGCTTCACCAATCGCCCGTAAAATTGACACTGTATGATCTCATTCAGACTTCTGAATCTCATCGACAAGCTCTCGTTGAGATCCTTCAAGGGATAGAGGTTTTACCTAATGAAACCTTGCCTGTTACCTCTATTCTAACGCCCAATCATGTTGCTTCACTCACTAAACAACCTATCTCCCCAACCACTTCGGGCTCTGTACAGCAAGCCGCTGCTGTCAGTTTCTCCGAAGATGAAATTATCGACTTTGGTACCGAAGATCCTGACCCTACTCTTTTTATCTCAGCGTACGTTCGGGATATCCGGGTACGTCGTGTTATGATTGACGGGGGCGCCAGCCTAAATATCATCTCTTCAAAAGCCTTCCAACAAATGAATATCCCTTCCAGTTGCATGTGTGCCAACCCCATCATGTTGCGATCATTCAATGATGCTATTACTTCCACTTTAGGCACCGTGATCCTTAACATTCGTGTAGGACCACGTACTTTACCCGAACTCTTCTATGTCCTTGAGGGAGAGTTCCAATACAATATGTTGTTAGGTCGCCCTTGGATCCGGGCTATGGGATGCGTTCCCTCAACATTACATAGATGCATAAAATTTGAGTACGAGGGGAAGTCCTACACCGTAAAAGCTGATCCTCCCCCCTTTAAAACCTGCAATATGTTATACCGCCCTAACGATGTGCTTATACCAATCAAGACACCCATACATTCAACCCAACCATCCTCTTCAAATGTACCTCAACCATCCACCTCAACCGCACCTACGCCTTCAACTGATGAAACCACCGTCGCAAAAACCACTTCCCTTCCCGCAGCTAACATCCCAACCTCCGACCCCTTAGTAGATGTTTTTCAACGCCTTACGCTGGGGGAGTACCGCCTATATAACGTTAGTTCTTTCCCTACCCCGCAGGAGTACGGACAATTACATGCACATCCCACCTACGACCGTCGCGTGGGGGAGGTAATCTCTTACGGACCACCCCATTGCCGCACCAACCTAACGTATGGGGGTGTTGACGCATCCTCCATTACCCCTGAACCTCCTCTTGGTGTGGTTCCCTTCCAATCCGATTTTCAATACTTGACAAATCGTCGTTTCGCCCTCACCTTCTTGACTCGCTGTGCTTGGAAAGGCTTTGGTTTTGGTCTTTACGAACAAGGCCGACATACACTCATTCCCGTGACTACCCGCAAACACAATGATCGCAGTGGTCTCGGTTTTCCTGAAACACCTACACAGGAGACACCTCGTGTCAGCTGTATTCTGGAAGAAGATGACGTCACCCCTACCAAACCATCATCACCCACTTTGCCATCATCACCCACAGAATCTATAGACCCTGAATCTATCCCTCCTAACTTTTTTTTTTTTTTTTTTTTTTTCATAAATGCTATCTTCATAGGTCCTCTCACTTATCAACGTGATAATGAGGACCCATCTTCTCTTCCCCTTCTGTATCCAGACATGATCGAAGAGGATTCGCCTTTGATTAATGTTGTTGAGTGCCAGGATGACGACTCCATCCTCACTTACCTTGGGGCGGACGACTCCTATCTTCAACGCGCCTTACCATCTGAAACTCAAACCATGTTGAATGAATCGACTATAGAAATCAACATCCACACGGAGGAGGATCCTCACATTGTGAAGATCGGACAATCCCTTAACACATCAGAACAAGCCGCCTTTACTACCTTTCTCCGTACCCGCAACCAAGCTTTCGCTTGGTCCTACGCGGACATGCCAGGAATTGATCCTACCATTGCCGTCCATAACATCACTCTAAACCCCGATTCCAAACCAGTCAAACAAAAACTGAGAAAAATGCATCCACGCATTGCCCTCTTGGTCAAAGAAGAGCTTCAACGACTTCTTTCTGTTTCCTTCATCTTGCCTATTGACTATCCTCAATGGATTTCTAACATCGTACCTGTCACTAAAGCGACGGGGGGACTTCGGATATGCACGGATTTCTGAGACCTTAACCTCGCTTGCCCCAAGGATGACTTCCCCCTCCCAAGTATTGATCAACTTGTTGATCTCACTGCGGGTCATGAAATGCTTTCTCTCATGGATGGCTTTTCAGGATACAACCAAATTTTGGTTGCCCCTGCCGATCAACACAAAACTGCCTTCATAACTCCTTGGGGAACCTTCTGTTATCGTGTCATGCCGTTTGGCCTTAAGAATGCTGGTGCTACCTATCAGCGGGCTATGACTTACATTTTTCATGACATTATGCACACTATCCTTGAGGATTATGTCGATGATCTTCTGGGAAAATCTAAACATCGCAGTGAACATCTCGATGTTTTAACCATTATTTTCGATCGCCTGTTGCAATATTCTGTTCGTCTTCAACCAAAGAAATGTGTCTTTGGTGTTCTTTCGGGAAAACTTCTTGGCTTTATCATCTCTTTGCGTGGCATTGAGGTCGATCCATCTAAAGTAAAAGCTATCCTAGAAATGCCCCCACCCAAAAACCTCAAACAATTGCGTAGTTTGCAGGGTAAACTTCAATCCATCCGGCGTTTCATCTCCCAACTCTCGGATCGATGTCACCCTTTTCATCACCTTCTTAAAAAAGACGTTGCCTTTCAATGGAGTGAGGAGTGTCACCAAGCCTTCGAAGCTCTCAAATCCTATCTCTTGCAGCCACCCGTGCTTATCCCACCCCAGGACGACCGCCCTTTCTACCTTTATCTTTCCGCCACTGACCATGCTATAGGAGCTATGCTCGCACATCGGGACTCGGCACGTCGAGAACAGGCCGTTTATTATATAAGTCGTACCCTCGTGGATTACGAGACTAGGTATACACATGTAGAAAAATTGTGCCTAGCCCTATCATTCGTAGCCACCAAACTCCGACATTACCTCCTGAATCACAAAACTTTTGTCATCACCAACACGGACCCCATTCATTATATGTACGCCAAACCACATCTAAACCAACGCATCTCTCGATGGCTTATGCTCCTCGCCGACCTCGACCTTGAGTTTATACAACAGAAGTCAATCAAAGGACAAACTCTTGCAGACCAACTTGCGGAGGCCCCTTTACCTGGGGAACAATTCACCAATTTTAATTTCCCTGACGAACTCATCGCCACTCTTTCACTCGGGGAAGAGTCGTATCAAATGACCCTCTTCTTCGATGGATCTAAATGCCAGCGTGGCGGAGGAGCCGGCGTTGTTCTCATCCCTCTTGACGCTGAACCTATGCCTCTTTCATTCCAGCTTGATTTCCCCTGCACTAATAATACAGCGGAATACGAGGCCCTTGTTCTGGGTCTCCAAGTTGCGATACACTTAGGTATCAAATCTATCAATATTTTTGGCGACTCTCAATTGGTAGTCAATCAAGTTATGGGCATCTACCAATGTAAAAATGAGGAACTTCAAAAGTACAAACACTACGTGGACTCACTTCTAGCCTTATTTACTCACTATTCTATCCAAACCATTCCCCGCTCCACTAACAAATTTGCGGATACTATGGCTTGCTTAGCCTCGCAAATTCCAGCTTCATCAACTGACTCTGAATTATTCGTCGTGGTCCAACAACTTTTTGCCCCATCCTACTCAACCCCGGTAGTTTGTATGATAAATACTGTGTCTACTAATTCGCAGGATACCTGGTACCACCAATTTCACGACTATCTTACAATCTCTGTTCTCCCACCTGACCTTACTAGTAACGGCAAACGTGCTTTTCTTAAAAGTGTTTCGCGTTATGTTGTCATGGGGGGACTCCTCTATAAACGTGGCTTTGATGGTATCCTCCTTCACTGTCTAACCGGCGCGGAGGTCACCTATACCATCCAACAAGTCCATGATGGGATTTGTGGTGGACATTTTAGTGGCCTTGCCGTGGCTAAACGAATCCTTCGCCTAGGTTATTATTGGCCTACTCTCAATAACGACTGCTACGAATATGTTAAGCGTTGTGTTATGTGTCAACAACATGCTAACCTTCAACATACTCCTAGCCATCCGCTGCAGGTCGCACGAGATCTTTGGCCTTTCTCACAATGGGGTTTAGACCTTATTGGTGAGATTCACCCGTCCTCTTCACAACGTCACCGATGGATAATCACAGCCACCGAATATTACACAAAATGGGTGGAGGCCATTCCACTCGTTTCAATCAAAAAGGAAAAAATTGTCGAATTCATTAACCATCACATTATCTGTCGTTTTGGTATTCCTCATCGCCTAATAACAGATAATGGTAAATCTTTTAAAAACAAGTTGTTACAAGACCTTTGTGACAACTTTGGTATCAAACTTAGTTTCTCATCGCCTTACTATCCGCAGGCCAATGGTCAGGCTGAATCTTCTAATAAAACCCTAACCAAAATCCTCATGAAAGTTGTCAATGAATCCGGAAGAAATTGGCACGATCACATTCCCTTTGCCCTTTGGGCTTATCGTACTAGCATTCGTACCTCCACTAATGCCACACCTTTTTCTTTGGTATATGGTACCGAGGCTGTCCTGCCTCTCGAAGTACAAATACCCTCCCTTAGAATATCTCTTCAGGATATTCTCACCAACGATGATTTCCGCCAAGAGCGGTTAGCCCAATTGGAGCTTCTTGACGAGCGTCGTCTTACAGCTCTTGATCACCTCCAAATCTATCAAAAACGTATCAAGCGTGCTTATGATAAGTGACTTCATGAGCGTGCACCTTTAAGGTTGGTGATCTTGTCCTCAAAGAGAATCAACATGTAACCAAACTAGAAAAGAGCAAACGTGGAAAATTTGCTCCTAATTGGATTGGGCCTTATATAATCACTCACACTTATGGATCAGGCACTTATCGTTTAGCTTCGCTTAATGGTAAACCTGAGCCTGAACCCCTTAATGCCTTGCATCTTCGACCATTCTACTGTTGAATTTAGTGTTATATCACTTCTTATCTACCTACTGCTCGTCCCTTGAGCTCATTTACCGCTACATACATTTTGTTTCCTACATCTCCAAATAAAATCAAGCTCACTTCTCACCTCCCCTCAAACGATGCCTTCCCCTTTTTAGTCTAGTCCATGACTTCAAAGTATTAAAATACCACCTTCTTATGGGATTTTCTTGAGTCAAACTTCCTACCAAACTAGATGCTTCACGCCAAAAGAACATCTAGCTATCTAAATTATATATAGACTGTTCCCTCGAAGGACAGCTATATGCCAAATTATTGCTGCTATTCTATATAGACTGCTCCCCCGAAGGACAGCTATGCACTAAAATCATATCTGCTACTATAAATAGACTGCTCCCTCGAAGGACAGCTATACACAGTCAGCCTTTATCAGAAGCTTCTCGCATTGATCAGCTTTGCGAAGACCTCAAGAATAGTACAATCAATATCCCTTGTAGACTTCCCGCATCGATCAGTCTATATTCAGTCAAATAAAAGCCTCATTCAAAAGAAATTTTTGGGTCATGGACTTGTCTATTTAGGGTAGGTTCTCTTTCGTCAGAACACTCACTTTGTAACAAGTTCTCTGTACCTCAGCTATATCATCCACCTCACCTCACCATTTGTTTCAACTCAAGGGACGTAACGTACACCCGATATATTGTGATCATACAACTCTTTTCACCTATTGACTTCTCGTCTATGCACGGTACCTAGGGCTTCAAGCTCGTTCTACGTTGTGTGGTTTGTTTAGCTCTTTTCACCTACGGAGCACTCTTTCCGCTTTGCCTCGCATCTAGGATTGTGTGTTGATCTTAATCAGGACATGGTTCCCTTCTACTTGGGTAGGCTAACTTTCGCTTCCCTTATACCTTTTACAACATCACCAATTCATTACCGACACCAACAACCTTACCTTACCAATATTAATATCAATATTCTTACCAACCAACCAATTGCCTAAACCGTACCAAATTGCCTGAATTCGCCTCTCCCTGATCCTAAGGGAGAACTACATCGGTCTGAGGCCCTTCCTTGCTTTGTGCAATGGGCTATGTAGGCAGCACTTAGGAGACATGGGGTCTCCCAAGGTTAGCTCGACCATCCCCTACCATAACCTATCATGTGTGGTAAATATAAATATTTTTGTGTATTTCTATTTCATCACATTCCTCTTTATCCTTTTTTCAAAACACCGAAAATCAAAACACAAACATTCTTATTATTATCGTAACTCAAATCAACATACATATTCAGTTTTATTTAGATGTTAAACAAATACATCTTCTCTATCATCGACACGCAGGTCGACATCTTTATTTTTATACCTCTATAACATTTACTTAAACCCTCACGATTCATCCCGACCCAGGTGATGATCGTGATCGTCGACGCCTTTCGCCAGGCCTCTCTGTCCTCAAGGGTACCACGGCTATTGGTACCACCCACTGATCTGCCAATCTCTCCTGTAACATATGAATACGCCCTCTCGCATGGAGGAATCCAGCCTCTAGTCTCTCCGCCCGTGACTCCGCAACCGCTAACAATCCTCTTGCCTCATTCACCTGCGTTTGGAGCTGCTGAACTAAACTCTGCAGACGATCTCTCTCCGCTGTAATCACAGCTATGTCAGGGTGATCACGTACACCTCGCAGCTCTGCTACCCACCATAACCTATAGGCCTCTGTCGTTCCTGCATCCATTACACTGCGATCGGCTGCTATCTCCTCTGGCCCTTCTGGAGGTGTTGGCCGGGGAGGTGAGAATGCTGCCTCGGCGTCGATCCTCATATATGGTCTATAAGCCTGCGGTATGTCTTGCACCAATCCCAATTGTCGCCGCACGCGATCTAGAGGAATCCTCTCATACTCACCTGGCCTGTGCCCTGCGATCCACCTCAATCGCTCTACACCCCTCAACTCCTCAGCTATATTCTCTGTTACCATATAGTTCCCGTAAGGCCGCCAACAGATATCAGCAATCGTCACCCTCTCCCATACCTGCCTGTAATACTCAATGTCACCCGTCACGGCCTGAGATCTTGCCTCTTGTTCTGTCTGGACCCATCGTCTGAATCCCAACCTCTGTACTCCGGTTTCTCCTGACTGGATGGATCGGCCTACTGGTCGCACACAAACAATGTGCTCATAGGCCCAACAGTGTAATAAGTATGAACAATCCAGTGTCGTCCTGTGATTTCACCTACAAGCCCATAAACCCCTGTATAACTCCGCCAAATATGCAGGTGCCCATGCAAAAGTCACGTTCCTTTCTATCATCTCCCAGATAACACACATCAATGCCTTTGGAAATCTTCCCCCTTCTGCCCTCGGTAATGCATAATACCCTACCGCTATCATTAATATTACTGCTAACCTTGTCTCCTCAGGATGTGCTGCATACATTATCCCATACGTAAATGATAAACCTCGCTGTGTCAAATCTCGTGCGTATGGACCAAATACTGCTGTTATCGCTCCCCGCGCCGCGCTAGGTAATGCCTGATATACTGGTTCTCCTGTAATAGGGAGTCTCAAAATACGGAACACATCTTCCAATGTTACTGTCATCTCCCCTGTTGGCAGATAGAAGGTATTTGTCTCAGGATTCCATCTCTCAATCAACGCCTGTAACATAGCATGGTTACGTGCGATTCGTGAATAATAGCGGATTCCACTTAACCCCAAATGATTTATCAATGTCCATCCAGCTGGCGTTACATCCGCTCGGATTCGTGACAACAGCGCTGGTACACTATCATTCATCCTCAACCCTGCCTCTGCCTGCATACATCCAAATAACAAACAACCATTCAATTCCTCAAATCCCCCCGGGTTTTTTCTCAAATTCTGGAAATTCCTACAGCAACCGGTATCGTTTACAGCTAACCGGTACCGGTTGAGTAACCGATACCGGTTATCCCTAACCGATATCGGTCACTGTTACTTTCATACTCCTTGCCTAAACAACCACCTACGACAATAAATTGCTCGTTTATTCCTCTCTGTATACACAGACATGCCCGAAACCCTTGATTACCTACCACGTAACACTCACCTCATTTATAACCCTTGTTATCATCTTTTCTTTCTCATATCTACCCACATACTCTCCCCCATCTTATTCACAAAACATGCAGAAATCAAATCACAACCAAAACGTTTACCTCTGGAGTTGCAGCAGCTTGAGGTGGCCCTTGTCTTCCCTCTCGTCCCTGCCTGCTGGATGCTTCTCCTCGTTCTGCCATGATCACCACCCTTTTCAAAATCACCTTTCTGCCTTCTGAATCTCAGAACACATTCACTTTCCCTGTCTCTTTTCTCCTTATCACTCAAATTTCTCATGCAATTACCTGTCTCAGTCGTCAAAAAGCGTCGCGTTCGCGTATTTAACTTCTTGCATGGCTCTCAAAATTAGAACTTAAGTTGCCACCCTAGCTTTTTTATTTTTAGAAAAGCTCATACCTAAATAACCGGTATCGGTTATGTAACCGATATCGGTCTACTAACTACCGCCGTCGGTTATCTAACCGATATCGGTTATACACCTGCCTTTTTGAAACATGGTTCTTTTCTTCATTTTTTACCTAATTTTTGTCGCGCCCGCCTCTTTTCCTGCATCTCATCACCATTATCCATATTTGTCCATCCACCACACATATCATTACAATTTCATTAACATCATCTATTTTACAAAAACAAACAAGTCATCAACTAAGGATACCAAAACAAAACAAAAAACTATCTATCTATACATCATTTGGATCCAACTCATCAGATACATATATAACAATGTCCCAAAACCAGCACCAAAACATGCAACATTTCATCATATAACATGTCATCCATATATACGTGTAAAAGACATCAACATCATCCATATATCAACATGTCAATTAAACTCATCATACATTCTATATCATAAACCATCGACAAAATACTTAAAAACATTTTGAACACAACATGTGGATCAAAACATCATCTCTATATATATATACAAGTTTCAAATATACAATGTGCCCTGCATCGGGGCCTCTGTGATCTCATCATCCAACAAAGCCGGCACGTAGGCCGCAATAAAGGTCAATAACCTCGACTCGGCTCGCAGGCCGGTCCCTCATATCAAAAATATACTCGGCTCGCAGGCCGGTATCAACTATACAACCCGTACTCGGCTCGCAGGCCGGTATACAAAAAAATGAATGAATCAATGAATAATATGTAGGCACGCAGGCCTCTATCAACACAACCGGTTCGCAGACCGGTGCCCATGTCTATATACAAAAACAATGCAGGGATCCCTCAGCTCTCCCCACCGCCCTCGGCACCTCTCCCTGCTGGTCCCTGTGGCGCCTCTCGCCTCCTGCCTGTAACAGACACGCCGGCTGTGGCTGCACCTCCCTGCGATCTCTGACTATGGGAGGTCTCCGCTCTATAAGCTGCATATGGCTGATAATCAGCTTCGGTACCATCAAGAACATCTTGATAGTACCGGGCCTCCGCTCTCGCCTCCATATATCTGTCCCGTGCCACCGTAGGTGCTGGGGCTGGTCCCCGGACTCCTACTACCAGTGCCCCCTGTGCCTGTGATGGTGCTGCTGGTGGTGCCTGTGGCCGTGGTGGTATCTGTGGCTGTATCGCTGCTGGTGCTGGTACATGTACCTGTGCCTGGGGCTGTGCTATACCGCTGCTGGTGGTGGTGCCTGTGCCTGTACCTGAGCCTGGGCTAGCTGCCCCTGTAAAACACCTATCTGTGCCTGTGCAGCAGCAAGCTGCCCCTGTAATAGCTGCACCTGACCCCTGAGCTGATCTCGCTCTGCTATCACCGCTGCCAAGTCTGGCTGTGCAGGCGGTGCTATCCTAGCTGCTCTCTGACCAGCCCACCACACCATGTATGCTCCCGTACAACCAGCATCATCTACACCATCATCTGCTGGCCTCTCAGCAACCCAATCTGGATCCACGGGCTGTGGTGCAGGCAGTGGGGCCTCTACATCATCCCTCCTGTACTGAGGGAAGGGAGGTGGCTCGTCCTGTCGCAGCCCCATCTGCCTGCGTACCCTCTCTAGGGGTATCCTCTCGTACTCTCCCGGCCTCCGTCCTGCTATCCAGAATGTGTACTGGATCAAGCGCAACTGTACTCGGGCTCCTCTGTGAGGGTGATGACCTCTGTAAGGTCTCCATACAATATCTACTGCTGTCAGGCCCTCTAATAAATGCCTATAATAGGCAATGTCCTGACCTGCAAGCACTGCTCGTGGCTGCCCCACGACCCCCAACCACCTCTGAAAGCCATATCTGTATATGACCTGTGGCCCTGGCTGCTGGGGTAAACCTACTGGCCTGATGCATATGATGTGCTCATATGCCCAACAGTGAAGTAAAAAGGTAGAGCAAATCCCAAATCGCCTCATCCGGCGATAGCCCCATAGCTCCCTGTATAACTGCACCAGGTATACTGGTGCCCAAGCGTAACAGGTGTGCTCCTCCACCATCTCAAGCAGCACCCCCATCAATGCCCATGGAAAGCGCCCTCCCTCTGAGTCCGGGAGGGCGAAGCAGGTGATCCCAATCATCATCAGCACGGCCAGTCGTGTCTCGTGTCGGTGCGCACGGTACATGTCACCATACCCGATACTCGCGCTGTGATAGGTAAGTAGCGCGGCTGCATCTCCAAAAACCTGCAGGATGCTGTCCATCGCCGTCTCCGAATCTACCTGGAACACTGCCTCTCCCTCGATCGGCAGTCGAAGGATGCGATACACATCCTCCAATGTGATAGTCATCTCCCCAGTCGGGAGATGGAACACATTGGTCGCCGGATCCCATCTCTCGATGAGGGCAACCATCAGGCTGTGATCTCTATCAATAGCTCTGTATCGCTGGACTCCGCCGAGTCCCACCTCGCGCATGATAGCCCAGTGTGCCGCGGATACGTGTGGCCGCATCCGCACCAACAGCGGGGGCATCCTATCCCGCATCGTCAACTGCTGACGTGCCTGCAAAACCAACCCACAACCTTAGACCAACTCTTTATCACATCATCTACTTTACCCTCTATACCCCCTTTTTTATCCCCCCGACCACACCCCGACTCTCTAACCCCCCCCTCTAGTCACCTACCTTTTCCACTATCTCCCTCCCATACCCAACCCCAAACCCATACCAACCCAACCCCAAACCCATACAACCCACCTCCAAACCCATACCAACCCAACCCAAACCCAAACCCACACAAACCCCCAATAAACCCACACAAGCCAAAGCAAAAACAAACAAAACAAACCAAAACAAAACAACACAAACACTACGGACCGGTACCGGTCCCAAACAACCGACCACGGCCCTCTTCCCACCGATGCCGGTCAACTACCGACTGACGCCGGTCAACCACACAGAACCCAGCCCCTAAAATTTTGCGACCGATGCCGGTCGCTTAGCGACCGACATCGGTCACTGTCATTTCCCGGAGCCGAACCCCCGCGCGGCCCCCCCACCTACATTTTTTCCTTTTTCTACCTACATACCCACCCAAACACCCTACAAATCTACCCACCTAGCCGCCTTAGCTTATTTTACCTATCTACCCTCTCCCTTTTTCAAATCATTTCCATTTTCTCATTATTTCCTAAAAAATGTACATTCCTACCCAAACCCCAAATCTAGCTTAATACCATTCAAATGCACAAATTAAAGAGTTTCGAACCTACCCGTACGACGACACGTCATCGTGGTGGGATGGGTGGTGGTGGTCCAGCTGGTCCAGCCCCTCCTGCTCCTCCTGCCTGTGCCATGGGTCAAACTTGGCTTTGCTGGGTCCTCTACCAATCAAATGTTGCCTGCTACTCACTCAGGCCCACCAATCAACTCACTTCTCCACTCAAATAGTGCCACCTCAGCCAACAAATGCACCACTATCCAAAATCCACCTCAGACAACTTAATTGGTTTCCAAATTGCAAAAGTGACAATGACCGGCCGTATTTTTCTTTTTATAGGTTTTTACCATTGAACCGACATCGGTCAGATCGTGCCCTAAGGAACCGGCATCGGTTACCTAACTGGTACCGGTCATCACTAACCGATATCGGTTTTGTCTTTATTCACCCAACTTTCTGCCCCTATTTACTAATCGCCCTTTCTCCCAACATCGCCTATATCCACCTTTGTTGAACACCATTTGTTCATCTATCCGGCCCGACCCAAGGCCTCGACCCCTACCCATTTGGCCCGACCCAAGGCCTAACCCTACCCAAGGCCTCGCTCTATTTGGCCTGACCCAAGGCCTCAACCTACCTATTTGGCCCGACCCAAGGCCTCAACCTACCCATTTGGCCCGACCCAAGGCCTCAACCTACCCATTTGGCCCGACCCAAGGCCTCAACCTACCTATTTGGCCCGACCCAAGGCCTCGCTCTACCCATTTGGCCCGACCCAAGGCCTCACCCTACCCATTTGGCCCGACCCAAGGCCTCGACCCATTTGGCCCGACCCAAGGCCTCACCCTAACCATCCGGCCCGACCCAAGGCCGTAACCCAACAACTTGGCCCGACCCACGGCCGTATCACTTCAATACCATACCCACAATCAACGTTTTATTTTATCCATCCATCATGTACCTTTTGTTCAATCGAGCTCACCTGTTCGTGTTTTAGCATGATTAGGGTCCTTGACTTGATCTGTCGACCAACTTTGCCTAGACCTAGACCGAGACGTTTATCTCAACCAAACCAACCATTTGGTACTGCTGAACATGCCTAAACGTTCCTGTACCTTACCTGTTATATACCCTGGAGCTACTTCCTATGCCTTGGATACCAGGATTATATCACCCTTGTTTGGATAAACTATCGACCTTTGCCTATACATTGCTGGTTTGCTAGTCAAATCATGTACCCTAGTCGTACTATTACATTTCAACATGCGTCTGCTTCCTTGGACCTACCCCACCACCTTACCATCCTCTCTACAACATTTACCCTTTATCAACCCTATCCCTGATTTCCCGTTCGCTCAATCTGTGCTAGATTTGAGGGGGATTACCTATATCCTTAACAGGAGAAACCACTTCATATTATTGTCCGCGCAGCTTTACAACACAAGCTACACGACAATAAGGGGCTAATGTAGACACCAAATTCATGTCTTACGACCCCTTGTGACCCGCATCCCATTTCGCAACCTAACCTCATTACCTAAACCTTACACAATTATTTATTAATTACCTTGTAATTGATAAATCCCCATCACCTCACCTACCACCTCATTTTGCCACCTCATCATGACCTAGCCCTAATCCTAAACTAACCTAATTAAGACCTAAAACTTGGTCTACACCTACACCCATGACTGAATGACCCCTTTCTCGCACCTAAAACCGACATTCTAGTCACTTGACCAAGCCCGCAACTAATCTCTCGGGAGAAAAGCAGGGAAGGTGGGCTATTTTACTAAAAATAGCCTACTTTTTCCTTACCGATGCCGGTTCCTACTCGACCGCCGTCGGTTACGTAACCGTCATCGGTTCCCTGTAAATGGGCTCCCCAAACCAAAAACAAGGGACCGGAATTTCATTTTTGGATCAGAGGAAAGGATTCTTTGAATCAAGAAAGAGCATCAGGAGCGATCAAGAGAACCCGGATCTTTACTTGACTGAGCAGAGACAAGTGAAGAGACAAGGAGAGTAAGCCAAGGACTGCAACTGGATACCAGAGCCCTGTGATACTCAGCTGATTTGATCTGCTGTGTGCCAGACCATCCTACCTCAGTTCTGCCTTTGCCATCAGAGCTCTTGGACCTGCATCTCCGTGAATAATCAGTAAGTTACATCTTGCATGTCCTCTTTAATAACATTTCTTCAACTTTTTGAATCATAAGTCCCCACAAATCCATTCTTGGATCCACTACCCAACGTGTCATTGCATCTAACTGTCATTCATCTACCTCTCATCACCCTATTTCCTAATATCACCTATATACAGCCCTACAAATAACACAACTACCAAATAACACCACCACCCCACAAAACAACCAACCTTCAGATCCTAGACTCTACCGATATCGGTCATCAGTAACCGCCATCGGTTATCAGTAACCGGCATCGGTTATACTGACTATAACCAATAACCAGCCTTTCCCCTACCCAGTTCAACAAAGCAATTTAATTGATATCTTATAGTCTTTTGTGTTAATTCATATTAGCAGGGGAACTGACCACCTTCAAAAGGAAGTTTTATATTTCCTGGGCCCAAGGCAGTTTCCTCATTTATTGTCTAATTAAAATCTTGTGGTCTTGTGTTCTTATTTGCAGGTAGTCCTTCCAAGACAAAAAGGAGTTCTTCGCAGTCAGCCTGATCTTTCTCTACGGTACGCGCACACCATCTCGACATTCTACAGGTATTCCTCCTAGCCCCAACCCTTATCTATTTCTAAAAGGAACAAAACATTCCGAGTGAAACAAACACAACTGAAAGAAGGTCACCAATATGATGAGAAATCTCTTTGTTGGTGACTAACAAGAGATGCTGATTAGCCTCCTCCTCCTTTGCCTCCTACCTCCAATTGTTTCTCCTCCTTTGCCTCCTGCCTCCAATTATTTCTAGAACAAAAATTCATTGGAATTGTAGTCAGGTTCTTTTGGGGCTAGTTCTTTTGTTTTTTATTCTTCTTCAGGAGCTACATTTTCCTCTTACATTTTAAGCTTTCCTTTTATGATGTCTTTGGCACGAGTAATACAAAAAGAACCTCTATGTCCTTTTCTCTTGCAATAATAACATTTTGTTTCTTCTTTATTCTTTGAAAAATTGGTATGTCTTTTGTTTGTATAGAGGGCATTTTCTTCTTGAATGTCTTCTTTTGTTCTTTTCTCCTCAGCTAGGAGTACAGAAATCATGTCTTCTAGTGATTGTGAGGGCATCTGTCCGAGAGTGAAAATGACATTACTGTACTTAGCATGAAGATTGTTTAGAAGTATGGATTTAGCATCTTTTTCATCTATTACAGCTTTTACTTCTGCAAGTTGCCTTATGAGTGATCTCAATTCATTGATGTGACTTGACATTGTCACATTATCATTCATTTTGAGTTTGAATAATTGAAGTTTTAATGAAAATTTTGCATTGATTGCAAAGCATTTGAACCGAAAGTTTTGCTGAGTAGTTCCCATATTTCTTTAGTAGATTTTTCCAGGTCTACATAGTGTAATTCTGTATCAGATAATGCAACCCCGATTAATGATTTTGCTTTATCATCTCTTGTTTTCCATTCTATTAATTTTGTAGCTTTTGTTGGTTTAGTTTCATCTCCAAAGACAATTCTCCATAGGTTTTTGTTCATGAGTTGCATTTGGATTTTAACAATCCAAGTTTGAAAGTTTAATCCATTGAACTTATCTAGTGGGATGTCCATGATTCTTCAGAGTGTCGGTTTCAATCGATAATGCACTCTTTACAATATAGTTTTTAAAAAGTAATAAAAGAAATTACTTTTTAAATTTTATAGTATAAATCAAAGAAGAAACTAGATTGAATTAAAAAACTATAGTGAATCTAAAAACTTTGGGGTTTAAAATTATATATATGTAAAAAAAACTAATGATCAAAATCACCATGCACGTGAGGATTTGTTATGGAGGAGATAAAGTGGCCTGCATGCATGTTCTCTCCATGCGTGATGATCTATGAACACATGGTGATATTGCTAATGTATTCAGATCTCGAATCCACCTTGTCAGTCCTCCATACGCAACAACAATTCAGAATGTTGCTTCCTTTTCCACCATGTAAGTCTGAGACACCCGAGATCAATGTAATTCTGAGTAAAAATCTGATTGAGTTTCCTCAACACATTGAAGACCAAGCCAAATATCTGAAAGCTATGCATAGGTGTGTTCGATCAGAGGAATATGGTAGTATTGTAAGTAAAAAAAACACAAACCATGATAAGTGTAAATTCTCCAAGGGAGGGCCGAATGCAAAGACTAGACACTTAGAAAATCCATTTAAAAACACTCAGCAAATCCGTCTAGGATGCAAATACGATTAAAATCACAAAAACCACCCTACAGTCTGTCCATTTCCAAGCACTCGTACCTCATGCAAATGTCTAGAGGATATGCTCATTGTTCAAGGTTGCATGCAAGTCAGGGGGATGTGATGGAAACTTTGATTGATCTCTTGTCAGATCTGAGCCACCATACTGCAATACAGTGAAGTCAATGTTACCTCCCGCATCCTAGGATGAACCATGCTCTACTATAAAATTTAAAAGAACTCAACATTACAAGGAATATAATATGAAATGCACAGGATGTATTATTCCAATAGTAGGAGGATATTAATACACAAAGCTTGATCCTATTAAAAAGGATTCAAGGATTATCTTGAAGAGTATCCCTATTATCCCTCTTAGATGAGTTGTGTGAGACAACTCATTATACACACACTAGAATAAACCTCTAGTTCACACTATAGTTATAATTTTCCTAACAATCCTCACTATTTCAGGTTGTGCCTTTCAATCAAGGTAAGAGAACCTATATTGCAGCCTCTATTTTGTGAAGGAGGTGGAGATATCCTTATACTGTGCATATTGTATGGAGATGGCCTTGGGAAAATATGATCAATTTTCCATTATTCAACCTCAACAGAGTTGTCACTACTAAATGATGGAAATGCTTCCAAGACAAGGTTGAGGCTGCTAGAGACATGGTATGATCCTGATTTTCTTTCTGCATTTTTGTAGATGGGTTAGATTCTTTTGTTGACACACAATGCAATGCAGGGGTAGTATGGGTAGGATTAGTTATTCTGAATGAAATTTTTGGTGGGAGATTTCAGACAAAACTAACCATAATTTGCCAAATTCTCTAAGGACCTTTGCAAGAAATTTATAAGACCTAAACAACAGAATGCTTCAAAGGGATTAAGGTACTCCTTCAACCAGGATATGTGCAACAAATGGAGGCCCAAATCTACACTCTTCCACACAATATTTGATAACCTACCACAAAATCTTGAAGCAGATGATCCAACAAAGCATCTAGAAATCTCTATTTTATCATGACCTAAAGTGCACCAAAGGCTTACAAACAATCTCATAATTCAAGGAAGGTAAAGTGATTTTAAAACTGTTTATCTCTTTATCAGATGAAATCTCTTCTAAATGAGAGGTTGCAGATGCCACTAAACTATCAACAAGAAATGAGATCATGTATGATCAAGAGATATTTTAAACACAAGACTGCAACAGGAGCAAGAAACACAAATTGAAAACATTCTGAAACATAAGTGCATGCAAACGTTTCCAAGGAACAACACAAAATAATCCAGAAATGCTCAAATATATCAATAGGGGAATGTTATAGAAACAATCTCAGAGCTTGTTGATGGCTTCACAACTGAAACCAAATCAACATGATACAAATTTGATGCAAAAAGGAATTAGAAATGGTTCTCAGGCGGTTTCTCAGGGAATGGGCTTCTTCCCAAATTTTCCCGTGAATTTCTAAGTTTCTCCGACCTTTTGCATGTCTCGAAACATGCATTATATAAATTTCAATTACATTTGATCCTTCTTTACCAAGAAAAGAATATGCCCAACATCAAGTTTGTTACAAAATTCCAACATGATTCACAGATAGGGACATTTAACAAATTTGTAACCAAAGTTTCTAGGTGTTTCAAAAATGGTGAATCATTACAAATCCTTCATCATTATCCATTGTGGAGGCACATTTTTCATTCTCCAAGCATGCAAACCCCTTTCATTTCATCATTTCATCCTTATCATTCGAAAATCTGATTTTGTAACATTATAATTTGATATTTCACGTTTTGCACAGGCCTGACTAAAATTTTATTTTAAAAACACCTCAAATATGCAAATTAATCCCTAAAACCACTTGCATTGGTCCTTGCAGGCACAAAAAACATGAATTTTTGAAAAATTTGATCACAATTGATGTAAAATTCGCATTTCCACACTTCCTGGAGCAAAAAATGGCGGCCAAATTGAAGAATGTATAGTTACCATTGATTTGCTTTTTCTCCTTCAATCTGGGCCCTCCACATGCAAACTATGATTAGGAATGAATTTGGGCTCACTTTTTGACCTTTTAACATTTTTGGAAAAATGGAAAAAATTGACCATTTTCTCCGCCCCTCCGCCCTTGAAATTTGGTGATGACACGTGGCATATGGTGGGTCCCATTTGGATCGCGGCACAATTCTATGCATTTTGACCCTTTTCTGGAGTTTGGAAAAATTTCACTTATTTCCCCGCGGACCCGCACCTCTGCCTCCATCCTTGACACGTGTCATCCTCTCTATCACTAAAAATCTATGAGCTTATTTCATGTTTTAACCCCTTTTTCGCCAAGGGAAAATTTTCAACTGTGCCTTTGCGCGCTTGCGCCTCTGATCCCGCCCTTGCCACATGTCTTGTTCTTATTTTTTGCGGAGCCACGCCTCAAATGTTCCATTCTAAGTATTTTTTACATAAGGGAAAAAATTCCCTTTTGCCTCCACTGACCCGCCGACCCGCTCTGCTTATGTCGTGTGTCTCCCCGTGGTTTCATTCGGACCTGCGACTTAATTCTTTGCTCTAAGTCTTTTTGACCAAAAGGGAAAATTTTCCCCTTTTCTTCCGTGGCCCGCACTTCCTTCTACGCCTGCCACGTGTCCACCCCTTACTCCATTGTGGACCCGCGGGCCTAATTTGCACTCTAACTCCTTTTGCTAAAAGGGAAAAAATTCCCCTTTTCCTCTGCGGCCCGCACTTCCTCGCTCTGCCACCACGTTGCCACGTGTCCACCCCCTGCTCCATTACGGACCTGCGGGCCTTTCCACACCTTTTTTCCCCTTTGCAAAAAAGGTAAAATTTTCCTAAGTTCCCCACCCGCCTTCCATCCCACCTTGGCATAAGAACACGACACATGTCCTCCTGCGGAGTTGTGGGGGTAATTTTCAATTTTTACCCAAAGCCAAAAATGCTAAGTTTTACAAAGAAACCCCGTCGATCCTTGTCCAACCAGATGCTGCCATGTAGGAGACGTCATTTGAGCTAATTTTGATGGTCAAATGACACCCGTACGACCGTTAAAAAACACATAATTTGCTAAGGACGACCGGATTTGATTTTTTCATTGTGGGTAAAGGATTTTTTGGTCAAAAAACATATGGGAAGTGTTTTTAAGAAATTTTCGACCATGGGGAAGGATTTTTTAGGGAAAATAATTACAAAATGAGCAAATTCGAGCTCCACTGGCTAGAAAAAATGGAAAAAATGACAAAGGCCCTGGATTTGGAAATTTAGGGCATAAAACAGAGCCTGCATGTATTTTCTTTCAAGTTGGGGAAAAATAATAGGTTTATGAGCCATTTTAAGCATTCAATCTGGATGGGGAAACTTGCAAACCACCAAACTCGAAGAAAAACATTTTTTGAGCATGTAGAAGAAAGGGGAAAGGTGGGAAAATAATAGAGGATCAAAATGGACACCAACATCGGCTCCTACTCAGGGATGGGCACTCCTAGTGAGTGCCACAAGAACAATAAGTAGACCAAGTGCCAAAATAATCCATTGGGAAAAGGATTCATGACCCAAAATCACAAAAAACCAGCTGAGAACCTGACAAAAAAGGTTGCCACACACCAAGGCAAACCACAAACTAACAAAACACCAAAAACAGAGAAAAAACCAAACACTATACATTGTACAAGTTGGTAAGCAAACCTTAATTCAAAGAAAACAAATCAAGGGGAAACCCAAATGTCCTCCATGCTAGATATGACCATGCCAAGAGGTTCTGATATGTTTTTAACAACTGGAAATATACCTCTTCTTCTTCTTTGTTTAATTTGTAAACCATCTAGTTTCTTTAAAGCTCCTCCATTTTGCTCAGGTCAAACCTTTTAACATTTTTCAAGGTTGAATCAAGGACCAAATCTCCAGAAAAAAAAAACATACTTAGGAGATATGTTTTCAACAACTTCATACTCCCCAAAATCCACAAAACTCACAAAGTGATCAATACTAGCATCTGCCTGCAAAACTTCATAAGATGCATTGCTTGGGTCTTCAATAAGGTACATCATCTTCTTCTCTCCACATAACTTCACTAAGTTTCCTTCAATGCGGATAGTGGCATAAGACATGTCCATTTGGAAACTCCCACCAACACTTGCAACCCATTTCCTTGATAATAACATAACCCATTTGGCAGGGCAGTCAACAATCACAACATCCAATTTTAAATTCCTCCTGGCATAAGATGTAAGTTACACCACCAGATCTTTGACACACCCAACAACTGGCATTTCTCTTGAGTCCACGGAAATACACTTGCCATACACTACTGTCACTTTGATTCCCAATTCATTCATGACCTCCAAAGGCATGACATTACATGATGCCCCAAAGTCAAACATACAGTTATGTAATAGCTTGTCTTTGATAAGAAAGGTAGTGAAAACTGGATCCACCTTCAGCTGAGATTTAACCAAAGAAGTTCCTAAGTAAACCTCAGGTGGTTCCCCCAACTCTTCTAACACTTGTGGTTGTTCCAATTCTGCAATGGCAATAGGAACTTCAACCTTGCTTCCAACTTTGCTTTGGGTAATATCTTCCTCTTTAAATCCTAAATATTCAAAAGCCCTCTTCTTGTGCTCAGTAATCCTAAGCAACTCAGCAATTGGGACAGGAATATTGATTTGACTCAAGACTTGGGCAATATCATATGGAGCATTCTTGGGAAAGGCAGCATTGGAAGGGAGACAAGCAGATTCATTAGATGGTATGGCAGTATTTTCAGTTTGGGCATGGGGAGGATCACAAGTTTTGCTTGGGGGAATAGGGCCTTTACCAGATGTATTTTTCTTTGGAGTTTCTTTAGTAAGCAATGGAAATTTTTACTTGGCTTGTTGCCCTCTGGCAGCTTTACTTCTGGTATTGTGCTCCTTCTCTTGGGCAACTACAACATTCATAAGCAGATGTTTATCCTCCTCCGAAGGGATACCACCATCATACTTCTCAATGATCAAAGCTCTTAAGTATTCAAAATCATTATTGGGCAGCTCAAAGGCTTGTACATTATCAATTTCTAAAACATGAGAAGGAGGAAGAAGATGTACCCATTGGATACAATCCCAAAAAAATGTAGCAATCCTAGCACTTATGACATCCATTGAAGTTGCTCCCCTTGGTGAACCTGCAGGGATCTCCATCATGCAGGAATCATCATCAATTTCATCATCAACTTCCTCTTCAATTTTATAATTTGTTCCACATGGAGGATGGGGTAAAAAACATCGGTCACACCAATTAATATTATTTGCATCATCAACAGCAGCTACCCTAGCAGTTAGGGTATCAGGCACTACCTTATTTTCCTTAGCCTGAGATTTTCTATTTCCAAATCCAATAGGCCCTTTGCCTTTGTCATCAAATTTCTAATCACCCCTAGGATGATTGGCAAATCTATCATTGTTCTGTTCTTTTTTCTGACCTTGTGAAGTTTTCACAATTCCTTTTTCAACTTTTGCCAACTTATATGAGATTTCTTTAACAACCCCTGCCAAAGTTTTCACAACCTCCTCTAAATTAGCACCCTTGCTAGCTTGAGATTTTTCAGGGTTTATCAACTTTACACCATCTCTCTTGAGAGGTTTCCCAATTTCTTTGATATTGTTTTCAATTTGAAGTGCCATGGTGAAATCTTTCCTTAGATTTGTAGGGTTCTTGTCTCTTAGGTAATAGGCTGCCTTCTTATCAAATGCATCTACATATTTGGTTAAACAAGATTCATCACAAGGCCTCAGACTGACTGGCAGCCTTTTCAAAGTTTTGTTAAACCTTGTGTTGAAGTCATGGACTGATTCATTGGGATTCTTCTTGATATTCTCAAATTCAGACAAGAGAAATCTAGGATCAGTCTTGTCACCATATTGCAACCTAAATGCATCCTTCATCTCAGTCTAAGAATCAATTGAATTATCAGGCAGAGCCTTGTACCAATCCCTAGCATCCTCTTCTAATGTATGAATGAATAATTTAACATTAACATCTTCAAACTCTATTTAAAAATCTTCCATCATGTTAACAAAAAGTTTGAGATGTTGATCACTAGTTTTAGCATTGTTACCTTGGAATTTTGGCAATCTATTTCTGACATCTTGTGGGACAACATTTGAGTAACCATCCATTCCTCTAAAGTCTATAGGACCAAAGGTGTTAACAACAAATGGAGGTCTAGGCTGAGCCATATTGTTTGGTGGAGGTGATCTTGGGGGTGACACAAACTGATGAGGAGTGCAAGGTCTTTGGGGCATAAGAATGTGATTCACAAGACTGGTATTATCAAAGTGCTAATCTTCTTGGAAAGTTTTATTTGGATTAAAACATAGAGGTGTAGATTGAAGAAGGAAATCACCAGGTACAAAAAAAATACCCTCACTAGTTGAAATAAATAAGTTTATGAGAGGATTGCTTGAATCAGAATCACTGGAAGAAGAGTGATAATCCTCTACCAAAGGTTGATCTCTCTCACCAATGGATATATCTTTTCCTGATGTCTGACCTTTAAAAACTTTCCAAACTCTTCTCCCTTCTGACTCTGAGTTCCTTGAATCTGTAAACAACTTATTAGCATAGTCCCTAATGAAGAGAGATATTCTTCCTTCCAGTTTAGCAAAGATTAGCAACACAAAAATAAATGTCAGAAAGGTAAGACACTGGTATTTATCAAGATCAGAACAACGTGGAGTGACCACTAAGGACTTTCACCCTAGTTGTGCAAATGCACTAAAATACTCTATCAAATACCTATCAGCACTGAAAATCTTGCCAAACTTTATAGATCAAACCTTCCTTTTCTTGAATTTATCAACCATAAATGCTAATGAAGTGCAACAACTGCTAGAAACTAGTAAAATTGTAGGTAGAACTTATATCTTCACTTAATCCTTACAAATCTAATTATAAAATGATGCTTCAACAATGTATTTGCATAAAGAATTTGCAAAGGACTTTACCAGGGTTTGACATGCATTCAAATATCTCAAATATGCATGCACATGGATCATATTGAACTAAGAGAATATCAAACTCAGAACTCTACTCTTCATTCCAATATTATAAATCTAATCAGAAGATGATACTCAGATTTTTAATTGCACATAAATCACATAAGAAGTATTACTAGGGATCTGAAATACTGAATAATGTCCCCGGTAATGGTGCCATTTCAGTGTTGTTGACGGGCTAAATAGACATGGACTGGAAAATGAATCAGCAAATCAATCTCAACAATGTAAATTATTTCCCAGGAATTCACAAGTCCCCGACAACGGCACCATTTGGGTTTTGGTACCCAAATTTAATCTCATTCACAATTTGAGAAGCATCATGGATTTTACGAGACACTTAGAGGAAGATAAATGATTTATATGTCGTTTTGTAGCCAAGGAAGCAATTTATCTGACTTGTTAGCACTCACACTTTGAAGAAGACGGTAGAACCTTGAAAGGATATTGATCTAATCCTCACTATTTCAAGTTGTGCCTTTCAATCAAGGTAAGAGAAGCTATATTTTAGCCTCTATTTTGTGAAGGAGGTGGAGATATCCTTATACTGTGCATATTGTATGGAGATGGCCTTAGAAAAACATGATCAATTTTCCATTATTCAAACTCAACAGAGCTGTCACTACTAAATGATGGAAATTCTTTCAAGACAAGGCTAAGGCTGCTAGAGACATGGTATGATCCCGATTTACTTTTTGCATTTTTGTAGATGGGTTAGATTCTTTTGTTGACACACAATGCAATGTAGGGGTAGTATGGGTAGGATTAGTTATTCTGAATGAAATTTTTTGTGGGAGATTTTAGACAAGACTAACCATAATTTGTCAAATTCTCTGAGGACCTTTGCAAGAAATTTGTAAGACCTAAACAACAGAATGCTTCAAAGGGATTAAGGTACTCCTTCAACTAGGATATGTGCAACAAATGGAGGCCCAGATCTGCACTCTTCCACACAATCTTTGACAACCTGCTACAAAATCTTGAAGCAGATGAACCAACAAAGCATCCACAAATCTCTATTTTATCATGACCTAAGGTGCACCCAAAGGTTTACAAACAATCTCAAAATTAAAGGAAGGTAAAGTGATTTTAAATTTGTTTATCTCTTTATCAGATGAAAGCTCTTCTGAATGTGAGGTTGCAGATGCCACTAAATTATCAACAAGAAATGAGATCATGTATGATCAAGAGAGATGTTAAACACAAAACTACAACAGGAGTAAGAAACACAAATTGAAAAAATTCTGAAACATAAGTGCATGCAAACTTTGCCAAGAGACAATAAAAAATAATCCAGAAATGCTCAAATCTATCAGCAGGGGAATGTTATAAAAACAATCTCAGAGCTTGTTGATGGCTTTACAACTGAAACCAAATCAACATGATACAAATTTGATGCAAAAAGGAATTAGAAATGGTTTCTCAGGCAGTTTCTCGGAGAATGGGCTTCTACCCATATTTTCCCGTGAATTTCTAAGTTTCTCGGACCTTTTACATGTCTCAAAACATGCATTATATAACTTTCAATTACATTTGATCCTTCTTTCCCAAGAAAAGAATATGCTCAGCATCAAGTTTGTTACAAATTCCAACATGATTCACAGATAGGGACATTTAACAAATTTGCAACCAAAGTTTCCAAGTGTTTCAAAAATGGCGAATCATTACAAATCCTTCGTCATTATCCATTTTGGAGGCACGTTTTTCATTCTCCAAGCATACAAACCCCTTTCATTTCATCATTTCATCATTTCATCCTTATCATTCCAAAATCTGATTCTATAACTTTATAATTTGATATTTCACATTTTACATGGGCCTGAGTAAAAATTTATTTTAAAAACACCTCAAATATGCAAATTAATCCCTAAAACCACTTGCATTGGTCCTTGCAGGCACAAACAACACGAATTTGCCAAAAAAATGATCAAAATTGATGCAAAATTCATATTTCCACACTTCCTGGAGCAAAAAATGGTGGCCAAATTGAAGAATGTATAGTTACCATTGATTTGCTCTTTCTCCTTCAATATGGGCCCTCCATGTGTCAAACTATGATTGGGAATGAATTCGGGCTCAGTTTTTGACCTTTTAACATTTTTGGAAAAATGGAAAAAATTGACCTTTTCTCCGCCCTCCGCCCTTGAAATTTGGTGATGACATGTGGCATATGGTGGGTCCCATTGGGATAGCGACTCAATTTTGCGCATTTTGACCCTTTTTTGGAGTTTGGAAAAATTTCACTTTTTTCCACGCAGGCCCACACCTCCGCCTCCGTCCTTGACACGTGTCATCCTCTCTATCGCTAAAAATCCGCAGGCTTATTTCATGTTTTAACCCCTTTTTCGCCAAGGGAAATTTTCAACTTTACCTCTGCAGGCCCACGCCTCTGATCCCGTCCTCGCCACATTTCCTGTCCTGATTTGGCGTGGAGCCATACCTCAAATATTCCTCTCTAAGTCTTTTTTACAAAAGGGAAAAAATTCCCTTTTGCCTCCGTCGGCTTGTTGACCCGCTCTGCTTTCGCCACGTGTCTCCCCGTGGTTTCATTCGGACCCGCAGCTTAATTCTTTTCTCTAAGTCTTTTTGACCAAAAGGGAAAAATTTCCCCTTTTCTTCTGCAGCCTACACTTCCTTCTACGCTCACCACGTGTCCACCCCTTGCTCCATTGTGGACCCGCATGCCTAATTTTCACTCTAACTCCTTTTGCTAAAACGGAAAAAATTCCCCTTTTCCTCTGCGGTTTGCACTTCCCCGCTCTGCCACCACCCTGCCACATGTCCACCCCCTACTCCATTGCGGACCTGCAGGCCTTTCCACATCTTTTTTCCCCTTCGCAAAAAATGCAAAAGTTGCTTAAGTTCCCTGCCCGCCTTCCATCCCACCTTGGCATAAGAACATGACACGTGTCCTCCTGCGGAGTTGCGGGGGTAATTTTGAATTTTTACCCAAAGCTAAAAATGCTAAGTTTTACAAAGAAACCCCACCAATCCTTGTCCAACCAGATGCGGCCACGTAGGAGACATCGTTTAAGCTTAATTTTGATGGTTAAATGGCACCTGTATGATTGTCAAAAAACACATAATTTGCTAAGGACGCCCGAATTTGATTTTTTCATCGTGGGTAAAGGATTTTTTATTCAAAAAACATATGGGAAGTGTTTTTAAGTAATTTTCAACCATGGGGAAGGCTTTTTGACGGAAAATAAGTACAAAACGAGCAAATTCGAGCTCCATAGGCTGAAAAAAATGGAAAAAAAACGACAGAGGCCCATGGATTTGGAAATTTAGGGCATAAAAGAGAGCCTGCATGTATTTTTCTTTCAAGTTAGGGTAAACTAATAGGTTTATGAGCCATTTAAAGCATTCAATCTGGATGGGGAAACTTGCAGACCACCAAACTCGAAGAAAAACATTTTTTGAGCATGTAGAAGAAAGGGGAAAGGTGGGAAAATAATAGAGGATCAAAATGGACACCAACAGAAGGAATGGAAACACTTTAGGATAGAGAGTAGTCACAAAAAGATGCTTCTATTACTTCCAAATATGCATAGTGCTGTTACAATGGCAAAGGAGGCTGATATCCACATGTAAGAGCCAAATCTAAAGGTCTGCAACTCATAATACAAAAAGTATGGATTCCTTATTAGAATGTGTAAGGATCCAGAGTGTCAAACATAACAAATTATCCTTGATCTTACATTTATAGATGAATCGATGGAAGAGGAAGAGAAGAAGGTGAGAAAAATTGATTTTGAAATATAACCACCAACAAGAGGAATTCAATGCCTTAAAATCCACCTCTTAATTTGTCAGATGTAATTATCCAAGTCTATTTGGCATGTTGAAGAAGGAGGGCAGGTGGATCAGATTAAATCGGGTGGTTGGAGCAATCAAATTATCTCATTAATGCTCAAAGAGGTGTTCTCCCATTTTAACCTACCAGATTCACCAGGAATTTTAATTTGAATATTTGGAACTCTCGCTGATGTCAGCAACTCTCTGAAAAGTCTAGGCAACTCATGAAATTAATCAAGCCAATGGATGAGATGATGCCAACTAACTATGAAATGAGCACAATTCAACTGGGACAGGCAATTCATGAAAGGGATTTACACATGTATCAACAATCTTCCACTCCCATGGTGGTAAGGAATAAGGAGTATAAGAAGAATATTGATGAAATAAAAGGGAAAGTTCAAACTCTATCATTCTATGTGTAGCATCTATTTGATCCTAATGTCAAGAAAATTATCATTGAGGAAGTTGCACCCATCAGTAACTTTAATCCAGAATTCATCAGGAAGAAACACAAGTTCACCATATAGGGGCGAGTGAATAATGAATGGATCAACTCAATTTCTGAAAAAGGGAAGTCAGTGCTCCAAGAAGTGGTCAAACTCTTTTCTTACATGTGTACGAAGGTAAATAGTAAACAGACACTCAAGTAGGAATTGGGGAAAGAAAGGGACTATTGGGAACCTTTGGGCCTAGTAGTAGGTAAAATGAGAAACACTCATCGCCAGGAGTTGATTGGCAAGAAGATATTTGAAACTCCCTCAAAATACTAGTCATGTGTATGGGCGAGGGCCTTGGAAATCATGTTTGAGGTAATCAGTCAAGCCATCATAGAGTTGGAGGAGAAAGAGGAACAAGCGTACAAATTGCAGGATAGTGTAAATCAGAAAATTTAGAAACTTGGAGTACCTGCAAAGGGTGAAGATACAACTGTCAATGAGTTGATTGGTCCATTTGAATAATAGGTCAAGAAAGATGTAAGTAACCCATTTTCCTTCACTAAGGATACCATCGACTTCCTCTCATGGATTCGGGCCTCTATTACACTTATTGCAGAGAAACATTCATCATGGTTCGGGAAGTGCAAAGACATCAATCATGTGGCCGATGGTGATGGATAAATACCTTGAGTTTTGTTCGCATTCCTCATGCCAACAAGGTGGAACCTGCAGCTGCTCATTTGAGCAAATAGCTTGGAGGAATAGAGGCCTTCTCAGTAGCGTGAAATGGAAGCTAGTCATGGAGCGAGATCAAATCCACTGTAGCGACTCATCCTTCTACATAATTCTCCTTCTTTCTTCTTCTTCCCTCTTCTTTCTCTCTCTTCTCTTCTCACCCAACTCTCTCTCTCTCATCAATGTTATATTTTTGCATTGAGGTTTGCACTTTTTAATATAACTTTAAGTCGCCTTGTTTTTATAAAAGAGACTTGAATATTTAAGTGGAATATGAACATTCTAAAGTCGCATTGAAGTATTTGAAAAGTCACCGGGAAGATGAAGAGTTGCCTCTTCTTCTAAAAACTATAACAAGCTCCTCATTTTGGTCTTCTTCTTAGAAAACTTTTGAGACTTCTTAGATATTGGAGCTGTTTTTTTTGTGAATTCATGAGAGATATATCCTTGTGAAGAGAGCAAAGAGATAGAAAATTTATTCCATTTTCCCTACTAAAAAATGTCCTCTATTTCTATGTTATGTACAATTTCTGCTTGAGCTTTAATAAAGGAAGAAGGAATTTTATCCTTTTTTGACATAGGAGTTTAGTGGTACTTTGTGCTCATTAAACGCTTATTTGGTCTTGTTGCTATTACGCATATTTGTTTTCTTCTAAATTCAAGTGCATGTAATGAAATTTTCAGGTGGTGTATGCAAGTCTATGACTTTATACTTGCATCATTAGTTTCTCATTTCTATCTTTCTCACTCCCTTTCCTGCTTTCCTAGCGAATTCCTCTCTTACAGATATATGCAAGCTTTTTCCACAGGCCTAGTGGAGTGCCCATATTAGATCCCTGGCCAAAAGGCCACCATGATAAAACTCATTTACTCACACATGCACGTACGATAGCTACATTGATTAAGTAGAGGGACTTAGAATCCCAAAGCATTGGCAAGATAACCACCAAGTTTTTCCACCTGAAAAATTTTCTCGCCAACACAAGGTTAAACTTTAAATACTATTTCCAATGTTAGTAACTAAACCCTAATATTTTTATTGAAGAAAACTACTACTCTTTCATCGGAGATCTTGTTTCTCAATATAGCACCAACTTTATTGCTTTATAGAGGTAGGAAAGGAATGAAGAAGAAGGTGATAAGGAGAAGAAGAGAATAAATAGCACCCAAATCAGATAAATCTCAAATCGATAAGGAACAAGGAGCTGATAAGGGGAATTTTCCATTTTTCCAGATCCAAATTGTACCACAAGAGAGGCCTCTGGGCTCTCAAGGAACATAGTGGAAAATTATTCCCACTACCCATGCCAAGCCGCATGGAAGTTTCTGATGCTAGCCAAAGATGAAGAAGAATGGCCCCCAAAATTTTACTCATCATAAGACATCCTCAAGCCCCTCATCGATAAGAGGAAACACAAGCCCAGTAAATCTCATGTGCTACTACCAATCATAATATTATTTTAAGGTTTATTTTTGTAGGGTTTATGTTTTGTAAGGTGTTATTTTTGTATTGGTATACATGTTGACTATGATATGATGTGATGTATAGAGCATAGCATCACACCTAAAACTATGTTATGATACATTTTGACTAGACACTATAAAGGAAAGCTTTTTATTTTCCTCAAACAAATCAAATCGGGCCTTTTTCTTGTCAAATATTTCATCTTTCAAGTTCCACACTAGTCTTCCCCATCCTCTCTTCACCAATTAATCATAAATTACATTTTTTGGACAAGGTTATAATTTACCTAGTGGACACTAATATCTTTTCCCTTCATTGTCATCAACACTCCCCTAACTAGATGTAATATTTCTGAAATATTTCCCTGAAAGACCATAGCCAAAGAGATTCAAATAAGTCATGATCCCATAGTATGTCTAGCCACTAGGAAATCCTCCTTTCACCGTCATTTCGAATGAGCTTGAATCTTAACACTTTGTCATCATCATTGTGTCAGCACTAAATACCAAAAAAGTTACAGATGAATCCTAGTGATACTATTCCTAAAACCGTCACCTGAAAAGGGAACTGTTTGGCTCTTTCAATTCTATTTTAGTGTTTTATAGGCATTTTTAGGCCATCTTATGTAGTGTCATGCATGGGGATGTGCATTGTTGGGGGTATGTAGATGGGTGTAAAACTTATCACTAAACATAGCTAAGTTTTTTTATTCCCTCAAATACCCATATGATATTAAGAGTCACTTAGACTAATCCATCCATGAAGCATGGAACTACATGGTTTTCCTTTAAATTCTATTTTCGAATGTTAGCGATTAAACCCTAATATTTGGATTGAAAAAACCCTAGTCCTTCATCAGAGATTTTTTGTTGATACAGACACCACCGTTATTGCTTTGTATAGGTAGGAAAGGAAGGAAGAGGAAGGGAAAATGAGAAGAAGATCAGAAATGGCATCGAAATAAGAAAAATCTCGATTGACAAGGAATAAGGAGCTAATAAGGGGCATTGGTCATTTTTCTATATCTAAAATATACCATAAGAGAGGCCTTTAGGCTCTCAAAGAACACAATGGTGGCTCATTTCCTCTACACGCCAAGCCCAAAACAGTGTCTGAGGACGCTGAAGAGAAGAAGAAGGCCCCAAAAATTTACCCAACATAAACTCCCATAATCCCCTCATCAACAAGAGGAACCAAAATCCCACGAAGCTCAGGTAACTACTACTAATCATGATATTATCTTAGGTTATTTTTTAGAGGGGTTGTTCTTTGTAAATATTGAATATTGTATTGATATATGTGTTGACTATGGTATGAAGTGATGTATAAGGATAGACATCAAACTAGGAACTATTCTGATAATTTTGAATAGACACTAGAAGGGAAAACATGTTTTTTTCATCAAATAGCTTGAATCCGACCTTCTGCTTGTCAAATCTCTTCATCTTTCAAGTTCCACACCCATCTTCCCCATCCCCTCTTCAGTCAGTTAATCATAAATTGATTTGTGGGCAAGGTCATAAATTGACTAATTACATTGCCCCTTATCAACACTCCCCTAATTGGATGTAATCTTTTGAAATTTTCACTAAAAGACCATAACTAGATATATTCAAATAATTCATGCTCCTGAAGTATGTCAAGATACTGGGAAATCCTCCTTCCACCATCATTTAAAGGATCTTGAAGATCAACACATTGTTGTCATCATTGTGCTAGCACTGAATACTGAAAAAGTTACAGATGAATCTTGTGATGATATTCCTAAACTGCCACCTAAAAAGGGGATTTTTTGGCTCTTTCAATTCCATTTTATTGTTTTTTATTTGTATTTTATTTTTATTTGTTATTTGTATAGTAATTTTAAGTGATCTTCTGTAACCTTAGGCATGGGGGTTACGATGTGAGGGTATGGGGGTTTGTGCATAACTTAGCATTAAAAAAAGTGAATTATTTTTATTCCCTCAAATACCCATATGATATTAAAATTCAATAGATTAATCCAACATGTAGCATGGAATTGTGATTATCCTTTAAATCTTATATCTGAGGTTAGCAACTGAACCCCAATATTTTTATTGAAAACACCCTATTCATTCATCAGATATTTTTATCTTGACAGAATCACCAGTGTTAGTGTTTTGTAGAGGTATTATGGGAAGGAAGAAGAAGGGATAGGAGAAGAAGAGAATAAATGGCACCCAAATAAGATAAAATTAGATCGACAAGGAAAAAGGTACTGATGAGGGGCATTGGCCATTTTTCTAGATCCAAAATTTACCACAAGATCTACCTTTAGGTTCTTAAGGAACATAATGGTGGACTCATTCCCTCTGCATGCCAAGACTTGCATGGCAGTGTACTGAGGATGCTGAAGAGAAGAATAAGACCCTTAAATTTTATCCTATCATAGGACATCCCTAAGCTCCTCATCAACAAGAGGAAGCATAATCCCACCAAAGCTCATGTGTTAATACCAATCATAATATTATTTTAGGGTTTATTTTTCTAGGTTTTTTATTTTGTAAGGTTTTAGTTTTGTATTAGTATACATGTTGACTATGGTATGATGTGATGTATAGGGATATCATCACACCCGAAACTGTTCATATCAGTTTTTAGTAGGCACTTGAAGGGAAATCATGTATCATTTTCCTCAAACAACTGGAATCATGCTTTCTACTTGTCTAATAACTCATCTTTGAAATTCCATACACCAGACTTCCCCATCCCCTCTTTAGCGATTGATCATTAATTATAATGGTAGAAAAGGTAATAACTAACCTAGCGATCTCTAATCTCTTTCCCTTCTTCACCTCAAAACTCAACTAATTGGATGGAATATTTTAAAATTTGGTGTGAAATACTTTACAAGAGAGATCCTAATAAGTGTCTAACATTGGATTTAATTGATTATTTCAATTCCTTTTCAATTTTGGTATAGGAATTTGATTTCATCTTCTGTAAACTTAGGCGTGGGGGTGTACGTTATGGCATGAAATTGAGCATAGTAGCACCACTATACTCAGTACACCAATTTTGTTTGTGGACATAGCTATCACTTTAAGGTAAGTACCAAAATGAATCTGGGTCAAACACCTAGTTATATTTATTCCCATTTCCTTAAATTTGTCTCCTTTCCTACATTTTTCATCATATTTTGTCATAAACAACAATATTTAAAGCATCAACGAGATATGGGGGTTTGAAGGGGAGTGATCACTGGGTTTATGAAATGTAGTTTTTTTCGGTTAGACCCCTTCATTTGCACTACTTCCAATGGAAAATGCATGCTTTATTTGGTCAAGACTCACCCTTTCACCAGATTCCTACATTGTGTGATGTTAGACATGGTGTGTGAATCACGTGGACAAATATGAGAATGGGAAATTGGAACGAGATACATCCAACTTCTGTAGAATTCCCTTCCAAGTCAGCTCAACATTCTAGGGAATATTCCAATTTCGCTTCACCTATTTGTAATGTTAGCCTCTCACTTTTACCTAATCTCATCTAATTTTATCCTTACCAAAAACAATAAATTCAAATGCACCTTCACTTAGACTCTCCACTTAAGAATCTAACCCTTTACTATAAAAAATTGTTATTACTCCTACTACTCACATTAAATTACAACTATTTTTAAACACACCTTTCTATATTTATTTCCAATTACCTAAATATGTATTAGGCATGGTGGTGCACTGTGGATGGGGATTGTGTTGTGGCATTTCACCACCAAACTCAACATGACAATGTTGTTCATGTCCATGGCTATCACTTTGGCTTTATGACAGGTGGACCAAAAGAGGCTTGGTCGAACACCTAACTATATTTATTCCCAATTACCTAAATCCATCTCAGGCATGGGGGGTGCATTATGACTACAGGGTGTGTTATGGCATGGCTATCACTTTGGCCAATGTTGTTCGTGGCCATGGGTGTTTCCAATTTCCAATTTCCACACCTTGTTTTCTCACCCACTGCTAAATTAAATTGGAGGAGATAGTAATTGGGAAATTAAGTATGTTAGAATTGTTCTGACAGAGGAGAGGAGAGGAAAATATTAACCTTATGATTTGGTTGACTTGTCAGATAACAATTCTTTAAATTCCACAGATTAGCTCACTTTATGTATTTGGAATGTTACCCTATACCAGACTAAAATATTCAAAATTCACTAGCTGAGCATGTACCTAAATTGTTGTTAGACTTTATGTAAGTAGTTCATGAATCATCGTTAATCTATAATTTCAGAGATATATTTTCATTTACAGGGTTATGAATTCTTAATGCAAATCCTATGAACCAAGAGGAAATATTAGTTTTCGATTTATCTGGTAACATTATCTTATCCTTGGATATCCTATGAAAATCTTAAATTTATTGGACATTTAAACTATTTTTTCAAATCTTTTATGTCAATTGATTTGTTTTTCCCTTATTTATTTATATTAACTACATCTATGATTCTTGTTATTTGGTTGTATCTCGTTCTGGTCTAATATTTTTCATGTCCTACATTTTAAGAGATGTTTTCATCCTCCTCTAAGATCTATTTTAGGTTGAAGTTTTGATTTAGGTGCATAATTATATTATTGTTCTGACATCCTCCTTTCATATTCCTCACAATGTATTTTATCTGCTCTTTGTTTTAGGTTGAAGATTTGGTTTAGGCGTGCATAAGTAGATTGTTGTATTATTTTTTTCTTATCAATATTTTTTATAAATATTTCAAGTTATCTCAATGTATCTAATACTTGGGAATATTAGATGAATTTTTAGGGGTTAAGATGGTATTAAGGAAACCTGCCATATGTTTCAGTGAGATTTTGACATGAAGATTATTGTTTTCCATGGTTGTTAATGTCACTAGTTGATGATGGTGCAGGTATTGGATTCCAATCAAAGGGAACATATTTTTTTGGGCACTTCAGTATGCAAATAAATATGATGACACATCAATTGTGTTATTTTGAGCTACATCTATCATCATATAACTTAGAGCATGATGGGATAGACTTTGAGTTCGTAGTCCTAGGTAGTCATTCATTCTCCAAACCTATGTGTTCATGGAGATAAAGGAGACATGGAGCAGTGATACCTATGGTTTGATCATACAAAATATTTTTGTATTTACTCTCTAACATGAAACATGCATCAGATTTGTCTTTAAGAATCTTTGAAAATGATATTCCAATCCCTCAAGAACATCAAGGGTCTGGTAGTTAGATATCCATTGAATCAACCGAAGAATATCTACTCAACTTATACAAGGCTAAGAGAATGGGATACAAGAGGGAGACTTGTGAAAACAAATTGTAGAAAAGCATTATTCCAAAAACATGGGTGTGATGCAAATGTATCTCATTCACAGTGACCAACATTGGGAAAAAGGTGGTGGCATTTCTTGACTCACAAAGAATACAATTGTGACACAATGAGTCTTTTGACTGATGTAAACTATACAATATTGGTTCAATGTATCTCTGAGGGTGTATGACTATGTTTCTCACAAACATTTTGCTTGCATTGTGTCAAGGATTATTTCATTTTATTTCTCATGGAAGTAAGTGACTCATTGTTTATATGGAGAATGGAACAATTTACAAGCATAAATTCTACTATCTTTCACAATAATTGAATTTTTGATATACATAGGTCCCAATTATGATTGTCCTCTTTTAATGATAAATCATAGATATAATTAATAATAATAAACAGTAGTAAACTTAATGTCGTGTACAATCTAAGAAAAAATAATACTTGAGTTGTTACAATGCTATGACTGAGATAAGAAAACATAGCATTATTTCTACCAAAATAAAATTACCCCAAAAAATAGAAAGACCAACTAGACACAAGTTCTTATTTTGCTAGTAATAATTTCAGTATTAATAATATCAAAAAAAAGGTCATATTTTGGGAGAATCATAAAAATAAGGTATATTTCGGGGTGAGCATGTAATTTTTTTGTAAGTTCCACTAGAAATAAAAATAACACCATTAGCATTTGAGGCCAATTCCAATATTAAGGATGTGCATAATCAACATTGAAAGTGTGAGTCCTCAAAGTTGTAAGGATCACACTTTGAAAGTGTGAGGCTCATACTTTGAAATTCTGAGCCTTCGCACTTTCAAAGTACTTTTAAAGTGTGAGCCTCACACTTTTCGTAACTTTGAAAGTGTGAGTCTCACAACTTTGACAATGTGAGGCTCGCAATTTGAAAGTGTGAGACTCGCACTTTGAACTCACTATTGCATGAATTTATTGTTAGTTTTTATTTTTAATTTAATACAATGGGCTCATGACTTATAATAGTTAGCTTTCATTAACCTTACATCAAGGCTTTTACGCTTTCAAAGTGCGAGAAACGTGCTAACATTTCCTTTTCAAATTATGAGGCTTGCACTTTGAACTTGCTTTTGTATGAATTTATTGTTAGTTTTTTATTTTTATTAATTCAATGGGCTCATGCCTTATAATAGTTAGAGGTCGCTAACCTTACATACTCCCAACATGACAATATAAAAAAAAATTAGAATCCAATAATAGCGAAATTGGAATCCAATAATAGTGAAATTGGAATCCAATGATACTGAAATTGGAAGTCCGAAAATGAAAATATTGGAATCCAATATTTTTACTAATGGAACCCAATAATAGTAATAATGGAATCCAGTATAGACAAAAATAGAATCCAATATAGGCAAAAATGGAGAAACATTTCTTCCATAACTTGTAATACTCAAGTCTAGATTCATTGGAATATGTCGAGACTTATTGAAATAAGTGTTTCATTGATCTATGTCACTTGTCTTGCATCTCTTCTTCCTCATTCCACAAGGAAAAGAGGAAAGATCTAAAACTTTGAGATTGTGCAGGGCAACTATTTCTACCACGTTTCTAGAAATGCTACGTGTTCTACTTCGTTGTTCTAGAAGGTTTGGAGGTAATCTCGAATGTTTGAGAGGATGTAGTGTGTCAATGGTTTACACACCTATCACTAACTCTATGTGTTTCACATTGATGCTTTGTAGAGTATGGAGATTTAATGAGAGAAATTTGTGCTTTGATCGCCTTCACGTGTTCTTTGTGATTCTTTTCATCAATTTGTACTTCAACAAAGTTTGGAAAGAGGGGAAAAAACTTTAAGTATGCATACATGTTTTGCATTGATGAATGACACCTATCATGATCCATGATAGGTGCTGAAACACGTGAAAAACATATAAGTTTGAAGTCTTATGGGGCACAATGAAACTGATGGAAGCCACATGCCTTTATTCCATCTCTATCACTAAAATATATCATAAGCGGCCATACAAAGGTTGACGAGTTTCCAAGAACAGATGGAGACTCTAAGTTAAAGTTGATGGGCTTGCTTTAATGAGAATGCAAAGTACTTCAATGCCAAGTGACAATTTAAATGAAAACATCATTTGAAAAAAGATTCATTCTTCTAAGTTTCTTTTAATCTGCCTTGTATGCATATAGAGTAGAGGAGGGAAAGTGTTTTTTATGAGTATTAATCATTATGGTGCCCAAAAAATGTGTGTACCATCATCTAGACCCCTAAACACCAAAATTTCAACCACAAGGACCAAAAGTAATATGGGACAATGTTGGGTGCCAAAAAACTCAAAGAATAAATTCAACATGAAATAGATATAAATAATGAGTATTAAAAACATCACAAAAAATGTATATATGGTAATTAAAGGGTTATTTTATAATAAGGATGGTGTATTTGGAGGGGTATTAATAATACAATGTTGAGAATTCAAAATTGAAATAGGGGTATTATTTAGTATCTTACGAACAAGCGTTATATGCCAAAAGTTTACTTAGTGAATCCCCTATGTTGAAATCTTAGGTCTAAGGTGAAAGAACAAGAAGCATGTTGCACATAAACTAATAATGAGATTTTCTCATAAGGGCCTCAACTTGGGGAGGTTCTTTAAACAATAATAAAAAAAAAAAAAAAACTTTCATTAAATTTCTAATACCAATGACCTAGATGTCTAGCTCAGCTCCCGATGAACCTTAATTTAGGCCCTAATGTAATCCTCAGAAGGAATACATTTAACATAGTTTACAAGCTATCAAATTATAATCATCATAACATTATATGAGGAGTTCAACAACAACAATATTTATGAAGTTATCATAAACAAAGTTAGATTCATTACCTCGTCATAAACCTTTGTGAAAAACTTCCTCATGTATTTGGGGGCTATCTTCGTAGTTACATGCAATAAAAGTTGTAAAAAGCACACTGAGTGCCATTCAAATAACCTATCCATCCCAAAGGGCGGTGGAGAGATAAGTTAAGGCATACAAGCTTTGAGAGACCAACTCGTGCAAAATGGAAGGCCAAGTAGAAATGACAAGAAAATAACACTCCAACATGGAAAAATCCAAAGAGACCCAAGCCTACTCTATGAAGACAACTTACTAGATTATCACTCCCGATTTAATATTAATTTCATTGGGCAAGATTAATGAATCTAAAAGTGAATGGAAAATATCAAAGTGACTTTATATTAAAGAAACACACTATCCGTAATATGGATAAGTTGCAAAGTCTGGCACACAGGTTGGAACCTCACTAATCGTACACACAGGAATTACTAAATGTCAACCTGGAATTGTAAATCCATACACACACACACACATAATGTTTATATATCCCCTTCCGAATATTTATGCACGTATTGAAGCCTTTTATTTCACCAGGAGAATATTCCCCTCATCGTTTCCCCCCTGAACGAACGACGAAGAAGGTATTTTGGCCTTTTCGAGCATATCTCGGATAAATGTAGAGATGTTTGTGAAAGAAGAACCTCCGGGCATGACTGCCTTGATTGCCGCCTCTTTGAGCTCAAGCGCCCTCTTCCGCAGCTGCTCATTCTGCATCAAATCCCTGACTGCACTCTCAACCTCTTCCCTTGTCACCAATCTGTTGTCGTCCACATCCACGTCCTTAAAATCCAAACCCACCTTCCATATATCCTTGGCGAATCTGCAAGTAAGGAACTGATCGCCGAAATAAGGCCAACCCAGTAACGGGACTCCCATGCTTATACTCTCCAACGTAGAATTCCATCCATTGTGCGTCAGAAACCCCCCCACAGACGCATGCGCAAGCACCTTCAGTTGGGGCGTCCAATTCACAATAAATGCCCGATCACTCGTCCGCTTTTCGAATCCCTCGGGCAAAACAGGAGTGTGTCCTTCAGCTATGTCGGAGCGAAGAACCCACAGAAAAGGCTGCCCGCTTCCTTCCAACCCCAACGCCAGCTCTTCTAACTGTTGTTGAGATTTCACCGCCACGCTGCCGAAGGAAACATATAACACAGAACCGGGACGTTGCTTGTCCAGCCATTCCAAGCAGCTTTCGTCTTCATCCCACATGCTGCCCAACCTCGTCTCCTCTCCTTGTAAAACTTTGGGGAGAAATACTGGTCCTATTGCCAAAGATGGACACCCGTTAGCGGATAGTGCCGCTGCAGCATCTCTCCCTTCCAATTCCTCAAAAGTGTTGATCAGCACGTAATCCGCTTCATTCGACTGTTGCGCTTCATACAACAGAGCTTTGAAGATGGCATCGGATTCACACTGCTCGCGGTAGAAGGAAATAAGATCGCTGGGCCACAGATCTGGTATATTACCCGGCAGACCGCTTATCATTTGCTCTGGACGTTTAGTTTGGCTCACTGAAACCACAAGCGAAGTCTGTGTTAAAATTCTAGCAGAATGCAGAAAAAATATGCGCGTCTGTTGCGATAAAATGTTAAGTCATTTCTTAATATTCAATGTTAATCAAAAGTCAACTAGGTAGTGTAACGATTCGACAAAATTTTGAAATAGGAAGACTCCGTAGCATTCTGAAATGGGACGATTAATCCATAAGTTGCTTAAGGGAAAGAATAAATCTTCTAGGAAATGCCTTAAATTGTTTCGTATTGTCATTTACATTACCAGTTTGCCTGTTTTAAATTGTTCACTTGGCGATGAAGACGTACCTTTGATAGGAATGTGGCCTTGAGAAAGCAGCAAATCAGCGTATTTCTGAGCAATAGAGGCAGCTGCACAAAGAGGCCAGAAAACAACTCTGGGCACTCCCATATTAGCCGCCACTGATGCCGTGCATGACATGATACAGTCTGTCAGTATGCATGTCACCGGAGGAACACCATTGCCATTGCTGCTGCGGAGGACTTCCTCCAAGACAGGCCCACGCTTTGCCAACATTGCAACAAGCTCGCCCAGTTGAGCGGTGCGGCCGTGTTCCGGCGGTAAGCCATCGGCAAAAGATAACAAGCGGAAGTTGGAGCGTTCAGAAAAATGTTTGGAGGAGTCTAGAATGCGTTTCTCCGTCCATTCCGTATTGACGAAAGTGATGTAAAATCCCCGTGCTCGCAACAGCTCGGCAAAATGCATGAGAGCGTTTACGTGACCCTGCGCAGGAAAGGGCACAACCACTGCATGCATACTGGGAATGAGAATATTTTCACCCTTCATTCTGATATTGTTTTTGGCAGCGGTTTGAGTAACTCAAAGTAGGCGGTCCAGTTATTTGTGAGTAGGGGTAGGCCTGAAACGTGAGATACGAGAAGAGCGTGAGACAGCTGAGTCGGTAATGGCTGACGTTGTTACACGACAGATTTATGGGCGGGTCGCGGGCGCAATGCAAAAGATCCACTTTCAACCTTACAACCTTTCAACGATAGATTTGGTAGGGGAGAGGAGCCAGTCATCGCGAATGCAATTTAAGGGTCTATTTTCACACACATATATTTTAAATTTTACGTTTTTAAAAATACCCTTTTATATTTTAACATGTTTTCTACTTGCAAATTTCGTTACGTAGTAAATTGATCATCCCACATACATTTTCGAAAGCAATGTTTGCGAGGTATTAAAATTACATGTTAAAAAAACATACACTATTCATTGAAGTTTCATCATCCAATAATGGAACAAAAAAAGGGTAATACTATTCAATTTTAATGGTATTACATCTAATATAACAACTACTTTTAAATGTGACAAGGTGTAATGAAATTAACAAACATTTTTTATTGTTAAATTCATATTGATTTTTGACATGCGTATGATGGGAGATGGACTGCATTTAAGTGATTGTTTGGGAGCACCACCGCCGGTTGGTAAGGGAGTGCCACCCGTCACATGCAGACTACGTCATTTATTGGCGTGTTTACTCCACCCGCCTTCCATCAATTTCCCTCCACCGACTGTGTACAGATCTGCAGATCTCGAAACTTGCATGATTGGGCGATGAGAATGGGGACGTTTTGGTGTGAGTTTTATGAGGACATAAAAAGCTAAAAATAATAGTAGAAATGGAGTTTTTGCAGATGTTGGGAATGGCGGAAAACCAGAGGCGATAGCTTTTTGGTTGAAGAAACAGCTCAAGGCTCAAAATTGAGGTTCCATTTTTTCTGACTGAGTAAATTATGATAATTTATGAAGGGTTTGAAATGTGTGGGAGCGTAGTGTGTTGAGATTTCGAGTGGACTGGGTTCAAACATGGTGCTTGTGAAGAGCATGACGTGGTTGAAGGTGCTGAAATCGGCTCAAGCTGTGGTTGCACACAGTTTGCTTCTCTGTTTCACAATTCCGCTCTCCTTGAAGCTGGACATGCGACTCAAGCACTCCTGGTGGTAAGTTTTTTTCTTTTCCCTGTTTTAGTTTGGTGCTTTGCCCAGCAGTTTTCCATAAATAAGCTTTGACGATAGGGATAAACGTGCCTAACGCTTGTGGTCCAGGCATATATCCTAGGGAATTTAACGTGTTGGCACGGGTTCGAGTCATGGCCTTGACCCCTAAAAATACACATCCATAAAAAAAGAGATAAGGAGTTTAAAGGTGCTCTGTTTTGGGAAATAGGACTTAACAAGCAAATGGATCGGTAGTTCAATGGTCACACGGACCGGCCCTTCCCCCGCGTTTTTTTGGATAAACCTGCAGCGGAATCTTCAACTTTCCAGTATTTCCAGGCTCTTTCTGGGAGGAGCAGCAGCAGCAGTAGCTTTCGTGGGAGGATTTGAACTCAGGTCCTTCAACTTCCCTCCTGCGTCCAATGAGCACCCTTTCTTATAACTTCTCTCCAATAAATCCTTCTTAGAAACTTTGTCAATAGACATTCCTTTGCTGCTGCTGCTACCGCCGTAATCTCCCCTGATTTTGCTAAAATGCAGTCCGTCAGTTGACTTGGTTTTCACAGAGGACAACCCATCTATGAGGCTCCTCGAGCTTCCGTCCACAGAAGTGTTAAGCCTGCCGTTATTTGCAGAGGGAGTCATTTCAAGCAAGTGAGTTTTTTTTCATTACATACTTGTTTGGTTTAAGTTGTAAAGTAGAGTGTATTTTTCTGTTCTGTTTGCTTATCAATTGAAACAAAATAAGAGAAAGACTGACATGTTTTTGGCGATGCAATAGGAACTTCTTTTGGTCACTCCAAATGGCCATTCGTGAAACACAGAAATCCAGAAAGCCATAGTTTGCTACCTACCAGAAAGCCACAGTTTGCTACAGGTGAATTGTGTTTTTGAACACAAAAAATACCATGGGAAAATTTTTTTTACCTGTTACAATCTAAATACATATTTTAAGAAGATCTATATCTCTAACCATTTGACCATGTCTTTTGCATCCTTTTTTTTTTTTGCAAGGAATCAGATGAATGAACATCCTTACAAGTACTGCCCTCATTGACACTGGCATGAGAGGTGAGGATACTGCCCTCACTAAGGCAATGATAGGAACAGAGCATGATTGTTGTGTTCAATTTGGATCAAATATTATCAATCGTATTGCATCTAATTTGTTGAAAATAGAAAAGATATTACGATTTTGTTTTAGAGAAATATATGAAACACAGTTTCATTCTCTTTTATGGAACAGATTTGTTTTAGAGATATATATGAAACACAGTTTGATTCTCTTTTATGGAACAGAGTTGTTTTAGAGATATATATGAAACACAGTTTGATTCTCTTTTATGTAACAGAGTTGTTTTAGAGAAAATATGAAACTATGTTGTTTTTCATTACATATTTCGAGCAAGTGTACATATAAAAACATATATTGGTCATCTATTACTTATGATATCATATGTGGCTACGAGTACAACAATAAAAAACAGCCATGGCCTTACAACGATTAGAAATATATTTGGCCCACAAAATTATCAAAATATATCTGTTGTATACTATTCAAATGGCCCTAACAAGCCTCCAAAATTTGTTATACTAGGTATCTATGGCACCTGCTTCCAAAAACCAGGAAATAGTGGTGGTGAATCTGTTACCATGCTTGAAGTTGATGTGCTGCATGTTAGTGGTTGAGTTCCAATGTTTGTTTCCTGCAAAGGTAGTGTTGAGGATGGATAGGAACCACTTACCTCATGTTGAACATTACGTACTAACATCAACTGGGGACAATGCATGGAAATTAATTCCCTCAATAATGGGTGTTCTTCAAGCAAAGGATTTTGTGGGGTACTAAGTCTCCTCTGCCTTCCCAACTCCCTTCTTGCCTTCTCAAACTCTTTCTCCTTCCTTTCTTGGTCTCTTTGGATCCTTTCTTGCTCTTTCTTCATCTCTTTTTCTTGCCTCTGCATCGATTTCTGATGTTCTTTTTCTTGCCTTCTAATTTCCTCTTCGATCTTCTCTTGTTCCTTTCGTTCCCTTCCAGCAATTCTCTCTGCCTTCTTCTCTTGCCAGTCATTCCAACAATTCGATCCTTTCCAGCAATTCTCTCTGCCTTCTAGTTATGTCATGGTCATTGGCCAGTTCTTGCTTTTTGAAAGCGTCCCGAATCCACTTTCAACCTTATCCTAATGAACAATTTTTTTTTTAAAGTATAAATCCGAATACAAAACATTCCAAACATTCCAAATAAGGGAATTCAAAAAAAAAGGAATAGAAAAAAAGAAAAGGGGCAACTCACCTAAAACAACGTAATAAGAAAGGTTCTATTAGAAGGCTCTCATAAATCATTTAAATTTATTGATTTTTTTAAAAATGAGTTTCTAAGTCAATGTTATAACTAAGTACATGAAAGTCTGCACATTTGCATCGTTACATGCCACATGCTTTTTTGGATGTTTTAACTATTGTTACGTGGAAATTAAACAAATTTATTCTCAAGGAGGATAAGGTAGAGGTCTTTTACTAGGAAGTTTAATGGTTTGGAGTCAATTCACATTATGCAACTATATAAGGTGCTCCTTTCATTTTACCCATCATTCAAAAGTCATGTGAATCATGGAAAAAGCAATAAGGGGCACCATGTCAAACCTTCAAAATCTAGATGTTATAAATGACATTGAAATGCTTTTAGGAAAATTTTGCATATTTATGATACTAATTTGGAGGAGGTAGGGAAATGGAAAGAGAAATGGAGAGGTATGCCATAAGCAGATGGAAAGATGCTTCATCAAAAGGAAATATAGCATAAGTGCTTACAATCTAATGCTTAGAGAGTATGGATAGAGCATCTCTCGATGGTTGCATGGGATTGAGTTACACATGTAATATTGTGTGTGGGCATCCATCAAAGTATAATAGAAAAATAAATATTTTAGATGCGTTAGCAGGTGCTTTGGTAGACATGCAATATGCAAAATATGGAGTTGTCAAACATTGTAGTTATAGGTTCTCTAGAAGATATGTATGTATAGTGTTAAGACATGCGCCTAGTATGTAGATTGTTTGACCAACTACCTTTACTAAATCTAAACTCTTGGATTAACATGCTCGCAAATTAGAAGAAAAATAGTTTTCTTAAAAAGGATTTCAATAATTGCAAAGAAATAACTTGGCAAAATGTCTTCTTGTGGAATGCCATGTCAGTAGGGTTTCTACAAAACAATTTATTTGAAAAGGCCTTGAAAAATTGTACGGATATGTAATTGCCAGGTTTAAAAGCAAACATATGAACTGATTCCAATTATTTCCCAACAAGTGCCAAAATGGGTGTTTTAGAAAAGTGTATCGACATCCATCAAAATATAATTGAAATTGGATGTTTTGTTAGATGAGATAGTTGCAAACATGCTGATTGAAAAATATGCAAATTATAGAAGACTACACAGTGAAATTCAACTTTGTGACAAAACGCCTCAAAGAGATGTGGTTGCAAAAAACATACCCTAACCATGTATGATTCATTTTTGTGTTATTAGCACATCACCATGCATGTTTAACTGATGAGTAAATTGTAGATAATTAAATGTAAGGTGTGTCTCTTATAGAATTATGTCTCTATTAGATCATTATGTTTGTGTGATTGACATTCTTATTTGTGTTGGATATCTTGAGGAAACTATAAACTATATCATCATGTCAACTAAACTATGCTTAGTTGTATGGATGTGTTCTCTTGTTTTTTTGTAGAGAACATAAAGTTATCAACAATGTGGAATCATGTAATTGGCATGTGAACTATTTGATCGAATGCCTCAACGAAATGTGCTCATTTGCACTATATAAGTCATAGAATGTGAACAAAATGCATCTGTTGAAAAGGCCTTGGAAATTTTATGAAAAATACAATTGGCCTAGCGTAAAGCCAAACTCCACAATCTTTTCCAAAATGTGCACAAAATAATATATTTGAAATCAATCCAATTCTTAGACGTGATGGAGAATGTGTCTCTTGATGGTTCTTTATACAAACATTTTCCTTTTTATATTTTTGTTCTCTATATCAATTATATTAACTTCTGACCATGTTAGGTTCATCACTTGGGATTCAAATATGTCACATACTAAATTATGTTTGATAATTTATACAAGCTTGTTGATTTGGTCTCTTTGAATCTCATTTTATTTTAACACTTCACCCTCGTTGTTAAGAAATATGATATGCACCATGATTTATTGGAACTTCAAACACATTTGGCAGAGCTATCAAACAAATGAGGATATGTTGATGAATCAAATGTTGCATGTTTGTATTAGAGCTTTTGTGTGTTCCACTGTCAAACATGTGACGAATGCCAACATTGTATGGGCTCATAGATACAAATGCATTGATGGTATTTTGGAGACTCACAAAAAGAGAGGATGGTGAATGACAACAATGAATTCAGGAGATGGGAAGCTTCCTTTACACCATCACAATGCCTTCTAAACATGGATATCATTATGTGTATGAAAAATGAATGGTTATTGTAAGAAATTTGTCAAGTATAATTTATTCAACTAATAAGAGATGATATTTGATCCATGTCTTGTATGCATTTCAAGGTTTGTTTTATGCAAATTACTATTATATTCTTGTTTAAAATATCTTCTCGTCAATTATATTTATGCAAATCATAATTGACAGGAAGATGTTTTGTTCATCTTTTTTGGATTGGTTTTCGCACTTTTATTGTGGTTGTGATGTAAGATGGCCTCTTTTTGGAGGCCTATTTGGATCAATTTGACTGACATTCTCGGATGTCACTTTCTCCACCCAAGTTTTCTACTATTAGTGTTGTTTATCTCTTGTTCATATATATAGAAGTGCGTTTTTCAATAATTAAAAAATAGCAGAATAAATCTTTATGTTATATCTCACTAAATATAATAATTTTATTAACAGTATTCAATATTAAAATTGATATTCGAGGGAATATATATGATTGTAATTCATAATCTCTACTTTTCTTATAGCCAAAACTTAAATGTTAATAATTAGTAATTGTATACGAGTTGCAAACTACGTTGGAAGGTGTGTTCGTGTATATAATCTTGTGTGTGTAATTGAAAAGCATACAACTATCAAGATATGTTATTTCCATCATCTCCAAGAATTAGATTGATTGTAAGATCTTCTTTCACATTTCCCTTCAACGAAACATCTTTCCATCTCCTTCAAGTGCACCACTACATTTTCCTTTTCCTTTTCTCCACCTCCCCCAACTTAACATCTTGGATATGAAAAATTTTGTTGAAAGCGATTAAATGTCAACAACATGGTCTAGATTTGCAAACATTTTTAAGATAACTATAAATAAAACATGTTCCTTTCTATATGATTGTAGGTCTGACATGCTGCACCTTGTTGTTTTTGCCACAGTTTATAAGACATTTGAAAGATGGGTGAATTAGAAAGATCACCTTGTGTTTCTCCATAGAGTGAACTAGCTCAAAACCATAAAACGTCTCCCTTAAAAACATTTATTGATTCCATGCAATAATAGTTAAAATTTCAAAGAAAGCATGCAACATGAAACAATGCATAGATAATTACCATGAAACATAGTAGATTAAATCGATAGAAGAATATGGAAATAATGATTTCATTGTGGATGGTTTTCTTAAACAAGTAGTAGCTTCATATATGTGTTCACAATTTGAATTGAAAGCGATGAAATATGAGTCAAATTGGCGTATTAACTTTGCGTTGTTTATTTTCTCTTGGTTTCTTTGGCCTAGAAGTTCTAAGTGCGTACTTCCCATGCATATCGTCTCTATAATAAATTGTCCTAGTTTAGTGACATTCTATTTGGTGAGAGCATAAAATGTTATATTTAAGTAAAGTATAAGTTGTAAGAAATTTGTGGAGTAATACTAAATAGTTGGAAATAGAATTTTTGTAGTAAAAGATAATATTAATATTATATCTTTACGAGCGATATTTATTTTTTGATGTGGGTAGTATGGAGTGTACAATAATTGACTTTTTCCCACGTAATGTTATAGTATGATTTGGTAGAACAAGAGATAAACAACACTAATAGTAGAAAAACTGGGTGGAGAAAGTGACATCCAAGAATGTCAGTCAAATCGATCCAAATAGACCTCCACTAAGAGGCCACCTTACATCACAACCACAATAAAAATGCAAAAATCAATCCAAAATAGTTAACAAAACAAAGAGCCCTGAAAACTAGGCCATATCCGCAAACATGGAGGACGGAGAAACAAGCGGAGCGCTGTTGAGTTTGTTGCCCCAACCAGACTAGAGGAATGAGCCGAGTCAGAAATACACTCCCATCCACTTTCTTGTTGCTTTCATCTTCGATTTTAATTACATACCATATGAAAAATTCACTTACCAAAAATAATAACAACATAAATATGCGAGAGGCATCCTTTTTTGAATAAGTTGTTGCTTGAAAGTGTTTGTAATGTGGCAGTCACTTTCTAGCAGTTCCCATTTCCCAGCGGCATATAAAATAGCCAGCATGATATCGACATGGATGGCCACTGGCCAGTAGCAGACGTACGGTTTCCATGGTGGTGAGGTCGCTCTTCAGGGTAAGTGTAACAGTGGAGCACAATTTGAAGGCGGTTTCAACTAATGAACAGACTGCCAAACTCAACAACTCGTTGAAGACATAATTGATTATATCATTTACTTTTTCGTTTATCTTTGTCATCGCAGTTGGCACTTTCTATATTTGATTTTGACACTTCATTATTTTTGTTGTGATATTTTCATTGGGGACATTGTCGGGCTTTGCAAATTCTGACATTCGTTGGGTATCCGCACTGCATTCTTTGGTCCCTAACGTACGGCTCTATCAGGACCATACGTTTTGTAGAAGGGTCTCGACTCTCGACGACCTATATTTATTTCGGGAAGGGACCCCATAACCGAGCAGGGTCCAATGATTGAGAGTGGTTTAGCTGTTTTTGGAACCTTTGGTAGAAACTTTTTTGCTCATAAATTAAATGAAAACTGACATAAATATGTTCAATTTTTCCTGAGTTATTGTGAAATTTATTATGTATTGTTATTTCAATATTGAAGTGTAAATATATGACATTCTCACCAAATAAAGATCACATCTGCAAATTAATACATTACATATTAATATCAAGAGGTTATTTCAACATCAACTACTGGTGCCATTTAAGTTTTTTAAGGCTCCAACATGTACAATGTTAAACAATTATTTGTGCAGTAATAAATATATTTGCTTTCAATACTAAATTCACTTGCTTACATCATATTATATTTTTATGTACATACATCTATCTTAGTAACAAATTTAAAAGGCTCATCAAAGTCCAACTATTTATATTGATTTTGACAAATTCAAATCCATATCTACAATTTATTCATCCAAAATCTCCCAACCTCCAATGTCATCTTCTATATTAAATGCAAGCACCTGCAAACAAGAAAAGTGTTGTAAGGCTCACTATTTACAAAAAAAATCACAATTAATGAAGGATTGAACAAGATTTCAAAAATATAATTAATAATTTCACAATCAAAGTGATGTATTTCCCACTCCATCTCCACTTAACTCTCTCACCCAATAGAATTTGAGTGCATGGATCAACTAAAATGTCAAATATAACAAATAAATTGTTTTATTTACTTTACCAATCCATGTCAAACTCCCTCAGCCAATAGAAATGAAGCACACGGATCAAACATGGATCCAAATTTCTCACTAAAATCTATAAATAGTAGAGTTGAGTCGAATACTTCTTTCCCATTCAAAAAAATATTTCAGTTTCATTTACATTTTGCTGTGCAAAAACTAAAACTTACTTGTTGCTGCTGACAGTTTACATCTTCTTGCTGTGCAAAGGCTGCTAACTAGCCAGGGGCAATCTCTTCCATGCTGTGCAAAAGCTGCTAACTAGCCAAGTGCAATATCTTCCATTTCCTATTTATTTACATCTTGGTAATCTTGTTCAATCCTTCATTAATTATATTGTATAGAAGTTTATATTGTATAGATAGATTACCATTAAAATTGTTATGAACAATAATGGCTGATTTAAATAGTTTACAAGCAGCTCATTATTATTCGTAACAATTTTAATGATAAAATCACTAAATATACAGTGAATCCTATGTTTTTTCAATTGATCATCTGTCATTATTCATAACCTGCTCTTTCATGGAAATAAAATATGTACTGCAGATCTGTTAAAAATATACTGCAGTTTTGCTAGAAATTTACTGTAAGTTTTGCTTCAAATATACATGCATTTAAATAGTGTAACGGTGAAACTGTAATTTCAAGCCATTATTGGATTGGCAGAAGCATTTCAGAAAACTTGAAACTATAATTTCTGGCCATTATTGGATTAAATTAAGCTTTATAAATTTAATGCTTTATAAATGCTTATTTCGTTGGGATATGGTGCGCAGTAAATATTGTCAGCTGTGATCAATGTCACCTATCGCCGATCACATGGGAATGCATTCATTCTCGCCAGGTGTTTAATTGTGTGAATCGATGACCTGGGTTTAACAGTACTTCATCGTTTGTCCAGACTGTTGCAGCGCATGAAAAAACTCGCACGCAGGTCGTCGATCACAAAAATATGGACTAGGGGAAGGGACCCCATAACCGAGCACTCTAAGTTTGAGGGTGTATATAGACGTATAAGTGTCCGATTAAGCCTTCGAAAAACCATCTATCGAATAGACGAAGAAGTTAAAAACATAAATATGTGAAATTTATAACTTGTTCATACCTAATGTGCATTGTGGAAAATAACATATACATAATGTGAAAAAATGTAACATTTGAACTAGTGACCGATAACTGTCCAATTTTAGAACCACTTGTTATCAATTTAATGCTTTATAAATGCTTATTTCGTTGGGATATGGTGCGCAGTAAATATTGTCAGCTGTGATCAATGTCACCTATCGCCGATCACATGGGAATGCATTCATTCTCGCCAGGTGTTTAATTGTGTTTAATTGTGTGGCAGAACTACTTGTGTTGGGACAGGCGATCAGCACGTGTTGGGGCAGATTTCATAATGGCTCGTGCAAAGCAGCCTGCCAACAGACCAGTTAGAAAAACGAGGAGTAAGCTGCAGAGGGGGGCGAAGTTCACAAATATCTCTTCTGATGAGGATAACATAGTCGACAAACAACCTCAAAAAACCACCACAGCGAATCCAAGGAAGAATCAGTCAAGAGCCAAAGCACAAAATTTTGCCTTCATCAATGCAGCGAATATACATAAGAAAAGAACAGCTTCCAATAAAATGAGGCATCCGCCAAAAGGCAAAGAATTTTCTTTTCATGAGAATATCACAGCTGCCCAAGATCCTGAAATCAACCTTACTAATCCAACTGTGGAAGTAACTGGAAGTACTGCTATAACAAAGAAAGTATACATAAGAGGGCAATGGACAGAAGCTGACATGAAAGCAGCCTTAAGGGACGTGGAAGAAAATGGAATGTCCACGCGGCAAGCAGCAACTAAGTGGGGAATCCCTAGTACAAATGTGACTGATTGGTTGTATGGAAAAAGAACCAGTAAGAGGAAGGGACCTCCAACTGTTTTAACAGATGAAGAAGAGAAAGAAATTGTTACCTGGTGCCAAGATATGGCTGAACTTGGCCATGGTCTTGAAGTCATTCACCTAAAGGCCTATGTAGCGCACATGTGCCAATGCAGACCAAACCCATTCAAAGATGGCCTGCCAGGAAAGTCATGGTGGTATGGTTTTCGAAGACGTCATCCTGACTTGACAATAAGAACTGCAGAAGGCCTTGACCGAGATAGAGCAGTCATGTTAAGGCCAAGAATTGTTGCTGCTTTTTATGATAACTTGCAAAAAATGTATGCTGCAAATCAGTATGGGCCAGACAAAATATGGAACTGTGATGAAACTGGTGTTCAAGCAGGCAGGAATTGTGGCATGCGTGTCATTGCTAAGTTGGGATGTAGAAGTGTTCCACATATTATGTCAAAAAGTAGGGAATGGATTACCATATTATGTTGTGTTAATGCAGCAGGACAAAGCATTCCTGGATTTTATCTTTTCAAAGCAAAGAGACAACTGAAGAACTATATAGCTGGATGTGAACCTGGAGCATGCATGGCAGCCCAACCACATGCTTGGATGACAAAAGAGTTGTTTATGAATTGGTTACATCATTTTGCAAGATCAGTTCCAGGTGGGGTTTCACCAAAAAATAGGCATCTTCTCATATTTGATGGTCATGGCAGCCATGTAGCTTTGGGCACAATCCAAGAGGCTAGAAATTTAGGCATTGACCTTCTGACTCTACCAGCACATACTAGCCATAAGCTTCAACCATTAGATGTTAGTGTGTTCTCTCCATTCAAGAACTACTTTAAAACAGTCAGGTCTAGATGGATGGCAAGGAACCCAGGTCTTGAAATAAGGAGGACAGAATTGGCAAAACTTGGCAGTCAAGCTTTCCAACTTGCACTTACACCTGAAAATATCAAGGCAGGTTTTCGAAGGACAGGTATATGGCCACTAGATCAAAATGCTCTTTCCAATGATATGAGGCCAAGTGAGGCCTTTGATGTTGAAGAAGATGAGGTGGCAGCTGTTGAAAACATATTGAGGATGGCGGGAGTGGAAGATGCAGATGTGCAACGTTGTTTAGAAGAACTTGCAAAAAATGTGGTAGGTAATGAGGAAAACCAAAAAACAAGGGAAGAGCATGTTGAGTCTACATGTTTTGGCATGCCTTCAGATTTTCACCTTAGTTCAGCAACTCATGTGAGCCAAACACAAGAAGCTACAGATATTGATGATAGCATGAGCTTACCAACACAATTCAGTGCACCTGAATGGATTAAAGAAGGGGCTGCTAACCTGGGCATGCAAATTGATTTCAACAATGAGGAAGTTTCAACTTCTATGCCATCTCCTCCCTCACCTCTTCCAAGCGAGGTGGTGCACTATTATGCTAACACATCGGAGTGGGGAGATCATGATGCAAATGGTTTAGATACAGGAAATTTTGAAGCTGATGACTTTTTAGCCAGTCAAGAGAACCAAGAGGTGATCTGCAACCAAGATGGGAACAACCAAGCATATAAACCAGTAAGCAAATTCTTAAAACTGCCAATTGAGAAGGTTCACACCCATGTACGGCTAAATGACGATGCAATTAGAATTGGAAGGCAATCTCAAATACTTACCTCTGATGACTACTTGCATTTACTTCAAGAACAAGAGACAAGAAAAAAAGAAATTGAAGATTTGAAGGCAAGGAAAAGGGAGCAGGCAAATGAAAGGAAAGCACAAAGGTTAATAGAAAAAGAAAAGAAGGGGCAACTTAAAATTGAAAGAGAACTGAAAAGGCAGAAAAAGGAAGAGGCACAGTTACAACGAAAAAAGGAGAATGAGTTGAAAAAGGAGCAGGCCAAAATCTCCAAAGAGCATGATAAACGGATGAAGGAATGGCAACAACGACAAAAGGATTCTGACCGACAAAATAGGCGATTGAGTAGTCCCTCAAATCCCCTACCTGATCAACATCATATTTTGTTGAGCATGTATAACACATTCATGCCTGCTTTTTCTTCCATTTTTAAAAACCAATCTAGCTGCCCATCTTCTCCTACAAGCAATGTTACAAATTCTGGAATTTTAGATCAAGTGTTGTTTAGTCAGACTGGCCAACTTTCAGAAGCTAATGCAAATGTTCAGGGTACACCTCCTACCATGCTACCTACTGCAATTCAATCTGTGAATGCTACCACATCAGAGAATCACAACGAAGTGCAACCTCCACCATTTCCAGGATTTTGGCCAAACTATTAAGTGAAAAGTTGTACAAATTTTGGTTTACATAACCTTCTTAGTAAGCATTAGTAAATTTTGTCGAGCTTGTAAATTTTGTCGAGCAGGCTGAAGTAGATATTGATAAATGTTATATATGTAATCGAGCCTTAGCAGCTGAAGTAGATATTGATAAATGTTATATATGTAATCGAATGCCTTAGCAGCAGGCTGAAGTAGATATTGATAAATGTTATATATGTAATCGAATGCCTTAGCAGCAGGCTGAAGTAGATATTGATAAATGTTATATATGTAATCGAATGCCTTAGCAGCAGGCTGAAGTAGATGTTGATAAATGTTATATATGTAATCGAATGCCTTAGCAGCAGGCTGAAGTAGATATTGATAAATGTTATATATGTAAAACTTTTGGAACCCATCTTTACTGTAATTTTCTGGAGTAATGTATCTAATATTTTGAAATGGAAAACAATATGCTGTAATGGTATGTCAAAGAACTCGAGTTTATGCCATTCAATCTAACAATTGCACATAATATCAATAGGGGAAGGGACCCCATAACCGAGCACTCTAAGTTTGAGGGTGTGTATAGACATGTAAGTGCCTGATTAAGCCTTCGAAAAACCATCAATCGGATAGACAAGGAATTTAAAAACATAAATATGTGAAATTTATAACTTGTTCATACCTAATGTGCATTGTGCATTGTGAAATTACTGCATTCAACCACTTCTGCCACACCATTAAGCACCTGAGAATGAATGCATTCCCATGTGATCGGCGATAGGTGACATTGATCACACTGCCAATATTTACTGCGCACCATATCCCAACGAAATAAGCATTTATAAAGCATTAAATTGATAACAAGTGGTTCTAAAATTGGACAGTTATCGGTCACTAGTTCAAATGTTACATTTTTTCACATTATGTATATGTTATTTTCCACAATGCACATTAGGTATGAACAAGTTATAAATTTCACATATTTATGTTTTTAACTTCTTCGTCTATTCGATTGATGATTTTTCGAAGGCTTAATCGGGCACTTATACGTCTATATACACCCTCAAACTTAGAGTGCTCGGTTATGGGGTCCCTATGTTACATACAATATTCCAGAATATTACAGCAAAGAAAGGTTCCAAAAACAGCTAAAACACTCTCAATCATTGGACCCTGCTCGGTTATGGGGTCCCTTCTAGTGGAAGAATTTTTTATTGGTTCCACTTCGTCCCAAAAGAAATTGAATATATGGCATCACAATGACTTACCATATCTAAAATATTGTTTTCCATTTCAATATGTTAAATACAATATTCCAGAATATTACACAAAGAAAACTTCTCGCTGTAATTTTATGAAATATTGTATCTAAAATATTGAATTCGGAATTGTGTTTATTATGGCATGTTTTGTGAAGTTCAGAGATTCTAAAAATATTAGTAATTTCTTTATTTGATATTAACATCTCATTCAATCTCAATTCTTTAAAATAGATCATTGCCTTAGCAAGGTCACAGTCGACCTTACCTGCTTGAATGGAACTTTAATTCTGCGAAGGCGATGCATGGACATGTTAGTGCAGTGGGAATGCCGTCACTTTGCAATTGTTACTTTAGAAACCCATGAAACTCCTATCGAAGACGTGAAACATGTGCAGCTGCAAGGGAAAGACATTTTTGGTTGTGTGAGTGAGACAAAAATACAAATTTATTTAGTAGCAACTTACAAAATTCCTGCAGACAAATTAGTGTCAACAAATTAAAATTTCTTGTTAAAAAGATAGTTCAAAGAAGAAGTATTGTCAAATTCCCAAAATATAATGTGTTTAAAAACACATTTTTGCATACTGTTTTTTTAAAAACACATTTTTTTTGCCACCAGAGATGCTGCTGAGCTCGTTGGGGTGCAGAGTTTATATGTTTAAGAGATGCTGCTACACTGAATCGGGGAAAACGCAAGCAAACCGGTCCAATCTGCAGGCCGTAGTCTCTGATGACTCAATCAAAAGATGTGTTTATGACTGTTTTAGAAAATGAAGGAGCACAGATTGACCAGCATCCTGCAAACAACCTTCACACAATCAGTCTTAAAAAAATGATGGTCACCATTCATATTTCCACAGCAAGATTGAAGACATGAAAATAGTTAGAATACAGTAAGGGCAAATAAACATTCTTGCGCACAAACCTGATTATATTGTATCTTGTTCATGTCCAAGGCAGTCTTTCACAATAACCCAGGAAGATTTCATGTATGGCCGGATTCTCCTTTCCACACACTGATCGTCTCCCATGAAGTTTAAAAACCGCCAAAAATGGATAATAGCTTCAACTAGCCAAGTGCAATTTATAGTGTATGGTGCTCATATGACAAACGTAGGCAGTCCAGCACACAGTTTGGAGAAAACTGTGTTCTGCAGTTATCATTTGAAAAAGTATGAACGCACCAGTACCAGACTGTAGAATACTAGACTATTAACAAGATATGTTCCTGATCGTAGAACATAAAGATTGAATCGAAAGTGATCTTCTAGAAGACGTCGGCCCTGTGAAATAAACCCAGAACATTATGAAAGAAACATATTTAAGTATTTTACAGCAGTACAAAAAGAAATTTCAGGAACAGATTTTTTTAATGTATTAAATGGTACATACCTTCGTAAAGGCACCTGCGGAGCATTTTATCAATAATTTTTAGACAAATTGGATCGTCATCAACCATTAAAACACGCAATCCTGCAGGGAACTGATTGGGAATACCGCTCTCCTCACCCTTTGTGAAAATACCGTCGGGACTGTGATTGTCCGAATGAAAACTGCTTGCGGTGCTCATGCTTGAATGCTGCAAATTCTGCACTGTCGCCATTTTCTAGAGAAAAAATAACTTCTTATACTCTTTCCAAAGATTAAATCAACTTCATTTTAGAAAAATAAAAACCCTCGTCAAAGGAATTAGAGAAAAACAAGAGAGTCGGAGAGAAAAACTTAAAATGGGAGGATTAGAGTCCATATTTGGATTGGCAATAATGAGAGCGAAGGAGGTGTCGACTGTCAAAGTTGGGGCGAAAAATACAAGAAATGACGAGTTAAAAAGGAATCGATGTCGCACAATTGACAGGTTTCTCTGATTTTCCCACTCCGCTCGCCATTCCCTCGCAGAGGGGGGAAAAAAATCCAAAAAACCAGCATGGATACCTACATTTTCATGCATATCGGGAAGCAGAAAATCGAAGGGGGTTCTGATAACAAATCCATCTAACCCATTGGGCACCACAATGGATTCTCAGGTAACGCTGAGAGAGTTAGTGTGCTTTACAAGAGAGAAGAAAATTAATCTGATCTGCGACAGAGGTAGGCCTAAGTCCAACCAGGCCAAGAAAAACGAAGACACTGTGTTCGGCTATGGCTGGGAGTGGGAATCGAAGTCCACCTACTTCTGCCACACCATTAAGCACCTGGCGAGAATGAATGCGTTCCCATGTGATCGGCGATAGGTGACATTGATCACAGCTGCCAATATTTACTGCGCACCATATCCCAACGAAATAAGCATTTATAAAGCATTAAATTGATAACAAGTGGTTCTAAAACTGGACAGTTATCGGTCACTAGTTCAAATGTTACATTTTTTCACATTATTTATATGTTATTTTCCACAATGCACATTAGGTATGAACAAGTTATAAATTTCACATATTTATGTTTTTAAATTCTTCGTCTATTCGATTGATGGTTTTTCGAAGGCTTAATCGGGCACTTATACGTCTATACACACCCTCAAACTTAGAGTGTTCGGTTATGGGGTCCCTTCATTAAGTAAATGTCTTTAATATGAAAAATAACTTGTTGCCTTAATCTCTCAAGCCATTTTCTCCAACTTTGCATAGATCTCCTCTGTCTGTAGATGTAATCTATGATTTATCTCCTGGCCTTCAATCTAACTACATCCAAGGATATTCTTAATTCCTCTATCTTTCATCAATCTCTGTATTATTTGAACCTCACCTCACCCGTCCACTTCTGCAACATTTTTAGGATCTAAATCAAAATGCATTATAGAGCATAAACTCTATAACATTGAATTTCATTTTGACTAAACACCAATTTAATACCACATAGATTTAAAGTATGGATTATGTATAAAGTTAAGCCTAAAATATAAGGGGCGTACAAAATATGAAGTGTAGTTTCTCTCAATTGTAACGAAGATGATAGGAAGCAATTAGAAGACGATACTTGCATCACAATCTGAAACAACATTTAATTGACTGCTACAAAGCAACAATTGGTCATGATTTGCACGTGAGTGGTCTTATGTTGGCCATATTAATCATTTATTTCACAAATTGTTTTATAAGCGTCGCCTCATCTGCTACATATAATTTCACTGTCTCCTTTGTTTTTTCCTTACCCTCTCACAAACAACTCCTCGTCCAAATTCAAAAGGCCTCTCCCACTGACCAAATGTTTGAAATGGTAGTTTTCCAATGGCGAAAAATTATTATCTCTTCCAAATCTTTCACACACGGATTTCAGTTGACCATATATTTGTAAAAGATTGTGCATAGCAAAAGTAAGTCCCATGTCATTGATGTGAGAGTGAATTTACTATCCTTAGCAAATTTTGTAGACATGATATTAAAATTCCTCATGTTAATTACTAACAAATCTTTGATCCACTCCATCTTATTTTACAATTAATAGCAATTTCATGACAAAGGCACATACATAAAAAAGGACAGAAGCAAAAATTATAGAACAAAAATCCATGTATATAACATAAAAGTTCAAAAGCTTTCCTTACAAAAAGGTTTAATTGTGAGTACAAATATTTTTGGGATATGGTATTGATCAAGCAAGGTATCGACCTGCTAAAGAATTTCCAATCAGTATATTACAACTATCCAATCTTTTCAACACTACATTGAACATAATGTAAAAAAAGTTACGAGGCCTAAAAAAAAGGCTCAATACCAGATATATACAAGGACAAAAAGAATTTCATGGAAAGCTCACAAGAAGTGAGATTTATCCATATTATATACAAGTGTAATCACCTTTTGTAAATGCTAAAAAAAAGGTGAAACACAATTTATGGAGAAAGAGCGTTCCTTTTCTGTGGCCGCCATGGAAATTTTTCCTTTAGATACCACAATAATCAGGCCTCACGGAAATAGCAGGTGTGTTCATGTAAAATGGCTTTGAACACACAAGTTTCAACTTAAAGTGCAGGAACTCTTTCGCAATTGGTCAAGGGTGCAGTCGGTCTGCCCATTTCCATTTTGATTAACATAAAAATCTACCTCATCAAAAACACAAGACCTGGAAAACAGAGTTTAAATGATCTAGTGATCAAAGCCTATTTAATAAAGATTTGGAGTTCTCGATCACAGAAAAACTAATCGCATTACAAGAAAATCCCAATTTCTATGTTGGGTGTGAAGAATCCAACATCTTATCCTCATTAAATAAAAATCTCTCTTTGTTAAAATCCACGACAAAATATTTTGGTTGAATTTAAGTGTGCATGAAGATATATTTCATATACTCGAATGGTTTATTTATGAATGTGGCATCTACTACAGTACAAGATAGTTGAGGGAGGCGGCTGAAAGCAGAGATTTACTTCTGCATTCATGTTTCACCAAATAAATTAAATGTAAAAACTATTCAGTACAAAAAGTACATCACAAAATAAATATTCAAGACAACTTACATTATTCCACTTAAATATCTAAAATCCAGCAACCTGTAAAGTTAAGACAACAATGGAGATGTTAGAATTTGACACTTTCCAGTAAGGGAATTTTCAAAGATGGATGCCTACTGGCGAATTAATACTTAACATTTCACATGGCAAGGATAAATCAAGTCTATATATGTCAAATCCATTCACTACAAAGGGTTGTAATATTGCATGCCAACAAAAATTTGCTTCATACTCTCAAATGACACGTCTTTGACACACATATCTTTCAATGTTTTTTTGTGTAACACACTAATCTTTTTGAACCTTTCTATAGCTGCACATTTATCGTTGTAACTTGTATATATGCTTCAGAAGCATGATATTCATGAACTTCCCATACCCCATATTCCCACAATTTGGACAGTCTGATGGCTTAGTTGGGAAGATTGAAGTATAGTAATTTCAAAGTGTTTATATGGCCTAATTGGGAAGATTTAAGCATTATCACTTCAAGGTCTTTTATGAATTCAAGGAAACTGTAGTGATTTAGTTCGGTCAAGGAGTTTTCTAAATCACCTCAAAATGAGGGTTGAATTTCATGGTTTACTACAAATGGTTATTTTCATTGCGTGAATTACAATACGATACTTTATTATTTTGCAACAAGTTAATGTAAAACAATTAAATCTATGATAATCCCAAGCTTTAAAATTAAATTTCTTTGCAAATGAAAAACTAAAGTATGAGAATTATGACAGATAAGGAGAGATGAAGCATTTGCCTGGAAACAAAAGTAAACGTTTGCCACTTCAGAGTTTGGTGAAACACTTGCTAGAAGCACTTCGACTCCGGATTCCCATTTCTTTTCAATACTCCCCTTTGGGCGCGTCTTTTCACCAACACAAACCAGGAGATCATGTCTCTTCAAGGCATATAGCCGAACGGTAGTGAAGTGCCTTAATAAACATCCTTTCCTTGAAGCTCTCATTTTCAGGCAAGAAGAGAGTGTGCTGGCCAAGCATGTTGAGTCTCGCTTTACACCTTCTAATGGCATTTGAGTCAAAGTTTTGAAGAGCTTTTGGACAAACCCATATTAATATATATTAATAAGATGGAACTAAAAGGAGTGGGAAGAGCCAAATTTTAGTCTTAAAGGTGATCTTGGAGATAAATTTGGTTGAAGTATGGAAATGAACACATACACGGAGGTTAATGACAACTCCATTGGTTGTCCCAGGGAATGACTTAACAATCCAACTGAAATTTCCAACTTATCACTATGGCGGCAGAGGATTAATTCCTTCTATCCCTCATTAATTTCCTTACCATACGAACCCCCACCTGACCTGTGCACTTATGCATAGATGTTTGATAGAAGAATATAAGTTACATCATTATGACAATCCATCTCAAAGGAAGAGTTGATGTAAATTATTGTAACTTTGTATTCTTATGTATTATTCAAGGGTACCAAACAAACACAACCACACAACCACCACATGTTTGATTGGTGTGTTGATGTTAAGTTTAGAGTCCCCTCAAGATAGCCAACACCGTAAGGGAATGTTAACCAAGCAGACATAATATTCAGTTCTAGGTGGAATGCTATAAGCAACACTTATGTCATTGAAATATTTATAACCCTTTTCCACAAAACCTGCTAGCTTGCGTTTTAAAAATAAAACAAAAATGAAGCTTACATGGTTAGGGCATGTTCCATTAGACCATCTCTCTCTGATGTGTTTCACCCAATAGATGACTTGCCTTATGCAAGCTTCCCCATTATGCGTACATGAATACCAGGCACTTGCAGCCAAACATCTGACAAATCCTCATTTTGGCACATGCTAGGAGGAAGTTGGGAAAGGGCAGGAGGCTCTACACCTGCAAATGTATTTGCTTGAAAGTTTCTGAGCTTTTTCAACAAACCCATTTTGTGCATATCCTACAATCATTGTAGACCAAAGGCCACATTATTTTCAGGTATTCAGTCAAGTAGTTTACATGCTGAGCATATGCTTCCATGTTTTGCATGCAAGTCTGCCAAAGCATTTCCAACTACAACATCTGATAAAACCTTAACTTTGGCACACAGACTGGGAGGAAACTGATCAAGTTGGAGCTCTTTGTGTTGCAATAGGAAATGTTGAGCATGTCTAGAGGATATCCATTCCTCATATGCATTGCACTATCTAAAAACTACTAAATTTTTGTAACTTTAGTTGGGTTCCACGTGAAAGAAAAGTGAAAGAGGTAAATCTTGGAGAGACATGAGCGGATTAGCAGGAAAAGGGAACATTCAATGTCATTATTATCTCCAAAATATTCTCCATTCACCACACAACAATCTGTTAATTAACATATTTTTTGTAGTGGGAAAATGTAACACACCAAAAATACCAACACAAGGACAACATAGTGAAATACAGGATAACTTTTTTTTTGACTTGCTTTGACACAACACGACACAACATGTCATCACAAGGTTACAACCAATCACTAGGAACCACTTGTTACGGGGGAGACCACTAGGTCAGCACGGAAACGTTCACACCTATCAAGGACAATGTACTCTTCTTTTGACAAGACAACATGGAAGTCCAATCTACATGACACACTCACAGCTAGGGCATCCCATGAGGAAATTTCTTGTTAAATTTTCTTGTTTACTAAAGTGTCTCTTAATTCTTAACTTACGTTCTTATAAAATTTCTTGTAATGATTCACACAATTCTTTTCACAAGGGAGAACTTCTTTCTTTTCAACTATTGACTGAATAGCTTAAGGCCAGGCTTTCTATACTAGGATCATCAATTTTATGTCCAAAGCTTTTTATTCATTTGATTTTAGAACATTTTCCATTTCTTACAAGGTTAATTAATCTATTCAAGCCACTAACACAAGTTCCACACCTCTGTTGTACAAGTGAAGGCATAAGTTCCGATTGAGTGAAAAGTACCGCTTAGGGTTCATAACATTAGCCTTCTTGTTTAAAGATCAAATTTTGACCTTGCTTAGGAAATATCACCATGAATCATGATAAGGGTTAACGGAACAGGACAACAGAATTCAGCTTCAAGGTCACATTGTCCACTATCCGTCTTTTATTGAGGCTAAGAGTTTATCAAGATTGGTTAAATGTTCCATCTAGACTTTACTTTCTTAAGTTTGACAAAGGAGAACATTTCAAACGATAGAGAGATATTTAAGGTTTTATTAATCAATTTCCCTCTTACTCAATAAATCCTAACATCTTTTAAAATCTAACCATTGATTTCACCATGAGATCCTTTAAGGTTTCACCAAAAAGATAGTGTTTATTAGTTTAGCTCGAAAAAAAAAAACAAGTAATCATATTTTGTTACAAAAGATAGATTCCTCTTGATTGTTCTAGGTCTCAAAGGTTTCAAGTGGATCACATCTACATTAATATGTTCATATACATAAATTTTCGTTTAACTTTTATAAGGAATATCCAGTCCACTTTATAGGGCTTACAAACTCATTGCTACTATGCCTTAGGAGGATTTACAACTCGACATTTTAACTCAAGAGCAAAGTTTAACAGTACTCATTTACGGAAACAAAACAAGGTTGTATCAATTCATTCCAACATGATGCACAAATCAAAGGGACATACTATCTCTATTGAGCCATGACTAGGGAGCAAGAGAGTAATAACATGGAACATGCCACACTACTATTCTAAGGATTAAAAAAATACACTAGAATATCCCATAACCAAGCGGTAATCAAATTTCATCTTTCACATGTTATCCAAACAAACCAAAGTTTTAACAGTTACAACAACAATACTCTACAATACATTTACTAGGCACTGACCCTTCTTCTAAAATGTCCAAAGGCCCTTTCCAAATTTTATAACATAGTACACATTCGTACAAAGGAACATCATAACCAAGATTGATGCAATAATCTACAAGTCTTTCCATCATCTAACCACGTAAGCCATCTGCAACAAATTTTCTACAAGAGTCAGTTCACGAGAACTGAGCAAGATAAGGCTACACAAAACCACCATAACTATTATCTAACAATATCATGAAAAGAAGCACCTTATTACAAGAAATTGGGTCAAACCTCTAAACACTATGAGCACATCAAGTTATAACAAAGTCTATAACATGTCGATCAAAGAAGGAGAAGACCTCGTACTTCAGTTAGGAGAAAATGCAACGAAAGTAACAATCATATGAGAATGGCCCTTGGCCCTATAAGGAGAAAACAACCAAACTAGCAAAGACAGTATCCCCATCAAGTAAGTAATTAAACAATAATTACAAGATTGAGAATTGATCTATATACCAGTCATCTAGAATTTTATCAAAGGAACCAACGCATAGGCTGAAATAATATTTTTCCAAGAGAACAAGAGTGGATCGGCCCAAGAAGGGGGAAATGCGGGTTTTAGAAATTAACACAAAAAGCCATGGATAATAGAGTTTCAGACCGGAAATCAATTAGAGTATACACACAACACAAGTTTCGAAGCGAAGGCAAAGTATACTAGTTTTGACCATAACTACAAAGAGATCTACCAATCATCCAGGAAGGGTCAAAGTCTCACAGGCTAGTAGCAAACCACACGAGAGAAGAAGGGGGGGGGGTTTCGTCCAACAAGAGTATACAATAATGTCATCAACAATTTTTTTTTTTTAATAACACTAAAGGTTTGCAACCTCCACTACAGTACTAATGATTGGTTAATTTAAAATAAAATTACCCATATCCCAAAACAACCAAATTTTACGGCAACCCTTGGTAACGCAGTCAACCGTTGCACAAAAAGATACAAACATAATTTCTAAGTGACTTTATCAAAACAAAACCTTCCGCTATGAATTCATAAGATTATCACACGAAAGCTGAGTTTTTCCTGAAGGTCAATCACATCTAAGGAAATCTCCATCACAAACTATTACAGTAATTACGTGCATAAAAAATTGACCAATATTAATTAATAGCGTTAACATTACAAGGGGGAGAATAATGTAAGTTAGGAAAGATAGAAGAGCGCCATCAGAAATAATTTTGAGAGGGGGATTAGACCAAACTAATCTAGTGCCAACGAGGTATTGGATTCGCACAATGAAACCTCCAGCTTAGTTGATCCGAAAAGCTAGTTACGATTCAAGTTGATAGGCATGGTCAAGGTACTTCTTGAGGATGGCCTTAAAAGCCTAGAAACAAGATGAAGGATAGTATAAGAGTCTAATCACGCGAGACGGAAAAACACGTTGCACACAAACCCTTTTATTCTACCAGTTTTAATACCAAAACTCTAAGTTGGCTAGCCCACGCATTGCTCACACAATCCTACAACCTTTCTTTCTCGATGCCAATAGGTTATCGAAGGGACTTGCGAAGGGGCTAACAAAAAAATGTCAAGGACAAACTTGGGTGCTAGAACGGGGGTTTCATAGTTAATGTAAACTTACTTCCATGATAACGAAAATGCTAACTTGATCAACATAATAACTTGCAACTCATTCATAGAGAAGAATTAACACATAAACAAATAGACAAAGTTCTATCATTTGAGTAAGAGAAAACATAACATTCAAAGGAGAGGGCACACGCATCCTTTCGACCCACATTCTGTCAATGATAAAAGCTAAAACAAGAAGACACAAGCAGAAAGGGAAATCTCCCATCATGACATCCAACTGACAAAAAAATGCAAGGAAAAGTGGTTCGATTTCACAATATTTTTAAATAAAATAACAGTAGAAAAGTGTAGAAATATCTTTCCTGTTTCTCCAGCTTCAATAGGTCGTACAGACTCCACATGGCTAGCATAAAAATTATAGGAACTGGAATTCGGGTGCACCAGTTCTAAGCGGTCCACCAGTCGAAAGCATTCATTCTTCCACCTCACATGTAAAGTAAGCACCATGACCACTGTAGAAAATCCCATTCCAACTGACAAATCAAAGCACACCCAAAACCATGGAAACCCTTCATCTCTCTCTTCCTCATCATCCATTGTGGGATTCGACAACCAACTCACATACCCTATACGTGCTACCACAATACAAGTGATCTACACAAGGCTGGAGGAGATGGATTTACCCAAGTTATTCATATTTGTTTCAACTTCCCATGCCTCCTCAACAAATCCATTCCAAAACATATCATGCAATCCTTGCTGTCCTTTAGCCATATTTCATTCAGGCATTTTGTCAAACAAATCCCGTGCTTTCTGCAAGCTCCCGCATTTCGCATGCATGTCAAACAGGGTATTCATCACAATAACTTCAGACTGATATCCATATCTAATGATTTTTTTGCGTGGATCTGCAAACCATGCATGAGAGATGCTACACTGGTACATGCAAGGATAATACTAAAGAAGGTGAACTGATTAGGTTGGACACCTGTGATAGTCTTTAGAAGAGGTGAGATCTGCATTGCATCCTTCAACCTAGCAACGCAGGGATTGCATACTTTGAGAGAGACCGCGAGGCTTTTTAATGAGAGGAGCAGAGATTGCTGATACATGCGTTGCTTTAATTAGAACCCCGCCGCTAGCAGAGACATCCTCCAAATATGTCCATGGAAGGAGGAGAACCAGAACATGAGCTCTTCTGTGAGTTCCTACTCTCTTCTCCTCAGCCTAAAAGCAGTCCCTTCTGGTATGAGGGAGAATCCACATAGAGGACAGGTTATTTGTTGGAGATCTTGCCACTTGTCAAAACAATTTCTGTGGAAGAAAAGAGAGCATGATAGTTCCCTTATTTGATCGCCTTCTTCAATCTTACACAGACAAACAATGCATTCCACCACATGGGTAATGTTTGCAGGTGTTTTGTAGGGCACAACAGGAAGGCTTTACCTGATTTCATCAGCTATGAGGGGCAATTGGGCAAGCTCGGACCCTAAAACTGGAGCAGTCTCTGAAGATGTTTCAGGATTAGAATTAGAATAATCCCTTCTGAACAGTTGGGTACTCCTGCTATTCACTTGTATATTATTAGCAGAAGAAGTAGAAAAGAATAGGCCCAAATATACGTAAATGATTCAGCAATATCCTTTAAGGATTGGACTGGAAGGATCTTCAAGGAACGAACTGAGAGGACTGCATCAAACTCTCGGTGCAAACGTTTCAGTTGAAGCTTGAAGGGGTGGTAATTCCAACAGAAACCTTTATGCCTGCTAACTTGGTGACTCATTGAAGAGGCTCATATTATTGCAAAGCAAATCATGCTTCATGAACATACTGAAATGAAACAGATCCGCGTCTATGAGATTCTCTTCCATGAGTTACATCACAAAACTAGAAGAAAAGGTTTCAATAGAGACTCCTTGCGATAAACTTCATCTGGTCTCCTGGTAACACTCTCACTGTCACTTAGTCGATTTTGAGAAACAGATCTTGAAGGAGAAATCTGAAACTGAGGATGCAGTCAAAACTGAACGGATAACAAGGTAGTTGGATAGCCTGCTCGTTGGAAGCGCTCAAAATGGCTTCTGCCTCACCGAAATGCTCCTGCCGCCTGGTAATTCACTGTCACAGGTTGTTGCTGTAAATCCCCAGCAAGAACACACCTCGCAGCACCCAAGGACGCTCCCAGGAGGTAACACGCCTGCTACACTATCTTGTAGCTTCATCTGTACCCACGTCAAACTAGACTCACGCAGCACCAGGGCGACAGACCTTCATTTCACCATCAACGCATCCACTGTCCAGAACACACTGAAGCAATTCATCTGTTTCAGCATTTGATGGAGTGCAAAACAAGCATACGCGGTTTTTGGGTAGAGAGGAAGACCACGTGACAGGAGGTGGTTAGTCAAAGTTTTAATAAATGGGCAGGTGCGGCCACCCACTAGGAGGAAAGGCGCTTCAACCACTGCCAGCTACCATAACATAGAAATTTTTATTTTATTCTATTTTTGGAGCCCCGTGCTGTGGGGACAGGCCGCTTGCCTGGAGCACAAAGAACGGGCATTACAGAAAAGCACTCGCTGGATCTTGGCACCATATAATTTATGCAAACTTCTTAAGAAAAAACTGGGCTTCACATGGTTTTGAATTGGATCCAAGAAAATTGCTTGTATTTTATATGTACTAGATGTGACATGTCTGAAAGGTTGTCCAATATGTGTCAGTCTCTAAGTTCTTCCACATTTTCTTCCTTCCAAGTGGGCACTACAATTTCTAGTTGACGGCCATTTTTCCACACAGCCCTTCTTTTGACAATTTGAAAAAAATATTACACTTAAAATTTGTCAAATGATTTATAAGTTTTGAATTTTATTTTACCAGCATATTTTGACATGCCCTTTTCTAACAGGTTTGAAGCCCTCAAATGGGCTGTAGCGGGTTCAATTTTGAATGTTGAATCCATGATTCGGTCCACAGCTTGTTGGGGGGAAGAAGGTGCTCTTGAAACATGCAAAATGTAAGTCATCTACAGTTTTCGTTAATGTGGATGGTGAGGACAAGTGGTGGTTTTTATTTATGATTTGGAAGCTTAGATTAGAAAACAAAATTCACAGAATCTTTCCAAAAGGAATTTTATAGCAATTATATGTGAATCAAATTTAAACTGTCTTATCATTTTTGACATTTGGAAGAATTTTGACAGTGCTGCATTTTTTGGTTGTCAAAGTTTTTTTTGTTTTTTGGGTGGGTCAAATCTATTGTCTCCCCCTAGGGTTAAATTTGATGGTAGTTTAGATATTTTTTGTGATTTTAGACGTAAAATACTTGTAAATATCTAATCTAACTGTCACACACAACTTGCATATTTAAAGCATGAATGTCAATATTTATATAATAAATATAGAATAATTTGTAAAAAAAATATTATTTTGTGTTTTTGAATGGCAATACTGAAAAAAAAAAACCGTCACCCGAAAATTGTTTGACAAGCATATGTGGCCATCAAATTTAACACTTTTCTTCCCCGTTCACATCATCCTATGGATTTGTTTTCGCTCCTTTCATTGTTTGGTGAAGTGGTATTTTTGTTGAGGGCTCATGTAGTGAAGAATCATTACCAAGTGCAATAATAGAGGAGAATCAGATGAGCGCATATTATTGATAGTCAATGTTAACATTGGCAGTGTAGGGATTGACCATATCAATGAAGGCATTTGTAGATAAATTGAAAGTGATGTGACATCCAAAGGGGCAATGATAAATAATTTTTATGACTGTGGAGCTACTCTTACATGATATTAGAATTCCTTGATTTGTTACACCGATGTACATGATTTTGTATTGTCGTCTATAAGTGGCACTATTGTCTCATATTTCATCACTTGCTACTGTGAACAAATTGACTTCTAGAAATTGTGTAGGGTTGTAATTTCCATTACATTATGATGCTTCCATGAATAATATCATCACCATTATAACATTTACAACAATAAAAACAAATAGTAATACCTGATACTGGTGAATTTGTGTCAATATGTGTGTGTGTGTGTGTGTGTGTGTGGCAGAGTGTAAAATGTGGTAGTTCTCTACTTGGCCACAAAGCAATACCACCAATACATAATACTCACTGAAAGTAAAAACAAAACCAACCACATCTTGCAAATAACTTCACCTATTATTTTTCTTCTCCTTTTAAAAACTAATAAAAATTCAAGCTCTATAAATGCTAAACAATGATAACACGACACAATGCAATTCCAAGGCGATGCAACTATGTATATATATCTTACATATGTAGCTTAGTCATTAAAATGTGTTGGAAATATTAGGCTCTTATGGAAGATATTAGGTATCATACTCTAGCCTTTTTTCCTTTTTCACTCAAGCACCACCATGATTCATACGTAGTGTCCAAACAATATTCCACTCACGGGGGATTCACTTAGTAAAAGTATGGTATAACACGTTCATTTAAAGGATATTAAAGAATACCCCTAATGTTAGTTTTTACCTCCAATTATTCAATTGATAATACCCCCTCCATTATATTATTAGAATGAAAATACCCTCTATCTTTTTCCATGTAACTTGCTTACCCATTTTTCCATTACAATTTTTATATATGCCATTTTATTTCTACCCTAATATATAAAATAGAAAATATATCACGAATTCCACGTAATTATGATTTTATTAATATGCATTTTTCTAACAAAAGAATTTGAACCCATTCATGGCATATTACCAATTACCTTAATGTTAAGATTTAATCATTTATCAATATTCTTCATATAATTAATATGGTGAAATAATATCATTTGTGTTGAAAAACATACTCAATCTTATTTTTCTAATAGACTATATTATTTCTTGATTAAGAATATTCTAATTGAGATTTTCTTATTAAAAAAGAAATTATAGTTAAAATTTGTGAACAAACTCCTTTTGCAATTTTATAGTGATTAGTTTTAAAGCTCAGGGTTAAAATGTTTTATTTTTATATTAAAATTATTTCTACCTCTCCTTTGGTCCACCTCTCTAGCCTACCCCCAATACCTAATTCAAAATATTAGTAAATTAACTTGTTTCACCCCCTAAAGTCTATCGGTATATCGACTTTGATTTTGTCAATTTTAATTACCTCAATACGAATGAACATGCTAGGATAGTTCCTAGCTATTGAACAACCCTTGATTCCACTAACACTTTAGGAAATAGATGAAAAATCCCACCCACATCGCTAACATTATAATTTATATCATCAAAATTCCCTCTCTTTCACGTAACTTACAAACCTCTAATTACAATAACAGGTGTCTCCAAAGTAGACACACCATAGATACACATGACATGTCGGAGACGATAGACGACAAAGTTGGTCATGAGGCATCGTTGACACATAGATTCATATGTATTGTAAACCCTTATTTTTGTTGAGCCTTACCTAAGAATGACATGGGGTGTGTTGACAAGAAACATTGAAAAAAAATAGTAAAATAAACATTGATTATATTGCGCCAGGAAAGTATCACCAACAAATGATGGACCTATATATTATAGGCATTGACTGCACAAGACCTTTAGCCTTAAGTTTATTCACTAGAGGCTCAGGAAACCTCATGTCCTTTAAAATCATAATCATAGGAGGAAACTACTTGCTTACGATGAGAATATTCCATTTCTTTTTTATGACATCACACTTTGGACCTTTGTTATGATGAGATGGATTGCTATAGGGAGTTTATAAGTTTGTAAAACATAGCTATCACTGCCATGCTAGATAGCTTCCTATAGACTCTTCACATAGCCTTTACACTCTTACAATCCACATCAAATGTCACACTTGTTGAGGATTTTGAGTGGATGGATGTATTCACATCAACTTCTACATATTTCCCCATCTTCATGCTCATGCACTATATAGATAACAAGATATGCATCAAATGGGTTCATTGAAAAGTCTTTGGAATCTTTTTAGAAATTACAATTGCTCGGTGTAAAGCTAGACTCCTCAACCATTTCCAGTATATATACAAATTGTTTTTTCTAAAATTAATCCAAAGTTATTAGACATGAGGCATTATGAAGAAGGGACTTCATGGTATATGTTCAAGTTGTAAGTGCCATGTAATATATATGTATATAAAATATGTAATCATATAAAATGTTCAACATAATGCCTAACAAATATGTGGTCTCATCGATTGCAAAAAAAATGAGATCTACAAAAAATGGGTTTTATCATATTTGGGATTTATTCAAATGCTAGTATTTATGTGTAGAGATTTTTAGTTTAAATTTTGAAGAAACCTCATATATATGTGGACAATGCTAATAAGTATGCCCACAACTCTTCAATTGAAAAGTTATATTTAAGAAAATTGAATACTATTTAAAATTGCAAAATGTATAATGAATCACACTCGGCAATTTTGACATCCTTGTTGAAATATAGGTCATAACCGAAAATGATGTGCAAGAAAACAAGAATTTGTGCCTAAAAATTCATATTTTAAGCGAACCAAGAGAATGCTTTTTTTTCTTGATGAAAAGGATCTTATATTATATTAATGCAATAAGATACAAGATAGCTTTAAACAAAAAATCAGGCGGTATGAGAGCACACCCCAAAACCACAAACAAGCTAGGTCGAGCTTAGAAAAGGAAGAGTCAAACTAGGCCGAGCCTAAGAGAGTACAACAAAACAAAAGGCATCACCCAAAAACACTTAAAAGGCACTATGAAGCAACAAAAACAAACATTCCCGAGGCAGGAGGATCCTAATCATCCGGCCACCTCAAACTAGGCAGGTCCTTGCCAACATCCAAAATCTCCTAGCCAATAGCAAGTTCTTCCTCCTGGTCCACTCCCCTGTGCGTAGGAATGGTGAGGTTAAGGTGAGGGAATTTTTCAGATGGTGGTAGAGGTGGCGGTGGGTGCCAAGCGACCTGTTTTGAAGCAGTGATAGAAGGAGATCCCCAGCCTTGCTGGCAAGGCAACGAATGTGGTAGAGATCCCCACTCATGCTGGCAAGGTGGTGAGCCCCAACCTTGCTGGTGAGCCAATGAATGCGGTGGAGAGCCCTGGCCACGGTGGTGAAAAGGCAAGTGACTATGCCGATGTAACGACCCTAAAGAGTGGTTGGTGTGAATGAAAGCACAGCGCTAAGATCGGCTATGTTGGCCACCACGGGCTGAAAAGTGAGGAGTGCCTGGTGGGAGACGAAGGCACTCTGGAAACGTTGTATAGGGCTTCCCCCAGTGGCGTAGTAGGGTCTGGAAGTGATCCACCTCCAGTGCCACCTTGTTTTCTTGAACTTGAATCTGCAGAAGTACATTGGAGATCACCATAGACTTATTATAAATCGAGAAAGATTGATCAACTACATAATTAACAAAAAAAAGCATTTCTTTCTTTCCATATCCAAAAAAGGATCTCCCCTATGGAAATATGCCAAATATGGGTGAACATAGGCAAAATTTTGGGATTATCTTCCAAGAGGATATGTTGCCAAGTGAAACATTGGGGTCGTGAAGGAAAAAAAAAAGAATGGATCAAGTTCTAGGTAATTTGAGATTTGGATAGAACCATAAGACATGCAAAAGCTTTTTCAAATGCTCACAGAAGGGGTAGTTGGGAGTCAGAATCCCAATTTGAACAAGACGAGCCTCGATAGGAAGGACTTGGTGTAGAATACACCAAAGGAAATGACCAATTTTGGGCTCCACACATATAGTCCAAACATTCTCAAATCGTCTACCCCAGGTAGACAAAGTGGTGTGAATTCCCCAACGAGTATTAAGATTGTCCACCATGGGCAAATGGCGTGAGAGCCAACGATTGAGAATGATTTGGAATTTAATGAAATTCATTTTTTCAGTGGACTTAACTTGCGGAATCCATGATTCAGTCCCAATCCACAACTTGTTGGGGAAAAAGGTGATCTTGATAATGTTCGGCGCTGTTGCATGCAAAATACAAGTCATCTACAGTTTTCGTTAGCGTGGATGGTGGGGGCATGTGGTGCTTTTTTATTTATGATTTGGAAGATTAGGTGAGTGGAATTCACGGAAGCTTTCTGAAAGGAATTTAATAGCAATTATATGTCAATCATCTTAAAAATTTTGACATTTGGTAGAAATTTTATGGTGCTGCATTTTTTGGTGGTTAAAGTTTTCTTTTTTTTGGTTGGGTCAAATCTGTTGGCTTTCCCATTCATATCATCCTATGGATCTTTGTCTGAGCTCTTTTGGTTGTCCGGTAAAATGGTTTCTCTGTTGAGAGATCATGTAGTGGAGAATCATTGCCAAGTGCAATAATAAAGAAGGAGAATCATATGAGTGCATATTATTGATAATCAATGTTAACATTGGCAACATCCAGATCGACAATATTGGTGAAGGCATTTGTAGATAAATTGAAAGTGATGTGACATCCAAAGGGGCAATGATAAAGAATTTTGATGACTATGGAGCCACTATTACATGATATTAGGATTCCTTGATTTATTGCGCCAATGCACATGGTTTTGTATTGTCGTTTATAAGTGGCACTATTGTCCCATATTGCATCACTTGCTACTATGAACAAATTGACATCTAGGAATTGCGTAGGGTTGTTTCCACTACATGATGATGTTTTCGCGAATAGTATCATCATTGTTATAACATTTATAACAATAAAAATAAATAGTAATATTGATACTGGTGAATTTGTGTCACAATATATATATTTACAAACATATGGAGGAGTGTGAAATGTGGTAGTTCCCTACTCGGCCATAAAGCAATACCACCAATACATAATACTCACCGAAAGGTGCAAAAACACACTTGACCACATCTTGCAAATAACTTCACCTATTATTTTTCTTCTCATTTTTAAAACTAATAAAAATTCAAGCTCTATAAATGCTAAACAATGATAGCACAACACAGTGCAATTCCAAAGCAACACAACTATGTATATATATCTCACATATGTAATTTAGTCACTAAAATGCATGGGAGATATTAGGTCTCTTATGGAAGAAATTAGGTATTGTACTCTTAGTCTTTTTTCCCTTTTCAATTAAACACCTCCCTGATTCATAAGTAGTTTCTAAACAATATTCCACTAACACTTTAGGAAATGGACGAAAAATACCATCCACATCATTAACATTACAATTTATATCATCAATCCTCCCTCTCTTTCACGTAACTTACAAACCTCAAATTACACTAATACGTGTCTCCAAAGTAGACACACCATAGATATACATCGCATGTCATGGAGAATATACGACCAAGATTGGCCATGGGGCATCATTGACACATAGCTTGATCTCTATTTTACACCCTTCTTTTTTTTTTATCCTCACCTAAGAATTACATGGGGTGTGTCATCAAGAAAAATTGAAAATTAAAATAGTAAAATAAATCTTGATTATATCACGCCAGGAAAGTATCACCAACAAATGATGGACCTATATATTACAGGCATTGACTACACAACACCTTTAGCCTTAAGTTCATTCAGTAGAGGCTCGGGAAACCTCATGTCCTTCAAAATCATAATCAAAGGAGGCATTTACTTTCCTTCAATGAGAATATGTCATTATTTTTTGATGCCATCACATTTTTTCTTTATCATGATGAGGTGGATTGCTATAGGTAGTTTTTGAATTTGTAAAACATATCTATCACTCCCACGTTAGATAGCTTCATATTGACTCTTCACATAGTCCTCACAATCTTAGAATCCACATAAAATGTCACACTTGTTGAGAATTTTGAGTGCATCGACTTCTACACATTTCCCCATCTTCATGCTCATGCACTACATAGATCACAAGATATGTATCAAATGGGTATGTTGAAAAGTCTTTGGACTCTTTTTACAAATTACAGTTGCTAGGTGTTAAGCCAGACTCCCAACCATTGTCAGGATATATACAAAATGGTTTTTCTAAAATTAATATGGAGTTCTTAGACATTAGGCATTATACAGAGGGGACTTGTGGTAGATGTTCAATTTGTAAGTGTCGTGGAATATAAGTATATAAAATATGTAATTATATGAATTGTTTGACATAATGCCTAACATATATGTGGTCTTAGTGACTACAAAAAATGGGTTTGATCATATTTAGGATTTATTCAAATTATAGGTTTTCTAAGTAGATATTTTGGGTTTAAATTTTGAAGCAACCTCATATATATTGACAATGCTCATAAACATGCCCACAACTCTTCAAATGAAAACATTATTTAATAAAATTGAATACTATTTAAAATTATAATGAATCACACTTGGTGATTTTGACATCCATGTTGAAATATAGGTCACAACCTAAAATGATGTGCAAGAAAACGAGAATTTTCACCTAAACATTCATATTTTAAGCGAACCAAGAGGATGCTTTGGACTATAATGACATTCATGTTCTCAATGATCACAACTTCCAAGTCAAGTTACACAAGGCATTTTTGAGAGAGTTATTTAACTATGCATGCAACATATTTCAACATATTTTGCATAATCAAGGTATCAATGGCCATTAATGCACATACTTAGACTCCATTTTTGAGAGAGAGAGACTTTGTGGTAATGCCTCCAACACATGTTTAACATTGACGTTTGTTTGCATTTGTTTACTGGTTTCTAACTATAAATAATTACTAATTGATATATTTCTTTGTAAGTATTAGGTGTTTAACCAAATGATTAAATGTGATACATTTTCTTGGCATATCATAATTGTAGCTTACAGAAGACATGGTCATCATCAAGAGTCAATGAGACTATTTCATCAAATGCCATAAACAAGTGACCATCCTAATCAATTCACCTTTGCCATCATATTCTAAAAATGGGGTTGTTGAAAAGGCATTGTAAAATTGTAAGCGAATACAATGGAAGGTAAAAAGCTAGTCTCCAAACTCTTTCCGAGCATCCTCTCATCTTGCACGAAAATGGAATATTTTTATATGTTCCTTGTTGAGACAAATGGCATTGGTATTAAAAATAGGCTAAAATTAAACATTATTCCACCAAATACAAAAAATGGATATTCAATCTGATTAGCTCACCTTTATGAACATATTCACATGCCATTGCAAAATAAGAGTTTTGCAATAAGGCATAGCGATGTGCCAAAATTAGCAGGAACTTGACAAGGTCATAACTTGAGCTTCAGGTGTCCATTTGAGTCTGTTTTTTTTAAACCACATGTTTTGATGAGATGAACACACCGGCCAACCTGCCCTATCGGTTGGAGCAAGCTTCGACTCATTTTCAGGCCCTAAATCTGCCATCTTGAGGCCGAAAATTAGGATTTAAGTTGTAGTTCGGTTTTTTCCTATTTTGGGCATTAGTTAAATTTATTCTATTAGTTTCATTACGAGTTAGAAAGTTGGAAATTCCTATAATTTGGGAATGTAGAAGATGTGTGGAAATTTTTGTGCCTGTACGAATAAGCATGCAAACTTACTAAGAATAACATGTTCTAGTAAACTTCTAAAAATAGTAATTTTTGCCACCTAGAGTAGATTTAGTAAAAGTTAGTTAGAGTTTGCTTAGCAACTCGAGTTAGGAGTTGTTTTCCTATTTACGAAACATTGTAATTCATTATTCAATAATGAAGAAGGAGATATATTTTCTTTTGGAGTTCATATTATTTGCAGTATATCAAGTTTGTTTCGAATTTGACTATATTATCTGGTTTCAGAGCAAGGTTCGAGTCTTTAAAAAATAATGGCAGGAAGAGGAAGAGGAAGAGGAGGTGGTATTGCTTAGATGAATAGAAATATGCAAGATCTACAAAGGCAAGTTGTTGCGCTTGCTGCAATGATAACCCAGAGAGGAAATCAAGATGGAGATGACACAAATGAAGAAGAAGTTTGTGAAGAGGAGGAAACACAAGCGCCACCATTAGCTTTTGAAGAAAGGATGCTTCAAGCATTAGAAGTAAAGAATGATGGGATAAGAATTGATGTTTCAGAGTATGGTGGTAGTCTAAAACCAGAGCAGTTGATAGACTAGTTAACTAACATGGGGAAATTTTTTGAGTGGAAGGCCATGCCAAAAGAAAAGAAGGTAAAATTTTCATGCACGAAATTGAAAGGTCATGCTATGTTATGGTGGGATCACCTACAAAAAGAGCAGTCAAGAAAGGGGAAAGAAAGAATTAGGATGTGGAGTAAGATGGAGAAGAAGCTGAAAGATAAATTTCTCCCTGTGGATTATGCACAAACCCTTTATAGGAGGTTTTCAGAATCTCAAACAGAACTTACAAATAGTGCAAGAATACACAGATGAGTTCTACAAGTTGTCCATTCGTGTAGAGCATGAAGAAATTAAGGAACAAATGGCTACAAGGTATGTAAATGGATTAAAATTTTCTATTCAAGATGAAGTTAGTATGCATAGGATTAAGAGCATAGAGGATGCCTATCAATTAGCCTTAAAGGCCGAGGAAAAACAAAATCATCAAAGTTTTAGGAGATCACCTGGAATGAATAGGGGGGCCTCATCTTCCTTTCAAGGACGAGATGGTTTCAACCAAGGTAGATCACCTGGAATGAATAGGGGGGCCTCATCTTCCTTTCAAGGACGAGATGGTTTCAACCAAGGTAGGGGAGAATCATCTTGTGGATTGGAAAAACAAGAAGATATGAGACAAGATTTCTAAAATCAACAAAGAGGCAGAGGATTTTCTAGGGGTAGAGGATATGTTGGTGATAGAGGATGGGAGGCTTCACAAAGACCATTTTTTTGTTACAGATGTGGTGAAGAGGGGAATCAGGATTTTGAATGCCCGCGTTCTTATACACATGACAAGAGGCAAGGATATGTTCCAAGAGTAAATCTTGTTGAAGCTGAACAAGTAGAAGATGAACAGGACCTAGAAATTCCACCAGATGTTGGAGAAAATATTATGATCAAGAGGACAATGATTGCTCCAAGAAAGGACATCAAAGAGGTTGTATGGCTGCATACAAATATTTTCAGAACAAGATGCACTTCAAGAGGAAAGGTATGTAATGTTATTATTGATGGTGGTAGTTGTGAGAACATGGTTTCAAATTAAATGGTCAAGAAATTGGGTCTGCATTGTGAGAAGAATCCTAACCCTTACTGTATTGCATGGTTTAAGAAGGGTAATGAAGTTACTGTTGATAAGAGATGTTTAATAAGTTTTTCTATTGGGAAGAGTTACAAGGATGAGATTTGGTGTGATGTTATTCCTATGGATGAATGTCATATGCTGCTAGGAAGACCATGACAATTTTATAGAAAAGTTATTCATGACGGGGGAAAGAATACTTATACTTTCTAGAAGGATGGCACAAAAATAGTTTTGCTACCTCTTAAGGAAGAAGGGAAGGCTGAAAATATGCTTTTTGCAAAGAAATTTGTGAAGGGGGCAAAGACAAACAGTTTTTGTTATGCACTAGTTGCAAATAAGGATGAACCTGCAAGTGCACAAATACTAGTAGAAACAATAGAATTAATAGAAGAATTTTCTGAGCTACCAAACGGATTACCACCCAAAAGAGATATTCAAAACCATATTGATTTGATTTCAGGGTCTTCACTCCGAAATCAACTGGCTTATAGGATGATCCTGACATTGCATGGAGAGTTGAATAGGTAATTGGTAGAGCTTGTGAGAAAGGGGGTCGTAAGGGAGAGCATGAGTCCGTGTGCAAGCCCAGCTTTATTAGCACCAAAGAAGGATGGAACATGGAGAATGTGCACGGATAGTAGAGAAATAAATAAAATTACAATCAAGTATAGGTTCCCAATACCTCGCCTTGATGATATGATGGATGTGTTTGTTGGATCTAGGTATTTCACCAAGATTGATCTTCGAAGTGGTTACCATCAGATTTGGATCAGAGAAGGAGATGAGTGGAAAACAACATTCAAGATAGGAAATGGATTATATGAGTGGTTGGTGATGCCATTCAGGTTATCTAATGCACATAGTACTTTTATGAGACTGATGAACACTATGCTATGGGAGTATAATGGTAATTTTGTTATGGTTTATTTTGATGATATCTTGACCTTTAGTAAAAATAAGGAAGAACATTTGAGGCATCTAAGGGTGATATTTGAAGTGTTAAGGAAAGATAAACTCTATGCAAATATGAAGAAGTTCACATTTATGCAAGAGAGTTTGGTAATCTTGGGCTTTATTATTTCAGCAGATGGGGTATAGATGGACTCAGAAAAGATAAAGGCAATTATTGAATGGCCTACTCCATGGAGTATAATAGAGGTAAGAAGATTTCATGGTCTAGCAACATTTTATAGAAATTTTATTAAAAATTTCAGCAGTATTGTAGCACCCATAACATATTGCACAAAAGGAAGGGAGTTTTTGTGGACAAAGGCAGCTGAGGATAGTTTTCAGTTCTTGAAGAAGAAGGTGACAGAGGCACCCATTTTGGCACTACCATATTTTGATAAAGTGTTTGAGGTTGATTGTGACACCTCACATGTGGGTATTGGTTCTATTCTAAGTCAAGGTGGAAAGCTAGTAGCTTTCTTTAGTGAGAAACTGAATGAGGTAAGAAAGAACTACTCTACTTAAGATTTGGAATTTTATGCAATTATACAAGCATCAAGGCATTGGAGGCATTACTTAGTGCCTAAGGAGTTTGTGTTATTTACAGACCACATAGCCCTGAGGTATGTGAGTACACAAAAGAAGTTGAATAATATGAATGCAAAGTGGGCATCATTTTTGCAAGGTTATATTTTTTTCTCTAAAACATAAATTAGGAAAACAGAATCAAGTTGCAGATGCATTGAGTAGACATGTGACTTTGTTAAACACTATGGAAAATGAGGTGGTGGGTTTTGAAGCAATAAAGGATTTGTATTCTTCTGATTCTGATTTCAAGGATATTGTTGAAAGGTTAATTTTTCCATTTTCATACAATGCAAGAGATGTACTGGATGAGTAGATTTTACAAGATGGCTACCTATTCAAGGGACGCCAACTATGTATTCCAGTTGGGTCTATGAGAGAGAATATAGTGAAAGAGTTGCATAACGGAGGATTGGCTAGGCATTTTGGTAAAGATAAGACGCTAGCCTTGGTAGCAGAGAAATACTATTAGCCAAAGATGAAAAGAGATGTGGTAAGATATGCGGAGAGGTGTCGAATTTGTCAAGTCTCAAAAGTCCATACACAAAATACAAGGTTGTATATGTCGTTTCCTGTTCCTAAAGGGTTGTGGACAGATTTGAGTACGGATTTTATTTTGGGATTACCAAAAATACAACAAGGTAATGACTCAATTTTTATGGTTGTTGATAGGTTTTCGAAGATGGTTCATAGTATTTCTTGCAAGAAAATAAGTGATGTGACAGGTGTAATAGATTTGTTTTTTAGAGAAGTTGTTTGTTTGCATGGTGTTCCAAAAACCATTACTTCAAATAGGAACACAAGGTTCTTAAGTCACTTCTGGCAGACTTTATGGAAGAAATCGGGAACTCAGCTATAGTTCAACAATGCCTATCATCCTCAGACTGATGGGCAAATAGAGGTGGTAAATCAGAGTTTGGGAAACCTGTTAAGGTGCATCATTGGGGAAAAGTTGAAACAGTAGGACTTATAAGCAATACCACAAGATGAGATTGCATATAATAGTTCCATAAATAGATCCATAGGAAAGTCTCTATTTTCAATTGTGTATGTGAGTAATCCAAATGGGGTGTTAGATTTGGTACAAGTACCAGTTGATGGCAGAGTGAGTGATGATGCATAAGCATTTGCCGAACATATACAACAATTGCAAGAAGAAGTTGTAAAATAGTAATGATAAGTATAAGGAAATAACATATGTGCATAGATAGAGAACTTAGGTATTTACAGTTGGTGAGTTGGTTATGGTATATCTACGGAAGGAAATATTTCCAAAAGGAACCTATAACAAGCTGAAGTAAAAAAATATTAGTCCCTGCAAAATTGTGAAAAAAAAATGATAATGCTTATGAGGTAGAAATGCTAGGGAGTTTTGATATTTCTCCAGTGTTTAATATTTTAGATTTGTGTTCTTTTCATGGGGATGGTGCAGAAGGGGATGCTATTGATGAAGTAGTATATTGGAGGTAGTAGGTTTCAGTGAAGAAGAAAGAAGAAGTGGACTAGATTCTATATAAGAAAAAAATGGACACGCGACATGGGAAATACAAAAAATATTTGGTCCATTGGAAAGGATTGGAACAAGAGGACAATACTTGGGTCACAGAGTGGGAGATTAAGAAGTTGGATGCAGATAAATGGAAGGAGTTTGAAGAAGACAATTTGCAGGAGCTGCATTTTTTTCAAATAGGGGAGAATGATGCGCCAAAATTAGTAGGAACTTGACAAGGTCATAACTTGAGCTTCGGGTGTCGTGTTTCGATGAGACAAACGCACCAGCCAACCCTCCCTACCAATTGGAGCAAGTTTTGGCACATTTTCAGGCCCTAAATCTGTCATCTTGAGGCCGAAAATTAGGATTTAAGTTGTAGTTTGGTTTTCCTATTTTTGGGCATTAGTTAATTTTACTCTATTAGTTGCATTATGAGTTAGAAAGCTGGCAATTCCTCTAATTTAGGAATGTAGAAGATGTGTGGCAATTTCTGTGCCCGTACAAATAAGCATGTGAACTTACTAAGAATAACATGTTATAATAAACTGCTAAAAATAGTAATTTCCGCCACCTAGAGTAGATTTAGTCAAGTTAGTTTAGAGTTTGCTTGGCAACTCGAGTCAGGAGTTGTTTTCCCTATTTAGGAAACATTGTAATTCATTATTCAATAATGAAGAAGGAGAACTATTTTCTTTTGGAGTTCATATTATTTGCAGTATATCAAGTTTGTTTAGAATTTGGCTACATTACATAGACATCCATCAAATCATTATATGAAGTATTTTTTGTTTAATGTTGTAGTTGTACTACATTGTTCACTCCTCCCCATCCCACACACTTAAAACAATTTAAGATATCATATATTACACCTAAAACTACAACTCTAACAAACTTAACATTGTTAGCATAGTTTGTAATTCATGTGCAATTGCTAGTATATCAATGTGTCATATGATTGAATGGAGCTGAATTTTTGTCCTAAAAAATTGTATAGTTTCAATAGTTTTTTTAATTAAGGAGAATTTTTTGAGGGAGAAGCGTCATAATAATTTTATGTAAGTGCAATCATTCCTTTTCTCTAATATGCATGAACTACAAAATAAAAATTCCCATTTATTTGTTTGACTTCCAAGAATTCACATGTTACTAATACATTTAAAAAGTGACTCTATTTTTTTTTAATAATAAATTTGGTAAATTACGTAATTATATATCAAAATAATTAAATACATATAAAATAGTTGGTATAAATAACACAATGTTATATTTTTGAAAGGCAATAGGGGAGAGGAGCCACTAGTGGTGCACCCTAAGTTAGGGGCCCACAAAATCAACTTAAATACAATGTAAGATCTTGATTTTTTTTACCAGCAGTACATAGTTCAAGATTTTTTAATTTTTAATTTTTTGTTAATGTTGAATTGGAGGGAAAGACATATTTTGAATTGATTTAAAATAGTAAATTTGAGTAACACTACATTTTGATTAGGACTCATTCTTGATCATGAGTGATAATGGTTGACCATTGACAATTCAAAATGACAAATCTTATATGGCATGATGTGATTGGGTGTTGTCATGTTAAAAATGACTAATCACCATGTACTTTTATGACAACTATTAAATTTTGTGTATTCAAGACACTATATCCACAATTAAACCCTGCTCAACTAGTGGTGTCTCTCCATTGAGAAACTAAAGTCGCCAAAAAAAGTTGTTGGCCAAGACTAAGTGGTCTTCAAATATAACCCTATGGCAGACATGAACGAATAACAGTAAGTCACGCGGTCTCTGCAGTCACTCCAAAAGATTCAAACCATCAACCTCCCATTTACAAGCATTTAGTCTTATTGATTCACTGTTGCAATATATATATATATTAACTGCTATGGATATCCATTAAATCCCAAACATACTGGTCAGATACGGCCTTCTGGCATGAAACGTTAGGCACGAGAAGACGAACAGTTACCGTCGGTACGTGGTCGCTAACGTTGTTCCACGATAAATTTATGGGCGAGCGCTTTGAAAAAGTTGACGGTCTGGGAAGTCGGGACGCTTTTATAAAGCAAGAATGCTAGGTATATGACCTCAAATTATCTGATGTAATTGTTATGGACTGCAGTGATGTACCCTTTGATGGTTGCGTGAAACAGATGCCTGCATTCCATCTGCCCGTCCCTGTTTCAACCTCATCCTCGCCAACAATGTTTTCAAGTATAAAATATCAGTCCAAATACGGCAACTCAACAAACAAAAGGAACATCAACAAACAAATGACAATTCAGATTAAAACAGTTCACTGATTAGGAGGTCTTATTAGAAGGTTGTCGCAAACCAGTTTGATCTTTTTATTCAGGTTTTCATTGTACCTAAGGTGTTTTAGTTGAGTTTTGATACTCTTCATCTGCAACTTACCACCAATGACACCGATGTATCTTTGTGAATAATAAATCTCATAAAGATCTTTATTACCCTCACAGGTATTCTTTAGTTTGATTGTATCCAATGAATGAATGACCGTAAGTTGTCGGTACATTTTGTGTTTTCAGCTGTAAAAAAATCAAACACGAGATAAGCCGTATACAAGCGTTTAGTCTTATCAAAATGTCGTTACACACAAATGTTAAATATAAACCTAAATTATATGACCATCCACAAATGACAGATTATGACGAGATTGTCTTGATTACCACAAAGCATTTCAAATGTTTGCTTCTAACAGTAAAAAAATTGAATCGTGTTTTCAATAATTTTTATTGTTAGCTCTTAAAAAATAATATTCTAACATATACATTATATATTTTAGAACTTTGAAAGGGTGCGAGCTTTTGATATTTTCTTCTTATAATTTGTGAGGTGTCCAAAAATATCTCTCGGAATTTAGGGAGCTTAGGCATAATCTTATAAATAACGACAAAGAGTTTTGCTATGGTCACATCTTAGATATGTAAGAGTATAGGGATTATGTGCTAATTAGCCAAAAAAATTATATTGTTTCTTTCGTAAGTGTATGACTCAAAATTTTATTAGGGCTAAGATAAAACCTTGGGGTAGTGAATATCCATACACGGAAGAGATTTGATATACTAAAATATTATTTAGTTTTCATTAATTTTTTACTTTATTTTGTGATTTAGACATATGTTCCATAATCAACACTGTTTTACCCACTCCAGCTCTCCCGAATAATCCAATTTTTTGTTTTTTCTATTTGTGGGAGGATGTATTTAAGTGGCCGTCTATCCAATTAGATGTTGGTGGTGCTTCAAATGATCATCAACGAAGAGTTTTAGATTTTTGATGTTGGTGGGCAATTCACTCATTTCATTTTGATTTGGGACTTGGATTTTATATTTTAGGTTTTCACATTAATTAATATTATCTAGTGTTTTATAGTACCATGAATAATGTTTTTTATACAAATATTTTCTTCTATATTAGACTTACAAATAAATGTATTTGGTTGAAATAAAATAAACTTAAAAAATATTTCATCTTAATGTTATGTTGAGGAGCTCCACAAATAATTCAGTTTTAATATTATTGTGTTGTTTATGCAATTTCTTAGGTTAATGAACATGTGCACTACATGTTTTTCCTTCAAACTCTTTGAGAACCATTGAAGATTCATTTTTTCAAATATTTTTCTCGTGTTTTCACTTTTGTAACAATTGAACTGATGAGGCCAAAATTATAACAACCAAATTATTGTAGGCAAAATAAAATTTTCTAATAAAAGTTCACTAATCCTTTGTATTCTCTGTCATTTGAATTACATAAGAGGTCCTAAAAGTTTTGGGATGCCACGTAGCCTACAATTTTTCTTGAAAAATAAATGTAATATCTTTGTAGCATCATTTGTCATCTTACATGTAATAAAGTGCACCATCTTAGAATATCTATCCACAACAATAAAAAATGAGTCATTACCTCTTTGTGTGTATGGTATACCCAATACAAAATCCATGCCCAAGTTTGTCCATGTTCCTTTTGGCATTGGTAATGGCATGCATAATCTGGTGTTTTGTGCATATCCCTAAAAAACATGACATATCCTACATCTTGAAACATACCTTAACACATATCTCTTTATCTTTGACTAGAAATACTTTTCTTCCACTAATACTATTGTCTTATTCTTCCCAAAATGTCCATCCAAACCACCACTATGAAATTCTCTTAAAGTATTATCCCTTATAGATCTGAATGGAATACATAACTACTTTCCCTTGAAGAGTTAACCATCTTGCATAAAATAATCTTCATGAATATTACTTTCTTTTCGAATCCTTTATTACTCAACAATCCTTCAAAATTTAGAATTATAATCATGCAATTATTCAATATCTTCAAACCCATCCAGTTTGAATACCATAATTGTTAGTAATGCCACACATCTACTCAAAGAATTCACTACCTGGTCTTGTTTTCCTAATATACACTTTAAGACAAATTTATACCCCTACAAGAATGAAACCCACTTTACATGCTTAATATTTAATTATTTTGGAATTCACAAATTTCAAGGCCTAAGTAATTCATGTGATTTGTGAAAAAAAACTCGTTTGGCACTAAGTAATTCATGTGTAATGCCTCAGTGCTTGTACAATGACATATTTTTTATTATTTTATTAAGGATAAAGGTTTCTTGACTGGGGCCCTTCCTAGGAACAAAAAGGTTTGAAGGCCAAATACAATGATGAATACCAAAAGAAACAAGATAGAAACAACATACCAGGCAACATCCAACACTTGCGCAACACAAAAAAACAAAGAACTGTAGTCAACACAAGGCCGAAGAATGAGATATGAGATCTATATGAGATGGTAATGACTGTAGTTTAGAAGTGACTTTTTTCTTATTTTGGAATACTATCCACTCCTCCTTTTTAAGCTTAGAATTAGCTACAAGATTGCAGGGGAGAAGAATTTTGAAAGAGGAAATAGGTTGAAAAAGAGACTTAGTAGGAGAAGAGGGGGTTACCCTCTGCTTGACCACCTTAGAAGAGGCTTGGGAAATATGAGTCATCGAATAATTAAGAGGCACTTGAGAGGGGATCACAACATTCTGAGAGGGACTCATTTCAGAAGAGGAAGCATGAATAGTATCAATTGAGGCATCAATGGTAAAGTGAGAAGAGAGAGAATCCTTCCACCAGGAAGGATTGACCCCCTTTTTTCCTAGAGTACCCATAATCCTCCATCACACGGCCATTTTTAAAGCACCTATGCAAATGGAAAGCCAATCTTTCATAGTCAAGTCGTTGGGTCCAAGTTCTACCTCTAATGTACAAATTTATGTTCTTGGAGAGGTTTAGGGAGATGTCTAAATCCACTAGAATCCTAACATAGGCAGTATGCAACTATTGGGTAGTTGCATCATCTATTTTTTCAAAGGCCCCCAACTTATTCCCAATGACTTCAAGGATAGATTCGTCCCAAAGTTACAATGACATAAAATTAAATATCATAAGTATAAAAAAAATTGTTCCTCATTCAACTTATTACTATAGTATGATATAGGTCTTCTTTATTTACTAAACACAAACCAATTACCACATTTGAAACATCATAATGAACCTCAAATATTTTGTTAAAATCATGTAATGCCAAAACAGGTGCAATTTTCACTTTCTTGTTTAATAATTCGAAGCTCTCATTCACTTCCTTTGTCCACACAAAATATTTTCCTTTTATGGATTCTATTACCCATGCTACAATGTTGTTAAAAATTTGGATAAAATTTATGTAAAAAGTAGCCAATCCATTGAAAATTATTACCTTTGTTATGCTTCCTAGCAGGGAAATTTTTAAGAACCCCCCCAAAAAAACAATTTATGGAAATTTGTTGATGAATCTGGGAAAATTGACTTTGGAGCTAATGGCGAATATGAAGAAAATACAAATATGTTGTCATCTAGTAGCTTTTTTTATGATATTGATCAACATCATATATTATGTTGTCAGTTGATAGTATATGACGTCGACAAAAAGTATATGTAATTTTTTGAAAAACCTTTTTTAATACAATAGCAGTTAAAATGAACGACTTGATGAGAAATATGTCCTCACAAAATATGGTGCAAAAAGAGTGATTTTTTGTGATAAAATACATATTTCGCTAATTTTGTATGGGACTTTTTTTTTATGTTAGTAGTTAAAATGATAATCTCAATGAGAAATCTATCCCAAAATATGGCATAAGAAAAATAATAATCCCATAGTCTTTTTAAAAAAAAAATGCTACTGGACAGTGGTTTTTTTATATGCTACTGATAGGTAGCATAAAATATGCTACCGACCGATAACATGTTTTTATGCTACCGTCCAACAACATATTACCAACTAACAACATATATTATGTTGTCGACCGGTAGCATAAAAATTACTACTAGCCAGTAGTATAAAATATGCTACCAGATGACAACATTAAGGCGAATATTGCAAATTTCTATTTCGTGGGAATGGCTAACTAAACCTGAAATTAACTTATACTTAGAAAATGTTGGCGACCCAGTCCTAATTTCTACCCTAAAAATTCACCAATTTCAAATTTCAAAAACCGTAATATCTGTGAATTAACTTATATTCACCACTAAATTTTCCATGCTTTCAATAATTGTATTTACCTTTCCCATGTCAATCTTTAAGGACAGTTCAGGTGAAAAGATTACATTGTTGACTTTGGAGGCAAGGGATCCAAAGGTGAATATTGCAAATTTCTATTTCGTGGGAATGGCTAACTAAACCTAAAATTAACTTATACTTAGACAATGTTGGTGACCCAGTCCTAATTCCTACCCTAAAAATTCGCCAATTTCAAATTTCAAAAATTGTAATATTTGTGAATTAACTTATATTCACCACTAAATTTTCCATGCTTTCAATAATTGTATTTACCTTTCCCGTGTCAATCCTTACACCATTCTCTAAATTTATAAAACCCAAAAATACCAAGCTCATATACATAAAATTTCAGTTCTTCAATTTTGCATCTAGCTTCTCTTTCCTTAATACTTCTAACAACATTCTCAAATTGAAAAATATAATCGTCTTTATTTCTACTAAATATAAAGATATCATCAAAATAGACTTCACAAACTTGCCAATGTAATCTTATAGAGCTTGATTCATCATCCTCATGAATTTGTTGGGTACATTAAATAATCCAAATGACTTTACCAATCTCTCTTATAGACCTTATCTAGTTTTGAATGTTGTCTTCCATTCGTCTCCTTCATGGATTAGTATTTGATATGATCCACTCCTGATCCAAAACAAGATTTCTGAAAAGCTATTTTTTAGAGAGTCTTGAAAATCTATTTTTTGTAGTTTTTAATCAAATTTTAGTATTTTACATTTTTTAGTGTCTCCAGAGCATTTTAAAAGTTTCAAAAATTGTGACGATGAAACAAAGTGTAATAATCATCAAAATTTCCCTCTTCAAGTTCATTATGTGCTCTTTCCAATGATTATCAAAAATGGCAATCTTGACACCTTGCAAGATGAAAATATTAACAAAGGACACTGTTATCCATATTTTCCCCCAGGTAAAATAGGATCAGCCACAACCCCGAATAGAAGGATCCAAGAGAATTCACATTCAAATCTTACAAACAAGTTGCATAGGGACTCTAGAATGGAGTGGTGGGGCCTGCGAGAGATTAAGTGACCCTGTGCAAGAAGAAATTGAGAAACGACTCTGTCGAGTGAACCTGTGCCTCAAATCCAGCAAACAGACTCAGGCAGGCTCTAAAATGGAATAGCAGGGTTGGGAGAAGGAGGTCGAGTAGTGTCAAAGGAGCCAGAGGCTCGAAGAAAAGAAATAGACAAAGGTTCAAAGCCGTTGGGCTCTCAAACGACTCAGAACAAGCCTCAAAATTGGCTAAGTATGGAAAAGAAAGTGGACACTTCCAAGTGTCAAAGCAGCGCATGTCCAAGGATTAAATCCCAAGAGGCAGACTCAAACAAGTGCCAAGCCCCCATGTGTCCCAGGTCTAAAGCGGGGGCAGAGTCAATAGAAGTCAAAAGGTGGATAGGGCGGGCCTCCAAATTGGCTAAGTATAGAAGTGCTAGTGGAAGCCGCCACTCGTTAGCTTAGCACATCTCCAAGGGTGAATCCAAAAGACAGAGACTCAAATAAGCATAGGGCTTCTACGTGTCCCAGAGTCTGAGAAAGGGACAGAGTTGGGTTGAATAGTCAAAGCATTAAGACAGGCCAGGCAGAGGGTGCCAAGTGTCAACATGACGCTCTTTCAAAGGTAAAATTTGGGGCAAGTTCTCAAACAAGCGCCCAACCTCCACGTGTCCAGGGTCAGACTTTTTGACCCGCCAAGCAAAAGGACTTGGGTAGGGTACAGAGGAAATAGGGAGCCCACAGATGACTGCCACATGTCAATCAGGCATTGTTTCAAGAAAGAGGACAGGGGCTGAATCTCAAAGGTGCGTTAGGCCACCACGTGGACCCTGTATGACAGAGTCTTTAAATATTGCATGCCCGCATGACCCAAATATTCAAATGGCCATTATCTTTTGACTAAAGAATCAGATTTGGGTGAGGAGAAGACTTTCTAGAAGCATCTCGATGCCCTCTACGCCATGGAAACATAAAAAATCATTTCTAGTAGGCCTTGGTGGGTGAAAAATGGGAAAACATCTCTCAGGCCATTAATGCAGAATCTGATCTCTCCAACTACCAGATCTGATTCGATTTGATCTGTTGGGGAACCAAACTCGATAGATTGTGGGCAGATCCAGAATAGGCATTAAAGTGTGGTGGTTGATCTTTCAGAGTAGGATTTAATGCGATGCGAAGGTGGTTGAAGCGTGATTCAAATTTTTCCCTCTTCTCTCTCTTATTCTCTCTATATATTATAATACCTCTCATATTAAGGGGGGGACATTCTGGGAGTAGGGAAACTTTGTCAAAGTCATTTCCTGACTCTATTTGAGTTGTAGGCTTTCTCTGACGCTTGGAGAATGCATTTATGCCTCTGAGCACTGCATGTAATAGTCTGTGCACCTTACAGAGCAATAAAACCTTGTTTCGTGGCGTCTTTCAACCCTTAGCATTGTTCTATTGTTTCTCTATGCCTCTCTATCTTGTGTTTTCTCCCTATGCATGTATTTCTCATTTGTAGGTGTAGGACGTCATGCTTTGTGGAGTTTCTATGGCGGATCTAGATCTGAGTCTATGTCACTTCTATCCAACCTCTCTCAGTTCCTCTTTTCCCTGTTCATTCTCCCTCAACAGAATATCTCACACTTCCTTTTCTGGTGTATCACCACTTAGTGTAGGCTCTTTCACCCTCATCTCTCTCTCTCTCTCTCTTTCACCTCTCTCTCTCTCTCTCTATCCCCTTGGAATGGTTAGATTAGGATAGATTAGGTTCTGCTTGCACTGGAGTAGCTTGTGGCAGGTAGATTAGGAAGCAAGAACAGGCTTTCTCCGGAGGTCCATCTCAGGTTTTGCAAGTCCCACAACTTGAGATATGGTCCCATGTTGTGCAATCACACTGAATGCCCCACCTCACAATTCAGGCCATTCGGTGGGGGTGATGTGATTCTATACTAAGCCACTAACAGTTTTGGCATGCGTGGTGTGAAAGTGAGGTTAGATCTTCCATATTTTCAAGGTGTCTCATTACAAACAACAAATCATAAGCCACCATGTGACCACACTATCAGTTTTGGCATGGTGGGATAGGTTTGAAACACCTTACCACTTCATCTTAGCAGGTTGATGTGTTCTTGTTAAGGGTCGGCCTTTTGAGGCACTTTCAAGAACATTTGGTGACTCCATCTAGTCAATAACCCATCCTCTGAGTTACAGATCCTTTCCATCCATTTCCACTCATTTTCATCCATTTTCTTCTTCCATATCTTTCATTTTCTCCCATTTCATGAAGTTGTGCAATCATGACTTCATTCTCTTCATGGAATTCACACCTACAGCAGTGCAAGCCACCTCCAATGCATTTTTTAACTCCTCCAGATCAACACTATGATCAGATCCAAAGTAATTGTGCTTACCCATATGAGCAGGGTCAAAGTCAGTTTGGCCATGGAGCTTATCAAGAACAAGGGTATGCATACAATGACAACAGTCAAATGGAGAATGCTGGTTTGCTAGAGAAGATCCAAAAATGGAGGTTGGCATGGTTAGTCAAGGTCCATAGCACAAATCAAGGCATTCATGATTGGTTGTGGGGTACCTTGTCCATGGGAAGGCCCTTTTCCAAGACATTACAACCCTCAAGAGAAGCTTGACTTCATGGTTGAAGTGTTTCCTCAGCTTAAACAGTAGATTGAGGACATTGAGGCTTATGAGAAAAGTGTGAGACAACCTTGTCAATGGGTAAGTCAATCACCAGCTCCCTGTCCTTCATTTTCTCTTCCTCAATCTTTATCATTTCAGCAGAGGCAAGAGTCAAGCTTCCCATCTGTTGCCCCAAGTGTTGATTTATTTTCTCCATCTCCTAGTCTTTCATCCCATTTCAATTCTTCTCCCCTTTCCTTTCCCAAGCAGTCATTCCCTCCAAATGAACAAGAAGTTCCACTTCCCTCCCCACCACAAACAATTTTGGTTGAACCCCAACCTATCACTCCTCTTGCTTTCCCAAGTCCATGTTGGGAAGAGACCCAAGAACCAGTCAAGGAGAACAACAAGAGGAGGATCCAAATAGAGAAGAAATGACAGAAAATCTGAAGAGTTGGGCTTCCCAATTTGGGTTTTATCCCCTTGATTTCCAGCCCAAGTTGAAGAACCAATGGTGGTTGAGGCTGAGTTTGGGAAGAGCTCCAACCCATAGAGGAGGACCAGAGACTCAAGTGTGGAAGGCTAGAGAAGAAACAATAAGAGGAGAGTTTTAGAGTTTGAGGATGAAGGGAACCTTGCAACAGGACACACCAAGGAGGTAGACTGACAATAAGGAGGAAGACTATCTGACTTGGAGGATTGTTTTGATGGAGAAGAGCCTGAAGAGATAACACCATTTTTTCCTCCATCAACCATCTTCCAAGAATACAATCCTATTGCCATGAAGGAGGACATTCAAGAACAACAACCTGCACTCCACTACACCTCTTTGAAACCAAGGTTGGAAGGTATGAGTCTTCCATGTTCTTCAAAAGAGGAGGAAGAGGAACAACCAACTCCAAGTCCAGTTAAAAAGGAGCATATGGAGGTGACCAAGAAAGATTCATAGGCACTAAATCATGAGCTGGTTGCACAAGAAAATATAGACCCCTCTCCCATTCAACCTCTCCAAAAATCTGATTTTTTGGAGGAGCCTGAACTCTCTAGATTCATATTTGAAGATGAGGCTTCATATGGTGAAAATAATGAAGATTTTAAGATCACCATGTAAAAGGGAGAGGATTTGCTATAGCAAGACGGTAAAGATTTTGATTTCCTATCAGACTCAAAAGAATGTCTTCAACCACAAGAACCTGCTGCCATGGAAGAGAACGTGCAAGCACAACCTACAGTTTGCAACATGCCTTTTGAACCCAAGTTGGAAGATTTTGATCTTCCAAAAGTCACACCTGCTGCAGAGGAAGAGAAAAGGTAGGAAGAGGATGTCATCATCTCTCTCACACCATCCATCCAAGAAGGTCCCCAAGAAGACTCCATTTTTGGAGTTAAATTTCAGATAAATGGGCACATCCAAAGGATCAAATCTTGCCCAATCAGGTACTTGGCTTCATTGGAGCCAATGGGAGAAGCCAAAACCAGTCATGCCTACTTCAGGGCATGAGGATGAGTATCAAAGTACCAAGGGTCACCATCAATACCTCCAGGAGTCTAATGAAAGTCAACTTGAGGAGGTATTTCCCATTAATGTTGATACCTTGATGATTTGGGTGGAGGACAATCTTGTAGTCAGTTTTTCACTCATACAGGCAGCTATATTTAGTGTCAAATCATTTACATGGCTGCCTCTCTTGAGAAAGGGAAGCTACTTCTCCCTTCCTGTAGCAGGCTTTGTTTAATCATTCTTTCTCTCTGGTTAGTTTAGGAGTAGGAGTAGGTTTTCTTTCAGCAGAAGAAGTGCTTATGCACACTCTACATGTCTCATATTGAGGCATGTATGATTTGGTCTTTGTACATAAGTTTTGTATTGCTCCAAAGGTGCATGAGGCCAGGCTCTTCAGTATTCATGGCAAAGGACTCATAGCTTCCTGTAATAGTTGCTAAATTCAAATAAAAAAAAAATGTAGAGCAACTAAATCCATTTCAAAACAGTCCATTTCAGGGACAGATGAAATCCCCTAGGGTCAAAACAATTTTCTACTCTCAGAATCCTTGTTTCAAGTTTTCTCATGGAAATTGAGAGTGCAGACGCGCAGGCAGGTTCAGGGCCAGGCAGAGGCCAATAAATGTGGGCAGTCGAGGGTCCATTTTATAATAAGGATCAGTATCAGGCCATCATTCTTGACTCCATGCCCAATGGATGCTTCAAGGCTACTGGTCCCTTCATCTAGCAGGCAGATGCCCCCTGCGAGTTGCCAAATTTTTATCCATATTTTGCCCCTCGAGTAAAATAGGATCAGCCACGACCCCGAATAGAAGGAGCTAGAGAATTCACATTCAAATCCTACAAACAAGTTACAGAGGGACTCTACAATGGAGTGGCAGGGCCTGTGAGAGATTAAGTGACCCTGTGCAAGAAAAAATTTGAGAAACGGCTTTGTCGAGTGAACCCGTGCCTCAAATCTAGCAAACAGACTCAGGCAGGCTCTAAAATGGAATAACAGGGTCAGGGAAGGAGGCCGAGTAGTGTCAAAGGAGCTAGAGGCTCGAAGAAAAGAAACGACAAAGGTTCAAAGCCATCGGGCTCTCAAACGACTCAGAATGAGCCTCAAAATTGGCTAAGTATGGAGAAGACAATGGACACTGCCAAGTGTCGAAGCAGCACATGTCTCCAAGGATTAAATCCCAAGAGGTGGACTCAAACGAGCACCAAGCCCCCACATGTCCCAGGTCCAAAGCGAGGGGCAGAGTCAACAGAATTCAAAAGGTGGACAGGGTGGGCCTCAAAATTGTCTAAGTATAGAAGTGCTAGCATAAGCTGCCACGTGTCATCTTGGTGCATCTCCAAGGGTGAATCCAAAAGCAGAGGCTCAAATAAGTGTGGGGCTTCTACAAAACCCAGAGTCTCAAGAAAGGGACAGATTCGAGTTGAATAGTCACAGCAAGAGACAGGTCAGCGGGAGGGTGCCAAGTGTCAACACGATGCTAATTCAAGGTAAAATTTGGGGTAGGTTCTCAAACAAGCGCCCAGCCTCCACATGTCCAGGGTCAGAATTTTTGACCCGCCAAGAAAAAGGACTCGGGTAGGGTACAGAGGAAATAGGGAAGCCTGTGGATGCTACCACATGTTGATCAGTGTGTTGTTTCAAGAGTGAGGATAGGGGCTGAATCTCAAAGGTGCGCCAGGCCGCCACGTGGACCCTGTATGGCAGAGTCTTTAAATATTGCATGCCCATGACCCAAATATTAAAATGGCCATATCTTTTGACTAAAGAATCAGATTTGGGTAGGAGAAGACTTTCTGGAAAGCATCTCGATGCCCTCTACGCCATGGAAACATAAAAAATCATTTCTAGTAGGCCCCGGTAGGTGAAAAATGGGAAAACATCTCTTAGGCCATTAATGCAGAATCTGATCTCTCCAACCACTAGATCTGATTCAATTTGATCCGTTGGGGAACCAGACTCGACAGATTGTGGGAAGATCTAGAATGGGCATTAATGGGTGGTGGTTGAGCTTTCGGAGCAAGGATTTAATGTGATGCTAAAGGTGGTTGAAAGCAGGATTAAATTTTTCCCTGTTCTCTCTCTTATTATCTCTATATATTGTAATACCTCTCATATTAAGGGGGGACATTCTGGGAGTAGGGAAAATCTGTCAAAGTCATTTCCCGAACTCTATTTGAGTTGCAGTCCTTCTCTGACACCTAGAGAATGCATTTGTGCCTCTGAGCACCGCATGTAATAGTTTTTGCACCTTACAGAGTAATAAAACCTTGTTTCATGGCATCTTTCAACCCTTAGCATTGTTCTATTGTTTTTTGTGCCTCTCTATCTCGTGTTTTCTCCATGTGCATGTATTTCTCGTTTACAGGTGTAGGATGTCGTGCTTCATGGAGTTTCTATGGCAGATCTAGATCTGAGTCTGTGTCACTTCTGTCTGACCTCTCTCAGTTCCTCTTTTCCCTGTTCATTCTCCCTCAATATAATATCTCGCACTTCCTTTTCTAGTGTATCACTACTTAGTGTAGGATCTTTCACTCTCTCTCTCTCTCTTTGTCCCCTTGGAACGGTTAGATTAGGATAGATTAGGTTCTGTCTGCACTGGAGTAGCTTGTGGCAGGTAGATTAGGAAGTAAGAACCGGATTTCTTCAGAGGTGCATCTCAGGTTTTGCAAGTCCCACAACTTGAGAGATGGTCCCATGTTGTGCAATCACACTGAATGCCCCACCCTCATAATCAGACCATTCAAGGGTGTCTGTGATTCTGTATTGACAGACACTTTAAGGTTGTTCTTTGAAAATGTTTGGATTCATTTTGGCCTTCCAAAATGTATTGTGTTAGATTGAGATTATAGGTTTCTAGGTATATTTTGGTCTACGTTATGGTCCATAATAGACACAAAACAGAAGAAGTCCACTACATTCCACCCTTAGATTGATGGGAAAATATAGGTATTAAATCGTATGATTGTGAATATTGTTTAGATGTATCACTCTAAACATCCATGCATATGGGACGAAACTCGTGTGTATGTCCAACATAACTACAACTGAGCTCTTCATAGGTCTAGAGACATATCCCATTTCATATATGTCTTGGATTCTAGCCATTGGACTACATTAATGTAACATTACCCTTCATGTTAGAAGAAAAAAACCCTCCTATACAAAAAAATAAGTGGACAATGAAACCAAATATGTAGAATGAATTTGACACATTCATCAAGTTCATGATATCCTCAAACAAACCAACCAAAAGTAGAAACAACATCATAATGATGATTGGGTTCCTCATGAATTCCAAGTTGAGGATAAGGTTTGGCTCCATGTCCAAAAAGAGTGACTCTATGGTTCATACAAGAAATTCACTCCTCTATTATGTGGGCCACACAATAACCAAAAAGATAGGTGATAATGCATTTGAGATCAATCTTCCATCTTATCTTGGGTTACATCCAATTTCCAATATGGAGTTACTCCACACATAATTTCATCCACTCTTGGATAAATCAGACATTGGTGAACTGTTGTAGTGTATAGATTTGAACTGAGACTGTATGACACTAGTGAAGAATGATCATATCATTGACAAGGTGGTTAAATACATGAAGCATAAGAAAATCACACTCTATTGCGTAGTGAAAGTAGGGAAGATGATACACCAAGGAAAATGGCTCACTTATAGTTAGATTGAGAAATAATTCCTATACCTAATAAAAAATATAGGAGAAATTGAGGACCATTAATTATTAAGGAAGGATGAATGATCCAAAACAGGATTTTCGAAAAGTTGTTTTTTGGAAAATCTATTTTTAGCAATTTTCAACAACTTTTAGTATTTTGCATTTTTAGGGTCTCCAAAGCATTTCTTGAGTTTCAATGATAGCATTAATGTGTAATGCATATAATTCCAATACTAAAATGCAACAACAAAATTACTGGAATATTTTTTTTCCTTTCATTTCTCATTACACGACACTACTTGGGCTCAAATAGAGTAACTTAACATCATATAAGACACATATAAAAGTGTGGATCCATATAGAAAATAGGTCGATAAAATTTTTACAAAAATGTCACCCTTTTCCAAATAAACAAATATGAACAATTACCCAACCACATATAGAACCCAATGATATAAACGTTCCACAACACATTATTACCATGGTTACATCTTAGTTACAATTAGAATTACATGATAATTTTTTATTAGATAAGGTAAAAATAGGGATCGGCTCCTAGGGGCCAAAACAAGACGAGGATAAAAAATCCATGAACAAGAAGGGAACAAAAAGTCCAAGAAAGGAGTTAAACATGCTTAACTCTTACAATGAAGAACCGGACTTTTTACCAAAGAGATAAAACCAGAGAGACAGAAATAATCACCAAAACTACAAAACAACAGAAGTTTTCCAAAATTCTGCCAACAGTCCAGAAACACTAGTTAATTTTTAGAGATCCTTCATTGCTACCATCGTGATTGTCTTTGATCTCATCACCCTCACCACTTTTTTAATTAATATATTCCTCCATCTCTTCCTCAAAGCTACTGATGCACAAGTTAAAGTTCCTTCTTTTACTGCCCTCCTCGATCCCTTCCATCCCGTCACTCAACTTTTTGACCTGGTCCTCTAGCTCCAGAAACTTCTTCTTGGACTTCACCTAAGCAGAGACAATTTGCTTAGAAGTGTTAATGAAATCCAAAATAGTTTCCCTTTTTCCAGCATTGGTCTCCTCCATCACCTTAAGCATCTCTTCTAAGTACTAGAACTTTCTGCTCAAATCCTTGAAACCCTTTAAATTACCATCCCAATTTATTTTTCTCGAGGTGCTCACTTCCCCATGAGAATCCTTGCCCTTTTTTTTACCAGAATCCTCCCCCACATTTTTGCATTTCCCATCCTTCATCTTGGTAAGGCATTCCGCGACAGTGAGGTCATCCTCAGCTGCCTTATCTTTCAATGGAGAGGACAGAATACGTTTCCCATTTTCAAACATCAGAAGAATGAGCCCTTCATGCAGAGGCATCTCAACTTTCTCCTACTATAAATCCATCAAAGAGTTAGTTAGAGACATAAACAGAAAGAAGGGGATGCTCATCATGACCTTGTGGCAGAACATATTCAAAAGGGTCATATGGTGGGTATAGATTTTGTGGTATTTTCCCCCTCTAAAGTGATGTACTTCATGATTTGAAGGCACACGTCTCTCTAGATACCCGAAATACCCGACCTGGAGATACCATCCATGAATAAAGAGCATATTTCATTTCCAACAAAGAAAAACTCAATTTCATGTTATCTATGGTTTCTATCCTTAAATTTTTTAAGCCCGTCCATTTTCATGTTCGTCGCTAGGGCGATTCTGGACTCAGAAACCTCAATATCCATTCCTATGACCTTAGACTTATCCTCTTTCCAATATTTTCCAAAATCCTTGGATAGGGATGGGTCATGACTGTGTAATTTGGCCATGAAATTACTAAAACCCTCAATCCTAAGCTTGTTCCATAGAGGTTGGTTAAAATCTTCAATGCTTTGGCTAGCAGGTTTCAACTCTAATCCTATCACCCCCCCATCTTCACCAGTCTGAACTTCCTCTGTTTGCTACAACTTCTCAAACCCTCTTTCACACAAACAAAAATCATGGAGAACAAGATGTTAAGTAAGTTGATGCCTCCCCGAGGTTCACTCATGCCAACATCATCAAACTTAGTTCCCTCTATCTCTACTGATAGTTTTGTTAATGTCCGTGGGTAATTTATCAACTTTACACCAGATCTTGTAATCATTACAAGTGATTCCATAGTTGGCCATCTTGTCTACACATTTTTTCCCTTAACAAAGGGTATGATTATAAGAAACGCTTAAAAAAAATAGAAGTTTCCTTCTCATCATTGAGGATATTTATTATGGCCTAATTAATAGAACCTTGGTTATTGAGGGCATTAATTAAGAGGAGAGAATCACCTTCAATCTAAATGTCTTTGAAGCCTTTTTCTTTAGCCAACAAAACCCCCTAAAGAATATCTCTAGCCTCTGCCATGTTGTTGGTTTGTTCGGCCTAACAATTCCACGTAGGAAAACAACCAATCTCCTTCACTGTTTCTTAGAATTCCCCCTCCCCCAGCAGAATCTGAATTCCCTTTTGAAGCTCCATCAAAATTTAACTTAACAACATTTTCCCCAGGCCTAATAATTTATCGCGTGAGCGTAAATTCCCATTCTCAACCTACATATTCTTAATTCCATTTAAGATTCAACTTATAACAAGCACACTCAATCTAGTTCTTTATCCCTTATAATAATTTCCATTACTCAATAGTTAGTTGCCACATTTTTAATGCATAGAAAAATTCTCATGCTCGTTCTTATGCTAAAGTTTTGTTTTCTCAAATATGTTTATTTGATATTTAAATTATACCTTCATTACACAAGGTTAACTAATGTGAAGTAGAGGGGAAGAAAACTTAATATTTAAATATATTTAGATTCAAGTTACTTCTTGTGATAAACTTCCCTGCATTAGGGTACCTTTATTTTCCTATAATAGTTGCAATAGAGCAGAAGCTGGTTTAAGTCGATTTGACATTTTCACATCATATATATATATATATATATATATATATATATATATATATATATATATATATATATATATAGGAGTTTATGCTTGCTCGAATGCTTGATATCACCACAAGAAATTAATATTATTTTTTTAAACAACATGAGAGTGCCCAATTAAGTTATAAGGACTTCAATTATAAGCTTATTTTTAATCCACTATCTCATGTACTCTTGTACTCATTAAACTTACGTTGTAAATTTGGTCCCAATATTGGCTTCATTTTAAAACACTTATAAATCATATAACACTTACTTTATAGTTAGGGATTTGAGCCTATAAGGAGTGTGGCCTCGTAAAATAAAAATAATATAATTTCTCTTAAACATTCAAGTATTAAATGCATATTTCAAGAGATACATCTAATACTATTTTATGCATTTGAAAGGCCTTTCAAGAAACTATTTCAATCATTAGTTAAATATACATAAAAGTTTCTTTCACCAATAACCTTAAGAAAGTTCCTACAATCTATTAACTTTAAAAATATTGCAAGGGGAAGAAATAACACCATACTACAAGATAATACAAGAGATTTCAAAAGCATTACCTCTTAACACCTTTAAGAAACTTGAGGTAATCTAGTACTACTCACCAATGGAAAAATTTTATCTAAGAGGGACAAAAGGGTTCAAATGAAAGAGTTTAAAACGTAGTTAAATTGACATGTAGCCTCCACTCATGTCATTTAGATCTCACAATGAGATCAATTGTAGGTAATACCAATAACTATCTTTGTAAGGATTTGGCCATCCATTAGGGTACTAAGGGAAATTATGCACATGAAGATTAAACTTATAAATGATATAATAACTCCTATAACACCTAGAATCATTTGTCTCCTTCACCCAAATATGATAGGGTTCACATAGGATAGTAACTGCCTCATAAAATACTTAAGGGAATGGTATTTTCTAAGACTTGTCTTAGGTTTTGTATACAGTTGTAGAAACATCTAACTTAGGTCTACAGTTTAGCACAAACACTAGTTCCTAGACATAGACACTAGCACTTGGGTGCTCTTGAACTTTCCTAGGAACCTATGACCATGGGGCAGTTACAATCACTTTCTGAGATCAACACAATTTTCAGCAATTTTCACAGTATATGCACAACCCTGCAATAAATAGAATGCATGCTATCTCCTTTTTCTACTTGGATCAAACATGGAACAATGTACGATCACACCATCTACAGTGGTTTATAAATACGATAAGTAGTCAAAGATGGACAATAACACTAGGATGTTCTCCCCAACACTCTTTTGTTGTGGCCTAAGATATCCCAAAACATCAGACTTGGCATGAGATCACCCAAAAAACTTGTACTTGGCATGAGATCACCCAAATAACCCACTCTTCAATAGTGGTTCAGGACACTTCCTATTCCTTTTCACTCATCCTGGATTAGGTGCACATGTTCCTTTTACTACATTTTCACATTTTTACATACTTTTACATGCTGTTTACAAATTTTTCATAACACACAACATTGAATACTCTTTCACTCTTCTTTTACATGTCCATCCTTAATACACAACAAAAAGCAACCCCACATCAGCAAGCATAAGTGACAAAAAAAATTACAACATGGTAAAACTTGGTACAACATGCATTCACTTCACCCTTAGGGTCACTTCCTCTTCCTTAGCTTCCAGGATTCATTTTTTATCACACCACACTTTTTCTTGTCTCTTCGGCACAATTTTCCTATCAATCTACATGGTTATCAAGTACACATCTCTTATCTACTTTATGTTATTGATTATTCACTCAATAACATAAAGTGGGGGCAAATGTCGACATAAAATCATGCACTTCGTAACATTTTTAGTCCCTAATAACATACTTGCATTCATATGATTCCTAAGCGATAAAACTAGTAATTAACATCTATCATTGGCCTCTTTTCTTTCTTTCTTGCTTTCGTTGTGGTCTTACACACTATACAACCCAGTCTGACCTTCACTCCTTGATTTATCTTTTCTCTGGACACCAGTGCCCAGCTAGGGCCTCATCTCCTAGGTTCCCTCGTGCCATTTGGGAGCCCCCAACCTCTTTATGTTGATTAGAGAATACTTGTTAGAGATCACACAAGAGGTTCATGTGGGAGAGAAATCCAGGATCAAGGGCGCGAAGGGAAAGGAAGAATCCACATGCGGAAGGGAAAGTCCAACGTTCAGGACTTAGCCAATTTTGAGCATGAAGACCCTTTTTTAGAAAATGGAGTTTAGAACACACCAACGAGGAAGAGACTTGTGTGCCATGCATTGTCTATCTTTGGAGGATCAGATCGAAGCATTTTACATGGAGACAAGTTAAGGATAGGATTGAAACTTCAGTTAGCTATAAGAGGTCTATAGATAACACACTTACATGTGTGGCTATGCCTTTAAACGATGCGTAGCTATTAATATCATACGGCCTATTTCTGGAATAGATAAGTGGTGAAGGGCAAGTCCCCACCCTATCTATATGATGTGAATCATGTAGTAACACACACATATACAAAGGATATGGATATATAGAGATATGTGCATATTATTGGATTACTGTATCAGATCCATACACACATTGGTATAGATTGATATTATTATAAGGAGCTTCTGTGTTTATTAACAAATGGAAGATATTGGTTGAATTTAAGTCTCATTCCTATGTATTTAAGTAGTGTATGTTATTGATAGAATCATGATTATTGTTTAAAGCTTATTCTTTCATAGATCTAAATGTAGAATACATGGTATAATGATGGATTAGTTATGGATATATCTGTTTCTTTCTTCATCACGCTAACAACACACTATAACAACCCTAAAGAGGGACCTAGTACCTTTGTGTGCTTCGAGTGAGCACTCAGTTTAGGCTAAGTGATGTGCCAACGTGACTAGGGTGTTATCTGGTAAATTAGGCTACATCATTGGTTCCATTGCTGGGACCCCTTTTTTAGTTGTTTTCGGGATGGTTCGTAATGAAGACATACTGGTTAACTCTAAAAAGTATTGAGGATTGGATACGCGATATGGAGGAAGAGTATGCATGGCGGTTCAACAGTGGATTTGAGTTTGATGCACGCACTTGGGTAGAACAAAAGCTGTCTGATAGCTTATATGAGAGCTTTTTCACCATATTTCAAGTAGAATTATATGAGTGGCTGACTGCTTACAAATCTCAGCAAAATTGGAGGTATCGTGCACTTATTTGGATACAAGAAGAATTTCAGGCCCTTTATGATGTTGATTTGATCTTGAATCACGTTGTGGGTACGTGGTTCCATGGTGTTCTAAAAAGTTATATTCTGGAATATTCAATTTTGACGTATTATTTCCTGGAGGTAGTTGAATTCTAGTTTTTATAGTATCCTAGAGGAACATATCTACAAGGCATTCCACTGGCGATCAAGATCTTGATGGTAACTTTGAACCTAGAGAGTAAACCGATGGCTAACTGAACCTCAGCACACGCGAGGGCAGGAACAAGTTCAGTGAAAGATGGCAGACCTAGTGGCAGGGAAGTAGAGAGAGGAGAGGTGACTTAAGTATAATGAGGCACGCGAGTGGGAGATAGAGAAGCAATGTACCATTACAGAAAGTATGGCATTGAGGAGAGAGATGGCTCGTGAAGGATTTGAAGCCCACGTAGAAGATGTGGATTTGGAGCATCAGGAACTACCCCATCGTGGAAAGCATGATAGAGATCCCCCTTGGCCTCACATAAAAGTTCGCCAGCAGAGACTACCTGGGCCACGGGAACGCATCTTAATCCACCTGGTGACCTAGCCCTTGTGCTTGGTTTTTCAATATCTAGTATGACAAGTAATCAACAAAAAAATTTGGGAAGTAAGAGAGAAAGTACATAAATGGTAGGACAAATGGCTTCAATGTTATTCGGAGGTGTGTTTTCAGGTGCATCGTCCACACAGAACGAAGTGCACCGAATGTTGAGTTCACCTCTGGAAGTGGAACTACCTCACAGACCATAGGGGTTCAATATAGTACTACTTTCATAACACAGGGGAGTACATCTACAGGTCCTATTCTAGCTACAGGTGGAGGATTAGGAGGCATAGGTGGTTCTAGTTCCAGTGGATCTGGTGGTTCTGAAGGCAGAGGAAATACAAGAGGTTCTGGATCAGGTTGTCAAGGCCTGTAACAACCATAAAATATTTATATGGAGATGCCTCTTTGTCTTCAGGAGTATAGAGGCATAGAGGATGATACTGAGCATGTGCATATGTGTGAAATCTTGTGGTGTGCTAAAAGGATCACAACTGCTGATTGTAAGGAAAGTCAATTCACTACTACCTTGCAAGGATGAGCACACATCTGGTATAGGAAGTTTGACCTTGATCAAACTTGCGTGGATTATGTAGCGTTGAAGGATGCTTTCTTAAAGGAGTTCCATATCCCTGAGTTTGAGCAAAAGAGTATTAGTGTGCTCAAAAATATCAAGCAAGGTACTACTGAGAGTGTATGTGAGTATTATGCCCATTTTAAGACACTTCTATCTAAGCTATCTTATGATATTCACGCCAGCCAGCATGCACAATGGTTTGTTGGAGGATTAATTACACCATTTAGAAGATCACTGTCACATAAGACACACACTGATCCGCGTGAAGCACTAGAGGCAGCTTTGTGTGCTGAGGTAGTTGGGATCATTGACACTGGTGTTAGTCCATTCTTAGAGGCACATATTGTAGCTATGGCCAAAAATTTAGAGAAGCTATCAGCAAATTCAGCCCATGAAACATGCTCAGGAATTTGGTGTACAAATTGTGAAGTAGAAGGTCACACCAAGGATAGTTGTCCTCACAAAAAAATACGCTCATTACTATTAGACTATGAGATTTTTCATTTAAATCATGATGCTAGTCACTATCCTTTATTACAATGTGCATGATAAGGAAGAATGTATCCATCTTTTGCAAAATTTACAGGTCAACGACCCATGATACTGAGAATTGTTGATTGATTAGTCAGATTCAAGATGTTATAGACATTAGGGTATGACAAAACAGTGTAACAGATAATTCTAAGGGTAAGAATGAGCACTAGGATTCAGGATCATAATCAAACATGCTATGATAGGAATGAGGGACATTTTGAAGGAGTTTGTGGAAGGGGACATGGATATAGTGGTGGATACGGAGGATGGGGCCGTATTGGAGGAAGAGGTGAGTTCCCTTGTGGAACATATTATACATGCGGATCCCCTGGTCACTACAGAGGTGAATGTCCCCAGAATGTTACATGTTCGTTATGTGGAAAGAGTCATAGCTATGAGGAGTTCCCAGCCTTATATGAGCATCTCAGTAAACAACATAAGCAAGAAAAAAAAGGTGTCGGGATGGTTAAAATACAACGCACGATAGAAGATCAGTGGATGCCCAAGATAGTAGAAGGACCTGAGGCATTGACAGTGAAGATTACTACACGAGCTGAAGTGGCACACGTAAGGGAGGAATTACATTAGAAGCCTATGATCACCAAGGAGGAGGTTTTGCATGCAATGTACCCATATCCAAATCATTAGAAGGAAGTTTATCAGGATACCATAGAAGTGCTAAGGAATATTCAGGGTGAGATACAATACTTAAAGGAGCAAAAGAAAGCATCAAAGATAGTCCAAACTTATATTGATGATCCGAAAGAAGTGTGTAAAATGTTGCACCAGGAGAATATCATTCCACTATTAGGAGGTTGGTTAAAAGAAAACACTCCACGCGAAAGTATTGAGACCAGACGACAGATTCTGCATGTAAATCTTCCCTCTGACAGCATTGAATCTGACAAGGAAATAACTCTGAATGCTGTTGTGGATTGGTGGATGCTGAGAAACATATTGATTGATACATGTGCGGAAGTAAATGTGCTTACATTAGATGCATGGGTACAAATGGGGAGGCTTCCATTGCACAGCCATCATCTATTGTATTGTTTATGGAAAACTGGACTAAGACCGCTCCCCTAAGATTTTTGAAGGATGCATCTATAACCATATAAGGGGCCAAGTTCACTGGGGATTTTGAGGTATGAGCACTTGCAGAAGTAGAATAGTTTTCCAGCCTTACTTGGGCGCCCTTGGTGTTATGCGAATAATGCTGACTTGAGATTCAAAAAGGGCTATATCATGTTTGAAAACAAGGAGGAAAGGGTTGTGATACCTTTGACAGATGGGAAGTCTACACCGTATGTTGAGCCTTTAAGTGAGGAGGACTTAAACAAAATTTATGTACGTGTTATTCAAGACCCAGAGGTCAATGAACCATCAAAACAAGGCATCCTATAGTGGTAGGATTCTCATTTTATTAGAGATAGTACAAGTATTGCTTATGACAATTAGACTCATGGAACATATGAACTAGTAGGGCACGAGGTGAAAAGTGCAGTTACATGTAAGAATGGACTTCATTCGGTTCGACGGATAGGTAGCACAGTACCTTGGTATACAGGGGCAAAAGATCTTCATGTTTTTTTGTAAGCCATGGAAACACGGTGGACATATCAAATTAAGAGAAGAGATATGCTAGTATATACCTTGCGCGGGACAACAACGCGCTGGTGGGTAGTCCACAGAGATAATATTTTAACATGGGAAGAGATTGGAGACACCTTATTTATTAGGTTTTTAAGGAACAATGCACCTACATAGATCTACACTTATCATGGTGATCAACCTGTTCAACATCACATTCAGCAGTGTGAGAGACTCTGGATCGCAGGACAAGAAGCATTACCACCTTCACTTTGGGTGCATAGATTTTATTCTACGCTACAAGGATGCACATGTGCCTGGTATGTATATGTAAAATTACATCAAGAGATTGGGAACTTGGAAAATTTTGACTACAGGAATGATCCATACTTTTGCCTACTTTTCTTCCCAGCCTCCACTGGAAGAGGCATTAAAATTTGTTTAGCGCTTAACTATGGGAGATAGTGCAAAAACCAAAGAGCATATTTAGGAACTATTTAGTGAGGCAGAGTTTGGAGTGTGATTTGAAAAATAATAAGAAATGGACAACATACTACTTGAATGCGCTTTCCTTGAGAAAGAGAAAGGAAATATGGTTTACATCGTGGATGATGAGGAAGTTGAGAACATGGATATTGAACATTCATAAGGGGTGCGTGAGGTTTTGGATAGTGCAGAAGAGGATACATGTGCCTATCACAAACCCATGAAGACAAAAAAGGTCAGTATAGGTTTGGAGGATAAGCCTAAGGAGCTCATCATTGGATACTACTGGTCAGACTTGGAGGTCGCTAAGATCATTGAGTTACTTAGGGATTATCAAGAATTATTCCCTCAAGGGTATCATGAACTTAAAGGCATGCATAAATCACTTGGGGAAATGAATATCAAAGCTTAAAGAAGGTGAACGCCCCGCGAGAAAGAGACCTTACAGAATGAATCCCAATTTGTGTGGAAAGGTAAAAGAAAAAAATGATAAAATGTTGAAATATTGAATTATCAAGCCCCTTGATGATTCAGAATGGGTTAGTCCAATGGTGATTAGTATCAAGAAGTATGGATGAATTAGAATATGTGTGGACTACAAGAAGCTGAATGCTACATGTGTCACAGATCCATTCCCTATGCCAATCACTGAGGAGATTCTAGAAGGAGTAGCAGGGCACGAAATATGTTCTTTCATAGATGGGTTTTCTGGGTATCATCAGGTTAGGATTGGTCAGGAGGATCAAGAAAATACAACATTTACTATTGAATGGGGTAGTTTTTCCTATACTATGATGACTTTTGGATTTAAAAATGCACCTTTTGTATTCTCGCACATAGTTGTTCAAGCATTCAAAGACTTTGTTCATAAATTCTTACAGGTCTACGTAGATGATTAGACGGTATATGGGCTTATGAAAGATCATTGTGATAATTTGTACTTAATGTTTGAACGGTGCATACAATTGAGTATCTATTTGAACATCAAGAAGTGCATATTTGCTACACCATTTGGCATACTGTTAGGACATATAATATGCAAGGAGGGTTTGCTGGTTGATCCAGCTAAGGTTGTAGTCATTCTAGGCTTAGAAGTGCCTACCAGTCAAAGTGAGGTGCACGGATTTTTGGGTCATACAGGTTACTATCAAAAGTTCATCAAAGGGTATGCCAAAATTGTTGCAACCTTGGAAGAATTACTAAAAGGAAAAGGTACATTTTATTCGGGAAACTGCAACAACGCATGTTTGAGATATTAAAAGAGAAACTTACTACCGCGCCCATTCTGTGTTTTCCTTCATGGGATAAACCATTTCATGTACATGTGGATGCTTATGGCATGGCCATTGGCACTGTGTTAGCTCAACCTGGTGAAGGTATTATAGATCATCCAATTTGTTTTGCTAGTAGGAAGCTGACTCTTATTGAAAGGAATTATACAACTACAGAGTGCGAAGCTTTGTCAATGATCTATGCATTACACAAGTTCCGACAGTACTTGTTAGCAACACCATTTGTGTTTTATAAAGATCACATGGTATTAAAGTATTTGGTAAACAATCCAGTATTGTAAGGGCGCATATGCAGATGGATACTCATATTTCAAGAGTTTGACTTCATAGTTGTGGTGAAGCTAGGGAAAAGCAATTTTGGACCATACCACTTGTCTAGAATTCACTCAGGAGAAGAGGCACAAATTATTGAAGAAACCATGCCAGATGCACAGCTATATAGGTTACAACATGCGCCATCATAATTAGAAGACATTGATGTCTTTCTATGAACTGGGTGTGTCACCAGAAGGAATGAAGGAATTAGAAAAGAAACAACTTGTTATATGCACGGAACCATTTATGTTAATCAATGGAGACCTCTACAAGTTAGGAAGAGATGAATTATTACACCATTGTGTATTAGAGCATGAGCACAAGGATATTATGGAATAATCCCATGGTGGTATTGTAGGGGGCCATTATGCAAGTGATGCGACTACCTAGAAGATCTTACTTGTTGGATTATGGTGGGAGACATTACATAAAGACTATAAATAATATTGTAAGGAGTGTGATCATTTTCATTGCCTAGGAAAACTAGGACAAAGAGATGAGATTCCTTTGAGACCAATTACTAGTGCCGAACCATTTGAGAAATGGGCCATTGAATTTGTAGGACCTATTTTGCTAGCCACGCGCAGGACTGGGTCGCGCTATATCATTACTTGCACAGATTATCTCACACAATGGGAAAAAGCAACACCTACAAAGGACTTTACAGTAGCTACAATAGCTAGGTTTCTATGGGAGAATGTTCTTACAAGATATGGATGTCATTTAAGCTTGACAAGTGATAGGGGTACACACTTTTTGAATGAGACAATCAAGATCCTATTAGATGAGTTTATGGTTGCACACCATAACACTACACCCTATCATCCTCAGGAAAATGGAACTGCTAAGGATTTCAACAAGATTTTGAGCCAAAATTTGACAAAAGTTTGTGATGTGGGAAGAAATGATTAGGATGATAAAGTGTCATCTATTCTTTGGGAATATAGAACAACTTATAAGAGATTAAACAAAGCCACACCGTTTCAGTTGGTGTTTAACACTGAATCCATTCTCCCTATAGAATTTATGTTACCTTCTTTGTGCATTGCGTACGCTAGAGATCTAGCTAATGAACAACCTTTAGATGAGCGTATTGATAAGATGATTCAACTGGATGAGTGACGAGCCATAGAACGATGGATTCAGAAGAAGGAAAAAGCCAGGCAGAAAGCATGGCATGACATAAACATAAGGGATAAGAGGTTTGAGATTGGACAAATGGTACTTCTTTATGACTCAAATTTCTTGTGCCATCCAAGAAAGCTCAAATTACATTGTTTGGGGCCATATGTCATCACTTACATGAATCAGGTGCTTGCCAGTTAGAAGCACTTGATGGAACACGGCTACCTGGTTACTTTAATGGGAATAGGATGATTCCTTATTATAAATAAGTCTTCTTGGTGTTTGTAATAAGGAAGTATTTCCATTTAGATTAGGTTTTTCATTTTTTTATTTCCTTAATGTATTTCATTCATTGTCATTATGCTTTGTCAATTTAGTTGTTGTTCTTGTGTAATAAGTGCGCTTACGCACATGAAACTACTTACTATATGAAGAATGTTTATGCGCAGAGGACTGCACATACTTTTAGTGTGGGGTGGTTGTAGTTATCCAAGAAAAATACTGTGGGAATTGAAAGGTGAAAGGAATAAGGTGCTACGGGTGTGCTTTAAGTGAATAGAGTGTTGTTTCTCACAAGTGACCAAGGATGGAGATGAATGAAAGGATAGTATAATGCGAGTTAAGCAGGGGCCATGATAACTACCAGGAGAAGGTACATTGATGAGGTACTCAGGTGCAAGGTCACACGCTAAAGAGAAGTCTATGACCATAGGGTAGGAAGGCGCGCTATAAGGTTATAGCTGGACGCGAAGATGTACCACACAGAATGAACGAATTTGGTCAATGAATGAGAGGATATTTGGTAGGTGAAGGAGTAATAAATGCATCAAAATTTGAAAAATCTATATAAGGATGGGATGCGAATACCTTTCTACCATTTTGATTAAGAGAAATTGAGAAAAGAGCTAAGTGCGAAGAGCCGACATGATTGGGTTAAGGTGCGAAGAGTGTGAAACCAATCGTGACAAACAAGTTTGTGTGAAAAGAAGCTTACATCCTCGGTGGTGAAGGGTTTGAAGAAAGCAGAGAGACAGAGAGGAGTTAGGGCATGAAGTTTCCACCTAGGGCACTATTGAAGAAAGCTAGGGTTTGATTCACAAATTTAAGCGTTAAAAAGAGGAGATTTTTGCAAGGTAAAATAACACCTAAGAATGTAACTGTAGTAGGAGAAAAAGGAAAGAAGAAGGTGGTCGAGGAAGAAGAGATGACACCCAAAAGTGATTTTTCAGAAATGCAATATCCAGAAGGATTCATCGTCGGCCAGGAATGGGATTCACTTGTCATAAAGAGCAAAGTGATCACTTTTCATAAAGAGCGAAGTGAGCGAATACACATCACAGGACTGTAGAGAATAAGAAGGAGATCGATTCCCTACTCATTGTAATGACGAACAAGCGTATGGTGAATGACATGCCGGTTTATGATGATGCAAGAAAGAAGCTTTTGAAGAGGATTTGGGTCTAAAAATTATATGGGCTTCCATATTTTGGGAAGTATGATCCCCTGCATCAGTGGCTCATGAGTAGAGTGTACGAGGATTTCTTCTACTTTGTAGGACGCAGAGTTAGAATCTCATCTATGCTTATCTCATCAGTTATAGGTTTGAAGGCCACAAGAGAGGACATAAAGAATGATCTCAAAGATAAAGCCATGATCTTAAAGACCAAACATGAGTTAAGGTACCTGAAGGGTCCGGGTGCAGTATGGATTTTGACAAATTGAAGAACTGTCTGATTGTGCAAGCAACAACACACCCTGTTACAAAGTTGAATGATCAAGAGCGGTGGTCACAGGTAAATACTGTGTGGTTACACATTACATGTAAGATGTCAGAAGGGGAAATCTACAATATTTTAGGATACATTTTAGAACAAATAGTCAAGGAAGCACATATAAAAGGGAAGATCAGATTTGAGGTTGTTCTACTATCACTAGTATTCATGGAAATTGGGAGTACCAGATGGGCCGAAGGAAAAGGTATGGGCCAAAGGAAAAGGTATGGGAATACCCCATGGAGAATAAATCGCCAGCTAAAAGGTTCAACAAGTACCTATGTAAAGGGGCCATGATAGATGAGGTCAAGAAAAGGGAGAAGAAATGGTACAATAGGCTCTGCGCGACATTTGGAGAAGAGTGACGCATACCAAAGGACCTACCATCAGTAGTAGGAAAACAAGTCCAGTTTGCTGTATATCAACATTTATGCATCATGCGCTTCCCAATGAGAGATGGAGTCTAGAGCCCTTGGTGTAAATTTCCTTATGCATTCACTGCAAGGTATTTCCAAGCATCTGTTCACAAATTTATAGATACACGCCGATAGGTATTCAATGCAGATAAGGTAGACTATGACTACCATACGTTGATGAAGAAGTATGTGTATCTTGGAAGAAGTGCCTACACCAAGAGAATCATTTTAGAAGTATTGAATATTAAGCCAATAAGTTTGGCTGTAGCAGATGTAGGGACAACATTGGTATATCTTCAGTTAAAGCCCAAAATGGAGAACAGAACAATAAGTATGTAGAAAATGAATTCGTGCTCCCAAGACCGCCAAAGATTAAGCACACAATAAAAAACATACCGGCACAAAGACCCACATAAGTTGTTGAAGTAGAGGGTGAAGAGGAGGAGTGTGAAGATAGTGGAGGCTTGGAGCACAGAAGAAGGTAACCATATGACAGAGAAGAGTCATGGCGCGCAGCCACTCCACTTCAAGGACATGGCAAAGAGGAAGATACAAAGGTTGAGCAAGGGGAACATAGATTTAAGAAAGTATTTAGACGCATAAGGACTCAAAGTGGAACCCCACAGATGGTACGGAAATCACCTCATCTCTCCCCACACAAAGAGACCATTAAACTAAAGAAGAGAAGAAATTTGAAGTTGGACACAGAAGTGGAGGAATTAGAAGAGAGCAAGCGTGCATCTCCTATTCTAATCAAGTAAGAAGACGAGCCACAGAATGAGGAAGAGAAAAAAGTTCGAAGAGATGAAGGACGGATAAGAAAAAGAAAAGGAAAACTCTAGATTTACGTATATAAATACTTAGGATATAATAGGATAGGCTCCTAACCTTGAAGCTACAATTCCAAAGGGTCCTAAATAAAAAAGGATGAGTGGAGAGCACATTCCACCAGCCATGGGGTATGTAGAGGATGCAGGTAAAATTATCTGTACCCGCTTCTAGATTACGATAAAACAGAAGGATTTATTTGGCTGGGAGTTAATGGATGAGGATATGATGATTGTGCGCACTCAAAAACACCTATCATGGTCAATGCTCCACCCACATGGATGAGCCTGACTTAGATGTATGTGAAGAGTCATGCGTTTTCGAGATGACTTAAGAAGGCACCCCAAATTAGACACATGACAGTAAAGCCTACTATCATGTCAGATGAGCAGGTTAACAACGCATTGGTGAAGATTTCTACTGAATTTGCTGAAGTTGCTAGAAGAAACATAGAGAAAGCTGTAACAATCAGAGCACTGTATGAGGAGCCGAAGACAAAGGATGTTGAGATAGTGCACATAACACAAGAGAGGGAATTGGCGTAGAAGAAGAGAGAAGCATTTATCAGCTTCACAGAGGATATTGGGGATAATGTCATATGAGCTAGGCCACACTTTGAGACCAAGGTACCACAAACGTTTCCCTCAGTAATACATTATGTAGGAAAGTATGGTGGACGTAGTGCTTGAAAATGAACCTCTGTGAATGTCAGTGCCAAGGAACTCAGAACAAGAGGCAGAGTGAGATAAAGCATCAGTGATGCAAAAGATTACATCATATGAAGGGCTGTTGCAAGTGCTACAAGTGGTATTGAAGAAAGAAGACCAAGCTTTGAATATATGCACAGCTCCAGAAGTGCTTATCAAAATAAAGACTCTAGAAGCAAGCAATGAGGTCTAAAGAGCCAGACTCTAGAAGTAAGCAATGAGGTCCAAAGAGCCATGAAGGAAGAAACATTGGGTTGTGCTGAAAGATTGTTAATACTTAAGTAGAAGCGCGAGGCCCTGGAAATAGCACAAGAACCACATAAAACTTGGATGGATGAGCTTGGGAAGCTCATTGTGCAGAAGATGGATCTTCTATAAGGAAGAATGACCTCCATGTCCAACGTTGTATTGGTTTTGCAGAATGAAAAAGGAGAAATTGCAAGGGATGAGTTTGAATCCATTGTTGTGGACATTCCAAAGAAAGAAAAACAAGCACTTGCTGAATGGAAGGCCTTAAAGGACGGAATAAAGGAGGAGTATCCAGAGTTGATACTGCAAACTAATGTAGAGGAGGCTACCTCATAGCCTCATAAAAACTTCTTTATTTACTTCTACATTCTTTCATTCTTATTCTTCTATTCTTTACTTCAATTTTTGGAGATAACCATTGTCAGGACGACAATGAGATTAGTGTGGGGTAATGTTGATAAGAGAATACTTGTTAGAGATCACACAGGAGGCCCGTGTGGGAGAGAAATCCATGATCAAGGGTGCGGAGGGAAAGGAAGAATCTGTTAGGAAATATATCTTAGTGCTTCATTTGTATGTATGGGTGAATAATAATTACATGTGTAATTATTATTATGGTAATTTAGTGAAAGTACATTTACTATGTAAATGTAAATAGTAAATGTAAAATGTGGTTAGTATGTGGTAAGTTAGTAAGTTAGAATAATAAAACAATTAGTATTGTTTTATTATTATAATGGTGAGAGGTTGAAACCATACAGGTGTATGGTTGTATATGCAGATAAAAGATGTTGTGAGGATTGTTATTATACATCTCCTATATAATGGAGTGTAATGAAATAGTGAATCAATAAAATAAAAAATGAGTTTGATAGTAATATAGTGTTGTTGATTTTAATTATTGTCTGTGTAGCTATTTCATGTATTCTTGTATTAGATCATAGTAATTTTTACATTTGGTACCAGAGCGGGTTAAATTTGTCTCGAAGAAGATCTCGTAACTTTTTTTTGTGATCTGGATTTCTCTTCAATTTGGTGCGTGGAACAATCTATTATACATAAAGCTACAGTATAAATTTCAGCCAAACCCAATTTTTCATTTGGGAGAAACATGAAATCTACTATACAACATATTGATCACTGCTATTTTTTGAAGAAATCAGAGAATCAAAAGTAATTCAAATCTACATTCAATTTTTTTTAGATATTTAGATTCAGTAAAATGGATACACCATTAAATAAATTTAATGTGCTGAACTTCCATACATGGAGAGTAAAAATTCAGATGTAGTTAATGAATAAAAACCTTATGGAGGATAGTAGATGGAAAAAAAAAACACCTACAAATGTAAGCAAAATTGTAGAATGGGAAACTAGAGATGAAAAAATAATAGATAAAATTGACTATAATTATGAAGAATTTCTATACTAAGTGAATTTCTTGGAGGAAGGAGGCACATGAGGTTGGAGTGACCTCTCGTCAGTTTGGAGGTCATTCAGCGACCTCTCGTCAATCACCAACGACGGGGCCGTATCAGCTATGGTGATTATTATTTTTATACAGTGTGTTCCTGTTGTTTTTTTGTGTTTCTGGCAGAGTGTTTGGTTGCAGTGTTCCTATTGTGGTTTGCATAATAAAGGAAATTTCACATTGAGGGGGAAACATGATCTCAATGTTCCATTTCTAGTTTTCTACATTTATGGTATTTTCTATATATGAGCAGCATATTTCAGCAAAATTTCTTATGTTATTCCCTGCAGTGAGATGTGATGAGGGCCAAGAATAGTACTTGGCATATCATGATGTGGTTGTAGGTAAACCACTTGAAAACCTTCATTTTTGGTTTGTGGTACACCACTTGTAAAACCACCATTTTCAATTGTTGGTTAACCCTATGCAAAACCATCACCCTTTTGGTTTGTGGTAAACCAAGTTGTAAAACCATCATTTTCGGTTTATGGTCAACCCCATGAAAAACCATTTATTAGGTTTATGATCATCCTCTAAAATCATCAGATCATGAAAGTCAGGTTCAGATCATGAAAGTAGGTGTAAGTACAAAGGAAAGTTTTCCCTATGTTTGCACTAAGGGGGGGAATGTTAGGAAATATATCTTAGTGCTCCATGTGTATGTATGGGTGAATAATAATTACATATGTAATTATTATTATGGTAATTTAGTGAAAGTACATTTACTATGTAAATATAAATAGTAAATGTAAAATGTGGTTAGTATGTGGTAAGTTAGTAAGTTAGAATAATAAAACAATTAGAATTGTTTTATTGTTATATTGGTGAGAGGTTGAAACCATACGGGTATATGGTTGTATATGTAGAAAAAAGTTGTTGTGAGGATTGTTATTATACATCTCCTATATAATGGAGTGTAATGAAATAGTGAATCAATAAAATAAAAAATGAGTTTGATAATAATATAGTGTTGCTGATTTTAATTATTGTCGGTGTAGCTATTTCATGTATTCTTGTATTAGATTAGAGTAATTTTTACATTTGGTACCAGAGCAGGTTAAATCTGTCTCAAAGAAGATCTTGTAAATTTTGTTTCGGGATCCAGGTTTCTCTAAAATTTGGTGCGTAGAACGATCTGTTATATTAAAAGCTATAGTAGAAATTTCAACCAAACCCAATTTTTTGTTTGGGAGAAATGTGTAATTTACTATACAACATATTGATAACTGTTGTTTTTTGAAGAAATCAGAGAATCAAAGGTAATTCAAATCTACATTCAATTTTTTTTAGATATTTAGATTCAGTAAAATGGATACACCATTAAATAAATTTAATGGGCTAAACTTCCATACATGGAGAGTAAAAATTCAGATGCAGTTAATGAATAAAAACCTATGGAGGATAGTAGATGGAAAAGAAAAAGCACCTACAAATGTAAGAAAAATTGTAGAATGGGAAACTAGAGATGAAAAAATAACAGATAAAATTGACTATAATTATGAAGAATTTCTATACTAAGTGAAGTTATTGGAGGAAGGAGGCACAAAATTTTGGAGGGCATTTAAAAACCTCTCGTCAATCACCAACGACGGGGCCATATCAGCTATGGTGATTATTATTTTTATATAGTGTGTTCCTATTATTTCTTTGCGTTTCTGGTAGAGTGTTTGGTTGCAGTGTTCCTATTGTGGTTTGTAGAATAAAGGAAATTTCAAATTAAGGGGGGAACGTGATCTCAATGTTCCATTTCTATTTTTCTACATTTATGGTATTTTCTATATATGAGCAGCAGATTTCAGTAGAATTTCCTATGTTATTCCCTGTAGTGAGATGTGATGAGGGCTAAGAATAGTACTTGGCATATCATGATGTGGTTGTAGGTAAACCACTTGAAAACCTTCATTTCTGGTTTGCGGTACACCACTTGTAAAACCACTATTTTTGGTTGTTGGTAAACCCTATGCAAAACTATCACCCTTTTGGTTTGTGGTAAACCAGTTGCAAAACCATCATTTTCGGTTTATAGCCAACCCTATGAAAAACCATCTATTAGGTTTATGATCATCCTCTAAAACCATCAGATCATGAAAGTAGGTGCAAGTACAAAGGCAAGTTTTCCCCATGTTCGCACTAAGGGGGGAATATTAGGAAATATATCTTAGTGCTCCATTTGTATGTATGGGTGAATAATAATTACATGTGTAATTATTATTATGGTAATTTAGTGAAAGTACATTTACTATGTAAATATAAATAGTAAATGTAAAATGTGGTTAGTATGTGGTAAGTAAGTTAGAATAATAAAACAATTAGTATTGTTTTATTATTATATTGGTGAGAGGTTGAAACCATACGGGTGTATGGTTATATATGCAGAAAAAAGTTGTTGTGAGGATTTTTATTATATATCTCCTCTATAATGGAGTGTAATGAAATAGTGAATCAATAAAATAAAAAATGAGTTTGATAATAATATAGTGTTGCTGATTTTAATTATTGTTTGTGTAGTTATTTAATGTATTCTTGTATTAGATCAGAGTAATTTTTACATAATCCACTTGCGGAAGGGCAAGTTCAACATTTAGGACTTAGCCGATTTTGAGCATGAAGACCCATTTTTAGAAGATGGTGTGCGGAACACACCAACGAGGTAGAGACGTGCGTGCCAAACATTGTCTATCTTTAGAGGATCGGATCGAAGCATTTTGCATGGAGATAAGTTAAGAATAGGGTTGAAACTTCAGTTAACTATAATAGGTCTATAGATAGCACACTTGCATGTGTGGCTATACCTGTAAACGACACATAGCTATTAATAGCATGCGGCCTATTTTTGGAATAGATAAGTGGTGAAGGGCAAGTCCCCACCTTATATATATGATGTGAATCACGTAGTAACACACACATATACAGAGGAGTTAGAGATATAAAGATATGTGCATATTATTGGATTACTGTATCAAATCCATACACGCATTGGTATAGATTGATATTATTGTAAGGAGCTTATGTGTTTATTAACAACTAGAAGATATTGGCTGAATATCAGTGTCATTCTTATGTATTTAAGTAGTGTATGTTATTAATGCAATCATGATTACTACTTAAAGCTCATTCTTTCATAGATCTGAATGTAGAATACATGGTAGAATGATAGATTAGTTATGGATATATTTGTTTCTTTCTTCATCACGCTAACATCCTGCTACAATAACCCTAAAGAGGGACTTGGTACCTTTGCGCACTTTTGGTGAGCACTCAGTCTAGGTTGAGTGATTTGCCAACGCGATAAGGGTGTTATCTGGTAAATTCTAGGTTGCATCACTTTGTATATTTCTCACCCCTTTTTGGCCTATTTTATCTTTTAGGGATCTTCTTGTAATATAGGGCATCCATTTATTTTTCAATTAGAAAATTTAAACAAGGGAATCATATAAATACAGAGTTGTGTGACCATAATAAATGACCAAGCTCTAAGAATCTATTATCATCAACTAAGGTTGCATCTAAAGGCATGCTACGAGCATTAAGGCATTCATATAGCTTCATTCAAGGGACTTCATTTACTACATACACACATAAGAGGGGAAGTTCATTTTTTCATCCACACATCTATTTACATTATTACATCTATCTATATCTTGTTATCTAGTACATCTTACACAAGGGCATCCTAGGGTATGATTCATTCACAAACTCACAAGAACTACATGGAGTCTGAAATATAGTGCATCACTTGGTCATAAGCTCACTCAGTCAGGTGACCTTCAGGATCAGTATAAATCCCCATTTACATATTTTACTTTTTAGGATTTGATATGTTTTGGGGTTTTGCATGATATCATTTGTTTTGTAGGATACAAGTAAATTTTACGCACATAGTGTGACATACAGGTGATCAACAACGAAGGTAAGTGACCACCTATGACCCAAGAAATACTATATTCTAAGAATTTTCATAGTCACATGAACCTACCTGAGGTCTCTGGAACCTAGGCACCATAGCCCCTTCCCAGGCACCCTGGTCACACTTATTTTGGAAGTTGAAGAATTTCCTAAGCACGGTTACGACATCCTGCCTTCCTATTTCATCACTTTTCTAGCCTAACACACTTCAGGATCAAGAGTGAAATCAACCATGTCTCATTTTCCTTCTCCTGCACTTAGGGTTTCAATTTCTATTTTCTTATTTCTTGTGTCATATATGTGCTTTATTTCTTATTTATATGGATATGTGACTCTGCAATATCTAGGGTTTTACAAATTTTATATTTATTAAATCTTTATGACTTCCTGGAGGAGGTGGAAGTGAATATGTAGATGTCATTGGATAACATGCCATAAATAAGGTTCTTTATTGTTTATAACAAAAATTTTAATGTGTTTAAAGTGTGTGGATCTCTCAAAAGATAAATGCATTCTTAAATGTGCCAAGAAATGAACAAGAGGTTCAAAATGTAAGAGTTAACACATGAAAACTAACATGAGGGTGTCTAGACTGAGTGCATCATGCCTAAAAGCATTGAGAAATGTATACAAGTGAAATTTTGAAAAGATGGTTTTATGGATGAATGGACATGTACATATTGAGCGAACAAAATCAGCAATGCATATAGATATTCATATGACTATTTTTTGTGTTGTTAAACATTTTATATTGTTTTATGTTATTAAAACTTTTTACATTATTTTGGAGTTTTTTTAGAAATATTTGTGATTTTTAGGTTTAAAATTGCCACAAATGCATGACAGCTAATGGCTCAAGTTTTTCATTTCCATCCATGTTAGCTAGCTTGTAATCCATGAACCCATATTTGTGAATGAACACATAGGATAAAAAATAGTTAGGGGAAAATGTGTCCCATCTATCATGTACTTGGGATGAATTCTGTTGATTTTCTTTAAGAACAAGGTGACCTAACTCAAACTCATGAATGTGGACCTTTTTATGATAAGCTCTTGTGATGCAATCATGATAGACTTGAAGATGATCAAGAGCATTAAAATTCCTTTTGTCAAGTGGATTAATTTATGCAAGGCATTCCCAATGACAATCATCATTAGTAATGAATTCTTTTAGAGTGAAATTAAAGGATCAGATATCAAGTGCAAGGGGCATAAATAATTCAGCTCCATATACTAGGCAAAAGGATCTAACTCCTATAGGCATAATTATACTAGATTGACATGCCCAATGTTTTTTGGGAATATTGCATGATTCTATAAATGGAGGATGAATGGATATGAAAAGAAGACATTTATGAAGCCTAATTATGTTGAGAAAATGAAGGAAGAACCTATCAAAATGAATTAAACTAAAGAAACAATTTGTTCTAGTCATGATGAACATAGGAGTCTTTTTTTTACTAAACAACCCCAAGAAATTTTGCTATCTACTCACGAAGACTACTATATAGATTATAGAGAAAAAAAGGTAAAAAAACTAAGGAAGTTTATGTTAAAACTTCATGTCATATCCCATGAGGACATGGGTTCTTTGCATTATTAGATACAACTAGGTGCATGGAGGGCCTTCATTAGGATTCATGGAGTCATATTTTTTTCTATTGAAACATGATGTTTTTTGAGCTTGTATGGATGAAGTAAAGTGTAATATTGTAATTATCACATATAAAATATTGCAGGGTCTCATTCAAGTTTCTTCAAGAAGACAAGAAGTGACATGGCTGCAAGAGTGGAGATGGTGAGAGTTGTTTGGTCAAGTATGCGTAATCAGGAGTTCTAATTAGTATGAATGATGACATATGAAGGATATAGATGCATGGAGGATTGTGAAGCATGGTAAAGGAATGAAGAGCATGTTGGTATTCATCTAGACCTAATCTAGGTGCTTGGTGGCCTAATGAAGTATGAAGATCAGTTTCAGATGTGTGTAGGCCTATGAGGTAATGAAGAGGAGTGATACAGTTATTCTTAAATAGGATTACCGGATACAGGTTGTCTTAAATATGATTACCGGATTTCAAGATTTTTTGAAAGGATATATAGGTCTAGAATGAAGATTTGAAACTTAATGAAGGTCTATGGAAAGTATGTAGATGCATCATAAGCTAAGGTATGTTTTTGAGTTTGTCTTTGTAGAGGTAATTGTGTAGTAAGGGAAAACATGTATTATTACTACCCATGTATGAAGAATCATGGAATTTGAAAGAGGGAACTATTCATATGGTTAAATAATCTGCGATGATAAGAAAAGAAGACAAGTAACACTAAAAAGTTACTTCGGGACTAAGGTATTTGATATGACCTATCTCTATTGAATTTTTTCAATGTATGTGCTCTTGTGTTTTCATATGCAATTAGAGGGTGATGGTATGTTATTAGGGGGAGAAAAAAGGTAGTGTTTCATGTTTTGAATATTTTCCTGTAGTAATAATAAGTTTGGTAAGTTTGGTATGAAGAAGAGGTTTAGGGATCTTAATCCTAAAGATGTTTCTAGCCTGTGTATAACATGATCAAGTCTATTTGAAGTTGTCTCCAACAGAGCTAGGAATGTGTATGAGTATGACATGATGGTTTTTCATTAGAATTAGGTATGTAATTATGTATGTGATAATGTGCACCTTCCTAGGGGGAGCTACAATGCTCGCATGAAGACAAAATAGTAAATATATAAGAATGACAGGACTGTGATATTTTTTGAGGTTTTTGGTTGATTTTTTAAACTGAGAAGTGGTCCTAATATGTTGTTGAATATGGATACTATGTGCTATAGGTATGTTCTTTTTCATTAATGTAAAAATGGGGATAAGTATCCTGTTGTTTTCCATCAATGACAAATTGAGAGATTGTTAGCATGTGTACTTGTGTTTTCATTGATGGAAAAGGTGCAAGGAAATTAATGATAAAGGATGATAAAAATGAGTGTGAGAGGAATTTTGAAGTGATTATTACATGAGAAGATAAGAAGTGACATGGTTGCAAGAGTGGAGATCATGAGAGTTGTTTCTTCAAGTAGGCTTAATCAACATCGGTGATGGCATATAAAGGATAGAGATGCATGGAGGCTTGTGAATCATGATAGATGCATGAAGAACATGTTTTTTATTTTTTCAAACTCTCATATAGGTCTCAAAAGATGGTTCCAAGGTTGAGTATGGTTTTTAGGTCTTCATCTAGACCTAGTCTAGGTGCTTGGTGGCCTAATGAAGTATAAAGGTCAGCTGTAGAGGTGTGTAGGCCCATGAGAGAATGTAGTGGAGTGAAATATGTTGTGTTAAATATTTTAGGACCTTTTTAAGAGCTTTAAAGCACAAATATGATGTTATCTTTCTCTATCTAGGTCTAAACTAGAACTAATTTCATAACCTAGCTAGGAAAACCATGGTGGTTGATAAGATGTAGAGATAAATTTTATTAGATTAGAATTGGGTAGGTTGAGAGAGGTTTCCCTAAAGTTTTGGGCTAAGTTTCAGGTTTGTATGTTGATATTTTTTCATGCTATGATGTTTTTATCCTACGGAGCTCAAGATGGCGTGTTTTCCATCTTGATATGAGATGTTTTTTGTTTGTTAGAATGTGTAAAGTTTTAATGGATACCTAATCCATTCAATGATATTTTTTCATAGAGTTAATAAGGTCTTAGATTTTGAATGAGATCAAATGAGCTCTTGTGTTTTATAAACGATTGCTAAGAAGCCAAGGTGGTAAAAAACCCTACCTAAACCCTAGTTCATTAGCGATTGAGGAAAATTTGTGGTTGTGATCTAAAAATGCATTGGAAATAAAATTTTATGATAGGAGAATGGAAATTAATCTCCTAGCTTTCTGATGGTGGTGGTTTGGAGTCTTGACAGTAGGTGAAGCCCACTTAAATATGCATGTTTTTAGGAAAGTTTGATTTTATCTTAGTTTTTCCATTTGATAGATTGTCTAAATTTATACTCTAAGTAGGTGGTGAGATAATATACATGTTTGAAGTGATTTTAAACCTTGGTGAATCCATTTGGAGGATTTCATAGGTTCAAAAGTGAAGAATGGTTTTTAGGCCTAATAGGCAGTTTTTGACAGTCATGGTGAAAAGCGGTTCTTGGGCATGTGTGGCCTAAGTAGAGGTGTCTAATTACTATGAAAGTTTTTGACACATCCAATGTGACATGATTCATGATTTTTTTTAGTCTTGCAAGTCAAATTTTTTTACAAGGATGAGGTCACAAGTTGACTTACTTGATAGGGTTTAAGGACAATGAAGGTTCCTTAATGTAATTGGTATGAAATACCTATGTATTGGATTGATTCATGAGGACTATCCATTAGAGATTGATGAATCATGTCTTCATGTGTTTTCCATACAGTACCATATCCAAGGATGTCGTTAAGTCTTCAAACCCTATCCTACTTTTACGTGCCAACTTTCAAGCGCTCCAATTCCAACTTAAACCCTTCATTCCAAAATTGTTAACTGCTCAAACTGTTCGTGCACACCTTGCTACTCTACGTGATTTTCTCCAAGCATTTTATTCCTGTACTACCTTCCGTGTGCGTTGATCCTCCACTCCAGGACTTGTCAATATTTTCCATAAACAAATTGATCCTAGAGTGAAGTCCCCTAGTGTCAAGAGAGATGTTGGATTGATAAAATGATGAATTGATGTAGATAGGGTTCGTGGATGAGGAATAAGATATGAGATGATCAATAACAAGGGGAAGATGCTCCCCAATGAAAGAGACTATATCACATTGGGAAACTTAGATATGGATGAGCACATGGATTTGTAAGAATATTGGATGGGATCATAGGGATGATTGACAAGGAGGACAATATCGATGAACAAGGCAGGACCTTATTATGGAGGAGGGATGATAACAAAGGATGTGGATGAAGGATGAGATCAGATGAATGAGGATGTAGGAATTGGATTGGCTATGGTGGATGGAGAGGGAAGATCCTCTTAGATGAGTGTCTCATCATCTTCCTCAATGAGGTCATGGATGATGGTTTGGAATTATTTGAAATGTTGAGTGTCATGACCTAGGGTACGGTGATAAGTGCAAATGTGATATGAGTTGATCCACGTGAGGGATTCTTACTTTTTGGATCAAATTATTTGATAGGAGGAAGTGTGATGGCGTATGTTTTAAGTAAGTGTTGAAGGACTTCCGCATAAGATTTGATTGATATGTTACAAGATTTTGTGTCTTTGGAAGTATTATACTTGGATTTAGATGTAGATTCTTGGGATGTGGATTTATGAGCTATCTTAGAAGATTGGGTCTTTTCATTCCATGGTTTTGATTCTGTCTTAGTGATAGTTGATGGTTTAAAAGAAGATTCAGATTTTTAAGGAATGTTGGATGGTTTTGGCTTGGGTTGATTGGTGGAGTGTTTTCGATGAAGGAGCTGGTCCTAGGATAGATGGATGTGGTCCCAAGATGGATTGATTTGGCATTTGATTTTCCGATATTAGGAGGGGGTGTTGATTTTCTTATGAAGACATTAAAGAGAATGTTGAGGAAATGTGCCAAGTGTTCTAGATTTTTTTTATGGTGAAGCACCCTTGGGAGGGATGACAACAATATCTACCAGAGGGTCTGAAAATTACATTGGTATAGGTGGAGGGAGTAGTTTTTTCATGATCAGGTCAAAAGAGGGTGATAATTGGTTCAATGAGGAAGTGTTTGATTATATAAATGAGAAGGGAGGATCACTTGAAGTCACTGCAAGTTGAAGTGTTTTCCAAAATTCTTCAAATGATGAAAGTGATGTGGAAAGAGGAGATGATGTAGATGTGGTCACAATAGTTGATGTGGTGGGTGTGGGTAAAAGTGTGGAAAGAGGAAGTGGTATTGAGGCTAAGGATGGTATAATGGGTAAAGGTGGAATGGATGTAGATGAATTAGTAGGTATGATCAAATTTTATGAGGTAGATGTGATAAGGGATGAAGTAGATATGGGTGTAAAATCAATGATAGGTGTAGATGCAGATATTGATGGAGAAGAGGTGTTTGTATGAAGTGGTTGATGAGATCTATGTGAGATGTGGATTATGTAGACTTTGGATTGGTTAATGTAGAATCAATTGGTTTTGTAGAGGAGGCATGAATTCCCTTTGTGTTTTCCTTAGGTGGGGATGATTGCTCCATGAATGTTTTAAGGGGTATCATTTAAATGTTTGTAGATTGAGAGGATGTGATTGGTGTGGTAGCGGGTATAAATACAGAAATAGTAGATGTTGAAGGATTGAGTGTAGAAGATTGGGGTGAAATAGATGATGTGGCCATGGGAAAAAATGTAAGCATATGTGATGAAGATGTCAAGGCGGATGAAGTTTTTGATGTGGTGGAAATAGGGGTGGTTGGGTTTGATAGAGAGATGGGTAAAATTGGGATATTTTGTGTTGTAGTGATAGGTTTGTTTTATGTAAATGTGGATAAGGGATTAGATGCGATAGGTTGGGGTATGATATGTATATTCAAAGTTGATGTGGATTTGTTAAAGGTAGGAATAGATTTAAATGTAGGACAAGTGGTAGGATTTAATGTGGTAAATGTGGTAGATGAGGGGGTAGATATTGAAGAAGTCGTAGGGACAATGTCTAGGGTAGGAGTAGATGATGGGGTAGAGGAGATAGGTGGAGATGAAGATACTGCATATATAGTATTGATTGTATGTGGATTGAATGTGTAAGATGTGGAATGTGGAAGTTGACTTGTTGGTGGTAGATTAAGAAATGGTTGTTTAAAGATGTTAAGTGGTGGAGATTGCATTGGTTGGGGGACTATATGATGTTGGGAAGTAGGAATGTAGTAAGATGATTGGGATTAAATGGGAGTGCTGGTAGATTGAGATGGTTGGATGAATTACGTGGGGATAGCATTGATGTGAGATGATAAGGGTGGGATATGAGTTATGATTTGAGGGGATTGATATGATTGAAATATTTTGGAAGATCTATGAAATAATAAGTCATACATGGGGCTAGAGGGAGGCCCGAAGGTCCCTGAAGGCGTAGGAGAAGGAAGTGAAGATGGTCCAGATGGGATGGGATGATGGCATAAGAAAGGATTGGTATCACCTATGGTAGTAGTCTAAAAAAAAGGTCCTTGATAAGGGAAATTGATAATCAAAGGGTTAGGTGTCCATGGAATAGGTAACCAAGGGCACATATGAGAAAGTGGTCATGGTAGATGTTTGTTGGGATGAGACAATATAACTATTCAAGGAAATGTTTTCTTCTATTTTCTTGGATATTGAACGAGTAACTATGGGCATGAAATGAAAAACAAATTTTATACTAAATAGATAAAGCAAGTCAAGCACAAAGTTTTATTTATTTATTAAGAAAGTGTGACAAATAAAAAGGGGGAAATGTATAACATAGGTGCCTAGGAAATGGAAATCTAAAGTTGGTTTCAAGTTTTTATGGGTGGGGAAACCTTAATATACCCAAAGGTACGTGAGTCCTGAGTCTATATAGAGTTTCTAACTCGGCCAAAACACCATGGTAGCTTCCTGTTGGGTGATGAAATACTAATTAGTCCACCTGGTAGGAAGATGTATAGATGTGCAGATTAATGTGTGAATTTGGTTGTGTGTGATAGAATGTGAGATGTAACCGATTGACCCCTCCTTAAGCTATGTTTTCAACAAAGGATTCAAGAGGGTTCTTTTTAAGCCAAATCTAAATGTGAAAGTTTGATGAAGAAAAATACACAAGAAAGAGAAAAGCGATGTAAAGGGAGAAAATAATGAAAAATGAAGAATACCTGGAGAACACTTTTCCTTTTTATTTGATCTTTAAGAAGACAAGTGAAGAGCGATCCAAGCAATCAAAAGTAACATGAACAAGAGAAAAGTGAAGATTTTACCTACAGTGTTAGTAGAAGAAACACATAAGATAACAAAAAATGCAAGGAATAGCCTAACAGGTGTTCCCATCGGGTGTGCCAAAATGTTAATCTAATTTTTTATTTCCTTTCAAGTTAACGAATTAGTACTAAATAAAATAAAAAAAATCCAAAATACAAGGGTTTAAGGTACCTCGAATGCATGATAGATGCAAATGGAAGGGCACAAAGTGAATGACCTCACTGAAAATCTGACGAACTTATAAAAAAAGGAAGACTAGAAAGAAAATTGATTAGATTTTATATGTGGGGGCTGCCTGACAAAGCTGGTTCCAAGAAGTGTTACCTCACTTTCACGGATTTCAACTGACATTTGATAAAAGAAAATGATATAAATGAAATATGGTTAGATAAAATGTAGAAAATGATATAACAAAATTAGATGAAAAATGCTGATCTAATCTAAATAAACACAAAGAATATTGTACCTGGATGGGTTGATGGTGACCCAAGTTGTGCAAGGTTAGGTTGATAGTGACCTAAGAAGATGAAGTTGAATTACAACCTGAAAATGCAGATTTGCAAGGATTAGAGTGCAAGAAAGGTGATCACAGAAGCCTGAGAACTGTGATTGTACCCTGCAGGGGAGGATCTGAAACATTGAAATATAATGTAGATTGAGATGGGTTATATGGAAATAGGACTCAATTCAACGGTGACTGGGTTGGGTTTTTCATGGTTGGAGTGCAGAAAGAACTATTTTGGATGATAAAGGAGCAGGAAGACAAATCTGGGAATCAGGAACAATAACAGAGAAGAAGAAAACATAGGAAGGAATATGGAAATAGAAATTATGGTGATACATAGCTAGATCGACGACAATCTGGGAAAATTGATGGTGACCTGGATAGTGAAAAAAATATCTAAAGGTAGATGGGGTGAACAAGAAACCTACAAGAAAAACGGATGGAAGAATATGCCGAGAGTGGAATTCTGACAATAGCTGGACCTACAAGAAGTTATATTCTACAAGGTAATAATGAAAATAGCATATGATAGCATAGATAAGCACAAAATCAAATTAATCCTACCAAAGCTCTACAAGTGATGAAAGGAAATCTTCAATGGACTCCAAGAGGGTTGACATAGCTGCAAGCATGCTCAGATTCGAAGATAAGTTTGCATAGTGTAAGAAATCTCAGGCTGTGTCTCATTTTGGAAGGGGGTGAAATCATTCTTATAGGGGCAATGGCGACTTGGCTGGGTCACTACTGACTACGGGAAACCATTCCTTAGATGGTCATATTACTAATTTACTCGAGATATGGGGCTTTTAGAGATTGAGATAAGTGTAATAAATCATATAGGAAGGTAAGAGTTGTTTAGGGAAGTGTCATGCATAGATAAGAGACAAAGATGGGTAGAATAAAATCCATAAAAAGCATAGGGATGTGGATTTAGGTGGTTAGGGATAAAAATATCCCAAAGAAAGCACATTAGAGGTAATTAGCTAATTAGGAGAGATGAAATGTAATTAGGGGTAATTATCTATTTTTGATTAATTAACAAGAATTAATTAAGAATTAAAGGTGATGGGATAATAATTGGTCATTTAAATAAATGAATAAAATTAAGGGGGTCTAGCAAAGACCATGGTGAAAAATGTGGATGCAGGAAATCTAGAGTAGCGATACAAAATGTTGGTGTATAGATAAGGTTATCTTCTCGCATCCATCAAGACACTAGTAGAGCTCCTAGAACTAAAAAAACTAGAGTAACTTATGCTGAAAGCTACACTGAAAAATTATGGTGGTGAAGCCTCCAAATATAATCATGCTTATATACCAACCACGCCATCACATGGCCAAAGTTTTGACCAAGAGTGACAATCTATGAAGGATACCCTTATTAGTCTACATGAAAATAACCAAGGGCGTAATAAGAAATATTAGTTCGAAGAACTTATCCCTTACCCTTTTGATCAGGAAATGTTGTGTACTCCTTTCCCACCAAGATTTGATTTCCCTAAATTTAATAATTATAGGGGAAAATTTGATCCTCCCGACCATGTCAAATACTTCTTCATGGCTTCCCAATAAGTTTCATATAACAATAATTACCTCATCATCTTAGAGGCCAAGAACTTGAATAGTTTCTCCATCTCTCTAAAGGGTCTATCACTACCTTATCAGATTTACCAAATAATTTTGTTTACCACTTATCATTTAACATGGAGAGTGATGTCACTATGATTGACCTTTTCAACACAAAATAAATGAATAATGATAACTTCGCTTGTTTCTTACAATTATGGCAAGGATTGACCAGTTTCTTCCCTTGCTCTATCCCAGAGAAATAGCTTTTCAGTATCTTTGTACCTAACATACACCCTGAAATAACCTTCCATTTGTAAATGCATTGTTTCAGCATGTTCAAAGAGGTCATTGAAAAATGTAGTCTTATTGAAAATTCATAGCTTTCTAAAGGGGTTTTGAAACCCTTTCAAAGAGACAATCATGATCCAAAACCCAATGAAAAATAACAAAAACAAGAATTTTTTAGGTGATGGAATCACTGATTCCAAACACATACAAATGGTTCAAAGCACACCACACTTAAAACTCTCACATGTGTTGTCTAAATTTGGAGTGAAACATTGAGAATATGCTCCACTCACGAAGTCACTCTCAGTTCTCCTAACAAAATTAGATTCGGCCAACATGGTCGTATTCCCCACTACAATACCCTTTTCCAAAGATGCACCTAAACTGTCATGGTACAAATACCATGAGTATTGTGCGTATCACCATGTTAAAGGAAAAACTACAAATAGATGTATGAATCTTAAAAGCTTCATTCAAGATCTCTTAAATCGAGGATAAATTGATCTTGATGCCCAAGAAACCTATAAAATATCTAACAAAAGTTGGGAATATACAAGGAACCTTTACCCAAGCATAAAAATACAAAAAATAAGTCAGATCGAGGTTAATCCTCTTAAGGAAAAAGTACCAACCATGTTATCCGTCAAACTTTCAATCCATTTTATTCTCTCATTGGCTATGTCCATCCCATCAACACCCACATCCATAGCATCAAAATCAAATCACATGAGTGTTTTGTTACAACACGATGCACTTGTCTTACCATCTCAGGACCCCATCTGTCTACTCCTTCGGATTCTCATTACAATCTCTTGGAGCAACTTTAGAATATAGCTGCCAAGATTTCTATCTTGGACCTTCTTAAGATATCTACTTTTCATAAGGAAATCCTCTATAAATCCCATTAGGAGTTAAGAGTTCCTTCTGACATTAACTCTTCCTAATTCCAAGCCTTGGTTGTGTAAATTTCCTCATCTAAACACATCATTTTTAACCAAAACAAGATTCCAATTGATAATCAAAAACACAACTTGCCCCTATATATAGAAGTGATCATTACTCAAAAGAAGATAAAAAGGGTGCTTGTGGAAAATGGATCCAATATTTATATTTGCAAAGTACAACTTGTAAAATAATTGGGACACATTACTGATGAGCTAGAGATTTATGGGATCACCATCAAATACAACAATGCAAAGTGGTAGTCTTCTAGAACCATTACGTTACCTATGGAAGTTGGGCCTATTACGTATGACACAAGATTATTTATCATTAATTTAGATCCCTCGTATAATATACACCTCTTCTGCCCATGGATCCATGCCATATAGGTCATTCCTTCCACTTATCATCAATATATCAAACTCCATTTCCAAGGACAAGAACTTATTATTCTTGGTGACCCGCAAGCATATGATCATTGCAAAGCATTCACTAGATATTATGAGACTTTCTATGAATTTTTATTTGACTAAATTGGTTGCTGACTTAATATTAGAGGCCCTCGAATCTAAAATCCATCCATATAAAATTCAGCCACATGAAGGTTGTACTTGCACTTCTTTATCCCCATTCGCTTTAGGGGAAGTGAAAATACTTCTTACTGCCTATAGAGAATATGATCTTCAACAAGCCCTCTTTATGTTAAAAATTCCATTATCTCCTAAAACATGTGGTATGCCTAACGTTTGACCCTAGAGAGATCAAATTCCTATAACTCTTGATAGATTTACCAATGGTGGTCTCTTAGCTGATGATATATTGGGAAGTAATTCTATGTACTGATCTTGTGATGAAAATATGGCCTCATGTTGTCAATTACCTGAATGTGTCATCCGTAACAAGATGAATTAAGCCATGAGATACAAAGGATATGGATGTGTCATCAAAGGACAAGGCTTACAGAAACCTCTTCTGGTACATGAGAAGATAAAATTGGTATGTAATCGGTTTTTGGCCCTATGGGTCTCATCCTACAGAAGTATATGTAACCTCCTCTGAGCATGAGGATAGTTCTTCTAGTTATGATAGTGAAACATAGTCCCTTTGTATTCTTTACGAAGACCTTGCCTCAATGAACCTATTTACCAATACTGATATTTGAATCTTATCCCTCTCTCCCTAAAATAAACCATATACATCCATCCCTCATGGATTGGGTCCAACAATGACACATACTAATCGATCTTTTTTAGAATGAGGAATCTATTGAAGAATTCATGGGGATTCGTAATGATATTCCTGTCAGAGATCACAAGTAAGGTTTCTCTATTGACCTTGATACCTATGCCTACTTCAGTGAGGAAGCTAAGTTTTTTGGTCAAAAAAGAGAAAATAAGGCTCAAATACCATTAAGAAAGCCAAACAATAAGAGAATAAAAGTTTATAGTTATAATCTCTTTGACTTACGAATAAGTAGTATACAGAACCACAAAGGGATAATCTTGATAACCATCAAAATGATGAAAATATTATAGAGACACCTATTAAGGAAGAGCTCAATATCCCTCCAAATCCTACTTGTATGAAAAATGGTTGAAATTTACTGGTTGAGGAGATTATTGATGTCAATCTTGGTACAAAGGAGGAGCCTAAAATCATCAAACTTGGGTCTTCACTTTCAACACAGGAGTAGAAAAACTTTACTGTTCTTTGTAGATAATTTTTAGATATATTCACTTCATCTCAAGCAAACATATCAGGCTTGGATCCTTTTTTGGTAGTGCTCATTCTAGTTGTGCATGAATTTACAAAACCTATAAAACAAAAACTAAGAAATATGCATCTACACATTTATCTTTTAGCTAAAGAAGAGCTGGAGAAATTGTTATATTTTCATTTTATCCAACCCATCAAATACTCAAAGTGGATATCCAACATAGTCCTTGTTCACAAGAAGCAAAATGGCATTATAATTTATACAAATTTTAGGGACATCAAAAAAACATGTCCTAAAGATGAATTTCCTCTTTCAAATATGGACATGATCATCGATTCTACTACTGGTCACGAAATTATATCCCTTATAAATGGATTCTTGAGATATAATAAAATAAATATTATAGAAGAAGACCAGCATACGAGGAAAATTTTAAAGGTCCCTCTGATAAAATTCCTTAGAAAATATTTGGCGAATATTGGTAAAACCAATTTCGCATGTATGGTGAATTACAGGAAAAGTTGTTTCGTGTGGCAGGTGACTTTTTAACATGATTGTGGGAATGGTTAGGCCTTATCCATTGGTATTATGATGTGGTAGAAATAATATATGACACTAGACGAGAGTATTGTAAATTTATGAACCGATAGCATTCTCCATGCTACCGGCTGATAGCTTTCTATATGCTTATGACTGACAACATGTAGGATGCTACCAACCAACAACATGCAAAATTCTACCGATCGACATTATACAGAATTCTACTGACCGGAAACATTCTACATGTTACCATCTAGTAGTATTCTACATGCTACCAGCCAGTAGCATCATGCATGCTATCGTCTGGTAGCATTTTGTATGCTACCAATCGGTAGCATTCTATATGCTACTGGTCGGTAGCATTTTGTATTCTACCAGTCGGTAGCATGTAAAATGCTACTAGATGACAACATGAAGGATGCTACCGGCCAGTAGCATTCTTCATGCTACCGGTCGGTAGCATCCTGCATGCTAACATTCTGGCCAGTAGCATTTTGCATGCTACTGGCTGGTAGCATTCTATATGTTATCAGCCAGTAACATTCTGCATGCTACCATCTAGTAGCATAAAGAATGATGTCGGCTAGTAGCATGCAGGATTCTACCAGCTGATAGCATTATCCATGCTACCAGATGATAGCATTAAATATTTTTCCAGCAAATAATTTTTTTTTTTGAACTGTAGCACATTTAATGTTGTCTTAAAGACCTACTATTAGTAAAAAATTATAAAATGATATTTATCCTCTTCTATTCACTTTAAAATCAGTATTTCTACAAAACTAATAGTCTCCCCTATGCAATGGTGCCAACTAGTAGCATAAATGTTGTTGTTGGTTACCTTCTTGAAATTCCTATAAATACACAAAGGCATTAATTTCACTCCACACAATAGAGAGAAGCTAGAGCATACGAGGAAAAATCCTAAAGATGAAACTTGAACACAAAAGGACATACATAAAGGAAAAATTTAGAATGCCAAAAGAAAACTACAAGTAGGATTCGGGAATTTTATAATAGATTGGGAAAATGCCAAGAAGAAAGAACACTTCAAGAGATCCCAAAAGACCAGTTGCATCAATAATAAATATGAAGAAATTTTAGTTCAAGATCCTGGTATATCCTACACTATACACATTTCTAGACGATCCTAATACGTTTTCCCAATAGATTGAAGTGACCAGTTTCATAGGGCTAGTGTATATGCCCTAATTTTGGATAGACCACAGAACACTCAATAATATTCTACTCAACTACAACACTTCCACTTTCACATTTCATTATACACTCCCATTTCATGCAAATTTATTTGGAATGTCACTTTATGAATTTGATAGTCTCACAGGAATACCACACAAATATGTGGATCTTGTCACGACGAAGTTTGTTTTAATGGATGAAGAATGCAAGTATTTGGAGTCTAGTTTTCAATTATCTGTTGATGTAATTGTAACTGCTACTGCTTGTAAGTTTATTTTCTATTTTACAACATTACATTTTCATTATTTTCAATTCTTAAAAGGTTGATATATGGATATTAAAATGGTGGGCATTAGCGTAACATAGTTCCTCACCTCGTTAGTGATTGCATAAATTTCAGCTGGTCCCAAAACTTCTTCAAAAAGAGGGATTCAACTGATCTGAGTTCAGTCACCCAAATATTCAGGTTGTTGAATGATAATTCTTACCATTATCTCAACAAATATCTATTACTAGGTTGATATATGGATATTATTTGGTGGGAATCTAGCATCTATAGTTCGCACCTTTAGTGAGCATACCTCTCACTGGTGCGACTTCTTATCCTCTAGGATAAGATCTGATTTGGAAAATATTCATTTTAATGATAATGTTACCATTATCTCAACAAATTTTATTCTAGGTTTATATTATGAATCTCTCTATAGTTTACATGACACCTCTCCTCTAACAACAATGCATTCAAAGATAAATGTTTTTTCATTAACATTAACAGTTGAAGAGAAAGAGGTGAGTCCCAATTTTTTATTAGTTGGTTTTTAATTACTATTTTTCTTATTGTAATATTTATCTTTTAAAATTAATATTTGAAATTAATTAACAATTTATTGTTAAATTATCAAAGAAGATGGCAGTTGCGGCTACATCACGAAAGGAAGCTACTATCAGAGGTCATTTCCCACCAATTTTAGGAGATTTTGGTACTATTTCTGATGATCAACAAACAAAGGAGGACACCCCTCCACATTCTACTAAAAATATTAGTTCCATAAACCCTCAAACTCAATCATCCAAAATACCACAAGCATTAATCACATATATTTTAATTTATGATGTATATATGTTTTAAAATGTTTGAAAATAAATGTAATTGATGATTTAAAACTTGTATGTGTTTCAAAATTTCTTGCAATTTATATTGTTTTGCTACAAAAACCACCAATAGAACATGATCGTATCATCGAGCTCAAACACAGGAGGTAGAAATATCTTCAGTAGCTCACTTTTTTTGCCCTAGGTTTGAATCTCTTGTTTTTTATTATTTTTTTGATATAAAGTTCAATATTGTAATAAATATTTAATTCTTAATTATATTTTATATCACACCTACCTGTCTTTTCAGTATAATCCTCCACAACCACCACATTAATAGGAACAGGCTTCATTTTCACCTCAGCAATAATCCTCTCAACAAAGTAATTTTTATAATCTTATATGTATTATGAATTTTATTATTTTTCATTGATTTTATGTTTGAATTTTGAATTTTTTCATATTATTTACAAAATTGCAATTCAATGTCTCAGAGCCTCTAGTTCCACCTCCACATCCACTACAAATGTAGATTCCACCTCTGCCACCCCCAACACAAAATATGAGGACCAGGTTTCTTGACAAGAATATTTCATTCACTCTTCTATTTGCAAGTAGGGGCACCCTTAATTTTTCTTTTTATTTTCCAATGTTTTCATTGGGAAATGCTCCTAGTGGACACCAGGTGTTTTGGTGTTGAATGATATTGAATTAGATGAGGAGTATCTTGGGATTGAAAGTGGACTTCAGGAGTATGGAACATTCAATCCCCAAGATATGATTCATGCGACAAGGTAGCCTTCTCCAATAAGAGAGGATAGATCAAGAACACCACCTCCAGTACAGATTGACACTGTCTTAACTAATGACAAGAAAACTACTTTTTCAGTTGGTGTTCTTTTGGCTGATAATAATATTGAATCTAATATTGATATTATTTCAAAGGATCTTAAAGAATTAAAATTGTGGGAGTTTAGGGATAAATTTTTTATTAAAGAAATAAATTCATGATATAAAAATCACAACCAAATACATATATTGTATTCTTCACATCAGAACGAGCTAGGAAAGATTGATATTTTGTTTAATCGGGCTATGTCCGAGTCTGTATCATTTGAAAATAATTATGATGATGAAGTGTTAAATATTATGTTGAACAAAATTGAGAATTTAAATGCAAAAGCACAAACGTACCACAATATGTGGTCAAGAGACAAGGGCCTTGTAGTTATTTCAAATGCAAAATGAGATAAGGCATTGGTAAGTCTTACTAAATTTTCAAGTATTATTCTCATTTTTAAAAATTTTACTAATAGGTTTTCTCTTTTCAAATGTAGTCAAAGTACGAAAATTTAAAAAATGAGGCTAGTGTGCTTGATTTGCATTTACAAAGTGCCAGGAAAAGTTTAAAGGCAACAATTGAATTGAAAGAGAAGTTTTTTATCTTAAACAAGCAGAATATTACCTTGAAAAGAATAATAAAGGAAAATGGAATGGATCTAGAGATACTGTTAAAAACCAAACAAAGCATAATCCAACATTACTATCTGCTGGTGACGTGGAAGATAAAAAAAAAAGAGATTATTTCAAATATTGAAGCTTCTGCAAAGGATCGGGATCATCCAGTTGTAGTATAAGAAAGCTCTTTACTGTAGGAAAAAGAATCACGTAGAGAACAATCTTCTCAAGGATGAAGCTGCAGAACACATAGTCAAATTATAATTTTTGTTGAAGAATATTTTTATAAAATTGTTTCGAATTGTATGATAATATTGAAAGTTTCAAATTTTAATTAGTGTGGATGGTGGCATTTTACTTTTACTATTGTTATATTGTGTAGAAGTTATTCAAACTGATTTTGAATGTGACTATTATTCTCAATTGTATTTGATATATTGATTACATGGTACATTACTGATTATTATTATTTTCAAATACTTTGTCAATAGAAAATTGAACTACAAGTAGCATATATATTTCAAAGAACAAAAACTGAAATTATCTAAAAAATATTGGCAACTAGAAAATTTATATTGTGTTTTTATATGTTTTATATTCGTGTGTAAGACTAAAAAATAGTGAAATTTCTCCAATAATGGACTTATATTTTTTTCGTTTTAAAGACAACAGAACAATAAGTATGGCACATTTAAAAAATCTAAACAGTAAAGACATTGCAAATTTGTAACATTGAAAATATTATTCAAAAATCAACATGCGTATAACAAAAATAAAAATGTACATAATTATAATATGAGAACTGATATGAAATTTTCCTTCTTTAATAAAAATGTACAGTTATTCTTCTTTATTCAATATCATCTAGTTCAAACACAAATTTATCTTGAAAACTTTGGTGCCCAACACTTTTATCTAATCTTTTGTTGTCTATTTTTCAGTCACAGTTTCATTGTTAGTTGCAATCCATGTATTAGTATTATTGATCCTTCTTCTCTATGCAAGATAATTCTATACAGTCATTACCCATTCATAAGGAAAGGTATCCACATCATATTGTGAAACGTACAATCTCAAGCAAGTCTCAATATTTTTTATCAAGCCTATTCTAATATTTTGATTTTATAAATGTTAATGTGTTGAAAACTGTTTCGTCTTCAACTGATCCCAATATCATTGTTTGACACAGTTCATATAATCATATATATTCACTTATGCTTTCACGAAGGATGAAACTAGGATACAAATTTTTCCATAGAAGTGTAATTTCTCCCTTCTCTATTGGCTCTTCTAGTAATTCAAATTGTTCCTTTATTACCTGTCTGAAATCAATTGATTGCAATGCAAGAGTTTCTTTTTAAAGAATACCATTAATATGAAATCCATTACATTCAACTGATTTTCCAAAATGTTTAATTATAGTACCCATGTGTATTTTAAATGAATCAGCTACAGCGCCTCCTATAGGATTCCAAAATTTAGGATTGACAACTCCCATGACCTCAATAAGCTCTCCTTTTTAAAAACGATCTCTGATCTCATTGGATAAGCATTGTGAGATTTTTTGAATGTTTTTCCTTGTTTTAGATATAATAGCATCATATAAATTACGTGTAATAGAAACTTCTTCAAGATCTACTCTAACAATATCCATTCATTTTTCAAATGTGTGCATTTTAATCTCCTTCCCAGTAATAGAGATACACATATGACCAAATATATTGAATCTGAAGTAGTTGTCACGATCCTTTAACTATGTCATATCTTGCCAGTGAATGAATACATGTCCTTTAAAGCAATCATCAGAGTTATATAACATATCTAGAGTCTAACACACCCTTTTCCTTAACCTAATGAAGACTTCTCTCTCTCTCTCTCTCTCTCTCTCTCTCTCTCTATATATATATATATATATATATATATATATATATATATATGGATCACTGTTGTGCAGTTTTTGTTATGTAATTCATCTAATGCAACATTGGAAGAATCTCGCAAAGTTTTAACAATGTTTTGAAGTTTATAAGGTGATAAAGTAAATCTTTTTATCTGTTAACTTGCATATGGTTCTTATACTTGAAACTAGTTAAAGATGGATATTCCTCAAAAACTCTACGTGCAGGTTCATACATAGAAATCCATCTAGTATCAATATCTTTAAGAATTTTCTTACCATCTGTGTCCCCAAGTGAAAAATTCTAAAACTCTAGAAATATTTTCAGATTGGTTAATATATAGGCATGCACTTTATGTATAACCTCTTCAAATTTCTCAACACATTCAAATGTACTTACTATCCTATATACAATATTCATCCTATGAGCCATGCAATGAATAAGAATCATGTAAGGAGCAATAGGTGATTGGAGACTCACACATAGACCATTTTTATGACCCTGCATCACTGATGCACCTTCAACACCAACAAAAAATAGCTTTGTGGCTATAGAATAATTATCCATTCCTGTTATGTCCTTCAAATTAGATATCACCAATATGGAAAGATTTTCAGCATTGTAATTTTCTTGCATTTTATGAACTGATAGCAGATGAGGTGTCCTGGTGTGGTTTTGGAATGTATATACATGCATGTAAACCCAAGAAGTGTTGTCAATAGATGTAACCTCATCAATTAAAGGGAGATGAAACTTACATTATTGAAATTTTCATTTAGATCTTCTTGTTCAATCATCGCAAGGCATCTCGCCATTTCCTAGTCACTGCTATCTAACCAATGTGAATTTGGAAGGTTTAGAAACCCATTGAACTTGAAAGATTGTTTATATTCTGAAAAATCTGAAATTGTTCTGCCCATTTTCAAAATAAATAATATGGTTGAAAAATTGGGAGGTTTTTCACTTCATATTTTCATTTACAGCTTTTCCAAAATTTGCATTTATGGTTCCTCATTTCTCCTAATTTTTTTGAGTGTGTTTCATCTTATTTTCATACTCCTCCCTATATCTTACATGCATGCACTCTTTTGTAGTTTTCCATCCATGAGTCTTTGTCATTTTTCGATCATTTTCAGTGCCTATGTAATATACTTTTCCACAATGTTTCTTTATAGTGTCCAATTTAAGCTACATTCTATGTTATTTACCCAAATTCCAAGTACAAATAGTACATATACATTATTTGGGAGTATAACTACCATTATATGGTTGTACAGGTTCAAAAAATGGGTGTTTTTCTGCCTAATCTACTTGAAACAATCTTCCAATTGTCTAGGATGTTTTTCGTATTTCTCCCAGAATTATTTTAATGAAGCTTTCTTTCATTATCATATTTTGCTGGAATATTTTCATTTGAACATTCATCTATTAAATGTATTTGGCATTCAGAACAATCTTCAAGCTCTAGCATATCTAGGTCACTGAAATAATTATTTCCTTAGTGTTTTGTTATCACCAAATCACAACACCCTATGGTTTGCACAAGTGTGTGTGCTTGAGCTCACTATGTGATTAGATAACATGGGTACTATCTCTAAGTTGTGGGACTTTTTACTTGAGATAGACCTCTAGAGAAAGTTGGTTCTTGCTCCTAAAATACCTGCCACAATCTACTCTAATGCAAGAAAAACTATCTTTCCTAATCTAACTTTCCAAGGGACCAGAGAGAGAGAGTGCATGAAAACAAAGCCTACACTAAAGAAATGATACATTAGAAAAGGAGAGTGAATGAGGATAGTCTTCCAATGTGTGAAAAGTAGAAGTAAAATGCATGTTGGAAGGGGTGATAACATTTCTCCACAGTCCAGCAGATGCATTCACAACAACATTTCATACACACACAATGATAATGGATCCATGCAAGATCATAAATAGACACAACACATATGCAATGAGATTTAAGGGGTAAGAGGAATGCAAATAAACATAGTAGGGGATGAAGTATCCACAAACTTATATATATTGCTTCATTGATATGCACAATCCAATCTATTACAAAGTGAGGGCCTGGATCACCATGCAAGGAGTCCACTATAAGGGCTTGTAGCACATTGGCTTCACAAATTTTTTTTGGCATAGTTTTGCTGCTCAAAAAACACCTCCTTAACAATGAGCCCAACACTCTTATTTATAGATAACTAAGAAGAGAGAGAGAGAGAGAGAGGGAAAAATGGGATTCCCAGAATCTTCCCTTCAACCACTTGCAAGATGTAGTAAATAAATTAAAATGATGTCATGTTGCTTAAAAAAGGCTCCCCATACTATCCCATAACTTGTAGCAATGAAATATTTCAGCCCATGCTTCATTGAATGCATCCCAACCACCACTAAAATCATTATTCTGAACTGGGCACGTTTTCTACAAAATTGCGATTGATTTATCACCAAATTCCAAATTTATCAATTTTTGTGCATTGATCTCGGAACCACAGTTTTAAAAGTACCAATTTTGTGTATTTTCATTGAGAAATGTAGAAGTTATGGTCTTCTAAGTGTGGGTAGTTATTTTGGGTCTAATAGGCATTTCTATCATTTAACAGTAATGAGCATCTGATTGATTAGGGCTGAGGATGTTTCTTTTATTTTCACATATCTACTCTCATTAAAAATAAGAAATATAGATTCTGTGGAGTGGAGGATGTCATGCTCATTCTAGAAAGTCCAATTTTGTGAAATGCACACCTGGCAAGATTGGACAACGGGGTCCTATCACGTTCAAAATAAAATAATAGTCCCAGGAACCCACCTTCGGTTATTATCGAAATGCAATAATTAAAAATAATTCCTAAATTGCATATGAAGAGATCACCTAGCATCGAAAGGCACCCAGTTGATCTCAACTCGGTGGAGAGTTCAGGGTCGAGTTGATAAAGAACCCGGTGTCAAATTGATAGTCATCTCGGAAATCATCTCAGTAGAGACTCTCAATTGTAAGAGCTCGACGATGGTCTTGTTAATGCAAAATATAGCTCGTTGAAAATTGACGAATGAAAGGAACTGTACAAGGATCCCGGTGGAGATCGATGCAAAAAGATCTGAAGGCCAAGTCAGGGAGAGTCAAAGTCAACATGATGCCAGGTTTAATCCACTAAGACAGTGCTCGACCAACCACTTGGGAGAATTATCTTGTTTGACCGAGATGATATGAAATTATGCAGATATGGGAGGTTCAACATCATTGAATCTCGGGTTTGTAATTACATAATGGAAGGACTTCTATCAACCCAGGAAGATAGTATAAGCACCATCGAATACCAATGTAAAATTGAGTCAAACCGACATCTTAAAAAGAGCTGTGAATTATAATGGTGTTCAGACCTTCCTCGGTCGAGTATTCGGTGCACAGGCAGCAAGCATGTTGCAGTATAGTAAGAGTTCTTTTGAGCACTTCCAACAAGCAGGTCGCCCAACTATGTTTTTATCTGTTCAGCATCAAATGCATCCTCAAATTCGGGATTTTCCTTCAAGATATTTTTATGAAAATCGATTAAGTGACAGTGGGAGTGTTACTAGGAAACCTGAGGAAATTTATTACAAAAATTCTCTATCGAGATCTTACTCGTTTTACGATGTAGTTCATGGAAGCGGATCTCATAGAGGTATAACTGTTTCATATCAGAATATTCATGGAGCATAATTTGCTTTGCAATTATACGAGCATCTTCAACGAGTCACTAGGTTGGCAAGCATAAAGGTTTCTGTTGAAATGATCACACCTTACAAGCTACAGCTGAAATGTTTACACCGAGAGTTTGATGTTGTCCTCAAATTTGATGAAGGAAAAGGTTTATATATCAATACGGTAGATGCCTTTCAAGGCCAGCAGCGTGATATAATCATTATGTCTTGTGTCCGAGCTGCAAATCATGGGGTTGGTTTTATAGCTGATGTTCGCCACATGAATGTGACATTGACACGAGCTCGCAGAGCGCTTTGGGTTATGGGCAACACAGCTGCATTGAAGCAATCTAGTGACTGAGTTCAGTCGAAGGCAGATCTGCTCGATGCGTAGAGCTTGGTGAAACTCATGAGAAGCTCGCTGATTCAGAGGAAATAGAGCCCGGTAAGGATAAACAAGGCTCGGTGGGAGTTATTCAGCAATGAAAACACTCGGGGCTCGTAGAGACGAGTCGCAAGCTTCATGCGAGGGGCCGTTACGTGGGAAATAAGGCGACCAGTGCCAATGGGAAAATTAAGATGGCAAACCATGTTGTTCACTCCGCGTAGGGGAGATTCCGGCAAGCAATGCCAAGCGGAAATTTGATGATGGCGGGCCAAGCTGTTAAATCCCGCGCTGAGGCTGTTCACTTCGCGTTGGAGAAATCGGGTCAAACTGCCAACCGTGGAAATATTGGTTTGGCAAACCATGACTAAACTTCCGCGAAGGGGAGATTCAGGCAAACACTGCCAAATGGGAAAAATTAAGATGGCAATCCATCATGAAAACCCCGCGCAGTTGGAGTGGTCCGAGTCTTTGTGCGAGTCACCGGGAGGATTAATAGGACAGTTGTGAATTAGAGCGGGTCATGGAAAAAACGCGACGTGATACCAATTTCTGCGGAGGCTACAGGCCGCTCGTCTCATTATGCAGATATTTGTCAAATGATATCGAGTAACAGGAAAGCAGAGTGCTCAAAACTCGTCCAGTTCGGTGGCCGCGAGAGAAAATCATCAACCAGGGAGCAGACGTGTGCAATACAGTCGAAGCCTTCTTAGCGCTTCCAGCAAGCAGTTGCAGGAAACACATATTCACTGCCGTGTACGATGGATTGGAGTCACGACCATTCAAGGCTTCATAAAATTTGCCTGAACCAGGAGATGAAGGTTTAAAACGGTGCAGAATGAAACGATTCATATTGCTCAGCATTCCTTCTCCTAGAAACGAATTGAATGTGAAGGTCAACTCTAAAATACCTGGTCGGCCGTTTTGCATGCTGCATCCTTGTTACGTGTAAATGGTCTCTTTGAAAAACTCTGTGTGCAGCAGGCAATATTTATACCCTTCCATTATGATACGTCCAATCAGACAATAAAAGTATTCTTTTACCAGATTCAGAGAAGCTTGTTTTTAAACAATGGACGATATACTGCAGTTTCAAGCTAGTTTTATCTAGCTTTATTTCTATTAGCTTTGATCCGCGACTAAGGAAGAATTCATATGGTTGTTACCTGTACATTTTTCCAAGGTCCTCTTGGCTGCCCCAGTTGTTCAATGTATTTTTTGAAGGGCTTCTTTTATGTGTTGAAAATTGTAACATAAAGGATCTTTTAAGTTTCTGGAAAAATGAGTATATTGTGTAGCTCACAGCTACCTATGCCATATAATCCCAATAGTGGCATAATTCATTGATTGGAGCCGAGAGCGTAGTGCACTGCCAGAATACCGAAGGTATCTCTTTGGCCAAGAATTCAGTCTCAAGGATGTCTATCGACATGTTATGGGCATGAGCCTGTGTCATCATCATGGCAGCATTAGGTCTTTATTGGTAATGGCATTTTCTCATTGTTTGGAGGGTACAATTGTGCTTATTATGGCAAAGCTAAAACATTCTTACTACAAGTGTTATATGATAAGGAAGAACATGTGAGCATTGTGGTAAAACCATTCTTAGAGGCGTGAAAATGCTTGAACATGATCGAAGCAAATCTTAATATTTCCCGCAGATACAAAGCCAGGTCTGAATCAGAATTGATTGCAGAGCCTTGAAAAATGGTGTTGAATTTCATGGTTTTGCATGGAACGTGGAATGCATGTGAATATGTGGAGCCAAAACAAGACGAGAGAATAACTCTATACTTTCAAACTAGAGGTATATGCACAGAGGAAATTCAATGGATTGAACCGTAGTTGACAAGGGCCTCGGAGTGATCCCTAACAATTCGCTTCATAGCTAAGACTAAAATCATTTCTAAATCGCATGCAACATGCAGGAGTGAAATCGGGGAATTGGATGGGAATTCAAAATTGAATAAGCTCGTGATACAAGCAAGTAATTCATGGGTCTAATCCACTTTGTATGATTTAGAGTCAAACTTTTCATATTGTGGAAACGTTGGTAAGAGAGCTCAAGACAAGAATAAGCTCGTGGAGTCACTGGTCAATAAGATTTAAGCTCGGTATGTGTAAGTGACTTTCAGGATTTGAGCTTAAAGCTTGCATGTTCACGATGACCATATAGATGAGCTTGGTAATTCAGAATGGCCTCGAGTTAACAGAGCGGTAAGAATCAGTTTGATAGCCCACCATTCGGAGGACTCAATGCAAAAGAGCGATTACCAAAGCAAGGAAAGAGTTAGTGCAGGTTCGGTATGATTGCAACACCGAATTAGCGGATTCGAAGCTCACCAAGTTGGGATATGTGCAGACTCTATCCACATGGACCCCCCTCCTCTTCAAGTCAAACGGGTCAACGGGGGGGTCCCAACATTATGTTAATTAAATTAATATTTTTATTTAAATATTTTAATAATAATATTTATTATTATTATTTAAATATTTTATTTAAATATTCTTTTAATTAATTGAGAAGACTAGGTCATCAGGCAATTAATGACCCATGATGGAACCTTCTCAGGTAGTTCAACTAACTGTAATAAATACATCATGGGCCTTCATTTTAGGAATGTAATTATGACCATTTCCTCTTCTTTCTCACATATTTTTCTATAAATGTAAGTTGGAAGCTCATTTCAAAGGGTTCCAACAGTTCAGACAAGTTGGACAGTTAGATATCTCAGGCGAGTGTATACTTTTCAAAAATCCTCTCTCTTCTGCAAGTTGTTCTTGTGTGTTGAGAGAACTTTCAAGCCTCCTCTTCAAGACTGTAATGGCAACTATTGCCTCTTCTGAATGTATGATGCATTGTGCATGTTATTGAAGCAATAAAAGTGTGTGTTTTGTGACTAATCTCGGTCCTTTCATCCTTCTATGCTTCTTTGTGCCTTTCTCATACTTGCAGGTACACTGTGCAAGTTTAAGTTCTATTGCAGGTTCTTGGAGTTCTGTGCTTATCGAGTGGTGGAGTATTGCATGCAGTTGAGTTGTGGTGTCTATTCACCCTTCTTGAGTTCATCCTTCTTCGCTGGGAAACTGGTATATTTCTCAGTCTGATACAGTTTAACCAAGGGAACGCGTGTCTCTTAGTCTGTGGTATCATGTACCCTCTCTAAGTTGCAGTAGGTGAAGTTGACCTGTGGTGCACACACCCTCTTCAAATTAACCCTTCCTGAATCTGAAGACACCCTTTATTCGGTGCATCACCATCCCTAGTATAGTTTCATTTCTGTAAATCTCTTTCCCTAAAACCCCATGAAAATGTTAGCATAGGACTAGATAATCATTTTTGTTACACTAGGAGTAGTACAGCACTTAGTTTAGGAAGAGGAAGCCGGCCTTCTCCGGAGGTTCACCTCGAGCCCAAGTCCCACAGCTTGAGAGGTGATCCCATGTGTCCCAATCGCACCGAACGTCCTATTCGACAACAGTTTTTGGCACGCCCGGTGGGACATCCATTCACAGTCCTGGCCATTCGGGGGGTGCAGTGATTTGGCGACAACAGTTTTTGGCACGCCCGGTGGGACACTAAGGTTAGATCTTCCATCTTTTCAAGGTGTCTCATTACAACAACAAATCATAAGCCACCGTGCGACCACACACAACAGTTTTTGGCACGCCCGGTGGGACAGAGTTGGTACTTCTCTTCTCACTTACACAAGTCAAAGTACCTGGCGACTCCATATCTCTGGATTCCGAATCTCAGTGCAGTAACTTATGCGAAGAATTCAAACAAGAGCTTCTTCAAAGAAAGGAAATTATCAGCATATCGAACTTTCCTTGTCTCCTCCAAAGAGAAGAAGAAGAGGCATTTCCACATCCCCAGTTGCAGATTTACCTAGTAGGGGTCATTCAACTCCTCCTTACGGAAGATTTCCTCCACCCAGGAACAATCAACCTTTCGTTGCTATGGCGAGGAACCAAGTTTTTCCCCCTTTCAATGCAAGCAGTCCTCTCGTGTTGGCTCAACGTGACCCGATACCTGTTGCGGCACTCAAAAGTTTACCCTTCTACACGGGGGAAACTCACGTTACTCCAGTGGAGCATATCTTTGATGTAGCCAGCATCTGCGCAGTACATAATATCACCGAAGACAACGTTGCAGTTAGACTTCTTGCTACCTCTTTCAAGGGAAAAGCGCTTCAATGGTTTCGCGGGTTAGGTGTTGGCACTATAACCACTTGGGACGTGTTGGGAGAAAAGCTATGTAAACAATTTGAAGACAAAAGTGATCACCTATCACTTTTGGAACAACTTACTACCATAAAGAGAGCTCCCCAAGAATACATGAGTGATTTCAACTTCCGATTCCACAGGACTTGGAATAGGATTCCGGCGCTCATAAAGCCTTCTGCACATAATGCATTCTTGTACTATTTGCGAGCCTTGAATAGCGATGTAGCAGTTATGATCCAGTCTATGGGAGGGACTACACTTCCTGATGCTTACGAAGTTGCCATAAGTGCAGAGAATTCTTTGATTCAGGCTGGAAAGATAGCTCCACGACCACCAATGCCCTTTTCTCCAGATCTTACGAATCATCAGCCTATCATTGCTCCTCTTCCAGTGGACTCCAAGCAACCATCTCAATCTTCCCTTGCCTCTTCAAATGACCTATTTGAAGTCAAGTCACTACTGCAAAATTTTGGAAATGAGCTCGTTGCACTCAAAAGGCAACAATTTCAATACAATCGTCCGTATCAGCCACAAAATCAGCAGTATCAGGCTAGCCGTCCTCCCTTTCAAGGAAACAATCAGCCCCAAAATCAAACTACGAGTCAAGTTGCAAATGTCAGGCCCTTGAACTTCCGGAACCCTCTTGCAGCTAGCTCATCTAGAGCTATAGTACCTGTTCAGAATAATCTAGTTCAAGACTACGAATGGTGCTATCCTTGCTCTCAACCTCACAATCAAAATCTTTGTCCCAATGGGGTTCTTAGCCAGGCCCTTATGGTTCAAAGTGTATCTGCCCCTTCAGAGTTAACAAACAATTCATCTACGCAAGAAGCAGCAGATCAACCGCAGGCACCTGAAGAATCCACGTTACTAAACTGGCAAGAAGAAGATTTTTGCGGATTGAATATAGATTCTTCATCAGTGGCAGCAAACACTCGTTCCAAAAAGAGAGCAATGGAGCCTCAACCTCTCGAAGCTGATCTAGCATCCACTTCTCAACATGGGTTACAAATAGCGGTTGATAGAAATGTGGGAAAGAAATCACCAGAAACATCGGCTAGCCACGCCGCAGGGAAAGATGGTTCTCCAGGCATCACGATACCCAACAAACATTTTCCAAAGGAGGACCCCAATGCCCAAAAAAGTGTCAATAAAGTTGGAGCGATTCCCTTTAGCATAGTAGAACAAATGAAGAAAACCAATCTGAGCGTTACCATGTGGGATGCACTCTCGATTCCTTCTCAAAGAAACCTGCTGCGAGAAGCTCTGAACAGTTTTAGCACAACCAGCGCATCACCAAGCCATGGAGTGACAAATGCTACAAATTTGTGTCAACCGGAAGGGAAGATCATTCCTACGGCAAACAAACCACCACCATTCTACATTTCCCTGATCATTGGCGACCACCTGGTACATAATTGCATGATCGATTCTGGTGCCAGTAGCTCTGTCATGCCGAAACAAATCGCAGATGTACTAGGCATACAATATGCGCCAGTTGCAAGAGGGGTTGTTCAACTGGATGGCACAGCTGTTAAGACTGTTGGGGTTATCAAAGGACTTCAACTTACCATCCACGCATGCCCAAGCTTGTCATTCACCCAAGATATATCAGTCATTGATCTCCCTCCCCTCTTTGCCATCTGCCTATCACGGGATTTCACCGCCAAGATGGGTGGTTACCTATCAGCCGATTGGTCGCATATGATTCTCAGGACTCGATATGGAACCAAAGTAACTATAAGGGCAGAACCAATCTGCCATAATCATGTAGAACCCTACACTTCTAATCCCACAAATGGAAATTACACCATCGGTGATCCAGAAGAGGAAGGTGCCGATCATGAACCAACCACCCTTGTTGAAGAAGTCCCTGATACTTTGCTAGATGAAGCAAGTAGAGATCATCAGTACGATCCCTACGCCGATGTATTGGCAGAAGAAGAAGCTGGTTTGCTGGTCTTGGAAGAAACAGGATTAGGTACCTACTGTATCCATGAAGAAGATACGATCATACCACAACTTGTCAAAACACCAAATGATTCTAAAGGACTATGGCAATTGTTCTTCGATGGCTCAAGAAGTAAGAATGGATCCGGTGCTGGTGTTATGTTAATTTCTCCAGAGGGAGATAAGTACTTCTCATCTTTCCGGTTGCAGTTCAGTTGCACTAACAATGTTGCAGAATACGAGGCTCTTGTGCAAGGAATTCAGCTAGCCCAAAGGAAGGGAATCAAGGCCCTAACTGTTTTTGGAGACAGTGAGTTAGTTGTTCATCAAGTTTCAGCACGTAGTGCATCCAAAAATGATCTTTTAAGATCATACAAGAACCGAGTCTGGGACCTGATTGAAGATTTCGAAGCTTTTGGGATCCATGCAATCCCTAGAGATCAAAATCAAGATGCAGACAGGCTTGCTACAATTGGTTCACAATACAACATACCAGTTGATATCATGAAAGAAGGGCAGCAATTTGTTAAAATGGTGGTTCGACCAGCAGTCCCTGATAATGTGAGTAGTTGGCAAGTGTTCGATAGTGACAACCAAATTGTCCTCTTCCTACAAGAAGAGGCGGAGTTTGCTGCAAGAAATCAAGATAAGTTACAAGAGTCATATGGTGAACAAATTATCCAATTGAAAAGCAACAAGTTACCAAAAGGTTTAGTCACTTTGGAATCCATTTTCAATTCAGATGACCAAGCCAAAAGACAAAGCCCTAACATGGTGGTCAAAGAAGAATATTTTGAGGAAGTCGAAGTATCAAATGAAAAATTTCTTAAGATCGGAAAAGTGTGTACTTCTGAGGAGAAAGAAGCTTTCATCAAACTTTGTCAAGAGTATCATGACATCTTTGCATGGAGCTATAAAGATCTGCGTGGTTTTGATCCAGGTCTTGCGCAACATACCATCGAACTGGATCCTAATGCTAAGCCAGTTCGTCAGAAACAAAGACCAATTAATCCCAAAATTGAGCCACTAATGAGAAAGGAGCTAACCAAGCTCATCGAGGCTTGTATAATTTTTCCCATCAAGCATTCCTCATGGGTAGCCAATTTGGTGCCCGTGAGGAAGAAGAACGGAGAGATCCGGTTATGCGTAGATTTCAGGGATTTGAATCGTGCGTCATTGAAAGACCATTATCCTCTTCCATCGATGGAGCAGATCCTTCAAACGGTGGCAGGAGCTCAAAGATTTTCTTTGCTCGATGGATATTCAGGTTACAATCAAATCCTAGTCCAAGAATCTGACCAATTCAAAACGGCTTTCACTACCAAGTGGGGCACATATGCCTACAATAAAATGCCATTCGGATTGTCCAATGCCGGGGCTACTTTCCAAAGAGCCATGGACATGGCATTTAAGGGACTGATCAACGATATTATTTTGGTTTACCTTGATGATATAACTGTATACTCTAAGCATGCAGAAGATCACATCACACATCTAAGGAAAGTTTTCCAAAGGTGTAGGGAATTTGGGGTTTCACTTAACCCCAAGAAATGTATTTTCGCAGTGCACGAGGGAAAATTGCTGGGGCATGTTGTTTCAGCGGAAGGATTATCAATCGATCCAGCCAGGATTCATTCAATTATGTCCTTATCTCTCCCGAGTCACAAGAAGGGCCTCCAGAGCTTTTTGGGAACCATAAATTTTGTGCGGAGATTCATCCCTCAATTCGCGACATTGGCTAAACCACTGACAGCCATGCTAAAGAAAAACATGCCATTCTCATGGACAAAGGAAGGACGAGAAAGCTTCGAAGCCATCAAAACAGCCATTTCCCAAGCTCCCACGCTTGTGAACCCCAGGTTTGACAAAGATTTTATCCTTTATGCTTTTGCAGGTCAAGAGAGCATTTCAGGGATCCTCACCCAACAAAACGACAACCTGATGGAGCAACCAATCGCTTTCTTCAGTCAATCCCTCAAAGACTACGAGTTCAAATACTCATTCATTGAAAAGCAAGTCTTTGCGGTTATTCGAGCTTTGAAGAAATTCAAGCACATGTTGTCCAACAACAAGATTCATCTGATGGTGTCTCATCCAGGTGTCAAGGAGTTTTTGCTGAACAAAGAAATGAACGAAAAGCGTGCTGGATGGATCACGAAGGTAATGGAGTATGACGTGCATATCAAAGTCACTAAACTTGTCAGAGGTAAGGGTTTATGTGAGCAACTTGCTGCAGACATGGAATCAAAAGGTAATGAGGACGTGACACTCCTAAATACTGATGAGGATGTTGATCAAGCTGACTGGTTATCCAAAATGAAGAATTTCATCTTCTCAGGAGCATACCCAACAAACATGGATAAAAACCAAAGACGAACTTTCCGTCTTCAATCTATCCCATATGTTTTGGTAGATAGCATTCTCTTTCGAAAAGATTTGAACGGTGTTCTCCTTCGGTGCATAGGACCGGAACAGGTAAGTAAGATACTAGAAGAATTTCATAATGGCCTATCTGGAGGACATTATTCCGCACGGAACAACAGCTACCAAGATCATGCGAGCCGGCTACTATTGGCCGGATTTATTCAAGGATGCCCATCTCTGGGTAAGGAAATGCAAGGAATGTGCCTTTTTCACAGGTAAGCAGAAGCTGGCAGCTCTTCCACTGCATCCAGTTCAAGTGGATCAACCCTTTGTTCAATGGGGGTTGGACTTCATCGGAATGATTAATCCTCCATCCAGTGACGGACATAAGTGGGTCCTTACCGCAACAGACTATTTTACTCGATGGACAGAGGCGGTAGCATTAAAAGAGAGCAATGAAAAGGCAGTTCTAGATTTTTTGGAGGGTATAATGACGAGGTTTGGTGTTCCATTTACAATCATTTCAGACAACGCGCTAGCTTTTCTTGGTATGAAACTGAGTGAATGGGCTGTTAAAAATGGGGTATACCTCAAAACTTCATCCAATTACTATCCGCAAGGAAACGGATTGGCTGAGTCTAGCAACAAAAACCTCATAAGGATTATTAAGCGCACAATGGAGACTAACAAGAGGACTTGGCATACACAGCTTAAGACCGCCTTATGGGCAGATCGAATCACACCTAAAAGGGCCATTGGAAATTCTCCTTTCGTTCTTGTATATGGAAGAGAGGCAAAACTCCCGCTCTCATTGGAGTTACCTTCTTTGGAGTTAGCTCATCAACTTGAAGTTATAGAGAGTGATCCTCTGACAGTAAGGTTTGCTGAACTCATGGAGTTAGAGGAAGTACGAGATAAGGCTATGAAAACTTTGGAGCAGCATCAGGCTCAAGTTAAGAAATCTTTTGACAAGAAGGCGTCCGACAGACATTTTCAAGAGGGAGATTTAGTTCTCAAATGGGATGAAGACAGGGCCAAACCAGGCAAGCATGCCAAGTTTGACGCTCTCTGGAGTGGACCATACATCATCACAAGTTGCAAAGAGGCAAATTCATTTCGTCTATCTAGGCTCAATGGAGAAGAACTGCCCATTCATGTGAATGGGATACATCTCAAAGCTTGTTTTTGAGAAGCGTTCCACCCCCTGTACAGTTAAATTAGGTGTTTTCCTCCAAGTGCTTATGCACATTGTTGTGTGTTGTTGTTTTGCTTTCCTTGTTGTTGTGTTTTGTGTTGTTCTGCACATTGTTTCATCATTGGAAGGTGTCAAGGAGAAGAAAGGTTCAAGGTTTCCATAATAGTTCAAAATCTGCTTCATTCAAAATTTTGCAGTGTTCCATGGATGTCAAGCATTCAACAGATTCAGTATACTTCATGCTTAGCATTCCAGGGAGGTCCAGGATATCAGACAATGCTCAAGGAGATTTCGGGATGTGTCAAAGAAAATCATACTACTTTCAGGATTCCAACATAGACTCCATGCCCAATGGATGACTTAAGGCTACTGGAATCATGCTTAGCAGGCAATCATCCCCGAGAGGTCGCCAAAAATGTTATCCAATTTTGCACACCTGGCAAGATTGGACAACGGGGTCCTATCACGTTCAAAATAAAATAATAGTCCCAGGAACCCACCTTCGGTTATTATCGAGATGCAATAATTAAAAATAATTCCTAAATTGCATATGAAGAGATCACCTAGCATCGAAAGGCACCCAGTTGATCTCAACTCAGTGAAGAGTTCAGGGTCGAGTTGATAAAGAACCCGGTGTCAAATTGATAGTCATCTCGGAAATCATCTCAGTAGAGACTCTCAGTTGTAAGAGCTCGACGATGGTCTTGTTAATGCAAAATATAGCTCGTTGAAAATTGACGAATGAAAGGAACTGTACAAGGATCTCGGTGGAGATCGATGCAAAAAGATCTGAAGGCCAAGTCAGGGAGAGTCAAAGTCAACATGATGCCAGGTTTAATCCATTAAGACAGTGCTCGACCAACCACTTGGGAGAATTATCTTGTTTGACCGAGATGATATGAAATTATGCAGATATGGGAGGTTCAACATCATTGAATCTCGGGTTTGTAATTACATAATGGAAGGACTTCTATCGACCCAGGAAGATAGTATAAGCACCATCGAATACCAATGTAAAATTGAGTCAAACCGACATCTTAAAAAGAGCTGTGAATTATAATGGTGTTCAGACCTTCCTCGGTCGAGTATTCGGTGCACAGGCAGCAAGCATGTTGCAGTATAGTAAGAGTTCTTTTGAGCACTTCCAACAAGCAGGTCGCCCAACTATGTTTTTATCTGTTCAGCATCAAATGCATCCTCAAATTCGGGATTTTCCTTCAAGATATTTTTATGAAAATCGATTAAGTGACAGTGGGAGTGTTACTAGGAAACCTGAGGAAATTTATTACAAAAATTCTCTATCGAGATCTTACTCGTTTTACGATGTAGTTCATGGAAGCGGATCTCATAGAGGTATAACTGTTTCATATCAGAATATTCATGGAGCATAATTTGCTTTGCAATTATACGAGCATCTTCAACGAGTCACTAGGTTGGCAAGCATAAAGGTTTCTGTTGAAATGATCACACCTTACAAGCTACAGCTGAAATGTTTACACCGAGAGTTTGATGTTGTCCTCAAATTTGATGAAGGAAAAGGTTTATATATCAATACGGTAGATGCCTTTCAAGGCCAGCAGCGTGATATAATCATTATGTCTTGTGTCCGAGCTGCAAATCATGGGGTTGGTTTTATAGCTGATGTTCGCCACATGAATGTGACATTGACACGAGCTCGCAGAGCGCTTTGGGTTATGGGCAACACAGCTGCATTGAAGCAATCTAGTGACTGAGTTCAGTCGAAGGCAGATCTGCTCGATGCGTAGAGCTTGGTGAAACTCATGAGAAGCTCGCTGATTCAGAGGAAATAGAGCCCGGTAAGGATAAACAAGGCTCGGCGGGAGTTATTCAGCAATGAAAACACTCGGGGCTCGTAGAGACGAGTCGCAAGCTTCATGCGAGGGGCCGTTACGTGGGAAATAAGGCGACCAGTGCCAATGGGAAAATTAAGATGGCAAACCATGTTGTTCACTCCGCGTAGGGGAGATTCCGGCAAGCAATGCCAAGCGGAAATTTGATGATGGCGGGCCAAGCTGTTAAATCCCGCGCTGAGGCTGTTCACTTCGCGTTGGAGAAATCGGGTCAAACTGCCAACCGTGGAAATATTGGTTTGGCAAACCATGACTAAACTTCCGCGAAGGGGAGATTCAGGCAAACACTGCCAAATGGGAAAAATTAAGATGGCAATCCGTCATGAAAACCCCGCGCAGTTGGAGTGGTCCGAGTCTTTGTGCGAGTCACCGGGAGGATTAATAGGACAGTTGTGAATTAGAGCGGGTCATGGAAAAAACGCGACGTGATACCAATTTCTGCGGAGGCTACAGGCCGCTCGTCTCATTATGCAGATATTTGTCAAATGATATCGAGTAACAGGAAAGCAGAGTGCTCAAAACTCGTCCAGTTCGGTGGCCGCGAGAGAAAATCATCAACCAGGGAGCAGACGTGTTGCAATACAGTAGAAGCCGTTTTCAGCGCCTCCAGCGGGCAGTTGCAGGAAACAAACATTCACTGCCGTGTATGATAGATTGGAGTCACGTCATTCAAGGCTTCATAAAGTTTGCCCGAACCAGGAGATGAAGGTTTGAAACGGTGCAGAATGAAACGATTCATATTGCTCAGCATTCCTTCTCCTAGAAACGAAACGAATGCGAAGGTCAACTCTGAAATACCTGGTCGGCCGTTTTGTATGCTGACTCACATCCTTGTCACTCGTAAATGGTCTCTTTGAGAAACTCTGTGTGCAGCAGGCAATATTTATACCCTTCCATTAGATACGTCCAATCAGACAATAAAAGTATTCTTTTACCAGATTCAGAGAAGCTTGTTTTTAAACAATGGACGATATACTGCAGTTTCAAGCTAGTTTTATCTAGCTTTATTTCTATTAGCTTTGATCCGCGACTAAGGAAGAATTCATATGGTTGTTACCTGTACATTTTTCCAAGGTCCTTTTGGTTGCCCCAGTTGTTCAACGTATTTTTTTTGAAGGGCTTCTTTTATGTGTTGCGAATTGTAACATAAAGGATCTTTTAATTTCTGGAAAAATGAGTATATGGTGTAGCTCACATCTACCTATGCCATATAATCATGGATTCGAGTCGCAAGCTTCATGTGAGGGGAGGGACATGACGACAAGCGTAGTGTAGAGAGAAAATGAACTCAGACGTCGATAGAATGAAAAGCGGGGTTCAAAACGAGTATCCCGGTCTATTAATAAAGACGATTCCGGAGTTTCAATGTGGAATTCAATACATTTGAGTTCATGTTCGATCAGTAAGACACGAGCGAAGGCGAACCAAATCACATGGAGCGATTCGGTCAATTAGGTGATAAGTACGAGTCGGCCGGGCTACGATGGAAATAACTCGGCACTGAAAGAGTTTCAAATGGAATTCACTGAGTCAAAAATCCTGTGACAATAAGGAGCTCATCGGTAAAAGAACTTGAGGGCTCATCAGAACATGTTTGTTTTAGTTCACCTCACATGGAGTGAAGAGGAACAGACGAGATGTTCTGCAGTAGCACCAAAACGATGAGGCTTAGGAGAAGTTGGCAGTCATAGCAAGTCGAATGGAGTCAGGCTTAGCTCGCTCTAAGAGTGTAGTATTCACGGATTAAATGCCAAGTCTGAATCAAGAATAGTCATTGCAGAGCCAATTGAAAAATAAAGTGTGCAATTGAGGTCGAAGAATTTATAGAAAATGGTTTTGCATGGATACATCACAGAAAACGGTAAAGGTTCGAGAATAAAAATGCTAGTTGAGCACACAAACGTGTAAGGACGACTCTAAGAATGAAGGCAGTGGGGCTCGGTACTTTACACACGGTGAGGTATCCATTGCAAGCAAGAGGTTCAAATTGGAATGGGTTGAGGAACCGATCTAGGTGTCAAGTGCCTCGGAGGAAAGAATTCGCTGCATAAGCCATATGCATAAGACTAAGACACGGTTCACGTTAAAAATAAGTTCGGGAGAAAGCTCGCATGAAAGATTCAGATAACCGAGTGAGTCAGTCGGGGAACGCTTGGATGGGAACCAAGTCAAGTGAATAGCTCGAGCATACAACTGCTCAGTAATTCATTCTAATTAACTTTGTTTATTTCATCAAGCATTAATGCCAAACTGAAAATTCAAAGAGAGCTCGACAAGCTAAACTCGTGCCGAGTCACTGGTCAATAGAGATTCAAGCTCGGTTGTCAGCGAAATAAGTGACTTAGGATGAGCCGAGTTGCAGTCTGAATGACCCGATGATGAGCATTAGAAGAGGTGAGAAGAGCTCAAAATGCAGATTGAGAGCTCGGTGAGTTTCGGTATGTTGCTCGAAGCTCGTCAAGTTGGGATATGTCTAGACTCTATCCACATGGACCCCCCTACTCTTCAAGTCAAACGGGTCAACGGGGGGGTCCCACCAGTATTTTAATTAAATTAATATTTTTATTTAAATATTTTAATAATAATATTTATTATTATTATTTAAATATTTTATTTAAATATTCTTTTAATTAATTGAGAAGACTTGGTCATCAGGCAATTAATGACCCATGATGGAACCTTCTCAGGTAGTTCAACTAACTGTAATAAATACATCATGGGCCTTCATTTTAGGAATGTAATTATGACCATTTCCTCTTCTTTCTCACATATTTTTCTATAAATGTAAGTTGGAAGCTCATTTCAAAGGGTTCCAACAGTTCAGACAAGTTGGACAGTTAGATATCTCAGGCGAGTGTATACTTTTCAAAAATCCTCTCTCTTCTGCAAGTTGTTCTTGTGTGTTGAGAGAACTTTCAAGCCTCCTCTTCAAGACTGTAATGGCAACTATTGCCTCTTCTGAATGTATGATGCATTGTGCATGTTATTGAAGCAATAAAAGTGTGTGTTTTGTGACTAATCTCGGTCCTTTCATCCTTCTATGCTTCTTTGTGCCTTTCTCATACTTGCAGGTACACTGTGCAAGTTTAAGTTCTATTGCAGGTTCTTGGAGTTCTGTGCTTATCGAGTGGTGGAGTATTGCATGCAGTTGAGTTGTGGTGTCTATTCACCCTTCTTGAGTTCATCCTTCTTCGCTGGGAAACTGGTATATTTCTCAGTCTGATACAGTTTAACCAAGGGAACGCGTGTCTCTTAGTCTGTGGTATCATGTACCCTCTCTAAGTTGCAGTAGGTGAAGTTGACCTGTGGTGCACACACCCTCTTCAAATTAACCCTTCCTGAATCTGAAGACACCCTTTATTCGGTGCATCACCATCCCTAGTATAGTTTCATTTCTGTAAATCTCTTTCCCTAAAACCCCATGAAAATGTTAGCATAGGACTAGATAATCATTTTTGTTACACTAGGAGTAGTACAGCACTTAGTTTAGGAAGAGGAAGCCGGCCTTCTCCGGAGGTTCACCTCGAGCCCAAGTCCCACAGCTTGAGAGGTGATCCCATGTGTCCCAATCGCACCGAACGTCCTATTCACATCCTGGCCATTCGGGGGGTATCCCGCGCGTACCTGTGTGACCTGGGCCACTTCGATCCGACTTTTCCGTGATACACTAGCCGAAGTAAATTTTTTTTATTTTTCCAATTTTTTCTAACTCCTTGAATTTTTTCCTTAGAAGGGGAAGTCAGAGAGAAACCAGAGGGCCCCCCAAAATCCAATATTTTGGGCCTTGAACCAATTCTACTTGCTTGAGCCTGAAGAATCATGTAAGTTATCCAATTCACCTTAAGGGGTGAATTCAGGATAACATGTTTATGTTTTCGTTTATTGTTTCATTCTAAATAAAATTAATAGAACAAGTTTATGTTTTCAAAAATAAAAAATGTTTTGACTGTTACAAAGATATTAAAAAATTAAATTATACTAACGAAAAAGTGGAAAAAGGTTATAATAATCTGTTACAACTTACCAGTACCCGTGTTAATGTTTCCAGTGGAAGAAAATTGGGTCTTCATTTTTTTAGGGGCTAAAATTTTTTGTTATGCTACCTTTTCTTTTTTGTTTTTTTTGCATTTTTTTATTGTTCAAAGAAGTCATTGTAAATATCCATGAAAATATTTAAATTAGATAAATGTAATCAACATCTAAACAATTCTAAAAAAATTATATGCAATCAAAAGGATAATGGATGCTACTGGCCGATAACAAAATGCATGTTATCATAAGGTAGGATGAAATACACTCTAAACTGGTATCAAAATGTTATCAGCCGGTAACATACTGCATGCTACCGGCTGACAACATATAGTATGCTACCAACCGACATCATACAGAATGCTACCGGTTGGTAGTATGGAGCATGCTACCAGCAGTAACATCCTTCATGCTTCTAATCGGCATCATGCAGATGCCAAACAGTGTGGTACCTACATGCTACAAAAAAAACTAAAGTACCTTCAGAGTAGCAAGGAAATATCCGCCTTTAGTGACCAGTCCTCCAATTTCGAAAGTAGAAAGCCTAAATGAAATATTTGGTAATCACGAATTTAAAGAAAGGGAGGTTCTAAAGTTTTATGTTTAGAACTATGAGTATAAATAATCATATAATGAATTATAAATACTTAAATAGAATATATATATGAGGTGAATTTGACATATTTTAATTTCGCTATAAGGGTGATTTTAATTATAACATTCGGTTTTCAGTGGAAACTCCTTAGCGAACCAACCCCTAACATTAACTTGTACCCAGAAAAATTTGGCAACATAGTCCCTATTCATACCCAAAAGTTTTTACAATTTCAAATTTTGAAAACCATGATATTCATGAATTAACGAATATTCACCACTAAAATTTTCCCTACCAACATAAAATTGATTTCACCACCCCTTCGGGTACATTTTGTTATCAAGTCATGCATTTCAGCCTCAAGAATGCAGGTGCAACATATCAAAGATCTATGATTGTCATTTTCCATGACATGTTGCATGATATTATGGAAGACTATGTTGATGATATCATTGGAAAGTCCATGACTAGAGCCAAACATCCAAATATCCTATGTCGTATCTTTCAACAACTAAGAGATTATAAGGTCAATTTTAATCCAAATAAATGTGTCTTTGGTGTGATTTCTGGAAAACTATCTGGCTTCATATTTTCTAGGAGAAGAATTGAAGTGGACCCGGAAAAGGTCATTGCTATTATAGAAATGCCTCCTCCCAAGAACCTCAAGCAGTTGCGCAGCTTGCAAGGTAAGATATAATCCATTTGTAGATTCATCTCCCAACTTCCAGATAAATGCCATTCATTTACCCATATTATTAATAAATAACTGGATTTTCACTGGGGTCTTGAATTCCAACAAGCATTTGGCTTACTCAAGGATTATTTTGATAAACCACCTATTCTTGTACCACCTACCCCAGGTGAACCCCACTTTTTATATATCTTATGCTTAATTTTCTATTCAAACGATCTTAGCGTAATATGATTTAAAGCACAAATAGAGAACTATCTTTTATCTTAGCCACACATTGATCTCTTATGAGCTCAATTATCCACAAATTGAAAAATATTTCTTGGATTTTGTTTTTGCATTTCAAAAACTCTGGCACTACTTGTTGAATAACAAAACTAAGCTAATATCCAAATTTGACCGACTTAAGTACATTTTATATAAACCAATGCTTACTGGGAGGATGGCCAATTGGATAATCTTTCTTAGAGAATTTAATATTGAGTATGTCAACCAAAAAGTGGTCAAAGGACAAGTGTTCCCTGATCAAATAGCATAATTACCACTAGTGAACCAATGAGTCTCGATCTTCCAGATGCTTCTGCATTATATATTGAAGAATATTCCACATGACTGATATATTTTTATAGTTCATTCACATTTTATGGCTTGGGGGAACGCGTTGTTCTTATCACCCCCATAGGTGATCTTATTCCTCAAGCTTTCATACTTGGTTTGCCATGTACAACAATATCACTGAGTATGAAGATCTCATTATAGGATTAAACTTTGTTATATGATTCAATATCAGAGAAGCTAAGGTTATAGGTGACTTCTATATGATCATCAAATAGGTGAATGATGAGTATAAGATTAAATATGAGAAGCTCATTCCATATAAATGGATGTTAGACACCCTGAAAGAATACTTTTTTCAAATCACCTTTAAACAGGTCCAAGGAACATAGAACCGTTTGATGGATGCCATGGCTACTATTGGATCATTACTATGACTATATCCAAATACTAGGGACTTTCACTTATTTATTGATCATTTGATGGTACCCTTCATATGACATGTGAGAATCCTGTTTTGTGTGTGAAGTTATTGGTCCCTTTTCCCCCTAGTTCATCGATATATTTAACTACTTACATGATGGTACATTCCCTCCCGATATCACTCAATCCCAAAAAACCCATATCTAATGAATAACCCATTATACCCTACTTGGGGGCACTCTCTATCGTCGATGCTACAATGGGACTTTGTTATGTTTTCTTAATTTGGAGGAGGCTATCTAAGAAATCAAATAGGCTGCACCAAGGCATCTGAGGTGCTCATACTAGCAACATATTCTTTGTCAAGAATATTTTCCATGCATGATACTATTCTTTTCAATATGTAAAGAAATGTCTACTACGTTAGAAACATGGTAATCTCATACATGATCCATCACAATATTTGCAACCTATCACAACTTCATGATAATTTTGAGAATGGGAACTCAATCTCATAGGGAAGCTCACAAAAACTTCCTTTGACAGCCATAAGCATATTATCACTACCAATGAATAATTTAGCAAATGGGTGGAGGTTGTTCCTCTCACCTATGTTACTGGTGTTTAGATATCCAAGCTCATCATGAATGATATCATTTGCAGCTATGACATCCCTTCTGCCATTATATCTGATAATGGAAAGTAATTCAAGAATAAATAAGTTAAGGCACTATGCCAACACTTTAAATTCCACCAAAAGTGGTCTAACCCTTAATACCCCTCAAGGTAATGGACAAGTTGATGCCCCTAATAAGACTCTTGTCCAAGTCATGGAGAAAATGGTTCATAAAATGTGTCATAATTGGTATCTTCAAATCCATCATTCCCTTTGGGATTACAAAAATTTTATCTGCACACCTACAATTAAAATCCCATATTCCGCATTATATTTGGCAATAAATCCATTATACCCTTTGATATTGAGCTTCTCTTCTTTGAAAATATCCATGTGAGACTATATGGATATTGATGAGGATTATGGAGTGGCTAGGCTAGCAGAGTTGGAATTACTTGATGAAAATTTCCTAAGAGTTCATAAGATCTACAACAATCACACCATCCCTCATGAATTTGAGGTAGGAGAACTTGTTCTCAAGGAGAATCAGTTTAACACTACCAAGGAAAGAGAGAAAAAAGGAAAGTTTGAACATAACTGGTTAGGGCCATATATTGTGGTGGCTAAATTTGGTTCTGGTACCTATAAGATTACCTATCTTGATGGTGATGAATTGTGGGAACCCATAAATTCCATGCATGTCAAGCACTTCTATGCCTAAGGATGGAGACCTATCAAGCAATAAAAAAAATAAAAAAATAAAAGATAAATCAATTCGTCCAAGTGTGAAAACCATGTAATTGTGGCACTTTGGACAAGTCCTTTTCTAAAAACTAGTTTCCGGCATCATAAGAGGATTATATTCACAAACACCTCAAATTTGGGGCATGACCACTTCGTCCTATCTTCTGCATTCATTGTCTATGTATTCTACTATTGAACCTATTCCTCTTAGCCTTGATCCAGAAAATTCTCTTCTTGTACATATGTGTGGCCTTCACCCTTGTATAGTCTTTCCTATTGGTGGGGGCATCTTGGTGCTTGGTTCTTCCTGCACATAGTTTTGGAAAACATACAAAAACCCAGAAATATTCACAAAACCATTAAAAATATTGAATATACAAAATCACAAAATCCAATAACCATGCAAAACTCAAAAACACTAAACATTGGAAACTATATTACAAAACATCTTACTTTTGTTCTTGCTTCTTCTAGTGCATGACATGCGGATCATATTGATCTTCCTTCATTAAAAAATTTTGTTTTCTTGGTATGTCTATCTTCCCTTACATATATTATTACTTGGGGCATTTTCATAGTGTATGATTACTTTTCATGGGACTTTTATCTCCTCCACATATTCCCTTGCATCTCTTCTTGGGGCATCATTTTAACCCATGTCATATAACTCAAACATTTGGGAACTAAAGCTAGATAATAAAAACATTGGTGCAACTTTCTTGAACGTTGTTTGTTTGAGTATGTTTGTTTGTGCTCATTTTTTTGTTGATTTGCTTATGTACTTTCTCATATTGCATCACTTATGTATATTTTGAGCCAATTCTTTAGCATGGAACAAAAACCATTATTATGGATTTTCATGTCGTTTTACCCTTTTTGTGTGTTTATATCAAATAAAAATCTACTTTTGAGCCAGATGGTATGCCAACTATGTCACAATATTCCCATTCCAAATCTATCTTATCTTTTATTCAAATTTCACTTTCTATATATTATTTTCTTCCCTTCCCCATCCCTTGTTTCTTCTACACTAAGAATCTTGAGATCTCTTTCTAATCCATCCATTTGAATAATGGCCAACCAGGCCTAGTTCAACTCTTCATCGCTGCAATGTCTTATTCTTCTGTTGTGATCATTTTATTCTTATTTTTGAGCATACATCGACCTCTTCTATCACCCCATCAACACTCGAGGGGAATCCTTGATCCTACCAATTTTTCTTCTATTGTTACAAAATTTAATCGTCTATAATTTTCTACTATCTTTACAGTGGCATTGTTTGTGCTACACCACATCAAATATGTAGGAATGTAGACACCTAAATATAGCTATGAAGTTTTAACACTAAAATTGTACTTATTATCCTATTTTCTATTGTTTGGTTATAGTTAGTGTCTTTCTTGCTAATTGGGTAATAATCCTTTCTATCTCGGTCAATTAACAACACTTTGTTAGTTAAATAGTCTCCCCATTCATTCTGGAAGCAAATTAATACTACTTTGTTCGTTATAATCCTATTCTAATTAACTAATTAATATTGATTAAATAATCCTCTAAACAAGAATTTACCCTCTTATTTTGTCATTCACCCTCTCTGACCATTCATAATTCATCAACTTCTCTCCAATTGGATTTTAAAATCCTAACTTGGTCTATTAATCAATCTAATTGATTAATTTTAATCACATCCAACTCACTTAAGCTGGAAATTCTAATTAACCTCCCCTAATCATACTTATAACGCCTTCTAAATCTATTTATCTCTTGTTAATCCATAAATTTCTTTTATCCCACATTCACGAGGATAATAGTTTCTTCAAACTAGAAAACTACATAAAGATCCCTACCCCCTCCTTTCTAAGTTTATACCTTGACACCTTTACACCCCATGACCTTGGTAAGACATTAGCATAAGATAAGAGCATTTCCTAATTGAGAACCTGATTGATATAGCAACCCTTTTCCATTTTCTACTTGGTAAGAGTAGTAAGAGGAGAACAAAAAATGGCCATTGAGCCATATTAGTGAGACCTCTTCCTCTCCATTGGAGAAATTATTTGAATGCACATAGTTATGTATGGATCACTTAAGGAAGTATGTAAAATCCAAAGCCCATCAAAAACATCAAAGGATGGTTTAACATTTCATCTTTTTAATATTAGATGCATAAGTTAATATTTTCCTTTTATTATCTTTATCTTGATGTTTATGTTAGATTAGCTAAGTTATTAAATCTAATTGGTGTTAGATTCTATTTATTAGCTTAACTTATTTAACATGCATACATAAGTCACCATATTTCTCATGAGTTGTCTCATGTGAGTGATATTGGGATGGGGGTAGCACACATTTTGTTGGATTGTTTTAGATGTTTTTGTATTTTGTCATTTATTGAGTTGGGGGCTCTTGGATGGAGAATTAGGTGATTGGGACATGCCTATTTGGAAGGGTGACACATGTTACCCTCACATGGGTTTGGGGATGTGTAGATATTTCTCTATTTCTATCCCCAGTTTGGATTTTGGAGAGGCTTTTTTGGATGAAATTTTGGGAGAGTTTTTGGAAGGAGGAATATTTGCTTGCTTGGAAGGAGCTTGTGTGGATTCCATATGAGGATTTTAGCTTAATTTTAAGGTAGGCCTCACCGATTAATTTTTTATAGTATTGCAATACATTTAAATTTTTTTAGATTTGATGATGTTTTGTGTTGGGTGTGAGAGTGAAATTTGTTGGTTTTCCTCATTCTTGTGTTTGATTTCCTTTTTTTCCATCCAACCCTATTGGGTCGTGGATTTGGGAAGGATTTGGGAAAGGGAAGGGATCATTTCTACATCCTCATATTTTCTTTGGGAAGTCATGAAGGTTTTTGGTATTCTACTCCCTTCCTGATTTTAAAAAAATATTGAATTATGCTAAACCCTAATTACAGAGTCACATGTGATAAATATAGCAATAAAGTACAGATCTGACATAAACAATAAGCTAAAGAAATATAAAATCCTACGTGAAAGAGAGAGATTAGAAGACTTGGATGATTTCGCAATCACTCCTGAAGTATGTTAGACTGGGAAAATTGATGAATAGGAGGAGGAAACTATCACAACCCCACACAAAAAAATGCACTATTATCAGAGTATGTTGGACCAGGGCGCATGGGATAGGTCAATGACACCTAGGTGTCAGACACTACTTCTAGGTGCATGTGACTATGAAGTGGTCATAATATCATTTTTATAACGTTGCACCAATGTTTCTAGCCTTCGTTGTTGATCACCTATGTGCCACACTATGCCCATAGAATTCGCATGTAACCAGAAAAACAAATGATCTCTTACAAAAACCCCAAAACACATCAAATCCCAAAATGAAAAAAGTACAAATAGGGAGTTGGATTGGCCCTAGTGGTCACCCGACTAAGTGAAATTACAACCGAGTGGTGCACTACATATCATATCCCATGTAATTCTTTGTGTGTGTGTCTATTTGTAGAATCATGCCTTAGGAGGTTCTTGTGTAATATGCACTTGACAGTGAGAAGTAGATAGATGTACCAATGTAAGTAGATGTTTGTATGGAAAAATGAACTTCCCCTCCTATGAAGTGTATGCAAAAAAATGTAGTCCCTTATCCCTTAAATGAAGCTAGATGAATGTCTTTAATGCTCTTAGATTTATTTGGATGCAACCTTAGGTGATGATAGTAGATGCTTAGAGCTTGGTCCCTTATTATGATCACATATCTTTATATTTAAATGATTCCCTTATTTGAATTTTACAATTAACCACTAAAAGGCTAACCAATAAGAAAACAAGATGCCCAAAAGATCAAAGAGCCTCAAAAGGGGAAAACAAGATACAAAGAGGTTGAGGGTGCCCAGGAGGATGAGGGAACCTGGGAACTAACATTCTAGCTATGCGTTAGCGTCCAAAGAAAATAAATATAAAGTAGTGGAGGACAGACTGGGTAGTATGGTGTAGAAGACCAGAAATAAGACAAGAAGCAAAAAAAAGAAGCTAAATATAGTGGTGTTATCACCGAATCACAGCACCCTTATGTTTACACAAGTGCATATACTTAAGCTCATGGTGTGATTGGATAACATGGGTACTATCTCCAAGTTGTGGGACTTGCTACTTGAGATAGACCTCCAGAGAAACTTGGTTCTTTCTCCTAAACTACCTGCTACAATCTTCTCTAATGCAGGCAAAACTAACTGTCCTAATCTAACTTTCCAAGGGACCAAGGAGAGAGAATGCATAAAAAAGGAAATACTACACTACAACGGTGATACACCAAAAAAGGAGGGGTGTGAGAGTAGTCTTCTAATGTGTGAAAATTAGAAGTAAAATGCATACTAAAAGGGGTGATAACAGTTCTCCAAAATCTAGCAAAATGCATTCACCACAATATTTCATACATGCACAATAATACTGAATTCTTGCAAGAGCATAAAAATAGACACAATATTCTTGTAATGAAGGTTGGAAGGGCAAGAAGAGTGCAAAAAAACACAACAGGGGAAGATGCATCCACAAACTTGTATTTTATTGCTTCATGATATGCACAGTTCAATCTATTACAAGATAAGGGCCTAGATCACCATGCAAGGAGTCCAATATAAGGACCTGAAGCACATTGGTTTCACAAATAAATTTTGACAGAGCTTTGCTACGACAAAAACTACCTCTTCCTTTACAATGAGCCTAACACTCCAATTTATAGAAAAATGAGAAGAGAGAGAGAAGGGGCAAATGGAAATCCTGAAATATGTCCTTAAACCACTTGTAATATACATTAAATGGAGTGAAATGATTAAATGTTACTTACAAAATTCTCTCCATATTATCCTAGGTGCTGCAGTAGAGAAATAATGATGACCATGCTTCTTAATTGCACTCCCAACCACCAAATAAAACACTATCATGAATCCAGCCACGTTTTATTAAAAATATCCATCAATTACTCCTCAAATCTAGAATTTATTTATTTTTGTACGTTGGTCTCAGAAACATTATTCCAATGGTACCAATTTTGTGCGATTTCATTGAGAAATGTGAAAGTTATGGCCTTCTGAGTGCAAGCAGCTATTTTGGGTCTGCCAGGCATTTTTTGTCATTTGACGGGAATGAGCATTAATTGACTGGAGCCGAATATCTTTCTTAATTTTTAATATACTTTCTATCATTTTTTATGTAGAGGACATCATGCTCATTTTAGAAAGTCCAATTTTATGAAAATCAGAGCTCGGAGTCAAAAGTTATGGCCGTTTGAAGTTCAGGAGGTCAAACTTTTACTTTTCTCCTCAATGCGGCTATTTTGGCAAAATCGGGTCCGTGCGTCCTGGCTATCCCGAACACAAATATTTGCATCAGCAGATTCAGGCTTCCTTTTCCCCATGCATCTACTATTTACCAAGCCGTGAGGGCTATTGACTTCCACATTGGCCGCATCCTATTTAGTTTGGCTCCTTGTACGGAAATTTCGCCTTTATGTATCCCATGTGTCCTGTGCGAACTTTTTTCCCGACTGTCCCAGAAAAAATATCTGCACCACCCGTAATAGACTGACTTACAAAAAAATCGGCCAATCATGTCCTGCATGTCTCGACGTCCCAACTGTCCTGGACCACTTGGGACAAAAAGTTCCGACTTCACCGATTCCTTTGTATTTCAATCACAAACTTGGTACGACGAACCTTGGTACGATCCGCACTGGTATGACTCGCAACCTCCAAACCCACAACGCATTAAAACAAGCTTGCGACTTCAATTTTTTTATTTTTTTTATTTTTTCTAACTTGTTGGATTTTTTTCCTTGGATGGGGAAGTTAGAGAGAAGTCAAGGGGACCCTAAACACACGGTTTTGGGCCTTGAATAAATTCTACTTTCTCGGGACTAAAGAGTCTGATGCATGTTATCAAAATTTACCTCGAGGGGTGAATTTTGGATAATAAGTGGTTAATTACTAGATTTCTCTCTTAGGAATCATATGAATAACTTATTATGTGATTAGGAACTAGAAATGTACCCAAGTACATGATTTAGTGTCCATATTTTCCCCCACTTTATGTTGTTGAGAAAATGCTCGATAACATAAAGTAGATAAAAGGTATGTACTTGATAACCATGTAGATCAATGGTGAAAATGTGTTGAGGAGACAAGAAAAAGTGTGGATTGATAAAATGAAGCATGGAAGATAAAGAAGAGGAGGTGACCCTAGGGGTGAAGCATATGTGTTGTGTCATATTATACCTTTTTTGTTGTCTCTTGTGCTTGACGTATTCATTTATGTGATTGTTGTTTCTCATAAGGATGGACATGTAAAAAGAAGAGAAAAATATTAGTCAAATATGTGTATATGAAAAATTTGATCTAAATACTTAAAAAGTGTGTAAAAATGTGAAAAATTAGAAGGAACATGTGCGCCTGATCCATGATGATTGAAAATGATAGAAAGTGTCCTATTTTGCTGTAAAAGGGAGAGTTTTTCAGGATACCTCATGCCAAGAGTAGGTTTTTTTAGTGATATCACACCACGTAAGAAGAAGTGTTAGGGAGAAAGGTCTATTATTATTTTGCATCCCTAACTGCTTCAAGAAATTTAATACACTACTACATATGGTGTGATCTTGCTTTGTTCTAATTTGATCTAGTTTGATCTAACAAAATAGAAGAAAATGGAGATAGAATGCATTATGATTGATGGAGGATGATGCCTGTACTATTCCAATTACTATGTGAAATGGTATAAACTGTGTTAATTTGAGGAAAATTTTATAACTGCCCTTAGTCATAAGCACCCAAGAAAGGTCAGGAGCACTCAGGCGCTCATAATTGTATCTCAGTGCTAGCATCTATGGTGCACAGAGGACCCAAGTCAGATTCTGGTTCATATTATAATTGTAACTCTATTTTGTTCATGTGGTGTGCAAGTATGAACTATGATTGTTTATTACTGAATGGGGTGATTGATTCACCCAATGTATTGCCCCTTGTTTAGGGTGCATTTAATGTCGCTAGGAGGATGCGACCCAAAAAAGAGGACTGAACGTTGATATGAAACTGAAACCCTACAAGGGGAAGGAATGTGCATGGTAGAGACTAAAGAACATGTAAACAAAGAGGCTGGAAACATATGGTAGTTCAAACATGACAAATACGCGTATAGAAGAAAATGTGTAATCTAGCAATAAAGAAAACAATGTAGACCTCGAAAAGTGGATTACAAACATGGTACATCACTCACAATGTCACAATACAATCAAGACCATAGTGGCCAAAATAATACAAGAAATGAGCAAGTAAGACATATGGAAAAGATTGCAAACAATGACATACAATGGAAAATAATAGCGAGCCAATTATTAGAGAATCATGGTGGAAAATAGTTCCTACAAATAAAATGCTACACATTAAGCACCTGTTAGCATGTTAGAAAGATATAAAGTATGTTAATATGTTTATAAGAATAATATCAAGTAGTAAAAAATGAACAATAACACATATAGTGTGTACGAGAGTAGATGCCCCCAAGAACCTCAATGGTACTAGTAAGACGTACAGTGCCAAGCATCCACACTACATGTAAAGATCTATCTAAATTCTACATTCACAACTGGAGATCAAGTGAATGTGTATGTTCATATAGAAAAGATAATGACATATGAAATATCTACCTAACATAGTAAGCAAAGTGTATATGTGATTATAAGTGAGCAAGATTAAATATAGCCAATATATGTAGTATGTTGTGAGTGAGTGGAATGGAATGGAATGTAAGAATAATATGATAGGAGAAGCATGCCCCCTAAGTGAATGTGTATGTATGAGTTAAATTAGGTTCATTTATAAAATAATCCTTAGTAGTCAAGAATGAACCATAGAACAAGAATGTGTCATTGGGAAATGGTTTGAACTGTGCGCGAGAAAGATAGATCAGTGATTTATAGAGCATGAAGAGTGGATGGGTGAGGTTCATTTCAAATTTATACCCTCAACACTTTATTATGAACCATGGAACTAGAGTGCATCATTGGGAAGTGTGTTGTGCGAGAATGTGATGCTAGAAATATCTATCGTGAATGTGTTGAGTGTATAAATGTGTAGTATGTGAGGTTAATGTATGTAGTATGCCCTCAACAGTCAAGTGTCAACCGTAGCACAATAGTGGGTCATAGGGTGATGCCAATATGAAAGTGTGTCAAGGGGTTTGTAATGATGCTTAGAAAATATTAGACATGTAAGCACTGAGTGTCAAGTGTATGAGATGATAGAAAAATTTAATAACAATCTAAGGGGGTGAATATGTGTGATGCCCCCCAATTTTTCCAATGATTGATATCTATGTGGTGACATGAGAGATACCATGCCATTATGGTAGAGTATTATCCATGTCATGAGAATAGAGATAGTCCGCACAATTATAGGAAAATTCAATTGTAGGACCATGCAATGGTGGCATAGTTTGAAATGTGTCTTGGCCATCTATAAAAGGAGTATTTTCTTTGACAAAATAAATTGGAAATAGAAGTGGAGTAGGATGGGGGGGAATCTTGAATGGTGGTTTCTTAGTTTGACTTTCTAATTTTGTAGATGACTTGAGCGTAGGCAGATTTAGACTAATTTTTAGAGGAATGCACTTAAGAGGTTTTTTACTTTCATTAGAAATGATGGAATGATGCTCATGATATATAAATGGATCAGATTGAGATGTAGTAATCGGGGATGTACCAACATTATTTTGTGTAGAAAATGAGATAAGATCATAACACTTAAAGTTGGCCAACTTTTTAGTGTTGAGCATTACAATCAATGTTATTATATCCATTGATTAGATGATAATTGTAATATGGGCGACCTTGATATTTTGTAAGACGATAGGAGGATAGAAATGATTAGATGAAAATATGAAAAAGTGACGAGTGAGGAGCTGCGGAAGCATATCTTGTTGCTTAGCATTGAGATCAAACTTTAGAGGTGCGGGGAGTGGAAAGACTTGAGGTTAACTTATATGAGCACATGTAGAAGACATAGAATGAGGATGAGAAGAATAGCTATTATGAGCTTGAGAAACATCCTTAAGATGTTGGATTTCAAATTTAAGAGATGTGATCATGGATTTCATAGCTTTAAATTTATCTTGAAATAAAGAATGTAAATCTTGAATTGATTTGAAAATATATTGATTGGAATTAGGACAAAGAGAGTCATCAGAAATATGATCAAAGATAACACTGACTTGAGCAGGTGGTGTATCAAGAGGTAGGTAGATAGAGTGTACAACGTTTTAGAGAACATATTTGCAAGATGGGTACATTTGAAGTAATTGATATAAGGTGACTTGAGGATCTTGAGAAGCCATGAAAGAATAAAAATGAGGATCTAAGAGTATTCAAATGAGATGGGTTCACCAAATGATTTTAACAAAATATTGAATTATGATAAACCCTTGTAGAAACCTAAAATATGCTTACGTAGTTTTAATACTAAAATTGCACTAACTATTCTCTTTCCTATCATTTTCATTATAATTAGTGATTTTCCACTAATTAACTAATATTTTCCTCTATTTTGGTCAATTAACAACACTTCGTTAATTAACTAGCCTTTATCACATTCTAGATGCCAATTAACGACACTTCGTTAGTTATAATCCTCTTCGAATTGATTAATTAACTATAATGAGTTAATTAAGACTTTTTAACAATGTATTTAATCAATAAACACTCTTTTGGCTAAATCTCACTTTCAAATGCTTCAAATCATATCAATTTCCCCCTAAATCAACTCCAAATAGGCTAAAAAGCTTATTCTAGCCTATTAATTCATCTTAGTTGATTAATTAAAACATCTCCAATTCCAATGAGTTGTTAATCACTTGTTAATTATTCTAAGCATGCTTAACAAGTCTAAATATACTTTATGCTTTATCCCACATTCATTGGGATTCAAGCTTATCCCAAATGGAAAGCTATATAAATGACCAAGTTCCTTCCTTCACACCTTACACCATACTTTTTCTAGTATTATCATAAAAGCATATGATTAAGAGTCTTTCTCCATTATCGGAATAGCTTGCTCATCTTTTCATCCATTTCTTCATGCTTGATTAGTAAAGAAAGATCTAAACATGGACTTGTAGGCATTTTAGTGAGATTCTTTCATCATCTTAAAGGAACAACACAAATTTGATTGCTTGTGATCTTCATAGGTTCATATTTTTAATGACAATAAAACATAAATAGAGTAGGAAATGGTTGGTAATTAAATGAGTTCTTTCATTTTTTTTACATTAAAAAGCTAGTTTCCTTTAACCTATAATCAAGATGTTTATAGTTAGTTTTACTTTTCTTTGAAGCTAATAGGTGTTAGTTTCATTTATAAAACATTGTAATTTTATCATAGATACAAACCTAATTGCAGATTCATGTGTGATAAATATAGTAATAAGTACAGATCTGAAACAATAACCTGAAGAAATATGAAACCCTAGGTGCAAGAGAGAGAGTATATGACTTAGTTTATTTTGCAATTGACCCGAAGTATGCTAGACTACAAAAACCAATGAACATGAGGAGGAAAATGTTGCAATTGCACACGGAAAAAATGGAGGATTGTTGGAATATGCTGAACTAGGGCACCTAGGCTAGTTCAAGGGCACCTAGGTTCCAGAGTCTACTTCTGGGTGCCTGTGACAACGAAAGTGGTAAGAATATTATTTTTCTTGTGTCAGACGTATTGGTCATCAAAATTGTAACTGTGTCTTAGATCTAGAAGAATTGAGTCATTTGTAACAACAATGGAACCATCCCCAAGTTGTGGGACCTTGCGCGCTTAGGACAGATCTCCGAAGAAGGTTGGTTCCTTTATCTATTTCGAATATTACTTCTACTCCTAGTGTTGAAAGGGAAAGCTAAGATAACAATGTCAATGGTCTAGGGATAGAAGGATAACATGAAAGGAAACTATACGTACCCAAAATTGTAAGGTACTATACTTCCGAAACAACGTGACAGGTTCCCCAATGATGATACAGGTCTCCTCGCAAGGTGTTCGGGATCCGGAAAATATCTCCAAGTGTGCGTTAACATCTTGCATGCCCCACTTAGCCCCCACGTGCTTTGTTTTTCCCTTTCCCCTCTTTTCTTGGCCTTTTGCTCTTCAGTGACGAAACCGCCACCCTGACTGGGTGGCGGTCTCGTGACCGCCGCGCTCAACAGGGGTGGCGATCCTGTAACTTCCGCCCTGCTTAGGACGAAGGTCCTTTACGCATGTTCTAGAAAGCTATTTTAACACGACTCACGTAATTTCAATGTTTTACTAGCTTTCTTTCACCACCATAAGCTTGCATTTATGATTCTGGTTCCCTAGAATAGTGTTTTTCCATTGTTTATAGTTTAAGAGTTCTATTTGGTTTTTACCTTGGGTAAATGCAAATGCTATAAATAGATGGCTTGTGCTCAAGCAAATGGCCCCTCAAATTTGCCTCTGAATTTCTCTTTGCAATAGATTAGCCTTTCATTTTGCTTAAAGTTCTTAGTTTCTTTCATTACATGCTTAGTTAGTATTGTTTTGCTGTTAGGAAGCCACATATCCATCTTGTGCAAGTGCTATTGGCATTTTATCCAATCCATTGGAGTAGAATAGTTTGTTTTCAATAGGAAGCCATTAAAGTTGCAGGTTTTGTTCTTCAAACAGGATAGTTTCAGGTTCTGGATGCTTTATGTTGCATGACTCGCAATAAATCCCGCTAGGAATTGCATAAGCCAAGCTCTGTACTCTTGTGTTATCCCTCTCCTACTCGCATTGTATTTAGTCTATATCCTAAGTTGCCTTTATCCCAATATCCACTTCTGTTGATGCTAGCATTACACACTTTTCTAGATCCACATGAACACGAAGGAATGAAGATATCACACTGAGGGGACAAGATCACAAACACCATCAGATTCGCCACTGTTATGCAGAATCCAGGTTCTAGCTTTCAAAGTTCTAGTTAGAAACATATCAAATAAAGTAGTCAATCACTTTATTTCAATTAAATCTACTCTCGATATTTCCAGGGAAGATGTGGGGATTGATAGTTTCTGAGAAACTATGATTCACTCCTCACTTCTGAGGTAGGATCGAGAGTCTTGCAAATAGATTAAGTCAATTATTTCATTGTTTAGAATAGGTTCACAATTGCACAGACAAATAGCTACACTCGGTTATCTTGTTTGTTTTAATTTCATCATTAGATTAATTGTCAAATTATAGATATGTTAAAGTAGTTGCTCTTTTAAGTTCATTCATAAAGTTCATCAGAAAATACAAAAAAAAAGAGAGAAATCATATATGCTATAGATATACTTCACATAGTTAAATTTCACTTTGCTGCAGTTTAATTTACATTGTTGCTTTTGTGTGACAATCACAGGACCTAGAGAGCCTAGAGAATATGCATTCGAGCCAATCGTGCCCCAACCTATTCTCATCACAGCAATAACTGACATAGATCAAAATCTCAGGATCCAAGTTTTCCGAACAACGGTAAACTTACAACAAATTGATTCCCAGTTAAGCGGGTTAAACATAGAAGATGACAAAGCGCATACATTTTAGTCGAATTAACCAAACTACAGATTACCCTAGGTAAACATCCATATGACTGTAGGAGGGCTTGAAAAAGAGAAAACATTTGGTTGTGACCCTTTGGTCCCACAGCCAGACCCAGGAAACACTCTCACAGATATAGATACCAGCTTAAGAATTTAGGTTGCATGAACACCTGTAAGATATTATGAGAAAATAACACAGTTATTGATTCTAAATATACAAGTTGAGAAAGCATACGATTACTAGATCCTATGGATTAGGGGTTGATTCCGCACATGACCATAGTAGGACCACAACAAATACAAATCTACGGTTGTGACCCACAAGTCCCATAGCCCAACGAGCCCACAGGTGAATCAGACATAGATGCTGGCCTATGTACACTAGTATTCCAGTATACTCCACTTCAACCTATCATCATCGAACAGTTATCCTTATTAAACATAGCAGCTAATGAAGCTAGGTAATTCTGGACTAGTCCAGAGAATCACCCATAGAAATAACTATATCCATCATTCATTTTATGACCCTGTTCGGAGACATACAAAAAACTATCCCAGGTCATTTTCCATGTATTCCGCAACCCATAGATCGAATCACGCCAGAGCTCGATATTGATTGGAGCCTTCAAGAAGTCATCCTTGCTGATCAATCTATCACACCAGTTCAAGTTAGGAGGGCCTTCTTTGCTTTAGATTCACAAGTTCCACTAGTGCGTATTGAAGACATTAGATTGCCTAACTAGTTTGTCTGCATCCCACACATATTCCATTCCCACCGGCTGTCTCGGAATGACCTCGGGAGGTCGGGTGTGAGGAAGAGTTACTTGTAGATTCCCACGCTCACTTGTCACTTTTCCATCGTACAGAAACATACACTAAAAGGTGATAGCACCAGAAAAGAGGGATGAACACTATTGTTCTAAGTGAAAATGAAGGGAAATGTGTGAAATAAGGCTAAACACGTGTAGCACAACTTAAAACGTATTTACCATATCATTTTCATGGAACAAAACTAAATAAGGAGCTTCAAGGGACGTAGAATGGCACAACGAGCACACAATGCAAAAGAAAGGGAAAGAAGAAGGAATACAAACACATTCGGACAAAGAATACTCACAAAACAATGCTTCTATTACTTCCAGAAATGCACAGAGTTGTTACAACCAATATCCACATGCAAGAGCTAGATCTAGAGGTCTGCAACTCAAAATACTTAAAATATGAATTCCTTAGCAAAGTTCTTAAGGATCCAAAGTGACCAACATAAAAAATGAGCCAAAATCTTACATTTATAGAAAAATGCACAGAAGAAGAAGAGGAGGAAAATTCTGAATTTGAAATGTAACCACCAACTAGAAACATTCAATGCCTACAAATCCACCAAAGAATCTATCAAATGCACTTCCCTAAGTCTTTTTGACATGTTAAAGAAGGAGGGGAAATCAGATCAAATCAAGTTGTTGGAGCAATTAGATCTGCTCATTAATTCTCAGAAATAAAATTTCCCCTTTCTCACCTACCAGATCTACCAAACATTTGAATTTGAATGTCTAACATTGTAGTCTACATCAGCAGCTGTTGATTGAGACTAGGCGCATGCCGATCAGAGCTCTATTGCAAGAGATATAGCTTTCAGAAGTTTGTTAGAGTCATTTGCGCATGCAAGACACGTGATGTGTGTGGATTGGCTGAAATGATGACTAACTATGCAAATTTTCTTGTCATTTCTGCCACGTGTCATTCATTGATTTGTTGTAAGGATTTGGCGTCCTGTTGGCACACTTTGATAAGTTTCTTGTGGCACACTCAATCATCTCAAAATGACATGGCACAGAATGACATGAAGGAGGGTGCAAAGGTATGTGCGTGGAAGAATGAAGTGCTGGAATAAGATAGAAGGGAAAAAACACAACACATGTGAGGAAATAAGGAAAACTGTTGAATGGAGAATTCATGGTCAAGGCACAACTATTACAAAGTAATGTGTGGGGCACGCGTGAGGGCTAGGGATTTAGCTGATTAAAGAAAGTGCAAGGCGCACACGCAAATGATGAAACAACCACTATGAAGAAGGTGAATGCAAAGAGGATGCGCGTAAGGGAGGAGTTTAACAAAGAGGAAAAGGAAAATGAAGGGGGAGAAGGGGAAGCACACGGGAAAATGTAACCAAGAGAATGTGCCAAGTGAACTTGAGCGCGCACAACCTTGTAATGAAGAGCTCCAAGCCGGAAGCTATATACAAGTTGTCTAAATAACTAAGAGACTTATTTAGATGACATGACCAATGTCACTATCCTTCTCTGTTTATTTCCTGTATATCACTCTATGCTCGCAAAATTATCCTGTAATGTGTAAAACAAATGATCTCCTGCAAAACCCCAAAACACATTAAATACTAAAAATAATAAGATGTAAATGGGGAGTCGGTCTGACCCCGATGGTCATTTGACAAAGTGAACTTACAACCGATCGCTACACTACATATCAAAATCCATGCAGTTTTGTGTGTGTTTGTAGAATCGTGCCCTAGGAGGCTCTTATGCAAGATGCACTTGATAGCAAGAAATAACTAGATGTAGCGATGTAAGTAGATGTGTGTATAAAAAATGAACTTCCCCTGCTATGAAGCGTATGTAGAAAAATATTGTCCCTTATCCCTTGAATGAAGCTATATGGTTTCCTTTGATGCTCTTAGATGCCTTTGGAAACAACCTTAGGTGATGATAGTAGATGCTTAGATCTTGGTCCCTTATTATGATCACATATCTTTATATTCATATGATTCCCTTATTTAAATTTCGTAATTAACCATTAAAAGGCTAATCCATAATAAAATAAGATTCCTAAAGGATAAAATAGGCCCAAAATGGGTGAAGAAAGATACAAAGAGGACGAGGCGTTGAGGAGGACAAGGGCACTTGTTCGCTGGTGTCCTAGCTAGGTGTTGGTGTCTAGAGTCAAGAAAGATAAAGTTGTGGAGGTTATACTAAGAAGTAGGGTGTAGAAAACAAGAAAGGAGACAAGAAGAAAAGAAAAGAGGCCAAAGATAGTGGTTAGTTACTAGTTTTCTCACTTAGGAATCATATGAATAGAAGTATGTGATTAGGACCTAGAAATGTACCCAAGTGCATGACTTAGTGTCAAAACATCCTTGGGGGAAGTAGGAGGAATTTATATTTGGCTTGGAAATCCCCTCCTATCCTTTCCAAGGTAGCATACAATGCTTGAAAAACCTTGAAAAGGATGAGAATATGGAGTTACAAAGGGTTTGGTTAGTGATATGGAGTTATAGAGGCATGATATTTGGAGGATGAATTTGTTATATACAATCACTATTGGTTTTTGGGATCTATTCTTCCCCTCTTCCCATTTCCTTGTTTTTGGATACCTTGGCGGTTGTTTTCATCTCGTGTTTTTAATGGAATTTGGTTCTTCCCTCTTGTTACCATTTTTTGGTTATGTTGAAGCATTGTTGTTGCTTGGCATCTTGGTGGTATGTTACCCCTCTTTGTCATAGGATTAGGGGAGGCTAGCATGCCTTCTCTTGGAAGAAAGGCATGTAATGATGCGTATGGTGGGGAGGTTTTAAATCCTTCTTCTGGTGATTGGAGCATGGAAAAACTTGGAGCTTAGAGCCATGTTTGAAGGTTCTCTTGAAATTCTTGCATGGTGGAGAGTATATAAAAATTTCAATTTTGGGCATGTTGATCCCATGTCATATGAATCTTGTAGACTTGCATTACTAAGTTCATTGTGTATTATAAATTTCATTAATAAATTCATTGCGAGTTTTTTTCTTCTCAATAAAGGGAGAGTGTAAATGAGGTTTTCTATTGGAAATATTATTTGAATAATGTGTAACTCTTTTGTATTGAAATATTATTAAACCAACAACCCCCAATCATAAATGCCCTTTATTTTCTAGACATGAATCCTTTATGAATTATTTTTTGTCTTGTCCCTGTGTTCAAACCATCTAGTCTTGGATTCATTCACTCTTTCAACCATACCACCCAGAATTCTTTCACTGGAATTTGGATTTGTTTGGATATGTTATCCCTTGGCCTAATTATATTGGATAATATGTGGAAAAAATTTAAAACTTGTATTCTATTTCATTTTGTTTATAAGTAAACGCTTTTTAGTGGAGCTATGAACTAGGGCGTTCTTGGGTCTCCTCCCTTACATTAGAGAGTAATATTTCTATAATGAGAAATACAGGGTGACTTGTATAAAAAAGATAAAAGTATGTAACCCTAAAACAAAAAAATCAAAATAGTTATATAGACTAGGAAAGATAAATACATAAACTTAATCAGATGTTTCGATCACCCCTCCTTCACATGAACCTTTGACTCTGCTGTTGCCTTTGGATTTTTCTTATGATAAATTAACCTAGGACCCACCTCTCCTGCCTTGGGTGTCTTCAACAGAAAATAGTAGGAGGATTTTCCCTTTGTCCCGAGCTGGACTATGCACGGAGGCACATGACCTATAGGTACAGAAAGGGAATCCAAATCCAAAGGGGAGATATACGCTATTTCGAGGCCCTTCATGCAGAATTTCTGATGGAATGTCATTGAAAAGTTACAAAGAGCCATGTTCCTATTCTCCAACCCCGTCAAATAGTCCTGACCCACCAAATGTAATTCCCCTACAACTGCTTCCTGCAAATAAATCATAGGCAAATATAAATTCACCGCTTCATCTTCAAAACCTATCACATTCCTGGGAAGAATGATGTGGATAGAAATCAACATATATTATTCCTTATTTCCTCCAATAAAAAACAAGTGAGAGATGAAAAAAATGTTATCTATGCGATCACTCTTGAGTGACCCAACCTTGAATATAACAGTCACTTAGAATGCACTCAATTACATTACATACCGATCCCGATCCAATTCCGAACACCTTTCATAGACGGGAGGGGGTGATTGGGACATAGAATTCCATCTCTTTCATTTCCCCTTTGAGAAATAGTCAGGGGTAGGGCACAAATGCCATGGAAACCCTTTGTAGAGAAACCCACAGACAAAACACGAATGGAATTGAAATATTGACATGAGAAATGGAGAGCTCTAAAACACATAAAAGAAAGCTTCCCATGTACCAAGTTCCATCAAATTACCCTATCCTTAATTCGGAATCACCATCTAATAAAATGGCGAGATTGGGCCACTTTAATTTATCATTAACTATGATGGCTTCATCCACCTGCATCACCCCATAGTTGGCTAGGTAGTTCGCAGCTGAGTTGGCCACATGAAATATGTTTCCAATTATCCATGTGTACAACTTGGCAATCCAAAAAAAAAGCATTAGAAATATAGAAATCTAATGTATAATTAGAATCATTTCCAATTTTAATTACCTGAATGATGATCTGTAAATATCCTTCAACGAGGAGGTGAGAACAACAACAATCCATGGATTTTTTTATGCCAAAAAGAAGAGCTTGAGCCTCCACTTGATTAATTTTTGCATCCTAAAGGAGATAATATCTAGTACTCATTGATTCTCCAAACTCATTTCAAATGATACACCCCACCCCCAAAATCTCGGGATTCCCTTTGGAAGCCCTATCGAAATTTACCTTGCAAAACCCAGGGGTTTCAAGACCATTTGGCCTCCCTTCTCAAAATATACTTTTCCCATTTGGATTTGTATTGTTTGAGAATAACACCCAACATTGGAATTTTAATTAGATGTCGTGCCTTCCTAATAGAGGAATCCTTTTTGGAGAAGTTTTCAAGATTTCTGCATCATGAGCTTACATTCTCAGAGATGGCCACTTCCAATTTGTGAGTAACTGCCTGAACATCTAAAGAAGTATCCCTGAAGAGATGAATATTTTTCTCCCACAAAATATGCCAAATAAGGAGTAGTGGGATGCAAATCCAAAGTGATCCAAGGGAGTGGCTTTTCCCTAGGTCTTGACATGATTTAATAATACTTTTGATCGTAGCCCCTGGAACCCATGACAAATCCAGTTTTTGACACAACCATGACCAACATTGTGAAAAGAAAGGGAAATGATGTAGTAAGTGATCTATGTCTTCTTCCTCATTTTTAGAAAGCAAGCACTGGGAAGGACCTTGATAGCCCCATTTTCTTCTCTTTGTTTGGGTAAGAATTTTTCCTTTGTAAACAACCTAGTAGAAGGCCCCAGATTTAGGGAGGTAATTAGCATCCCAAAATCTTGTCCATGATCTAGTTCCTATTCCTTCTTGATGGATAAGGAACATGTGGCCTCATTTTTCTGAGTACTAACCTGATTTATTTCCAATCCAAATTACTTGATCTTCATTATTGGAGAAACTAACCTTGCACTTAATGAGAATGTTTTTGAATAAAAATTTGGAAGCTTCTGGAGCGTCCAAATCTTCCATCTCTTTCCAAGAGAAGGAGAACCATCTTAATTTTTACGGCCATAGTTTTCCACCAGGTCTCCCCGAGCTAATTTAGTGGCCACTCTAATTTTATCTAGATCTAGAGATTCATGAAGGGCGGGGAATGTGTTCCAAGAATTTTCCAAAAAAATAGTCGTGGAAACATTACCAATTTTCCAAGAGGTGAGGGCATAAAATACTTTTCTGGATGAACAAATGAAGTTCCACATATGTGACCCTCTAGGGAGAACTTGGCTAGTTATAATGCTCTCAGGTTTACAAATAGGGTGGTATTTTTTTTATCACATTTTTGTTAAGAAGACTAAAGGGGTTGGATACCAAGTTCCAAATATGTTTTTCTCCAAGAGCTACATTTTAGAGGCCAAGATAAAAAAATTCCAGCTCCACCCAAGGCTTGTGGCAACTTGACTTCCTCCCATTTGACTAGATGAAACTTCCTTTCCTCACCAGTTCTTTGCCATAGGAAGGATCTGAGAATTTTTTTCTATTTTCTGAAGAATCAATTTAGGAATCCTCATAACTGAAATCATGTAGATTGGAAAAGATTAGAGAATTTTTCTGATATGATGGATTCTACCAACAAAGGTAAGCCACTTACCATTCCAAGTGGACTATTTTTTATCAAATGCAAAGATGAGATCTATCCATAGGGTAGAATTCCCGACACCAGTGAAAAGAAGAATGCTTAAATAATTTTGGGGGAGGGATCCCACAGAGAACCCCAGAATACCTTTGGATCCCAGGAGAATAATTAGAAAATAAAATGAAAGACCTGGGTAAACTGATTACTTGGCCAGCAACAATAGAATATAGATCTAGAATATCTCCTAGCTCCCTAGCCTCAGCCACCGAGGCTTCTCTAAATAAAAATGTATCGTATACAAATTTTTGATGAGAAATAGGATTGGCCCCTTCTGTAATAGATAGACCCTTCATATGCCCTTCCCTTATATCATTAGACAATTCTTTTCTTACGGAGTTAGCCACTAAGATGAAGAGAAAGGAGGAAAGAGGACCCCCTTGCCTAATTCCCCTGTTACCGGAGAAAATACCTTCTGATGAACCATTAATAAGGAGAGAAACTCTCAAGGATGAAATGAAATTGAAAATCCAATTGCAGAAGGCAACGTTGAAACCCAAATTCATCATAACTTGAATAAGGAAACACCAATTCAATATGTCATATGCTTTACTAAAATCCAACTTAAGAAACACACCCAGGAGGTGATTCAAAGAAAAAGAGTGCATTAATTCATGGGATAGTAGAATACCATCAAATATCAAATGCCCTAGCAAGAAACCACTTTTTTCCTTGGAGATGATAGAATTAGAGGCATTAGACAAAGTGTAATTTATTTGGAGATGATTTTTTAGGTTGTGTTGCAAAGAGAGATGTGACAGAAATTATCCAAATATTTTGCAGGGAATTTATTAGGGAACATATAAATGAACGTATGATTCAATGCCCCTAGGATTTTTCCAGTGGATCTAGATTCTTCAACCACTTCCCAGACATTCGAACAGACAATTTCCCAGAATTCTTGAAAGAAGGCTAGTGGAAATTCAGCAGGGCTAGGAGCTTTGTCCCACTCTATAGAGAAGATAATTGTTTTAATTTCTTCCAAAGTAAAAGGAGCCAAGATTTTTTTTGTTCTAGGCCTCATTGACCATTTCCAGCACCAAGGATAACAGGGTGCTTTGTTAAGCACGATGGGAGAGGGTATCTCCTACTAAAAAATCAAAAAAGAAAGAAACTGAAGCTTCTTTTATACCTTTTGATTAACTAAAATATTGAATAACTATGTCGTGTGGGGCTAGTTAATTTAAGCTATGAACCGTTGTAAATAGATTAAATAAATGTAGTAAATAAGCATGTAAGTAAGCTAAGCAACTATGCAAAAGGAAATGCTAACCCTAATATGCAAGAAGGAAGAGGAAAGAACTCAGCTGATTTGATGAAGTGACGGGACTATGTCGCAAGTGTGATTGGAAAATTAGGGAGAAAGAATGACTGTGTATAAGTATCAAAAAGGTTAGATCTGGATGATTTAGTTGGACTGGAGCACCTGAAGGAGGACTGGGGAACCTATGTGCACTCTGGTCTACAATCTGGGTGCCTTGTTCTATGCAAAATCTCTAAAAATGATCTTCGCAAGGATGTAAGGTCATCTAGAAACTTCGTTGTGTGCCGTATCATATTTTCTGTGCTCCTTCATATGTCGCCAATAATCCAAGGTGAGAGAAAGACCTATAGACCCCAAAACAAGCATCAAACACTAAATAAGAATAATGCATATGAAGGGATTAGACTGACATCAACTACCACAATGGTGGAATTACTAACTGAGCATTACACTACATCTCAAACTTGATGTAGTTCTATGTGAAAGTGCATGTGAAAATTCCCTAGGTTGGTCTTGTGTAAGTTGCAATTTGTGTCGTAGCGAATAATAACTATGTGTAGAAAATTTAATAGAATTTTTACATGGAATAGAATAGAATCCCTCCCCCTATTAAGTGTGATGTAGATATCTTATCCTTGCACCTTGATGATGGAGCTATGTGGATGTAAGTGATATCCAATGCAATAGATAGATGGAACTCTAGATTGAGTGATAGTAGTCAGTGATTTCAGGTCCCTCATTATGGTCTCATTACTTTATATTTATAATTTTCTCTTGGTCTAATTTCATAATTAACCCCGAAAATGTCAACCAAAAGAAAGATAAAGATCTCAAATGGCTATAAAGAGCCCAAAAAGTGGCTGAAAAGTGAAAAAAGGACCGAGGCGCCCCTTGTGGAACCAGTGAGCCCATGAGCCCCCAATACTAATCTGGGTGTCCCAGTCGAGGCTAAAATAATGCATGATGACAGAATTTGGCTGGGCATATGGGTGGAAGAGGTTGGTAATGAAAAAATAATATAAAATAAGATGGCTAAAAAATGGGGGTTGATTAGTACCTTTTTTACTCAAGAACCTTCTTAATAGTAGTATGAGACATGGACTAAATAATGTATAAAGTGCATAATTTTGTGTCTACATTTTCCCTCACTTTATTTTGGTGAACGGAAATATCAGTAACATAAATTAGATAGAGATGTGTACCTGATTTCCATGAAGAGTGTAGTAAAAACACGCCAAAGGACTAGACAAAGCATGAAATGAAAAAAATATGGAGGAGCGAGGAAATTAAAGATGAAAAATGTGCAAACAAAAAGTGATGAGAGTGAACCTAGGGTGGAACACGTGTGTAGTTTTTGATGTATGTAGTATACCTGCATGGTTAGTAAAGTGTGTGTTGTCTCGAAGTGTTGTTAACGTTGTTTTTGTTGTTTCCCCCATTTGATTGCTTGTTTCTCATATGGCTGGACCTGCAAAGAGAAAATGATCAAGTAGTCGAATATGTATCTATGTAAGTGTAAAAATGCAATGTTAAAAGATGCATGTATATAAAATAATGTAAAAATAAAATACACAAATGAAAGAGTGTAAATGGAACATGTGCACCTGATCCATGTCAAGAAATAGAGTGTCTATGGATATCATGTACTGCACATTTTTTGGGCAATCTCATGCTAGCCTGGCCAAAGAAGTGTAGGGAGGAAATTCTCTATGTCCTCCAAGCTCTAATAACTTCCCTAAATGTGTGTGAAGAGATTTCTATATCATCGTAGTTTTTTGGTTGATCCAATACCACTGGACGAAGTAGTGTAGAGAGGAACACCCATTATAACCTCTAAGCTTGTAACTACTTCCTATAATGCTAAGGACTTCATGTCTAATAAAATCCACTGTGTATGAGGTTTATAGACTTGTCTGAACCCACTCGTTGTATATAACTGAACCAAACCAGTGTAGAATCTCTTTTTTAGTATGTAAACCCCCCAAATGATGCCCCCATCTTTGGGGGTGCACGAGACGTCACTGAGAGGAAAATGCAGCCCCAAAAGAGGACTAAACACATGTACTTTGTAACTCCGTCCTGCAAGGGGGAGGGAATGTGCTTGGTAGAAACCAAGGCATATAAAAATAAGGATGGCTAGCCAAAACAAGTGTTAGTGTGAAAATGCATGCATGTAAGAAGATAATGTGTACTCTACGCAAACAGTATAAAAATTACCAAGAAAAGTTCTGTAAACACACAAGAAGACAAGTAAGCCACACAAAATCGGTCGCAAACATGAGGCATCACTCATGATGTCGCAAGACACGTAAGGCCATTATGGCCGCAAACAAAAAACAATTGTTCACACCAAACAAAGGGTGAGGCCCACATATAAGAAACAAACAATGACAAATAAGTACAAAATAAGCAGAATAAGTAGTCATGGAAAAATGTAGTCCTACAAAATAAGTACTACACATGGAACATCCATTAGCATGTTAGAGAAATAACCAATATGTCAAAGCATGAATAACCAATAATGTAAAGTGTTAAGTACAAAATGAAACAATAGCACCTAAAAGAGACAAATGGTTAATGTCCCCCAATGACCAATGTAGGAAGGGTAGAAGGAAAGCATCCTTGTTGTGTGTAAAATATTTGTATCTGCGATCACCACTAAAAAATATGTGAACATGCATGTGTGGATGATACAGATAATGACATATAAGAAATCAATCTAACATGTTTATCAAATGATCGTGTAAAACACTATTAAACAAGAGTAAATTCCCCGAAGACAATGCAATGTGTTTAGATGGACAGAATGGAGTAAATGTGTGAACCCTATATCCAAAGTGTATATCATGACCAGATGAACATATAAGTGACGATTTAGCCTAAGTGCATATCACTATAAGATGAATGGATCAGTGATGATTTATCCCTAAACGTATATCACTACAAGATGAAAGGAGGGAGTGGTGATGTAACCTAAGGTGTATACCACAAAAAAATGATAGAATAGGTGATGATTTAACCTAAAGTGTATGTCACTAGGCTAGTATTGTCGCATGCGTGATGAGTGTATGGTCCATTTGATTTATAAACCATTAACAGTCGAGTATGGACAGAGGAACTAAATTGTTTCATAGGGTAGTGAGTGTAGCGCGTAGAATATGCAGTATGTGTAGTAATGGGAAATGACCATATGATGAATAACATGTGTAAATGTGCGGTGTGTAGAATGTAATGCAAGGTGTGTGAAATGTGTTAAATATAATGTAATGTAGCATGTGTAGAGATACTAGTAAATTAGTATGTATAATAATGTAATGTTGGACTCAAATATGTAGAATGTGTGGGACGTAGAGATGCACATTGTATGATGTAAGGAATATGTCGTGAGATGTAGTGCAGAGATGCTAAATGGAATATGTGTAGATAACCTAATAATATGAAGTGTGATATGTATAATGGATAGTATGATAAATAGTAGGCCATACTAGACAATATAAAGATGATGCATGCATAATAATGACTAATGTGATGTATTATGTATGATGTGCGATGTGTGATGAAACACCATGTATAATGTCTATAGTGTAGTGTTTGGGGTTCAGTGTAGTAAGCCCTCGATAGTCAAGTGTGAACCAAATCACAAGAGTGTTTCATCGGGTGATAATTGATTGTGGTAGTCTGAGTGTAGTATTTCTTAAGATGCATTATCTTGAGTGGATTTTAAAATGGTTTACCTAAAAGGGTGGTGGTGTGATATGCTCCACCACTGATTTTATTAGTGATAATATATGGACCAATCTAGTCAGGCTTGAATTTCCCTTGAGAGGTGCCTCAACATTTGGATTCTTTTTATTCTCTTTCAGGACAAGGTCACCAATGTTGAACTCTCGAGAGTGAGTTTTTTGATTTTAGGTATGAGCGATGCGAGATTGATATGTGCAGAAATTTTTGAGTTCTTGGACACGATGCGAGTCCAACATTTCTAGTTCATGTAATTGGTTTTCATGATATTCATTATCTTTAAGGATTCATTTGAGAGATATCCCCAAGGATGGTATCCCAAGTTCAAGTGGGATAACAACCTTAACACCATAAACTAAAGAAAAATGGGCAGTGTTAGTAGGTGTATGAATGCTAGTACGATAAGCCCATAATGCAAAGAATAGTTGGATATTCCAATCAATACCACTATACTAACTGATATTGCACAAAATTTTGACAATAGTTTTGTTAGTGGCTTCAAATTTACCATTACCTTGTGGATAATAATGTGTAGAGAAGGATTATTTGATTTTGAATTTCGCACAAAACTTTTTGACATCTATATTTTTTAATGAAGTTCTATTATCAGGTATTATAACAGAAGGCACACTAAAATGTGTGATAATGTGCATGGTGAGAAAGTTAGAAGTGTCTATGCCAGTGGTCATTCAGAGGGGAGACACCTCGACCCACTTGGTAAAGTATTCGGTAGTTGTAATGATGAATTTATATCCATCATCTGATTCAAGATTGATCATACCAATGAGGTCAAGCCCCCAAAGGGAGAAAGGCTAGGATGGCGTAATGAGTTGAAGGTCATGTGCAAGTGCATCATGAATATTTCCATGTTTTTGGCATTTTTCACAACGAGTAACATATTCAAGGAAATCTTGTTCCATTTTTTGCCAATAGTATCCTTGGTGTAAATTTTTTTGAGACAAATCTTTACCCGATAAATGACCACCACATATGCTATCATAAATTTGCAAGATGGCAGTGAGGAATATCTGTGAGTGACAGGAAACATAGAAGATGACTGTTGATAAAACGTTTAAATAATTCGATCTGAACGAGAACAAAACGAGTAGCCTCAAATCATAACCAGTGAGCTTCATGAGGTTGTAGGGTGTTAGGGATAGTTTGCATATATAATTAATTATAAATATGCGTGAACCATTCAACATTTTCTAGACTGAGCGTGATGGTGCAAGCTACAAGAGCTAATGCAGAGATAGATGGATTTCTTAATTGTGTAATTATGAAGGTAGCTTGTTCTTCAGTGATGTCTTGTGGGATGAGCGATGTGGCACTGGCTATAGCATCTGCATGACGATTATCCTTGTGAGGAATTGTAGTAATGGAGTAGGACTCAAAAGTTGCTAAAAGATCCTTTACAAGGGTATTATAAGGAATGAGATGCTCTTCCTTTGTATTATATGTATCATTAACCTGATTGATGACTAACTGAGAGTCACCATGTATGCACAAGTCATGAATGTGAAGCTTTTGAGCGGTAAACAATCCTAAGATGAGATCCTCGTACTCAAAAAATGTTGTTTGTACAAGAAAACCCTAACCAATATGTGAAGGGTAGTGGATCACCATGTGGAGTAATGAAGACTATACTATCCCCAATGCCAAATCAACAACGAGAGACATCAAAGTGCATTGTCCACGTATGTGGCTCAATGGTATAATAGTGAAATCATTATGAAAGGAATCAAAAATGGGTGATGCATCCAAGAGGGGTGCCACAGATAGTTGATCAGCGATAACTTGTCCTTTGATTGCTTTTTTTGGTATAAACTTAAAATCAAATTCATCAAGGAGCATGACCCAACATGCCAAATGCCCTGATAGATGTGTGCGGGATAAGAGGGAACACAATGGGTCGAATTTTAAGATGATATGTACCTCATTGTTAAGGAGATAATTTTGTAATTTTTTGGAAACAAAGACAAGACCGAGGCATAATTTTTCAACATAGCTATAGTTACATTCCAAAGAGAGTAGAGGACACTTGATATAATATATGGATATTTCACATCGAGATTCATCATGTTGTGCCAATAATATCACATCCCTTAATATTTGATTCTTTTTTTTGTAAAATGAATTTAAGCCTTAAATAATTTGTGAGTAGAGCAGCAGTCAGTACCACTATGTTGTCTCATGTACCATTGTGCAAACATACACATAGCCAAAAGGGTATGCATAATCATGCACAACTGTACACGTGACATTGCAATGGTTCCCATTGTCACATAGTCACGAATTGATTAATGCTCTAATTCATTTTACATGTTGGTAGTAATGGATGTACATTACCTCATTTTTTGACAATGATGGTTTCATTAACCATCTTGGATGGCCATGTAGCAATACTGGATGAATATGCTTGTTCACTATTTGTAAATGATGTCTTAGTGGTGATAAATCTATTGTATGGATTTTATTTTCATATGATGAGGTTGTAAGAAAATAATGATTAATACCTTTACATGGGACTAACCATTTTTTGGCTATAATTGTTATAATTGTCGCTTGGCGGCAACAAGGTAAGTTGAGGTAAAAACTTGGCAATTCAAATAAAGGTTGTGGGGCCATCTTTATGGCCCATTTGACTCTAATCATGAGCATTGATATTGCTTATTGATCTCTTTTCATTGTCATGGTTAATTTAAATCTTGATTAGCTAAGTAATCCTTCAGGTCAACGGCTATGGAAATAATGACTATTATCTGAGGGACAATCGACCCCTTTCATTGGCATTCTGATTGTTACCAGTTGCTTAGGAAATTTAGTTGATAAGATTGTATCAATTAGATTTTAAGGGATATGCATTGTATTGATTACTTGAAACTGTTAGGGACCCAATTACATTTTCATTGGTCCAAAAATAAATTTCATTGTTGGTAGGAATGAACAAGAAAACATGGAGGGTGATATTATTTATTAAAACTCATAAGGTAAGGCCTATCTCAAAACCATGCAAATGAAAGCAAACATGGTCTAAGTTTATAAAAAAGGCATATTCATGATTGAACATGCCTAGGGGATAGTTATATTCAATGAACCTTATTTATTATACTGCCGAAGGTAGTAATATTGGCTTCACAAGAACAAATATTCATTTTGACAAAAGCTAATAACATAATGCCATTTGTATTTAAATAACATTTGACTATAGTTTTATAGTGTAAATTTATTTTTCCCTGCATTCTAATTGGTTAACCCCTTTATTCCCTACTGTGCAAGAAAATTGATTGCGGTGGATGGATTTTCTTGTGAAACTGTGTAAATTATGGTTCTGTCAGAAAGGGCGGCTGTATGTCAGAGATGGGTGGCTATGTTTTACTTGTTTGAACTGACGCGTATATAAGAATTTACATAGATTTGACAATTTCACTTTAATGAAATTAACAGAGCATTAATTTGAATTCATATCAAATTACTTTGAGGTTTTTTGAAAGGAGAGAAATGCCCTTGATATTTCTAGAGAGTGGTACAAAAAACTCCATACAATACCTTTACCCAATTTTTGGTTGTTCTATTCTTCAAAATTCTAGAAAATGCTACATGATTCAATTCTCACTCCTGTGAAAGTAGTGGCAGGAGAAGAAAGGGGTAGTCAGAAGAACGAGGGTCAGTTACTATAACATCTTCAAAGTTTCTAAAAATGACAGCAATGAAGATTTGAAGAAGTCTTACAAAAAATTGTCAATGAAATTTCACATAGGTAAGAATCCCAAAAATAAGAATGAAGGCGAAGCCAAGTTTATAAAAATATCTAAATCTTATGAAGTAAGAAAATCCCATCATTTTCAATGATTTACTTTGCTTTACATTTTCAGTTCTCTAATTTTTATATTCATGCATTAAAGATTAGCGTTTAATTTTTAGTCGGGTGCTGAGTTATGCATAGAAGAGAGTGATTTATAATCAGTGAGTTATCCACAGAGGAATTGATGGGATTGGTGCTTCTGCATGTTCGAATGAAAGTGGAGGAGGGCCCAATATTTTCAGGTTCAATCCCAAAATGGCAGAGGACATATTTTCTGATTTTATTGGTGGTAGCATAAGTGGCGGGGCTTTAGGTGGTCCCAGAGCTTTGTAATTCCTTGATAATGTTTTTGGCATATTTCAACCAGATAAAAGTGTTTTCATGAATTCCATTGGTGAACCTGCACAGTGTACACCCTGTAAAGCTAAAACGAAGTTGCATTACACTCTCGAAGATGTTTATAATGGGTGTACTAAAAAGATAAAAAATATCCAGGAATATTGTTGGTGCTAGTCGAAATGTTAAAAATTCAAATTTTACTATTTTCCAAGATTTTAATTTACAGAAAACTACAAAAAAATGTAAGAGTAATGGTACATGACTGACTAATTTTAGTATTGTAACTTCATACAAGATACTGCATTTGAGGGTTATTATTACATCATTCACTTCCACGAGTACACTTAATTTTCAGGAGTGAAAGTTTCACACAAATATAATATCTAATTAAAATCCATCATGTAAGCTTTATAAGTCACTTAACCAAAATTCCTTAACAAGTTACTCAATTGACAGATTGTAGTTACAATCTATATGATGTTTTTTTACAAAATTACTTTAAAAGAGGCTACTCGCAAAAGCCATGAATTGTAACTGGTTCTATGTGGATTTATACAGGTAAAAATTTTCTCTTATAAAATTTTAGTACCTAATCGAAATTTTAAAATTGTAGGAATTATAGCTTAATTACTATGTGAACAAATTGTTTACAGAGAGGGCGGTGCAATGCTTTCGATAATTTCCATGCCTCTATTTTCCTCTCGTACAATGCAGAATGCATTGCAAGTTGTCTTTTTTAGAAGCATATGTGATTATTGGTGCTTCTCCCTTAAATATTTCAGGATGGTGAACACCCAGATCTTGCTCCTCTAGTTGTATCCATTTACTGAAAATTTGACATCTGATAATTTAAATAATAAGAAAACTAAAAGGCATAAAAAATGAAATCAAAGGACAGGTGCCGAACAAAATAGAGTTGAAAAAAATAACATAACTTTCTTCCATGTTGCATTCGATAGGAAGATCACCCAATACAACAAGAGAGAGGGCTCTCACATTTCCAGTTTCTCTTTATTTTAAATCATCTCAATTAGGGTACCCTAATTAATTTCTGTAGGATATTGTCTTGTGAATTTTTCAACCTCAAACTCGCACGAGACTTTTGAGAAACCATGCATGAAACCTACAGTTATTTGATTTAATAAGCCTAGCCATCTCCTCAATTTTTGAAAAAATGGATGTTAGTAACTTCATTTTTGCAATTGCCTCAGCATTATATGTCATTCATAGCCTTGTTTTTTCTAAGTTTAAAGTATCTTATTTTTTCAACATCACAAAAAAATAAAATCAATAACTATGTTAAATGCTACACCTCCACTTAAGTTTAATTTTTCCCAGGTTAAAGTCTCCTTTATTATACTGCGGAAGGCAAGTATATTGGTTGCACCTTGACTATTAAGTTTCTTTCAAAAACTCATAAAAATATGCCATGTGTTAGATTTTTTTCCTTGTGTAAAGTTTTACATAAAATATTTGTAAGAATATTTTGTTTCCCTTCATTGAAGAATATTCCATTATATTTTTCTTTCTATAGTTTTTATCCACAAATTTAACTCAAAATGACAATAATATGTGCATTTGATAGATGGGTGGCCCAGTGCTGGAAAAAGTGGAGGCATGATAAATGTTTCTATCAAAAAAATTAAATGCTACAATAGATAATTGATGTAACACTGCAACCACCAAATGTCATAGGCACAATGCTTGTCTAATTGTTATTGGTAAGAGAATTTCATTTATCACTACAAATACTGAGCATGAAAGGAACTGATTTTATATCAATGTGCAGGAGCTGGTTGCATTGTTGGACTTAAGGACCTGGCGTTCGGTGCTCTACGGATGCATTGCACACTCCATTCTATACCATTCTTAACTGTGGAGCATGGATTGGTGGTCTCAACCTAATTTTTGTAACTGACAAACCAATGCCCACATTGTGTGTTGAAGGTTCTAGTAACATTTCAGAATCTTGCAACAATGGTGTTCAAAAAAGTGGACCAATGATTTTGAAGAACAAGGCTCCAAGATGGCATGAACAACTACAGTGTTGGTGTTTGAATTTCCATCGACACGTAACTGTAGCTTTTGAAAATATCTATTCATGCATAGGAGAGGAGTCAAGTATGGGGAAGCAAGTAATTTTTCAATGAATTGCTTTCATCTGAATTTCCCTCAAAATTCAAATTCATTACAAGTACTCGCCTTCTTCAAGATGTTAGATATTATGACTTAGAATGGAACCAATTGCAACCAATATTTGTTGATAGCCAGGGTCCTTAGTTATGCATGACTGGTTTAGGCTTTTATATCCACTTGATCTATGCTAAGAGGCTCTGGGTGTATGTCTATCTTTGTCTCTCATGTAACTCTAAAAGCTTTTGATTAACATAAGACGTGCCTATTAGCTCAATAAATGAACTATTGGTGTACCAACATAAGTTTTAGTTAAACAAAGAAGTGAGAGGGTTTAACCTCCACCCTTCTATGCTTAAAATATAATATGAATCTTACAAAAGTTTCATTTTCAAATGAGACATCGAGAAAATAGAAAGAAAAGTTGTTGGAGACGAAGGATCTTCTACTGTAAAATTGCAACAATTTCTAAAACAAATGCACAATCTGAGTATTACATCTAGACATGATATAGAAGCTAAAACTCAGACTTAATGACGGTATTGATGCTTTAAAAGTTGAATCTCCCCGTTGCATATTGTTTTCTATTTCAAAAACAATCGTTCATATAGTGCATCAACATTATATTTAACTTCATTTTGAAATTAAAATTAAGTACTTTTCACTATATCATGAAAAATTCGTCACTGAACATCTTTTATTAAAAATACACCATTACCAAATCATGATACTGCACATCATATACCATTTGTTTCTAGCTAATTATTCTTCTAGAACTTACAAGTTCATCTGAATTTAGCAATAATGCATAGTTTTAATGTATCATAATATTATATTAACATTGTCTTTTGTATTTCGCATGTGCAAATATAGAAGAACAAAACTAATGTCTCTCACTTTCATATATTTCCTATTTATTATTTTGTGCTCCATTCTCAAAAGACATCAACTTTGGTAGTATTTGTTATATTACGACCTCATTTATTTTATGCTCCACTTTTAAAATGCTTCAACTTCGGTAGTATTTGCCATATCATGGCCTTGTTAGTACCTGTCATCACCAGGATACTATTGTTTTCACTATCTCCTATTAATGTTGCTATTTTGGCATTTAGTGCTCTTTACCCGTATGATATGTGCTAGGGACTAAAGTCCAATTTTTATTTGTGGCATATATTTGTCTTAAACTATAGATATGTTTTTTATGGGTATTATTTGATTGGAGGGAATTATTGCTCTCATTGCCAAATCTATTGGCAATTTTTTTGATTGGTCGCTTCTTCGGTTGCTGCAGTTATGGTATAAGGTGTTGACCTGGCTTCCTCCATGCAGCCATCTGTAGATGGTGGTGCCGTGTGTAGATGGCTGTTGGTACTGAAGCGTCTGAAGTGGTGAATTTACACCATAGCCACTATGAATTTTATGGTTATAGACCTACTTCATTTGGTTTGTTGGGGGGGCATGCAGATTTGGAGATTTCATTGGCGACTGTGGAAGATGTGCATATGCTGAGGCAGGGTTTTCTTTTCATTTCCTATTTTCATTTATCCTACTTAATGCATCTTGTAGATGAAGGGGGAAAAATTAATGGTTGTGTTCAATTTCTTGTAGGTTTTTTTAGTTTTCCTTTGTTATCCCGAGAAATTGCAGCCGTTGAGAAAAATAGAGAACGAACATAAAGCCTGATTGACTTACCCTCCCTGTCTGTTTCAGCCAACATCCTCTGAAATTAGTTGACGGAGACTATCCATGTTCCCCTTCATCCACAACCATTTCTTCATCTTGCTTGCTTTATTTTCAGCGAACTCAACAAGGAAGTTGTGTATGCGTACTGCAGGTTTTCTTATGTACTGGGTAGTTATACATATTTTCCTTCTTTTACTCTATTGCTCCCAACTTTGGGTTGTTCTACCACTGAATTACAGGGTCTCCTAGTTTGGCACTGATTCAATAGATCAGGTGGATTTCTTGTGTTGCTTGTGTCAAGTTTTTGCTTACAGTAATAGTAAGATCTACATTAAGTGAAATTTGCATTAATAAGAAGGAATGTTTTGTGTAGATTCAAATGTGATCTGCAGAAGGAGCAGATAGAGAATGTGAAGTTTTGTCTAGACAAATCAAGGAAGACCTCAAAGATTTAGACCTGCAACTTACTTTGTAATATTTCCACTTACTATTTTTCCTTGCAAATAAATTAATATTATGTGTCCTAATTTATGGTGCTTTTCCATTTACTATTTTTCATTGCAAATAAATTAATAATATATGTCCTAATTTATGGTGCTTATTAGAAAGTTAACACTAATGTCAATTGCCAGGAAACCATTACCGCATTTATTATTATTGAAACTCACTTTTCCAATTATCATAGTAAGTTCAAAACTCGCTCCTCAACATTTCCTTTCAGTTACTCGAAAATGCAATTAATGTTATATCTGTAATTTCCACAACATAAATTTCCATTTAGAAGTGTGTTAGATCTTCTGAGTAATAATTTTTTTTTGTTTTTTACATAATCAATACCCTAATTTTGGATTAATTAGGGTCTTGAGAATCATTTTAGGTGTTTTTGAAGGTTTCCCCACCTTCTTAGATTCCTCCACAGGTGCTAAACAGGATCCTACAGTAATCTAGTTTTCATTACTTTAAATGTATTAGAAGCCAGAAGGCCTTATTCTAGTTTTCATTAACAAGACAGTCACTATCGAGTTTCCATTCTTTTCCTTGATTTGATATGTCCTTAGAACTTATCAATATACTATCTTGGTTCCATTGATTCAGTCTTCACTTTTCATGTTTTTCCAAATGACAACTAGTTAGTCTTACCTCTCATTTGCAATGTTTACTTGAGACGATCTTAGTCTCACACCCTACACACTATACATGCATATACAGTATCAACACTTAGTCACTTTCAATTGAAAATTGGGTCTTTATTTAATCTTCCCTCAATATCATGGTTGCATATAGTCTATCAAGTGGAAGCTAGGTTATTGTTTTCACTAAACTACTTCTAATATTATTAGCTATGTGCAGTCAACTTGTTTCTTTCAGTTTCAACTTTTAAGTCTAAGTCTTGCATATCCAGCATCCTAAAACTTGTTAACAAATAAAAATACATTAAACTCTTCTTCCCACCATATTATTTTAAGCTTCTAAGGTTGTTACAATTTCTTATCTTTGTTTCTCTTTTTGCCAAAATAGAGTGTACTCGGATTTAGTAGAATTTCCTAAACCCAAGCTCTTGTATGCATGACATTGTTAAAAACCCTATTGTTGTAGCGTAGATGGACAACAAAAACCATTCTAATGGAAAAGCTAGTGTTATAGGAGAAATTTCAATTTATACACAATAGAGAAGGTGAAATTGGCCACCACGTGTAAGCGGATTCTATCACAAAATTTTTGAAAAGTGAAGCCCATCCAAAGGCAGGCATAGCCAAACAAGTGATATTTATGAGCAAGTAAGGTAGAATCAATTAATATATTGAGTATTAAACGCTGAATATTTTCCATGTAAATAAGATATTGGAAGAATAAGAACATCTACATGGTCCTATTGAGATAAACAAAAAAATTGCACCTTGAATTAATAATCTACTTTAATTGCATGTTGGTATATATTGCCAAGCGTTGATCTACATGGTCAACATGTATGTAAATGTAAATAATATATTAGTAGAATAAGAACATATACGTTTAATTTATTTGCATAATTTTCACATATTGAAACACAACATGTTGTGACAGAGTTAAATTCTATTGTCTAATTCATATTGAGTAGAAAAAATGTATTTTTAGAATGTGCAATCACACACACGAAATGCCATAGATTTTCATCAATAAATGGAAAACATTAAGAGTTTATTACAGAGCATGTCATGTTTCTTCTTATATCTTGACCACAATACCTATATGCCTTATTTTTTTTAACCTACAAAAGGTGGCCTCTTATTGGATATTGGAGAGTTGAACATATGTTTGTATGCATACATTGTGTAATCATTTCCATTTTCTTAATAATTTTCCACTTGTTTCCTAGTTTTATATAATAAGAATAATAAATTACTAACACAGAGCCTTACAATAGTGTAAAGAGGAAATTGCAGGAGGGATTCCCTGTATCCCCCATGTATATCCCCCACTTGTAACTCTATGAGGTAATAAAATGACTTAATCATTGCTAAGCAATGAGCCTATTACATGAAGCATTTCTATGTTGTAGGAAAACTAGGAGTCCATGTTAGTCATGATATGGATTGCATATACCATTATTGATATAAGCATGTGCTGGAAGTAGGAAAGTGGAGAATGATTCTCTATATCCCACTGATATCCTCAGGAAGAAATAAACCTACTTAGTCACTGCTAACAGTCGAACACATTTCTATGTTGTCGAAAAACTGGGATTTCATGATAGTGATGATATGGAATGCATATACAGTTATACTCCACTTCCTCCAGAGTGAATTTTTGTTATAAGCACATGTTGGAAGTAGGAAATCACAAGGGAGTCTATATATCCCCCACTCATATACCCAGGTCACAATAAGATGGCAATCCGTATAATTTAAAAAAGAACTAACATACATGAGCTAGTGTGATCTGTGTAATTCAATATAAAGGGAACAAATTCCAATAGAATCGAGTTCCAAGCACAATGATGTAGAACAATGTCATTCAATTTCTATTTTTGCATATAAATCATAAGATGATTATACATGCTAGATGTAAGGGTTATCATTGGTTGTATGAGTGCTTGTGGGATCTGTGTTGTTTGGATCAAAAAAGAAAGATTTGCATGAAATTTTTTAAAGACATTTCCTTATGGGAACATATACTATAGCAAACCTTATAGTTTTCTTCTCATCTTATACTAGACAAACTATATAGAGAAATTTGAAAGTTTACCAACTTTTGGATTTGCATGAAAATCTAAAGAGCCTTTTAGTGGGGGAAATGATTGCATGAATTATTTTAGTTTCAAATTGTGACAGTCAAATCTGTAGCCACTAGGAAGAGATTATCTAGAGCCATTGGGAAATAATCAAATCTGTAGCCTGAATGCTGCCAATATAAGGAAAGAAGCCTAAACAAAATAGTAAAATTTAAACAATTACTCTTTAGGAGCAGGATATATGGATCATAATTTTGTTCAATGTGGATAGATAGTTAGATCTGCAACATCGAAATTCTCAACAAGAAAATAAATGTAAATAGAAGAGTAGAATTCTACCTCCTAGGTACACATAGATCTATAGAAAAGTTTCTATCATGAATTATATTCTTATACATTCATCTGTGTAAAAAACAAATTGTGGGACATTTGGTATTCCTCTACTCTATCCATTTTTAGGGTATAAACATTACACAACTAAGAAACCAGGCTAAAAAACTAGAACTTTATTACATTTTATTGGGTCTTGTGGAACCATGATTATAGAGTAATTATAGTTGTTTATCTTCCACAAACACAACATTTTATACAATTTTTGAGTGGAGAATTCATTTCATAGCTAGACACTAGTAAAGGAACAAAACCCATCAGACCAATGTGGCCTACTAGGACATAAAAAATCATCAAATATCAGTCTGGAAATCATCAAATCTCAGTCTAGACTTTAAATTGAAAAGGAATTATCATGAGGTTTGTATATCCAAATATAGTGACATCATGCATTGATAACGACTATTCTCCCAAATATGAGGGCACGTCCCTAACATCCCATCTCACACTAATAAAAACCAACCTAGCCTATTTAGTCAGAATAGTGTTAGACCTGGAAGGATGGAGCATCTAGGAAAAACTTGGCGAAGACCCACGAAGACATGAAGGTGCTCACTTCCTATAATATAGTTTAGTCTTGTCCATCCACAAGAAAATGATGCCCCGAACGAAGATTTTTGGTTATTTCTAAGGAGAGTGGATGCCGAAAGAATTTACCCTTTTTTTGTCTCTTGCTTCTACATGATTATGTGCATAGTCTGGTGGATGAATGTTGTTGCATGTTATTTGCTCCCCAATTTCTATTCACAATGGTCCTTAGTTTCAGTTTGTAAATCAATTGTTAGGATATTTTGAGCACAAATGGTTGTTGAAATTTTTAGAGAGACAACACATAATCGTACTTAGTAATATGTATTTGGAGTGCAGAGTGCTATGTATATTGGAATTGGTACAAGCTTTTCACTTGTGTTGAGAGGCCAATCACATATTCAGCCACTCCCTGACAGACTCTTGCATGAGCTTGGAGCCACAGAGTTGTAACAAAAAATGGATTATGAAAATAATCCATTCTTGTTGCTGCCTATGCTATCTTCTTGAACATAATGCCAAAGTCTTCTTAACATGAGGTGGCCCCAAGAATGGAAGAAACTATGGATTACCAAGTGCAACAGTATGATGCATTTAAATTCACGGAACTAAATAGAAAGTTGAAACCCTTCAAACAAGAAATCTGTTGGTGCCAATAAGAAGGCTTAACAAGAAAACCTTGACAGGGAAAGAATCAACCAGACACAATTAGCCATGACTAAACTCAATATCCCTGAGTCGAAATTGTTCATCACAGGTGTACTATGAACATTGTTCCCCTTCACATGGCATTCTTCTGGATGATCTCACATCCTTGATCTTTCTTTTTGATGTACCCCTTGACACAAATCAGATATTATGAACCTGCTATCTAATATGAGAGGTATTGGATCTGTAAATAAGTGTCTGATTCTTAAAAAGAGCACTGTCTCCAACATGTCTGACATGATTTATAAGCAAACTCCCTTTTGCAATGTGAGGTATGGTAACATTGGAGTGGCCTAATTTTCTTTTGTACCCTTCATTTTTATTCAAACATGCCAAACATAAGTCAAGAACTCACTTCTTTGCATTTTCAATATCATATTTTACCTCATGTAGCTCATAAGAACTCCATTTTCTATATTTGTGACTATTCATCTACAGTCAAAAATGTCACACAACCTTTCCAACATCTCTAGATCAAGTCTAGGAGTAACTTATCATTCCATGGATACCCCTTTACAAGCTCAACGTGCCTTATGATCTATCATATTATGCCTCGCATGCATTCATAGGTATTATATCCAATCATCTTGCTTATGCAGTCATATGTGAGTCAACACAAACCAACAAACCCTGGGATCACCTTCGTTACTCAAATCTAAAGCTCATAACACTTTTACTTATCCATATGAACAATACTCTTTATCTCAGACTTTCCAAAAATGCAAAAAGTAAATGCTGTTACCTCTAGTATGGTAAAAAAATATTTTCCTCTTCTATAGACTTTTGAACCTCTAGCATTTTTCTTCTTACCTGTAGTTATCATAAGTTTAACACTTACAACATTCATGAAGATTCTTTCACACAATGCCACTGTAGGAGGTCAATTCCCACTATCAAGGCTAAACCAAGCATTTCTTATCTCTTTCAAAGCATATGAGGATAAATTTTTCCTCCCTTCGAGAAGAACCTTGAATCAATTTGGCTTTTGCATAGCTTATGTAAATATTTTCAGCACTCTGAGATGGTATCATACGCTTCATGGCACATTCACTGGCCGTCTGTTTATTTATTCTTAGGTAACAATCACTTCTAATCCTTATATATAACCTTCAATGAATCTCAATATGACATGTATGGGAATGATACATACATTTCCCCCACAGGAATCATCATAACTATCAATATAATCCTATACTTACTGTTTCTGAGTCATAAATATCACACAACCTCTCCAACATCTCTAGATCAAGTCTAGGAGTAACTTATCATTCCATGGATAAACTTTACAAGCTCAACGTGCCTCATGAGATGTCATATAATGCCTCGCATGCATTCCTAGCACCTATATCCAATCATCTTGCTTATGCGGTCATATCTGAGTCAACACAAACCAACAAATTTTGGGATCACCTTCCTTACTCAAATCTGAGATCTCATAACACTTTTACTTATGCATGAACAATATTCTTGAGATCTCAGACTTGCCCAAAATGCAAAAAGTAAATGCTTTTATCTGTAGTAATAAAAAAAGCTCTTCCTCTTCTATAGATTCCTGAACTTGTAGACCATTCCATCTTCTTACCTGTAGTTATCATCCTTCAACACTTACAACATTCATGAAGCTTCTTCTACAAATTGTCACTGTAGGAGGTCAATTCTCACTATAAAGACTGAACCAAGCATCTCCTATGCAAAGCTGATGTAGAGATTTTAAGCACTCTCACATCATTTATATTCCTGTAGCAAAATAAGACATTATCTTAATGTAGCAATAGGACATGAATTTGAAATTTACCACACACTCCTTAGCATCGATGATATCAAGCTTGATTCAGACATTCATTAGCATTAGCTACCTTTCTAATTCTGCTTCATGCAATTAGCTACGATTTTTAGTCTTCCAACTGCAATAGATTTTGTTGTAATATACATTTTCTTATATGATTTTCCTGCATCTGAAATACAATTAGTTACTGCACACAGTCATTTACAATCTCTATGCTTATATACATATATATTAATAGAATGTTTGTCAATGTATACATGCACTGAAATTTGAAGTGTATTTATTTCAAAAAAATCTTACACCAAAATATGTTTTTGCTACTGTACAGGTTGAAGGAACATTGACCATTGCAAAGGCCTATTCCAGTCCATTTGAACCTATTTGTAAAAAATGCAACTTGACTATTGAGTATTTGCCACCATTTCATACAAACATAGCATATTATAGCAACTGCCAACAGGAATGCCCATATGCATATTACCATCGTCTTCTATGCACCATTAAAAGCACAAAAAAAACATCCATCCAATGCATAGCTAAAAACAAGCTTTTAGCAGAATTGATACCTTTTCTTACTGCTATAACATATCCATAATACATAGAAGACAAAGAAACAATTATAGAACAACTATCACAGTTTGCATTGCATGGAAATTTTACAATAGACAAAAATAATATAATCATACAAATGACAACTACTCCAGATGAAGGTAAAGATCCTTCACCCACTTTTCAATTTTCAGCAACATTGTAAAATACTACATGCCCTACTCATACTAACATTTACTTTCATTCCTCTGCAGGCATTCCATCCCAATTTCAGTCACAAGAAAGCAGTTACGCATCTTCAAGCCATACAATGTCAGTGCCATCATTTTAAGGTAAACCAATTTTTCCCATGCACACACATGCCTCAGCTACTCCATTTAAAATACAAATGAAAAACAATTTCTAATACTACCCCATATTAATGTTACAAATCTATAAATTGCACTCCACTTGCTACACCACAACATCTCTGAAACTCTAGTTTGCCAAAGCACAAATTGTTAATACACATCATTTTCTATAGTCATAGTTTACTACAAACAACAATAAGTGATATGCTTATATTTATACTCTTAAAAGGCATTTTGTTATATCGATGAATTGACAGACCTTTACATTAAATCCTACAGAAGAATGTTACTATTTTTTGTCTACGGTAATAAATTTGAATGCTTACAAATCATAAATTACATTAAATTTCAGCACTGCTTCTGCAATTTTACTAATTTGTTTGGAATTTTTGTATTCATTTCCAATGCTTTCATTTAGCATAGTCTCCACGACTTAGAGAATCAATCAAATGACTTATTTTCTAAATAGCTTCGTCAAATGATGCCCAAATCACTTGAAATTGAAACTGGTGCATCATGACCTATATGATCGCATGTTTTGATTTTTCTTTTCCAAATTAAATTCAGATTTAGTTATATCTGTAATTTCATATCACTAGCTCAAGCTAACTTTATTATGCTTCCTTCCCCATCTCCAATGCAATCATCCTTAATGGCAAGTACTATTGTTGTGTCGTCGCCCTCATTTATAAGTTGTAATGAAATGGTGAAGGACCATATACACCGAGTACCATATAGTTTTAAATTTTGATGTATTGAATTTAATCCTATGTTTTTGGAATATTGGGCCACCGGTTTGGGGGGGAGGGGGGCAACGGTGGGGGGCGGTTTAGGGTGGTAATGGATAAATTTAAGACGCCACCTACATGGCACAAATTTTATTGCATGTGTTTAATGAAGCATTTAATTCTTTTGGTAACGGTCAAGCTTCCAGGGGAGGCTACCGACTTGCAATCACATTTTCACTCTTTCTATTTTGTATTGTCCATGCTAGACTAAGAACTCTGTGTTTGAGTAGAACTCAGGCTCACCCTTTTCAGAACCTTGCATGCCTGATGATAGTGTAGTTGGTGAGTTATTTTTGGATCTTTGGGCTAAAAATATCAATTTTTATCTAGTACGATGTGTGAGATTTTTATGAAATAGAGCTTAACTGAGAGGATTTGGTTGCTCAAGCCCCTGACTAGACTAGGATGATTTTGGATCATTTCTTGATGAGGGTGTCTTAGTTGTGAATGGATTCATCCTGGAGGATCTCTACGAAGTTCTGAGGCATGAAATATCTAAATATTTATATATTGAATTCCTTGCAAGAGTTAGATTATATATTTGCTTCCTATTTCTTTATATGGAATGATTGTATGGGTTTTGTTACACTTTCTAAGCATTGTGCTTAACATTGTTATGGCCGCTAGATTGAATCTTGGCTCATAGTTTTTCAATTCACATTTAAGTGGGTTTAAGTTATATATAAAAATTTTGACTCGAACTCCGCTATTCATTTACGGGTTATGTTATGTTAGGCTTAGCAGTCTAAGCTACACTTAGCTCTTTTCCTTTCAGGGTTATGTGAAGATAATAATCCCTTATTAAGTAGGAAAATCTTGTATGAGTGGAGGATTTTAGTGTTTCTGGTCACACCTTAGTGTCTTGCGAGTTAGTGTTATGGAAAGACGGTGACACGACTATTCGGCTCAATTCCAAGCTCAAGAGTTAACTCATTATAGGAATTTGGCCCGAATAGTGAAAGTGCTCCAAGTTTTGGGTTTTACAACTCGGAGGCATAGGATATTTATTTTGTGAGAGTTATGCTCCATGGTATTTAAGGTTCTTCACCTGGGTAAATGTCTTTTTCTTAGGTGAGAATAAATATATTTTTTCTTAGACCAAAATCGGGGGTGTTAAATCCAACTCAGAATAATATTTCATGATTTTTACCGATGGAAACCCAGTGTCTATTTAATTACCGCGGTGGCCTAAATTAATTAATTTTATATATATATATATATATATATATATATATATATATATATATATATATATATATATATATAAAGGTTTTATGAGTGAAAGAGTGCTTTGGTAGAGAAACATATTGAGTAGGTGGGTTGTAATGGCAGTATGGGGCAGTGGAGTACGCCATGTGATGGCAAGGTATAGGAACCCATCAGAGCATTTAATTTGTTTCACCAAATGATTCAAACCTTCTTCCAATCTAATCATTTCACCTTTGTTAGCAAGCTCCTTGCTCAGGAAAAAAATGGAAGCTTCTTTATGGTTGATACATAGGGATTCAGAATGATTCTACTTCATCAAAACAAACAGCACAAAGAAGGAAAATGGTATATGGAGGTTCTGTCCTTTTAGTTACATGACCACCACTCTGTGTAGAGCGGTGGTTACAGAACCTCCACCCAACCAGGGCGGTGGTCTTAGGACCATCGGTCTGCATTGGGCAGTGGTCCTGGCTCTTTCAGACAGAAAGCAAAAATATGAAACGAACAACCTAGAATTTGGAAGGTTGTCCATTTCTCTTCTCATCCATGACCTTTCCCATCCTCCAGTGCATGGGAGGACATGAGAAAGACTATAAATAGATGTTGGTAGGAGAGAGTAAGATCATCGAAGCATGAAAGCAAGTGAGCAAGAATTCTTAGTATTGAAATTGTGTTTTATAGAAGAAAGGAGTGTGGAGACAGAGCAAACAAGTATTTGGGAGGAAGTGTGAGATATTATCTACTTCTCTTTCATACTTATTGTAAATTTTTTACTTGTTATATTTGAATTGGCCAATAAAAGTGGGAATAAAGAGCAATTTCCCTTCCTGACTGGTTTTCCTCTAGAGGTTTCCAAGATAAAAACTTGTTGGTGTTTATGAGCTTAATTGTTTTCCTTTCCCTACAAATTGTTGATTCTAAGCATAAGCATAATTCATTCACTAGCTGTCTCTATCATTTTATAAATAGAAAGTATAAAAAAAGCGTTTCAGTTGTGATTCTATGAATAATTCCAAAGTTGAAGAGTTTATAGATCATTTTGGTATCAGAGATGAAAAGTATCCAGGACTGTGGTATTCGTTCTTGGATTTGTTTGACAGTGACGAGATCTAAAGGTGAAGAGGCTTTGCCTTGTGATCTATAGATTTCTACAAAGAAGTGGAAACAAAAAATTCAGGGACAAATGGAGGAAGAGAACTTGGTCCATAGAATCGAGATGCTAGAGACCATGATGGATAGGATGTTTAGAAGGCAAGAAGAGCTTGCTGATTTGCAGAAGACAACTTCTGTCAAGAAAGACTCCATGGACTCAGTGGTTCGAGGCTTAGCCAAAAATTTTGGCATAGGAAGGAGCCACCATGAGGAAAGTTTTGGGGAAGAGCGTGAAGAAGAGAATTTAACAACAAGAGAAAAGGTAAAATCTAATCATACTCCTTTCAAAGTTGAGATGAAAGTTGATATTAAAAGCTTTGAAGGACAAGTAGATGCAGAGTTACTGGATAAATGGTTTAAATAGTTAAAAGTCTACTTTAGTGTCCATAATGTCACTGAGGCACAAAGGATCACCTTTGCATGTCTCAAAATGGAGGGACACGCTCTGGTTTGGTGGGAAACCCATCTAAACATTTGTGAAAAGAAGAAACATCCTCTTGTGAAATCATGGCAAGAATTTAAAGAATTACTTAGAGCTAACTTTTATCATATTGGCCACAAGACTAACCAAATGATTAAATGGTAGTATTTTAGACAAGGTACTGGTCAAAGTGTGGAGGACTATACTACGGAGTTTCATAGGCATGCCTTGTTGCTAAACATGGACTTAGAGGATGAGGATATTATGACTAAGTACTTGGGAGTACTTCACACTCAGATTTGAAGAAAAGTCATCTCCATAAAGCCCAAAGGTATCAACAAGCTGTGTGTGCAGGCATACTACATAGATGATGAAAAGAAGCAAGGAGAAGAAGAGCCAAGGGAAAAGCAATCAAAAAATCAGAAGAAAAAATGCTATGGGAAAACAAGTAACAAGGGTAAGTGGAAAGGGAAAGGTAAACAAGCTGCCACTACTTTGAATACTTGTAAAGATCCCAAGAATTTTTGCAAGAATTGTGATATCAATGGTCATACTGATGCTACATGTTGGAAGTTACATCTGGAGTTACATCCAAAGAACCGAACCAAGGACTCAAAGAAGTCCAAGACAACTGTAAAAATAGAAGGAGATTTGGAAATCGAAGATGAATCTGATGTAGACGAAAGGCTTGGATGCACGGCCACCAACATGGACAACCAGGAAGAAGAGATGAGTAAACTATTCCAGATCAAAATCTAGATCAAGAGGACTAAGATAAATGTTTTGGTTGATATTGGTTCTCAGTCTAACTTGATTTCTAAAGTAGTTGTAAAGAAGCTTGGTCCCGAGAATTACGAACATTCACACCCTTATCCTTTGGGTTGGGTCAAGAAGGGTGTTGAAATTCAGGAAACAAGAATATGTAAGGACAAGTTTGGGATAAATTCCCAGTATATTGATGTTTTAGAAGCTGACATTATTCCACTTGATGCTTTTGATGTTGTATTTGGGAGTCCTTACTTGTATATCAGGGATGCTATATTTAGGAGAAGGGAGAACCGGTACAGATGGGTCAAGGATGAGATTAGTTACAACATCCGGGCACACCAGCGTAAGACATGGGTTACTATGGTGAGTGTTAACCAAGCAAAATGACTTATTCAGGGAAATCATAATCAGTTTTGTTTACTTTTGTTAAAGGATAAACAAGATGGGCTAGAAGTGTCAGAGATTTCTAACCAGGGAAAGCATGTTTTGGATAGTATTATTCATTCTTTTTCAGGAAGTATTTCAGGCTCCCAGCGGGTTACCACCAAAACAAGAAGTAGAACATGAGATTTAGCCATTGAAAGAGTCCCCTCTACCAAACATCGAGTCGTATAGGCAATCCTTGCTTGAGAGTATTGAAGTAAAGAAACAACTCTAGGAACTACTAGACCAAGGGGTGATACGTCTGAGCACCTCATTGTGTGGTTCATCTATTGTGATGGTGTCAAAGAAGGATGATCCTTGGAGAATGTGCATCAACTACCGCACGTTGAACAAGATCACCATAAAGAATAGATATCCACTCCCCCGCATAGATGATCTCTTGGACCAGCTTCATCATGCCAAATTCTTCACAAAGCTGGATCTTAAGTCTGGTTATCACCAAGTTAGAATGAAGGAGGAGGATATATGGAAGACTACTTTCAAGACAAAATAGGGTTTGTATGAATGGTTAGTACTTCCTTTTGGGTTATACAATGCAACTGCTATATTTATGATATTGATGAATGATGTATTACGGGATTTGATATATTCATGTGTCATTGTATATCCAGACGATATCTTGATTTTTAATTCCATATGGGAAGAACATCTAACCCATTTACAATAAGTCTTGCAAGTTCTTAGGGAGAAACAACTGCTTTATAATATGAAGAAATGTGAATTTGCGAAACAATCACTTGTCTATCTACACGTGGTTGGAGGAGGAGAGCTACGAGTGGATTCAAAGAAGGTGGAAGCCATCACTAATTGGCCAACATCAATGGGAGCCACCAAGACTAGGAGTTTTGTTGGAGCTGTACAGTACATGCAGAAGTTTATTCTGGGCTTCTTTGCAATTGCAACACCTCTACACATATTGGCCGTAAAGAGTAAGGGTTTTGACTGGGGTAAGGAGCAAGACAAATCCTTTGAGTTATTGAAATACAAGAATAGTCATGCTCCAGTACTTTTTTCTTCCTAATTTGTAACAATATTTTGAACTAGAAACAAATGTCAGTGATTACGCCGTTGGTGCAGTGTTACTTTGAGGAGGTAAACCCGTATGTTATCATTATGAAACCTTCACTTCATCAGTTAAAGGATATTCAATATATGATAAGGAAATGTATGCACTATTTCAAGCAATTAAAAATTGGAAGCATTATTTATTGGGTAAAGAAACTATTGTGCACACTAACCACAAACCTCTCCAATATTTGCAAGCAGGGGGGGGGGGGGGGGGGGGGGGGGGGGTGGGGGGTGGGGGGGGGGGGGGGGGGGGGGGGGGGGGGGGGGGGGGGGGGTGGGGGGGGGGGGGGGGGGGGGGGGGGGGGGGGGGGTGGGGGGGGGGGGGGGTGGGGGGGGGGGGGGGGGGGGGGGGGGGGGGGGGGTGGGGGGGGGGGGGGGGGGGGGGGGGGGTGGGGGGGGGGGGGGGGGGGGGGTGGGGGGGGTGGGGGGGGGGGGGGGGGGGGGGGGGGGGGGGGGGGGGGGGGGGTGGGGGGGGGGGGGGGGGGGGGGGGGGGGGGGGGGGGGGGGGGGTGGGGGGGGGGGGGGGGGGGGGGGGGGGGGGGGGGGGGTGGGGAGGGGGGGGGGGGGGGGTGGGGGGGGGGGGGGGGGGGGGGGGGGGTGCAGGGGGGGGGACAGGGAAAGGCACTATAAATGGATGGGGTTCCTTCAACAGTTCCACCTGGGGATCAAATACAAGAAGAGTAGTACAAACTTGGTGGCAGACATGTTGTCTAGGCCACCCACACATGAGAAGTTTTCCTGTTTGGCCACTATCTCTCAGATCGAAACCTTCACGAAGGAAGCTTATAGAGATGCTTATGCCTAAGAGAAAGAGTTTGGGGTGACATTTTAGTAGTTGTCAGTCTCAAAGGACTTAAAGGACAAGGATTGAAGATTGCTATCTTAAGGACGGGATACTCTACCAATGGGGGAAGCTTTGTGTGCCTCAAGAAGAAAGGATTCTATTGATGAGGGAAGCACATACCTTGAAAGTAGCAGGACATTTTGGTGTTGGTAAGACCCTAGCCCACTTGTAAAGGTATGTGTATTGGACCAATATACAAGAAGAAGTATCAAAATTTATACGTGGATGTAAACTTTATTATACCAGTAAGCCTAAGACTAGAAAGGATTGTTTTGTATATGCCTTTTCTAGTACCTACTCGTCCATGGAAGGACATTTCTATGGATTTTATAGGAGGATTGCCTCTGTCTAAACATGGCCATGACTATTTATATGTTGTTTTTGATAGATTCAATAAGATGTGTATTCTTATGGCATGTAAAAAGACAATAAGAGCACATGAGGCAACAGATATTTTCTTTGCTAATGTATGGGTGCATTTTGGTTTACCAAATTCTATTTTTTCTGACAAAGATTCCAGGTTCTTGGGGAAATTTTGGACTACTTTGTAGGACAAGATGGATACAAGGTTATAGAGGAGAACAACTTTCCATCCACAGACAAATGGATAGACAGAGGTGGTGAACTTGAATTTGGTACAGTTAATCAGAGGGTATAACAACAAATACCCAAGGACTTAGGATGAGTCCTTAGCCTACATTCAACATTCCTATAACAGGGCAGTACACACATCCACTATGTAGTCACCGCTTGAAGCATGTTTGCGTTATATACCTACAAATCCACTAGACATAGCAGTTGGGAAATAGGATGAGGAGGAGACATGAGACACAAAGGTGACTAGAGCAAACAAATTCATTGAGAGGATTTATAAAATCCATCTCAAAGTCAAACAACAGCTAGAGAAATCTTAAGCCAAGTACAAAGCTAGGCACAATCAGCATAGGAGAGAACATAAGCTACATGTTGGAGATAGATTTTGGCTTTACTTGAGTAAGGAGAGATTACAAGGTCAAGCACGGAAACTCAAGCCACTGCAATATGGCCCCTTCACCGTATTGGATTAGGTTGGGGAAAATATTTTTCGACTTGACTTGCCACCATTTATGAGGATGTACTCTGTAGTAAACTGTGAGAACTTGTACCTATACAAGCCATTTATGCTAGATGAAGATCAAGGACTACAGTTGCTACCTTCCATTGAGGATTGTGTCTTAGACTAATGAGGCAAATTCGAGGAGGATGTAGTGTTGTAGCAAAAGGTCAAAGAGAATAAGAGAGGTCCGCAGGAGTCTTGACAGGTTGGACTGGGAGGAAAGACACCAAGGTAGGCCCGGTGGTACTCAAAGGAGAAAGTGAAGGAATTATTTCCTCATCTACTCCCCCAGTAATATTTTTTGGGACCAAAAGCTTCCTGAGCAGGAGAGGTGTGATCCATAAGGATTCAAAATGATTCTACTTCATCAAAACAAGCAGGAAAAAGAAGTAAAAATGGTACATAGATTTTATGTCCTTTTAGTTATAGGACCGCTTCTCTGTGTAGAGCGGTGGTTATAGAACTGCCGCCCAACTAGGGTGGCGGTCTTATGACCGCCAGTTTGTATTGGGTGGTGGTCCTGGCTCTTTTAGACAGAAAACAAAAATATGAAACGAACAACCCATAATTTGGAAGGTTGTATGTGTCTCTTCTCCTCTATGACCTTTCCCATCCTCCAATGCATGGGAAGAAACGAGAAAGACTATAAATACATGTTGGTAGGAGAGAATAAGATCATCGAAGCATGAAAGCAAGTGAGCAAGAGTTTTTAGTGCTAGAATTGTGTTTTGTAGAAGAAAGGAGTGTGGAGACAGAGAAAACAAGTATTTGGGAGGAAGTGTGAGATATTATCTACTTCTCTTTCATACTTATTGTAAATTTTGTACTTGTTATATTTGAATTAGTCAATAAAAGTGGGAAGAAAGAGCAATTTCCCTCCCGAATGGTTTTCCTCCTTCAGAGGTTTCCAGGATAAAAACTTATTGGTGTTTATGAGCTTAATTGTTTTCCTTTCCCTGCAAATTGTTGATTCTAAGCATAACCATAATTCATTCACTAGCTATCTCTGTCATTTTCTAAATAGAAAGTAGAACAAAAACGTTTTAGTTGTGATTCTGTGAATAATTCCAAAGTTGAAGAGTTTATAGATCAATGGTTTTGATACTTATTGGTCACTCTAGTGAATAATATAGTAACCCTACCTTCTCTACTAATAATTGTGTTTAACAAAACCAATAAACCTATAAATATAAATGAATATAAACTATTTAACATAATATAATTATTATTTATAAATATTTATCAATTTTATATATTTATAAAAAATGGGTCACTTAAACATATGATAGAATATATATACACACACACACTCTCTCTCTCTCTCTCTCTCTCTCTCTCTCTCTCTCTCTCTCTCTCTATGTTTTATAAATTAAAATACTCCTATTGTGGTCATAGTCAGAAATATGGTTATGGGAAAAATACCGTGATTGGCTATAACCATTTCAGTTTGAGGAGTGAATATGTGTTTTCTAGTCTTATATCAATGTAATATTGCTTTAGCAAATTTGGGTGCTAGACCCCAATGATTTATGTGAACCTTTATACTTATTTTGTTGGGTGTATACCCTTTGAAAGTTCCAAATTTGTGCTTGCCCATTTATATAGTGAAAGGGTGTTTCTATCGGGCAATGTAAACTCTTGGCTATTGACCACCCCCACCTTGATGTTGACTATGCATAGAACTATAAGGCTATAACGAATATATTTATATATATATGGAAAAGATAATAAATTTTTGCTGGTTGTTTGGCATCTTCATCCTATTATTTGGAAGATTTAATGATGTCTTTTGGGATAATTATAATACTATGATTATATTGTATTATTGGTTGAATAATCAAGTTTTGAGACTATGGTTACTGAAATGGAATGAGTGATCCCTGCTTTTGTTATATTATTATTATTGGGTAAATAATTCAGTTATGAATTTGTGATTACTTAATTAAAATGATTGATCTTGTAGTTGCTATGTCATTTACTATCAAATGAAGTGATCTTATATCAAATATGAGAATTACTTTGTTGAGAGAAACAACACTGTGAATGATGTAGAGTAATATTTTATTTTCTTATGCAATTACTTAGATAAGGTTATATAAAGTCAAATTTATACTCTTGAATTCATACGTGTAGACACCAAATTTTGGGGTCACACTCCCCTTAGTCCCCTTTAATTATTTAAGGTAACATATTCAGCTAACCATGACCCCTTACCCCGCATTCATATTAATTTAATTACTTAAAATTGAATTAATGTTCAATCCTCACATTATTAATTAATTTAATTACTTTAATTAAGTTAATTTACACCTCACCTAGCCACATCACCTAGAAACCTCACCATGGACTTATTCCTAGCTTATTAATTAACTAATACCAAGTCTAATACTTATCTTAACCAAATGGAACTCTTTCAAACCCTAAAATTAAATTCCTATTCCTTCTCCAACAACACTCCCACTTATCTAAGTGTTAACCCTCACTTGAGACCCGGATTAGCAATCAATATCACATTAAAAACAGTAAATATCAGGATATTTTAGGTAACTTGAACTAATTCACCCTAATCGATGCCGGTTTATCTTCAACCGATGTCGGTCACCTAACTACCATTGGGTTCCTTTATATACAATTTTACAACTCTTCACCTGGGTTGGTCATTCAATTTTGGGAGTTCTATTGCAATCAAACATGAATCTCAGAGCCATTCCTTCATCTAAACGATTTCTACACACCACTAGAGGGGCAACACAAGCAACGGGTTCTCTCTCATATCGTTAGAGTATCTATAGGAAACACATAGGTTACATTGTTGTGGCACTGAACTAACCATCAACTCGCTTATCCACCACCAGCTACTTTTGATCACGAGATATTCATAACAATAAGTAAGTAATGTGGTTTTTCATCATATGTGCTTACTTTACTATAGATATTTTACTTCCTTCAATATTTCCATTTCCGTTACCGTCCAAATATTTCCATCTTCCAACCAATCCACCTGCCCAACCATTTTAAGTCTTTCCACCTTTCCTAACCTCTTTCTCTACATTCCTAAGTCTTCTCAATTATATTAGGATCATAACCACACTTTCCTCACTCTTTGTGTAATCACAGAGAGGCCTAAAATCCATTTTTATTAAGTTATTACTCATTTCCCCTTACCAACATTAGTTTACCCTACCATTTTCGGTTTCACCCCTATACCAGCGTCGATCACCTAACCGATATCGGTCTCTTTGTCATTTTATACCCTCTGACGAGTAAGCCTTCAATTCAACCAAAACCAACCTAGATCTCACCTGATTAGTCCTAGACCCTTTATCGGACCTGCAAAACCTAGAACAACCTACCAAACCTATTAATCTAATCATAAATGTTCCTGTTAGATTAGATTTACTTATTGTATTAGCACAAGATACCTAAATCATACAACTACAATAGGATTTCCTTATTTCATGGTATTTGTTGCATTAAATTGAATTTAAAAGTGGATTGACAACCTTCTAGGAAGTGCCTCACTTCTTGGAATGTAGCACATCACTAGGTAGTCCACTAACCTGTATTATTAATGTTATTTTGTGGTCTTGTTGTGTTTCTTACAGGTCATTCCTCCTAGCCAAAGGAAATCTCTCCATGATAATCTTGGATCAAAATTCACCAACGCGCGCATTCTACCCTTCGACCTTTGATTTTACGGGTATTCATCCTAAACTCTTATCTTATCTATTTTATGCACAAACTATTCGGTGAAAAAGTATGAATGCAACATATTAGGAGTGGATGTTACATACCAATCAAGTTGGATTGACCATGCACATTTTGTGCATTAACATTTTCAGTTGCAAGTTCTAGGATAAAAATAGAAGGGATGAATTATCAAAGCATCTATTATTTGTGCCTACTTTTGTGATTGAGAGATGTATTCTTGTTTGATTTAAGTGAAATATATATTCTCCCTTACATTGGATAATAAAATGAAAGAATGATATGCAATTTCTAAGGCAATTATGCTTGGTTGTAAATCATATTCAGCATGTATTGTTCATTGATTTTTGTAATAATAATTACAGCACATTATTGAAAAGATAAAGAGATACGCATGATTATATTATGCCATTTATGTTAGGGATGATTTTTCTATGTTGAAATGAAAATAAATATGGCATCTTGAAGCCTGTTGTATTTATAATTGATTGTATTAACATTATGTATTAATGAGGTCTAACCTCTATGAATGGAACATATATGCTTTTGTGTTTAACAACTTACCTTATTTATACAAAGTGTTTCCACACAAATCTTATGACAGATTCAAATGTGTGTACACACACACACACACATGCACACGTACATGCATGCACACACGCACACACACACGCACACATGCACACGCACATGCACACGCACACGCACACACCGCACACGCACACACACGCACACGCACACACACACCACACACACACGCAGCAGCGCGCTGCGTGCGCAACGCTCACACACACACACACACACACACACACACACACACACACACACATCACACACACACACACACACACACACACACACACACACATACAATAAACTGATATTTTAGATCCTACAAATTATGATTTAAAATTATTGTAATATTTGTTTTTAGATTGTCATTAAATGTGAAAGGTAAAATTTTTGTAAGATGTCTTTACAAAATATTATATGTTTACAAAATTTTAATAGTAAAAATCATGCATAAGATTAAGGCAAGCTGGTATATGAGATTGCAAAAACAATATAGAAGTAAGAATGAATCTTGAGTTTATTATATACCCAGTTGAGATCAGTATTAAGGTTATAACACTAAAGTATATGTTGTAATTCTCTAACAACAAACTTCACCTTATTAGTGTCATCATGATAAGATCAACTTGAACTCCGATGTATAATAGTATGGAGAAGTTACAAAATTATCAATAAGTGTGAATTAAAATTCTAGGGCGATGAAAGAAGTATAACTTTCAAAGTTATTAATTAAGGATAAATTCATTAGAGCATGTGTATAAATTACTGTAGATTTTATTGAAACAACCTAAAGAAGACTTATATTTCATGGATACTATATGATGGAACTAAGCATATAATTGATTAGGTTGTTGGTCCAAGATATACATATCATTACATCAGGACAATGGTCCAAATATATGGTACTTTTCTTCTAAGTGAGAGAAGGAGTGATTCATAATGGATTACCTTTTAAAATAAGGATAGGAAATACAAAAACAATGCTAAGTAGAGATAAGTATGTATGATATATTCATAATCATCATTTAAAGGCATAATCTGATAAGGATGTTTTAATTAAATGTTCTATCTATGTTTTATGTTACCATCATACACAAAATAAATGATGTACTTGTTATTCATATTTCTAATTAATTGATAGATGATTGAGCATTGAGAAACATAGTTAAACTATGTATTTATCTTTATAGAAAAGTATGCGACATAACTCATTTTTAAAGAGAATCAATTAGATTCTAATTGATTAACTAACATTTGAATAAGTGCAAGGAAATAGTAATCTTACTTAATCTAATTATGAGGACTAAAATTTTGTAATAAAAGACTAAATCAATATGAAATAAATGCAAGTAAATTATTCTAAGTGAAATGAAACCTTAAATGTGCAAGAGAAGGGAGAGAAATATCTTAGTTGATTGGCAGTGACTGTCGCACACGTTGTCACAACTCTGAGAATAAAATTTAGAAGTGCAGATGAGGACTCGGGGACACTGTGAAGGACATATCTGAAGGATCTAAAGTGATTGGGGTCTAGTCACTCTGAACACTGTAAATGCTCGAAACCTAGAACTAGTATGGTCACAAGTTGGTTCTGGACCTTCCTTGTTTTCCACACTAGATCTTTTGAATGAGCTGTAAAATTACCTGCAATGCAAAGAGAAGTATCAAACCCTACAAAAATAAAAGATGTATATGAAATGGGTCATACTGACCTCAGTCACCCAGATAGTGGGAATTATCACTGAGCATTGCACTACATTTCAGACCCATGGATGTAGTTCTGGTGAGTGTGTACATGTCGTACCCTAGGTGCTCTCATGTCATTTGCAGTTCGTCAAGTAGCGAGTAATATTGACTATAGGAAAATGAAAATATCATGTGTGCATGGAATATAATAGAATACCTCCCCCTATAAAGTGTTTGTGATGTAAATCTCCTAGCCTTGATGCATGGTACTATGTGGATGAAAGTGATGTAATGGATGCATTCCCTAGATGGAGTGATAGTAGTGTGTAATGTTATGACCTAGGACCCTCTTTATAGTCTTATAACTTTATATTTATAGGGCTCTCAATCTTAATTTTGTAATTAATCCTGACAATTCTGACTGAGAAAAAGATAAAGATGACCAATAACTAGAAGTGACCAAAAAATGAGAAAAAGGGGTTTTGCATATATCAGGGTGGCCTATGGTGGGGATCGGGGCACCCCCAGTACAGGATGGGGTGCCCTGATTTAGGGCTATAAATTCGGGTTAGTTGCGAAATAGGCGTATAAGTGCTAGAAAATACATGGAAAGTACAAAATAAAATATAAAATAAAGATGGCCAAAAGGTGGGGTTAATTAGTACTTTGTACACTTGAGAAAATTCTAAATAGTAGTATAAGACTGGGCCAAATTATGTGTAAAGTGCATAATTTTGTGTCTACATTCTACCCCCACTTTATGTTGGTGAGCGGAAATCTCGGTAACATAAAGTATATAGAAATTTTTACTTGATATCCACATTTAGTATAGAAGAAGACATGTCAATGGACTAGACTCAAGCGTGGAGTGAAAAAAACAAAAATGTGGAGGAGCGTGGACTCTAAAGACGAAAAATGCACATAAAAAGTGATGAGAGTGAACTGTTATCTAATTTCCTTCCAACGCCTGCTAAAATTAGATAACAAGTAAATTCCTGCTGGATTAACCAAGTACGTTATGAGATTCCTGTAGATTTGAGTCCCACCAAGGGTCAAGACTTTGTGGATATGGAGAAAAATAATTACCCGAATCAACGATGAAAAACTAATCCAGGAAAATCCAAACTCGAAAATGAGTAGTGGCTCGCAGACGATTTCAAGTGTCAACCCAACATAATTCCATAAATTGAAGGGGGGAATGAAGCCTCAAAATCCTGTGGGGCTTACACTTGGAGTCAACTATAAGGGGTCCCTGCCTAAAAAAGGGTCTTTGAATTAATATGTGGCAAGTCCATTACTTACCCAAAGAGAGATTAGAGAGCTCGCATAAGGTGTCACTTGTTAGCTCAACGCACTTCCAAAAGCTACAAAGAAAGGTAGAGACTCTAGAGATGTGCTTGGCTTCCACATGGATCTCACAAAAAATGGACTCCAATTTTGAAGGAGATTGCAAAAGATTGGTGACAGGTTGAATAACACGTATGGGAAATTATGAAACCCGTTTAGAAGTTTTAAATGCTTAGATCTTTTCAAAAGGTAAAAGGAAAAAAGTCATTTGGCTTGTCTTTTTAGAAATGAAGTTAATTCACAGCTTTGTGTAAAGAGTACAAACCTACGAATACCCAATTTGTTAACCTGCACTTGAAGAATCATTTTAACATAACAACATAAAATATAGGTGCCGCCACAAATCATAATCTTATAAACTAGATGCGTACCGATTGAGAAATTCATATATGTAGTAAATATTTGAAATCATGTTATTTAAAAGGCGAGTCCACTTCAAGGGATTTGGTTGCAAAATAGTTAAAGATTTTATTAAATGGGTATGGATCTCACTCCTTAAATAAAAAATCATGGAGAAGTGTGAGATAGATCTGAAAAATCTATTTCTGTCACTCTCACACCATTTACCATAGCTTGCAAGTATATAGGAGATGGTTCAGGAATTATCTTTTTCTCATCCTATATATTGTAATTGAAGGTTCATAACAAATATCGGGAGTTAGCCAATTCTTCTTTTCTGTCTCAGTTCCCTCTTCTGTAAAAGGCAGGGGGTTTGGAGCTCTAGCCTTCTCTCTGAGCTTTGTAATAACACTTTGCTTGCCTCTTATTTATTGTTGTACTGTGCACATATTTTGGAGTAATATAATAAGCCCTGTGGTGAATTTTGTCCATCCTTTGCATATATCCTTATTGTCTCTAATAGCCTTTATTTTGATGTTGGTATATTGTACATACTTATAATGTTATTACTAGTTTTAAAAGTTGTGCTTAGTAGTTTGAAGTGGTGTTATGTGTGAATCTCTGTGGACTGTGGTGGATTTCATCAACCCTTTTCATTGCTCAAAATAGAGAAAATTACCAAAATGAAAGATAAACAAACCATGCAAACCTCTCAGCAACCTTCTGTGCAAACCTCAGATAAGGGTCTCCTATGAAACCTTGTAGAAAGAATGTCAGAAGTGTTTTGTGGGTGCTCTTGAGTGCTCTCCAAGCTTTGAAGGAAAATGCTACAGACACAAGTTCAATAGAGTTTTTGTGCTTCAAATTCAAGAGGGATTAGAAGGAAGGTAAGCTTGTAATTTATAGAAATAGAAGGTAGTTGGAATTGGTTACACGGATAAATGAACATGCTAAAAATAGCATTATGGGCAGTTACAATAGTGTCGGGGGCAATAATGAAATTAATTACAAAAATTTGCATCCTGGAAAGGTGGTTGTATGCATTTTAATTGCCCCCACCTTTCTAGGATTCTAGAAGTGCAGTTAACTAGGGTAGTCAAAGTGGAGTCAAAGTGGAGTTTGATCAAGTGGCAGATGACTAGGATGTGCACACACTTAATTAATTAATTATTTAATTAATAAATAATAATTAATTTAGCCAAAGGGGTACAAAGGGTACATGGGATTAATTTAATTAATCCAAAGGGGTACAATGTGTATCAATAATCAATTTAATTAATTAATTGCAAATGGGTGAATAACAGGGTGTATTAGCATAATACTGGGAACAAGTGGAAACATGAATGTAAATTTGGGGTGTCTACATTTTTCCCCTCTTTAAAGTGCTATTGCAGAGTAATAGTGCTTTAAAGATAGTAGACGCATGCAGATCAGCGAGTGGAAAATTGTGAAGCATTGGGATGCCCCAGCAATCAGAATGGTAGAGGAATGCCCCCTCAAGTGGGTGGATGATGCAACAAGGTGGCAGACAACCGCTTGATAGGAAGAAAGCAAGGGATTAAAACAAGGATGGGAAAGGACTGTGTTCGTAGCATGAGCGTTATTTGGAGAGTAATTTTTTAGAGCAACCTGATTTTTGTGAAGTTGCACAATAGAGTTGTCACCATGATTATGAAAGAATCAAGATGGTTAACCTAGATGCGCGTAAACAAACACACACAGCAAAGAAAAGATAAAAAGGAAAACAAACCCAATATACAAAGTAGGTGTCAGCATCAGGGTTATAAAGGAACCAAGATGTGATCACACTACTTGTAAGTGGTCCAAAAAGAGTAAACATCAACAATGCAACACAAAGTCGAAAAAGAAGACAATCAGCTATGCCCCTAATGTGTGCCACAATGATGATTAAGTAGATACAAATGCTCCCAAATGGGAATAGGATCAAACTGGAAGAGTGGAGTTAAAGTGACTCCTTATGACACTCTTGTTGAATCCATTGTGCAAATGATCAAAGTTGAAATTGCCCCAGGTGAAGTTATATCACGAAGGAAAAACAATTTGTGTGACTTGCCCCAAGCAGAGTTAGCATATCATGCAAAGGGAAGAAAGTGATAGTTGTAAGATTGAGCATGAGCACTAGAGTAATAGATAAAAGTATGACATTTATCAAGATTGTATTGAGATGTTGAACGATTTACTTCAAGGGTTTTCCAATTGTATGATTTCTGTGAGAAGTGAATGTTTGTTCAAATTTTTTGTATTTTTTTGGATTTTTGAAATATTTGATTTTTTTTGGATTTTTGCAAGTTTGGAAATACAAATGCAAACAAAAAATGAAGAAATTCCATGGCTTAAATAAACCAGGAGGAAAACACAACACGTGCAAATGACAAAAAAATATAAAAGAAGTAACAGAAATAAACCCAATATGAACAGGAAAGAACCACACCAAAGTTATATGTGAACTAGGATGTGAATAAATTTCTTGCAATTGGTCCATAAGCGCATTCCAGATACACAGAGTACTGGTTATTCAAACTATCACACATAAGAAAATAAGCTAAGAATAGACAATACAAAATTCCATATGTACAAATGTTAAACAAGCAAACAAGCTAGTGAACAAAAACACACTAATGTAAAAATTCTAATAAAGAAGTGAATATATACAGATGTCAAGTTTCCCCCAAGAGAAAGCCAAAGCCAAGTGATGTCCCTATGCAAAGTTACATTGCAAAGAGTGGCTTGATTGATTGGAAAAGATGATTGGGAACAATCAGGTGAAGAAAATGGTGAACGAAATGGTGATTGTATGTTTTTTTTTATTGTCTAAACAATTTTATATTGTTTTTGGGATTTTGAACAATTTTATATTGTTTTTGTAGTTTTTTCGAGACATTTTTTGAATGTTTTTGGTTTTTTTTTTGGAATTTTGAACCACACGCCAAAGAAGAGGGAAAGGAAATTCCCAAGTCAAAACTGACATGCTAAATGGAAGGTGAACAATGGTGGTAGACAATGGGCATGACAACCTGCCAAGGAGAACATGCGACACACGACGAGGTGAAAATTTACAAGCGGGAAACAAAGTGAAATGAAAAAATAGGTGGATGCACTGACATGCCCCCAGTACAAGGGTTACTCTTCAGAGACTCAGGAGTAGAACTTCTTTAGATGAATGGAATTCATAGGCTCCTTCAACTCTTTTCCATCCTCAGTAGACAGTTTGTATGCACCAGATCCAAATTTAGCAGTTATAACATAAGGACCCAACCAATTAGGCTCAAATTTTCCCTATTTTTCTCATGGTTTTGTTGTGTTCTTTTTATTTTCCTTTAGGACCAAATCACCGATTTCAAACTATTGAGGTTTGATCTTGTGATTATAATTATGGTGCAGTCTATTCTGATATACCTACATATGGTCTAAGGTGTGAATCCATCTCTCGTCCAGTAATTCCAATAGCTCTACAAGGCATGCAACACGGTAATCCTCTTCATGAATGATATGTTGGAGGGATACACAAAGTGAAGGAAGCTCAACTTCGATAGGTAATATGGCTTCAGAGCCATATACTAGGGAAAAAGGAGTAGCTCCTATAGGTGTACGAAAGGAAGTGCGTAGGCCCAGAGGGTAGGATATAACTATGTATGCCAATTACGTCTGTGTTTATTGACAATCTTTTCTAGAATAGACTTGATAGTCTTGTTTGATGCTTTGGATTGGCCATTGCATTGTGGATAATAGGGTGTAGCCCATTTTAGGTGGATATTATATTTCTTAGCTAGGGCCTTGAGATCCTTATTTTTGAAAGAACCACCATTGTCAGTGACAATAGCAGCGGGGATGCCAAAATGATAGATAATATGGTTGAAGATGAATTTAGAAATATTGCACCTAGTAACATTAGTAAGAGGCATAGCCTCAACCCACTTGGTGAAATAATCAGTGGTGGTTATAATAAAAGTGTGGCCATCGGAAGATGTGGGCTTTATTTTTCCAATTAAATCAAGTCCCCATTTTGAAAAAGGCCAAGGTGAAGTAATAGGTTGCAAGGCTTGGGATGGTGCATGAATGAGATTACCGTGTTTTTGGCAAGCCTGACATTTCTTCACAAAGTTGCATGCATCTTCCTCCATTGTGGGCCAATAGTATCCAATGCGTAAAATATTCTTTGCAAGGACTATTCCACTGGTATGGGCACCACAAATACCTGAATGTACTTCAGCTAGCATCTGATTAGCTTCATCCTTGATTGAGACATCTTAAGAGAGTCCCATCATAGCCTCTTCAATACAAGGTGTCAGCAAGAAGGGTGTAGCGTGAAGCACGTTGTGCTAAGGATCTTTTATTAGCTGAATTAAAATTAGGAGGATAGGATTTAGTTTGAATGAAGGTGTATATATCAGTGGTACTAGGGATGATCAGGACCAAAAATCTCACAAACCATGGTGGACTCCGGAAATTCGTATGCGGGCACCAAAAGATGTTCAACAAGGAACTCGTTGTGAGTTTGATTAGTGTTGAATGAAAGAAGGGAAGTGATAGTTTCCATGGCATCCACTGCTTTGTTTTGTACATGAGGAACTTGTTCAAAATTGATAATCAGAAATACCCTCTAAGGCTATCAACCATTCTTTTATAAGGTAAGATATTTTCATCTTTTACCTGATATTCTCCATTAACTTGATTAATGACTAGAAGAGAATCACCAAGAACTGTCAATTATTGCAGGTGCCATGAGATAGCAAAGCCTAAGCCTGCTATCAGTGCTTCATACTTTGCTATGTTATTTGTGCAAGGGAAGTTGATACGATAAGATTTAGGTATGAGGTCTCCATCCGGTGTACGCAAGACAATTCCTACTCCAGAACCATGGATATTGCAAGATCCATCAAAGAATAATGTCCATAAGGGTGTTGCCTCTATGTACAACAAGTCTTCATTTGGAAATTCAAAATTTAGCGGTTGTGAACCTGGTAATGGTGTTGTGGCCAATTGATCTGCCAGTGCTTGACCTTTGATAGCCTTTTGATTGACAATTTCAATGTCAAATTCACTAAGTAGCGCAATCCAGCTAGACATGCGTCCTGTTATGACTGGTCTCGAAAGTAGGTACTTAAGAGGATCAACCCATGAAATTATCTTGGTGGTATGATTTAGGAGATAGTGTCGACAGCTTGCCAAAAGTATAAGCAACTACTAAACAAGCCTTTTCAACCTGCGAGTACTTGGTCTCATGTTCAAGGAGAGTTCTGCTCAAGTAATACACAGCTTGTTCCTGACCCTTATCATTGTGTTGCACCAATAATGCCCCAATGGCATGTTCTATTGTAGATGTATACAACAACATAGGCTTATCCTGTATAGGTGGCATGAGTACCGGCGGAGATGTCAGGTATTCTTTCAATTTTGCAAAGGTGTCTTGACAGTCTTGTGTCCATTTGAACTGGACATCCTTTTTAAGCAACTGGTTGAAATGATGGCACTTATCTACCAATTGGGAGATGAAGACATGAATAGACTATATTTTTCCTTGTAGGCCCCTTAATTGTCAAAGGTTCTGAGGAGGTGGCATATCTATTATAGCTTTGACCTTGGTAGGGTCCACTTCAATTCCTCTTCGTGAGACAATGAATCCCAGAAGTTTCCCTGAAATGACACCAAAGACACATTTTTTTGGATTAAGGAGAACCTTGTACTCCCTTAACCACTCAAATATACACCTAAGAACTGTTGGATGATCCACCCTAGTCTTTGATTTAGACAAGAATATCATCGACATAATCTTCCATTATGTCATGAAGAAGGTCATGGAAAATAACAGTCATGGCACGTTGATAAGTTGCACCAGCATTTTTAAGGCCAAAAGGCATGACCTTATAACAAAATGTCCCCCATGGGGTTGTAAAAGTTGTTTTATGTTGGTCTTCTTCAACAATTTGAATTTGGTTATACCCAGAAAATCCATCCATAAGGGATAACATCTCATGGCCCGCAGTAGAATCGACAATCATGTCAATATTAGGCAAAGGGAAATCATCCTTAGGACATGCCTTGTTAATGTCATGAAAATATATACAAATATGGATTCTGGGGGTCTTCTTCACAACTGGTACCATATTAGATATCCACTCTGAGTAATCAATGCACCGTATGAAGCTTACATCCAATAAATTTTTGTAGTTCAGCCTTAACAAGCAATGCAACCTTGGGATGCATTTTACGTAGTTTTTGCTTGACAGGTTTAGCATCTGGGTGCACCACAAGGTGATGAACCACAAGAGAAGGATCAAGACCAGGCATATCTTTATAAGACCAAGTGAATACATCCTGAAACTTAGTTAGAAGTGTTGTGAAGGCTTTGATTTCAGTTTTTGATAAACTGGCACCTAGTTGTAACAATTTTGGTTGGTCTTCAGTTCCAATGTTAATGGTTGTCGTCTCTTCTACCAACATCTTAGAAGTGTCATTATCTTGAAATGATGTTGGAGGCTTGTGTAGATTGTCAGATATTTCTTGGATCCAAATCTCCTCTCTCTAGTGCCTTTGAAAGGTTTTCACTAGGAGATGCATCCTTTTCTTTCTTTTTCTTTTTCATTTTTTGCTTCTCGTATAATGCCTCAGAAAGGTTTTCACTATGTGAGATATAATTTGTATTTTTTCTATGTTTAATTTCTTTTTCTTTAGGACTGGAGATTGTAAGTTTTTTCACCAAAGTAAGTGGTAGCATCAAGGTTTATATCGAAACCCTTCTTGTGATCCGACAAGGGAAAAGGGTCCCGAGCCCCGAGGAACTCCTGGATGGCCTCATCATTTTGAAAGAGATCCATGGAAATATGACATTGTTGGTCCTGATCAATGAGGGAAGGATAAACAACGTCAAGGGTTTGAATGGATAAGTAGTCTAGGAAAATTGTAGTTTCGGCTAGGTCTTCGAAGAGGCTATGTGTGGAACCGGTCTCAATTTCAGAATCTGAGTCTGCATCGCTAGATAATACCTCAAAGACTATAGGCCTCTTCTCATATGTCTCATATCCTAGACCATATGTGTAAAGGTTAGACTTGATATTCATAGGTTCAAGAACACCATGCCCTTGTGGGCCAAGGCCTCTTCCTTTCCAGTTCATGTTTTTCATCATTTTATGGCCCTTGGTGTAATCAGTGGATTCGTAGCATTCTTCCATCCTGTCATCGTATAGCCAAGAGTCATCAGAGATTGGAATATGTTCATCTTCTAGATATCCATATCATCTCCAAAGATTTTTTTCCAAGATAGTAAGTTGGATGTTCTTGTAGATGAGGAGCGTTAGGATGCCCATAGCTATGAGGCGATAATGGGAGTTTTCCAACAAGGAATGTATTGTCAAGTGTGTACTCACCTAAACCTTTATGAGAGAATGTAACGTCAGGTGACACCTTAGATGTAGATGCTTTAGAGGAAGGCATGGAAGCATGAGGGCTCAATAGTATATCTGGGTCAATACGGTTGGTAACAATAGGAGTTGGGCTAGGTTCAGTTGTGCTATCAGTAGATGGAAAATAGTTTTCCTTTTTGTACCTTGCTTCGAAAAACTTACAGTATTCAAAGGGGTCAGTATCGCCACACAAGGTGAACTCTCTATCGTTATGTGGAAAATTTATGCATTGATGGAAAGTGGAAGGTACGACATGCATCACATGTATCCAAGGTCTACCCAGAAGAAGGTTATATGATGTGTCTATGTCAACTACATGACACATAGTGTCAAGGAGCTGTGGGCCTACTTGTATGGGAAGAGTGATGGTGCCACAGGATTGGCGCTCAGTATTATCATAACCATGAATGGTAATGATGTTAGCATCTAAGTCATCTATTGTATGACCAAGGAAATGGAGCATTTTTATAGAACAGATGTTAAGGGACCACTCCATTTTCGATAAGAACTCTCTTGAATTTATGATTGGTAACATAGGCTTCGATGTACAAGGATTTTTGTTAATCAGATTTGGGTTCAACATATCTTGAGGGCCAAAAGATAGGATAGGATTTTCAGGCGTAAGGTTCGTGATCATAGCCTGAAACTGTTGAACATTGAGAGTATGAGGAACACGTGATTCATTTAGAGCATGAGTGAGAATATCTTGAAAGCTAGGTGACTCTTTCAGTAGTTCCATGAGAGAGATATGTGTTGTGCATGGTTGCTAATTGTTTGATGAAGTCATACTGACATGGAGTGGAAGATTTGGCATTAGAATTTGACTTTTGATTTGAAGGAGTTGTTGGTTTGGACGTTTGAGGTTCTATAGAAGACGTAGAAGGTTGGTTTTCCACAGGAACCCATATCTTTCATTGGCGTGTGGTCATGACATTACTTGAAGGTGTGAATTTAATGGTCACCATTGTAGATGGTACTTCCTCAATAAATGAGATAATTGAACTAAAATCACATTATTGGCAGAAGGACCTTTGTCAGCATTTTTATTGTCACCGCCATGTTTGGGAAATGGGTTTGAGAACACCTTAAGATTGTCATTGGGTGTCTTATTTGGTGATGATTCTTCAACAGTGATATCTACCACTATCAATGAGATCTTGGACAAAGTGACGTAAGTGAAAGCATCGATCAGTTGGGTGACCGTCAATGTGATGAAAATCACAATAAGTATCAGCCTTGTACCAAGTAGGCTTGGGTTCTCCCTCAACCCAAGGTCTGGTGATGGGATAAGTAACCATGTTTGCATTAATGAGTTGTTGAAGGACAGTTGATAGAGGTTCTCCCAAAGGAGTGAAATGACATCATTTAGAATCAGGAGAGGATGAAACCTCTTTGCTAGAAATAACAAGAGGTTGTTTACCTTTGTTTGGTCTAGTCTCAGTGTTTTGGACGTTGTGGACATTGTGGTTGTCTGTAATACCATCATTGACCATATTATGATTGTGGTTAACATGTTTAGATTTGTCTTGGTGAGAGCTATTAGAATGGTTACTATGTTTCCCATTGTCTTTTGAATGAGGTTTAATCAAACCTTTTGCAATAAGGGATTTTTCAATCTGCGATCCTTTCTCAATAACTTCTTCGAAAGTATTAAGGAAATGCATTTGCATGTGAAAGGATAGCTCACTCTTGAGATTGGGTACAAAGATGCTCACGAGCTGCTTCTCAGGCATGGAGCATGGGAAATGGCTAGCAATCCCATGCCATCTTTGTAGGAATGTGTATGAAGGTTTCATTTGTTCATTGTTTGGCATTACACAAGTCCATCATTGTAATTTCAGACTCTATGTTGAATGAGAAATGTTTGACGAACTTCTCTGAGAGGTCCACCAAAGTTTGCACAGAGCTCTTGGGGAGAAGTAGGAACCAGTCCAAGGCTTGTCTTCCTAGACTTCGTGGAAAAATATGCATTAAGAAGACATCACTATAGGCCACCTCTTGGCAAGCCATATAAAACTCCCTGATATGCTCTCTAGGGTCACTCTTGCCCCTATATTTGTCAAAGTTGGGGTGTCTCAAAATATTTTGGAAAAGGAACACGCAAAATTTCCTTATCGAATGGGTAAGGACACATTTCTTCAAAGCTGAATTGTTTTCCTTGATGTTTCATACTAGAGATGGTATCCTTCATCATTTTCCATTCTTGGGAAAACAGTGAGTTGTTCTATAAGAAAGATAAGGAGCCATCACTTATAGAGTTATTGTTATCTTTGGTGTGTGTGGTATGACTCTTAAATGAAGCATCACTAGATTTCTTTGGTGCCTCCTTGTCATGGGATTCATTGGTGACTTTGGAATTTAAAATATCAAGTTGTTTAGCCATGTCATTAATTTGATTCATGAGGGCTTGAGTAGGATCAGTGGCTGAATCAGTTGATTTTCCTTTGTTCCTTTCGTCATATTTTTCTTTGTTTGATTCATTACCTTTGGCATTGTTCGAGGTGGACTTGTTTCGATCATCATTATTCGTGTGACTAGGTCCTGCCTCATCATCATTTTTTTTCGAAATGAAAGGTTCACCCTTGTTAGGTGATGGTTTTCCAAGTAATGTTTGTAAACTAGCTTCATCAAAGTCAGAGGGTAATTTTACTCCCATCTCAAGGAGATGAAGCAAAAATTGGTCTTTATTCATACATAAAATATTTTCAATGTGGGATTGTTCTTTGAGTGAGATGTCATTCTGATCATCCTCAGAGTTTTGGTCATTATCACTATCAAAATTTCCAAAAGGATTTTGTTCACCCCTTCCAAAAGGACTATAATCTCTATGTCATGTTCCCACCATTTTTAAAAGAGGGAGAGAGAAAAAGAGATATGTGAAAGATAACTCAACCCGCAAAAAAGTGAATGTGACACGATGGAAGAGAGGGTGTGATTAAGCTTGATAATAAGTTGTCCCTTAACAAATTGAATGATGGGAAAGAGGTTTTGAAATATGAGTGACACAACCCTTAACAAAGTGAATGTCAAGATGGAAGCGTGTGAAAGTGTTTGATAAACTCGACCCTTGACAAATTGAATGCCAAGATGGAAGAGTGGCATGATGTGATGAAGGTTCTCATCCTCTAACAAATTGAATGCTAGAATGGAGGAGGGTTATAGTGAAAAAAAGTATGAATGTGTTCAACCTCTAACAATGTGAATGCTAGAGTGAAGAAGCGAGGATAGATTGATTGCAAAATGTACACTCTACCACCTAGCAAAAATGAATGCTAAATGGGAAGAGGGTATGAAAAAAGGATTTGAATCATATGCAATGTGCTCAACCCTTAACAAGAATTAGTTAAGAAGGAAGAGGCTAATGAAGAGATAAGACTCAAATACTGATAGTGTAAGCATTTAAAATAATATATGATGAAGTTTCTAGAACGCAAAAAATATGTTGTCAAGTTTAGAGACATGAAGAAAGAAAACGTATACAATTTAAAAATGATGTTGTCAAACTAAAGGATTCATAAGATGAGAATGAAGAGAAAATGTGATGAAATAAAGCTGTGGCAAAGTGAAACACAACACCGATAAGATGTGAGTTGTAAGATGAAAGTTCTTGAGAGAGGACGTGGATATCCACAACTCAAGACTTGATGTCGAAAAGAGGATGAAAAATTAAACTTTAGGAAATGTAATCCAAATATTTAAGTGTTGAATGAAATGGGAGATGAACTCAAGGAGGTGAATATGACAGATAGAAGGATTTGATAATCACGAAAAGGGAAGAATCAAATAAGTGAATAAAAAATCCAAATGAGTGAAAGAAGCTCAAATGGAGAAGACAATGAGGATGAAAAAAAAGAGAAGATTGAAATAATGAAAGGAGATGAAATTTCTAGAAAAGGGGAAAATTGAGAGTAAAATGAAGGTTAGTGAATGATTGATGACAAGAAGAAAATAAGAGGAGAACAGATGAAATGAGGATGAAAGAAGAATCCAATCAAGGATAGTGTGGAAAAAATGACAAAAAAAAGATAAGAAAAGTGAAATATGGATCCCAAACAAGGATTATTTGGGAAAAAGTGAGTATGGAACACTACGACAAAAAGAAAGAAAACAAAATAAGAAAATGAAAAAAAGAATTTTTTGTTTGAATGTTTGTTTTTGGCCTCTACCTTAGATTGGCTTGGAAAGTGTTTGGATTCCTGGTTGGCTCTCTCAATTAGGTTTAGCAAAAATATCCGAGCGAGTGCAACGCTATTGCTAGCTAACAACTTTACTTAACCCTCTTTGAAAACCTGAGAAAAGACATTTCTCATAATGAATCGCACTGGGGCTGCACCACTAAGAATATTTTATGGCTCTAACTCACAAAGGCTTTACTAGTCAGGTAGGATAAAAAGGTTCCCATTTTGTCCACCAGTTCCCTCAATGTGTGGACTAATTTGGGGTTCCTAGAACCACCCCCCTTGTTATAGCTTAAGGCTTATGCCAAGGGGGTTATGTTCTAGTTAAGTAGTTAAGCCGTATCTCTTAAACCGAACCTGTAAATCCAGTGTTTTGAATGTGGTATTTTTTTATCTTTTGATTTAGGTGTAGTTTTGTTGAACTCTTTTAACAACCTGCAGTTAGTAGTTTTTCAATGTTTTAATCCACCTTATGTGAGAGCGGGGTCCTGTAACAATGATTAGAAAGTTTTATGGAAAAGAGGTAAAAATAACAAAACAAACAAACAAGATGAAATAAGTGAACCCAAGTTTCTAATTTCCAAGATTGCTTAAAAAAGTGCGAGGAAAGAGCATACATGTGGATTAGATTTGGTTAAGTAAAATGTTAATTCCCAAAAAAATGAGAAACAATCACGTTTTTGATTCCCAAGATCACTTGAAAAAGTGCGAGGGAAGAGCATATGCGTGAGTGGTTCATGTTAGTGGCAGAAAAACAACAGAAAATGACAAGTGAGAAGCACACAAAACACATTAGAAAGGGCGAGTCAATAAACGAAAATGATGAAACATGGGCACAAGTGATTAAAATGTGACAAAAATAATCAAACCAAAAAGTCCAATAAAACTAAATTTTCAACGTTGACAAAGAGCACCCTAGAGTGATTAAGAGCTTCCACGAACCCTGCCAAAAAACACATTACACAGTTAGGTCTACAAACGAAAGGATCACAATGTAGTAAAAAAAACGAAGGAATTAATTAAATAACTTAATTAAATAGAAAAAATTATGGAACTAGAGAAAATAACAAAGGAATTATACAAACATGTGAAGTAATAAAAAATGAATTAAATAAAATAAAAAAAAGAAGAAAAGAACGAAAACTAAACTAAATGAAACCTAAAACTATATTAAAAAAGGATAACATAAACTAAACCTAAAACAAAGGGTGAATGCAATGCAAAGTGGTTGTGTTAGTGTGTGCAGGTGGAATGAGATCAAGAAGGAAAGGACTTGGGATGGGCCGAGGGGTGAGGTCGAGGCAGAGGGTTGGAGCTTACAGGGGAGGGATCTCAAGCAAGGTGGGATGTAGAGCGAGCTGGGTCGGGGTCTATGGGTCACAGGAAGGGTAGGGAAGGAGATGGCTCAGTAAGGAGTTGGAAGTGGTGGAGGGCTCGGGAGAGGGTATCCACAAGAGTCAGGGCTCGGCATGGCAGGGATAGGGAGAGTGAGGGCATATGCTTGACAGGGACAGGGTTTGAGTTTTTACAAGGAGTGGGGCATGGGTCGAGGTGGGAAAGGGAACATGCGGGTGGTGGGCAGATGGGGCAGGGTGGGGGTTGGGTGAGCCGAGGGCTTGAGGTTGGGGATGGGTCTGCGTGACGGTAACAAGATGTAGGGAGGTGGGAGCTGGACAGGGTTGAGAGAGGAGAGTGGGGGTTGAGGGGTAGTTAAGGGAGTAGTGGGAGATGGCTCGGCAAGGTGAGCTCACCGAGAAGGGATAAAGGGAGTAGTATGCAGGGATATGGGGTGTGAGGGGACTCAGGGAATGGGGTAGCTAGGCGGGTGGGTAGGTGTAGGATGGGGTAGCTCAGTCGAGCTGGCCGATATTAGGAGAGGGGAGAGGATGGGTACGGGGGAAGCGGAGGTCTAAGGTTTGAATTTTAAAAACAAAATTAATTTTTTAAATTTTTTTAGATTTGTTTTTAAATAAATTTAAAAAAATAGAAAATAGATATAAATACTTGTAATATATGTTTTTTTACAAATAAAATATAATTTTTGTGTTTACTGTCTATGCAGGTAGTCTAACAGAAAATGATATGGAAAGAAAACAAAACTTGAACAAAACCTATAAAGCTATAAACAAAATTGGACCTACAAAAATTGTAAAACAAAATATAGGAAACCAACAACAAGAAATATGCTTTTTTAATGTATGTGAGCTGGGATAATTATGCTAGTGTTGTCAAACCTGCACAAGTGCTTGCTTTCAGATCTGCACAACAACACAAAAAACAATAGGAACACTACAAGAAAAAAATTAGAGTAACATAATGAAACAAAGATGAAAAAGGAGGGGTGCGACTCCCATCGGGCATGCCTAAATGTAAACAGAGAAAATTACTAAAATGAAAGATAAAAAAAAACCATGTAAACCTCTCATAAACCTTCAGTGCAAACCTCATAGATAAGGGTCTCTTGTGAGACCTTGCAGAAAGAATATCAGAAGTGTTTTGTGGGTCCTCTTGAGTGCTCTCCAAGGTTTGAAGGAAAATGCTACAGACACAGTTCAACAGATTTTTTGTGCTTCAAATTCAAGAGGATTTGAAAGGAAGGTAAGCCTGTAATTTATAGAAACAAAAGGTAGTTGGAATTGGTTACACGGATAAATGAACATGATAAAAATAACATTATGGGTAGTTGTAATAGTGTTGGGGGCAATAATGAAATTAATTACAAAAAGTTGCATCCGGAAAGGTGGTTGTACGTGCATTTTAATTTCCCCCACCTTTCTAGGATTCTAGAAGTGCAGTTAACTAAGGTAATCAAAGTGGAGTCTAAGTGGAGTTTGATCAAGTGCCAGATGACTAGGATGTGCACACACTTAATTAATTAATTAATTAATAACAATAATTAATTTATCCGAAGGGGTACAAAGGGTACATTGAATTGATTTAATTAATCTAAAGGGTTACAATGTGTATTAATTAATCAATTTAATTAATTAATTACAAATGGGTGAACAACATGGTGTATTAGCATAATACTAGGAATAAGTGGAAACATGAATGTAAATTTAGGGTGTCTACACGTCCCTCTAACCTAAGGTATCTAAGGACTCTAACTGTTCATCCACAAAGATAATCATCAATAGTTTTCCTGGAATAGTTTGAAGCATCCTATTATTTCATTTCATCAAGTTTGTGTGTTCTTGGTGAGATTCAACCTTTGGAGGTGCATATAAGCACATCTGGTGACTCTGTTTGGTCCAACTGACCCCTTCTTTGAAATTGCATACCTTGCTTTCATCCATCTCCACTCAACTTTCTTTCCACATCTCTCATTTTCCTTCATTCTATGAAGTTGTGCAATCATGACTTGATTATCACAGTGGAATTCATACTTTCAATGGTATCATCAGTATCCATGAGCTTCACGCCTTCTCCAAACTAGCAGCATAGCCAGTTTCAAAGTCATTATGCCGACCCAAATGAGAAAAGCCAAGCCCTGTTTGGTTATGAGATCAATCAAAGACTCGAGTACGCATTTGGTGACTATGGTCAATTGGAGGAGGCTGGTATACTAGATAAGATCACAAATAGAGACAGGAATGGTTCAATCTTGGGCTACAACAAAAATGGAGGCATTTAGAACAGGATGCATGGCACCTTGTCCATGGGTAGGCCCTGTTCCTCGGCACTATAGCTCACAGGAGAACTTGGCTTCTTAGAAGAAAAATTGCCTTCACTTATGTAGTGGATAGAAGGTATTGAAACATATGGGAAAAACATGAGACATCCTTGTCAATGGGTGGGTCAATCACCAACTCTTTTTTCATCTCCCGTCCCACCCCAAGTTTTACCATATCATACCACTCCAAATGTCGAGTTCCCTTCTCCATCTCCAAGCCATTCATCCCACCCCCCCTTTTCTTCGAGAAGTTATACCCCCATACAAACAAGGAACAAATCCAAATCCAAAAGAAGAGGAGCATATAGTGAAAATTGAATCAAATTTAGGGGGTTTGAATCATGAGTCACTTGCTTAAGAGACTGCGGATCCTTCCCCATTCATCCTCTCCACAAATCAGACTTTTTGGAAAAGTTTGGGCCAACATGTGTCATGTTTCAAGATATAGCTATACATGATGGATAATTTTTAGACTCAAATACCATCATAAAAGAGGGGGGAGACCTTGGCACAATAGGATGACAATAAGCTTGATTGCTTATCAAATTTGGGGGGATGTCTTGATGAAGAAGATCCCATGGAAATAACAACCTTTACTTCTTCATCAACCCCACAACAAAAGTAGCCTGTTACTCATGATAGTTCCCCTGAATGAAATTCAGAGGCTCTAGAAAGAGATATCATTGAAAGATTTTTTATTTCAATCAAAGAGTCTGGATTTACTGAAAAAGTTTCTAAAAAGGGGGAGGAGAAAGAAGATAAGGATTACACCACCTCTACACTAGTCATCAAAGTAGAGGATCAATTGTTTTCACGAGCACAAGAAAGTCTGAATTAGAATGCAAAACAAATCCATTTCAAAGAGTCTAAAAACCATGCCCCATCAAGAGTTTGGCCTCATCAGAGCCAAAGGAGAAGCCAATGTCGGTCATGCTCACTTCAGAGCATGAGGATAATCTTTGAAGCCCCAAGGGTCAGCCGTAACACCTTCAATGAAATGATAAGCATCTTGAGGAGGTGTTCTTTTTATTTTTTGATACCTTGGTTAGAAGAGTGGAAGGTAATATTTCACTCTTACTACAGACCATAACCGTTTCTAAATTAATTACATGGTGACACTTTATAAGAAAGGGAAGCTATTTCTCCCTATCTATTTCAGGTTTTGTTTTAAATTTTCCCAAGTCTGGTCAGTATAGGAGTAGGGGTAGATTTTATTTCAGCAGAAAAGTGCTTTCACACAATCTGCATGTCTTACTTGAGGTAGGTATGATTTATCTTTGTATAATCCCATGTCCATATTACTCCAATAAAAATTCACCAGACTCTCCAATGTTCACAATAGGGGAATTCACAGTTGTCTGTAAAGGTTGTAAACTTCACTTTAAATAAATGCAGAGCAACTAAAATCATTCAAGGAGGTGATTTTGCTGATTTTCAATTTTCTACTCTCACAAAAAAAGTTGTAGAGTTTCCTTATGAGAGTAGGAAGGTGCAAGGATCAAATAGTAGCTACGAAAGAAAACAACAACACTCTGGATATTTTAAACCAAGGTTTAGATCAGCTCATAACATAGTTTATGGGCTCAATGAATAGTGGGAGATTGTGGGTTCATTCCATTTAGCAGGATTATGGTCCCTGTGAGTCACCAAACTATTATCTAATTTCCTCTACCGCCTGCTAAAATTAGATAAAAAGCATATTCCTGCTGGATTGACCAAGTAAGTTATGAGATTCTTATAGATTTGAGTCCCACTAGAGGTCAAGCATTTGGTGATATGGGGGAAAAAAGACTTAGCCGAATCAACAATGAAAAACTAAGTCGGGACAAGCCAAACTCGATAATGAGTAGCGGCTCGTGGACAGTGCTAAGTGTCAACCTGACGTAATTCTAGAAATTGAAGGGGGTAGTGAAACCTCGAAATCCCACAGAGCTTGCATGTGGAGTCATCTATAAAGGTCCTACCTAAAAAATGGTCTTCACATTAATATGCGGCAATTCCATTACTTACCCAAAGAGAGATTAGAGGGCTTACGGAAGGTGTCACTTGTCAGCTCAGCACACTTCCAAAAGCTATGAAGAAAGGCAGAGACCCTAGAGATGTGCTTGGCTTCCATGTGGATTTCACAAAAAATGGACTCCAAGTTCAAAGAAGGTTGTGAAATATTGGTGACATGCCAAATACCATGTATGGGAAATTAAGGAACCCATCTATCATTTTTAAATGCTTAGATATTTTCAAAAGGTAAAAGGAAAAAAATTCATTTGGCTTATCTTTTTAGCAACAAAGTTAATGCACAGTTCCATGTAAAGAGTGTGAACCTAAAAATTCTTAATTTTTTTCACCCGTACTCGAAGGGTCATTTTAAGAAAACAACATAAAAATAGGTGTTGCCGGAATCATAAGCCTAGAACCCGATGCATAACGATTGAGAAATTCATATATGTAATAAAGATTTGAAAGGTTGTTCCTTAAAAGGAGATTCCACTTCAAGGGATTCAGTTGCAAAATAGTTAAAGATGTATTAAATGGGTATGGATCTCACTCCTTAAATAAAAAATCATGGGGAAGTGTGAGATAGATCTCGCAAATCTATTTCTGTCACTTCACACCATTTACCATAACTTGCAAGTAGTTTGGAGATGGTTCGGGAATTATCTTTTTCTCATTCTATATATTGTAATCGAAGGTTCATAAAAAATATCGGGAGTTAGTCAATTCTTCTTTTCTGTCTCTGTTCCTCTTCTGTAAAAGGCAGGGGGTCTGGAGCTCTAGCCTTCTCTCTAAGCTTTGTAATATCACTATGCTTTCCTCTTATTTATTTTTTTTGTTGTGCGCATATTTTGGAGTAATATAATATTCCATGTGGTGCATTTTTTCCATCCTTTGCATATTCGTATTGTCTCTGATAACCTTTATTTTGATGTTGGTATATTGTGCATACTTATAATGTTATTATTGGTTTCAGAAGTTGTGCTTACTAGTTTGAAGTGGTGTTTTGTGTGAATCTCTATGGAATGTGGTGCATTTAATCCACCCTTTTCATTGCTCACCTTTCCCCAATTTAGGAAGTTTAATTCTTGATTAAATCATCTTCTTTTGGCGTATCGCCTTAGTTAGTTTTCACAGTTTCATCTCATTTTCTACTATCCTTATCCTTAACACAAAGAAGAGCTACCTTCTTTAAAATCTAGAGGTTACCTTAGGGTGCATGCCCCCACTAACCTAAGGTATCCAATGACTCTGATGGTTCATCCGCAAAGATAATCATCAACATAAACCTAGGACAGAATGCGTGTGTAGTTGTTGTGGTGTGTAATGTACCTACATGATTAGTATGACAAGTACCGTCATGGTGTGTTGTCATTATTGTTTCCCATTTTGTTTTTTTTTACCCCTAATTTGACTGCTTGTGTCTCATATGGTGGACCTACAAGGAGAAAATGATCAAGTAGTCAAATATGTATGTATGTAAAAACGTTGTGTAAAATATGCATGTGTAAATTACAAAAATGTAAAATATGCTAGAAAAAGTGTAAATGGAACATGTTCATCTGATCGATGTTGAGAAAAATGGTGTAGAAGGATATCCTATGCTGTCGCGAGTTTTTCAGGTGATCTCACGCTACCCTAACTAAAGAAGTGTAGGGAGGAAATGTTTTGTGTCCTCTAACTCTAACTACTTTTGCTATTTTTTTAAAGAGATCTCTATATTTTCCTAGTTTTTTGGGTGATCTGATGCCACTGGATGGAGAAGTGTAGAGAGGCATACCCATTGTAACCCCTGAGCCTATAACCACTCCGTAGAATTGTCAAAGGACACCATGTCCTATTAAGGCCACTATGCATGGAGTTCATAGACTAGTTTGAACTCACTCATTGTGTTTGAAATGGTGTGAATACGTTGTGTTAGTAGAAAACCCTCAATGATTCCCCCCTCTTTGGGGGTGCATGTGATGACCTTGGAAGGATAATGCAGCCCCAAAAGAGGACCAACCGCACTCTCACCTGTAGAACTCTACCTTGCAGGGGAAAGGGAAAACACTTGGTAGATACCAAGGTACACACAAAAGGGGATGGCTAGCTAATAAAAGTGTTATTTCAAAAACACATGCATGCAATAAGTGTAAAATATGTAGACAATGTATTAAAACTACCAAGTGTAGTAGTGTAAACACGCAAGAAACAACAAGAAGACCACACAAATTAGGTTACAAACATGGGACATCACTTACGATGTTGCAAGACACACAAGGCCATCATTGCCACAAACAACAGACAAGTTTTCACACAATCAAAGGGAAAATCTCGCATATAAAGGAAAACAAAGAAAACAAGCAGAAACAAAGAGGTAGTTATAGAAACATGTAATCATGCAAAAAAAAAAAGTGTTGCACATGGAACATTCGTTAGCATGTTATAGTGATAACTAATATGTCAAAGTGTGTATGAACAAGTAGTATAAGATGAAAATTATAAAATAAAATAATAACACCTGTATGAGGTGACTGTGGATGCCTTCAACGACAAGTATAGTAAGGGTAAAAGGCAAGCATCCATGCCATGTGTAAATTTCCTGTATCTGCGATCACACTAGATAAAGGCATGAACATGCATGTGTGTATGATAATGAAATAGAAGAAAGCAATCTAACATGTGTTTTAAATTGATCATGTAAACACTAGTAAGCAAGAGTAAATGCTACCAAGATAATGTAGTATGATGTGGATGGATGGGATGGAATGCAAAATGGAATGATAGGAACAATGTACCCCTCCAATGGATGGAATGTTTATGTAGTGAGGTTCATTTTTTTTCCCCCTAAACATTCAAGAATGAACCATAAACAAGAGTGTGTCATCGAGAAATGGTTGAATAGTATTGGTTTTGTCTAGCGCATAATGATGTTTGTGTTTGTGTAGTGGTGATGAAATGTGACCTGTGGGGAGATATGTGCGTGAACCATATATCTGAAGCATATATCACAACTTTGTTGAATGGAGGAGTTATGATTTATCCCTAAGCGTATATCACTATAGAATGAGTGTATGGGAATGAGATAATATGGAAATATGTGCATGGACCCTATAGCCTAAACGTATACCATGACTTTTTGAATGGAAGAGTGATGATGTAGCCCTAAGCGTATATAACTATAAGATGAATGGATGGGAGTGCTTCATATAAAAATGTGTGCATTGACCCTATAACATAAGTGTGTATCATGACATGTGGTAGGTGTGAGTGATGATTTAGCTCTAAGCGTATATCACTACTTGATGGAAGAAGAAGGTGACGATTTATCATATAACCTATGTCACTGCGAGACGGGTGATGAAGTCGGATGGAGCGTATATGAGTATATGGTGGATAACTGGAAGGTGGTTGTTTAGCACTAGGCATGGACCACAACCTGATGAATAAGAATAAGGAGGTGATTTTTCCTAAAGTGTATACCACAGAAGTGATGAGTAGGATAAATGATGATGTAACAGAATGACTTAGAATAGGATAATACAATATGTAGTGAGAGGATAATAAGAAATTGATTAAAAGAGTGGCGATTTGACCTAATGTGTATACTACTACATGATGTGATGATGAGTGTGGGTGAAGATATAGCCTAGAGCATTGGTCACTAATTCGATGAATGTGGTATGATGACATGTCACATGTAGGTAAGGTTTATTTTATTTGTAAACCCTCAACAATCGAGTATCAGTCGCAGGAACTAGAGTGCATCATAGGGTGGCGAGTACAGCGTGTGGAAAACAACATAGTGTAAATGACCAAGTAAAGGAGTAGGGTATGTAAATTTACGGTGTAGGTAATGCAGTGTAGAATGTGTTATGGGTGTGGAATGTGTAACGTGTGAAATGTAACAAGTGTGTAGATAAGAAATAGATTTTGTAAGGATGATAGGTAAAACTAGACTCATGTGTAATGGAACCTAGTGTAGCATGTAGGTTAGAGATGATATAGGTATGTAGATGATGTTTGTCACGGTGATATGAGTAGATAGAATATGTAGTTATGATATGTAAAGCTAGACCAATAGATAATGTGACCTAGCATCAATATAGAATGTAAGATCATGATGTAAAACTAGATGCAGATGAGATGAAGACTAGTGTAGTATGTAAAAAAATGGATGATGTATAAATTAATAATAGATGACGTGTAGAGAGGATAATGTAGGATGAAGGTTATGTATAGAAAGGATACTAGAATGTAAAGGTGTATAACCTAGCGTGCGGTGTATAGGGTTTGGTGTAATGGTAATCCCTCAATAGTCGAGTGTGAACTAAAGTACAAGACTGCATCATTAGGTAGTGATTGCAGCACGTCAAGTTAAGTGTAGTATTTTTCAGGTGCATGACTTTAATTGGTTATTAGGATATTTTCTGAGAATGGTGGCAAGGCAGTAAACACCACCACCAAGACGGTCTATGACAATGTAAGGGCCAATCCAATTGGGATTAAATTTTCCTATTAGGGCTTCTTCAGCCTTTGTATTTTTCTAGTTTTTCTTTTATGACGATGTCACCGATATTGAATTCCCTAGAGCATGTATTATGGTTGTAAGTGTTTGAAATATGTGTTTGGTATGCATGGAGGGTTTCCAACACTTGGACACGACGTGAGTCTGAACATTTCTAATTCCTGTAAACAATTTTTTTGATATGCATTATCTTTAAGGATGCCCTTAAGAGATATCCATAGGGTTGGTATTTCAAGTTCTAATGGAATGACTGCCTCAGTACCATAACCTAGGGAGAAGGGGGGTGGCATTATTAGGAGTGCGAACGATAGTGTGATAATCCCATAACACGTAGAAAATTTGATTATGTCAATAAGTTCCACTAGAGTCAATAGTCTTACATAGAATTTTGATGATTGTTTTATTTTTAGCTTCCACTTGGTTGTTGCCTTATGGATAATATGGTGTGGAAAGGGATTGTTTTATCTTAAAATTAGTATAAAATTTATTGACATATTTATTTTTGAAGGAGGATCCGGTATCGCAGTGATAATGGCAGATGGCACACCAAAGTGAGTGATAATGTGTGTGGTATTAAAGTTACAAATGTTTGTGTCAGTGGTTGTGCGTAAGGGTGCTGCTTTAACCCATTTGGTGAAGTATTCTGTGGTGGTAATTATGAATTTGTGGCCATCAGTGGATTCTAGGTTGATAAGGCCAACAAATTCAAATCCCAAAATGGAGAAAGGCCATGTGGGCACAATGGGTTGAATATCATATGTGGGTGCATGGTGGAGGTTACCATGTTTCTGACAGTTTTCATAATGCTTAGCATGGTCAAGGAAATCCTGCTCCATTGTTGGCCAATAATACCCTTAACGTAGGAGATTTTTTATCATGGCTTTACCCAAAATATTTCCACCACAGATACTATCATGAATGTTAGATATAGCCGTAGGGATATTTGTGAGGAGAAGGAAATTTGGATAAGATGACTATCAAGAGCATGTCTGAACAATTCAGAGCTGATGATAACATAACAAGTGGATTCGCAACATAACTAATGGTTTTCATGAGGTTGCAGAGTGTCAGGAATAGTTTGTTTATACAGGTAGTTATAAATAGGTGTGAACCATTCAATGGTGTCATGACTATGGGTGATGATGCACAGGTAACGATAGGTATGATGGAGATAGAAGGCTATCATAAGTGAGTAATAATGAAGGTGGCCTAGTTATTAGTGAAATGTTGAGGGATAAACAATGTTACATTGGCCATGGTGTCGACATGGCAATTATCTTTGTGATTAATAGAGGAAATGGAATAAGATTCAAAGGTAACTAAAAGGTATTTTATGAAAGCATTGCACAAGATAATATGTTCCGTCTTAGTGTGATAGACATCATTGATTTGGTTTATGACTATTTGAGGGTCCCCATGGATACAAAAGTTATAAATGAAATTTTTTTGGCTGTAAGTAAACCTAAAACGAGGGCTTCATATTCGGTGATATTATTTGTGTAGGAAAACCCCAGTTGGTATGCAAATGGGGAAGTAGATCACCATGGGGGTATTAAATACCACACTGGCATCTAGTGCCAGAGCGGAAGTGATAACCATCAAAATACATCATCCATAAATGTGTTTCAATGGTATATGCAGTGAAATCATCGTAGAAAGAATCATAAACATGAGAATAATCGAGGAGGGGGAAGCAGTGAATTGATTGGCGGTTATCTGACCCTTAATGGATATTTGAGGAATGGACTTAAAGTCAAAATTTTGTAAGGAGCATTACCCAACGAGCTAAACATCATAAAAGATGAGTGTAGGACAAAAGATAGTGTAGAGGGTCGACCTTGCTGATAATGTGAACTTCATGGTTAAGGAGATAATGACATAACTTATCTGCAATGAAGACGAGGCCAAGGCTCAAGTTATCATTGTAGCTATAATTACACTCATAAGGGAGAAGTGTGTGACTAGTATAATATATGGCTCACTTGCTCGTGATAGGTATCATCATGCTATGTCAATAAGGAACCCAAAGCATGGAATGTAGCAGAAATATACAATAAGAAAGGGTGATTTTCCATAGACAGGACTAAGATAGGAGGGTTTAATATATAAGCTTGGATGTGATCGAATTCTTATTAGCATTGGTCATCCCAAACGAGCTTAGTGTCTTTCTTCATGAGACGAGTAAAAGGTTGCATTTTTCTGCCAATTGTGTAATAAAACATCGAATAGCTTGAATTTTACCTTGTAGATAACATAATTGGTGAAGGGTTTTTGGAGGAGGCATGTTGAGGATGGCCTTTATTTTGGTGGGGTCAATTTCTATGCCAGGCAGTGAAATTATGTATCTAAGTACCTTACCGGTGGTTACCCTGAAGACATATTTTTTTGGGTTAAGGTGTACATGATACTGACATAATCACTCAAAGAGAACACAAAGGTCACGTGCATGGGAGGAATGTCGTAGAGACTTAGCTAGAATATCATCCACATAATCCTCAATGATCTTGTGGATATAATCATGAAAAATATGTGTCATTGCACGATGATAGGTAGCCCTACATTTTTTAGGCCAAATGGAATAATAGTGTAATAGAATGTACCCCACAGTGTGGTGAAAGAGGTTTTTTCTTGATTGGCCAAATTAATCTTAATTTGGTTATAACCTGTGAAACCATCCATAAAGGACAGTATGTCATATGCGGTGATAGAATCTACAATAGTGTCAATGTATGGAAGAGGAAAACTATCCTTAGGACAAGCCTTATTTAAGTCATAAAAAGTATTACAATAGTGAATACAACCATTGAGATTCATCACAGGAACTATATTAGACACCAAGTCTAGATAATCAATGGCACGAATGAAACCAACATCTAGTAATTTTTGGATTTCCTCTTCAATAAGTAGCACAACCTTAGATTATATCTTATGGATTTTCTGTTGAATGGGTTTGACATCGGCATTAAGGATTATATTATGCATTGCAACAAAGGTATCAATACTGGGCATGTCACTATAGTCCTAGGCAAATATTTCAAAGAAATCGTGAAGGACTCGTTGGAGATCCTTTTGCTTAGTAGGAGTAAGGGAAGCATCCAATAAAACTATAAGCAGGTTGTCAGATGTTCCTCAATTATGTTAGATGGTTTCTTTATTGATAAGGTTAGAACAGTTCTCAATGTATGGCTCATTTGAGATAGTATCAGGTGGGTTGGAATCATCAGTGGGATTAGCGAAGTCTCCCTAGAGAAACCATATTAATAGATGGGAGAGATCGATGTTGCTTATGGTGAAAATAAGGAAGATCATTATAGGCACCCATATGATCTAGTAAGGCCTCATTGGTAGTAAAACTATCTATGTTATCCCAATATAAAGGGTCATCATGACTAACAAGGTCAAGGTGTAGTAATGGAAGAGACACAACATGACATGTGTTGTGTACCTCTAAATCCAATGAGGGAGGAGGATAGTAGCCGAGTCCAAATGTATGTAGACATGGGGGGAGGTCCCAAATTTTGGTGACTTTTTTGTCTTGGTAGTGAGAGAAACCGAAGCAACGAAATTATTCATAGCCTAAACCATATTTAGAGAGAGTAGGGGAAAGGTGCGGGTAAGTAGGGAAGTCCAAAGTTTATTCAACAAAATTACAATATTCAAAAGGGGAAGGGTCAATGGGCACATCATAAACAGTTCCCTGGTAGCGGAATTTGAGTCGGGCATGGAGCATAGAGGGAACCACATGCATGACATGGATCCAAGGCCTACCGAGGAGGATGTTGTTATTAAGGTCATTGGGCATGACATGACATGGGTTGGTAATCGTACATGGACCAATGGTAATGGGTAACTAGACAATACCTAAAACACGTTTGGGGATGTTATCAAAACCACAAATAGAAATGGAGGAAGGAGCAAGGGATGTCAAAAACATGTCAGTATGATGGAGAAAATTGATATTACAAATGTTGAGGCCAGAGCCATTGTCCACTAAGGTGCTTTTAACATCTACTTTGTTAACAAAAAATTGGATATATAAGGGAGGGTCATGGGCTAATAACTCTGGTGGTGGGAGATCATCAGATGTGAAAGTGATTTGATCTTCATGAAGGGATAAAGCCAAGGAAAATTTATGATAAACATATTATGGCAATATGTGCAGAGAAACATAATGGGTAGCTAAGTATTTTTGGAGGTGAAGGAGACAATCCAAGTATTTTTGTAAGTAGTCGTGAATATATATGCTCATGGTCATTGAATGTAACAATAATTACAAGAGGGAGGAGGGTAAGAATGAAAATGAAGAAATGGTGTATAAAAATGAAAGGGAGAAGTAAAAAATCATAATGGCAAGAAATTAAAAGCCCTAGAAGGTACTAGAAGGATACGTTGGGTTCACCAAAATGATCAACTAAAATTGGACTAAGTGCAAGGAAATAGTAATCCTAGTTAATCTAGTTAGGAGGACTAAAAAACTATAATAAAAGACTAAAATAGTATGAAATAAATGCAAGTAAATTATTCTACATGAAATGAAACCCTACATGTGCAAGAGAAGGGAGATAAATATCTTAGTTGATTGGCAGTGACTGTCGCAGGTTGTCACAGGTCTGAGAATAAAATCTGGAAGTGTAGAAGAACACTCAGGGACCTTGCGAAGGAAAGATCTAAAGTGACTGGGGCACCTGGGAGTGTACTAGGGATGTTAGGAAATAAGGGATAAAATATGAGGAACAATCCCTCACAGGCAACAATAGGAACTAATATGCAGAAAATATTACAGATCTCAAATAAAAGTGCAGAACAATAATAACACAACATACAGAGACATTATTTAACATGGTTCACCCAATTTGGGCTACGTCCACCAAGAATCACTTGCTCAAATTTTATTACAAGCCACCACTCTCTTAATACAATACCTAGATCTATTTGGAGCTATACTCAATAAACTCTATAGAATTCACACCCGAATTCAAAACACATCTACAATGTTACATCATCCCTACCATATGCACAAAACCACATAAGTAGATAACTACTCAAGCAATTTTACAAAATCTTGGGTATCAATACCATGGGCCAAAAATATCCCATAAACCTATGGGTCAAAAATCCTACCCATATGAGAAAAAACACATTTCTTAGTATATAGGGCATGTTTTGTTTTGAGGCCAAAAAAAATTCGGGGGTTGTGCCCTCAAGCCCTTGCTACTTGGGGCTGTCACCCCCGATTGGGGCCTGGCCCGGCCTCAAACCCCAACAAGACAATTGTGGAAAGTGTATAGTACTCTTAATGTACAGTCCTCAACACTTTCACACAATAAAACAAGATCCATAACCTAACAAGGGTGCCTCAAGGCACCATGCTCTGCAATCTGGGCACTCTAAACATTGTAAATGCTCGAAACCTACAACTGGTATGGTCGCAAGTTGGTTCTAAACCTTCCTTTTTTATCGTGCTAGATCTGTTAGATGAGCTAGAAAATGAACTACAATGGAAAGAGAAGTATGAAACCCTAGAAAAATAAAATATGCATATGAATGGGTCAGACTGACCTCATCTTCCAAGCTAGTGGACTTATCACTAAGTGTTGCACTACATTTCGGATCCGGATATAGTTTTTGTGAGTATGTGCATGTCGTTCCCTAGGTTCTCTTGTGTTAGTCACACTTTTTGAAGTAGTGAGCTATAATAACTATAGAAAATGTAAATAACATGTGTGCATGGAATATAATAGAAACCCTCCCCCTATGAAGTGTGTGTGATGTAGATCTCCTAGCCTTGATGCATGGCACTATGTTGATTCAATTGATGAAATGGATGTAGCCCTAGATGGAGTGATAGTAGTGTGTAATGCTATGACTGAGGACCCTCATTATGGTCTTATAACTTTATATTTATAGGGATCTCAAGATTAATTTCATAATTAATCCGGACAAGGCCAACTGAGAAAAAGATAAAGATGACTAGCAACTAGAAGTGACCCAAAATATGTGAAAGGGGACTTGCATAAATTAGGGTGCATTTGAGGTGAGACTGGGGCACCCCAGTACAGGATGAGGCACCATAATTTAGGGCTAGAATGTCGAGGCAGTTTCAAAATGGGTGGATAAGTGTTGGAAAATACATGGGAACTACAAAATAAAATATAAAATAAAGATGGCCAAAATTTGGGATTAATGAGTACTTTGTAAACTTGAGAACCTTCTAAATAGTAGTATAAGACCGGGCCAAAGTATGTGTAAAGTGCATAATTTTATGTCTACACTAATCAGCTACATTGAGGGCAGCAACTTACACTTGGAAGAATCAATGTGTATCTTCACTTAAACAAACCTAGTACCTGCTAAACATCAATGGAAGTGGTTAAAATTGACATTATGAATTTTTTAAGTCTTCTACTAGCCAAAACATAGTTATATATCGTAAACTTATATAATTGGCTATCATGATACATGAGGTACACATGTTTAGCAGTGTCTCGAAGAGACCAATGCATACCTCTATCATGATTACTTAAGTTGTTAACTATGAACATAATAAGATGGAATAGAATCTATATAACTAAACTTTGTGATGGATGAGTTCCTAATGATGAATGTGTCATCATGGAACCAAGCATGGCATACATGTCTTTGAAACTTTGGCCAAAGTAGTGTAAGATGGTGATTACACTATCCTAGAGTCACCAAGGATCTAAGTGTAGGATGCCAGATGGGATTTCGTGATAGATACATAGGTAGACACTTAGAATGAAATATTTGACTATCTTTGATAGATGAAGAAACCATTAGTATACTTTTTATACATGCTCATAAAGAGAAAATGCACTAGTAAAGAGTGTTTGATGGGGATCAAGTAGGATTTGTATACTCTCATGTAGCTACACATAGTTTATGATAATTGTCTGATGGATTCAATGTCATATTTATGTTGGTATTTAAATACTGGGTATTTAAATCACTAAAGCATAAAGTTGATGTTTAAAGGAAAAAATAAAAAATTCTTAGTTGAGAAGCGTAATAAAGTGTTTGTTATAAATAAAGTGCCCAAGGCATGAAACATTGTAGAGATATATAATAAGAAAGGTCGATCAACTACAAGAGGGACAAAAATAGGTAGATTTAACATGTAAGCTTTAATATGATCCAATGCTTGTTGAAATTTCTCATCCCAAAAAAACTTAGTATATTTCTTTATGAGTTGTGTGAATGGTCTAGTCTTATCAGCAAGTTGTGCAATGAAACACCAAATAGCTTGAATTTTTCCTTACAAAGAGTGCAATTAATGGAGGTTCTTGGGCAGAGGAAAATCGATAATGGATTTAATTTTGTTAATATCAATCTTGATGCCACGTTAGGAGATAATATATCCAATAATTTTACCTATTGTAACCCCAAAAACACATTTCTTAGGATTCAAACAGACACAATATTGTCGTTGTTGTTCAAATAGTATTCGAAGATCCTTCGCATTGGAGGACCGTTTCCGTGATTTTTCTAAGATGTCATTTACATAATCTTCAATGATGTTATGAATGTAAGCATGGAATATATGTGTCATTTCCCATTGGTAAGTAGCTCAAGCATTTTTATGTCTAAATGGCATGACTGTGTAACAAAATGTACCCCATGGTGTGGTGAAGGAAGTTTTTTCTTGGTCATCCGGATTGTATTTGATTTGATTACTACCCACAAATCCATCCATGAAAGAAAGGATATCATATCCGACTATATAGTGAATGATAGTGTTGATATGTGGTAAAGGAAAACTATTCTTAGGGCAAGCTTTGTTTAGATATTGAAATTCAGTGCAATAGAAAAATCAACCATTGGGTTTCATTACTGGTACAATATTAGATACCCATTCGGGATACTCAACCGCATGAATAAAACATGCATCTAGAAGCTTTTGAATTTCTTCTTTGACTAAAAGGGATACCTTAGGGTGCATTTTACAAAATTTTCCTGTTGGACAGGTTTAGCACTCGATTTAAGGATAATATTATGCATTGCCACAGATGTATCGATATTGGACATATCATTGTAATCCCATGCAAAAATATTCAAGAAATCATGAAGGACTTGTTTGATATCCTTTTGTTCAGTAGGGGTGAGAGAGGTGGCTAGAGAAACTATGCGTGGATGTTCAGATGTACCTAAGTTGTATTGTATTATTTCTTCATTTAGAAGCGTTGAATGATCCTCAATATATGAGTCGGTAGGAATAGTATTGGGTGGATCACCATTATCAGTGGTGATATCAGATTCCCCGATGTAAGCCGTATTAGTGAGGGACAAAGGGTGATGCCACTTATGGTGGAAAGAGGGAAGATTATCATAAGCACCCATGTAATCAAGTAATGCACTATCAGTAGTAAAACTATCAAAGGTATCTCAAAGAGTAGATGTATCATCCCTAATGAGTTCCAGGTGCAGTAAGGGAAGTGAAGGAACATGAAAGGAGGTATAAGCATCTAGGGGAGGGGGGGAGGAGGTTGATATCCTAACCCAAAATTTTGTGATCATGTGGGGAGGTCCCAAAGCTATGTAATTGTATGCTCTTGTTGGTCTAGTTGTGTATTAGAGAAGCCAAAGTGGAGGAGATACTCATACCCTAAGACATACTTAGAAACATCGTGAGTAATATCAGAGGAAGCAGGGATATTAGTAGGTTGTTCAATAGAATTAAATACTCAAAAGGTGAAGGATTAGGTGGCACATTGTAAATATTTCCTTGATACCAGAATTTAATCCATGCATGTAGTGTAGAGGAGACCACATACATAACATGCATCCAAGGTCTCCCAAGGATAATATAGTAATTAAGTTCATTAGGCATGAAATGACATGGAATATCAATTGTACATGGACCAATAGTGACCGGTAAATTAACAGTACCTAAAAACGCTTGGGGATGTTATCAAAGCCACGAATAGAGATGGACGAAGGGGCTAAAGATGCTTCCTTCATGCCTATATGTTGAAGGAAAGTTATGTTACAAATGTTAAGGCCAAATCCATTGTCGACTAAAGAACACTTGACTCTGATTGTGTTAATACAAACTTGGATATATAAGGGAGGGTCATGTTTTAGTATCTCGTGAGGAGGTAGATCATCTGTTGTGAAAGTTATTTGATCCTCATTAAGGGAGAGAGACGAAGTGAACTTATGGTATACATAGTTGGGTGAATTATGAGGGGGGATATAAGTGTTAGAAAAATACTTCTTGAGCTTATTAATATAATCAGGGTGATTTTTTAGATAAGTATGAATAGAAAATTTCATGATGAATGAAAGCTAAGATAATGGATAAAAAAGATGAAAGAAAGCAATAGATTAAGGACCTAGAAGTGTGGACGATCGAGTGGGGTTCACCAAAATGACTAACTAAAAAATGGACTAACCATGTAGTGTTGGGATATTTAATCTAAGCTATGAACAACTGTAAATAAAGTAAATAAATATATTAAATAAGTATGCAAGCAAGCTAAGCAATTATGTAAAAGGAAATTCTAACCCTAATATGTAAGAAGGAAGAGGAAAGAACTCAGCTGATCTGACAAAGTGACGGGACTGTGTCGTAGGTGTGACTGGAAAATAAGGGAGTAGGAACGATTGTACAGAAGTCCCAAAAAGGGTGGATCCAGAGGATTTAGATATACTGGAGCACCTAGATGAGGATTGGGGCACCTATAGATGCTCTGGTCTTGCAATCTGGGTGCCCTCGTATGTGCAAAATCTCTTAAAATGGTCTCCGAAGGGATAGAAGGTGACTTGGAAACTTCGTTATGTTTCATATTAGATTTTTCGTGCTCCTTCAAATGTCACCAATAATATGAGATGAAAGAAAGACATGCAAGACCCCAAAACAAGCATCATTACCTAAAACAGAATAATGCATATGAAGCGGTTAGACTGACCTCAGCTGCCACAATAGTGGACTTACTAACTGAGCACTGCACTACATCTCAGACCCGATGTAGTTCTATGTGCAAGTGTGTGTGAACATGCCCTAGTTTTCTCTTGTGTCAGTCGCACTTTTGTGGTAGTGAGTAATAACTATGTGTATAAAATGTAATAGAATGTGTGCATGGAATATAATAGAATCCCTACCCCTATGAAGTGTAATGTAGATGTCCCAGCCTTGTTCCTTGATGATGGAGCTATGTGGATGCAAGTGATCTCTAATACAGTAGATGGATGTAACTCTAGATGGAGTGATAGTAGTCAATGATGTCAGGTCCATCATTGTGGTCTCATAACAAGTTATATTTATAGGGTTCTCTTGGTCTAATTTCATAATAAACCCGGAAAAGGCTGACCACAAGAAAGATAAAGATCTCAAATGGTTAGAAAGAGCCCAAAAAGTGGTGGGAAAGTGCAAAAAAGACCGGGGTGCCCCTGGTGGGACTAGGGCACCCACAGGTGCCCCAGTACTACTATGGGTGCCCTAGTTGAGGCTAAAATAAGATGGGATGATAGAAACTGACTGGGCATATGGGTGCAAGATGTCGGTAATGATTAAATAAAATAAAAAAGGATGGCCAAAAGATGGGGGTTATTTAGTAATTTCTTCACTCAAGAACCTTCTAAATAGTAGTATGAGATCGAGACTAAATAATGTCTAAAGTGCATAATTTTTTGTCTACACCTTTCTGGTCCGTGATCCATTCATTATTTGGTAGCTTCAATTTCGAGATATAGCTGGAAATTCTTCTTTCCTTAAGAGAAGAATGAAATAATTTTGTATTTTTGTCTTCTTCTTTTAACCAAGATTCTTTGGAATTTTGTTTCCAGAAGATTTTTTATCTTTGAAGGATCTCCCCCAATTCTTGCCATCAACGCTTTTTTTTCAAATATTCATCCTGACCCATTCCATTTCTAAAAATGGCTTCATTTAACTCTCTGAGTTCTACCTCGACCCTACTTTTTTCCAAAAATATGTGTTTAAAATGACTTTTATTCTAGTTTAACAACATACCTTTCAACCTGGTGATCTTCTGGGAAAGGATGAACATCTTAGTGCCTTTAAAATGAAAAGAGGACCACCAATATTTAACCAAACCAAAGAGGGAAGGGTATCTTAACCACATCAACTCAAATTTTAATGGATATTTCCTGGGAGGAAGATCAAAAGAAATATGCAGGGAGATGGGAAAATGATCTAAGCATGAAATGAGAAGAATGACACTTTCCAAAATGATGTTGCGTTGGAGCCATTCCTCATTTACTAGAAATCTATCGAGTCTTTCCACTATCTTGTTGAAACCAAACCTTCTATTTTTCCATGTGTACCAACCTTGTTTAGTCTCTAGATAAACTGAGGCAGAATTATGAATGAAAGAATATAAATCATTTTGAGATTGGGGGTTTCTCGAGATACCTCCACTCTTGTCCTTATCTAAAGTAATTGCATTGAAATCTCAAGGAATAAGGATTAAAGCATCTTGGAAGGATTCCAAGTCTCTAGTAAGCGTTGACCATAAATTCCTTTTGGTGATCAGGTTACTGGGGGAATATACATTGCAAAGGAGGAAGATGACATCAAAATGAAGAACCTGAACATGACACCATTGATAGTGATTATTATCCTTGATAGGGGAATGTTGGCGACAAAAAATTTTGAGTAGAAAACTTTATGGGTTTCTTACCAACACTTTGGGAGTTGAATTCCCTCTACTTAGATAGTGCAACTTTCGTATTTGCATGCGCTGGAAAAGTGGATTTTTCCTGGGTGGTTTTGTGGTTTGGGATCCAACAGGGGCACTCCACTGACCCTGTGGAAAAGCTAGAAATCACTTGCTAGGGAGGAATTTTTCTAGGGAGAGGGAAAGGGAGTGAGAATGAGAAATAAGAGGAATTAATCTTACAAGTATAAACTCATATTCTTGCACACACTAGTTATAACTTTCATCACATGAGTTAAAGAGAAGAAAAATACAAGATGTTAATGCTACTGGCTAGAGGAAACCATGCATAAATAGATGCACATATTTATATTCCATGAAAAACATAAACTTATTCCTTTATTAGCATTGAAAATCTAGAGTTGTACATGATTGGAAAATGGAGGAAATTAGAAAGGGAAAAATAGCTAAAAATTGCTAACTCTTTGTTCTTCCACAAGTAGGAAAAAGCTCTCTCATGAATTCACAAGAATGCAACCAATGACCCTTTGAGAATGGGAGGACTTTTGATTTTATAAGAAGAGAGGTGACTCTTCATATGCCATGCAATCACTTTTCATATGCCCTCGTCGCAACTTAAAACTTTTTAAATTCCTAGGAAAATATTAAGTCCCTTTATGTAACATAAAGGTGACTTTTACATTAGAAACATAAAGTTCCTTTTTAATTTTATTAAGAACATATAAAAAGTGCACCCCCAATGAATAATTATAACATGGAAGAGAGAAAATGTTGGGGGATGGTGAGAGAAGAGAGAGAAAGTGAGAGAGTGAGAAGAAGAAAGAGGGAGAATCATTCGAAAGAAGGATAGGTCGCTCATGTAGACTTGATTTCACTGCCTGACCAGTATCCATCTCACACTGTCAAGAAGATTTGCGTTCCCTTGAATTCCTTGCTGAAACGTACTACAGCAAATTCTACCATGTCAGTGTGAGGAATGTGAACACAACTTAGAGTATATGTCCAACCGTCTAAAACACTGTTGATATCCTTGCACTTTTCGAACAAAGATGGGTGCTTTTTCATAATGAGTACGATGGCGACAAGAATCCCTGATAGGGACTCCAAGGTATCCTTATTGAAGGATAATGGGTTTCCCACCTCCTTCTTGACATGTTCTTCAAATGGCCCAATCAACTCATCAACTGTGGTGCTTTCTCCCATCACAAGCACTCCAAGTTTCGAGATTCGACAATTGAGACTCCTACAACATATACACATGTTCTTACTTTTCATCAAATTCTGTAATGGCTCGGTTGATTGCTTCATATCTGGTCTCTAGGGACCTTTCCCATACATGTGACAAGTCTTCAGAAGGGGTGTTAAAAACCTTTTTGTTGATCAGCTCCCGAGAGTGAGTATTGATCATTTACATCACTAATGGATGCAGAGGGTCCCAGTGATCCTTTTCTTTCTCCAGATATTCTCTAATCATCCATGGTTTGTTTACATTTGCACACATGTAGGAGAAGAGTTTGACTGCCTCTTGTAGTAATTATTTTCCCTTTTTAACAATTACATCGATCCATTTGTCACTGGCCCGTCCTTACACCGTGAACTCTTGTGCTCTCTTTATGGATTCTAGATTGAATTTGCTTATGGGTGCAACTTCCTCGATGGGAATTATTGAGGTAGTTGGATCCACCAGATGTCATACATAAGATGGAATATTTTACACTTTCTCTTCTAGCTCATCAATATTTTTCTTGTACTCCTTATTCCTTACCACCAAACGAGTGGAAGATTTTTGATACATATGCAAATCCCCTTCATGAGTAACCAAACCTAATGGAATTTTTCTCATTTCATAATCGATGGATGTCATTTCCTCAGCTGGATTTATCACCATAGGTTGGTCTACCTTGATATACTGCTCACTAGTGTCTCCACTATAGAATCGTGAGGCTATGTATGCAAGTTTTTCTTTTCTTCCCTTGGCCAATGATGTGATTGCTGATAAGTTTGGGACCATGACTTGTTGATCAATGTGGGTGTCAGGTGTTATTGTCTCTTTTATCCATGGGAACATTTCTTTAGACTCTGGATCCATGATAGGCATATCAACTATCTCCTCCTCAAGTTGAAGAGATATCTCCTGGGTGGAGAGGTAATAGTGATGAAAAGAGGTGAGGCCTCTTATGACATCTCAAGGAAAAGGTCCTATACTGGGTCCTAGACTGTGTGCTCTTATATGAATTTTGTTTCTGTAACTGGATCTCCTTCTATCATGAATTTCTTTGGTGACATCTCATTAGAAGATGTTTCCAAATCTGTGGTCTTTTGCTTTGAACTTGTCCCAAAGTATGTTGAACTCGAAGTAACCTCCACCACTTTTGATGATGACTGTTGTGACACCTATTTCTAGATTTATGGAGTACCCCATGATTGGATGAAATTGACTCTCTTACTTTGGAACCAAATCTTGATCTTCTGAATACTCTCTTAGTCTTCTCCTTGATATCTCCAGACTCGCAGTCGTGAAAATTGACCTGTGGCAATGGAGAATATTTAACGGCCTCATATTCAAGATCGTACAATTCCCTTCCATCATCCTGCAAACCATCTTCATACCAAGAGAACTAATACATATTCATCTTTCCCAATTCCATTCTCATGTCATCCCTCTCTTGAACATTGAAATCATCGACACATTCTGCCCAATAATCCTCAATTTGTGGAATGTGGCGCAACTCTGGAACGTGGAATGAGTCTAGGTCCATGTCCTTATGTAAAAGGTGGCCCTAGGAATGTATTGGTGAAAAGTCAAGTACGTGAAGGCATCTTCCAGATGGGATGCATAATTTACATTCTTGCATGTGAACACCCCAAGAGAGATGGGGAATGAGACAAGATTTTTCTTTTTGTTCCTGAGTCTATTTTTCACATATGCTGAGCTACCTCAAAACTCAAATAAAACCATTTGATCACTAACATACCTTGGTAACTTCATCAGAGCTTGGTTAAATCTAGATACTTGCAAGTAGGTGAAATTTTAGAACTGAATGAATTAGGAACCATATCTCTTGATCAAGGATGCCGCTTTTAGTGACATCCTTGTCTCCAGATCACCCTCCAAACTCTTGACCATGAACATCATGAATGCATCATTCATGGAGGTGAAGTTCCTATGACTTTATTTCATTACCAATTGAGTAAGTTTCTCGAATGTTGGGACCTTGGAAGAAATGTTCTGGGTGATGGCTAATCCCTTGAATGACCTTGAGCTCGCAAGCAAGTAGACCAAATAGGAAGTCATGTAGAACTTCTTCATCATAGGAACCTGGAGTAGTTATCGATGCAAGTTGTTGTTGATTATCTGCACCCAATCTATCTAGTGTTTTCCTTTGGTCACTGTTAGGATAAAAAGATCCATCCAATCTTGAAAGTCTCTAATACTTGCTTCTCCCATCACCCTGCTAAGGAGAGTGATCACATCTGAATCTCCTTCAAGAAATTGACATCTCAAAAGTGTCTTCATCATCCTTAGAGGATTTCTTCTTGTTTTCATCCACGATCCTAATGTAATCCTTTTTAGGTATGCATTTGTTTTTTCCCACTCATGTGTGACCTTTTTCTTCATGATAACAGCCATATTGGCCAATGTTGGTATTTGCAAGGAAATTGAGATGGTTATCAGAGCTATGAATATCATCGTTGTGTCATTTTCTAAGTGAATTGTCCATGTTTTAGGTTCATAATGATGTGAGTAGCCCAAGACCAAATCAATACATTATATGGATAGAGGATGCTTGACAGTCGCGAACAACCTATTTGTGTAGACTCGATCCTCCATTTCCCATCTTTCATCCACCTTCATGTGATCTTCAAGATCCATATGGATGACATCACTATTACTAATTTCATACTTAGATGAGAGGGATTGTGCTTGTTTTACGCCTAAAAAATTGATCTTCGTGATTTCCTTGACACTTACTATATTTGGAAAGGGTGGCTTGTTATTTTTGGTAAGTGTCAAAATATGCCTCTCTGGACTCTAGCTGATGCTGTTCACCTGAGTTTTCAACTCCTTATATACTCCTTTTGCAAAATCAAACTTCTGGAACATCTTACTATTTATATCAAGTTCCTATGAGACAAATTATTATTTTTAATAAGTGTTGATTTTCAAGCTGAGACGACAGCACCGATGGGTTTCTCTTGTATTGCTGTCCCTGTGCACATTGTCTTTCTCTGTATTACTCCTCTATATTGACTTATTAAAAATAGAAGGAACCCATATAGAGGGATTACTATTTTTAGTAAGTGGTAAAATTTACTAATTTTGGGACCGGCTTATTGATCTAACCTCATTTTTTGCTTCAGTTCACACCGTTTCCTTCGCAACTTCTTCTGGTAGTGACTTGCCTAAAATAATAGTTGGTCATTTAGGAGGGATCACTATTTTTAGAAAGTGGGTCTCTAGTGGTCAGTATTGTCAATGAAACGAAGGTTTCTAAAATGCATTTTTTCTTAATAGTACTCCTCTAGATTTTCATCTCAACTCGATCACCAATTTGCAAGATTTAAAATTTTCAAATTTTTTGCTATGGGAAGGGGGGGTTTTTTTGCTAGAAAAAATATGGGCCATGCATGTAAAAAAATTTCTTTGGATCCTTCAAAGATCCTGGGATACTATAATTTTTCAAAAAATGGCATCTCGATCCGTTGAACGGTTTGAAAGATATGAATGATTCTTTGTTGTGTGACTTCGAGGGTTTTTTTAAAACCAATTCGTTTCTCCTCCATTTTGATCCATTATTTTCGCAAATTTTTTTGGTGTTTTGGTGTTTAAAGATGAAAAATAATTTTATGGAGTTGATCAAATCTGAAAAAACTTGATTTCAAATCATGATAAAATCCGGCAGAGTTTCGGCAGCATACAGAGGTGTGGGGGAAGAATTTCCAAAAATGAGCTAAGTGTTGCATGTATAGTGCTTGGAATGCTAAGGCAAGGGGTGGGGTGCACTTTGTCTGTCCCTTTCATAACTTTTCTAAAGGGATGAAGGGGATGTAAAGTTCCACCTTGTCTTGGTGATGACCCATGGCATTTTTTCATTCGATGAGTGACTTAAGTGAAGGGGGCTCAATTTAAGCACTTGGGGGCTAATTTACGGTCACATGGAGAACCAAAAGGAAAAATAGGGGCTAGGTGAATTTTTATGTCCCTTTCATCCCTTTGATTAAGGGAATAATGGTACAATAATTTATTCCTTATTCCAGTGGCGACAGTCGACAGGTATGCGGGGTAGGTGAGCACACAAGTCAAACTCAGTCAACGGGGGCTAGTGGACTAGTTCAAGGTCATATCGATGACCTAATTTACCTTTCATCCCTTTGTTAATGGATTTAAGGGACATGTAATTATTCATTAACCACATGCTACCACGTGTCCTCATAAAAAATGGCTAAGTATGAGAACTCGTACCTTGGGACCAACTTGCGGAGATGATATCTCAGGCTCCCACATGAGTTTTGAGGTGAACGTTTATATGAAATTGACTAGAAAAAGTAAAATGAGTCCAATGGTGATGGTATCAAGGTTTAATTCTGAATAAAACACCTCCAAATGACCCCTTCTTTCTCGTTCCCACCAGTTGTGCACCAGAAGAATGAGTTTCCTAGGGAAGTGTATGATGCTTCAATGTGTTCCATCTTTTCCACCATGTAGGGCATGGAAAATGATTTTTATTGAAATTTTTTTCAGATTTAAAATCATCACAGAGCTCCTAATATTCTGATTTGAAGCTCAATACCCTATTCATGGTGCGTGCTCCTTTAGGCATGAGAACCTGCCTCCGACAAACTGGCCCCAAAACTTCCAAATCATCCCTGGATCTTCAAAAAAAATTCCTTGATGTTCTTAGCCATCAAATACTCCTACATGATGGTTTTTCCTCCTTCGATCTAATCTAGGGGTGGTGTACGGGTCCTAGGAAGGCTAATGGTAACCTCTCCTCAAACAGCTTGAAAGATTATATGCTCCAAGAGATCCTAGATTACCTAGGGGGATTTAATTTTCTTTCCTAAATCACCTAGGGGAATACTTGAAATCCACTTTAGAAATCATTATACTGAATAGAAAAGACTGGGCTTGGGGATGGAATGACATGGGGGTGTCTTGGGAAGTTATTACTTTGAGAATTTTTGACACTGTGTTATGGTTGTCATGCCTGAAAATTGAATTTTTTCATGTTGCACATTCACATGACAACAACTAGCTCTAGCTTGGGAACATGTTATGGATTGAGTGCAGCTAATACATGCCATGAGAAATCCCAAAATCTAAGTTGACAACACATTGATCAATTCCTTATCCATTGGGATTTACAGGGGTCACATACAACTTGCAACGAGATTACCTGAAAGGAATCACACACACACACACACACACACACACAAACACACACACACACACACACACACACACACACACACACACACACACACACACACACACACACAAGATGAAAGGAAACACACTACATAAAAAGGGAAAACAAACACAACAAAAAGGGTAAGACACACCTAAAATCACATATGGTACAGAGTAGAGGAAAACCCACTTTCACTAATGATACTGCTTCAAATATTTCCTGCTACGGGTCAACTCCAATGGTGTCCCATCTAGGTATGAGATTAGGAATACATTTTCGTTGTGATTTTCACAGATCTAGAATGGGTCGAGCCACAATGAATAGAACTTACAATGGATCCTTTTTGGTTATCTCTTCTTTTCCCATAGTAGGAAAAGCTCTCCAACTTTGAATTACATTACCTTGGCATTTTTGTCGAAGACCTTTATCACCTTCAATTTATGATCCTTTATACGATCAACCAATCAAAGTCTATTCTCATCCAGGTTCTCAAGAAATAGGACCCACTTATCGATTGCATCCTTGTATTGTTCGTATTCTATTCCCTGGAGAAATTTGAGAGTTCACATCTCGACTGTTGTGGGAATTTCTACTTTAATTCCATATAGCAGTTGGAATGATGACATTCCAATTTTTTTCTTCAGGGTTATCCTATCTTCCCATAGTGCATCGTATAGTTTCTTATGTCAATTCCTTTGGTTTTCATCTATGAGCTTGCGGACTACCATCATGATGTTCTTATTACTTAACCAAAATTAAAAATTTCCCGATGGATAGTAGTCTAATGAGTGGGATAGGGAAATCTCATAGCTGTAGAAAAAATATGTTAGTTCCCTTGAGGAAAAATAGGTGGCATTGTCTACAATGATCTTCTGGCGTACTCTAAAACAGATAATGATTTTTTCTTCTATGAAATTACACACTGCTTCATTGTTGTCCTATTTGGCTGGGATGGCCTCCACCAACTTTGTGAAATAATTTGTTGTTGTGAGCACGTAGGTGTGACCCACACTTGAATAAGGGTTCAAAGCACCAATGAAGTCTAGTCCCCACTGCTGGAAAGCTTCTTCAATGATGATTGGCCTAAGTGGTAGTGTTGTAATTTGTGGTCTCCCAAAAGTTTTTTGACATGCCTCACACTTAGACACCCATTCTTGAGTTTCTACAAATAGGGTAGGCCAATAGTATCTTCTTGTAAAAATATTATGTGTGGTGACCATGGCTGAAAAATCTCCACCACACACTTGATCGTGATATGCTTTCAACAACTTTTCTTGTTGTTCTTTATCAATGCACCTAATAAAACATCCATCAAGGCTTCTTTTGTAGAGTGCATGGTTCTAGATCATGAAATTTTTTTCCCTCAACTTGAGTGTTCTCCTTTGTTTGTGGTCAAGATGGGTGGGGCATTCCCCATATGTCAGATTATAAGAAATGTTTGTATACCACTCGTCAATGGTGTTTACAAAGAGGACTTGTGGACTATCTTTGAAGCACTTGCAACAAAGATAATTATTCTTCCCATGTTGAGATTTAATAGCTTCTTCCTCAGAAATTATTTTTCACAAACCATTTCCTCGCACCAAGTTGGAAGGTCGAATCTCAAATTCATATTCTTGAGTCTTTGCAACCCAATTTCATATTTTGGCTCTGGAGTCTTGCTGCGTCAAGATGGACTTGATTGCACTGTCAGGGACCATCACCACCATGTGAGAATTAAGTATGTAGAACCTGAAATTATTTACAACCTTGACCACCACATAGGCATTCTTCTCTAATTGGTTGTATTTTAGCTCATGTTTCTTCAATGGGAAGCTCGTAAAATCAATCGGTGCTTCCACACCTTCCTCATTCTTTTGGACAAGGACAACAGAAAGGGTATTCTCAAATCATAGCAATACATGATGAATTCTTTACTGAAATCTAGAGATACCAAAGTTGGGGCTTTAACAATGGATTTCTTTATTTCTTCAAAAGTGGCCTTTCCATCATCACTCCACTTGAAGTTGACTTGAGGTTTCATCATGGTTGTGATGTGCTTCATCAATTCTAAGAACTTTGGGACAAAGCGTCGAAGGAAATTTACTTTTTCAAAGAAGGAGTGGACCCCCTTATTTCTCATAGGTAAGGGTAATGCTTGAATAGCTCTTACTCTCTCAGGATCAATGTGCACTCCATGCTTGTGCATAATGTGCCCCAGTATCTTACCTTTCGTACCTCTGAAGATGCACTTTTTGGGTTCAAGGATATGTTGTGTTTTCTACACCTCATGTGTACCTGTTCTAAATGGTGCAAGTGGTATCCCCTCCTCTTTGAAAATACTATAAGATCATCCAAGTATATAAAAATCCAATGCTTTAAGTCTTTTAAAGCCAGATCCATCGCTATTTGAAATATAGACCCTACATTGATTAGGATGAAATGTATTTTGTTGTATGCAAAAGTTCTCATGGTGTTGTGAAGGATTTTTTGGTACGCTCCTCCTCTTCTACTTCAATTTTGTTGTACCTTGAGAATCTGTCTAGCAATGAGAGCATTTCAAATCTGGTGACTGTTTGTAAGATGTGATCCATTATTGGGAGAGGATAGTTATCCTTTAGTGAAGCCTGGTTCAAATTGCAAAAATCTACGCATATTCTTATTTTTTCATTCCTCTTCCATGTCAGCACTATGTTGGCTACCCACGTAGAATGGTGGATAGGTAAAATAATATTGGCATTGAGCATCTTCATAAATTCCTCCTTGATGGTGTCTGCTAACTTCAGATTATATGGCCTTTGCTTTTTCCTAAATGTCTTGGCATCTGGCTTCAAGGGAATTGAATGGTGCATTTCCTTCAGTTAGAAGGACTTAATCTCATCATAAGAGTAAGCCAAGACATCTGAATATTTCTTGAGTAAAGAAACAAACTTTCTCTTCTTCTCTAGTGAACAACACTTGCCAATGTTGGCCATTCTTGGATATTCTGTAGTACCAATATTTTCTTTTTCAAATTCGGCAGGGCACTGACAAGATTTATTTTCCCTCTCTTGAATGAATCTTTTGTTCTTGTCAAAGAGGTCTTCGAGAGAGACTAGGCCTTTAGGTATTTTATTCCCTTTTATTTTGATTACCCCTTCTTCATCGATACCTTCAATTTCTTCTTTTTCTTCATTGGCCACTGCTTCCCTATGTGGATTCTCACTTCCTTTGAAAAAGAGGGTGTTGAAATTAACCCTTTACTTGAGGAAAGCTAGGAGTTGGTTATCATCATTGAAGACTTGTTCAGTGGTTTACATTATCAGGTATGCTAGGTCTTAAAACCATCTCCATAGTCACTTTGTCTCTACCAAAATATGAGTATGGTATCACCAAGGAAGATGACACTGTGAGGGAATCAACCTTTTCATTTTGTTCTCATGGAACAAACTCGATGGAAAACACATCAAAAGATTAAATTCAGTCCCATACTTTGTTTCTATAATGTCACAGCCTTGGATTCTTCACCTGGTATTGCTTCCTAACTTACTTTACTATCACCTCTACATCGCCTTAGCATCTCATCTTCTTGATCCCCATATATTCTCCTACGCTCATCCCCAAGGGAAGGGATTCATACTCTGTTGTGTTGTTTGTGTTATCAAACTACATCTTGTAGGTGAACGGGTAAAATTCACCAGAAGGGGAGCACAACACCACACCCACTCCTAACCCTGTGCTAGAATGACTACCATAAAACTCCATTGTCCATATTTGATCTTCTTCCTCCTCAATGAGAAGTGGAAAATTCTCATCCTTCTCCGATGTGGCAAAGTAGTTTCCTATCATGTTGTCCTAAAATAGGATGTTTTCCCTTAGGGTCATCATATTTTTGTACTGTGTACTTCAGCTTTCTCAATGGTAGAAACTTCTTCATTTCTCCCTTTACTAGAATGGTCACAGATGACCAATCCATTTTTATCTCTCCACGCAGGTCTCTACAAAAACTTGAGCTCAGTATCATCCTGAAATATGTAGGAATGTCCACTACCAAAATTGTGAGGAACACCTTCTTTTCTGGAAATTCAGCTAGTGCAACCTACACATCCTTTATTCTTCCGACCAATGGAACTTCTTTAGACTCCATGGAATAGAAAGAACCACTTGTGAGGGTCAAATTGAGACCTAGGTTATTTGAAACTTTGGCGGGCATTACATTATTAGAGGCTCCAGAATCTATGATGAAATTATTGAGTTAGAAGACTTTGATCAGAAGTGACAGATAAAAATTATCAACTTTGTTGTTTTTGGAGGCACTAAGGGAAAACATATTTTGTGAAGGTGGAGTAGATGGTGTGGGGGGTAGGCATTTATAATTTGGATCTGATACTTTAGCACTACCACCTTGGACTACATTGACTAACCTATCAGATTGAGCAGGGCGTGTTTGTAAGTATTCCAATTATGTGATTTTAACCTTAGCTTTACTCGCGTACTCCACATAATCAAATGGGGTCATGCTGGGTGAATTTGAGGTTTTGGGTATGATGGAAACTTTACATGGAAAATGTGTGGTTACCTTGGAATTTTTATTTTCTTTTACAGGTGTGGTAACTGGTTTGGAAGGAGATGATGCAACAAGATTAGGTGGTACTTTGGGGGATTTTACCGAATTATCATTTGAAGAAGAATTATTCTTAAGAGCTTTAGGACTAGGGAAAGGAGTAGAAGACTTAATTTGTGTGGAAGCGGAATTCTTGTTAACGAGTGGGTTTGGTTTTTCTTTAGCCAACTCCATCAAAGGTGGTAGCGGTGATCCTCTACTGATGATTTTAATTTTTGGAATTTCTACAGAGGGTATTCTTTCTTTTTATTTTCCTTCACCGCAGTTGTTGAGGATGAGGCTCCTTTCTTGGAATGTGCACAAATTAAAATTGCACATGAGAAGCTTGGAGCTTATTCATCATCATCATCTTCATCTCCTTCAACATACTCAATTAGGCCATTGTGTGTATCACTGTCAACTTCCTCAACCTCAAGATAGTTATCATCATCACCTACATCTTCCTCTTTAGGTTCTTCTATCTCCGATTCTTCCTTTGGTTCATCAGTGTCACAAGCGGCATTAATTGGTGGTGTGTGCATGGTTTTGTTTAACTAAGTTAAGGAAATTAAAACTAACACCTAGTAGTCTTAATTAACAAAGCTAACTCAAAATCTAAAACACCATCAAGATAAGAGCTTAAGCAAGGTTAGACAACAACATTATTGCATTAGAACTTTGAAGCATAAATCAAACTAACATGTTAATTATCAAGAACCTCTACTCTCTAGATTACCAACAAAAGCAAATGGACCTATGTAGACTCCATGGCAATCAAATTGATTGTTTTGATCTTCAAGAACCTAGGAATGGGAGCTTATCAAAGTTGGGCTACAAGACCCCTTTGACTATTCCCAGATGACCCAAGCACTTGACTAGAAAATGCAAGAAAGGAGGCTTAGCTCTTCAAATGGTGAATTTCTCAAGAGTAAAAAAGAAGCTTATAGTCTATTTGCTATGTGCTTTGCTTTTGTCTTCTCAAGGAAATTAGGTGTGTCGGTAAAGGTAAGAGGAGGGCTCTTTATATAGCTTGCATGAAGAGGCAAGGATAGAAAATTGATTAATGTGGAATAAAAGGTAAAACAAGATTAGGAATGGATAAAGTTGCTTTATAAAAGGTAATCTTGATTTAGAAGAGTTTAATTTATCCTTAGTAAGTCATGGGAGTTGGGGGATGTTTTAATTAATCAAAGGTGATTAATTAATAGGTAGAGGTAAGCTTATAGAAGCTAATTAGAGGAAGTTAGTATAATTTAGACTATAGAAGGGGATTAAATCAATTAAATATTGATTTATTGGTTTAATGAAAGGGGAAGCTAATTAATTAATAATAATTAATTAGTCTAGATAGAAGGAAGGATTTATTAACGGAAGGTCGTTAATTAGGGTATTCGTTGGATAAGTGACTTAATTAATTAGCATAGTGTAATTAATTAACGACGATAGGAGAGAAGATGAGCACTTTTGACGATATGTCACCAATTTGCAAGATAGGAGATAATTAGTGCAATTTAAGTATTTAAATTACTCGGGCGTAATTATAGGTGTCTATAGGTGGTGCTTCGAGAGCGAGCTGGTTAGGATTTTGGGAAATCCTTCAACTATTTGGAGGATTTGGCTTCCTTGGAACATTCCACATTGTGATCTCAGATAGTTGTTTCTTCATGGAAACCATGTCATTTTTCATTTTTTGGATCATTGGGTTTGTGGTAACCGAGCTTGAACTCTGACCTTTCTGCTTCCCATTAGGACCTTTCACTTTTCCAAACAAAATCAGATCATCCTCAGTCTCGATCGCAAAGTCCTTTACTTCTTTCAAATCCCTAGGTTGGGCTCTTCTGAAGAAGAAACCAACTTATGATGGTAAGGAACTGATGAAGAATATTTTCAAATTATTTTCAAGAGGCATGACATCTTTAGGAATCCTTCTGATTATTGTGTTATATTTGGGGATAAAGTCTCTCATTGATTTGGAAGCTTCTTTCTTCATTTACACCAACTGGACCAAGAGATCCTAGCAGTCCTCCATAGATTTGAACCTATGCTCAAATATGATTCTTATGTCTTCCCAGCAAGTGATATACCTTGGGGGTACCATATAGAACCATTCATAAGCTTTCTCCTGTAGTGATTCCACAAAGAGACAAACAAACACATCCTCATGTTCTACACCCAGTACACCGCAAGTGGTGATGAATGCTACTACATACTCCTCGGGAAGTTGGGAACTATCTCCTCTGAATTTTGGGAATTTTTTTCTAGAGCCTTTTGGTAGCTCGTGGGGTGGTTGGGGAAGAGTAGTGTTTCCACTCCATGGTACATTTGGCCTACATTCTTCATGATCGTGATCCACCATCCTATCTCTGATCCTGGCTTCCAACCTTTCCAAGGCTGCAACTTCACCTACTACTCTTGCATCTACTTCGGCCTGAAATCTTTCAATTTCTTCAATTTGGGCTCTTATTTCAACTTCAGCTCTTTCTTCTCTTTCTTTATCTTCCTCTTCAGTCTCAACATCTGTGAAGTCTTCAAGGTTCTCGTTGATTTCTACAAATTAAACATCTAACTGGATTGATGACTCTTGGAATTCTGATGGGAATGTTTGATTGACGAAGGGGAGACCTTGGATTTCTTAGCTTATTTTATGTTCTTTGAAGTTCTTTGAAGATGGGATCAGTTTTTCCTCCTTGTCTTTGTTGTCGGGTGTACCTTCTATCTGTCAGCTTGAAAATCTATGCTCTTTTTTGTGGTGCTTGAATCTATCTTTTTCTTTATAATTCCGCGGCATGCTCTTCTTTAAGGTCAAGTACTCGTGTGGCAATGATGTATTGAGTGAAACTTTCTCTGATGTGCTAAATAGCCTCTTGCAAATCTGAGGCAATGTCCTCATGGATATGGAATAGTAACTTGAGTTTTTCAACAAGAGGATTACCCAGAATAACCATGGTTTGGAGACATATAAGGCTCGGGTGACTTTTCAAATTCTAATTTTTTAAATTTTTGGATTTTTTTTTTAAATTTTTTGAGGTCATTTTTTGGGTGCATATACTACTAAATCTGCCCCACGGTGGGCGTAAAAAAATGTTGGCGAGAAAATTTTCGGGTGGAATTTGTTTTGGCTTTCTTGCCAACACTCTAGAAGTCAAAGTCCCTCTACTTAGATGGTGCAGCTTCTGTATTTGCATGCACTTGAAAAAGTGGATTTTTCCTGGGTGGCCTTGCGGCCAAGGATCTAACAAGGGCACTCCACTGACCCTGTGGGAAATTTAGTAATCACTTGCTAGGGAGGACTTTGTCTGAAGAGTGGGAAATGGATTGAGAATGAGAAATAAGAGGAACTAATGTTGCAAGTAGAAACTTAGATTCTTGCACACGCTAGTTATAACTTTCATCACATGCGTTAAAGAGAAGAAAACTACAAGATTTTAATGCTACCCGAGCTAGAGGAAACCATGCATACAAAGATTTACACATTCATATGCCATGGAAAATAGAAACTTCTTCCTTTATTAGCATTGAAAATCCTAGAGTTGTACATGATTGGAAAATGGAGGAAATTAGGAAGGGAAAATAACAAAAAATGGCTAACTCTTTGTTCTTCCACACATAGGAAAAATCTCTCTCATGAATTCACAAGAATGCAACCAACAACCCTTTGATAATGGGAGGAATTTTAATTTTATAATAAGATATGTGACTCTTCATATACCCCCCAATGAATTTTCATATGCCCTCGCGCACATTAATTTTTTTAACTTCCTAGGAAAATATTAAGTCCCTTTTTATAATAGAAAGGTTACTTTTACATTAGAAACATAAAGTTTCTTTTTAATTTTATTAAGAACATATAAAAAGTGCATCTCCAATGAAGAATTATAAAATGGAAGAGAGAAAAATTTGGGGGAGGGTGAGAGAAGAGAGAGAAAGAAAGAGAGTGAGAAGAAGAAAGAGGGAGAATCATTCAGAAGAAGGATAGGTCGCTCCTGTAGACTTGATTTCACTGCCTAGCTGATCTCCATCTCATGCTGCCGAGAATATTTCCCATTCCCTAGAATTAATTTTTGAAACTTGCTACAACAGATGCTACCATGTCGAGTATTTTTCCAATTGTCTGAAAAATGCACACACATCTTAGAGTATTTTTCCAACCGTCTGAAACATCTTCCCCCTCAGGTAGATATGTTGATATCCTTGCACTTTTCGAACAAAGATGCGATGAAAATTTTCCGTAGTGAGTGTAATGGATTGGCATGAATCCATGAGAGGGACCTATCCAAGGTATCCTTATTGAGCGGAAAATGGATAATGGGTTACATGTCGACCTCACACCCAAGGCGCCTTCTTGACATGTTCTTAAGAATGGACCAATCAACTCATCAATTGTGGTGCTTTCTCCCATCGCAGTCACTCAACTAAGTTTCTGAGATTCGATTCAAAATCAAATTCGCCATTTTTTTTTCCTGCAACCTATGAGATGAATTAAATGTAACTTGGAGGTGGTTGGGGCACATTCTTCCTTTTTTATCCAATTCTAGGTTGGACATTATGGCCCCTCCCTTCTTCTCTGGCAAGTTGATTTAAAACTGTTCATATCTAGTCTCTAGGAGACCTTTGGATAATTATCAACCCTCTCCTATCCTTCCTAACACGTGATCTGTCAAAGTCTTCAGACAAGGGGTGCTAAAAACCTATTTTTTTGATGATCATCTCTCGAGAGCGAGTATTCGCAAGGTCCTCATTTCCATTACTAATGGATGATTCATCACCAACAAAGGGTCCCAATCAATCCTTTTACTTTTCCATTCGACAATATTCTCTAATCATTTAGGCTTTTGTTTGTAGGTTCACACATGTAGGAGAAGAGTTTGAGCGAGTATTCCTCTTAATAGCAAAATAATTTTCCCTTTTCTAGGAACAACTAACTTCCTCTTGTTCATCCATTCTCCATTGGCACGTCCTTGCACCGTGAACTCTTTTGTCCTCTTAATGGATTATGGATTGAAGCTTCTTATCAGAGAAACTTCCTTGATGGGAATTTTTGAGGCACTCAGATCCACCAGATGTTGTACATAAGATGAAATATTTTTCACCTACTCTTCCATCTCATCAATCCTTTTCTTGTACTCCTTATTCCTTGCCACCAAGTGAGTAGAAGACTGTTGATATATATGAAAATCCCCTTCATGAGTAGCCAAATGGAATTTTTCTCATTTCATAATCAGTTCGATGCCATTTATTCTATTGGCTTATTCACCTTAGTTCATGCTAACTCGATATATTGCTCACCAGTGTCTCTACTGTAGAATCATGAGGTTGTGTGTGTAAGATTTATTTTTCTTCCCTTGGCCAATCATGTGATTGCTAATAATTCTGGGGCTGTGACTTGTTTAACAATGTGGGTGTCATGTGTTCTTATCTCTTTCATCCATGGGAACATTTCATTCGGACTCCGGATCCATGATAGGTATATCAACCATCCCCTACTCAGGTTGAAAAGACATCTCTAGGATACGAAACGCAATAGTGTTGACAAGAGGTGAGGCCTCTTGTGGAAGCTCAAGGACTGGGCCCTGGATTGCATTGCTCTTCCATGACTTGTGTTTCTACAACTGGATCTCTTTCTATCCTGCCTTTCTTTGGTGACCTCTCATGAGAACAGGTTTCTAAATCTGCATACTTTTGCTTTGAAATTTACCTGAGAGTATCCTGAACTCGAAGTAACCTCCACCACTTTTGATGATGATTGATGTGACACTTGTTTATGGATTGATGGATTACCCCATGATTGGATGGAAATGTTTTTCTTCCATTAGAAATAATCTCTTGATCTTTTAACTACTCTCTTAGTCTGCTCCTTGATATCTCTAGAATCACAGTCTTGCTAATTGACCTATGGCAATAGAGAAGCTTTGACGGTCTGATATTCAAGATCATATAATTTTATTCCATCATCCTATAAACCATCTTCATACCAACATAACTATATATTTCTTCATCTCTCCTATTGTCATTCTCATGTGGTACCTCTCTCAAACAATCAAATTATTGACACAGTTTTCCCAATATTCCTCAATTTGTAGAACGTGGCGCAACTTTGGGACAGGGAATGAGTCTTGGTCCATCCTTATGTCGAAGTTGGCCCTAGGAATTTATTCGTGTAGAGTCAAGTGTGTGAAGGTAGATTACATATGGGATGCATCATTTACATTCTTGCATGTAAATACCCTGAGAGAGATGGGGAATGAGATGAGCTTTTCTTTATGTTCTTGATTCTATTGTTCACATGTGTGAGTTTCCTTGCAGAGCTCAAATAAAACCATTTGATCACTAATATACCTCAATAAATATAGTGGAACTTGGTAAAATCCAGAGACTTGCAAGTAGGAGAAAGTCAAGAACTGGATGAAGTAGAAAACATATCTCTTGATCAAGGATGCCGCTTGTGGTTAAATCCTTGTCTCTAAATCACCCTCCAAACTCCTAACCATGAACATCATGAATGCATCATTCACATGGGTGAAGTGCCTATGAATTTCTTTCATTACCAATTAAGGAAGTTTCTCAAACACTGGGACCTTGGCAACAATGTCCTAGGTGAGGGATAATCCCTTAAATGACCTCAAGCTCACGAGCAAGTAGATAAAATACGAAGTTCAGGTAGAACTTCTTTGTTCATAGGAACCTGGAGTAGTTGTTGATACAAATTTTCATTTATTATCTTCCCCCATCTATCTGGTGTTTTCCTTCAGTCATTTTTAGGATGAAAAGAGCCATCCAATATTGAAATTTTCTAGTACTTGCTTCTCCCATCATCTTGCTAAGGAGAGTGATCATACCTTAATATCATTCAATAAATTGACATATAAAAATTGTCTTCGATATCCTTGAAGCCTTTCTTCCTATTTTCATCCATGATGTTAATGCAATCCCTTGTAGGTATGCATCTATTTTGTCCCACTTGTGCTTGACCTTTTCCTTCATGATAACAACCATATTAGCCGATGTTGGGATTCGCAAGGAAATTTAGATGGCTCTCAGATCCATGGCTGACATCCATATTCCATTTTTTTACTTAAATTGTTCTATGTGTCAATTTCATCTTGATGTGAGAAAACCAAGACTATCTCAGTACATTATACAGACACAAGATTCTCGGCAGCTGCGAACAACCTACTTATGTACGCTCGATCCTCCATTTCCCCTCTTTCATCCAACATCATTCAAGCTTTTAGATCTTCAAGATCCATATGGGTGAAATCATTGTCACCAATTTCATACTCAGATGAGAGGGACTGTGCTAGTTTTATGCTTGAAAACCTGATCTTCATGATTTCCTCGGTACTTATTATATTTGAAAAGGGTGGCTTGTTATTTCTGGTAAGTGTCAAAATATGCTTCTCTTGACTCTAATTGATGATGTTCACCTAAATTTTCAACTCCTTTAATACTCCCTTTGTGAAATCCATCTTCTAGAATAACTTACTATTTATAGCATGTTCCTATGAGAGAACTTACTATTTTTAGTAAGTGTTGATTTTTGAGTTGAAAGGACTACACTGATAAGTTTTTCTTATGTTGTTCTCCCTGTGCACACTATCTTTCTCAGTGTTGCTCCTCCATAGTGAAATACTAAAAATGGCAGGAAATCGTATAGTGGGACTGACTATTTCTAGTAAGTGGTGAAATTTATTGATTTCTAAACCAAATTATTGATCCAACCTCATTTTTGCTTCATTGCACATTGTTTCCTTTCAATCTTCTTCTAGTAGTGACTTGCCTAAAACAGTATTCACTCGTATAGGAGGGCTTACTAGTTTTGGAAATTTGTTCTCTGTTGGTTGGATTGTGACGAAACAAAGGTTTCTGAATGGGTTTTTTCTTAATAGTACTCATCTGGATTTACAGCTTTGCCCGATCACCGGTTTGCATAATTTTAAATTTTCATTTTTTTTGCTGCAGGAGGAGAGGGTTTTTTCACTAGAAACAATCTAGTTTGTGCATTTGAAAACTTTCTTTGGATCCTTCAAGGAGCTCTGGAGAATATAAGTTTTCAAAAAATGGCATCTTGATCAATCAAATGGTTTGAAAGATATGAATGATTCCTCGTCAGGTGACTTTGAGGGTTTTTTCAAAAAACACTTTGTTTCTCCACCATTTTGATCCGTTATTTTTGCATATTTTTGTGGGTTTTGATGTTTTGAGATGATAAAGGATTTTATGGAGTTGATAAAATGTTAAAAAACTTGCTTTCAAATCTAGAGAAAATTTGGTAGAGTTTTGGCAACATATGGAGCTGTGGGGGAAAAATGGCCAAAAATGAGCTAAGTTTTGTATATATAGTGCTTGGAATACTAAGGCAAGGGGTGGGGTGAATTTTTATATCCCTTTGCTAAAGGGAAAAATGGGATGTAAAATTCCTCCTTGTCCTGGTGATGACACATGGCATTTTTTCATTTGATGAGTGACTTAAGTGAAGGGGGGCTGGATTTAAGCACTTGGGGGCTAATGTGCGGTCACATGGAGAACCAAAGGAACAATAGGGGCCAAGAACATTTTTATGTCCCTTTCATCCCTTTTCTAAAGGGTAAAAGGGGACATTAATTTCAACTTTATTCTAGTGGCGAAGCTTGGCAGGCATATGGGGTAGGTGAGCACATAGGTCAAACTTGGTCAATGGGGGCTAGTGAGCTAGTTCAGGGTAATATCGGTGACCTAGGGGCTCAAAAAGGTTTGGGAAAATTTTTATGTCCCTTTCATCCCTTTTCTAAGGGATGTAAGTGACATGTAATTACACCTTAACCACAGGCTACCACGTGTCCTTCTCAAAAAATGGCTAAGTATGAGAACTCACACCTTGGAACAAACTTGCGGTGATGATATCTCGGGCTCCTAGATGCATTTTGAGGTGAATTTTTATATTAAATTGGCTAGAAATAGTACACTAAGTCCAATTGTGATATTCAAAAATTCCAATTCCAAAGTAAACACCTTAAAATCACCCCTTATTTCTTGGGCCCGCTCGTTGTGTGCCAGAAGAATGAATTGCCTAGGGGAGTGTATGATTCTTCGAGATGTGCCATATTTTCCACCATGTAGGGCATGGAAAATTATTTCCATTGAAAATTTTTTGGGATTTAAAATAATCATGGATCTCATAGTATTCTTCTTTGAATCTTAGGTCCCTATTCACAGTGCATGCTTCTTTAGGCCCGAGAACCTGCCTTCGACAAATTGGCCCTAAAACTTCCAAATATTCCATGGATATTCAAAAAAAATTGATTTTATTATCCCTCGAATACACCTCCATGATGTTTTTTCCTCATTCAATCTTCTCTAGGGGTGGTACATGGGTTCTGAGAAGGCCAATGATAGCCCCTCCTAAAACTGCTTGAAAGATTGCATGCTTCAAAAGATCATAAATCACGTAGGGGGACTAACTTTGCTTTCCTAAATAACCTAGGGGAATAATTCACATGCACTTATAAATCATTATACTAACTGGACAAGACTGGCCTTAGGGATGGACTAACCTGGGGGTGTCTTGGGAAGTTATTACTTTGAGAAGTTTCAGCACTTTGGTATGGTTGTCATGCCTGAAAATTGAAAAATTTCATGTTACAAATTTACATGATAACAAGTAAATATCTAATTTATGAGACCTCCAAAATATCACTAAACCCCCAAAAGCTCTAACAGAATCTACGAAGAGCCACTATCAACCCTTCAAATTTGATAACCCACAATCCCCTACTTCAGTTGACTTCATCTTAGTCTCTCTAAGATGCGACACTTAACTAAGTGTTGATTTTTAGGGGCATTAAGGGCCCTAACATTCCTCGAAAGGATATTCATTGGTCCTTCAAGAGGGATTGTCCTTCCCTACTTAATTTTCGAAAAAACAATTGCTAATTTGCATTTTCTTACCTTCTATAATTTCTTTGTTATTTTTAGCCTCATTGTTAGGCCTACCCACAGGCACATTCGAGCAAGAATTAGGAACCTTGGAGATACTTGGAGTGGAAGCTAAAGAACAATCCAAAGCTAGGCTAGACAGAGGAACTTCCCTGTTACCATCCTCTATAGATTATTCTGGGAGAGAGGCACGGTGAGAAATTAGCATAGCTTCCTTTTACGACCTAATTTTCGTCCACGGTCTCACCTAGGCCCACTTGGACCCCTTGATGTATAAGATTGAGAAGTTTAAGTTACTCCTATGTGACCACCACAGTATCCCAAATGAGGGATCCAGAGTAATATTATGGACATACTCATGAGGCAGACCCTGCATGGAGGAAATGGAAGGATTATCCACTACAGGATCGACCAAGGGGGGAACCTTGGGAATCCATTTTGATCCATATGGCTTCAAAGGTCGAGTTAGATGAAGCGGATGATAATTTGAAGGTATAAGAGGAGATTTGAGGTACTAGCTCAAAGAAAAATTCCGAGCCAAGATTCCACCACTAAATAGGGTTAAAACATCAACAAGCAATCAAGTTACCACTGACCAACAACCAAACCACTTCTAAGGCAATGTAGAGCCAATAATATAGGAGAGAGTACCGAGCAGAGTTGAAATTGTTTCAAGGAAAATGAATCTAATACCAGGTTAAGGTCAAGTTAGGATGAGATGAAATAGGGTGTCGAGTCGCAAAGTGAGAAAGGAAAGGATCAAGTGAGCTGGGGTTGAGTTAGGTTGCAGGAGATCTGGGTTGATTCAACGGATGAATAGGTGGAGTTATGCCAAGTTGGCTTGCAGGAAATCTATGCATAATAACTCACCGATTTGGAAGCTAAGTAGGTTAGTGAGTGAGTTGCAACTAATCTGGGGCCAAGTTGTGCTCAACAAAGATAAGAACAATCATTCCAAGAAACCTAACACTATAAACCAATTCAATAACCACATCTTATTTTCAACCTGAACATGAAGATAAACCAAGAGAAGAGTACGAATATGGTTTCTGTTGTAACTCTAATTGTGCATAAAAAACAAATAAGAAGACAAACACAGATATCTAAGTGCTCTAATACCATATGCGAACAAGATTTTGCAATGTTAAAAACCAAAATATTTCACCAAAAATGCTCATAAAAGATTCAATACTGCAATTTCACACACACACTAAAATTAATTTATTATTCAATAAATCTCACTATGTTCACATTCGGGAAAACATAGTTTAGGATTCCTACATGATTATATACACCTTAGAAATAGGTGAGATAACCTAAAATGGGAGATAGCTATATCTTCATGAATCAAGGATAGAAAAATCACACAAAAATAGGAGATAAGCCAACTAAGTTAGGAAATCCCATATGGATCTTTCAGTGTGAATGCACAGAAAGAAACTAGTTAGAAAAAATTCTTAAACCAAGTTTGTGTGTTCACACTTACATTAAAAAAAAAGATTGAATATATGTTATAGGAAAATGAATAATTTAGATTAAATTAATTTATAATCATACAATAAAAACTAAATTATTGTAAGAAATCCAAATTGATAAAGCAATTTGAAGTATATCTAGGGTTTTAGAAGTGACTTAGATGACTCAGGTTGATCTATAGCTACTTTTTGATGGATCTAAAAAAGATGGAGAATTTTAAATATTATCATATTATTTTTTACTCACTCAACCATATAGGATAAGGAGTGTACAAAGGGGGGATATTAGATTTCACAAACATACCCTAATATATGTTGTGGATAGTTAAACGCTATGATCCTAGTTTTCTTTATGTCACTTTGCCTTCACTTGTGTCATACGTTGATATCTTCAACTTCAATTGTAACCCTAGTTTTTGCATATGTACATATAAAACATACATAACTTCCTCAAAAAATATCAAACACACATTAGATCAAAAATAAAATAGGAAAATACTTGACTCATAGTGACCTCGACGGTCACCCCATTTTTGACTCATTCAATGTTACACTACATTTCATACTCAATATAATTATCCCAATGTTTTTTGTAAGTGTTCTATAACTAAAACCCTTGACCTACATTTTACCTAGTGCTTCCACACTAATGAAAGGATATACTAATTTTCTACCATATAAACCCTTGTATGAAAATGTGAAAAACATATTTATGCCACCCTTTTCTATGATATGTAGTGTGAAGATAGTAACTTTATATATCTTACCTCAACCGGTGGTACTTAGATAAGTGGTTAGTAGATAATAAATTCTTAAAGTTAACTCTTTTTGTGTGTGTGTGTGCGCGCGCGTGCACGTGTGTGTGCACGCGTGTGTGTGCATGTGTGTGTGTGTGCATGCATATGTGTGTGTGTGCGTGCATGCGCGTGTGTGTGCACATGCGTGTGTGCGTGTGTGTGTGCGTGTGTGTGCGTGTGCGGGTGTGTGTGTGTGCGTGTGTGCGTGCGTGCGTGCGTGCGTGCGTGCGTGTGTGTGTGTGTGTGTGTGTGTGTGTGTGTGTGTGTGTGTGTGTGTGTGTGTGTGTGTGTGTGTGTGTGTGTGTGTGTGTGTGTGTGTGTGTGTGTGTGTGTGTGTGTGTGTGTGTGTGTGTGTGTGTGTGTGTGTGTGTGTGTGTGTGTGATTGTAAATTTAAATCTCAGTGGCACGCAAGGCCAATAAAAAATAATTGAAAGAGAAAAAAGTAATGAAGATACCAAACAAAAAGAAAGGAACAAAAAAATGAAGGGGGCCAAGACCATACATATTAGTCAAGACTGTACTACAATCATGATCAATTTGGACGTTATTGGACAAAAATAATCATAAGTAAAATATTTAATTATGAAGGCCAAATATCTCTATGAAACAACATAAGAAATAATAAATTAATTCACATATTATGAGACCAATCAAACGATATAAAAGTAAAATAATAAATACTTATGCCACCAAGACATAGTTTCATCATTCAAGATCCATATATATAATTTTTTCCAAAAACATCATATAATAATGTCTTTTTAGAAAAATTAGTGTCTGCATTTGCCCCCCTTTTATGATAGTGAATAAAATTTACTAGTTTAAAGGAAAAGAAGATTGTACTTGATAATTTTAAAGTAGGAAAATATATTAGGCATGTCAATAATGTAAAAAATTCATAGAAAACAATGTAGGCCACCAATGGGACCTGCACATAGATAGGGAGTAGTGTGTTGTAAGAATCATACGGTGTAATAGACATAAGAGGAATATTCAAAGATATGTATATTTCAATTGATGTTTATAGAGAGTTGGGGATGATCAATCCCTAACATGTGCTTCATAAATAGATGGGAGGTGGGATGAAACATACTAGGGACACCTCACACTTGCAATTTGACTAAGTGGTGGATGTCATTAAGTTAAAAAATAATAATGAGTGTTTACAATTTGTGATTTTAGTGAAAAATCGTAATAAAATTTTATTGTCATTATGAAATTTTCAATTTTGATGAATTTAATTCCACCAGATCATATAGGATGGAATGGTCTGCTTTCACCCATAGGGGAAGAATCGTACAGTATGGTATGGTCCAAACCTATAATTGTATGATTCTAGCCTAATTTCTGCAGTTTTGACCCAGTGTGTAAAAAATTTAATGAAATTAATGTATCATTGTGTACTTTGATATTTTAACATATTGGTTGATTATTTTAGAGATTTAATTGGTAATAAATTATGTAATACATATTATGTTTAATTGTTTAAGATTATAGAGAGATGTACATCCCAAAGATTTCCATGTTGTCCACAATATGGAGACACTTCTTATACTAGGGATAGATGAGAAGGGTTGGGATATTATGGACATGGATAGATTATGGCATGTAGTCGAATTGGGGGAAGTTCCCCCTAGTATGCACTTGATCACCACATTGTGTGAGCAATGGAACTTAGAAACTTGTTTATCTTATATGTTGATAAGTGGATGACTATGACACTAAAGGATGTGTATCGTATTATAAGAATACCAATAGTGGTAGATATGGCACATGTGTTACCATTAGATGTTCCATTTCAAACACATAGGGTACAAATATTTTAGCTATGGATAAGTGGCCTTGTAGAGCTGAACATCCATTCTCTTTCTAATGTGACACATGTGATTTAGTGAGTGAAAAAATTTATTGCAATGTTAATAACAGATTTTATCTTAGTGAAAAATAATGGTATAATTATTTTTTATAGGATGTGGTATATATATAAATGATAAATTGTTTTGAAGGGGACCATACCCCGTGGTACAAAAGGGCTCAAAAACCAAGAAAAAACAAATTAAGCATAATTCTTTTTTATATGTGGGGGCCACGCCCTAGCAACAAAATCCATAGAGAGATAGATATAATAAAGAAGATCAAGGTAGGGGCAGAATGCCAACAATAAGCCCAACAACAACTAAAAAACAACAAAACAACAGTTGTGAAATCGCAAAAATATCATTGAGGAAAAAGATCACAATATACACAAGAATACTAGTTGAGAAACTTATTGAAAACCTTCTAAGCATCCACCAAGGCCTTGTAGAGGTTGAGGATTGTCTTTTGGGTAGGGTCTTGGATTCTCGATGTTAAGGCCTTCTTCTTTACCTTACCTTCCTTCCATATATCCTCAAAAATGTTGTTGATGTCACATATTTGTTTAATCTAAGTCTGAATAAAACCAAGCAGTGCTTTATGCATGGAGAGTTGATTAATTAGCTTAGTGAAAATTTTCCAAATTCTTTCCTCCATGGCTTATTACTGCTTGGTAAGAATGTAAATTTTCTCCTCCAGTTTAGATAGAACTGGAGATCCTAAGTCATCCTTGTTGCCTTCATTGAGAAGGAAATCAAAATTATCTTCTATGACCTTGATTGTATCTACCTACTGCTTCAGTTGGGATCTCAATTCAATGCTTGTTTGGTGGTCAAGGGAATATTGGCTAAAATTAAGGAGATTTTAAGCCATAACTAGGTCTTTTCCCTTCAAATGTAGCACCCTTTTAGCATGAGGGGGATCATAGGAGGAAGCACGGAAGCTAGGATTCTTTATTCTGACCCTGGGCTTCTGTGGAGGGGGGGCTAACGGGTGAGGAGGATTATTAGACACAACATCATGGAAGTATTGATGCAAGAGGAAAATAACCCATGGTGAAGGGGGAGGCCTCGTAGATGATCCTGGACATCTAAAATGGATTTTTCTAGGGAATGAAGGATAAAATATGAGAGGATGACCTTAGGAGTGCACCAGAAATGGTTCAATAAGACCAAATGGTGAAGATTCAGAGTAGAGAAGTGGCCCTCCATGGTGCTATATGTAACTACCATCTTGACAACATTGTCATATGGAGGTGAGATAGAAGAAAAAAGCAAACCAGTTTTACCAATCTTCAGGGTTTCATCCCCTTCCACAAACATTTTCTCTTCAGTTTCCTTATATAATTTGATTATGTAGAATTTATACCATCCATCCCTAAACCAATAGTAAAATAAATCAAACTTTCGGTAATTGTGAACTCCTTACCTTGAAAGGTAATTACCATGTCCTTCTATTTACAGGAAAAGGTCAGAGAAATGGTCCTATCATGCCCTTTAATCCTTTGCATGAAGTCTGTGAATCCATCCACGTCAAGGTCTTTCCATAAAAAATTCATTTTGTTTCCATGATGGGTCACAAATATGCTCAACATGGAAAGGGGTTCCACCCATTGTGGAGAGAATTTTCACATGTAGAGTTTTCGCATATTGGACACAACTAAAATCAGGCTTCCCAACAGCTCGACTACTAAAACATAAGTGCAAAAAATAGATAGAAAAGAACTGTTTGAGAAAGATAACTCTCAAATGTGTGGGGTACACATTGTACTTTCTCCTCACATGACTAAACCACCGGTATGTTTTTTTGAAATGGACAGGTGGATTTGGCATCATTAGTAATGATAGCCTTTTTTGTGTGAGATATTTCCTTGTAATCATTCCAAATTTTAAACTATTTAATGATGAAACCTTGTTTCGCTAAAGCATCAACAACATTATTCCCTTCCCGATATGTATGGCATATATTAACATTTCTAAACTCTTTGTAAATGTTCTTGGCCTCATTGATAAAATATTTGATGGTCCATCTGGGGGTTGGGCACCTATGAGATTATTTATAATGTTAAGAGAATCACCCTCAATAATTAAATTACTTACATTCAGTTCCTTAGCAGTTTTGATACCCCAGAGAGTAGCGAGGGCCTAATCATAATTATTTGATTGAATTAACAGGGGTTCTACATAGGAAACAAGGGGATTCCCTAAATGATTTCTGATTAAGCCTCCACCACCCACAGAACTAGGGTTTACCTTAGAGACACCATACAAATTTAACTTGTTTCATCCTTCAGGTGGAGGAATCCATTGGACAAGATACCTATCGATACTAGGGTTTTGAACTTGAATCTTCTTAATATCAATATTCCATGCAATCAAGAATCTTTCCTCTTCCTTGATATATTTTGAATTCTTGGGGGTTTTAATTTTCATAATATTCTCCTTAGCTTCAACAGTAATCTCACTTAGAAGCCTCTTGCTGGCTTTCATGATATTTCTTAATATGATGGAGTTGCGAGCCTTCCATATTCTCCAGATGGTATGGGGGAAAATGAGCCTCCAAAGCTTCCTAAGCATGTCATTTTTAAAAAGATTTTTTCATGATTTGGTTTATTTTATAGTCTATAGAGGATAATGGTATTATTTATGCATGGAACTAGTGTATGGTAGTCAACCTATATAGAGATTTAGATATAGATTCATTTTGGAGACCCATAAAGATGATATGGAAGCAATGACCTTATTACATATATGGTCCTATGAGCATATTGTTATTTTTTGGATGAATGGATGACCAAGGGATGATTGGTACCATCTAAATATATTTGTGGCATGATGAGTGATACCTTAGAGATGAGGCTAGGAGACTATGTCTTATTGGGATTTATTAGATATGGTGACTTTAAGTGGGGTCATATAGAGACCTTACAAAGACTTATAAATATGGGAAGAGGATTCCATAGACATACATCAAGTGCGACAAGATATGTAGCCAAAGGAACAACTTCCTAGAGTAGGGGAGACTTAACAATATGAGCACATGATATGACAATTTAGATTAGTGTAGGATGGGCCTCTAAAATCTTATGTGTGGAAGAGAATGACACATGCAACTTTGAGGGATGAGAGTTATCCAACATTGACCATAGGTTAGATATTGACCCCACCTATAGATAAAGTGGACCTGGTAGTAGTTTTAGGTGCTATGGATGATGTAGCATGTGCCAAAATCTATAATTAGATGTGAATGAAGACCTTATGGGTCTAATTATTTTCTATTATCAAAGGTATTCCATGATGTGGAACATATTTTTGATCGAATTTTCCCGCTCATGTTTCAAGTTAATGGAAAGGAGTACAATAAAATAAGAAACTCTAAATGATGAGAGGTTTTAAGGCTACCTCTTGATAAGATGTTGATGGTGAAAATACAGGTGCAAAATATCCTCCTTGAGGTGAGATCAATGATCTGCACCACAAAGAGAAACTAAACACAAAAATGATTAGTAGATAGGATGGTGGGTTTCCTGACAACTCCGGTCCTGAGACGTGATAACTTCCTAGGGATGGATGTCAACCCATTTTGACAAAATATTACATAAAATGATAATGCATAAATGATAAGATGCATTAGATGACTGAACAGAAATCTAAGATATGCTAGATAATATAAGATGCATATCTGATAATAATAAATGATAAAAAAACTAATTAAAACTTGATTGGGTCGATGGTGAACCGAGACTGATAGGTATATTCAATGTCGACTGCAACAAAGTGAGCTAGAAAGGTATAAATAAAAGTGATATGAAACAAACTCTGAAAGGATAATCTGAGATTGGGATGTTGTAGAAGACTTGGATCATATGTGGGGATGTCTAAAGAACAGAAAGGATGAAATAAATTTAACAGATATGATAGGAAAATGATAAATTTTGATCAAGTCGATGGTGACTGAGCTGAATTAACAGAATATGGTTCAAAAAAGAAAGATTTGGGCTTCTAAATAGGTGGATCATTGGACCAAAGGGGATAAATTGATATGGGAAGTTGTAAGGAAAAAAATAGATGAAGCGGGGTGGTAGAAAAAAAAATTCATTTCGATAAGGATGATGATGATTGGGCTAGATTGATGGCAAATGTTGGTAATGTAGATGATATCTGCAGTAAAAAGTGTGTGGATTAAGAATATTGGAAGATCTTAGGCACGATGGGTGTTGGAGAGTAGACAGTTGAAAGGATGGATAATAGAGAATAGAGAAAATGTGGGTTAGGTCAATAACTACTAGATAGATTTGACGGTGACTGGGGAGAGATCTAGGATTTGATGAGGGAAAATGGATGGGAAAATGAACTGTGATGAAGGCTCAATGAAGTATAATGCAAGGGAAGAGCTCAAAGATAACTAGAAAACATGGAAGGGTTGCTGTAAAAAGGGGATGAAGCTATGATGAGGGATCTAAGAAAGGAAATGGACTTGAAATCTCCTAAGAAGGCATGCAATATCTTTACAAAATTTTATATATTAAGTTCTAAAGAAAAGAAAGAAACACAGAAAAACTCGTAAGAAGGCTCAAAATCTCCAAAATTACATTCTAAGGAAAGGGGGCATGGGAGTACGTATAGGGTTGAAGGTGACCCACATGGGTTGGCATCGACTGCAGCTAACCCTCCATTTGGGTGATGGAGATCATCATTATCCTAATGCAAAGGGGCCTTAAAGGGGTAAAATTAGAGTTTCATACTCTTTAGGCAGGTTAGGGTTGCATAGGGAGGATTAAATAGTGGTTTGGGGATATGAATGAGGGAAAATGGGAGCCTACGGATGATAAATGAGTTGTTTAGGGAAGAGATTAAGATAATGGATGGGTTTAGGGGTGAATTAATTGCGATTATGGATTAATTAGGGGGATAAAATAAATGATGGGATGAATATGGGAAAGTGGAAAATCAGGATGTAGGAGGGAAAATATTAATTCAAATAAGAAGAGAGATATGTAAGTGTAATATAACGATGAAGGGGAGTGAACGTAGGATGGGGGACAAGCATACTAAAAATTGGTGTCTACATTTTCCCCTTTTTTGTTGAGTGGTTTGCATTAAGCAAACCGTGAGAAAAAAAACAATAATTGATAGAAGGTGATGAATGAGGTATTCCCCCTCAAAATAGGGATCAATGATATAAAGAAGAATCGATCATGAGGTTGAAAGAGATAGATGGGAAAAGGACAAGGATAGAAAGGATAAGAAAAGAGAAGATGCCCCAAGGGTAAAGAGATAAAAACAAAAATAAAAAAAATATGGTGGTGATTTTGGAATCACTTCGGTAGGGAGCAAAGTACAGCCTTAACGGAGATAATGGAAATTTCCTACATATTTTTGAGTCAATGAAAACCACTATGAGATAGAGAGAATCCAATGGGAATCCACTCAGATGGATGTGCAAGTTGTGGGACTGATGGGTCAAAGAAAAACATCAAAAATATGTGCAAACAAATGGGAGGATGGTTAAGACAATGGTATGACAAGATATAGGGGTAACATTGGATGCGATATCCTTCATACATGAGGAATAAAAAATATGCATCTATGTGGGATGAGGATTAAAGATGGACATGATGGTGGAGTTAAGATAAAGGATGGTTCCCCGAGATGGAACATGAGGATGGTCGCAAAGCAGGATACTGGATGGGATGAAGGATACATGATGAGAAGGATACGTAAGCCAAAAGAGATCCTGTTATCATCGAATCACAACACCCTATGGTTTGCACAAGTGTGTGTGCTTGAGCTCACAGTGTGATTAGATATCATGGGTACTATCTCCAAGTTGTGGGACTTGCTACTTGAGATAGACCTCCAAAGAAAGCTAGTTCTTGCTCCTAAACTACCTGCCACAATCTACTCTAATGCAGGCAAAACTAACTTGTCCTAATCTATCTTTCTAAGGGACCAGGGAGAGAGAGTGCATGAAAAAAAATCCTACAATAAAGTGGTGATGCACCATAAAAGGAGAGTGTGAGAGTAGTCTTCCAATGCGTGGAAAGTAGAAGTAAGTGCATACTAAAAGGGGTGAAAACAGTTCTCCACATTCTAGTAAATGCATTCACAATAATATTCCATACATGCATAATGATAATGAATCCTTGCAAGAGAATAAAATAGAAACAATATATTTGTAATTAGATTGAAGGTGCAAGAGGAATGCAAACAAACACAGCAGGGGAAGATACATCCACAAACTCATATTTATTACTTCATGTTATGCACAGCTCAGTCTATTACAAAATAGGGGCCTAGATCACCATGCAAGGATTCCACTACAAGGGCCTACAACATATTTGCTTCACAAAACAAATTTGATAGATATTTTCTACTTAAAACTCTCTCCCTTTACAATGATCCCAACACTCTAATTTATAGATTTCTGAGAGGAGAGAGAGAGAGAGAGGGAAAGTGAAAATCCCAAAATGTGTCCTTCAACCACTTGTAAAAGGTAGTAAATGGAGTGAAATGATTTTTTTTTGCTTGCAAAAGGCTCCCCATACTATCCCATAACTTTCAGTAGTGAGAAATGGTATCCCATGCTTCATTGAATGCATCCCAACTACCAAATAAAACCACTGTTCTGAGCTGGGTATGTTTTCTACAAAATCACCATCAATTCCTCATCAAAGTCTAGATTTCTTTATTATTTTACATCTGGCTCGAAATCACGATTCCAAAAGTACCAATTTTGTGCATTTTCATTGAGAAATGCAAAAGTTGTGGCCTTATGAGTGCAGGCAGCTATTTTGGGTCTGTCAGGCATTTCTGTCATTTAACGGGAATGAGAATCTGATTGACTAGGGATGAATATGTTTCCTTTACTTTCATATACCTACCCTCATCAAAAATAATAAATCCAGTTTCTTTGGTGTAGAGGATGTCGTGCTCATTCCAGAAAGTCAAATTTCATGAAAATCAGAGCTCGGGGTCAAAAGTTATGGCCATTTGAAGTTTGGGAGGGCCAGGCATTGAGTTTTCCTTTGTATGCAGCTATTTTGGCAATGCGGGTCCTTGTGTCCCAGATGTCCCTTGTGTGACTTGGGCCGAAAACCTTTGCTTCATCCGCACCACTATCGACCCACCTTGCAAATCAGACAAGTCGGAAAAATCGGGCTTTCAGGGAACTCATGTCCCACCTGTACCTTCGTTGATCGGGACATGAGGTCCGTTGACCTCTACTCCACCTGCATCCCTTTGTGATCGGCTATTTTGGTAATGTGGGTCCTGATTGTCCCAACGTCTCACAGACTGCCCGAGCCAAAAATACCTAAATTTTTCGATTCCTTCTGCCTGCGGCGATTTCGGCCATCTGGGTCACACATGTCCCAGTGTCCCATGTGCATCCTGGGACAAAAATACCTGACATAAACGATTTTCACAATTTTTGGCCATTTCGGGCAAAACGGGTTCTTGGGTCTCGACTGAACCTGTGTGTCTTGGGATGAAAATATCTGATCTCACTGATTTGAACTACCTATGACCATTTCGGCTTTGCGGGTCCCGGCTGTCCTCATGTCCCATGGACCGTCTAGGACAAAATACCTGACTTTGCCACAATATACTAGCACAAGCCGCATTTTTTGGATTTTTTGCAATTTTTTCTATCTCCTTGAATTTTTCCTAGAGAAGGGAGTTAGAGAAAAGCCAAAGGGACCTCCATAACCCGATTTTTGGGCCTTGGACCAATTCTACTCACTCGAGCCTGGAGAAGTGATGTAGGCTATCCAAAATTACCTTGAGGGGGGGATTTTGGATAACATAGCCAACTAATCCTAATTGGTCAAATAAGGGTGTGTGATGAGTAACACATGAGTCAAAAGTGGAAGAAAAGATAATTGGATGAAGAAATTGGATGAGATGAGTAGAAGATGAAAATTAGGGTTGGGTCGAAAACGAATGGGTAGAGTTAGAGGCAAATGGGTAGAGTCGATAGTGATTTGGCTTGGGTTGACGATGATTAGGTGGGTCGATGGGGACTAGGTCAGTGTGCCTATATAAGTGGCAAAGTCAGCTAACTAACCTCATTTGTGTTATACGCCTTCAATGATCAAAATATATGAGAGGTAAAAACATGAGATTTGAGTGAGATGGAGGCTAGCGAAGGAAGAAGGAATCGCCTAAGGTCACAGAGAGCAATAAGTCTGAAAACCTAGCTGAATTTTTTATTTGTGTTTGATTTTTTTGAATTTTTTAAATTGAAGGGAGTCAAAAGCTGATTGGTGGCAACTGGGTATGGTCTTCGTTGACCGCGCCAAATTGGCATCAACAGGGAAATTTTGGCGTTGACCTTTTAGGGTCAGCGTGGATTAGCTAGGACATGGATTGTTTTGATTAAAAATGATGACATTTGAATGATTTGATGTTAATGGATGATTGTTTGGGTGATTTTTGCAAGCTCGAGACATGTTATACTTGAAATATTGAGTCCCAACCCTGTTAGGGATGATGAGAGATGATGTTACTGATGCAGAGGGGGATCATTTAGATGTAGTGGGATTGGGAAGATTCTTCCATTACCACAGGGTACCTTGGGATACAGGGTTAATTATTACATTGATTGACAAATGAGATCCTAGGACCATCCCTTTCTTATTCAATACCAGAGAGATGACGATCACGGTGGAGGGTGTGTATCATATTTTGAGACTGCCAATCCAGGGGGCACCAATATTTCTAGTTACAACAGAGAGTAGGATGGTTGCATTGAAACGATTGTTTGGATTTGATGCCCCATTTATTAAATTTGTATCAGGGGCATTTCATATTGAGACCCAGTACCAGTAAGTGATGTCAAGGAATCAGATGTTTTTCTTGATCATGATGGAAATTTCTTGTTATGCATTATTAGACTCAGGTAGAGCCCGATTTCCATGTGCATTAGCAAGTGTAGTGGCAGATATGGTCGAGCATATGACAGTGTTTTCTTTTGGTTTAGCACTCTTAGCATAGGTATATTATGAACTATGGATGTACACATCAGGGAGGAGGTCAAGGATGGATGTGGGCTTCTTGCTACACTATTGGGTGTATGAGCATATATTCATGGCGAGCCATCAGGGCTTCCTTGGGTGACAGGAGACCACATTGAGTTGTCAGTTAGATTTTTGAGATGGAGATCTGACCAGGATCATGAAGACAAGGGTGAGCATGGTCAGGAATGGTTACACCAAGAGGTTGGGCAGTCTGGAGGTTGGTGATGTGAGATGGAGGTCATATAGAGGCTTATGTGCATGGCCCGTGACAAATATGTAGTTAGCATGTACGAGGAGGGTTAGATGGGTATAAATCCAAAGGCTAGAGATGATAGATGCCATCCAATTTACATGGTTGATGAGACAATTCGGAGTGGTGTAGGTGGTGGTTAAAGCGCCTATTATATATAGGTGTGACAAGGTAGAGAGGGAATTGTCTAGCCATGTGATAGAAGGCCCCATTGGTGTAGGAGGGATAGCCATGAGATATAAATGATGATGATGTGGTATTTGGAGAGGGATATGTGGAGTGGTGGACATAGTAGTGGGTGGGCAAGGCCATTGAGAAGGTAGCGAAGGTTTGTGGAGAGGCAGTAGTGCCTGTAGGTGGAGAGGGTGGAAATCAAGGCGAGGATATAGAGATATCCAAATTACAGGTTGAGATAGTAACTACTCATTGGGAGAGAGACACAACTTGCTAAGATTTGGTGGGGATGTACCAGGAGAGAAATCTGGCCATACAACAACTAGACAGGTACCAGTGATAACGAGAGGCCTATCGGGTCACATATGGAGATCTGGGTACTACATTGGAGGTGATAGCGAGTGAGTCGTATGGGGCCTCATAGGTACCTGGTCAGATGGCTCCACCTACCACAGTGTCATTGGAGGAGTACCAGGTGCTAGGTGAGGAGGCATACTACTATGAGTGCGTAGTCACTGCAAGATTACCTAATGTTTCATGTTAAGCAGCCTATTTGGTAGGAGAGAGGAGATCAGGGAGATCGACGTGATATGAAGTGTTGGTGAGTACAACTAGTGTGCTGCAATGGAGGTGCAATGGAGGTTTTTATAGTGGAAAAGGTGGCAGAAAGGCCCTCACACCAGGAGGAAAGGGTGTTGGCTCAGGAATTAAAGCATTGGATCTTGTGTTCACTACCGAGTAGGGTGAACATTTTATAGAGATTTTTGATACTGATATCGATACATATACTTTGAGATAGATCCCCATTGAGGCCTATTACCGATGTATACACATTTTGATGATATTTATGATAATTTTGTCATGATTTTCATGGAAGTGATTATTTATATGCTTTTGATGTGTGATTAGATCATGGATGTTGATTTGGATGTGATGTGATCCATATTAGTGATATGATGTGATATATTGATTGGATGTATACTAGATGTGATGGATTTGATATGATTATATATAGATGATGATGTTGATATTTGATATTATGTGGGGATTGAATGTTGATAATATGTATATTGATTTGATGGATAATGGTTTAAAACTAATGTGATGAGCTTAGATGTTGAGATGATGGAATGGTGTATGAATTGGAAAGATATGATGGACTTAGATTAGATGTGATTATGATGGATATGATTATATGTGATTTAGATATTATGGATAGGATGGTGCATAAATTTATATATTTGGAGAGATATGGTGGACTTGGATTGGATTAAATGTGATTATGATGAATATGATGTAGATGTTAGATTATATTATATTATGTGATAGATGTAGATTATACATGATTAGAGGTTGGTTTAGAAATTTGATATGATGCCTAGATGAACGTATGAATTTAGATTTAGAAATGATCATGATAAGTGATGGATATGATTTATATGATGGTAAAGATAAAAATGTTAGATTATATTAGAGGTGATGAAGTTGGGATAAGAAAAACGTGACCGTAGGTATAGTGATCGAAATATAAGAAGTTCACTCGCAACATAGGAAAGAGAGCACGTGGAATAGATGCTTTTGGACCAGATTGGGGGTAAATTTTTAAAGGGAACACACACAAAGTGATGTACTTGTGGCCTATAGCTGGTGTTAACACATAACCAACGATAGTTAGTCATATTTTAGATCACAAGTGGAAAGATGGAGGTTGTTCTTGCAAACCTACTATAGATGTGAAAAATGGTTTTAGATGTAGCTTGTATGGGAGAACTAGGTACTCCGTAGGTGGTTGTCCTAGTTCTATGCCCCATATCTGAGAAACATAACACAGACTAATCAATGCTGGAAGTTTTCTATAGATGGGATGGTTGATCAATGCAAGAAGAATTTTGAGGATGCTTTCTTTTAAATTTTTATTTTTTTCTTGTAGATATATGAGAAGGCTAATCAAGCCTTCACTTCCATGATTTAAAAAAGTAGCCATCCTTTGAGGGAGTGGTCTACATTTAGATTTTTTTACTATTTGGTTTTTTCTTTTGAGATGGCAGGATAAGATATGCATGATAATTTTCCTTTGAGGGAATAGTCTATACTTTCGACATTATTTGTTTTATATGAACAATTTTCCTTTGAGGGAGCATTCTATTGTTGGATAAAATAGATTTTGATATGACCTTCCTAAATTTTGAATTTTGGATAGAGAAGAGTATATCCAATTATACCACTTGGGGAGGGGAAGATAAGACGTACAAGTAACACCTATAGAAAACTATCATGGTTCCAATAGGTAGATAAGAGAGTGATGGATCTAATGATTGTGAGGCTCCCATGTAAAAGGGGGAACTTTTTCATGAGTAATATGTTATGGGAAGAGCCATGGTGCCCATATTCAAGGTCATAGGTAGGAAAGTGATGGTATACCACATAATTCCAAATCATTACTGTGAGATATGGAAAGGCTTGTAATGGAAAGGAGATCCTAAAAGGTGTTTGAGATCACATTAGTATGTGCATTAACAGTAGAAAAGATGCAAGTGCAAGGCGTTGAGAGATTCTATTTCCGGTTTACCATTAAGGAAAGATAAATGATAGGCCTTGGACCTATACTTATGTGTGTTAATATATGGTCCAATCTAATTTAGAGAAAATTTTCCACGTTGGCTCCTTTCTAGAGTAATGACGTTCTAATTTTCTTTTAAGACAAGGTCACCAATATTGAAGTCACATTCATTAAGATGTTTTTGTAAGTAGGTTTGATGCGGTCTTGATAGATGTGATGATGTTGAAGAGTGATTAAGTGACACTCATCTAGCAGTTCAAGTTGTGCTAGACATTCTTAGCCATAGTCCTCATCAGAGATGAAATGGTGAAGAGAAACATGCAAGGATGAGATTTGAACTTCGAGAGGAAGGACAAATTCAAATCCATAGATGAAGAAGAAGGTAGTAACACACGTTGAAGTGTGGATGTTAGTCTGATAAGCCCAAAGAGCGAAGAGGATGTGAAGATGCCAATCCTGACCTACCTTATCAATAGTTTTAGCAAGGATATTGTGAAGGGTCTTGTTAATGGATTTGGCTTAGCCATTGGCTTGAGGATAATAAGGAGAAGAGAAGCTAAGCTTGATGTTGAAACATTCACAAAGTTTCTTAAGGTATTTTTTAAAAGGAATTTCCATTATCTATGATGGTTTTATAAGGAACGTCGAAGCGACAAATGATGTGTTGATAGACAAAGTCAATGATTTTGTTAGCTTTAATGGATGCGATTAGAATGGATGCGAGTAGAATGGATTCCACCCACTTGGTGAAGTAATTGGTAGTATTGAGGATAGAGTGATGACGTTGAGAAGAATGTGGATTGATGAGGCTGATGAGGTTGAGTCCCCATTGTGAGAAAGGTCATAGATCTTGAATCAGTTGTAAGTCTTGAATAGGGATATGGATGAGATTAAAATGTTGTTTGTATTTAACACACTTTTTAACATACACGCACTAGTATTGATTGAGGGTGGGAAAATAGTATCCCATTCAAAGAACACGCTTGGCGATGACTAAACCACTAAAGTGTCCTCCACAAATGTTGTCATGGACTTCTTGGATAGCGCAGATGGATTCATGAGATTTAAGGCATCACAATAAGATACCATCAAACCCACATTTGTAGAGGATTCCACTAAGGATAACATAGCAGTTGGCGCATTAAAGAAAGGACCTCCTACGATTTTTGGATAGGTTGAAGGGGATTTTGGATTGTGAAAGTTAGTCAAAGATCTGAGTATACCAGAGATCATATTGATTGGTTTAAATGAAATTGATATAAGGAAGCTCATGAGTATGGGTTGGTTGATCAACGCGATAGACCACAATGAAAAGCTTAGATTATTCAACTAACTAAGGGATGAGAGATACAAGGTATGCCATAGTGTCCACAAAATGATTGGAGGACTAAGGAATAGTTTGAATGGTATATTGATCAAAGGCCTTGAAGAGAAATTTGACGATGTCCTTGTATTTTTGAAGGAATTCATTTTTACATTGATATATTCCCTTGATTTGATTAATAATAAGTTAAGAGTCACCATAGATATCAAGAATTGGGATGTTGAGAATTATAGTGGTTTGGATACCTAAGATGAGGGCTTCATACTGAGCCATGTTATTGGTGCACTCAAATTTAATCTTGTAGGTGACGGGGATAGGAGTTTCCCAAGAAGGAATGATGATGATGCTAGTACCTCCCCCTTTCCAACACTTAGAATCGTCAAATAATAGTTTCATCTTGAGGGGAGAGTACTCATGATCAAGGGTGTGGATGGATTCATTAGGGAATTGTTTGTAGGGGAGTTGATTTCTAGAAGAGGGGCTTCGGTGAGTTGATCAGTGATAACCTGTCAATTAATTGATTTTTAAGAGATAAAATCTAGGTCAAACTTAGTCATGAACATGACTCATCGAGTGATACGATCATTGTGATAAGGCTTGGAGTACATGGTTTCAAGATGATTAAAGATATTAATTATGTAAATTTTGTGATTAAGAAGATAGTGACGAATTTTGGAATTTGTGAAAAAGAGAGTGCAACACAAAATTTGAACTTTAGTGTAGCAGGTTTCGTATTCATGAAGATTTTGGCTGATATAGTAGACAGCATGTTCCCTATTTTGCTCATTGTGGTGTGCTAACATGGTACCTAGAGTATGGTCGGTGGCAGATATATAGAGATAGAAAGGCTCCCCCTCGCGTGTGGGTGTGAACACAAATGGTAATATAATATAATATTGATTTCATTGAAAGCCTTTTGGAAATTTGCATCCCAATTGAAGTGAATTTCTTTGCAAAGAAGATGGTGAAAAGGTTAGTAATGGTCATAAAGTTGTGAGATGAAGTGAGAGACTGATTAAAGTTGGCCTTGAAGACTGTGAAGTTGTCTAATATTTGAAGGCAGGGGCATCTCAAGGATAGCCTTGATCTTGTTGGGGTCAACTCTAATACCCCTAATAGAAATGATGAAGCGAAGGAGTTTTCCAATTAGAACTCCTAATACACACTTGGGTGGATTGAGACAAAGAAAGAAATGGATAAGATGCACGAAAAGGATTTCAAGGATAGAAAGATGGTTTTGTCATTGTTGAGATTTACCCAAGAGGTCATCAACGTAATTCTCTAAAGTTTTATGGATAAGATCATGGAATATATAATTCATGGCACGTTGGTAAGTGGCTCTTTTTTTTTTCAAACCAAATGGCATGAAATGATAGCAAAAGGTTACCTAAGAGGTAATGAAAGATGTCTTATGTTAGTCTTATGGTGCGATGAGGATCTGATTATAACGATAAAATCCATCTATAATAGAAAGCATCTCTTGGCCAATGGTGAGGTAAATTAGTTGATCAATGTTGGGAAGGGGAAAGTTTTCCTTAGAGTAGGTGAGGTTTAAATCTCGAAATTTAGTACATATGTAAAGCTTCCTAGAGTATTTGGTATCAGGTACAATGTTGGATGCCCATTATGGATAGTCCATAGGTAGGATGAAATTGACTGAGAGAAAACGTTGTAATTTTTCCTTGAAAAGGAGGGCAACACAAGGATGCATATGATGGAACTTTTGTTTAACTGGCCTGGCACTAGGGATAGTGACGATGTTGTGGATGAAAATGTTGGAATCAAGGCATGGCATGTCATTGTATGACCATGCAAAGGCCTAGCTATGCTTAGAAAGGAAGGCGGTGAAGGCCTCTAGCTCATGTGGGTCAAGAGATTGGCTAAACTTAAGGATACAAGGCTCTTGTGAGGTCCTTATGTTGATGTCGATGGTGGTTTCATTGAGGATGGTAGATGTATCGGGAGGTAAGGCCTTATGAAGATTAGACTCTTTCACCCCCATATAGTAAATAATGGAGTCATCGTCGTTGTGTTGAAGAATATCGATGGTAGGGGAATCTTCCTCTATCATCTCAGGGAATATAAGAGGGATGGACCTAGTTTCTCTCTTAGAATGATAAGTGGCCAATCCCAAAGTGATTGTGGAGATTAAAAGAATTAGAGGAAAGGGAAATGGTCTCATCCGTGTCCATGGGGTCATTGGATGGAGAAATATTAGATGAGGGATAAATGTTCATGGGATATACAGGTGAAGTATGAGGATGGGAGTTGGCGGGATGTCCTTTAAAACCCAATCTGAACTTCTCATGAGGCTTGCGAGATTGATCGACAATAAGATCATGCATAACCTGCACATAACGACCAAGATTGAATCCCTTCCATGCACATTGATTAAGGGAGATGAAGGATTTTTTATAGAAGAAATCAAATCCATTGGTATATTAATTGGTGTGGGGATGATTATCGATACAAGAAGAAGGGTGATCGATGCCACCATAGACAAGATTGGTTTTGAGATGATGTGGAAAAAATGAGATGATATCCCCGATGTTTGATTGATACATAGGAGCTTTATCGAATCTACCAAGATGATTGGGAGTGGGAAGAGAATTGAGGGTGAGGATTTGATACTCCCCCAATGAAATACATTACATCATAGTGTTGATAGATTCATCATTGTGTAGCTTAGCTGCAAGTATGGATGGGTTGGTAGATGGTTTGAAATATGAATATTGTTTTAGGATGATCGTGTCATTCGTTCGATATGTCATATGACATGCTTTGAATGGAGGTAGATCTATAGGGAGCATATGGATTTTCCCCTCATATTTGTATTTGATGTAGTGATGGAGAGTGGATGGGATGCAATGCATAGCATGGATCCATAGACATCCAAGAAATACATTATATTGGAACTTCCCCTTAAAAATGTAAAATATCTCAAGGAGGAGTCTTTCACTGATGCAGATGGGGAGGATAACTATACCCAAAGTGGGGGCAACAACATCATTGAAAATGTGAAGAACTGCGAGTGATTGAGTAAAAATGGATTTGGGAATTTTAAGTTGGGTGAAAGTATGGGATGAAATGATATTAATTTTTTCACCATTATCAATCATTTATCAATGGATAAAGGTATTGTTGATATGTACAGTGATGAAGAGGGGAAGATCATGATCCTCAGGTAAGATGTTTGGAATTTTGGTATGGTCAAAAGAGATAGCGATGGAAGAGATGAGGGCTTTGACAAGAGCTGCAAAAGGTTGAGTCTCATTGTTGGTGATTGGGATACGATGCAAGGATTTGATGAGATCTTGTTGATGATTGGGAAAGCTTTGGATGAGCTCATAGAGGGACATCTTAACAGGATCATAATGGTGTTTCTTTACAATAATTTGTTATATGACAGTAGGCTTTGGAGTGGTCGGAGTGGCTAAGATGGATACTTTGGCCTTATATGAAGATGAAGGTGGAGTGGGTTCATTAGATGGAGCACTGAATATGACCTTAGGTTGATATTGAGTAGATTATTAAGGATCATAAGGTCGAGAGTGAGTAGCGATACGAATGGCATCGATGAAGAGAGGGGGACCTCCTTTGGAAGAGTAAGTGTTAGGTGGAGGGATTGTGATGAAGGACTTGGATGAAGAAGTAGATTTAGAGGCTTTAGGAGGTAAGGATTTGAGTGGAGGATTGTGCTTGGATGTGGATAAACTAGTAGATGGGAGAGGGTGATCTTCATCTATGAGAAGGTCATCCTCCTCTATAAGATAATCGATGAAGGTTTGGAGGGCCCTACAATGTTCAGTGTCATGTCTAGGGGTGCGATGATAAGAAAACATGACATTAGAGTAAAGCCATGTGATTTTTGTTTGTGTGAATCGAAGGATTTGATAGGAGGAAAAGTGATGGAAAATGCCTAGGCAATCCGTTGAAATATTTCACTATAGGATCCAGTGGGAGTTTTTGTAAAAGGGGTTTTTTGGATTATGAATTGATTGGATGTGGGAGAATAGGATGAAGGAAAAAGGGATGCCTTACTTTTGTGGGGTTTTATAGGGGCCTTAGATCCCAATTTTTATTTTTTAAAAGGGAGAAATTGTTTTGATTCAGATTTATTGATAGGGGATTTGGATGAAGGACCCAGATCCAAAATGGATGGGTAAGGTCCTAAGATAAATGATGAAGTGATGGATTTCTTGGATGGTTGGGGCTTCAGAGCAAGGAGCTCCAATTTCTTATGTGGATGGCTGAGATATTTTTGAGTAGGCACGACAAGGTTCTTAGGTTTTTTACTATGATACTTTTCCCTTGGCGGGAATCACAATGATTTCGACTGGGGGATATTTAGAGGTAGAATCATATGATGTAGATTTTGTTGTAGAAGTTGGGATTGAATATGGGAGCAGATTTTGGATAAAAAAATTTATGATATTGGGAGGATTTACATATTGTGTGAGTCTTAGAGGTCTTGGTATAGAAGTGGGGGTAGTTTTTTAGGACGAGGATGGGGTAAGGACATCACTTGGGGTTATATTAAGGGGAGATGTTTACGTGATAGGATTTTTGAGGGATGATATGGGTATGGTCACAGATTTAGATTTAGATGTGGGTATGGATATGATTGTAGATGTGGATAAAAATGGAGATTTATGATCATGTATATATGTAGATATAGATGTTGGGGTAGATGTGGGAATGGATGAAGGCATGATAGATGTAGTAGAAGTGAAAATAGGTGTGAGTGTATGTATGATGGTAGATGTAGACATATATAAGGAAATATACATGGGTAATATAGGTATGGGTGAAATAGAAATAGGTGAATTTGATGTAATAGATGTAGATGTAGGTATAGTAGATGTGGATAAAGAAGTAGAAATGGGTGTGGATGCGGATAAGATTGTAGACGTAGAAGTCGATGTTGTAGATATAGTAGATAAAGGGATGATGGGCATGGGTGGTGATGTTAGATCTTGATTTAACGTATTGATCATATAATCATTGGGTGTTCGAGATGTAAGGGGATTATTTTGATTATTACATGGATGATTAGGGAAGGCTTGTTTAAAGACATCTAAGGGTTAGTTGGGAGAAGCGTTAGGATTGTCCAATTGAAGATCCCCATGATCCACGAGCCATTGTATAAGGTCTTTGAAAGTATATAAATTTTCAATATCATGGTCGCAGACTTGATGATGCTTGCAGTAGTGGTCATCGTGGTACCATGTGGGTTTGGGACATGAACCATCAACGGGTTGAATAAGGGGAATTTGAATAAGGTTTTTAGCCATAAGTTTGTCAAAGATAAATTTTTAGAACTCTCTAATGGGAGTGTAGTTAGGAGTGGTTCAAGGAACCCTTTTTGAAGGCTCGGTATGAGAAGTGGATGCAAAACAGGATTTGACTACGATGGCATTGTCCACATTTTTAGATTTATCATTATGGGTAGATGACTTAGTCAATTTAGTTTTTTGGATTATTGAAGCAAATTTTAACATGGCCTTGCTCAAGGGAAAAAATTTCTAGTTTGTGAGCCATAGTGAACGCATCTTCAAATATTTGGAAAGATTGGATTTGAAGAGTGGAGGAGATATGATTTTCACATGACCAAGATAAATTTTTGACAAGCTTAGTTTTGGGAAGTAAGAAGGATAGTTGATTGATGATCCCATGCCATCTAGCAATGAAATTTTTGATGGATTCATCATCAAACTGCTTAATGGTATAGAGGTCGGTAATGGTGATTTTATGTGTAATATTAATGGATAAGTTCTCTAAGAATAAATGCACAAGTTGGGTGAATGTGAACAATGAATGTTGGGGAATGTCATTGTACCAGTCTAATGTGGGTCCGTAAAATGACATGGGGAAAGTATAAGTATGAGATCTTGGTCATGGGTATTAAAATAAAATGTGTGCCGAAAGGAATGAAGATACTGCTAAGGGTCCTCTTTACTATTGAATTTAGAAAATTTGGGGAGTTCCTAGTGCGGAGGTTAAGATTTGGCAGGAATTGATTGCTTGTTTGGCTTATTGTAGATTTGTTCATAAGTGAATGATCTCTTACAATCCAAAGCAGTGGCTTCCAAGTTTTCCAACCTACTTAGCAAAGCTTGCATGGGTTCGTTAGATGTGTGAGGATGATGGATTGATTGGTGAGGTTGTAGATTATAAGAAATAGATGGGTTGGGTTGCAAATAAGATTGATATTTTTGAGAATAGGTAAGATCTTATGGAGGTAGTTGATAAGGTGGGAGATAGGATGTTGTTGAGAGATGGGGATATAATTGGATGGGTAGGTTTGCGATTGTTTTTGAGAGATGGGGATATTATATTTAGATTGTATAGGATGAGTTGGGATGTGTGTGTGGGATGGTTAAGATAATTGGATAGTTTGATTGGGGAAGGTGTGTTGAAAGACACCTCGGAGTAGAGGTTGATGGGTTTGAGTAGACTTTGAAGGGTAGGCTTGTGAGATGATGATGTTAGCATGGAATTGAGATGTAGATATGGTCACCTAGCTTTGAACATGTTGCTTGGGTGGTGGAATAAGTAAATGGGATTCTTGATTGGTTTGAATAGGGGTACTAATGACCACGATAGATGAGGAAGTGATGGGGATAGAGGATGTGGGAATAGTTTTGATGCGAGGTAAGTTGGGTGGAATAGGGACCACCAATTGTGTAGATTTATGAGATTGAGGGAACATGGTGGAAGATTTGTGGGGGACATGCTCAATTTGGGCCATTGTTAAATCAATCATGGCTCTTGGAAAGAAAAATATAGGTTGAGAAGTAAGGACTTGGGTAGATTCAGGTTGTGAGTGATAGGCATGAAGTTGTTGATGGGGTGTTGCATCAATGGGTAGATTGGTATATTTTCAGATGCGATAGTCATGAAGGGAAACAAGATTGGCATCAAGAAGCTCTTGGAACTCAGTACATCCACAAGGGATAGTGAGAGGTACAAAGGCTCTAAAGAATGTGGCAGATGGGGGTGTAGTTGGCCTAGAAGGAACAAAATGTTGATACAAAAAAGGGTTGGTTTCAAGATGGGGATTTTTTTGGATGACATGGGTCTCATGAGAAGGGACCGTAGAAACAAGAGGTTGGGAAACCAAAGGTGTGGTGATCATGGGTGTAGAGGAAACAATGGCATGTGCAAAATTCTATTGGGAAATATTGTTGGAAGTAGGAATGTTGTTGGATGAAGATAGGTGTTCCATTCTTTTGGATTGAGAACAATTTATAACGGGCATATAATAAAGGAAAATAACTTATGTTGATTGTTAATATGACAAGCAAGTCAAGCAGCAAAGTGTTAATTATATTGTTTATTATAAGAGTGTGAAAAATAAAAGAAATGGGCTCAAAAGAGAACCTAGGAAATGGCCAAGCTAAGGATGGTTTCAGGTTGTTTTGGCTAGCGTCCTTGATATAATTGAAGGTACATGAGGTGAAAATCAGTCATTATTATGATTACATGGCATGGTATTGGGGTCTACCCTCTCACTTCAACACCGCATCGATAAGGCCATCAGATGTTTATCCTTTATATAGATACTAAAAAAATATTACACGGCCCAAACACTGTGGTAGATTTCCTATTGGATGATGAAATTCCAATATTTCCACCTAGTAGATGTTTCATATGTGTTAAAATTGATTTGTGAGTTTGGTTGTGTGGAAGAAGCGTGAATGCAACGAATTACCTCCTACTTAGACTAGGTTATCAAGAAAGCATAAAGGTGTTATTTTTAAATCCAAAAAGAAGATTTTTTTCAATTAAATCACACAGACAAAGGAAGGAGAGAGATGCAAAAAGAGCAAATAGGGACAAATAAGGAATACCTAGATAAATGTTATTTTCTTTGTTTTATGTTTTTAATTTAAGCACACGCATTGTTGATCTAAGAAAGCAATCCACCATGCACGCAAGCAAAGCGAGCCTCCCACCTATGAGGTTAGTAGAAAGAAAGGAAGAAATAGAAAATGAAAATGAAAAAATGAAATAAATCACCAAAGAAAAAGGGTGGGTCCCATCAAGCATGCCAGAATATTGATAAAAAAATTTCCACTCCTATTTTGAGTTAATGGAAAGAAATACCAAAAAATAGGAAACTCTAAATGATGAGAGGGTTTAAGGATACCTCTTGATAAGATGTTGATGGTGAAGATAAGGATGCAAAATATCCTCCTCGCAGTGAGCTCAATGACCTGCACAACATAGACAAACTAAACATGAAAAATATTAGTATATAAGATGGTGGGTTTCCCAAAAACACCGGTCTCGAGAATTGATAACTTCCTAGGGATGGATGTCAACCCATTTTAATAAAATATTAGATAAAATGATAATGGAAAAATGATAGGATGCAATAGATGATCAAAGAGATATATGAGATATACTAGATAAGATAAGATGCATATATGACAATATTAAATGATAGCAAACTAAATCAAACCTGATCAGGTCAATGGGGACCCGAGACTGATAGGTACAGTCGACAATGACTACAGTAGAGTGAGCTAAAAAGGTATGCAGAAAATCGATCTTCTTTTTTCTCTTCTTCTTCTTCTTTGAGAAGTTTCATAAATTCATCTGTGGCTTTTGCAATGACTTTTTCTAGAAATTCAATTCTATTCTTTCTCCAAGTCTTGTAGACTTCTATAGATGTTGCAGCTGTTTCCTTAGCGACAGAATTCTGTGGATCTTCTTCTGGAAACAGAAAAGAAAATTATCTTTGAGGAGATGAATTTCCTCTACCTCTTTCACCTCTTCCTCTCCATGGTCCTCCTCTTCCTCTGACAGGAGTCTGTCTCTGGCGGATTCTTTGTTGAAACGGAGGGCGAATAGGAACAGGATCATATGGATCATCTGGATATAAATCCAAATCTTTCATCTCTTGCAATCTCTTTTGTTCAGCTGCATTCTGTCTAGTATATTTATCTTGGAGATCAAGGAGTCTCTTGTGGAGAGACATCTTTCTGGTAGTGTCCCATGGAGGACAACTACCATATTCACTTTGGCAACATTCCATTTGCCTTCTGAGAATATCTACGCATGGAGGTATCATGGGATGGACAAAACTAGAAACCATATTTACAGCAAGGTTAGCAAAAGAGGGAAAACTGTCATAACCACTGTCAGAAGTACTATCACTGTCAGATATTTGAACTATGTTACATTGTGCATCTTCAAGAGATTGATATGATATGTCAGAAGAAAGACTTTCAGAATCACTGACAAGAATATAATCTTCTTCTGTAACTCCTTTTGTGGTCAAGGCATTGATTTTTGCCTTTCCTTTTTCTGAATCTCTTTGAGGGCATTTATTTGCATAGTGGCCACCTTTACAAATAAAACATGTAGGTGTAAATCTCTTTTTCTTCCCTACATATTTCTTTTTTCTGAACACATAATTTTTCTGAGGTTGCCTATGAAAGTATGAATCACTTTTGTACTGCCTTTGAAACTTATTATGTCTTTTATGCTTCTTTTTATACTTATACAACCCCTTCCCTTTTGAAAAAGAGCAGTCTTTACAAGAAGATCTGCGCCTAACAGGGTCGTCGATGTCTGAGCATCCAAAGGGTTCAAGATCATATTGGTCACAAAATTTTGTACCAAGGGCTTTTTGATGTTTTAAACCCTGTTTTCTTTCCCATTTCTCTTTACAAAGTTTGGCATTAGTCTGATCTATGATCTGATTTATAGCACCAAAACTGAGTTCTGAAGCTCTATAACCATGCATTACCTTTTTATATGCTGTAGAGAAATATGCTGGAAAATATTCAAGATACCTAAGCCTCATGGTTTCATCATTTATGTTGCCAGAGTTGTAGTACAGTTTTTGCATAAAGCACTGGTATTCCTTAACTCTAGACATGTCACAAAGATGGGCTCTTAAAAACATGGCAGTATTCATCATCTTATCATCATGTATATTACCTATGAATTCTTTAATAATAGCAGCAGTAAGGCCAATATATCCACTAGTTAAGATTTCATCTTTTCCTAGTAACAGATCCCACCATTCTTTTAAGCTTCCAAAAAAACCATTTGCAATTGAAGAAGCAATAGTTCTTGGATCCTTTCTATAGATTTCAAGTTGAGTATTACCCCAACCTATCATTCCATGGATCATTTCTTTGATTTCTGGGACTGTTCTACATTCAATCTTATAATAATTTGGCTGAAGAGTTTGAACTCTTGCCATTCCTTGTAGTGGCTCTGGACTGGTATTGGTGTTAGAGGTTTCACCAATAATCATGGCTTCAGCTTCCTGATGTTTTTCTATTTTTACCATTCCTACAGACCTTTTTTCTTTGTCTTCTTTCTCAAAAAACAATGGTCTGTATTGATCTAGAAGCTCTTTATGTGGCTGCTTGTCAGATACTTTGGCTAAGTCTGAAACTTAGGACCAAGACACAGCATGTGACCAATCTCCTTCTGGTTTTCCTGAGACCTGTTCTGCTAACTCCTGAATTTTAAGAGTCAATTCTGGGAGATTTTCAACAGATTCTTGGATCTCATCAAGCTTTTGGTTAGTCTTTTCTAGACTATCATGAACATGGGCCAAGCTAGACTCAACAAGTTCATGAGTATGAGCTAACTGATTAGCTATGTTACTTTTAATACTGGTTGAATGATCAACCAATGGCTGTACAATATCTGTCATCTTTTGAGAAATAACCTGAGGGACTTCAGTAGAAACTATCCGGTGATTGTGATGAATCATTGTTTCTACCCTTTTGACAGATTTTTCTAAAGAATCTACTTTATCATTTAGAATCTTTAAAGCACCATTTGTATCCCCATTTCTTCTAAGCTCTATTGCTTGTAATGTCTTTTCCATTCTAGATATTTTTTTTGAATTCACAGATACTTTTTCATAAACACTTTTCACAGCTTTATTGGTCCAATTTATCATCTTAGAACTTTCAGAAGGTTCTACTTGTTTATCCACTGTATGTTGGTACCAAAAAACTACTTTTTGGGATTGATCTGGAGAGATCAATTCATGTGAATCTGTGGGTGGAAAATAATCTGAGCTTGTGGAGGCCATATTTATAGTAGGGCCATTACTAGGGACATATCTTTGACTGACCAATTTCTCACAATCATTGCACCAGAGAAAGTCTGTAGACGGATCATGGACTAAGGCATTATGACTGCAAAGAAAAGTCTTTTCTTTAGGTTCTGATTCTACTGGCTTTTGAGAATTAGAGGATTCTCCAACTGAGAAATAAGAAGTGTTAGATTTTACAGAGTCTGTCCTAGGCAGACCAATCCTAGAGTTAGATCTAGAATTACTTCTAAAACTGAGGGTAACATTATTTTTGTTTTCAACCACAGCAGTAGCATTTTCAAGCTTGGGCTGACTTGACTGTATAAATTTTTTTGACAGGGTCCATTCACAAGGGACTTTGAACTGTGACCAAGAGATAAGCTCTGGTTCAATTTTCTGGCTCTCTAGATTTATATGTGACACCACGCTGCTGCCTTTTGAGACCCCATGCTTGACGGCAGGGTACATAGTATTTACTAGCCTGTAGATAACCTTATAATGATTGGCTAATGGGCAAGCTCCTGGACGCATGTTCAGACCAGTAGTGGTGAGATGAAGCTTAAGGACATCTTGTAGAAGATCATCCTTTGTGAGAGACATAGGATAATTTGGGTATACCTTGAAGGAAATAGGACCATTGTGCAAGCCTGTTTAGATAACAGCAAGAAGAGAGTCTTTGAAGTTATCTAAACGTAAATCCATAAGACAATAGAGAATAGAGGCGTTAAGACCACGGCGGAACAACGGGGTGATGCCGATCTGAACACAACTGACATGTGCAAACTGGTAAGTAGACTGACGCTTCAAACTTTTTATATCAGCTTTATCAATCAAGGGAATATTATATTCACAGTTTGTAGTCTGAGACACCTGAATGACTGACTCGCGGGTTTTGAAGACTGTACTAGCAAGCAAATGGAATTTATTTATTTTTGCATACACCTGATCATAGGAAATCTTTGGCAATTTCCAGGCAGGGATTGGATCTGATTCTTCTATGACATTAATATCAGAATTTACTAGAAAGACTTTTGAAAGATTAACTAATTCCTGATCATCAATATATATGGAAGAAAAACTGGATCTTGCATCAGCAGCCATTTTATACTGTTACTTTCAAGCAACTTTGCTACAGGGCTTACGGTATCGGGTCAACCTAAAAACTGCACCTATCCACGGTGACTTACTTCAGCGGGACCTCGCCTCTTTTCCCGTAATGCGTTGTATGAACTTGAACTCACAGATGACTACGAAATTAACATCCAATTACTCCAGAAATATCAACAACTGAAACTAGTCAAAACTTCAAGAATTAAATTAAATCTGAGGATGTAACCTGCTCTATACAAGAACATGGAAACCTGCTCTGATACCACTTTTTACACACCACTCTATTTAAAGCTCTGATACAACTTTAATCACACAAAACTCTCAACAGCTCTGATACGATTAAAGCTTTAAGGTTGATATGATACTGAGATGTTGCATAAGACTTGGATCTGATGTGGGGATGCCAAAAGAACATAAAGGATGTAAGAAAGTTAATAGATCTGATAGGAAAATAATAAATTTTGATCAAGTTGATGACAACTGAGATGAATCAATAGTGATTGGGGCCAAAAAAGTAAGATCTGAGCTCTGGAACATGTGGATCACTGGACACGAGGGGCCTGATTGATGGGGGAAGCTAAAGGTAGATAACAGATGAAATAGATGGCAGAAAACAGAGCTAATGTGGATAAGGTCAATGGTGATTGGGTTGGATAAACGATGATTGTTGGTAATGAAAATGAGTTCTGAAGTAAGAAGTTTGCATAATAACAAGATTGGAATATCTAGGGCACTATGGGGGCTAAAGAGAAAACAACTGAAAGGATGGAAAGCATAGAATAGGGAAGATGTGGATCAGGTAGACAAGAATTGGAAATATTTGATAGTGACCGAGGAGAGATCTAGAGTTTGATGATGCAAAATGGATGGTAAAATGAATTGTGAGGAAGGCTCAACGAAGTCAAATGTAAGGGCGCAACTCTAAGATAACTGGAAAACCTATAATGGCTGATGTAAAAAGGGGATGAATCTATGATGAAGCCTCTAAGAAAGGAAATAGATGTGAAATCTCCCAAGAAGGCATGCAATATATTCAAAAAATCTCCAAGTTTATAGTTGAAGCTCCAAAAAAAGAAAGAAATGCGACAAAACTCGCAATAAGGCTCAAAATATCCAAAATTTCATCTTGACGAGAGGGGGGATATGGACATACTTTATAATTTATCTTTCGAGAAAATAAGGTATCTTTTTCTGATGAGTGAAAGGTTGATAATAGTTTTAGATGTAGCATATATTATCAAGTTGTGATTTTTTGTGTAGAATCCTATGTGATATGTATATTTGTTTTTTATATTTACTTTAAAAATTGGTTGATTGGATTTTGTGAAAGTGACTAGGTTTGTTGAATATAACAATGTGTACTAACATTTATTGAATATGTAAAGTTAGCGGTAAGATTCCATGCATGAAAGTATGCATGAGAAAGTCTATTGTGAGCAAACCTATTATTAGAAATAAGGGTGACCTCATATGCCCCCAATAATTCAAGAAGGGATGCCACATTTAGGAAAATAGCAATGATGTCAGGGGAATAGTTGCAAAAAATTATTAATGGAGAAGTCATAACAGTCTATTTGAAAAAGGGAAACTTGATCAATTTGGACCACAAAGATGCACTTTCAAAAATTACTTCTGACATATTAGTTAGTTGTGTAGATGGTTGTTTTAACATTACTGGAGAAGATATATGATTAACCTGATTATGTTGTAGTGCAAATCATTATTATTTTGTAACCATTTTGAACTTAACCTTGTATAGTGGTTAACTATTAGGAGCTCCATTCTAAGGGAAATCTCTCATAAGAGGCTAAAAACCCATTTTTTCTAAGGATGGACTATCTCAGGAGGTTGCAACCATAACATATCGATGTCATGGATGATGAGAGGGAAATATATATCATGTTGTGTATCAAAAGATATAAGTGCAAGTGTTTCTACAATTTTACCCAAACTTAAAACAAGAAAGCTACCACCTAAAAATATCTTCCTAACCTAGTTAAAAATGGGAAATATGCACCATCACGATGAAGAAGTGAGCAAGTCCTACCCTTTAAACATTAATAACTTTGAATCTAATCAAAACACAATGTAAATGCATGAACTCTATTCCCCTTTAATTTCCTAATTAAACATTTAAAATGGAACCTAAATAGTTCAAATGGCAATCAAATCTATATTTTCTTGTTTTGATCCTTCAATGGATGCTTGGGTGTGAGCCTTAGTTCTTCAAGAATGGAGGATGGAGGGCTCAATAATGACAAAAGGCTATTAGTATGAAACTATGTGATTTCTTTTATCTCTTGATAGATTTAGGTGTAGGTATAAAGGTATAAGGAGGGATCCTTATATAGCCCAATGGATAAAGGAAACACTCATCCCTTTGCATGTGGGATAAAGGTAAAACATGATTAGGAATGGAATAAGGTTACTTTATAAAAGGTAACCTTACTTTAGAAGGGTTTGATTTATGCTTAGAAAATCATGGGAGTTGAGGGGTGCTTTAATTAATCAAAGGTGATTAATTAATAGATAGATGTGAGCATATAGAACCTAATTAGAGGAATATTAATACGATTCAGGCTATTATGAAGGGATTTAATCAATTAAATATAGATTTATTGGTTAAATGAAGGGGATAGACTAATTAATTAATGATAATTAATTAGTCCATAGAGAACGGAAGGTAAATAATTAACGAAAGGTCGTTAATTAGGTTATTAGCTGGATAGGTGACTTAATTAATTAGCGTATTGTAATTGATTAATGACAATAAGAGGGAATATGAGCACTTTTGATGGTATGTCGTCTATTTGTGAAAAAGGGGATAATTAACGTAATTTAAGCATTTAAATTGCTTGGGCATAATTATGGGTGGCTACATTTTCCCCTCTTTGGGGGTGGCGTAAGTGACGCCACTTCAAAGATAGTAGACAGAAGAAATTTTGAAGGGATAGAAGAAAAATTAGTAGGAGAGGAGAGATGCCCCCTCGAGTGTTGATGGGGTGATAGAAAGAAGTTGATCGACGATCGAAAAAGGTGAGAGATAGATAGAAGAATGGGAAGGGGGCAGGATGCCCCGGTGAGATGAGAAGATTAGGGGTGAAGGGGAAAGTGATGTAGAAGAAATATGGAGGAGGGGAGAGAAGAGCTTAGCCTCTAGCCGCTGTATATTGGAACAATTTTGATGTCATCATATTGCCATAAGAGCTACGTCATCGGTCCTTATGAAAAATATAAGCATACGACAAAGGTAGAATGACATGAAAAGCCATACTACGAACAATTTTCCATTGCTGAAAATACCAACTCCATGCAACATACAAAATGCAATGCAATACGAGAAAGTGAAAGATGCCTAACTCCATGCAACATAAAAAATGCAATGCAATACGAGAAAGTAAACAAGCTAAACTAACAGAGAAACATAATATAATGTTTTTATTATCGAGCTTTAGTTATGACCTGTGCAAATTAACGACAAGGGTTGATGATGGTGCCCCAAGCAAGGATACATGTGAGGGGAATAACGGAGGACACTTGGGTCTCGATGGAAAAGACAATGTGCACTATGAAATAGTACCAGGAAACTCGTTGTGCCCCAGAGTATAGACGAAGTAAGCAGCCTAGCTTTTGTTGATGGAGGTAGATCAAGATGATCCACAAGTCACACACATGAACAAGTGAGAACCAAAGAGTGACGTTTTGTAGGATGATTTTCAATTTTTATAAGTTTTCTAAAACATATTTGAATGAATGATTTTTCTAACATATTTGAATGTTTTGGTTGATTTTGAAAGTTTTCTGAAACTATGTACAGGAAGACGAGGAAGTGTGGATGCCCCCAGCGATAGATGGGATGTACAAGGGCATAAGGCCACATGCATATTAGAAAGGTGAAGATGCAAAAATGCCCCAGCATGATTAGGTGGGAGTATTCAAAGGCAAACTCTTCACAGGTAGAAGTGGGACCCAAGGCCATTATGGATAGGTTCAACATGATGATGAACATAAACCAATGAAGTGCTGGGAAGAAGCAAGGATGCCCCCAGCATAAGTTGGCCTAAAAGCACATGATAGAAAGGAAGGAGAAGATTGTTTTTGTGGAAGGGGACAAAGGTGCCCAAAAACATGGCAAAACAAGTAATCTTATACACATGGATGTTCTAAATGAAGTAGAAGAACGATGTGAATGATATGAATGTAGCTTAGAAGCCTCGCGATGAAGAAGTGATTAGCCAAAGGCACAAATCGTGAGACGAGATATGGACTAGAGTAAGAGTCTGAACAAGGTCCAAAAAAGACACTTGGTAACATACTAATCCTATTTACTCATAGAGATCCAGTGTGTGCACGTGGAGTTTATTACCTCTTGAAGTGAAGATTTAATAGACAACAAGTGAAGAGACCCTAGCCAATGTGTAGGAATGATTTATTGTGAAAGGTGATTTTGTGAATGGATGGTGAAAGGATAGCCGTACATTGCTCCGCTGCCAGCCAGACGTCCATAGCCCCGACAGAGATGTATTTGATTCTAATCGCAACATTTCTCTACTACCAGTCAGGCATCCATAGCCCCGATAGAGATTATTGGAAATACCCCAAGAGAGAGTAATATATCAATTTGTTTTTGCTTTGTAGCTTTTAGCTTTTGATTTTTGATTGATTTTGATTCTTTTGCCTTTCTGAAAACTTATTTCAGCTCTCTTGTTTGACAAGGGGTTAAGAACCACTGATGGCTTGATGGAAGGAGGTGGAAGTGATTGTGATGACGACATTGGCTAGTGTCAACAAATATGTCCAAAAGTTCTTCGCAACAAGTTTATTAGATGTTGAATGTGATAGGATCTCTAAGAGGTCAGTCGTTCTTTAATTTACCAAGGTGATAAAAGACCAGGGTCAAAATGGATACCATAGAGATAAATGTCACAAAATGCATGTGAATAAGCTAACCAAAATATCACTGAAGGGATGAAAATGGTAGGAAGACTTGCAGAAGAATAGCAAGGAAGGGAAGAAAGAAATATCCATGTGTACACAACACCTGATTGCAATGTTTGATCTTTGTACCTTTGATTTTTGTTGTGTTTTCTCAATGTTTATTTTTGAATTGTTTTTTATTTTTTAGATTTTTGACAGTTTTAAGAGGTTGGGACTAACAAAGTCACTATGTGTGGTAAGATCCAACAACAATGTTTGTGACTTCCTTGATAAGGGAGACTAGGCGCGTTTGTTTATCAAGAGTGATATTATCCCTGATCTCGATGATCGTGGTGAGTTCACACTCAACAAAGGACTGTGATTTGTTTTGAAACATGGTTTTGTATGTGGGAGCTTAAGTTCCCTATCCAGAGGTTTATGCACTTTGCGCCATACTTGATGGTTACGTTGATGTGCATTCTTGAATCATGTGCTTGATTTAGAATTTTGAGATTGTTTGATTTGTTGGGAGCTTTAGAGCTCTTTGGAAGTTTTGATCTAAGCTTGATAAAGAACCTGTTTGGGTTTCTTATAAGCTGACTTGTGACTTTTCTGACCTCGAGAAGGAGAAGAAAGTGAACGTTTACGATTGATGATAGGAATGAGAGAAATGATGGTGGGCTTGCCCCAATCATTGGTAGAAGGATGATGTGATTGATGAAAAGGATACGGTCCAAGGATTGAAGAAGATGGGCTACTGGGAGGTGAGCTAACTGATAGATAGAAGATGAAGGGCTACTAGGATGTGGCCCAAGAATAGAAGAAGAAGGGCTACTAGGACGTGACCCATAGATAGTAAGATGAAGGGCTACTAGGATGTGGCCCAAGAATAGAAGAAGAAGGATTACTAGGATGTGACCCATAGATGTAAGATGAGGGACTACTAGGATGTGGCCCAAGAATAGAAGATGATGGACTACCCGGGGGTGATCCATACATAGAAGATAAGGGGCTAGTTAGACGTGCCCCAAGAATAGAAGATAGTGGACTACTCGAAAATGTCCCACAAATAGAATAGGGAGGGCTACTAGAAGGTGACCCACACCTAGATGAAGATGAAGGGCTACTTGGCGTTGACCCCATAAGAGATTGTGATTGAGGAATTATGATAGACAAAGAGTGATTGGGTGATGAGAAGATAGGCCATGGATCAATGTAAGACCAAGGAGTTTCCTCACTTAATGAAGAATGTGAAGATGGAATAATAAGAGGAGGATCAAGTTGCATGATTTGAGGCTCTTCCTCTATTTCTTGATAAAAGGAATCAACATTTTTCTCAGAATATGTGGGCGCATCGAAGTCTAAAGAGAATCCTTTCTCATAATCTTCTAAAGGAATATCTTCATGTGCCCCTATAAATGCCCTGATTGTTTCTTCATTCTGAAAGAGATCAATCGGTATGAGTTGTTGATCAACCACCAGGGGTTGATTAGAAGAAAGAGGTTCACTTGGTGTGGAAGACTTAGAAGATGTTTGATGATGATTGATAGAAGAAGATGAGATGAGAGACGAAGAAGATGTGTAGCTAGATGTCTCAGGAATAGAAGAAGGTGGTGTGGACCTACCTATACGATGGTATGTCATTTGTAAACTAGTAGGATTAAGTCCAAAGTCTGTAGATTTTGATGCATGGGTTGATTCAGATGTTTGTCTCGAAGGACTTTGAGTCACACGAATCTTCAAAGGAGGAAGACTTATTAGGGGTGATTGATGAAGAAGGTCCTGCGAAGAAGGGGAGGACCATGATTCAAGAATCGCATTGGATGAATAATAACAAGGGTCCTGCAAAGAAAGAGAGGACCATGATTCAAGAATTGTATTAGATGTTTTATTGGAGGGATTTGGAGTCGCACGTATCTTCAAAGGAAGAAGACATTGTTGAGGCGACTGATAAAAAGGGTCCTATGAAGAAAGGGAGGACCGTGACGTAGGAGTCACATTAAATGATATGATGAAGATGATTCCTACGTGACACAAATCTTTAGGGAGGAGAACATTGACATAGGAGTTGCATAATAGATTGAAGAAAGGGAGGACTACGATGTAGGAGTCCACATTAGATGACTTAGGAGTCAAATTAGATGAATCTGAATAGTAGTTTGGATCTGAATCATCAGAAGAGTTAGAGGAAATATTTGGATTGGAATCCTCAGAAGAAGAGGAAATGTTTGGATTAGAATTAGAAGAAGAGTGGGGGGAACTCGAATAATAATTTGGATCAGAAGTGTCCAAATCATACCACTGACTATGAGATGAAGGTGGGGAATGAGTTACCCGTATGGGCTCTCTAGCACGAAGAACCAAACAAGGTTTAGTTGTAATGGGAATCTTTTGATTTGTACAATTGTTAAACTTTTATTCCTTATTTTCGTATGTATAAGGAACCTTGCGATAATCAGTCATTGTTGGCGTTGTTTGATACAAATACCTAGACCTAAATAGTGTAATTGAACTTCTTCAAAGTGAAGAAGGTTTCATGTTAATTTGGGCAACATAACAACAACCAACTAGACATTGTGTAAGTGCGAAGATGCGTGTATGATTTTCCAAAGAAACTCTAAGGAAAATAGTCATTGTGACGACGCAAATCTCGATGAGATCAAAAAGGGATTGTCCTAGAAAATAATTTTTCTGAATGAATAATCACAAGGAACAATCATGCAAGTGTGAAACACAAAGCCAATCAACAAGGAAATACACCATATGTAAAATTCGTGTGCAAAGTGATAGTCCGATGCAAAAATGATCAACACAATGTCAATATTTACATCAAGCTTGAAATGAACAAGGCATAAATATTAACAAAGGGTAAATGTGACTCCCAATCAAAGGATACCATGACAAGTTTAACAACCAACAAGGCCTAAATGTTAAAGGGTGAGGTTTACAAATGTAAGCCACGCAACCACACCAATTGGACACGTCTATCAAGCTTCAAGGAGAAGTGAGATATTAGTGTCAAAGTGGTATCGAAACGACACAAACAAAGTAAGCGACACCTTTCAAGATTTGGGACAATGTTTGAAATCAAATGAAGTCAAAGTATACTAAGGATGTGTTAAAATGTGCACAGCGTAATGCCACAATGTGGATACTTAGACCACATTTACGAAAAATGTGACATAAGTATCTTAATTGTGTCGAGACAATGCAAACAAGGTAACACGTCAAAGGGAGATCAAATGATGAATTAATCCAAACTATGATGATGATCTTGACGTGGGTATCAAGATCACAAAGGCTACCAATGATATAAATACACCTCCGCACACTTTAGACGTTTAACTTACCCAGCCGCAAACATGGATGGGCGTAAATGGACAAAAAAGTGGCAGAAGCAACCGATTGGTAACACAAAGGTAGTCACTCTCCTTCTGATCAACAAAGTGTCAAAAGAATGTGAAGGAAGTAAATCAAAAATGGGATGAAAAATGTTTGGCTTCACTTCGGTAGAGTTTCACCTCGCCCTAAGGCAAGTAAAAACTAAGTGAAAGTAACGCGTCACACGTTTCACAATAAAAATATAGTTCACAACTCGAAACTATTTTAGAATGGTCAAAGTGGGCTCCTGGCCAAAGTATATTTTCCTAGGTGGTTCTCTCGTCCTAGGTGTTACAAAGATTATCCACAAGCAGTATGATTTACCCAAAAAGTCACACTGACTAGTTTGGGAGTATCTCGACTTTGCCCCCTTCAAGCACAGTGGGCAGTAAATGCATCCATTGTGTACTAAAAAGGGCCACGTAGGGACAAATTGTAACACTATCTCATAAAGGAATCACTAGTCAGATAGGTAGTGCGGAGCACTTCCCATTTCATCCACAAGGTTCCCTCTTACATGGACTACTTTGGGGTTCCTGGAACCACCCCCATTGTTGTAGCTTAAGGTGTTATGCCAAAGGGGTTATGTTCCAGTTGAGCGGAGAGGGACGTACCCTTTTCTGAAACCTGCAATATAGTGTTTTGAATATGTTGTTCATTTTATTTTTTTTAATTAGGTGTGGTTTGCTCGAACACCATTTGGCAACCTGTATAACAACTGTATTAGTAGTTTTGAATTTGTTTTGATTCCTCTGTTCTTTGACAAGCGATGGTGTTTTGGTCCTGTATGACGATTTTTAGTAGTTTTCCATCAAAAGAGAAAACACCATTTCTGATTCTTCAGATCACCCAAGGATGCAAGAGAAGAGCATACGTGATGTTTCAAAAATCCAAAAAGATATCAAATGGAAAAACACTTTAATTCAAATACACCAATTTAACCAATTCAAACTTAAATATTCCCAACAACCTCAAAGCATCAAAAAGGACTTAAGAATCATTTTTGATTCCCAAGATCGTCCCAAGGGACGCGAGGGAAGAGCATACACGATCTTATTCCTATAAGTAAACATGCAAAATATTATTTAATCAAGTAAAAGCATGTAAAAACATCCTGCAAAAATGAGTATGTGATTAGATAAAACCTACAAGAATTAGAAAACCAAGAAAAACGAAAAATTCTAGAAATCTGCAAAATTTTTACACTTTTTTAACAGTTTTTAGTAATTTGCATTTTTGGAGGTCTCCGGGGCATTTTGGGATTTTTTTGATAGAAATATTATACCAAAGGTACTAACAGTCCCCTGCAAAGTACACTCTGTTATCTTTCCAATGCTTATTCAAACTTTGAAAACGGGTTAGCGAGTCAAAAGTTATGATCAAAACAAGGAGCACTAAAAAGTTGTAACCAAAACCGGATTAAACAGATATACCTGTGCCCCCTTTTTTGTGTGCAGCCAAAACATGTATGCACCACTCTGTGTGTTTCCAATTTACAGTGCACCTGTGCCACTTGAGAGATGTGTGTGCCACCAAAAAGATGTGTGTGCCACTCTGTGTGATTTTGGATTTACCGCAAGCACCTGTGCCACCCGAGAGGTGTGTGTGCCACAAAAATAGTATACGCACCATGAAAACAGTGCATGCTACTCCAAGTGCCTTCGCCACCAAAAATAGATGCGCTTCTCTGAGAAAAATAGATAGAATAACCATATTACCAGAAAAATGTGCCTACGCCACTAAAACCACATGTGCGCCCTAGTTAGGATGTGTGCACCGATCTGACAAGTTTCAAAATGCAGTGAAGGTATATACGAAATGACATCTGTGCCCAGGTTAGTGCACCTACGCGTTGGTTAGGGTGTGTTGCATGCGCAGGGGTCGGTCAACAGAGTAACAAATTTTACCAGTGCGCCTGTGCCACCAGAGAGATGTGTGCACCCCGAAAATTGCATGCCTGCACCCCTAAAATCATGTGCCTGCGCTAGACCTGCAACAAAAATACGGCAGCAAACACAAGAAAACTCACAATATCTCAAATTTTGACAAGTTAGCTTAAGAATGACAATAACCCATTAAAATTATGGCTATCAACATAAAGTTACACATATCAAATGAGAAAAATTTCCAAGAAAATGGACATTAATTACTACATGTGCATATCAAAAGTTATCCAAAATAATGAAACTTAAACTAAAATGCCATGGGACTAAGGGTCCCACCGGGCATGCCAAATGTGTGCAAGTGTTGCATCAAATTTACTAAATTTAAAGCAAGAAACTACCACCTAGAAATAGCTTCCTAACTTAGCTAAAAATGAGAAATTACACCATCATGATGAAGAAATGAGCAATTCCTACCCTTAACATTAATAACTTTGAAATTGATTAAAACACAATGTAAATTAATGAACTCTATTCCCTTCAATTGCCTAATTTAACATTAAAATGGACCTAAGTAGTCCAATGGAAATCAAATTATATTTTCTTGCTTTGATCCTTCAATGGATGCTTGGGTGTGAGGCTTAGCTCTTCAAGAATGGAGGATGGGAGATCTCAAGAATGACAAAAGGCTATTAGTATGAAACTATGTGCTTTCTTTTGTCTCTTGAGAGATTTAGGTGTAGGTATAAAGGTAGAAGGAGGGCTCCTTATATAGCCCAATGGATAAAGGAAACACTTCATCCCTTTGCATGTGGGATAAAGGTAAAGCGTGATTAGGTATGGATAAGGTTGCTTTATTAAAGGTAACCTTACTTTAGAAGGGTTTAATGCATGCTTAGCAAGTCATGGGAGTTAGGGGGTGTTTTAATTAATCAAAGGTGATTAACTAATAGGTAGGTGTAAGCTTATAGAAGCTAATTAGAGGAATATTAGTACGATTTAGACTATTAGAAGGGGATTAAATCAATTAAATAGTGATTTATTGGTTAAATGGAAGGGAAAGACTAATTAATTAATAATAATTAATTATCTCGGTAGAAGGGGCGATTAATTAACAGAAGGTCGTTAATTAGGTTGTTAGCTGGATAGGTGACTTAATCAATTAGCGTATTGTAATTAATTAACGACAATAAGAGGGAATATGAGCACTTTTGATGGTATGTCGTCTATTTGTGAGAAAGGAATGGTTTATGCTTAGGAGAGGAGTACTCATAGTAGAAGTAGGATTATGTTCAATATGATAGGAAGTATTTTCAATGTATAAAATTTTAACCATACTTGAGAGAGAAGGTGGATCACGTGGAGTGGTAGATGTGGGTTGTGTGGATGAAGTATAAACAACATCATGAGAATTTTTGGAAGCTTCTATGGGAACAAGATCATGATCTAGATGAATAACATGTAAATAAAGAGTGGGGAAATGAATCACAAAGTATTACATAACAATTTCTCCTTAAGGGGGATGAGGTCTTAGAAAAAAAATGTATTACGTTTTTAAATACATGGGCTTATATATTAACTATTGCATACTAGCCTTAAAGTGTAGGATATAATCAGTAACGAGATTGATTTTGCATTGATGTACAAGAGGGTAAACGGTCATATGTAGCCTTAGGAAAGTTATTATCAATAAAGATCATGAGAAAGGATTATTCAAGTTATATAAGTGTGCTCTTAGATCCATTAGGAAAGTGGGTAAACCAATACATTACATCACCAAATTAGACTTTGTGAGGACTTCAAAATAAACATATCATTGTTATAAGAAGACATAGTACATATATAGTACTTAAGATAAGTCACAACTAGGGCGTAGTGGTATCAAACCACATTCATGAAAATGCAAGGTGAGAATTAATAACTTGCACGTTGTTGCGACAACGTCACATTTTTGGATTTACGGGAAGAACATTCGGCGTAGCGCCACTTTCGCGAGTTAAAAACTAAAATTTTGATTACTTTTATAAACATCGACGAAAGTTTAATCATGATGGCGGTAAGGTCAAGGTATCAAAAAGTGATTAAACTTATCGTACCAGAAGAGTTAAAGAGAAATTTTAATTTAATTACGATAAGGATATTAATCATTTCGAAAATGATTTAAATGTTTACGGAAAAACAAAAAAGGTTAATTTAGTCATGGGTCCCATTTAGTCCTCCTAAATCCAAGGGCTCTCATTTAATTAAAAAGTGACCTAATATGCTTCGTTATATATTGTGGCTTAATTGTGTTACTATTGTAATGTGTTAATCTAAACCACCCTTGTTATTAATATTTTTTTTAAAATTATTACCATTTTATTACTTTTAATATCTTTACCTAGGATATTTGGTTGTTTTTTTATCGTTTTTAAAACTCGCGTTGAACGGGGCACAACATTTGGAGGTCTCATCAAACAATAGAAATTCAAGCATGAAAAAATTATAAGGGAATGAGGTTTGAAATATTTATGACATATGGGGGTTCCATGTATCGTATTAGAATCAATGGAAACATAATAAGACTTACTTTCTAGAGTCAAAGTATGTGCTTTATGTTGTAAATAACCTACCACATTGCATGAGAGAGGAAATATTGAAAATGTATCACATAAACACTAAGAGGCTCATTTAAGTGTTGTAATTTTCCATTTATAGTAGCATATGATACACTATTCTATTTTAAATAGGTGTTATCATGACTAAGAACATATAGACCAAGATATTTATGTTGGTCTATGGGATTTGAAGTGAACCCATTATTAGTTTTATCTAGTGTGTCTTCAATAAGCTTTGTGGAATCACTAACATTAGAATCAACACAAAAGGAAGAGATATGCTCACATTCATTAAGACATACAAAAGGTATACTATCATTCTCGACATTTACTTTTATCATAGGCATGGAAGAAACACTAATATGAATATCATTTTTTTGTATTCAGTAGAACAAGTAGGGACACTAGTAGTAATGTTAGCATTTTTAGGAGGAGAAAAAGAAATAGAAGTAGAAAAATCATCAAATAGAAGCATCATCATGGCTAAAATTATTAGTATGAATAGAAACGTCATTATGAAAATAACATCATCATGAGTAGGAATAACATTCTGAAAATCATCATGGATAGAAATATTAGCAAGACTAGGAACATCATTATTACTTGCATCACCATCTATAAAAGTAGAAGAACATTCATCATCACTATCCTCATCCATGTTAGTATTAGGAAGGAAACTAGTAGTATTAGCCCTCGAAAGATGCATATGATAGGACCATCTAGAAGGGAACGCATCATCATTAGAATAAGAATAGTCTACATACTTAGTGGATTCTATGTCATTAGGAAGTGCATGACTATGAGAATTTTGCAACTTGGAAAGACAACGTATGGTGGGATCTCGATATTCACTGAGGCATTCACTATCACTAGGTGCATATTCAAAACTAAAGTAACCATTAGAAGAGGGATCCAATGATTCAATAGTTCTAGGGTCATCTATTTGGGAAGAATCAACAAAAGTATGCAAAAAAGGGACTCATGAGGTTCCTCCAATATGGGTAAAGAGTTAGCTAGGGAGACACTGATGGAAGGTAGATAAACAATGGGTGTCACACTAGGAGTTGAAAAGTGGGGTGGATGTTATGGAGTAGGGTTAATTGGTTTGGTCTTTAGAAACAACGCAATGGTGTAATAGATGTGGGTGGATATCAAGATCCTACCCTTTAAGGTCATCATAGTTCCATGCCAAAAACATCATCTTATCTTTGGCACAATTGCACAAAATCACTTTAGTGATCAAGGGTACAGACCTTGCCTAGTTTCAATTTCTTACTAGCAGAGACAACCACTTTTTTCTGATCCTCTTTTTTTAATTTTTTTGGTTCCTCCTTCCCCCTTTGAATTAATTATCAGAGGTGAACACACTTTCCAAAGTGACCAGTCCTTTAGGCAGCTTGTTGGTCTTTAGCTGGATAATTTGGTCACCATAGCTCGCTTGCAACCTTGGTTGCAATTCATGTGAGAAATTTTCCTCCTTTTGAATGAAGTTAACAGTTTTTTGTCTACAAATTTTGCCAATGACAGTTATTGTCTGGCATAAATTGTATGATCATAAATTTGACATATTGATCCTCTTTGCTCATAAGATCTTTGGGTGGATCAAACTGGGAACCAATAGAGGCCCCTATCAACATCAAGATTTTGCTTTCTTAGGACATTTAGCAAGTTGACTACATCAAAGTCTTCTAAAAGATCCCAAACCCTATTTTGGAGGGTTTGAGAAGGGGGTTCTTGGCATTGGGATCTGACTTAATGAACCACTAGTTCAGTATCTTCATATACTACTAGTTTCTTGATTTCCTTTCTCTTAGCAATGAGCATCCCTTGAATCAAGGTCTCATACTCAGTTATTTTATTGGTGCAATTAAAATGGAGCCTATGTGAGAAGAATAATTTTTTTACCTAGTGATAGAAAACAACACCCGTTCTTGCCCCTATAATGTATTTAGAATTGTCAAAATATGTCTCCCAAAGGCCTTCTAGATCTTGTTTTGACTTTAGTAAGTTTGGGATGAAGTTACCCTCATCCTGGATGCAATAGGTTCCCCTACCAGTCTTTTCAAAGTTGTCATAGGGATCAAACTTCTACCTATCCTTGGCCCATTCATTAAGTTGATCATCAAGGATGTTGGCTCTCATTTTAATTAGCTCTAGATCAACATCTTCGTTAGTTTCAGAAGTTATAACATATTTTAGTTAAGTGGGATTTGGATCATAGGGCTCAACATAGAATTGGGCTATGGACTCAACTCTTATGGTGAACCTAGTGCCACACTTAGTCTTTAAACCCATATGAGACCAATCTAATGGCAAATAACCTCCCACTTTGGATGTTAAATCTCTAGATAAGCATATAGAAAAGATAGGTGGGAGGTTAATAACTAATATAAATCGAGATATGGTTATGCTAGGGAAAATATGTAAGATTATGTTGAGAATTTTAATGATTCTCACAACTTTAACACTAGTGTTGTCTAGTTGAACTACTCCTTTATTAAGAGGAACATGTTCTAACTCAAGGATATCAGCCACTTGCTTAGGCATAATTGTATTGCTAGCTTCAGAATCAATCATGTAGTTATTGACCATATGTTTTCCGATAATTGGATATATGTAAAAGGGAGGGGGCCTAGGTGCACTACTCACATTATTGGTACTAGTTTGATAAAGATTGAATGGAACTAGAGTTGGCCTCCTTGAAAGCCTTTGGGGCAATTTTGAACTGCATCAGCCCTTCTTTTAATAGATCCATTTGTTCTGAGATTGCCAAGGCATCCCACATAGAGACATTCTTGTTAATCTTCTTAATTTTCGCAACATCTAAATATGTTATTGGATACTTGTGCAAGTTATTAAATAACTTCATCCTTCTTTGATATGTCAGGGGCAGGTTGGTATAGACTTGATTGTACCTTTCTCACCTCTGGTATCTTGGTTGTGGTATCTAATGATCTTGAGCTTCCTCTCACTTGACCATGTGTTGTTTGAGGACTAGATATCTAAATTTTTGGTTCTAAGAGTCTCTTATTGGACCTTCTAGTGAAGTTAGACAAATGAAATTTATGTTATCCATTGGTGCAAATCCAATCACTGGGTGTTGTTAGCGAGGACAAGGATGACCAGATATCTTGGAGGGAGGCTTCACTTGTGGTTGTTTGTCTTCCTCGACTTGATTTGCTACACATAGGTCTCCTTTTTCCAGTTAACTAGGCTCCCCTATGTTAATGTTGAGGGTGGTTATGATGGTTCAACTGTTTGGCTAGATGAGACTAGGGAGTTTTGAACTATCAAAGCTTGTGTGTTGGTTTCATGTGGACAAGTGCTTGAATCATGGGGTTGGGAGCAAGGATAGCACCACCTCATCTCCTCAACTATATTGTTTTGTGTAGGGGCCGATGCTTTGATAGGATTTGTGAGTTTTGGGTAGGAAGGTTGAATGGGTCTAGCAGGAGTAAACTAACTTTGAGGTTGCACTCTATTATGTTGGTATGTAAGGTTGTATGGTTGGTAAGGCCTTGAAGTGGGTGAAGTTTGTTGACTTATCATACTAGTCACTTCACTTGTCACATTTCTTAAAAGGATTTGAAATCATCCATCTCATTTTCCCTGTTGGGGGTGAGTACTAGGGGTTGAACCACCATAGCCTTGAAGACGGAGCTTTAAATGTAATCAATTCAATTAGCAAAAAGTTGTATCTAATGTTTGGAACAAGCACACATATTTAAGAATTTCTCTCTCCTAAATAATAGGGAAGCCATAAACCAATCTCCCTGAATATGTGGGTGGTTTTAATGACCACTATTCACGTATAATTAACCTCCCCAATATAACAACTTATGTGAGTTGTTATTACCCACATTTATTTACCACCATACAATATTCATGCTAAATACATTATTCCTAACAAGCCTAAGGTTGGGTTGCAATAGGGAGTGTCAACTAAGGGAAAAGAGGCATAAGAGGTCTAGGGAGCCAACTTGCTTGCATGAATTAGGTTGTTCTTAGTAAGGATAGCAATACCAAAAGCATCTAGAATTTGACCCTCACATAGATTGGATCATAACAACTATGTCGAAATTCAGAGCCCTGAGATAATACAAGAATGAAAAGTGAGAAAAAGGCCTTATCAGAGGTGGGATTCTATCCCAAGTTCTCTGCAATATGGAGTTGAAGTCAATGATCTCTTCTTTGGGTGCCTTCTTGATTGTTGTGAGTTGCTCCACGAGTGATAGTTGATCACTCTTGTCTGAGAATTGTGTTTCCAATATATCATTAAAAACATCCTATGTATTTTTATAGAATTGGTAGGGAGACTCTCAAATAGCATGCTAGGGCTTTGCCTTTCAGGGAAGCAACCAAGAGCCTCATTGCAACATCCATATGGGTTATGTGGTGATAGAGTAGAGGTGTATTATTTCGATAAGATGATTAGTGGCGTTAGCATGTTTCGCGGTTGTGAAATAGGGTAAGCTTTTAAGGGTTGCAGTTGGTATGTCATTCCACACATTTATGGCTAAAGGGCTACCTGCATTAAAGGTTGGGAAGGAAAAAATTCTTGGATGAGCCATGGATTTGAGGGGTTAGAGGGTTTTTTACGAATTTTGTGAGGGAACCCCAGGTGGAGGAGTTGATCTAGCTCTTTGGGGTTGAGGATTTTTCTCAGACCTTTGCAGGGATCTGTTCCTATGTCTTCTGGGTGATAAAGAAAAAAACTCGACAAGATTTTCTTTAGTGTCACTACTTCTTGTGGCAATGTTTTCATATGCTAAAGGGAACTAGATTTTCCAAGTCATAGTTTATAACAAATCGCTAGGTGCTAAGAACAAGGTTCAAAAACCAATCAGGACTAAGAACACACCAAGTATTAGTTGAAAAATATGAGAACATCCATATGACACTTGAGAAATAAGACAAGATCTAAACAAAGTGAACTCAAGGTCCCACTCAACTTGCCAAACATTGTTGTCACTAAAATTGTGCAGCCATACAAATTGGCTAAATTTGAGATAAAATGCTAACACAACAACAACAATGGGATTATCTCCAAGTTTTCTAGATTTTTCCCCTTGAGATAAACCTTCACAGAAATCTAGCTTCCTTGCCTAGATTACCCAAGTGTTATCACTAATATACTCCTATCTAACTTTGGTGAGAGAAAAGGGGGTGAAAAAGAAACTAAAAATGGACAAGTATGGTGATACACCAGAGAATTAGGGACCACTCCCTTTGAGATGAAAATGAGAGGACAAATACAATGAAAAAAGTGTAGATGTACACCACAACTAACTCTATATTTTAATCAAACTATCATTCCTGCATAAATGACATAGTGAATATAAACTATGCAAGTGTTACACACAATAAACTATAACCATGACAGAGAGGTAAAAGATCTTTTGACACAAAAGAAAGCGCAAAAGTGAGCCACAATCTCAAATATATTAATTGGTCAAGATATACAGTTTGTCATTACAAAAATCAAGGTGTTTACACAAATACAATGCCACAATCAGAGGTTTGCAACTCAAAATGCTTAAGAACTCAAAAGGGTAGAATAATTTTATATTAAGGGAAGGATCCTTACTCAAATGAGACTCATCATATTAATAGAAGAGAAGAAAGATGAGAGAGGAGGAAAAATGGATCGAAAAGATGCCAGGGAATCTCTTTTACCCATGTTTATCTCTTTCAAAAAGACCACAAAGCTCTAGAAGGTCTGGCAGATGCTTAAACTAAAATGGTCATCTCATGAGTACTTCTTAGCATATTCCAACATGCCTCCTCAAGTTAAGTTGATTTCAAGCCATGAACGCACAACCTTGAGAGATATTTTACCTTGAAGGCAACATGGTGAGATATCATGAGATCATGAAGAATAGTTGAACCTTATGTGGTCATTTGCCTTTATCAATCATGATTAAAGCCCTTATGACCATTGTAGCAGGTCACCCATGATCAACAACTTGTTTTAACCTTTCCTTTAGGTTTTGGTGAGTCGGATATACTGTTTGAGAAGCATCATGAAATAGAAGAGATCAACCAAAGGCATCTCAAGGTCGATTTGAGCGCAATAAGTCTGAGAAGACAAGCTAAAACTACCCAAAACTCTATAAATGATTTCTTCCAAGTCTTTGAAATATTTCCTCTTAAATCAAGCTCTAAGTGTGGCCCTATGGAAGACACTTCGAATGAGACTCGCCATAGGAGAAATGGAGGCTTCAATCAAAAGTAATGAGCAAAAGGCAAAGCTTTGTCGTGTCACCATTTGACGTCCTTGAGCTCGAAATAACATTGGACCAAATTGTCAAATTTAACCCAGTGGAAGAGACATTGTAGTGAATCTTAGACATCACATATTTCTGCCATATGCATTGTCGACATGCTTTTCATCAATGGCTCAGCAATGTGTGGAAGGCATGTGTTAGGGGGAATCTTTTAGAGGGCATAGTTGAGCCAATCGTTGACATATGTACTTTATATGTTGACATGTCCTCCATCGGTGTACCTCAAGACAAATAGGCGAGTCCTTATAGGAGAAGCAAAACTGTCGAGATACAAAAGAAAGTTGATAGCCGCCATTAGACTCGTGTCTCAAATCGATGCACTGTAAAGGTTCAACGGGTTAACTAACGCCGACAACAAACTCTCTCCAATCTTCGCCACGTGTCTATTACGTGCCACATGTTGAGCATCGGTGCTCTGGAAGGTTTAGAGGCGACAAACCTTAATTGGATCACCGCTCCGCGAGGCTCTTGCAAATCGATGGCCTCCACTTGCTCTCTTTGCCACTTGTCAATTATCGGAGGCCTGGAAGATGTGGAGCTTTAATAGGGGCCGAAAGAAACTTTAAGTGTTCGCGGGATATGGGAATGCCGATAGGCGAAACTTGTCGCTTATCAGTATGAGCACCAAAGTTGACCAAGTCAAAGCCAACAAGAAGCTTAAAGTTGTCATGTGTCTATCTACTTCGACAATAAAGTTTAACAGGTTAGCCACAAAAGAAAATCAAATGACTTGGCCATTTTTTTAACGTATAAAAACCCAAGCTACATGAAATCAACTGTGTTGCATGAATTTTCTTGTAATGACTCAGAACTAGCTAGCAGAAGCATTTTTGACAAGTCTTAAGATGTCAAGGTGCCTAAAATACATGAAAACCATTATTAAAAGGTCTCTATGTCTAAACTTTGTAACCAATTGCCCAAAAATGGAGTGTGAGCTCATCTTGGTAACAGTTTTCAAAACCATTTGGAGAAATGTTCAACATTATCTACCTTCTCTCTTTTGCTATAAACTTTCACAGAAATCGGCTCTTCTTGGACTAGGAATGTCAACTGATGAGATTTGAAAGACTTCAAGACAAATCGTCATCAAACATATTTGGAGAAATAGATGCTACTCTTAGTTTTTTTTTAAGTGCTTTTTCTCACTTTGTGGTCATGCACCAGGGTTACTCACAAATCATTTTGTAGGTGGCATTCATGTCTCAGATTATGTAAGCTACGCCCCTGGACAATGCAAATCTGGTTTAAGTTTAAGATTTTATTCTAGAGATCCCCCAGCTGGCTACAAAGCAGAATAATTTAGCTAAGAAAATTGAGGAGTTCAACCATTTCTTTGGCTCTTTCTCTTAATTGGCAAAAGAGAACATTGTCAGTGCTGTTGCGTTGTTTCTTTAGTTTGTCTCTAGTTCATCGTGCATAGGTTGGTTTCTGTTTTGAGGCCTGCTTTTGCAATTTGTATTAGTTGGGTTTTTTACAGTTTCTTAGTGGTTTCCAGTAGTGGTGACTGTTGTTCTGCCGTACTATAATTATATTCATTCTCCAATATATATAAAAAATAATAGACACATCATGTAACCAATAAAGAGATGTAATCATTTATTATCATGAGCAATGAAAGTAAGCTGCAATAATACTGGTAGATCAATAACCAATGTCTACTAATAATAATCGACGTACTCCAACGGAAAAGGCAACGGCATAAACATGATCAAATAATCAAAGTACACTAATAATAATGAGTCTCTGAAGGGTATATGACAGTTAGCTACTCCCTAACCTTAATTTACATTACAACATTTGCATAGGTAAACACCGCATCCACATTCTCATAGATATATGCTGAAAAGAATTAGGAGACCCCCGATATATGCTGAAAAGAATTAGGAGACCCCCAACAGTTTCTTAATGTCTTTCTGCAAGCACAATCGAAAATATTAGTAAAGCTATATTTGATGAGTACAACCCACTAAACTATGACAGATCTCTTCTCCAATGTCCTTGGCATGATCTAATGCTCAATGCATGTGTGCACACACATCATTATGGAAACGCAATCCATATAAAAAGGTAAATAAAGCATACAAGTCTACAATAAAAAATGGGTAGAGTTCCTGCAACAACATACAAATAATGTTAAGTTTACACAAGCAATAAAGAATGAAATGCACAGAAGAATTAGATAAAGAAGATTGTAAAACCTCAATTTTCAATGGAGATGTTATTGGAGCATATCGGCTGACAACATTCCCATTTTTATCACATAGAAATTTAGTGAAGTTCCACTTTATTTTGTTCCCCAAAAAGCCGCCTTTGCTTGATTTCAAGAACTTGTAAAGTGGTGTTGCATTATCACCATTGACTTCAACCTACATCAAATAATTGATTTCCAAGTGCTTATGATTCTTCTTCACAAGTAAATTGCAGATAATCTCTGTTAAGTCATAAACAGAGTCAGGATATCGACTATTAGAGACAGATGGGAATAGACTGTCAGTTATAAACCTTATCAAATACAGGGAACTCGGATTTGAAGCGAGTGCATGCTACTTCCTCAATCTGCTCATTAGTACCCGGCTCTTGTCCGCCAAATTGGTTGCATGGAAATGCTAGTATTTCAAATCCTGCAACAGTTAATGAGTACAAGGAAAAACATGTTCTGGTGAACAAAACGAAAACTTGTATGAGAAGCTCAAGTTTGCAAGTAATGATAACTGTATTTCTCATTTGCATCTGTTTAATAATTGTTTCAATCTGAACAATGGTTTTCACTAGCTGCCTAAGGGTAACAGATATAACTCTATTGCTTCATAAAATTGCTCCTCTCTTTATGACTTAAAAAAGCTTCAAATATCAAATCATTCTCCCGCTATACTGGAAAAATTCATGTCAAATATGGATAAAGTTAACCTCCTTTCCTTTCCCTTGGACAATGCCATACACAATTCTTAGGAAACATTACACAATGAGGAGCTGAAATTTCTACACAAACAGAAAATGTAGTGTAGAGAAACACCTTGATCTTTGTACTTTTCATATATCTGGTTCAGCTCTTTGTACTTTTCATATATCTGGTTCAGCTCTTTGCATGGTGCATAGACTATATTAGAGCCAAATGACAGTTTGCAAAAGCATACAAAAATGTAAATTGTAAAGCGCAAGTTGGTGTACAATGAATGTTCATGATGAATAACATATTTGAATTAGAGGAATGTTAGTTTCTGACCTATTGAAAATACTCAACAAAATATCAAACAATGTAGAATAGTAAACTGGCTATTACTAGTGTTGACCAGTATTTCAGGCCCCATACTTATCAGGAAACTCAAGTAAATGGGACTACATTTATATATACAACATGTGCCCTTATTCCTTTACTTGTGTTCCCTGATTTGAATGGCGTCACCATCACTGTACCGGCACCTGTAATCCCGCGTCTCCAAGTAACCATGGACTGTTTCCTACCATAAACTCTGTTTTCAGTCAAGCATGTAGATTCCATTCCTCTCCCTTAAGTAGGTTGAGCTCATAAATGTTATTTCAGTTTGAGTCTTAGTCTTGTACATGCCCGTCAATGGAAGAGCATATATAACCAGCGTGTTTTTCGTTGACTTTACAAACGTTCTGTCTATCGAGAAGTAAATGGCCCGTGTGTACATGAAGGCATCTGCTGTTTACATGAAAGCTCTGTCAATTGATGTTGATTTACTCCTAGAAGACGGTGAAGAAAAGAAAAATATGGATAAATCATCAAAAAAAAATTAAATTAAGTACTCCCTTTTACAGGAATTTGAATTTCCCTTAATTTCTTTGTATCTTTCTTTGAGAGTTGCATAAACACTCTTCTCCTACTAGCCTGTTTCACTTCGTCCCACGTACTGTTTCTAGGAAAATATTCCTAGACAACTATTTTTGTAGCCTCCCATGCTCTCCATACATTTTCTCTGGAACCTTACATCCATATCCACTTCGCCCTTCCATTCTTTAATTTTGATTCATGTTAACAGCCTACTTCTTATGATTGCTTTTTGGCCCAAGTATTCTTAATTTTTTGTAGCATTCTGTAATGCTTCACCATACTAGAGGAGACACCTTTTAATTTCATCGTATTTGGATCCATAGTTCAAGAGTGATGGGATGCACATCTATATCTAAACTTCTTTTTCTTCTACAACAATAAGGGTTGCCACTTACAGTTCTGTAAGTATGATCAGGAAGCATGAATTTTTAACCACAGCGGCCACGTGCATTTATACCAGTTTGGGAAAGCCATGCCATAGGTTACAAATTACGCAGACGAGGTCTGCAGGTGTAAGACTTGAATTTGAAGGAAACAAATGAAATTGTATGGAAGATTTGGATGGAATGAGGGGAAGAATAAATTGATAAGGAGAGGAGAATAAAGAAAAACTATTTGGTTCTGAGGACATCCCCAGTTTATTAAACATGGCAAAGTTTTGCATCTTACCTTGGTGAGTCATGGTGAAGAAAAAGCTCAGGCTTCATGACCAATTTTTGAGCCATGTGAAGATAGATAGATAGATAGATTTTAGCAATGTCCACAAGACCAAAATAGTCCATGGGACCACTGGAATACCAAGCATTGCTGAAAAAGTGAGAAACAGCAGAAAGAAGGGAGAGGAAGGGCTAAGTTCAACAGCTTGTTTCCACTGCTGCTGAAGTGAAAAGAAAGGTCTGGGATAATAGAGGAGTCTTAACCTCTTATGCTAGGGCAAGGCCTTGTAATTGCGGAAGCTTGTGAACATAAATTGAGCCAACAGCTGTTTTCAGTGGAGAAACAGTCCACAAAACATTCTTGATCTGTTTGTAACTGCATTAACAAAATTATTGCCTCTTACCATTGAAGCTGAAGTCAATCTGTTGGGGGAAGAAATTAGTGCAGAATAAAGTCCATCCCTTCTGACATCTGACAGCCCCACAAAATGTTTTCTGGGTACCCAATCTTTTGTCTAACCCTTTTATTGTGCAGAAATTCATTTAGAGCAGCTATTTGGAGAGTGATTCTAGAATTTTGGGGGTCATTTGAAGAGGAAGTGGGAAATTTCGCACTAAGCTGTTTGTGTGCCTTTGATTTTTTTTTTAAAACTTATGAGAGTATGGTTTTCCATTTCTCTGGTGTTTTTCCACTTATTGAATATAACCCTTTAGTGTTGTAAAGTTTCCTTTTGTATCAGGATCCCAACGTTGGGTTGTAATTATTAAAAAGAAATATTGACAGGTATCATAGTTTCTAAGTGCTACAATGAGTATCTTACAAATATTTCATTGAAGCAAAACATCGATAAATCCATGTTTTGAAGTCATTATAACAACATTTAATACTGATTTATCTCCACAAAGTAATAGTGAAAATTCATAAATGAGCAGATTAATTCTTTCCTTAACTTTAGTCTTTTAATGTTATCATGGCATTATTCATTTAGCAAGTGGATTTCCAACATAGCTTCTACTAGGACATCTCACATGACATGAAACATGGTGAAACAGGCTAATGGAATGGAATGAATCCCTCCCATACAAACAGATGACATGGCATAAAAATCAACCATTTAGAAAAAATACAATTAACCTTCTAACAGTATGAAAGGTGACCAACGTAATCAAAATAGATGCTTTTCTTTGTCATTTATGATCTATTTTCTTCAACTGGATGGTGAGCTAATTGCACTCCAATATAAATTCGAAAACTAGACCTTGCTTCTGTTGAAGGTATCATCGTTCAATTATGTACCTTAAGTATACTTTCCAATAAAACTGCTGAGCTTGAATTCATACCATTCAATGAATAGATTCCTGCCTTGCCAGTGCTTCCTTTCTTAGAACTCCCATTGTAATAAGGCTTGCCTTACAGCACCAAATCAGCAAAGAAAATTACTCCATGTAGGTCTTGTTATCCCATTTTAGTGATTCCAGATAAAATCAAGATAACCATAGAAATTTTTGAAAAAATCTACTAAAATACTCGTTTGAAGAGTATTTCGGGTTTTTGGGTTTCAACAACATGCAAACATGTTATTTACATGCAATATGCTAATTGTTTCCCGAAACCCGAAACCCGATTCAACTCCCTTGTGTCGGGTTTTCAGAACCTTCAAGCATCTCGACATATCATGCCTTGTGTCGGGTTTGCGGAACCTTCAAGCATCTCGACATATCATGCTTTGTGTCGGGTTTCCGAACAATCCAAACATGATGAAATGGCATTCATGCCGAGTTGTCAGGTAGTTGGCGCATGTGTCAAGTGAGATGTAATAAATGTAGGGTTTTTATTTATAGTTGGATTTACACGTCATTTTTATCTTTTGTGCTTTTGGTTGCGTGGATTTTCTCCTGCATGCTCTCTCAGCCTTTGAACCCGATTTGATCCTGTGCTTACTCGCGTGATCCATTTTTAATTATTTTTTCGAATTTGTTGAAGGTATTTACTCTGCCTTTTGCTTGCAAAGTTTTGTTGAAAATGTTTTTGTGAGGTCCTTTGCATCTTCTCCTTCCTTTCCTGTTTTTTTTTAAGGTTTAGGGTTTTTGGTTTTTCTTCTTCTTTTGAGTTATATTTTAATGGAAATCATTGATTAAAAGTTTACCCTTAGGGAGTTTTACCTATTATATTCCATGGAATATGGATTTTTGTATTTTAAAGAAAAGGAGGAGCACAAAAATCCTAACTATTGAAATGGAGGGAAAATGTCATGTCTGGACATCTCAAAAACCCGGTCCCTTTTTTTCAGGTTTTGCAGGATGTTTTGCAATTTATAAGTTCCGCAGTGTGTCGGGTCTTGAGTCTTGCTGGACATCTAACATCTTCTGACATCCATTTCCCTTTGTGTTAGGTCTGTTGGTGTGTCCGACATCTTCCACTTTCCGTAGTGTGGCGGGTTTCTACAGGTGTCCAACATCTAATATCTTCCGACACATTCTCTCGAGTGCATCGGGTTTTGCATAGCGTCTGACAAAGCCTAACCTCCGACACACTCAGTAGTGCATCGGGTCTTTGGGGTTGTTCAAAAAGTTTTCAAACCCGAGTGTTCAAAACCAAAAGTGGCTAAGGCATTTTTTCCTCGAAGAATCCTCATGTCGGATCCTGGTTCATCACAGGATAACGCTCTCAACCTTTGGACATCTGGGAACACGATCTTGTTAAGCTTGCTCATCCTTTGCAAGACAACCATCTCTGGGCCTTATTGATATCTCCCTTGATAGAGCTTGGGTGAATCTTGATATCAATCATGTTTTCAAGCTTCAATCTGCAGAAGAACATTTCAATGAGGCACTAGAAGCCAGGATGGAAGAACCTAATCTCGCTGCCCAATAAAGTTTGTTTAGAAGCAGATCTCCAGCAATAGCAAGCAGAGATGCTCTAGAAGGAAAGCACCCAAGTCCTAGCTTCCAAGAAGGAAAGCAAATGCACTAATCCCAATTCTCCTCCCCTGCAATGGTTGCGTCCTTTGCTATCTAAATGACGGTGGCGCTCTCAAATCTCAGCAAGTGATGAGGAGGTATCTCTACTTCCTAGGTTGTTGGAAGTGTAATTGTGCTTGAAGAGATTTAGTGTGGTCCTCTCCATGTACCTTTCATGACATTGTTGCATCATAAAATTCTTATTGAGACCCATGAGAGCCCTGAGCAGGCCCTCCCTCCAGTCACAATATAGGGAAATCTCTTTTGTGTCTCAACCTTCTGGCGGGAGACTTGTAAATCAGTAGGCATTCTTAGTTCCACTTGTGGATTGGCCCACCTCTAAATCAAGGCTAGCTCCAGTCCAAGGTGTCACTCTTGACTTTGTACTGCTAAATGCATTGCAGATACATATGCCTTTGAGTTCAAGATTGTAGTTTACAGAAGGAGAATCATATTTTGGCTACAGAGTTGAATATATTTAGCAAAGCCTCCTGAGTTAATACCATCATCCTCTACTCCTATCAGGTTCGATTTCTCATCGGTACCCATGATTAAAAAGATTAACAAAAAGGGGAGGGTGGTCGATGAATGGACCCAAAGGCTTGCCAATTTGATTTTCTTAAGATTAAAGAAAGATTTATTGTTTTTAGAAATTTGCAACATCTAATTACAAAACTGATTTTTATTCTCAATACACTGAGAGTAACATTTTATAATTAAATTGAGCCAACACAAGTCAATGTGGAGGTGGTTAGAAAACAGCCTAGACAAACACATAATCTAAAAGTGGAGGAATCAATATAATTTCCTAAATCTTAACTAGTTTGGTATAAGAAGATTCAAGAATACTATAGGCAAACACAAAATAGAGAGCGAACACAAGAACTGGAAGGGAAATAAATTTGGACAAGTGAACTGCCATCTGGTTTTACTAGTAGATTGCAATATTTCAAACATGTTGGTTCCCTGCAACTTTCTTTCATTGATTCTTTCTTTACTGCCATCATTAGAGTCTCTGTGAGATGGTACTGTGGTTGTTCACAAAAATATCCAACCAAGTTCCGAACATCCCATGGTTTCTTTGAATTTGTTGTACCATAGGAGTCAAGTAGGGGTGCCCTCTCTCATTGATGACACAAGTACTTGGAAACATTTTTTATTTATTGAAAAGATGATATTCCATATTTATATATTAGCGTAAAAGAACATTTTAAGCTAATCATACAGCAAAAAGTGATTGGACTTAATGCACTAACACTCCAAACATCACATCCGCTGTTGGAAGTGTAGGCCGAGAAAGCTACAGATCAGCTTAAAAGTTTATACATAAAGATGAGCTTTAGGAATTTCTCAAGCAACATGAGATGAGCTTGAGGAATTTCTCACTATTTTTTGTATTCACATAGATGAGCTTGAGGACTTTATCAGGCAACATCTTCAAGTTGGCAGCATTTATCCATCATATCATGTTTGGATGCCATATTGCATTTTATTGATGTAGTCCTTGCTCGCTCTATCAATGGTTTACAAAGACAACTTGATGCTTTACAAGCTTCGCCTGTTTGAGGTGAACCATCAAAAACTAAAGTCGTGGTCTTTAACACCACTAGTGATATTCTTTCCAGGTTTGTAATTTTCTACAAAGGAGTACCTGCATAAATCACAACTACTTACACTTATTTGGGAGATCCAATGAATTTTAAGTTCAAATGCACGAGACTTACAGTGACTCATTCATGTGTCCAAAAGGAATGTTGCATGGAACCAGAATGTTTGAGTTATTGCAATCTACTAGTAAAACCAGATGGAAGCTCACTTGTCCAAATTCATTTTCCGCCTTATTTTTGTGCTCCCCTCTATTTTGTTTGTGCATATAGTATTCTTGATCTTCTTATATCAAATTGACATTAGCAAAGACAATAGAAATTACGCTCGATTTCTTTTGCTTCTAGATTATGTATCTGTTCAGGGTGTTTTCCAAGCACCTCAACATTGACCTCTGTTGGCTTGTTTTAGTTCTAAAATGTTTACTAGCACTATTAAATTCAGTTTTAAAATTAGATTGCACTTTTTCCAAATACAATAGATAATCTGAAGAAAACTAACATGCCAATAATTGCTGTGGGTTTGTTTCAACGAGTTACTAAAAAAATTCAACTCTGATGCTGAAAGCTGATCGCCCCACAAACTGTAATTTTTGCAGCTACAATTTTGCATGAAATTTAACTGCAAGAAAGAAAGAAAAAAAACAAACATTGCTGGGGACTTGTAACCAGTGTTATCTGGATGTGTCTCCCATGATCACTCTAAGCGAGCATGTCATGTTGGGACTTGATATTTGTTTATTGTCATGCCAATCACTCTGCCTTGACAATAATGACTAGATCATGTCCTTCTGGACTAGCATTGGTGGCTTTTGCCTGATGATTGGTGACTATCAAGTAGCATAGAACAGCATGCCGATCAAAATGAAAATCTGGGCTTTCCTGGGCAAAGCAAAAAGACAGGCATTGGAACTTCACTTCACAATCTCATTGGGTATGGGAAGATCCACCTACTGAGAGCTTGGATTCATATTTAAAGAGTGTTAACAGTAAGAAAGCAAGATGCCAAAGAAATCTCCAACTTTACTCCAGCCCTGGCAAGATCTATTTGTCCCACAATTGTTTGTTAGTTTGTGCTCATAAGTATTAAAAACATGGTACATGCAGAACTAACTAGAGGGGAAGCAGGGCTACAATAACCAAGGAAGTTCAACCTAAAATGTTTCAGGAATTCTTTTTCCAATATTTCCATGTATTTATATAAAGAACTTATTAGTACTACTCATTCTAAACCCCAACATGATTCCACTACTTGGTTCCTATTACAAATACAGATCCATTATAAACAAAAAAACACCAATTTAAGAGACTACATTTCAGAAACATTGATACTTAAATTGGGTATAGAATGTCTAAGGGCTGTGGCTCAGCTGTAGGCAAAAGTGCTTATTAAAGTTGGGTCACAAATTCGAGTAGCACAGTTGACTCCTCAATAAATCTGGCACCAGGAGATGGCGGTACCCGTCAGTTCTGGATCCCAAAAAATTGGGGGCAAAATGGGTATAGAATAGAAAGAAAAATATTTGCACCTAACAACAAAAAAGATTCCAACGAGAAAAGTGACAAAATCAATACCATTGAGAAGCAACATTGACAATAAGAACAACCTTGCCCTTGTAAATGCTCAGATCAACATCATTTCCTTTTATATCCTGCAATTCAATAATTCTAACCCCATTAGAAGGAAATGAAAAAAAAAATCAAGGCAAACATTTCTAAACAAGTTTTGATTATAACCAAAAAAACTGCAGGTGAGAAAACAGAACGTACCTTAACAGTAAAATTGTGAATGGTGTTTGTAGTCATGGTTGTGAATGAAGAAGGCAGATAGTGGGTGTATATCAGGGCACTGGCAATGGCTACTACAAGGACTGATGATATGTGTAACACAGACGATTGGGAAGGAATCAGAGATCCCATTAACCGTCAAGGACCATGGAAGTATATGATAGTTACGTTTTGCCGATCCAAAAATGGAAAAATTATGTTTTGTCAAATCCAAAACGGTAAAATATGTTTCGATTTATAAGTTTTTGAGAGGCCTCGTAAGGTGCATCAATAAACAAAATATGGGAGAACATTAATTTATGACTTTTGTGGAGGTGGGCTTGAATGTAGAGATTCTTTGGTGATGTTGTTAGGCTTTCAATGAGCCTACGAGAGATCACACTAATATACAAACAGATTTCAAACAATTTTATTATTAAATTGCGTAAGTATTGTATAAAAAATACAAAACAAAAATTACAATTTTTAACACACACATGTTGTAATAAAATATTTTAAAAATAACTATTGTATTTTAAATCTACAAGTTGGAGGAAACAACGATTTTAAAAGTTTGCAAGTATTTTATGGTTAATATCACAAAAAATATGCAAACAATCATAAATTTTATAGTGTACAAGTTGGCATAGACATGTCATTTTCCATTTGAATATGATAATTATTGGCGGAGAATTGTGTGCACCCTTATGATTTACACAGCTATTCAACTGTCTTAAGGTCTCTGCAACAACAATGGGAGTATCTCTAAGGTGTGGGACCTTAACCCTTAAGATAAACCTCCAGAAAAGGTTGGCTCCTTTCCTTAAAAGTTCCAGATTAACCACTACTCTAAATTAATTGAAATAAACTCTTCAAAGTTAAAGGGAAAGAGTGCTAAAATTTGGAAAGAATGGTGATACACCAAAGTATGAAGGGATCACTCTCCCTGAGATCAAGGAAAAAGGGATGAACACAATGATAAAGGGGCAGATATGACAAAGTTAAGGGGAAAGAGTGTTGAAATTTGAAAAGAATGGTGATACACCAGAGTATGAAGGGATCGCTCTCCCTGAGATTAAGGAAAAAAGGATGAACACAATGACAAAGGGGCATATATGAGCCACAATCCACACTACATTCTATCAGTCTTTAATCCTATGTATAAATGACACAATGAACTAGAATTATGCAGATATACACATCATAAAATAACAGTAGAGAAAGGTAAGATGCAATATCACAAGCCAAAGGATGGATAATAATCACAATTAACTAGATATTATTGCTTAAGAAACACACAATATCTCACAGTCATTGAGAAGGCAGTGAATGTATTATACAGTTCAACATAAGAGTTTGCACAGACTCAAAACACTCAGAAATTTGCATTCAAGAGAATTGGGTAGAATTTCTTTGCATTCAAGAGAGGATATTTTCACTTATGAAACTCAATACATTTATAGAAGGAGAAGAGAGGAGAAAGGATTTGAAGATGTCATGAGAGATGCTTAACTTGTTTGTCCCTTCTAAACTGCCCTAGAACTGGCACAGAAGGTAATCTCCCAGTCTCCTGATGATTCACACCCATGGGGGGATCCTTGGTCTAGAAGAAATCCTTTAGATATTTTTATGTGGATAATAACTTAGATCAATGAATTTCCACGAAATCAAGGAAGATGGATAAAGATTGAGTTGCCAAATGTCCATTTCTAGTCATAATCATGCATTGGACCACTAATAATAGCTCATTTTTAATTCCTCAAACCATTCAAACCGTTCTCTTTTTTTGTGGGAGCAGGAGGAGAATATACCATCCAAGAAGCATCACGGGACAAAAGGAATAAAACATAAACATCTACAACTAATTTGGGCATAAATCGATTGAGAAACCGTCTCAAAAAGACCCAACCTTTTGTCATTAAAATATCTCAAGTGTCTCCAACATTCCCCTTAAAAAGTGATTTTTGAGTGAATCCCTCTAAAAAACGCTTCCAATGATACTGAGTTGCCAAATGTCCATTTCTAGTGATAATCATGCATTGGACCACTAATAATAGCTCATTTTTTTATTCCACAAACCATTCAAACCGTTCTCTTTGTTTTTGTGGGAGCAGGAGGAGAATATACCATCCAAGAAGCATCATGAGATAAAAGGAATAAAACAAAAACATCGACAACTAATTTGGGCATCAATCGATTGAGAAACCGTCTCAAAAAGACCCAAATTTTTGTCATTAAAATATCTCAAGTGTCTCTAACATTCCCATTAAAAAGTGATTTTTGAGTGAATCCCTCTAAAAAACAATTCCAATGATACTGGTCTCATGTCAAACAGAGCTTTGTATCAGAAGATATGAGTAAAAACCCAGTCTCGTGTTTGAGTCACAACCCAGATCCAAAAAAATATGTGGGCCCAAATTTTAATTATACGATCACAAAAAAAGTTATCATGACCCAAAGCCACCTCCAATGTGTTTCTCTCTTCAATACCTTTCTAATGGTACCATTTTTTCTCAATTTTGTGGTTGCCATCAAAAGTTATGGCATTTTGAAGATTCCAATACAAGGCGTAAAAATCCATTATATGGCAAATTTTTGAACGAATTTTTGAGTAGGTTTATGTGTGAACATTTCTAGGATTCCCATTACTTCATCATGACCCAAAACCACTTTTAATGTGTAGTTCACTTCAATACTTTCCAACGGTACCAAGTTTTCTCAATTTTGTGCTCCCCATAAAAAGGTATGGTGTTTTGAAGATTCCAATCCAAGTCACAAAAATATTTTGTATGGCAGATTTTTAGTGGCTTTTGAGAGGGTTTTTGTGTGTACTTTTCTATTATTCCCATTGCTTCCTCATGACCTAAAACCAAATCTAATGCATTTTTTTTCAATACCTTTCCGATGGTACCAATTTTTCTCAATTTCGTGGTCCCCATCAAAAGTTATGGAGTTTTGAAGAGTACAGTCCAAGTTGCAAAAATCCTTTGTATGACGGATTTTTTAGCAACTTTTTGAGTTGGTTTTTGTGTGGAATTTTCTAGGATTCCCATTAATTCTTCATGACCTAAAAAAAACTCCAATTCATATTTCTCTTCAATACCTTTCCAACAGTACCAAGTTTTCTCAATTTCGTGGTCCCCATCAAAAGTTATGGCATTTTGAAGATTCCAATTCAAGTTACAAAAATCCTTTGTATGACATTTTTTTGAGCAGGTTTTTGTATAGAATTTTCAAGGATTCTTATCACTTCCTGTAGTCATTTTTACACCCATAAAAGAATAAGGGAATCCCATGAGCGTCGGCTTATCACCCAGCAGGCGCTGGGCGCTCACCCGAGGCACGCGCGGGCGTCGAGTCTCTCTTTTATGTGAGTTAAGTGGGAAACATCATCTATGATAGGAACTTTAAAAAGAGTGAGTGGAAACGTTACATACATTTATCATAGAACTCATAACGGCTTCTAAACAAATGTAGTCATCCCAGACCAAATGACACTTAACAAATTTATAGATAAGAACCAAAACAAAAAGGAAATGTGTAAGGATTTTTATTTATTCCATAAACATCCATGAATCAGAACTGTAAGCTATAAATATGGATCAAAATCATTAATAATCATATTCAATTAAGTTTATTAACCTCATTACATCCTTTGAATCCACTACAGACTACCGCAGCTGCGCAGACTGAAGTCATACATCATAGTTGGGTTTGTACCCCTCAGTTCTTAAGAGAAAATTTACAATCCTGACCCCTTAGTACATCCCTTTTCCTATAGATCTCTACCCAGCCCAATAGAGTTCCTTTCAATATATCTGTAGAGCTCCGTTCTCTACTAATCTATATTTGTATATCCCACTCCTTTTTCCTTTACTGAGGGCTTGTATTTATAGCTTTTTCCAATGCCTTCAAGCCTTCGCAGGAGTTGCAAATCTGCTACCAAGTGTCCCAAGGTGGTCCTTCATGGGAGCATGCTTCTTCAGGCCCAATCTTTCCACTCCTTGCCATGATGGTCTTCTAGAAACTTCCATTGAAGGGTATATTCCTTCTTAGGCCAACCTGTCGCCAGGATGGCACCTTATCCATTCCACATGCGCAGTCAGGTCACGCTTTTCTCATGTTCTACTTGATGCATCAAATATGGCTAAGTCTTGAAACCTTTGTTCTACCTTGCGTGCATGCCACTTGTTCTACTAAACCCTCCTAGACCCTTGTCCTGTGTGCTTTCTCCTTGTGCGTCCTTCTTTAACTATGCTTTGCACGCCCACGCGCCATTTCATACTTAGCCGATATTTTTAGGGGCCCAACATCACCCCACACTTCACCTATTCTCCATCCGCGGGAACATTTCCTCAAAAATGAAGAATGATCGTTCTTGAATGGCATGGGAAAGAATAGAGGAAAAAAAAGAATTTTGGGGGAGAGAGAAAGAATGAGGAACATTGATTATTTCTGCAAGAGGAGAGGGAAATATTTCGTTAAGTCGGCCTCCAACTTATTCTAGGTATCAACCTCGTTCTGCGCCTAGTGACAAAGGTCGCCGAGTAGGGCACTTACCTCTTCAAAGTGTAGCCCATCCCCTTGGGTACTCATTGTTTCCACGATCCCCTCCAACTGTTTGTCCAAATCCTCGAGCGCGTCCATTTTGCGAGTGATCTGGGGATACAACTCCTTCAGCCGTTTCTTAATTGAGCTCTGCAAGGTCTCAATAGCCTCTGAATTTTTCTCAACCTTGGCTAGAATTTTGCCACACTCCACTCTATTCCCCTTGTTTTTCTCTTGGAATTCCTTGAGCTCTGCTTCATGGGTGGTGACCAAAATGCTCGCCACTCTATCTCTATTGGTGCAGTTGTCATAGGCGGTCTCAGCGACTTGGGTGGCGATCTTCACATCTGTGAGGACTTTCTTGTATTGGGCCACAATAGCCACAACCTTCACCTTGTCCTCCTTTTCCTTGCGCGTTGCTGCCTCCTCTACAAACTCCAAGGTTAGGGGTCGTCTTTCCATTGTGAGGTTGCGGGTCAAGTCCTCTAGGAATTCCAAGGTGGATTTGTACTTCTGCGTAGGTGGCGTTTGATCTGAAAATGGTACTTAATTTTTATTTCAGTACTTAGAAAATTCTCAGATTTAAAAATTTGACAACTGATTAAGAGTTTAAGCCAATTTTGGGAGTTCTTGAAACCCAAATCCTTAAATTCTTCTGAATAAATCAATTATCCATAATTTTATCAACTTAAGTGAATGTACTGAATCTATTACAAATCCATTTTAAAATTCACAATTGATTTCAAATCATACACTCAAACTGAAATTTGAATCCAAGTTGATAAGTGTATTCAGATCTTGTTGTGGGTTATGGATACTGAAATTTCCATTCAATCCATTTACTCCAGTTTTGTGCTTTCTTTAATAATTAATAAAATAAACTAAATTGAATGTTTTTATCTGATCAAAAGCTTCTAAAAACTGAAATCAAATCCACAACACAAGAACTTGATAAAAGAGTTCACCTGAAGGCTACGTCTCCAGATTCACAGAAAGTGAATCGATCTATTATTGCCCAATGAAGTACAATATACCTTCACTATTGACTTAACATACCTTTATACCTGTAAATGAGCTGATTTAGACCTCTTGGAACTCTGCAATTTACTAGAAACGTTCCCAAGTCCATCTGTAGCCTCTACAGTATCTTCACTGATAGTTTTTTATGTAATTACGTTCAAAAAATATCTACAAATTTAAATGTATAATACCTACATAAAATAGGTTTACATTTATGGAAACTAGAGGAAATTTTGAAAGGCTTCCCTTTTTACTCCATGGTCTGATTCAAACCAGAAGTGGTTAGAAAATACAGATCTCTTCCTGCTCCTCGTGCCTGATCTGTGAAACTGTGATGGAAAAATGCCTACACAGGAAAATATACAGCACTTCCTGTAACAAAATTTACATTTCTGGAAATCTCTCAAAAATTTTAACAACTTTTCTTTTTACACTATTGCAAAATTCGGACTGTAAATGCCTCGAAAATGGTGATCTCTACAAACTGGTCCTTTGTTGTCTCCCTAAAAAACCTACCAAAAGGTCCCTTTAAATAGTAGTGATCTCATATTCTATCACTTCCTAAAAAGTGGCGGGTTATTAAGGCTAATAAATATTTTGGCATAGGTCAAGGGTTTAAATCCCCTTTTCATAGATTTAGGCACCCGATTTAGTCATTGACCCCACATTTGGTGGGAAAGGGATAAGATTAGCCTTTAAATAGCTTTTTAGCCCCAAAATCCTCCTTATCCCATGGGATTTAGGCTTATTCATGTGAAATAGATTAAATAGATTATTTTTATTATTTTAAATCCAAATCCACTACAAACCTTCCAAGTGTCACACCCATAATATGCCATTTGTCCACGGCAAAGTGTGTCACATCATCATTTGACCACAACTTTGACTATGCATATCTTTTGCATATGAACTTAGATTTGGTCCGTTCAAAATGTGTCGAAAATCTTGCAACAAGCTCTATACCATGGAACTGATTTTGAAACATTACAAGACCATAAATTTTCCCTATCACCAACTACCATGTGTCACCTTCCCATTGGTCCACTTGTTGACATGTTGACCAAGGTTGACCTGTTTACGACCTTAACTTTGACCGACGATAGAATTTGCATACGAACTCTGATTCTGAAGTTTAGCATACCGTCAAAAAGGTATCGAGAATCCCTTCAGCATGGTCTAGGTTTATGGAAGTTTAGGTAAGATTTAAATAGTGAAAAATCCTCCAGATCAGTGTTAGATCTGGATGTTTCAAGTAAATGGCATCTGTGATCATTTCTATTTTTTTGTAGACCTCGTGCACCCTTGCTTTTTCTTCTTTTAATTCTTACCCTAGCTGAGAGCTAACTAATTCTTCATGTCATAACTCCTTGGTTATTTTCTCCAACTCCTCTTCCCTCTTTTCCAACTCTGCTTCTAGGAACTTCACTCTATCGTTCCTCCCAAAAAGCCTAGCTTCTATCTCAACTAAGACTTTGTTTAGCGCGTTGCAAATTTTCTTGTCAAATAGTTGTTGAGTGTTCACTAAGGGGTTGGTTCCTTTAGACTCTAGTAATTCCATCAATTCCCCTTGGCTTACTTTGAATTCGGGCTCATCGAGGTGGGACTCAAATGCCCATGAAAACATCTTCCTTGTCTGCGGGTAGGCACCTTCTGCATCAAACGATGTCATGACCAAGAGTTGTTCTATTGGAACAGTGCTTTGGAAACGTGCGCGCAATACCTTGTTTGGATCATCAATATAGTCCATTCTTGGTCTCTGGATCTCCGTGCATTTTCCTCATGTGCGCGTGCCCTTAGGAATACATACCGTCAAACTGGGGCCTCCTCCTGTGCTACCGTGATCTTTTCCCACACTTTCTTCTTTATCTTCATTCATTACTAATTCAGTGTTGAGCTCTAACTCTTTTACTACAAAGGCTTCAATGATTTTTGCTGCTTCCTTTTCTATCACCTCATTTATCTGCTCCTGCTTGAGGCTTAGAGTCTGATTTTTGTACTCACTTCTTCGCTTTCTCCCTTATTTTGGGCACCTTCCTCCTCCTAACCACCCTTCCTCTACACAAAGAGATAGTCATTTTTCTCTTCCTCACCTTCTTCCTCTGAATCATGCACCTCAAACACTGGTGGTCCCTGGGATCCTTCAGGTTCATCTTCTTTGTCATCATCCCTCTCACCTCTGTAGGCCTCCAAGCTCTTCATGTCCTCCGAATCAGCCTCCTCCATCATCTTTTGTTTCTTCCTAACTGGGGATTCTAGTATAAGAGATTATTCTCTTTCTTCTTCCTCCTCTGGTGACTTCTCTTTTGTGATAGGATTTTCTTGTTCTGGTGCCTCCTCTCTAACTGGGGATCTCTTCATGCACGTGTAAGTACTAGTCCTAGCGCTTGTCCCTGGGGCGACCACCGTTGGTGTATTTTGGACACTTGGTTTCTTTCTCCCTTGCATCTCTTCTTTTCCTTTCTTTGTCGACGCATGCTTCCTTCTTACCACATGCTTCCTTCTTCCCATGGGTTCTTCAAGAATGGAGCCATCACATTCCTGGTATGTGCCCTTCTCAAACTTTGGTCTTATGCGTAGATATACCCTTACCACGGTTCTTCCTACTATTGGAAAAGTCAGGGGCTTTGTCATTTGAACTTTGTGGGAGACATACCTCTCCACATATGCGCACTTCTTGGGGTAAACAAGATGTCTGTGCAGCTCCCTGTGGTTTTGATCCACCTCACTAAGGTCTAACCTTAGTATTTTAGCCTCTATAAACCGGTTTACCCCTGCTTAGAAATATAATGCTATGAAAGAGAAATCGAGTTTGCACCAGGGGCTCATAATTTCATCTACCAACCTAAATCTACCAATGTAAAAGTGCTGGTACACTGCAAATTCATCCTCTCCCTTTGTAAGTGTTGGTAGTTTTTTTGGGATCCTCCACTCTGCCCCAAACGCATCCCTTAAGTGCTTATACCATTTCTCCAGGCGTGCCTTGTGAGTAGCTGTCATGCTGTCGCAAGTGTAGTTTGTGAATCTTTTCGCAGGTAAGGGGTCTTCCTCTAGATATTCCCAAACAAACTTATCTGTCGCATGTTGCACACCAATTTCTGAAACACAATTTTCAAAAGGACATTGCCAAAGAGTATCTTGTCTCCCTCCTGTGCACTGCTGATAATTTTATCTGCGATGAAGGAAGACAAGTTGTAGATGGTGCCTTTTGATATTTTCTTGCACACATTTAACCAGGCTATATTTACATGTGTCCACCTTTCTTGGTCATTTAGCTTTGTCAGCAAGTGCACGACCATTCTCATGACAATGTTTGGGATCTCCGTGATATCAAAGTACCGTGAGCCCTTCTTGTAATCATATGTGGCGACGGTTGCTTTGATGGCTTCCTTGTCACTCAAGTCATCATCTATACTCTCTCCTTCACATATGAGGCCTGTGAATTTTGAAATCAGCTAAGGAGTTATGTGCATCTTGCGCCCTACGAAGTAAAAGTGGTCCTCGTGTACATGCAACATTAACCATTGATAGAGGCGCTCAGGTTTTCCAAAATAAGGCAACTCATAGAGTTGCAACAATCCTACCTTCTCCAAATTTACTTTTACCTCGTCGCTATAGATAGGTAAACCTTCTGGTGTCCTCTTGTTTGTTAGGTACACTAACTCCAACACCATTTCCTTTTCTGTCATGTTTGTGTGATGGTTGTAATCTCTCACCATCATTTTTCTTAAGTGGGACTCCCATTCCTTCTTGAGAAAAACCCCATCCAGGTACTGCGTCTCTACATACCATTCTTCATTCATGCTTACGGGGGTTTCTAGTTGTTTGCCCTTTCCCTTACCCTTGCCCTTTCCCTTTAGCTTCTTAGGTGATATAGTTGATTTCTTAGGTGTCATGGTTTAGGTTATCTTAGCACTTCAACTTCTCTTACTTTCTCTGCTTTTCCACCCCTTCCAAGCTTAGACCTCAAACTTGTGAAGAAACCCTTTTCAGCCCCTGCCCTAGCTGTCAAACCCTAACTGGAGTAACCTCTTTCACAATATGGCATTTCTCTACAATTTTTCTATGCCCGTGAACTTCTTTCCTTCTAGTTTTCAAAACAAATCTAGTCACTCATGCCTTAATTCCTCAAACTTTTCTTCACACGATCAACTCTGGAAACCCTTATTCGCAAGAGCTCTTTTTTTTATTCGCAATTTCAAAAATGAAGTGCCCAACCTCCTATTTATCATTCTCCCTTATTTTTAGCATTAAATGCTACTTCACCTATCACCGTACTTCAACACTTATTGTAGCTTTTTCCCTAGGCTGAATTCTAGCGCCACTACTTGCACGCCCAGCCTTGCGTGGATAATGCTACAATCTTCTGGCGCACAAACAATCTATCTAACATATGATTCTTACACGTGTGTTACTAACGTTGAAGGTAATTCTTACTCCCTTGTGCGTGGAACCAAGATGTAGTCTTATCCTGAAACCAACCATCCTCGTTCATAGGGCCATTAAACTGGGCTTTCCAACGCAATCCTTCATGGTACTTCACATTCTGCACTTTCTTTCATATTATTCCACCCCACACTAAAACGATGCGTGGTCCTCTGTGCATTCATAACTTTTAAAAGGTAATGAGGTTACCAGTGCCCAAGGCACAACACAAAATAACAATGAGAAAGGGAAACACAAGAAAAGGAAAATTCACTAAAGGAAATCCTAAACTATCTGGTAATACTGCCTAATTTACAAACACCAAGAAGACTTATTTATAGTAGGGCTTCAACCTACTCCCATTGAAGTGTCCTGGTAATTTCGTCCCATCCAACGCTTGTAACTGGCACGCGCCTGAATCAAGGATGTACAAGATGATGTATGGACCCAACCAATGGACTTTTAACTTCCCAGGATGGCGCAGGAACTTGAATCATATAGTAACACCATCTTCCCAACCTCAAACTTTTTGTTCTTAATGTGAAGATCATGTCATGCCTTTGGTTTTTCTTTTTTAGTCTTCTGGCTCCACCTGACAAGTAATCATCTTTAGTCCAATTGTATTAACTTGTCAATTCTCTCTTCCAATGCTTGTTCATCTGTTAACCCTCCTACGTGCACTACACGTAGTGATGGTAACATGAATTCAATTAGTAGGACAGCCTCCACACCAAACACTAATTGAAACGGTGTGGCCTTATTTAACCTCTTATAGATTGTCCTATATGCCAAAAATAAATACTGATACTTTATCATCCCAATCTTATCTACCAACGTCAAAAAATTTGGTCAGGGTATGACTTAGTATTTTGTTAAATGCCTTCACAGTTCCATTTGCTTGTGGATGGTAAGGGGTAGTCTTGTGATGAGCCACCATGAACTCTGCTAATAGAATCTTTATTGTTTCATTTAAGAAATGTGTACCCCTGTCACTAGTCAAACTCAAAGGGCACCCATACCTTGTAATAATGTTTTCCCATAGAAACCTTGCTGCAGTATCTGCTATATAATCCTTAGGAGGTGTTGCTTCTGACCACCTTGTCAAGTAATTTGTGCACGTGATTATATAACGTGACCCAGTCCTACACGCAACTGGCGCAATAGGGCCTACAAAGTCTATAGCCCACTTTTGAATGGCTTGGTGCTGGGAATAGGGCGAAAAGGCATTTCATGTCTTCACCTTAGTTTGCCAATGCACTGACAATGGTCACATGCCTTGCAATACTCCTTACAATCTTGATACAGGGTCTCCCACCATAATCCAGCCATCAATATCCTGTGTGTAGTGGCATCGCCTGCATAGTGCCCACCTGCACTACCTCTGTGCACCTCTTCTATGATGGCTAGGCACTCATGTTCTAGCACACACCATCACAGAATCTCATCACATCCTAATTTGTATAAATCCCCACTAATCAACATGTAGGGCATTGACGCATATCGCTAACTACTTTTTATCCAATTCCTTCATTCCTTCCAGCGCTACACCTGTCTTGAGAAATATTGCAATATCGGCTAAGTTTGAGGGTGCATGCCACAACCTAAATAGTTGTGCATCTGACATGGTATCCTCAATGCTTTACGCATCCTCCCCTAAATCAATTCTAGACAAATGATCATGTTTGAAATTAATTTTTCCTAGTTTGACAACAACTATGAACTTGAATTCTTGGAACAATAATACCCACCGACATATGCACCCTTTTAAAATAGGCTTGTTCACTAAATATTTCAATGCCATATGGTCAGTGTAAAATATAAAAGGGGTTTCCAGACAGATACTTTCTAAACTTTTGGAGCGTGTAGATCTTTGACAATGCCTCACGCTCAGTTGCAGTAAAATTCTGCTCTGCTAGTGTCAACTTCTTGCTTACAAAGCACAAAGGATGATCAACAATCCCTTCACTAGGTTGTGCAAGTATTGCTCTAATGGCGATTCTTGACTTCATCCACATGAACATGAAAGGGCTTATCCCAAGAGGAGAATCGTAGTATGGGTGCAGTGACAAACCTATCCTTTAAAGTGTTAAATGCCTTCTGTTGTGCCTCTCCCCAAAGGAAGGAACTCTTATGTCTAAGTAACTCTTCTAAGGGTGCAACAATCTTGATGTATCCCTTGATGAACTTCTTGTAGTAATGCGTGTGTCCAAGGAATTCATGCACTTTTCTTTGACTAGTAGGCTCCCCCAATCCCACAATTACTGCAACCTTGGCAGGGTCTACTAACAAGCCTTCTTTACATATGATATGTCCCAACAAGGTTCCAAATGGGGTAGAAAAGACACACTCTTTAATGTTGAGGGATATCCTCAATTGCCGACACCTTTTAAACATCAACCTTAAGTTGTCACAATGGTCCTTCACTAACCCATATACTGTCCAATCATCCAGGTAAACTTGAATAAATTTTTGGATGAAGTCCTGAAAAGCTTGCACCACAATGCGTGAGAATACAATAGGTGCATTCTTCAATCCAAAAGGCATGACCGTATAGGTGAAAATTCCCCACTCAGTGGCGAAATTCATCTTCCTCTGGTCCTCCTTTGTAATCCTTACCTGGTGATAGCCTGAGAATCCATCTGTGAAAGAGTAGACCTCACGTCATGTCACTCCCTTTAAGATTTATTCAGTAAATGGGGTTGGGAAAGGATTAATGAAACATGATGCATTCAGGTCCCTTTAATCAACACAAATCATTATTCTCCCATCCTTTTTGATACTATTCACCATTGGACTTATCCATTCGACTCTTCCACAACCTCAATGATACCTGATGTTATCATTTTCTCTATTTCCTCCTTGACTTTAACACAAAAATTGGGATTCATTTGGTATGGTCTCTTCCTAATTGGACATGCACCCTCCTTCAACTTTATCCTCATCTCCCCCAAGGAATTGTGGACACCCTTAAGGTCATGGTACCTGCGTGGGAACAAATCTTGGAATTCATGTAACAGATCAATGATTTTAGAGACTTATTTCTCTAACCAATGGTCTCCAATGATAGCCTCTTTGGGTTCTTCTTCTGAGCCGATGTTAACTTTTTTCATCTTTAAAGGTTTATGATAGGCACACACGCCTGTTCATCAACATTATCTATGACTTCGTGCATCCCTAAAGAATGGTTAACATCCAAGATTTCTGCCTCTTCTCCATCAATAACATACACCATCTTCCCTTTTTCTTTTTCCATAAACGTGCACTCAAGTTGTATCTATTTTGTTTCTTCTTCTTCAAAGCGCGCCCTCTAGGCCTGATTCCCATAGCAATTCTTATATTATGTCCTCCGCCATAGCACTATCTCCTATTGTAAGGTACTCAATAATCCTACACCGCCTTATGTATTGATGGATTTGTACTCTGATACTCAAATGTTTGAATGAGATCAGCTGTTAATTCTTGCCAATTACTAGTTTGACAACGCGTCTCTGAGTGGATATACCATGCGTGCACACAACCTTGTCGGGTGGAGTACAACTTGTGAACCCATAATGAAGGTGGCAATGCTTCTGCGCTTCCCATCGAGGATATCTCACATGCTTGGATATGGAAGGAAGCGGGTCTCTTTACCATGGTAGTCTTTTATAGCAGTGAGCGCACTGCTCCTGCAAAACCTTACAGAGAAGGCAATTCTCACCTCGCGTCATGCCAAGAGGTTCTCTCGATGTGTTTCCCACCAGTGTGAAATAGTCCCCAAGTAGGTTGTAATTGAGAATTTCTCTTCTTTCCTTTTCATTTCTCTAATGGGCCTCCATTTCTCTCAAGAAATCTTCCGAATTAGCCTCTCCCGAGTAACTTAGTAGTTTTCCTCCTCCTAGGTGCTGGACTACACACGTATTTGTTACCTTGGTTACCGATCCCATTAAATGATGCCTGATTAACTCATAGGTCCTATGCGCCCAATTATCGCATGCTATATTGGTAGTGTCACTTGTGGACTGAGCATCCTCAAACTGGATAACTCCCTCTTTGGGATGAATTATCTCATGATCCCTAATTGTAGTGCACATATATCCTATCAAGGACTTCTTCCCCCAAGGGTTTGGTATAGTGTGTTGATTTCCCATTGTAAGCTAGGAAAAATACACTACTAACAAGGAAGTAAAATACCAATAATCGTACCTCCTCCTTCACGTTCCGTAGCAAACCTCAGAATGGGCTAGGAAACTTGGATTGAGCCCTGATTTTGTGATATGTAGGTGTTTTTCTTCAAGATGGAGCAAGACCTTCCTGCAACAACAATCCTCTTACTTTGCACTAGATGGGAAAAAAGATTATGAGGCTATTTTGGCATTAGGACGAGGTAAAATGATGTTTTTTGCTCAAAGGATGCAAGAACTTAGATATGGCATTCAAGCTTATTCTCCGTGTGTTTAGAGGGGAGGGGTAAGGTTGTATTTATAGCCTGAGGGAGTGATTAGCTTAGATTAATTTAAGTAATCATGGTTTGAAAATGTGGGCAAGATTAAGTGAGTGGTTTGAAAATGTGGGCAAGATTAAGTGAGTGGTTTGAAAATGTGGGCAAGATTAGGTGAGTGGTTTGAAAATGTGGGCAAGATTAGATGAGTGGGGGCCACGAAGAATGGGTGAGGATTTGAATTATATTTTTAATTCATAAGTGGAGGATTTTAGGTGAGTGGGGACCACGAATGGTGGGTGAGGATTTGAATTTGAATTTTTAATTCAATAGTGGAAAAACATGGAGAATAATGACATGTGGTGAGGATTGAGATTATTTTTTAGATTTTGAAATGGATAATTAATCAAATTATATTTGATTAATTCGAAGTGTATTTTTGTGGGAAATGAGGAAGGGAAATTAATTGATTTAGGATAGATGTGAAATTGGGGTGTCTACATTTGCCCCTCTTTGGAAGGGTACTATGAAAGTAGTGTCCTTTCAAAGAAAGTAGACGGTATGGGGGAAGAATTCAATCTACTTTTTAAAAGGTAGAGCGAATGTTTGTTGGGGAGAATAGAAAGTGGTGAGTGACGGATGTTATAGTATCCTCCAAGAAAAAAATGTCATGAGAAGATGTGATTATGGATAGATGTGGTGATGCCCCCTCGAGAGGACTGACGAGAATGGAATATACGACAGAACTCTCGAAAAGAAGGGAAATGGATTCGGTGGAGAAGAGGACGATAATGGAGTGGAAGAGACTAGAATGACCGCACGATGCAAATGGAGAAAGGATTCAATCGACCTTGAATGCTAGGTGTGAGGGTGTGTGGGAAAGAGAAAAGGGAATGGATAGGATTGGGGGTTGATTATGAGAAGAGTAAGGGAGATAGGGGAGGGGAACAAAAGGAATGAAAGAGGTAGAAATAAGAGAGAGGGATGATAGGGGAAGAAGGGAATGATGAAGGAAAAACAAGGCAAAAACAGGAAAAGTGACAGAGTAGAGGGTGAAGGGGATAAAATAGAGAGATGTGCAAAATGAAGGAAGCAACAGAGATAGTAAAGAGGGATGCGTGGAAGTGAAAAAATGATAGAGCTGAGAAAACGGGAAAGGATAAATAAGAAGGAGAAAACGAGGTGGGAGTAGGGGGTGAAATGGAGGAAAATGGAAAGAGGACGAAAGAAGAAGTAGAATGGAGAAAAAAAAAGAAACTATGAGGGGCGAGGAAAGTGTGAAAAAGAGGAGAGAAAGGAAGAGAAACAGATACAGAATGAACGAAAAGGTAGGGGTGGTAGAGAAAAGGGGAAGTGGTCAGAAGAAACGTGAAAATTAGGGGAGAGGAAAGGAAGATAGAACGAATACAAGGAGAAGATTGAAGGAATCGTGTCATTGCGAGGAAGACCAAGGCAAAGAATATGGAACAGACCGTATGGAGATGCATGTGGAGAGTGGTATGATAAAAAAGACAGGACAACGCTGAACAACCAGGTTATCGATGGGGAAGTAAGGAGGAAACGTGATGGAAAAAGGGGAAGAAGATGATACAGGGGAAGGGAAATAAGACGAGGGGTGGGAGAGAGAAGAGGATAACAAAGAAAATGATGTAGAAGGAAGGGAATACAGAAAGGGGGTAATAAGTGGAAAGGGAACGGTATAAGGAATGTTCAAAGAAGAAAGAGGGGAGGAATGACATCGATTGGAAAAGATGTGGAGATGCATGAAATGAGGATACTAGGATGACGAGAAAATAGAAAAAGGATGTATGATGAAGACAGTAAAGATATTGAAGAGGGCAAAAGAGGAGATGGAGAGATGGGTAAGAAGTGACAAGAAAGGGTGGGAGTGAGGGAAAAGAATAGGAGAGAAAAGAGAATGGGGGATAGAAGAGGCAATGCCAATGAGGGGACGTTAGGGAAATCCCCTTGACAATGAGTGGTGGGGAAGGGTGAGAGAAAAAATGAAGAAAAGGAGAAAGCGAATGAGGACTGGAAAGGGTAACGCCAACAAAGGGACGTTAGGGAAAACCCTTTGACAATGAGTGGTGGGCTTAGAGGAGGGAAGGAATGAAGGGAAACTCTAGAAGGTCCAAGGGAGTGAATGAGGTCGTGCGGAATGAGGATTGATAATTTTTAGGGAAAACCCGTTGACAATTATTAGCGCGGGAAGAGAAGATGATGATGAAAGAATGATATAGGAGTGTTAACAATAATGGCGAATGTGTGTGTGGGTAGAAATGTGGGGGGAATTTGAGAAGATGAAGTGGAAAGAGTGAAGAAGATGGGAGGGATGAGTTGGGACTAAGTGAAAGTGAGGAGAGGATGCGGGTGATGAGGATGAACGAGGTGAGGATGAAGAACCAAGACATGAAAATAATGGGAAGAAACGGTATGAAGGATGATGGATCAAGAAGGGGAAAATGGGGGAAAAGAATGTGATTGTAGGTGGAAGAGATGAGTTGTATGTTGTAAGAGGATATGTGGAGAAAGGATAATAGTAGGAGGAAAAAGTGGGTAATAGGAGATACCAGGTGGAAGAAGCGATCAACAAAGTGAACGAAGAATGAGGCGGGGGAGAAGTTCACGATGACAAGTTAAGTGTAGGGAGGACCCTGACATAAGATTGTCATGTGACGGAAGTGGTTAAGTAAGATTGCCATGTGAGTAAAACTGGAGATGACAAATGGTCAAGCGAGAAGTGGTGTTTGCGAGAATCGAAAAGGAGGTGAAAGGATGTGATAATGGGGAATGCCGAGAAAAAATAAAGGGTGAAGGGTGTGTAGTGATGGGGAAAGGCAAGGAGACAGATCATCCTTAAGAGGGACTCTTAAGTGAGATCGCCATGCCGGGTGAGTGGTTAAGTAAGATTGCCAAGCAGAGGAGGGTGATAGTGGTGGTAAAAAGATGTGATGATGGGGAATGAAGAGGAAATATGGATGGTGAGATTGGAGAGTGATGGGCGAGTGTAAGATGACATGTCATGCTTAAGAGAATCTCTTAAGTAAGATCGTCATACTGCTGGAGAGGTTTCGTAGGGTCACCCAACCGACAGGGATGATATGCAAAGAGAAAGACAAAATGATATTGGGGATAGGGGTGGAATGGTAGGGTGAAGAAGATGATCGCGATGAGAGGTGGGAGAAATAAGATGGGGGAAATATGATGGGATGGGGGAAGGCCACAGGGCAGATCAACCTTAAGTGGAAGTCTTAAGTAAGATTGCCATGTGGCTAGAATGGTTAAGTAAGATCGCCAAGCTGAGGAAGAAGAAGGATGATGTTAGAGTTGGTGGGAATAGGGTATGACAAAATGGACTGAAGGGGAACCCTCAAGTGAATTTGCCATACTACGAGAGCGTGTAAGTAGGATGACCAGGCATAAGGTGGATTTGGGGAAGGATGAGAAAAGAGTGAGTGAGGTATGCCTAAGTGGTATATGATATGAGATGAGGTGATAATAAGAAAGAAAGGACACAAAGGAGTGTAACATGAATGGATGAAGGAATATATGTAGTGGAGGGCAGAGAGTGTGAGGGGAATCCTTAATTGGGATGCCCGTGTGGTGAGAGTAATGATGCGAGAATGAGAAGTAGAAGAGGTGGAGTGGGAAGATATGTTTGGTGGTGATGGTTGTTTGATGAGAGGGCAGGTGGTGAAGAAGCTTCTACAGCGGGAAGATCTTAGGGAGAGGGTAAACCTCCACTGAGGATTCCATATAGAAGGGGTTAGTAAGTAAGATTGTCAAGCGGGAAGCAAAAGTGTGAAAGGAAAGAATACCAATGGGTGAGAGGGGACAGGAATGGTGAGAAGGGTAATATGGGTATAAGCGGCGGAGGAGTAAAAATGAGGAGTGAGAATGAATGGATCAAATACATGGTGATCATGGTGGGGGAGAAGGAGCTGTTGGATAGTGAATGCTACTTGAGAAAGATCGTCAAGTAGGATTCGCAAACTGCAACGGTGATCAAGTAGGATTTACAAACTGGAGAATGCATTAGTATGGGTGAATGGATGGGGTGCAAAGTAAGATGTTGATCATGCAGGAAGATACTCACGTGACGAAAAGCATCTTAATTTTAATATAGCACATAACAGGATGCATCGTGATATAAAAGATCAGGATGACTAGACTGTAATATGCGTGATAGCATAGACAGGGGCCATCAAAAAGGTTTGATGCCCCGGTACGATATGCAAATGGAAGAGAGCATAGACAGAGGCCATCAAGAAAGTATGATGCCCCAGTACGACATGCAATCAGATAACATAAGAATATTACAGAGAACACCAGGATACATAAAATCAAGATGCCCCCTGTAATATAGCAAGATACAAGAAAGTAATTAATAATTTACAACTAATAATGCAACACAAGAACCAATAAACATGTCCCTAACGTGTTCCACAGTGAGGATTGATCGGATGTGCCCCCAAGCAGGGGCACGAGGACATAGTAAAATATTGGGTCATTGTCCTCAAACAAGGAAGCAATGAGAGCCGGATTTGCCCCAAGCGAGGATTCACGCAAGGAGAAGTGGTTTGAATTTGGTAGTCATAAGGTGATTGGATCATTCGTTGGGGATAATAGTCCAAAGGTTGAATTGTGTTGGTTATTTTAGAGTTTTTGCGATTTTGTGGAGTTTACAATATTTTTATTTTTGTTTATTATATATATATATATAGATTTTCTAATGTTTTTTGGATTTTTGACGATTTTTTAAAATGTTTTTGACTTTTTTGACGATTTTCAAATGTTTTTGGATTTTTGACGATTATGTGTAATGTTTTTGGGTTTTTGACGAGTGTTTCTAATGTTTTTAGATTTTTGACGAGTTTTAATTTTTTTGTTGGATTTTGGATGATGGTTTCTAATGTTCTTTTGGATTTTTGATGAATTTTCAAATGTTTTTGGGTTTTTGGATTTTACACTGTTTTTGGATTTTTGACGATTTTCAAATGTTTTTTTGACGATTTTCAAATATTTTTGGATTTTTGGATTTTTACATTTTTTTTTTAGATTTTTGACGATTTTTACAATGTTTTTAGATTTTTGGATTTTCAAATGTTTTTAGATTTTTGACGATTTTCACAATGTTTTTAGATTTTTGAGATTTTTACATTGTTTTTTGATTTTTGATGATTTTTACATTGTGATTGGCAATTTATGGACCAGAGTGCAGACTTATTTTTGAGAGGCGATAAACATGGATATTATCCATATGTACCATGTTCCGTGTTGTAACTTATGCTCAGAATAACACAAATTCTCTTTCCATTGGCAGGATATGGTGGTGATGATATGATGAAAAGAATTCCAGCTCCATTCTTGACTCCACACAACTAGTAAGATGTGTGGGCTCATCACCGAGAATCAAGAAGGACGCAGGAGGTAGATAATGAATATAGAGACAAATGCTAACAACAATCCCTTTGGGAAATTGTGACTCCATTCTTCATAATGGTACTGAACCAGTTTCAAAAATGGCTTTCACTTTATGAGTCACATGCTAGACTTAGACAGTTATGTGGCCTGCTGATTGGTAAGATATGAGGTTAAGGGATAGTTCTCTCTTCACTTAGGCATCTAAATTACGTGTTTGGGGATTCTATAATTTGTAAGCACTATAAGATTTTGTATTTTTGAAATGACTCCCTATGCCTTGCCCCATGCTACTAGTGAGAAGCAAGGGCTCATCACCAAAGGCAAAATATAGGCGAGTGAATTTCTTTTTTGTCTTTTTTTTTTGTTTTGTTTTTTTTTTTTTTTTTAATATTTTGCAATGTTTTTATGCTTGTATGAGAATGACCCTCTACGCTTTTCCCCATGCCACTTGTAAGAGGCAAGGGTTTATCACCGAAGACAAGACGTAGACGAGTAAGGGCACCTTCCTCCATTCCCAGTCTCACACTACCAGTAAGAAGTGTGGGCTCAACACCAAAGACTATGAAGGACGAAAGATGTGACAATGAATTATTCATAAGTTATTGAATTGATGGATTTTTTTACAATAGTGCTTTGTATTTGGGAAGAAACGTCTGCCCCCAATCTCAGCCCCACACGACTAGTAGGACGCGAGGGTTCAACACCGAAGACTGAGATGGACGACCAAACGAACTGGGTAACGAAGTTTAGAGCTTTGTTATGAAAGAGAGAATGTATTTGAAGGGAATATATTACCATCAGTAAGCTTCTAGGTATGACCATAGAGGAAAGTGACTGAAAGTGGAAGAAGTATGACGCTCACAAACTTAATAGGATTTATACTAACACTTGTCTCATGATGATAAATATGAAGATGTGATTTTGATAAAGAAAATATCTGCCAATGGAAATGAATAAATTTAAATTATTCGGAGATAAGCAAGACAAAAGGAACAATGTACACGTTGTATCCTGGAATAGTGAACATCTCAAGGATAAAATTTCTTTAAATGAACTGCATTCATTGGTTCATCAAGATCTTGACCATCTGCAGTGGCCAATTTATAGGCTCCAGAGCCAAATTTAGCTGTGATTACATAGGGTCCTAACCAATTAGGCTCAAATTTTCCTTGTTTTTCTCGTTCTTTAGTGGTATTCTTTTGATTTTCTTTTAAAACAAGGTCACCAATTTCAAATTCTCTGGGTCTTACCTTTTTATGATAACTGCGTTGCAGTCGGTTTTGATAGACTTGAAGATGATTGAGAGCATTAAGTCATTTTTCATCGAGAAGCTCAAGCTCCTGAAGCCGTGACTGTCGGTATTCATCCTCATTAATTACATCTTTAAGGGAGATCCTCAAGGATGGGAGTTCTATCTCAATAGGTAAAATGGCTTCACAACCATAAACAAGGGAAAATGGGGTGGCTCCGGTAGGTGTGCGGTAAGATGTACGGTAAGCCCAAAGAGCGGGGTAAATTTGAGTATGCCAATTACGTCCATGGGTGTTGACAATCTTTTCCATGATGGATTTTAAGGTCTTATTGGTTGCTTCCGCTTGACCGTTGCCCTGAGGGTAGTATGGAGTGGACCATTTAAGTTTGATGTGAAAACGTTTGGCTAGGTCTTTTACATCCTGGTTTTTAAATGATTTGCCATTATCTGCAACCAGAGCGGATGGAATACCAAATCGACATATGAGATTATTGAAAATAAATTTTGATATTTGGCTACCGGTAACATAAGTGAGAGGCATAGCCTCTACCCATTTAGTGAAGTAATCGGTAGCGGTAATGATGAACTTATGTCCATCGGAAGATGTTGGTCTGATTTTACCAATGAGGTCAAGTCCCCATTGAGAGAAGGGCCATGGTGTGGTTATCGATTGTAATGCCTGGGAAGGTGCGTGGATAAGATTTCCATGCTTTTGACATGCTTGACAACGTTTGACAAAATGACATGCGTCACTTTCCATGGAGGGCCAATAATATCCAACTCGCAGGATTTTCTTGGCTAAGGCGATACCATTCGTGTGTGCTCCACAGATACCAGAATGGACTTCAGCTAAGACACTCGAGGATTCTTCCTGATTAAGACATCGGAGCAGGGTGCCATCGTATCCTCGTTTATAAAGAGTTTCTGCTAAAATGGTGTAACGAGAAGCACGTTGTGCTAAAGCACGTCTATGCATTGGTTTCATGTCGGCAGGAAATGTTTTATCACGAATGAAGGTATAAAGATCGTGGTACCAAGGGTTATTCGGACCCACGATCTCACATACCATAGTGTTTTCAGGAAGATCATAGGCAGGCATTAAGAGATGTTCAACGAGAAAATGTGCCTGGGGTTGACTAGATGCGATTTCTAATAGGGATCCAATGGTTGCCATAGCGTCGGCAGATTTGTTACGAATTCTGGGAATTTGATCAAAGCTAATTAATCGAAAATAGCTTCGAAGACTATCCACCATGCGTTTATATGGGATAAGTTTTTCATCCTTGACCTGGTATTCATCGGTAACTTGCTTGATGATAAGTAAAGAATCACCAAATACAGCTAATTCTGTAAGATTCCAAGATATAGCCAGTTTTAATCCTACGATGAGAGCTTCATATTCTGCGATATTGTTGGTACATGGGAATGCTAAGCGAAATGATTTGGGGATAACATGTCCGCTGGGTGTGATAAGCAAAATACCAGCCCCTGAGCCATGGAGATTACAAGATCCATCAAAAAATAGAGTCCAAGCTGGCGCGATGTCTATGTGTAGAATATCTTCATCAGGAAAAGAGAACTGAAGTGGTTCTGTGCCAGGAAGGGGTGCCTCGGCAAGTTGGTCGGCAAGGGCTTGTCCTTTAATTGCTTTCTGCGGAACAAATTCGACATCAAATTCACTAAGTAATACGACCCAACTAGACATTCTTCCCGTGAGAATGGGTCTAGACAACAAATATTTGAGAGGATCAATTTTGGCAATCAACTTAGTTGTGTGATTAAGCAAGTAATGACGTAACTTATGGAATGCAAAGGCGACCGCTAAGCATACTTTTTCGATTTGGGAATAACGTATTTCGTGCTCAATAAGTGTTCGACTAAGGTAATATACAGCCTGTTCTTTTCCTTGATCGTTATGTTGTGCTAGTAGAGCTCCTATGGCATGTTCAGTGGCAGATGTATAAAGCAACATAGGTTTATCGGCAACTGGTGACATAAGAACAGGTGGACTAGAGAGGTATTCTTTTAACTTAGCAAAAGAGTCTTGGCAATCGTGGTTCCAGTGAAAGTGTGCATCTTTCTTGAGCAACTGATTAAAGTGATGGCACTTGTCAGCCAACTGTGATATGAAACGCCGAATAGATTGTATCTTTCCCTGAAGACTGCGTAATTGTTTTAGGTTTTGAGGAGGAGGCATTTCCATAATGGCTTTGACTTTGGCAGGATCCACTTCTATGCCTCTTCGTGAGACAATAAACCCTAATAATTTACCAGAGGTTACTCCGAACACACATTTCTTTGGGTTAAGACGAACCTTATACTCGCGTAATCTAACGAAAATGCGTCTCAACACACTTGGATGCCCTATTCGTGTTTTAGATTTTGCTAATATATCATCAACATAATCTTCCATGATATCATGTAACATGTCATGGAAGATGACAGTCATTGCTCGTTGATAGGTGGCACCAGCATTTTTCAAGCCGAAAGGCATGACCTTATAACAGAAGGTGCCCCATGGTGTAGTAAATGCCGTTTTATGTTGATCTCCTTCAGCAATACGTATTTGATTGTAACCAGAGAATCCATCCATTAAGGAGAGCATTTCATGGCCTGCCGTAGAATCAACAATCATGTCTATATTTGGCAAGGGAAAGTCATCTTTGGGACAAGCCTTGTTGATGTCACGGAAGTCTGTGCATATTCTGATGCCAGGAGTTTTCTTGGCAACGGGAACTATGTTAGATATCCATGCCGAATAATCAATAGGTTTGATAAAGTCAGCTTCCAAAAGTTTCTCGAGTTCGGCTTTGACAAGCAATGCAACTTGGGGATGCATTTTGCGTAGTTTTTGCTTTACAGGTTTTGCATCTGGATGTACCACAAGATGGTGTACTACAAGAGATGGGTCTAGGCCTGGCATGTCCTTATACGTCCATGCAAATATATCTTGGAATTCAATAAGGAGTGTTGTGAATTCCATGCATTCTTGGTCAGACAGACTAATGCCAAGTTGTAAAATTTTTGGTTGTTCAGTGGTGCCAATGTTTATGTCTTTTGTTTCTTCTACAAGCATTTTAGATGTATCCTTTTCGGAGAACGATGCTAATGGTTGATGTAGGTCATCAGTGTCAGGTGTTTGTTGGAATTTTTTGACATGTTTATTGGATAAGGTGGCGGTGAGGTTTTGACTATGGGAAATCCTCTGTTTGCGCTTTTGATCCCAATTTTCTGAGGGTGAAGGATCTGAATATTTTATCTCTTCGCCAAAATAGGCCGATTCATTTAGATTGATTTCAAATCCTTTTCTATGGTCGGAAGTAGGTATTTGGTCACGAGTTCCAAGGAATTCTTCGATGGCTTCATCATTTTGGAACATGTCCATGGCTGCATGATGTGGTTGGCCATGGTCTATGAGACTCGGATGTGTAGGCTCAAAATTGATGACATTAATAGAGAAATGTTCAAAGGCAAGATGTGTTTCAGCGAGGTCCTCAAAAAGACTACATGGAGACCTAATGTCATTATCAGAACTGGTGTCATCATTGTCACTTGAAATTATTATGGGAGCGACATCAAACACCTTGAAACCTAGACCATGTTTACCGTGATGTTGTGTGCAATTTATAGGGTCTAAATGACCTTGTTCATTTGGACCGAGTCCTTTACCCTGCCATCGCATGTTTTTCATTATTCGGTGAGCTTTGGTAAATTGAGGGGACTCATAACATGGAGCAAAGTTGTCATTATATAACCAAGATCCTGAAGAACTTGGAATATGTTCGTTGTCAAGATGACCAAAATTTTTCCAAACTGACTGACCCATTTGGTAATTGGGATGGATTCTCAGATGTGGAGCGTTAGGTTTGCCATAGCTATGTGGGGATTTGGTGATATAAAAAGAGTCTGCCATCTTTTGAAATTGATATTCACCGCATCCTATGTCAATGATTTTAAATGTGTGAGATGGGGGACCAATAGGTACCTCATGTGGTGGGGAAGTTAGTTTGGTAGTCTTAAAAGATGAAGAGAATGGGTTATAAGAAGAAGGGGGTGGATTGAAGGATGAAGGTTGGTTATTCACAGGAGGAGGTATCTTAATAGAGGAGGTGTGGTTGGATGAAGAAGATTGGCTAGGTGAAGAAGAAGATGGTGTGGTGGAAGAATAATTGTTGCTGGAAGAAGAAGCTTGATTAGTGGAAGAAGATGATTGATTAGTGGGAGGAGGACTGGTGGAAGGTGGTTGACTAGTGGATGATAATGGATTGGAAAATGTGTTTTGGTTATGAGATGATGGTTTTGGATTATTGTTAGGGAGTGTATCAGGATCAATGCGTGTTTCATTAGGGATTATCCGAGGTGGAGCGTATTTATCTGTTGATGGACAATAGTGATCATGTCGATACCGTCCTTCGAGGAATCTACAATACTTAAAAGGTTGGGGATCTGCACGTAATGTAAATTCCTTGTCCAAATGAGGAAACTTAATGCATTGGTGGAATGTTGATGGGACGGCTTTCATGGCATGAATCCATGGTCGGCCGACAAGAATGTTATATGTAACTTCTACATCTACCACATGACAGACCGTGTCTAAGGTGATGGGTCCAACTTGGAGAGGCAACGTGATTGTGCCTTCAGACTTTCTTTCGCTATTATCATACCCACGAATGGTTATGATATTGTTTTGTAAATCATTTTCAGTGTAGCCTAGACAATGTAAAAGTTTCATGGAACAAATATTTAATGCCGATCCATTGTCGATTAAGACGCGCTTGATTTTACGATGAGTTACATAACCCTCGACGTATAAAGAATGATTATTAGCGATGTTGGGATTAAGCAGGTCAGTAGGACCAAAAGATAAAATAGGATTGGGGACCGTAAGATGTGCTATTAAAGCCTGGAATTGTTGTGAATTGATGTCCTCAGGGACACGAGCATTATTCAATGTTTGCATAAGGATGCGTTGTAGTGCGGGAGAAGAATTAAGTAGTTCCATGATTGAAATTTGTGTGGGAGTCTTCTCTAATTGTTTGACAATATTAAATGACGGCGTAGGTTGTGGAGAGGAATTGGCGGTGGAATTAGATGGTGGATTAGGAGGTGATGCCGGGGACGAAGTGACAGATTTTTTTGTTGTAGGGACCCACATTTTTTTCTGTCTAGTGGTGATCGCACAGTCAGTTCTGATCTTTATAGTTGCCACTAAGTCTTGGTCATAATCTATGGTCGAGATGACTGAGTCAAACTCGACATTACTTGACGATTGACCCTTATCTTTTGAATTGTTATCATGATTAGGGAACGGATTTTTGAACATGTGAAGTTTTTCATTAGGTGTTTTTGTCTCAGAAGTATTTTCAACTTCTATGTCTCCACGTTCAATCAGGTCTTGGACGTAATGGCAGAGTTGCATGCATCTATCTGTGGAGTGCCCTTTTATGCGATGGTAATCACAATATTCATTGTCTTTATACCAATTTGGTTTGGGTTGTCCTTCTTCGAAGGGTCTGACAATGGGATATGTAATCATATTAGCATTTGCCAAATGACGAAAGACACTAGATAGACTTTCTCCGAGAGGAGTGAACTCTCTTCGTCGATCCCTAGAAGGAACTTCCTTTCTAGGGATAATGATGGGTTGTTTCGATTTTAATGTGTTGGTGGGATGGTTTTAGACATTTCAGACATGGTGGGAATCAGTAATGCCATCGTTGACGATATTTCGATTCCGATTAAAGAATTTAGATTTGTCCTGGTTCTGAGGAGTGTCTCGATAAGGTTGGTCTCTAAAGGGTGCTTTAAGTAAGCCCTTAGAAATGAGGGCTTTTTCGATTTGTGTCCCCTTTTCGATGACTTCTTCGAAACTATTCAGACAATGCATTTGCATGTGGAATGATAATTCGGCATTGAGATTAGGGACAAAAATGCTAACTAGTTGTCTCTCGGGTACTGAGCAGGGAAATCGGCTTGCAATTCCGTGCCATCGTTGTAAAAAGGAAGAAAAAATTTCGTTTGGCCTTTGCCTAGTGTTGCAGAGATCAAGCATGGTTATTTCTGAGTCTAGGTTATAAGAAAAATGTTTGACAAATTTCTCCGATAAGTCTGCAAATGTCGTGACTGACCCTTTGGGTAGATGGAAAAAACCAGTCTAAAGCTTGTCCTCCTAAACTTTGGGGGAATAATCGTAAAAGGTACGTGTCTCGATAGGTAACTTCCTGACATTGCATGTAAAATTCCTTGACATGTTCACGGGGGTCGCCTTTGCTTTTGTATTTATCAAACTTAGGGATTTCAAAGGATGGCGGAAATGGTAATCGTGATATCTCTGTATCAAATGGATAAGGACACAATTCTTCAAAGTTGAATTGTTTCGATTGTTTTTGCAGTCCCTGAATGGTGTCTTTCATAAGTTTCCATTCTTGTGCAAATGGAGAAGCAGGGGACGGTTTATCAAACATGTCGTGAGTATTGGAATCTAGATTGAGGTATTTTAATCTTTCAGTTCTAGTCGTTGCTTCCTCAAGTTTCTTTGTTAAATCTTGGATTTTAGTGAATAATTCTTCGGCCGAAGAACCATTTGGATTGTTTGGTATTTCGTTGTGATAACTTGATTCACCATTGTCAATGAGTTTGTTTAAATTTTCCGTCCCGAAGTCAGGGGGTAGTTTTGCCCCCATGGCTAGGATGCGTAACAGATATTCATTTTTGTTTTGTTCTATCACCCTATTGACTTGTTCTTGTTCTTCGGTGGTGAGTTTTGGTTGTGTGACTTCTTCGTCGTCATTTTCATGATTGTGACTGCGAGTGAATACCATGATGAAATGTGTCTGATTAAGCTGAAAAAAAATGGGTAGGAATTTTGAACAGGTGTGAGGAAATGAGAACTTGATTACTTTGGATTTATCGCGAATAAGCTTGTGATGACTGATAAGGAGAGTAACTCAAACAAGTTATCTCAATATGATGATGATGTAACTCGAGACGAGTTATTAGAGGATTTGTTGCACGTTGTGTAGATTTGGCTTAAACAAGCTCTGGACTATTGACGGGGAGAGTAACTTGAATAGGTTAATCGTGATATGGTTGTGAAAGGATTTGTGTTGGCTGTGATTTGGATAAATGCGATGGTGGACGGAATAATGAGTGAACTCAAACAAGTCACCCAATATTAGTTTGATATAGCTGGAAACAAGCTATGAAGGATGTTTTGACAATTGACAATATGGGGAGTGAATGCTAGTCACTCAATATCAGTTGGATATAGCCGAAGACAAGCTATGACAAATGTATTGTTGGATGAGGTAAGCTAATGAAATTAGTGTGATGGTTTGATCTGTGTTGTTGGATTGTTTGGATGTTTTTGCTTGGTATTGAATTGATCGAGAACTGATTTTTTTGTGGAACACAACTAGGGTCTGAACTTTTACAATGAACACATTGATATCAGCCAAATTTTATGATAAAAAATGTTAAACTATTGTGTTTTCAAACAACAAGCAGTCATGTGGATTTAATTATTTTGGCTTATGAGGTAACTTCTTCAGGAATGATCATTGTTTCATGCAATCATACAAGTATGCTGTGAAATGGTGGATGCAGGCTCTTATTACTCCAAGAAGATGCGTCCTCCGATATACCCTAGTCCTGATATACCTAATTCTGTACGGGGACAGAATTGGTACGGGGAACCCTTAGAGCACTGGAGGAGACTCACCAATTCTTACTTGCCTGTTTCGGAGTGAATCACCACGTCCATAACAGGTTTTGTGAAAAGGTGGAAGGTGATGGAGGGATGAATGTGTATGGTGTCCTTATAACTCCCTGAAGATTTACAGGGACGATGCCCAGGCTTTGTTGTTACAGCTATTTAGGCATGACTCGCATGCGCTGCACGACAACATTACCTGTAAGTGAAGAGCAGCGGCGAGGTAAATACCGAACGCTGTGATGAGACTAGGTCTCAAAGTGCAATGCAGATGCAAATGCTGTTGGTGCATGGTAGTCAAGTCCATGTCACCGGTGTAGCTTTGGTGGTGATGAAATCCACCTCGTCTACGTGAAAAAACAATATGATAAAGTGATTAAACGCAGGGTTCTTTCCAACTTGAAATAAATCACTAGCAGAAAATAATTACGTACCTGAGCGTACTTTTTTTTTTTTGGTTTCAGCAATTGTCTTTGAATGGTGGTATTTTTGCGGGATTTTTGTTGTTTTTGTTTTGTTTTTGTTTTTGACAATATTCCAGCAACGCGGTTCTACAGAAAACAAATTAGTAGTTATCCTGCAAATGAAATGTTAGAAAAGTGATCGTGGTTGTTTTTGATTTGCCAGATCGCTCAAAGGCGTAGGAAAAGAGCATACACAACCAATGACCAAACAAATATTAAGAATATGACAAAGGAAAATAATTATTAAAATGACAGTTGGAAAACAAAGCTAGAGGATCCTGCAATGTTAGAACAAGAAACTAAAAAAATTGTGACCGTTTCTGATTTTCCAGATCGCTTGAAGGCGCAAGAAAAGAGCATACGCGGATACAATTGGAATAGTTTTTTTTTTTTTTTTAAATGTTAATAATTATTGCAATTAATCATGATTGCAAAATAGCGATAATGATTATTTTCACAAAAAAGAAAAATGATGAAAGAAGAGGGTGAAAACGTTACCTAGAAGTGTTGTCGTGGAAAATTGAAATGTAAGGCAAAAAAAATTAAAAATTAAAAAAAAAATTGTTGTGCAGAGCCCGAGTGGCCTCATGTTTCTGATTTCCAAGATCACTTTTGAAGTGTGAGGAAAGAGAATACGTGTGAGGTTGTTACGTGAAATAAAAAAAAAATAAGAATTTAAAAAAAAAACTATAATTTTGTTGCTTTTTTGTTAAAAAGACAGGTGTTAGAAGAAATGAAACCAATTTTTTTTTGTAAATCTAAATCTAAAAATTATTTTTTCATTGCATAGATCTTTTCAATACCTTTCCGTTAAAAAAAAATGAAGTCATTCTGAGTTCGGGAGCAAAAGTTATGGCTTCCGGAAGATGGGCTACGAGTAGCACTCTGAATGAAAATTTTAAACGTGAGAAAAACGTCCCGGGAGCTGTTTTTTTTAATTTTCTGACTTCTGTACTTTACCTGAGAAGCTAAAATTTTGACAGCAAGGTTAAAAAAGAACAATAAACAGAAAGAAAGAGTTAGATCACAAAATGATTGACTAAAATAAAAGAAAAAAAAATGATTAACTTCCTACAAAGCAGTTATTTTAGCAAAAGTAAATAAATAAATGCATTTTCCGGATTGGTTGTCCCATGACAGTAAGATGATAAACTAATGGCTAGTTCATGTGTTTCTACAGATGACGAGTAAACAGCAAAATCAAAACTGGGAACTAAACACCAAGCACCGAGGAGATCAAAGACAGGATGAGCTTCAGAGTTTCATTGTTGCTATAACCTGCAGATACACCACAAGACACCACACAACAAAAATACTACCCAAAGCGTGAAGGTTAACCAAAGAAGACCATAAGGAACAGAAAAGGAAATAATAATGAACAATAATAAACAAAGAACAGATAAAACCACTAATTGGGAAATTAATGGTAACAGATCGAAAGTAACCGGGCGTGCCAGAATGTAAGCTATGAAAAATACACTACTAACAAGGAAGTAAAATACCAATAATCGTACCTCCTCCTTCGCGTTCCGTAGCAAACCTCAGAATGGGCTAGGAAACTTGGATTGAGCCCTGATTTTGTGATATGTAGGTGCTTTTCTTCAAGACGGAGCAAGACCTTCCTGCAACAACGATCCTCTTACTTTGCACTAGATGGAAAAAAGGATTATGAGGCTATTTTGGCATTAGGACGAGGCAAAATGATGTTCTTTGCTCAAAGGATGCAAGAACTTAGATATGGCATGCAAGCTTATTCTCCGTGTGTTTAGAGGGGAGGGGTAAGGTTGTATTTATAGCCTGAGGGAGTGATTAGCTTAGATTAATTTAAGTAATCAATGTTTGAAAATGTGGGCAAGATTAAGTGAGTGGTTTGAAAATGTGGGCAAGATTAAGAGAGTGGTTTGAAAATGTGGGCAAGATTAGGTGAGTGGTTTGAAAATATGGGCAAGATTAGATGAGTGGGGGCCACGAAGAATGGGTGAGGATTTGAATTATATTTTTAATTCATAAGTGGAGGATTTTAGGTGAGTGGGGACCACGAAGGGTGGGTGAGGATTTGAATTTGAATTTTTAATTCAATAGTGGAAAAACATGGAGAATAATGACATGTGGTGAAGATTGGGTTATTTTTTAGATTTTGAAATGGATAATTAATCAAATTATATTTGATTAATTCAAAGTGTATTTTTGTGGGAAATAAGGAAGGGGAATTAATTGATTTAGGATAGATGTGAAATTGGGGTGTCTACACCCATTAGCTAGGGTTATAATGACCCGTTCCTCCCTATTTTCAAATTTAATGTATCCCTTATTGAACTGTAGGTCAACATTATTTTTGTAACACCAAGGGCACCCAAGTAACGTTGGAAAGTTTTCCGCCTCAGCGAGTGCCAAGACCTCGAAGTCCCCAGTAAACTTGGCCCCTTGAATGGTGATAGCCGCATATTTTAATACACCAATGGGAATTTCCTTCATTTGTTCGCCATATACAACACATTCGAAGATGGTTGTAATGCAGGTCTTCCCATTTGATGCCATACATCCAAGGTGAGAACATTGACATCTGCTCCTATGTCAATGAGGATATTACTAAGGAGTCACCCATCAACGACTGCATTTAAGGTGATCTCCTTATCATAGTCAAGGCTATGAGGGGGAAGGTTTACATGTAAGACCTAGATCTCGCGCTCTGTTTTGTTGCATGGTACCTTCTCTCGCAACCATTATCCTAGTAAGGGAATAAGATTCTCTTGCCTTAGCATCTTACATACTTCCTTAACTTCATCCAAGTCATCCTTTGGGGCTTCGACATTCCTTCTTTACTCCTCCTTCATGGACTGATCCTTTAGACACTGGATTTCTCCTTGCAAACTCCAAATGACATCTATGGTTTCCTGGTATACCTCCTTCTGATGAGCAGGGTCTGGGTATTTCCCATGTACCACTTCTTCTCTTGAAACAAGGGTCCTCTACTTTGGTATTTCCTTAGCATGTGCCGCTTCTGCTCATGTTGTTACCAGAATAGGATCTAAGCCTAACCTACGCATTACCTATGGCATCCATTGTGTGTCAGCCTTCTTTATGCTTACCATTACAATGCCCTTGTCTTTCTAGTGTTGTTGACTCATGTGCTCAAAAAACTCATGGAATTCCTCATATTTGTGATTCTTCCCACACCATGAGCACTGCAATAGCTCTGGAAACTTGCACTTGTAGTGGTATGTAGATCCACAATTAAAATAGGTTCCTCGAGGGAACTCACTTCTTCCTCCCCCACAGTTTCACACCCCATGACTCCATATGCACGCTCTTCATAACGACATTCATAATCCTTAGAACTTCTTACAAGGCTAGTCTGGAAAACACCAAGATCAATAACGTCATGAATCTAGTCAATAAGCCTACAATCCTTAATATCATGGGTTGTAGAGGTACATCTCTTGCAGTAGAAAGATACATTCTTCCGAATTACCCGTTGCAATAAAGGACATCTACTCACATCATGGTCCCCATGAAAAATCTCACAATCTACCTCTACGGTGCGTACTATCTTTCTAGGGGAAATTATCCTTAGCATACCCCTCTACTTCACAATCTGTACACCACATTCCACTGCGAGCCTCATGGGCTAAGTTCATGGATAAATTTTCTAGTTGTTTAGCCATAACAGTGATTTGAGTTTCCAAAAATGGGCTAACACCAGTATCAATGCTCCCAATGGCTTCAGTGCACAGAGTAACTTCTAACGCCTCGTGTGGGTCGATGAAATTATTATGTGATAATGCCCTTTTGAAAGGTATTATCAACCCGCCAACAAACCATTGAGCATGTTGTGAAGGGTGAATGTCATATGACAATTTTTACATGAGAGTTTTAAACTACACATCATACTCCCGTACACTCTCTGTCATGCCCCATTGAATCTCCTTAAGAGCACTGATGCTCTTCTGCTCAAACTCAGAGATGTAGAATTCTGTTAGGAAGGAATTTTTCAACGCGGTGTAATCTACCACCATCTAATGGGGTTCATACTTCCTATACCATCTATGCACGCATGCCCTAGCAACGTCATTGCAAACTGACTATCCTTTTATTTCAGGGTTGTGATCCCCTTCACACATCATAACAACTCACACTTGTGAACATACTCCGCAACATCCTCTATGTCTTGGTAGTCTGGTAATTGTAAAGACATTTCTAAGATTACCTGAGGAGGTGGCTAAGGCCCCTGTCTTCCTGGTCCAGATCCTTGGTTTCCTCTAGTGTTTCCTTTGCTAGATCCATTGGATCCACTAGGTCCTGTGCCCCTGATCCACCAGTTCCACCCCTAGACCCTCATACGGCCCAAAAATGGGCCTGAAGTGGTCATACCTAGTGTCCCCAACCTCCCGCCGAACTGTACGTGCCAATGGTCTGTGAGATTGTTCCACTGTCAGATGTATGCCTTACGCCACTCCCCGACGTGTTACCCAAACTTATGTATTTGCACTTTTACCCAAACCTTATGTATTTGCACCTTGTCCAATAATTCCCCCCAAACACTGAAATAGAGTTTGTAGCCATAGAAGTCCCAAACGATAAATTACATCTCTTAGGCACAGATCAGTCACCTCCACCAACACCAAATAGGTTAATAATATTTTTCCCTTGATCTGGAAAACCAACCGCCAAGGTTTGATCACTAGGTGGGTTTAGATGCATGCCAACGACTCTTCTCTCTTTGCGCAACAAACTCTCATAAGAAGTCCGAAGGGGTCTCTACTCCCACGCTTGCCAAGTTGGGGTAACACTAGACTTCTTAGGTTCCATGTCCTCTTCATGAATCTCAACTCCTTCCCACATCATCTTACCTCCATAGATCTATCACACTTGTAACCTCTCGTTGTCTAGCAATATCCCTCTCACGCGCTTCACTATACTTGATTTGTCTCTCTTCCCTTTCTTTCTTAGTCGTAATGTCTTCCATCTTCCTCCACCCTAGCTTCCTCACCTAGCGCTTAGAAAGGTTTAGCCGGCCATCAGAAATGCCTCTAAACTCAATGTAATGATCAAGATCTTCATAGCCGGAGGAATAAAATGTAGAAATGATCCTCTGGGCTCCCTTAAAAACTCGAACTCAACGAATTCCGAACAAGAATATGTAGAAATAGCATATTCTAGAGTGTAGCTAGCCAGTACTCCCTTTCCATAAATGATCCACAACATGATTCCACGTCAGATCTATATCTTGCAGCCTTTGGTATTCTTCTTGGGTCCACACGCGTGATCTATAATACCATCTTGATCTGGATGCATATACTAATAGCCATTCATACAAAACTATTGGGAAGTAACAGAAGAACATTTCATACAACTCATGGTAGAGGTTCTCTTCTACCCATCTGTGTGCATCAAACTCAGGCCCACTATTGAATCTCTGAGCAAATTCTTCCTCTGTGCTCTTTAACCATGTTTTAACACTTTCCAGAGTTAGACGTTTTATCATCACTCATTACACAGATCATGATGCATGTCATTTCCCCACTACAACTTTGAAAAGAGGACCCATAAACTGAACCAAGATGTAGTCATTTTTACACCCATAAAAGAACAAGGGAATCCCATGCATGTCAGCCTACCACCCAGCGGGTGCTGAGGTGCTCACCCAACGCATGTGTAGGTGCCGAGTCTCTCTTTTATGTGAGTTAAGTGGGAAACATCATCTATGATAGGAAATTTAAAAAGAGTGAGTGGAAAAGAGACATACATTTATCATAGAACTCAGAATGGCTTCTAGAAAAATGCAGTCATCCCAGACCATATGCCACTTAACAGATTTATAGATAGGAACCAAAACATAAAGGAAATGCATAAGGATTTATCTTTATTAAACATCCATGAATCAGAATTGTAAGCTATAAATATGTATCAGAATCATTAAAAATCATATTCAATTAAGTTTGGTAACCTCATTATATCCTTTGAATCCACTACAAACTACCACAACTACATAGACCGAAGTCATACATCATAGATGGGTTTGTACCCCCTCAGTTCTCAAGAGAAAATTTACAAACTTGACCCCTTAATACATCCCTTTTCCCTATAGATCTCTACCCAAACCAACAGAGTTCCTTGTAGTATATCTGTAGAGCTTCGTTCACAACTAATCTATATCTGTCAATCTATATTTTGTATATCCCCCTATTTTTTCCTTTATCTGGGTGCTTGTATTTATAACTTTTCCCAACACCTTCAAGCCTTCATGGGAGTTGCAAATCTACTGCCAATCATCCCAAGGTGGTCCTTCATGGGAGCATGCTTCTTCAGGCCCAAGATTTCCACTCCTTGCTATGATGGTCTTCTAGAAACTTCCATCGCAGGGTATATTTCTTCTCAGGCCAACCTGTCGCCAAGATGGCACCTTATCCATTCCACACGCATAGTCAGGTCACACTTTTCTCATGTTCTACTTGATGCCTCAAATATGGCTAAGTCCTGAAACCTTTTTTCTTCCTTGCGTACATGCCATTTGTTCTACTAAACCCACCTAGACCCTTATCCTGCGCACTTTCTCCTTGCGAACCCTTCTTTAATTATACTTTGCCACGCCCCATGCATTGTTTCATACTTAGCCAATGTTTTTAGGGGTCTTAACACTTCCCCATGACCTAAAACTAACTTCAATGCATGTTTTTCTTCAATACCTTTCCAACGGTACCAATTTTTCTCAATTTCGTGATCTCCATCAAAAGTTATGGTGTTTTGAAGATTCCAGTCCAAGTCACAAAAATCTTTAGTATGGTGGATTTTTTAGCGGATTTTTCACTTTTATTTCATTTGCAAGAATTCCAAGCTTCTACAACTTTTTTAGGATTCCAAAACAAGAAGGAAAAAATGGCTAAGTCCTTGACCATTCTGAACTATAAAAATTTGGATATGATCCACACAAGTAATTTAAAAAAGCTTTGAGACACCAATGCCCACAAGTATTCATTTTGTAACTAGTGGGCCAAAAATAATCAGGGTGTTTATTTTTGCAACATTTATGGTGACTCAAAGGGGCCATCTTCTTACTAGATGTGAGAACCACCTTCCTTATGCATCCATTGGGCATGGAGTCAGTATTAGATTCTATAACAAATCCTTCTAGACTTTCTAACACTCTAACTTTCCCTGCAAAGTAACTGTAATGGCAAGAAACCAATTTGTGCCCCCAAGATGACCCTCACTCATGTGCCCCACCTACACCTCTTAACCACTCAACAACAAAAATAATGGTTAATCAAAAGAAAAATAGAAGGTGCATGAGGAGATAATTTTTCTCTGCAGTTGGATAGGGTAGTTATAAGGCTTAAAATACTAATTCAAACACAATTGAATTGACAAATTAACATTACAAACACTAAAACTTGAGAGATGTGACCACGGTGACCCAAAGTGACAAACACAACTTGCACCAAAAAATTTCATAGCAATTTAGACTTGAAAAAAATGGGAAAAATGACTGAAAACATAGGTTAGGAGAAACCACCCATAGTCTAAAAACCAAGGCTAAGAAGACACCAACAATGAAAACAAGGAAACAAAATAGGGTGGTGGAAAGGAAAATATTTACAACTATGTATAAGGGGGAGAGAAAAATTTAGAATAAGGCTTTAGAAAGAACCCATTGACTGGGATATACAATATTTCACCATTTAGCTTTGTTAATTCAAAATCATTACTCTCCTTAATCTCTACTATTCTGATAAGGGTCACTCCAAATAGCATCAAACTTCTTATGGTTTCATGGCTTGGAGCGGTTTTCATCCCATTTTAGGACCAACTCTCCTTCTTTGAATTGTTGAGGGTGGGATCTCTTCTTAAACCAATTATTGCATAGCTTGTTGGTGGTCTTGCACTTTCTCTCTAGCTTCTTCCTTGATTTCATCTAACTTAACCAAGTCAACAATCATTATGGTTCTTGTATCACGATGCTGTAATTCCAATAATGATCTGACACCAGAGTTAGAAGCTCCAGTGAGATGTGAAACCTAGCTTCTCTCTCACATAAAAGCATGAATGGAGAGTTCTCAACATATTTTTGGGTGTGATTTTATCATCCCAAAATGTTGTTCTTATCTTAGTGTGCCACTGCCTTTGATTGTCTTCTGATGTTCTCTTCGTGATTTTGATCAAATTTTTATTGGATGATTCAACAAGGCCATTTCTTTGAGGATAGTAGTTCAAATATGTCTTTGAGTAAATACCATATCTCAAAGAAAAATCAGTCACTTTGGATCCAATGAAATCCTTGACATTATCAGATATAATTGTGTGGGGAACTCCAAATCTAATCCCAATATCTTCTACAAATCTTACAATGACAATTTTAGTTGCTTCTTTGAGAGGTACAACCTCCACCCACCTTGTAAAATAGTATGTATCAATTAAAACCCAATGATTACCGACACTTGAAGGAGGGTTCACCATACCAATGAAGTATAAACCTCATTGAGAGAAAGGTTGATCAACAACAATGGGTTGAAGTGGTAGGGTTGCATTCCTCTTTCTACCAGCAAAGAATAAACATTCTTTGCAACTCCTTATCCATTTATAATAGTCTCAAAAACAAAGTTAGCCAAAAATAGCCAACCCTCAAGATCTTGGTTGCGGTATTTTTAGGAGAAAATTTCCTACCAACAAAACCTACCTAAAATTATATGATTATCTTCTCAACATTGTCAGGTTCCACACATCCCAACATCACACCATCAATGTTTATCTTGAAAAGGACACCCTCAATTATCTCATAGTTAAGGTCATGAAATCTAAAATGTCTTCTTTGAGTTATGTTGAAAGTTTCAAGTAGCTTTCCATAATGAAGGTATTAAACCATATTATGAAACTAGTCATTTTCAACACTTCCCTCTGCGGAAAATTTTGTTGATTGGACATAAATTTATTCTTATGTGATTCGTTCATCTTCAGCCAAGTGTTGACACAATGATCTACCTCTAATCAACTTGGTGGAATTTATTTCAATATCAAACTCCATGATTTAGTAATCCAATCAACTCTTTTATCACTTATTTCAATGTTCATAATGTACTACTTAATGCTTAGATGAGTAAAAAATACTCTAATATTATTGTTGGGAAAGTGTTTAATATTTTTAGGGCCCTCAAAATAACAAAATTTTGTTTTTAAAAAAAATTGTATATGATCTCATAATCTTGAAGTGTCTGACTTGTAAAAGTTATTGGATATTCTAGTCCTTGTTGATTCTCTTAGGTTAATATGGAAGCAATACCACTCTCCCCTCCAAATACATATAAGATAAATTCTTTGTCAAAATTAGGGTTGATGAGAGTGGGATCTTGAGCGATAACATATTTGATCTTTTCAAAGATGCTCTTGGCGTCTTATGTCAACTAGAAACTATATTCTTTCCTAAGCATCAATGTTATGGGTCTTACCAACTCAGCAACGTTAGTGATGAATTGTAATTTCTTTATTTCACCTAACTATTATGCGTGCTGGCACCTCATTCAGATAGATCTGAACGCTCACCCCAAAATTCACAAGCTACCAAGTCCCTCCTTTATGTTTGCTTGTCAAGATGTTTAGCATGCAAATACATGATGATATATGACCAAGTATTCATTCAATTACTTTAACCATTCATACATTCAATTAGAAACCCATGTAACAAGGAAACATATAGTCTAGATAACAACTAATAGCATATGCACCATGAAATCACCATATTTAGACATGTCAATTACCATAATACATCCTCTATATTCCATTTCAAAAAAATATTACATAACATCTAAGCTGTATACATCATCATAACTAGGCGATGGAACATGTGCAACATCAAACCCTAAGTCATAAATACTCTCTCAGTGCTCAGTCATGAACAATAGTAGTTCATCCTCATGGTAGTACCAAAATAAAGACATACAATATATATAGGGATGGGGGCTTTCCCTTTACCGCCCATGCACCTTCCTAATAATAGGCATGCTCAAAATTGACACATGTATGTGTTTATAAATCATATAATAATAAACTTTTACCTTATAAATCAGACTTATCTTAATCCCTATTATTAGCCTCCATGCATGAGTTTGAACTACATGTTCATCCTCCACACATAGCCTTTTCTTGGCCTCCAAGTCTCCATGATTTTATCTTTTCTGGAGCGGTAGTCCAGTTTCCTTTCCTATTTTTATCCCATGACTGCAAAATTGGCCAAGTCCTGAGTGTTTTCTTCCTGGGCGCGAAACCCCTCTGCGTAATTTTTATGATTTTTACAACTTCCCATGCGCCCCCTATTTCACCTTATTCTTAGCAAATTAATGAAAAAAATAAGGGTAGTGGGCCAAGGAGGAATACTTGTTTGTAATGTCGATTTAAGGTTGTCTGCACGTTCTGATTTCTTGATCCAAGTTGATTGCAAGAGCTCCCTTTTGGCTAGGAGGAACTACCTGTAAATGCAAAAAAATACCACTAAATAGATTTTTTTTTTAAATGAGTGGGATGCCTAGTGGATGCTAGATCTAGGAAAAGTGATACTTCCTAAACAGGATGTCAATCCACTTTTATATAACAATATTAATGCTAGTTAAATTATACATGAAGTAAATATCCTATCGGAATTGAAACAATTTAGGTATCTTGTACAAAACAATAAGAAAGGTCGTTCAAAAGGTTGTTTAAGGTAAAAAAAGGAGGGTTGATTGGCTAGTGTTGAGTTGTAGGTCTGGTATAGGCTCTGGGTAAGGTCATGTAAGGATTAGAAATGGTTTTGGGCTATTGGGAAGTGGGTATCAGCTCGCTAGTCTGAGCTATAGTGACAGACACAGTAACCGGTGTCGGATGACTAACTGATGCTGGCTAGGCGCAATGACCGACGTCGGTTAGCTAACCGGCGTCGATAGGGGCAATTAGCAAAAATTTGTTAAAATGGGTTTTGTAGACTCCCTGTGATTGCACAGAGGTTGGAAATGGTGAGAGTGGGGTCGTAAAATGGTCATGAGGACTCATATATGATTAGGAGAGGGTGAAAATGGGTGAAACATTCGAGTATGATCAGGTGATGGGTTGATGGGAGGAAGGAAGTATATGGATGTGGAGAGAAATAGAATACAAAGATGAATAAATAAATATACACAAGGAAACTAGAGATTCAGTGTAGAGATGTTGAATACTCACTGGAAAGTAGATTGGAGAACATAGGTGATGAAGATGGTGACAGTAGAAATCCAAAGAGAAGAGTCATTGTATTCGTGTCATGGAATTTTGAACCTCCATGCTTCTCTTTTGTGAATATGTGATTGTGAAGAGAATGATGAATGGTGATCGATGTTGGTAGTGATCCTGTGCGTCTTCTTTTTCTTGAGTGCTAAAGAAATTTGAGTGCTCCAAGTCTTTGGAAGAAATGAGATCCTGAATGAATTGACCCAACCTGGGAAAAAGATTTTGGAAACGTATTTAACCTAACCAGCAATGATTAGATGATCGACATTGGTTGAGATATAACCAGTGTTGGTCAGGGCGGGGAATATCTAGGCTGGCCTAAAATAGCCTAATTGTTGCTATTTTTGGCATGATCTTCAACATTTTACTGAGTCTCGAGTGATAGATCATGGAAAGATAAGTGGGATTCCTTTTAGGTCTTTTAATATGAGTTAATTCTAGGTTTTTAAACTAAGTCCTAGTTAGTTAGGATAGGTTTAGACTAGGTTTTAGGTCATTAATGAAGTTTGAGTAGGTCATTGAGTGAAGTGGCTAGGTGAGGTGGTTAAGTGAGGATATTTAAATAATTTAAATAAGCTAATTAATTTAATTAGCATGTGCACTATGGGATATGAATGGGTTAGGATATTGGAGAACATAGGTGATGATGATGGTGACAGTAGAAATCCAAAGAGAAGAGTCATTGTATTCATGTCATGGAAGTTTGAACCTCCGTGCTTCTCTTTTGTGAATATGTGATTGTGAAGAGAATGATGAATGGTGATCGATGTTGGTAGTGCTCCTGTGCATCTTCTTTTTCCTGAGTGCTAAAGAAATTCGAGTGCTCCAAGTCTCTAGAAGAAATAAGATCCTGGATGAATTGAACAACATGGGAAGAGGATTTTGGAAACGTATTTAACCTAACTGGCAATGGTTAGATGATCGACATCGGTTGAGATATAACTAGTGTTGGTCAGGGTAGGAATATCTAGGTTGGCCTAAAATAGCCTGATTGTTGCTATTTTTGGCATGATCTCTAACATTTTAAACCGAGTCTCGAGTGGTAGATCATGGAAAGATAAGTGGGATTCCTTTTAGGTTTTTTTAATATGAGTTAATTCTAGGTTTTAAACTAAGTCCTAGTTAGTTAGGATAGGTTTTAGAATAGGTTTTAGGTCATTAATGAAGTTTGAGTAGGTCATTGAGCGAGGTGGCTAGGTGAGGTGGTTAAGTGAGGATATTTAAATAATTTAACTAAGATAATTAATTTAATTAGCATGTGCACTATGGGATATGAATGGGTAGGATATGGCTAATTTAATTAATGGGGTTTAAAGGGGAGCATGACCCAATTTTGGAATCTACATTTTGCCCCTTTTAGTTGTGTAGATTGTATTTGTAAGCGACACTGACAAAAACAAAAAATTGGTGTTCCATGTGTGAATGGAGGTTATATTGCCCCAAGTAAGGATGAAAGTGAGACTACCCCAAGTGTGGGTGGAGTTGACCCCCCCTCAAACCAGGAACCGATGAGGCATTAGACGGGGTTGATGAGTGGTTTGATAAATATGTAAGTGATGAAAGTGAAGGTAGGTGGGTTTTAGGGTAAGGGTATGTGCACTTTGAGTAATGGACAATGGTCAAATTAGGTAATATGTAATGGAAATCGAACACACACACACACACACATATAGTCTGCAACATGGTACCAAGTAGAAGAGCTGAAAAACTCAACATCGTCCAAGGCCGATAGGTTTATCAAAACAAAGTTGAAGTGATTCAGGTATCTAGGGTACAAGATATGGTCCAAAAACACAACTTAGGTTAGGTGCAAAACCATTTAGATATGATCTGGTATACAGAAGGTTTGGTCGGGATAAACATCGCAGCAATAGGCAAGTTAAGGTCACTAGACTAAACCACACATGTAACATCATCACAAGGTATAACAAGTACTTGAGTTCAAAGGTCACAAAAGGTAGTTCCAGTCAAGGTATGTAGGTCATGACACAGGTAAGGCTGAGGTATAGGTAAATAACAAGTCCTTAAACATGATTAAGGAAATGTATAGGTAATTTAAGCTTGTGGGTAGGGTGTAATAAGTGTTGGTAAGGCCAAAAGGTATTTGACAGTAATGATTTTAGGTCAAAATGGGAAAAATGTAGGTGAAATGGTGCAGACAGGTGACCGATGCTAGTTATAAGGTAACCGACATCAGTTTGGTATGACCGACGTCGGTCATATCGATTTAGGGTTAAAATAGAAAAATCCGTGTTTTACGGATTCATTTTAATATGTTTTAATTTTGGTGAAAATGACAGAGAATTTGTGCCTATGTGGAAAGTGACATTGCAAAGTTTTGAGTTGATTTGGCTAGTTACTAGTACATGAGTTGCTTTGGGGACATCTCTGGCTCCAAGTCCAAACCTTTCATACCTTTGATGAAGCATTCAACATGGATAGAAAGCTTGAAATCCATGCCATATAAGAGAATAAAATTCAATTGCGTAATAAAAAGGATGCATTCAATCCAATGATGCTTCTTCCTTTTCAAAACCACAAAACAATTATTCCAAAGCCAAAGGATCTGCCAATGCGGTAATTTTAAAAATTGGCCCATCTCACCCATTCCAATCAATCAAAACATTCTTCCAACCTTTCTCCCGTTCAAGCTTTCCAGTTCAGGCGAGAGCAACGAAAAATACACTTCAATTGGGTAGCCTTATTCTTCAGTTTTAGAAAAAATTCTTAAAGCCGAAGTAATTTCTCTACCACCCATCAACTATCATCACGTTAAAGGCCATAGTGATGGTAATTATATAACCTTCAAAAACATTGTCCAGGAAATGTTAGATAATGGAGATCTTTTCTTGGACAACCCAAACACACCAGCAAATCAGAACTTGCATATCTTCAAGAAGTCGTTCCCTAACCATACCTCATCATCTAAGCAAACCGGCAAAACTTCAACTAATGACAGTAATGTCTGTGAGGTCCATGATGTGTTTGAAATTGTATCATCCCTTCTGCGATTTCCTCCTATCCTCTCCATAGAGGAGATTCTAGCTCGAGCTCATTTACCCATAGAGGAGCCTATTTCATCTACTCCTTCACCCACAGAGGAGTCTCCTTTATTTTCCCCCTTCACCCACTGAGGAGACCCCAATATCTATCGATATCATTTCATTACTCCCCTCCCAACCTAAGGAACAACCTGTGGTGTTAACTCTCCTACCCAAGGGAGAGTCATTCTCATCTCGCTCTCCACCAAAAGAAGAACCTACCTCATCCCACCTGTCATCTCCCCTACCAATAGAGGATCCTTTAGACGTGCCACTACCTGTTCGTGACAATTCCCCATTAGTCTTCCAGGACCCTGCTGATCTGCTCTCGGCTCTCTTACCCATAAAGTCTGAAGCCAACCAGTTCCCTATCTCACATACATATTTTACAGGGATTTCTCTAAAGCAATGACATCTCCTCTTACAAAAGTGTCATTTTCACACCTGGCCGACCGCTTGGATTACGTTGATAATTACATGCTTTGGGGACGTCTCTGGCTACCCTTTTCAACCCAAATGCAAATATCACCTGCTGATACCTCCACGATTCATCCAAAGGTATTTTAGATGACCAAATCAACCATTACCATGTTTGTTGAAATGACCTCTTCTTCATCACCCTCACCTACATCCAAACCTTTACAAACAACCAAACCTATTCCTATGCCTAAGAACCTACTTGTATCTACACATTACCCCCACATCCATAGCCATCACCACATTGGGTGTCATGCTGACATCAAGCCTAGTACACCATCCTGTCAAATTGGGACTCAACCACATCTTCAAAAATCCGCACAAAAACTATTCCTCCACCTAAAAGGAAGATCTAAACTTCTAGACCACATACACCGATTTCGTCCACTAATCCTCTATCACCTTCACCACTACCCTCCATCCTAGGACCTCACCCATCGAAATTGGCCAAGTAACCTCCTATCCAAGGAAAACCAAAATCACAACAACCTGCCTCTTCATCACGACCTTTTATCACACCCAAATTACCTGCACAGCACACACCTTCGCAGTTACCCGCATCTTTCTTACCACCTATACCCCTACCACATACAGTAACCCCATCAGTACCTATGAGATTTACTTCTCTTTAACCCATACCTTCCACCTTGCCTCTCTACCAAAAACCTTCACCGTGCCTCCTTTATCACCTTAGCTAACTCGTCCTCTTCCACCATTTTCCTTCCCTTCCACATCGCTTACTCCTTCCTCATCTTTACCCAAGAACGTTCAACCAAAATTGAAAATCTCACTACCCTCCAAAGAGGTAGTTAAGCCTACAATACCTTCTATCGCTAGTTCATCTACTACACCTTTACCCAAGCGGGTACAATCAAAACCTACCAAAACAGTAGTCAAACCTATTTCACCTCCAATTCCACCTCCCGTGGTGCCTCTCCCACCAAAATCACCCACACTTCAATCCAGACCAACACTCACCACACATTGTGATCCATTGGCAGGGTCTTACGCTAACATTCTAGCTAACCTTTTAGAGACCTCTATCATCACATTGGCACCCCTTAGACCTTACGACCCACTCAAACCCAAACCAAAAGGGTTTGAAGATACTAAAATTTACACCTGCCATCATGTGTGAGGGCATGATGTAGAAAGTTGTAAGGCTCTTAAAACCATTCTCCTTAAATTGTGTCCTCTTGAAGAAAACTTTGACGCTGATGATATTCTAGATGAAGACCTGGTTCCACCTCCACCTATCACCACACATCCTCATCCACTACCTGTTATCCAAAATCCACCCCAAGGTAATTTTGATAACATGCATCATTTTTTTAGGCTTGAGCAGGCATAAATGATAAAAGGTGAAAATTATGTTTTGAAGGCCCCTTTGGCTCTTTTCCAACCCCCTCGTATAAGGAAAAAATTTAAGGAGTTAGAAAACATGGAAAAAAATCTGAAGAATGGCTTCAGACATTGTATTGTGGGTAAATCAGAATTTTTTGTCCCAAACCACACACATGACACTAGGACACACGGGACCCACATAGCCAAAATGGCTGCAGGCGGTTCAAATCGGAAAAATCAAATGTTTTTTGTCCCATGCGGTGTACAAGACGTCAGGACACGAGTTCACCGCAAAGCCAAAATGGCTGATTTACAAGGGAATCGGCAAAGTTAGTTTTGGCCTAGGCCGCACAGGTACGCAGGGGATGTCCGGGACCCGAAAAGCCGAACAGGCCGCAGTCCAAGAGAAAATCAGCAAAGTTGGGTCGAAGTGTCCCAGGCCGCACTCATGATAGTTGGGACATGTTATGTTTGTGGAGCCTATTTTCATGTTAGAGTGTGGTACACCTTCTATGTGTTACACTCAGGTATTTTTACGGCGGTCCAGCTCGCCGCTGAGCGGGTCAGGGGGGTTCGGGGGTAAAGCCCCCGAAGCAAATTTTCATGGGTGGTTTATTAACCCATGGGTAATGGGTAACTGTTATGGGCTGCTTTTGGGCCCATGTTTTTTTGGTACCCATTGTTTTGTAAAACCGCCTCTTCGGTTACCCATAGGTTTATGGGACAGTTTTTTTTTTCCCCATTGTTTTGATACCCACGGTTTTGTAAAACTACTCAAGAAGTTTTCTATTTATATGGTCTTATGCATATGATAGATAGACAAGAAAATGTATTGCAGATGTGTTTTGAATTTGGGTGTGAATTCTGTAGAGTTTGTTGAGCATAGCTCCAAACGGATCTGGGTATTGTATTGAGAGAGTGGAGGCTTGTAATAACATTTGAGCAAGTGATTCTTGGTGGACGTAGCCGAAATTGGGTGAACCACGTTAAATCTTGTCTCTCTGTGTTGTGTTATTTATTCTGCACTTTTATTTGAGATCTGTAATATTTTCTACATATTAATTTCTACTGTTGCGATTTTGTAAGGGATTATTCCGCATATTTTATCTCTTATTTCCTAACAATTGGTATCATAGCTTGGTTTGGTTTGCTGAAGTGTTGAATCACAGGGAAGATTTTTAGCTTGAGTGGGAGCTATGGCAGATGAAGGAAGATCTAGGGTTGATAAATTCAATGGGCATAATTTCAGTCTTTGGAAGGTGCAGATGGAAGATTACCTTTATTAGAAGGATCTTTATACTCCATTGTCTGAGAAGGTGAACAAACCCTCGAGTATGATAGATGCGGAATGGGATTTGCTGGATAGGAAGGCACTTGGGAAAATCCGGCTGTGTCTTGCATCTTCAGTATTATTTAATGTTTCAAAGGAAAAGACTACAAAAGATCTAATGGATGCATTAGGGAAGTTGTATGAAAAACGCTCTGCCTCTAACAAGAAATTTTTAATGAAAAAGTTGTTTAATATGAAGATGTTTGAGAATAGTTCAGTAGTAGATCATTTAAATGATTTCAATATGGTTGTGAATATGCTAGCTTTGGTTACAATAGAATTTGATGAAGAAGTTAGGGCTTTATTAATTCTGTGCTCTTTGCCTGAGAGTTGGAATAGCCTGGTAATGGCGGTAAGTAACTCGGTTCCAGCTAACTCGAAGTTGAAGTTTGAGGATGTTGTAGGGGTGATTCTAAGTGAGGAAATGTGAAGAAAAAGTTCTGGGGAATCTTCTACTTTAGGGAATGCTTTGACAATGGAAACTAGAGGGACACAGAAGAATAGAGGAAACCGTGGAAAATCAAAAGATCGGGCAAGGTCAATATCCAAGAACAAGATTGTATGATGGAATTGTGGAAATCCTGGGCATGCAAAGAAGGACTGTTGGGAGCTTCAGGATAAGAAGAAACAATAAGAAAAAAACAAGGAGGCAAATGTGGCATCGGGTAATGTATGTCAGGATGCTTTGATTCTTTCTTTGCATAATATTACTGAATCTTGGGTTTTAGATTCAGGGGCTTGTTTTCATGCTACTCCACATAGGCATTATTTTGTTGATTATGTTCAAGGGGATTTTGGGCATGTTTTTATTGGTGATGATGAGCCTTTCAGTATAGTTGGAAAAGGTTCTGTACATGTTAAGATGCAGAATGGGAATACATGGATATTGAAGGATGTCAGACATGTGCCTACATTAAGGAGAAATTTGATATCAGCGGGGCAATTGGGAAGTGATGGTTGTACTATGATATTTACAGCTAACTCTTGGAAGGTTACCAAGGGTGGTCTTGTGGTGGCAAGAGGTAAGAAGGTTGGAACCTTGTATTTAACCACTGATAGTACTAATGATTGTAATCTTGTGGCTTCAGATGCAGATACAACATTATGGCACTATAGGCTCGGTCATATGAGCCATAAGGGCATGGACATCATAAAGAAGAATTTTCCTGGATATACAAAAACAAGTTTGGAGTTCTGTGAGGACTGCATATATGGGAAACAGAAGCGAGTAAGGTTTCTCAAGGTTAGACCTATAAAGAAAGAGAGTAAGTTAGAGTTGGTACATTCTGATGTGTGGGGGCCGACTCAGGTATCATCTCTTGGGGGTTCAAGTTATTATGTTACTTTTATTGATGATGCAACAAGGAAAGTTTGGGTTTATTGTATTAGAAAAAAATATGATGTATTTGACACTTTTGTTAAATGGAAAGCCTTGGTAGAGAATGAAACAGGTCTTAAGCTCAAATGTCTTAGGTTAGATAATGGAGGGGAGTATTGCAGCAATGAATTTAATGATTACTGTTCTAAGAATGGAATCCACAGGAAAAAGATGGTTCCAGGAACTCCACAGCAAAATGGGGTATCAGAAAGGATGAAAAGAACAATAATGGAACATGCTAGGAGCATGAGGTTGCATGCAGGACTGCCTCTTTCTTTTTGGGCAGAAGCGGTGAGCACAACTGTGTACTTGATAAACATAGGACCCTCAAGTGCCTTGGATAAAGGCATACCTGAGGAGGCATGGTATGGTAAGAAAGTTGATTATTCATTTCTTAGAGTCTTTGGATGTGAGGTGTTTGTTCATATAGACAAGGATGATAGGACCAAGCTAGAGGCTAAATCAGAAAAATGTACTTTCATTGGTTATGGTGGTGATGACTTTGGATTTAAATGTTAGAGTATTAAGGACAAGAAAATAATTTGGTCTAGGGATGTGGTCTTTAATGAGAAAGTCATGTATAAGCAACAGTTGCAGGAAAACAAGGAAGAATCCAAGAAATAATATGCAGTGGTAGAGGATCTTCCGAATGGGAAAGTGACCCATGAATCAATTCAGGAACCTACTCAACAGGAACCCCAAACTCCTACAGTGAGGAGGTCTTCTAGGGTAAGAAAAGAACCTGAACATTTTTCTCCTTCTCTTTATTATTTATTATTCACTGATAGTGGAAAGCCAGAAAGATTTGATGAAGCAATGCAGGTAGATGCTAGTAAGAAGTGGGAGCAAGCCATGGATGAGGAGCATAAGTCTCTCATGGAGAACCAGACTTGGAATTTGGTGAAGCTATCGGAAGGAAAAAGAGCATTTCAGAACAAGTGGGTGTACAAAGTTAAAGATGAAGAAGGAGGAAAGAAAAGATATAAGGCCCGGTTGGTGGTCAAGGGGTTTGCACAGAAACAAGGTATAGATTTTGACGAGATCTTTTCTCCTGTAGTAAAAATGACTTCTATTAGAACTGTTCTTGGAATAGTGGCAACAGAAGACTTACACTTAGAACAGTTAGATGTAAAGACTTGCATTTCTCCATGGTGATTTGGAGGAGGAACTATATATGCAACAAACAGAGGGTTATGAGGTCAAAGGTAAAGAGGAGATGGTGTGCAAACTGAAGAAGAGCTTGTATGGCTTGAAACAAGCTCCACGTCAATGGTATAAGAAGTTTGATAGCTTCATGATGGAGCAAGGTTATATTAGATGTCATTCTGACCATTGCATGTATACAAAGAAATTTGAGGATGGAAGTTATATTATCCTGTGTTTGTATGTTGATGACATGTTGGTTGCAGGTAAAAACATGTAGGAAACAAAAGTACTCAAGAAACAACTAAGTGAATCCTTGATATGAAGGATTTGGGGGCAGCCAAACAAATCCTTGGTATGAGGATAACTCGGGATAGGAAGGAACGGAAGTTGACTTTATCTTAGGAAGAGTACATTAAGAAGGTATTGGACAGGTTTAATATGTAGGATGCTAAACCGGTTGGGACTCCTTTGGCAGGCCATTTCAAGTTATCAAAGGAGCAGTGTCCCATGATAGAGCAGGAAAGAAACCAGATGTCCAAGGTACCTTACTCATCAGAAATTGGCAGTTTGATGTATGCTATGGTGTGCACTAGGCCTGATATTGCCCATGCAGTGGGAGTTGTGAGTAGATTTATGAGTGATCCAGGTAAAGAGAATTGGCAAGCAGTAAAGTGGATCCTTCGGTATTTGAGAGGGACTATAGGGACAGTTTTGTGCTACAGTGGATCAGACACCACTTTACGTGGTTATGTAGATTCAGACATGGCTGGACATGTAGATAGAAGGAGCATGACAGGTTATATTTACACTGTAGGTGGGACATCAGTGAGCTGGATTTCACGACTACAGAAGCTGGTGGCTTTGTCAACCATAGAGGCTGAGTATGTTGTTGCCACAGAGGCAAGCAAAGAGATGATTTGGTTACAACAATTGCTTGAGGAGTAGGGGCATAAGCAGGAGGAATGTAAGCTGTATAGTGATAGTCAGAGTGCTATACACCTAGCTAAGAACTCTGCTTTCCACTCCAAGACGAAGCATATACAGTTGAGATATCACTTCATCAGGACAGCTTTGGAGGAAAATAAGTTGAAGTTGGAGAAGATTCATACCAGTCAGAATCCTATAGACATGATGACCAAGGTGGTCACAAGGGATAAACTAAAGCTATGTTCAGCTTTGGTTGGCCTTTGTGGATGAAAGTTAAGGGTTGAGAAGCTTTCTCAGTGGAAATCAGTCTCTAAGTGGGAGATTGTTATGTTTGTCGAGCCTATTTTCAGTTAGAGTGTGGTACACCTTCTATGTGTTACAATCGGGTATTTTTACGGCGGTCCCGCTTGTCGCTGAGCGGGTCAGGGGGGTTTGGGGGCGAAGCCCCCGAAGCAAATTTTCATGGGTGGTTTATTAACCCATGGGTAATGGGTAAACCGTTATGGGCTGTTTTTGGGCCCATATTTTTTTGGTACCCATTGTTTTGTAAAACCACCTCTTCGGTTACCCATAGGTTTATGGGACAATTTTGTTTTTCCCCATTTTTTTGATACCCACGGTTTTGTAAAACTACTCAAGCATTTGTCTATTTGTATGGTCTTATGCATATAATAGATAGATAAGAAAATGTATTACAGATGTGTTTTCAATTCGGGTGTGAATTCTGTAGAGTTTGTTGAGCATAGCTCCAAACGGATCTGGGTATTGTATTGAGAGAGTGGAGGCTTGTAATAAAATTTGAGCAAGTGATTCTTGGTGGACGTAGCTCAAATTGGGTGAACCACGTTAAATCTTGTCTCTCTGTGTTGTGTTATTTATTCTACACTTTTATTTGAGATCTATAATATTTTCTGCATATTAATTTCTACTGTTGTAATTCTGTAATGGATTATTCCGCATATTTTATCTCTTATTTCCTAACAGGACATTAGGATACATAGGCTCTGAAATTCCGAGATGTTCGACTACAAAAGAGATGAGGTGAATGCGGGAGTTAACGGCCCTCACGGCCCAGTCAACGACAATACACACGGGACATGAGTTCCTCAAAAAGTTGACTCGCCTAATTTGCAAAGCGGGTCAAGTGTGATGTGGACGAAGCAAAAGGTTTTCAGCCCAAGTCACACAAGTCACAAAAGGGACATCCAAGATACCAAAACCTGAAATACCCGATATAGTCATATGCAAGGGAAAATAGTGCAGATCAAACCCAAATGGCCATAACTTTTGACCCCACAGCTCTGTTTTTTCATGAAATTTGACTTTATGGAACAAACACGATGTCCTCTATGCCACAAGATTATTTTTAATAAGGGTAGGTATATGAAAATAAAGGAAACATCTTCATCCCCAGTTAATCAAATGCTCATTCCCGTTAAATGATAGAAATGCCTGGCAGACCCAAAATAGTTGTTTGCACTTAGGAAGGCCATAAATTTTGCATTTCTCAATGAAAACACACAAAATTGGTACCGTTGGAATTGCACGGTTCCAATCCCAATGCACAGAAATCAAGAAATCCAAAATTTGGTGAATAATAAATGGTGATTTTATAGAAAACGTGCCTAGTTCAGAACAATGATTTTATTTGGTAGCTGAGATGCATTAATGAAGCATGGGCTGACATTTTCTTGCTGCTGTAAGTTATGAGGAAAATATGGGGGGAATTTTTCAAGCAATAAAACATAATTTCACTTCATTTAATACCTCCTTGGAAGTTGTTGAAGGACATATTTTGATATTTTTATTGTCCCTCTTTCTCTCTCCTCTCAAAATTTCTATAAATTGGAGTGTTGGGCTCATTGTAAGCGAGATAGTTTTTTTATTAGAAAAAATTTATCAAAATTGTTTTGTGAAGCCAATGTACTGTAGGCCCTTGTAGTGGACTCCTTGTATGGTGATCCAGGCACTCACTATGTAATAGATTGGATTGTGCATATCAATGAAGTAATAGATACAAGTTTGTGGATACTTCTTCCCCTACTGTGTTTGTTTGCATTCTTCTTGCCCTTTCAAACTTATTACAAATATATTGTGTCTACCTTGTGCTCTTGCATGGATCCATTACCATCGTGTGTGTATGAAATTTTGCTGTGAATGCATTTGCTGGATTGTGGAGAATTTTTATCACCTCTTCTAGCATGCATTTTGCTTCTACTTTTCACACATTGGAAGACTATCCTCATTCACTCTTTTTCTGGTGTATCACCACTTTAGTGTAGGATTTGTTTTCATGCACTCTCTCTCCTTTGTCTCTTGGAAATTCAGATTAGGAAAGATAGTTTTTCCTACATTAGAGTAGATTGTGGCAGGTAATTTAGGAGCAAGAACCAACTTTCTCTGGAGGTCTATCTCAAGTAGCAAGTCCCACAACTTGGAGATAGTACCCATGTTATCCAATCACATTGTGAGCTTAAGCACACACACTTGTGAAAACTATAGGGTGTTGTGATTCAGTGATAACACTACCTATTCAATGACCTGCATCACCACCTCCAAATTTTGAGATCAATATGGTCTGTATAAGAGAGCTAGCCAAAACCCCACCAAAATGTCAGTGTGCCCTACTCAATTCACAAGGATCTTATCCCACACTAGGTTTTTGTACATCATGTTGTTATAATTTTTATGACACACCTTCTCCATTCAACTCTCTTCCCTAGATTAACATGATCCAAGTTACTACTTGTGCACAAAAACAAAAACAAATATGACTTACATAGATATTCCCACCTTGACCGATGCCGGTTATATCTCAACCGACACCAGTCACCCAACCGTTGTGAGTTAGGTTAAATATTTTTCCAAAATCCTTTGCCTAGGTTGGTCAATTCATTTAGGATCTCATTTCTTCTAGATACTTGGAGCTCTCGAATTTCTTTAGCACTTAGGAAAAAGAAGATGCATAGGAGCACTACCAACATCGATCACCATTCATCATTCTCTTCACGATCATAGATTCACAAAAAAGATTCGAACTACCGTGACACAAATACAATAGCTCTTCTCTTTGGATTTCTAATGTCACCGTCTTCATCACCTACATTCTCCAATCTACTTTCTAGTAAGTATTCAACATCTCTACACTGAATCTCTAGTTTCCTTGTGTAGATTTATTTATTCATCTTTGTATTCTATTTCTCTCCACACCCATATACTTCCTTCCTCCCATCAACCCATCACCTGATCATACCCATAATTTTCACCCATTTTCACCCTCTCCTCATCATCTCTGAGTCCTAAGAACCATTTTATGACCCCACTCTCACCATTTCCAACCTCTATGCAATCAAAGGGAGTTTGAAAAATGCATTTTAACAAATTTTTGCTAATTTCCCCTACTAATTCCGGTTATCCAAGTGATGTCAGTCACTACGCCTAACTGGCATCGGTCAGTCAGGAAACACTAGTTACCGCGTCTATCAATATAGCTCATACCAATGAGCTGATACCCACTTCCCAATAGCCCAGAACCATTTCTAATCCTTACCAAACCTTACCCAGAGCCTATACCAGACATGTAACTCAACATCAGCCAGTCAACCCTTCCATTTTGACCTTAAACAACCTTTTGAATGACCTTTCTTATTATTTTGTACAAGATACCTAAATTGTTTCAATTCTAATAGGATATTTACTTCATGTATGATTTAACTAGCATTAATATTGTTATATAAAAGTGGATTGAAAGCCTGTTTAGGAAGTATCACACTTCCCGGATCTAGCACCCAATAGGAAGTCCACTCATTGTTTTGTTTAACTCTATTTGGTGGTATTTTTTTGCATTTATAGGTATCCTCCTATCCAAAAGGGAGCTCTCGCAATCAACATGGATCAAGAAATCAGAACGCGCGCACAAACTTCAACTGACATTACAAACAGGTATTCCTCCTTGGCCCACTACCCTTATTTGTTTCATTAATTTGCTAAGAATCTAGCAAAACATTTTTGGCATGCCCGATGGGACTCATCAGGGTTTCCTTTGCATTTGTTCAGTCCTAGGCAAAATATTGTGTTTATTTCCCTTCGAAAAGTATTCACATTAATTTTCTTCTTTGGAATATTCTCCTTCTTGCTATTGTCTACAAGAAATCATACTTTTAGTGCTTTAAAAATAACATGTCTTCCTTTTACTGCATCGCATTAGTGAAAGAGCATCCCTCTTCATGTTCTCCATTTTTTACATCGAACATAATTATGGATTTGGGCTTAAAACACTTACACTTCATTTTGGATTGTTGCATTATAGCTCACATTAATTTTGAGGGCAACCTATACATTGGAAGTCATGCCCAACTGATGGTTGACTAATTTAATCGTAGTTCACTTACACACACTCTCTCTATACCAAACCACTTACATAATTTTACACATATTTTTAAACATCCTCCTACCTGGAAGAAGTTGTCAATGATCACACAATCAAATGATTGATAGTGGGTGCCCAAATGGTTTCTCTGTCTAGTCATTATATCAGAGAAAGGACCACCCCCACCAAAACATTACTTGAAACCACCGTTAGATCTTGGATTTTTGTAGGATGCCTTCTATTGAACCAAAAGTTATGTTTTATTCATGATTTAGTCTTAAATAACATAAGCTAAAACATAAAATTCATCCATATGATTTCATGTTTCTTATCTTTTACTAGATTTTTGTTTTGAGTTTTGAGGACGTGTTCTCCATTTTTTCTTTCTTCCTTTCACACTCCACAATTATAGTTTGTGTATTACAAATTTTTATGAGTCTGTTAGGGTCCATCACTATCATACTTAAGTTTTTGGGTTAATATTTTACCTGATCTAATTCACAAAATTCAACTTCTCCATATTTTCAAATTTCACATTGACCGACATCAATCTAGTGATCAACATCAGTTTACTCTTACTATCATCGGTTTACCTGACCATTGTTGGTTATCTACTTTTTTGTCATTTTACCAAAAACAACAATCACCACATTTTATGTTCTTTCTGAAGTTCCTCAGACATATCATGATACCCTTGGATCTTTAAAATCATAGTCAGATCCAGTTTTGTCTCATTTTCATCAGTTATTTCCCCATTTTTAAAAATTTTGATTTCCTACAGTAACCAGTATCAATTAACCTAACCAGAATCGGTCACCCTATCACCATCATCAGTTAGCCCAACCACCGTCAGTTTTTGTGTTTTAATTTTTAATTAAAACGACGACATGTTTTTACCCCTTCGAAAATGTTTTTCTCCATTTCTTCTATTTTTGTGTCATTTACAGAGAACAAATTACCAAGCCTACACCAATTCACATGGTTTTGAATTGTAGTCAATCCAATGCCCTTATATTCTATGCAATCCTTCAGCCGCTCCCACCTAGCCCATCACCACCTTCCATCCTATCACCTATGGATCCTACTCAGTCCATTATCATCAGTACCAGTGATGAGGAGTTCACAAGACTCCTTGACCATAACCCCACTACCTTACAACATTATCTTTCCCATTCATCTACTCGGGATTCATTAGAAAAATTGGTATATAACATTCCTATGTCCATCCCCTGCCCTCGCCCCTACTTCCACATTAGCTGGTACTAACTTGGCCTTACCTTCTTCCACCTTTCTACTCGTAGTATCCCAACTTGACCCCACATCATCAATATATGCGGCACATACAACATATGTCACACTTTTTATGTTAGTTTCCCCCATGGTGTCAACCATTCCTTCATTAACCACCTTGAGCATAGCTCCATATGTACTTGCCACCTCGTATATACCTATTGCATTGCAGCCACCCATGGTGTCGGAAACCCATACCCCATTCCAAAACATCATCCTCTCCATCCCCTAGTCTTTACCTCCAATCACTACAAGGATCGCTACATCCACCCCACCTACTTACACATATCACCAACAACCACCTATCTTTTCTATCACCTATTTAGAATATTTTTCACCTGCATCTATTCCCCTCTCATAGTTCTCATACTTGAAACCACCATATAATGGAATGCCATCCTTATCATACATTCATCATCAACACCCTTATACTATAGGGGGTACCCAGTCATCACAGCTTACCAACAACCTTATTAAAATGATGATGGAAAAGATGCAAACATTGAAAGCATCAGTTTCTGGCTCTCACCACTCTTTAACATACATGGAAATCTATAATGAGCTCATTCATCTATCTATTCCCATTCATCCATATCCTACACATTAGGAAATGCCCAAATTCAATCGGTTAAACAACAAAGAGGACCCGCAACAACACTTGTGGTCTTTCAAATATGGGTGCTATTTAATCGCTCATGATGATGCTCTACTCTTGAAGACATTCCCCATGTCCTTGATAGGACCCATGTTGGATTGGTATAGTGGTTTACCTTGAAATTCCATTTATTCATTCAATCAAGTGGCTCAAGCCTTCCTGGAGCTTTTTATCAATCAATATCATCAAGAAGGTCACCATGACCAACCTATACTCAACATGAAAATATGATGACAAGTCATTGCATATTTTATCAGTCATTAGCGGAGCCTCATTAACCAACTTAAATTCCAGATACCTCAAACTGAGCTTATAGAGTTGTTCACTAGGGCTTGTGCCAGGCACATCTCATCAACTCTCCAAGTTTGAACCTTCATGATTCTTTGTTATGAATTTGTGATCGTGAAGAGAATAATGAATGGTGATCAATGTTGGTAGTTCTCCTGTGTGTCTTCTTTATCCTAACTACTAAAGAAATTCGAGTGGTCCATGTCTCTGGAAGAAATGAGATCCTCAATGAATTAACCAACTTGGAAAAATATTTTGGAAATGCATTTAACCTAACTAACCATGGTTAGGTGATTGACGTCGGTTGAGATATAACTGAGCATCAGTCAAGGCGGGAATATCTAGGTTGGCCAAAAAATAGCCAGATTGTTGCTATTTTTGGTGTGATCTCCAACCTTCTACCAAGTCTTAAGTGATAGATCATGGAAAGATAAGTGGGAGTCCTTTTAGGTTTTTAAATAGGAGTTAAGTCTAGGTTTTAGACTAAGTCCTAGTTAGTTAAGATAGGTTTAGACTCGGTCTTAGGTCATTAATGAAGTTTGAGTAGGTCATTGAGTGAGGGGGTTGAGTGAGGATATTTAATTATTTTGATTAGGACAATTAATTTAATTAATATGTACACTATGGGATATGAATGGGTAGGATATGGTTAATTTAATTAACGGGGTTTAAAGGGGAGTATGACCCAATTTTGGTGTCTACATCCCCCTACTTGCATCTCATAATTTCTCACATGTCCTTGACACTTAGTGATTTCGCCAGTCCAAGATCACCCCACACTAATTACATTTCCTTCCGTGGAAATTGGGTTTCTCGAATTCTCTCTCCAAGTATACAAATAATAAAGAAACAATGAAATAATATGGGTGCCCAATGTTACTCATTCAACTAGTAGAAAAATCTTGGGGTGTTCCTTATTAATGGTGGTCTCTAGCTCATTCCACTCACCAGCCCATGTTTTTTGTATCTACGACTACTCCAATGACCTTTCCCATCTCATCTGGGGTCATATCTTCCCCCTTGTGTTTAAGTTCCCTATTTATGCTAGCCATGCCTGACACCATACCTTCCTTGAAATCCATCTTCCATGCTACTAGCAACCCTAACTCCTTTATTCTCTCATCATGTGGCTCCCTAGCTTCCTTGAGCGCATCGCACTTCTTCACAATCATAGCTATCTTCTCTTCTCTCCTAAGTGCCTAATCCATCTTAGCCACGAGTACCTCATTTTCTTCCTAGAGTGTGTACACCTTAAGAATATGTTATGGATCTTAGCAATTGCTTAGCGCACACCTTGCCTTATTTAGTTCATCTTTCAAATTTTGTAGCATGGTGTCATATTCTAAAATTTTACATGCTACAAACTCTTTATTCCATTCCTTGTCTGCAGCTATATATTTTTCACATAACACCTGCACACTTGTCTCTTCCTTTAACAACAAATGTACCACACACTATAAGTAGTGCAATACATAGAGAAATGTTTTAGATACCGTATCCTCATATTGCAGGTGTGCGTCCAAGATTTCTTCTCCTAGTTGTTTGGCCATATCTAAGACAACCTTCACCTTGCACACTGATATTTCTTTCCCCCTCTTTTAGTCGTTGGAATTCCTATTATTTATTCTTTTTATCCTCTATCAATTCTCTAAGGGTGGCTCCCTTATCCATATTTTTGCGAGCGACCTCAACTGCCATCTTCGTCAAAGCATTGTTTTCCTATTTTTCTATGAACTCTGTGGGCTTAATCATGACATAAGTTTCCTATGACTCCTTTTTTCTTCTACGCCTAATGCATGCTTCCTCAGTCACATCAAATTCAGGTTCATCTGTGTGCATCTGGATACTCTATGAAAGTTGTTTTCTAGTGTGCATGCGTGCACCTTTTGGATTCAACATTTCCCATCCATACAGTTGCTCAAGAGAAAGTGTGTTCTGAAACCTTACGTGAATGATTTTATTAGGGTCATTGATATACCCTAGGTCCAATGTCCACAACACTTATTTTCCCTTTCACCTACCATTCTTCCTACCTATAGGTACATGTGTCTTAACACCTCTAGGTATCCCTTATCTCATTCCACTTGAACCACCTCCATGCTCACCTATTGGTTCCTCCCCATTGTTTTCCTCTTCTGTATTGTGCACTCGTTGGGTACTTCTATATCACACCAAGTCTCTTCATCTCTTGGACCTTCTTCCTTATGCTCACCTTCTCGTCCCACATTGAAAAAAGGTGATGATTCTGTATTATGTGTATCTTTATCTGACATCCCTTCCTCCTTGTTGTCACCCTTAGGCACATACTTGCGCCTTTTCTTCTTTACCTTCTCCAGACTCAGCTTGATAGGATATATTCTCGGTGACCTCCTCAATGGATCTAAGGTCCCTATACCCACACTTGGGTCCTCGTGTCTTCCTCTAAATATTCTTCTACCCTTATCCAATGTGCCATTGTCTTCTTTCTCCATCTCTTCCACCTTGAGGTCAATCTTCACTTCTTCCTCTTCTTTTCTGGGAGGTGTAACCTCACGTGACCTTTTTGTACCTACAGTCTGTTTGCTCTGGGGAGGGTCTAAAAGTGGCAAGTTGATCCAAAAATCTAGCCAATTTTTTTTCCTTCGACCACATACCCTTATAGTCAATCAATTCTTTTCTGAAATTACCCCGTAATAATCAACTTTAAAATATTACAATGTAAACCATAATCATAGTGCACACAGGTTGATAATGGAGTTGAGAAGAATGCCTACATCTTGGGGTTTAGAAATATTGAACCCATTTATTATCCACTTCTAAATTGTAACTCTAGTACAAAATTACAATCGAAGCTATAAAAAATCAAAGGAAAAAAGAACAAGAACCTTTACATGACCACTGAGTGTCAATATCCTAGCTTATGTAGTAGATTCGATCTCCAATGAAGCCATGAAGAACAAGAACCTTATACATGACCACCGAGTGATAATTCCCCGGATTATGTAGTAGATTCAATCTCCAATGAAGCCCTGAATAACATGAACCTTATACATGACCACCGAGTGACAATTCCTTGGCTTATGTAGTGGATTCAATCTTCAATGTGAAATACCCTTTGGCTCTTAAACCATAATCTAGGTGCTCCACTAGTATCGGTGAGTTGATAATAACTCCCGTAATAATGAAGACCCCAACGCCTTTTTTGTACGGTGCCAAGTCCTCGGATATGGTTAGACAACAAAGATGCTCCTTCACTCTACTATGCAGAGCTATGACTGATCTGATGTCTCTTATTGACGATGATCTCCTTTTGCTCCATTGTCAGCAAGATAACCTCTGCATAGTTATAAGTTGATCCAGTGTCGCCAGCGAGCTCAATGGTGAATAATGACCCTCCTCCAAAGCAAACAATTTGGTGATATGTCCAACGTACTAAGGATCTAAGATCTAGTGCTTCTTTGTTGCTTCATCACATCCCTTGGCTCCACGGTGTCTTTGGCCTCCAACACAAGAATAAAGACGTCAATTTGGCCTTTGCACTGTCTAGTGAGTAAATAGTAACTCCCACATTTTTTTACATTGCGCCTATTAGATAATATGACTTAATTTTTTCATCTTGCCGATAATAATCGGTCCTCAATGAATAATGATGATGATGCCTATATTAGTATGATATAGGACATTATCTCGATATGCCTATACTATTACAATATATGTCATATAATCATTGTGCCCATACTAAGATAATATAGGCCATCATGCTTATACTAATACAATACAAGCCTTAAGAAAAACTTAAATTTGGTATAGATTGGGGGAACGATGGAGAGAAGAATCGCTAACCCTAGTGATGTGAATGGGAAAGGGAATGGACAGAAACCTAGCTCGAAGGGTGGTGAAGGGAACAAGGATGATAACGACAGGAGGAAGGAGGTTGGAAATGGATTGGGAGGTGGATTTAGGGTGAAAGCTCAGGATGGAGGCAACCAAAACAGGCATAACAGAGACGTCATCCCCTCACAAAATTCATTCAGGAGGCATTGGGGTTTAAGGGGGGAAGCCAAGCTGGTAACAAGGCCTTCTTGGTCGATTTAGCTGAGGAAGCCTTCGATCTAGAGATAAAAAATCCAACAGTTGATGCTTATTACAGGGCCTTATCAGAGAATGCCATCATAGGTCGATTTAATGGACTTTGGCCCTCTTCTTTAGCCTTGTATCAATGGGTGTTTGAGAACTGGCCGAACAAATGTGAATCACTATGCTCGAAAGGTTTTTTCATTGTTTGTTTCAGAGACCATGGGGATTATCAACAATGTTTTTCAGAGGGCCCTTGGTTCTGGGGAAATGTTGGTTTCTATTTAACTCCATGGTTCCCAGAATTTGATCCTATTACTCACCTAGTCACAATAACGTTGGTCTGGGTCAGGTTACCCAACTTACCTTGGCATTTCTGGTATGCCTTAGAGGATATTAAAAATGTTCTGGGTAAATTCATAAAAGCAGATATGGAAAAGAATTCAATCAGGAATGTGCACTTTCGAAATATTGTGTGTTGAAGTAGGTTTGAGTAAAGGATTTTCGAATAACATAATTATGAAATTTGGGAATTTTCAGCAATCCCAACCCCTGGATTATGAGAACACTACCTTTTGGTGTCGAAGTTGCAAAAATCCAGGTCATCTAGCATGCCTCATGCCCACTTAATGAAAACACCAAAAATGTTAAGAAGGGTGCTTCATGATGGGGAATTCTGATTCCATATTTAGTTTCAGTCACAGATTTTAAGGAAGATATGGGTAAAGCAAGAAATGATATTGGGGTGAAAAAATCAGCAGAGGAAGTTATGAATAATAAGGTAGTTGTAGGTGGCATGAATCAAGGGCATTCACCCAAAAATTCTGACTCCGAGTTGGACAATTTATCAGATAACGTGGAAGCTACAGATGAAAATAATCTTATACTAGTTATTGCTTCAGATCAAGGCAAGTGGCATGAAATGTCAAAAAAAAGGAAAGAAGGGATGATTTAGAAACATTTTAGATTATTTCCCATCTCAGGGTAGGAAATAATTCCTTCTTTATGTCTTCCCTTCCTCTGGGCCATTATTGGGCTCTAGTCTGGTGTTGTTTGGTGTAATTTAAGCTAGCTTTGATTTTTGTCTTTGTCTCAGGGTGGTACAGTCTCTTTTCTTCTATCGTAAACCACCTTGTATATAATGTTTACATTACTATATTTTGTAAGGGAGGGGACCTAAGAACCCCCCAGTTCATAGCTCTGGTTAAAAGTGTTTTACCTTATAAAAAATACAATATAAGCCTTATCTCTCCATGCCTATAATAATATAATATTTAATAAAGAAATTCCTATAAAAATACAATAGGACTTACAATATCTTTCTCCATAATATGGCCATATATCTCTAGAGGCCAATTTTCCACTAACTCCCCATAATCTTTCATACTCCTCTAAGCCCTGGACTGCATTGGAATGAAGAGAGGACATTGAGTATGTTTGCATGGAGAGAGGTTGGATTTTATAGCCAAAGAGGCCCTCACATAGTGGATATTATCCACATATTCCAACTTATTGCAAACGAACTTGGTTGGCCGAGTTTGTATGGCCGAAACTCTTCTAAAGGGGAGGTCACAAGTTCCAATCCTACCTCCTCCATTTCACTTAGTTAGTTTCATATCGACTGTCGATGCCTATGCATGTTGCACCATGTCTCCTTTGTGACTGCTATGTGCCCTCCACGTGGGCTATGACCCATCTAACTATCTGCAGTGTCCTACTCCACGATCCCTGCTTCGCTGTCATGTGGCCTATCCACTGAGTCACGTCCCCTTTGCGCCAAGTACGTCGATTCTTAACCATCGACACATATCCTGAGCTCTCTACTGAGTCATGAGGATTTTTTTTGTTATGGGAGGATTATCCCACATTTGGTGGAAGTGGATTTGGGTAAGGCTTTATTAAGCCTTTTTCCAACTATACCAACTATGGCTTGGGAAATGTAGACTTGCATTTTGTCAACCATGTGAATATAAACAACTCACCCATTGGCTCACTGAGTTGGGTACAAAAATCACCCTGGTTACTCAACCATGATATCACCAATTCAATGTAATGAAACTCGGTGTTCAACTCGCCGCTTGGCTTGACCGAGTTGGCTAATGTGGCAATGTGGTGGCAGGCGACATGGTGGCATGAGGATCCACCATGTGGTAATTTTTTTATCATTGACGAAGATGGCCATAATCATATGTCGAAGATCGGAGGCCTGAAACATTGACCCAAACTTATCACCTTCACCTGATTTGCATGTTTTCAACTTGTCGTTTTGTGACTCGTCAGTTGACCCTATCTCGTCCATGCGTTGACCCAACTTTGACCAACCACGTTTTTAGTGTACGGGATCTGTTTTCCACATTCTTGTAGTCATCGAAAAGATCACAGAGTTGACTTCTGCATGGTCGTGATCTTGGGATATTTAGGAAACTTCGGTCCTCTGTAATCTCCTCTAGATCACAAGTCGTCCTAAGTAATGCACTTACCATCATGAAACCTTAGCCTGAGATAAACATTTATGCGCATGACCTATTTATTCCCAACTATAATATATACAAGAGTAATATCAATATTATCTAACTCCACCATTTCTTCATAGGCCTCCTTGTTGGGGTAGACATAATTCTTATGCAGAATATGATAATCTGCATCCAATTTTTTTACATCAAATCTCAGCTTTTTTGCATCATACAACCTATTGATAGAGTCTTTGAAATAGCGTGCGGTAAATGAAAATAATAAATTACATCATGGGATATTTTCCCCAGTCTTCATGAAGAATCTCCCTAAGAAAAAGTGCTGATAAGCTTAAAATTTAGCTTTTCCATCCAAAACAACTGGCAATTCTCTTGGGATTCACCATTCTCCCTCAAAAGTGTTGCACATTATTTTGTACCACCTATCTATGTGCTACTTGTAGGGGCCCGAAATATTACCTACAACAGTAAAATTGACGAACCTATGGGCTGGTGACTTGTGCTCCAAGGGATACACCCACATCTTGTCCTTAGGCCCATCTAGCACACCAATCTCACAAAATAGCAAAAGAAGTCATATTTTTCACCAAGTGGTTTTCTCACCTTTCTTTTTTAGCATGTACACCTCCTCAACAATGCTCTCCACGATGTAATGTGTGATGTTGTAATACGTCTTGTTCTCCATCTTATGCATGATGTGTAATCAATGCTTGTTCACCTTATTCCACCTTTCAGATGCACCTAAGTTGTGGCTTACGAGGCACGTAACTACTCATATAACATGTTATTCAATGTTGGAAACATCCATCACATGACCCCCTTTATGGTAATTTAGCGTGACTATTGTGTTTTCTACTCCTATCTCATCATTCAAGTTTGGTTTTATGTCTCTCCCTGAGCTACATAAACTAATCACTTTTCCTATCAACTGCCCTATAAGTCTCATTCTTCTACCCGCAAAGTAGAAATAGTCCTCATGGACATGTGATACCAACCACTGGTACAAATTCTCTTGTTTCCTAAAGAAAGGTAGTTCATACAACTAAAGCAATCTGACGCTTTCCAAAAGTCTATGCACAACATAATCATAAACCCCATTTACATTACAGTCCTCTAGTTAGTCTTAACCATAGTTTCATCATTAATATATTTCAAGATCTTTTGTCTTGTGATTAAGATCACTAATCTTACATTTCGTCAACTAAGACTTCCATGGTATGCCCTCTATGGCCTCCTCTAGAAAGTGCATCTATGCAAACCAATTTTCCGGTGCTTCTCTATGATGGGTTCCCTGTTCTTGGTCGTGGCTTTCCTTGGTGTGATTCCTAAATAAATAACCTTTCTTAACTGATAATATACACTAATGCCAAGTGAATTAAAATTTTTTACTCTTACAACCATCTACTTCGTTTGGTCTCTAGTTCTTCAAATTTTGTGTGCTTTAGATGTGAATTCTTCGAACCCTAACTTTGTAAATCTGAACCCCCAAGCCTCGATTCAACCCTTCTCATGCCTTTAATCACTCTATAACTTCCCATGAAGGATCTCCACTAAAAAACGTGATAAACTCTCTATGGGATCAATCTATTTTCTTATATACTTGCACTATGCACTCATTTGTAATTTAATTCACTCTTAAAAGGCTCAAATTATCAAACATGTAAGGTAAGAATGAAGTCGCTTGCATCCTTTTTATATAATTTTCCAAATTTCCCACATTAATTGATCCTCACCTACCACCGTACCCAACTTCAATCATGCTTTTCACTTTTTCCATGCTTTGCACCACTTTATTTCATGCCCTTACTGTAAAATTCTAGCATGCAACCTACTAATTATCATCCACAGACCTCCTTACGTGTGCCTCCTTGCACCGAAGTACATAATCCTCTGTGCCTTATGCAAAGTACTCCATTATGATGCTTCCTACCTTGCATTACACTGCGTGATCATTTTCTCATACGTGGTCTTCATCTAAGAAAAATCGTATTATCACCATCCTTCTCATTTTTAATGGAAACATTTTCATTTTTCCATTCTCGCACCCTACAACCAGAACACCATACCAATGCGTGCATATATCTTATCCTCTTAGTCTCACCTACAAGTACTAACAAGGTATCTTTTCCATGTGCTTGCACCTAGTTCACCCCACACTAAAATTATGTGTGGTCCTCTACGCGTGAACTAAATACATAGTAATCAACTTCTTGTGCGCAAACACCCTTATTATAAAAAAACAAACAATCCAAAATGAAAAACATAACAACGATGGAAAGGAAACACATGAAAGGGAAATCTAATCTAAGTGACAATACTACCTTATTACAAACACCAAGAATATTTATTTATAGTAGTGCTTCAGCCTACTCCAATTGAATTAACTGGGAAACATAGTGTCATCCTGTGCTTGCAACTGATAAGCGCTTGATTCAAGTATCTTGGTTACTAAAAAAATCCTAACCAGTGCACCTTCAATTTTCCTAGGTAGCGCAAAAACTTGGAGTCATGGAGAAGGAACATCTTACCAACCTCAAACGTATTGTTCTTGATGTGCCTATCATGCCATGATTTCTGTCTAGTCTTCTCAGTTGTCTGGCTCCAATGTACAATGTCGTACCTCTCATCTAACTGTATTAGTTTGTCAAAGTGATCTTATAGAGCTTGTTCATCATCAAGTCTACCTATGCGCGTAATATGCAGGGATGGTAACATAAATTCAATAGTTTATAAGTGGTCCTATATGCATAAAGTACAAGTTATACTTTATCATCCCAATATTTTCTTCCAACATCACATATTTTAGGCAATGTGTGGCCCAATATCTTATTGAAAGCTTTAGCAGTACCATTGTCTTGAGGGTGATAAGGAGTAGTTTTATGGTGTGCCATCATTAATTAATCCAATAAAATTTTAATAGTCTCATTCAAGAAATGAGTTCATCTATCACTTGTTAAGATTAATGGGCAACCATACCTGCTAATAATGTTTTCCCATAAAAATCTTGTTGCATTAACTGTTATACAATCCTTTGTAGGTGAGGCCTCTGCTCACCATGTTAGATAATCTATGCAAGTAATAATGTAGGGCGTGCCAGTATGAAACACAAGTGGTGAAATAATACCTAATGATATCTCATCAATAGCCCACTTCTCAAAAGTATCTGCACTTGGCAATCGGTCCCAATGACATCTCATCTATGTGTCTCGGTTTTCCAAGGTGTTGACAATGATCACATTCTTTAAAATATTCCTTAGTATCCTTGTAAAATGTTTCCCACCAAATTCCAGCCATTATAATCTTACATGTCGTTGCATCACTAACGTAATGTCCACCTGCTATTCCTCCATGAGCCTCCTCCATAATTTCATCGCGCTCATGTTCCAAAACACAATGGTGTAAGACCTCATCGCGACCCAAGTTATACAGATCTCTACCAATTAACTGATATGATGTCACGTGTATTGCAAGATGTTTCTTATCTATAGTATTCATTCCTTCAGGTGTCTATGTAGTTCATAAAAAGACTACAATGTCGTCTAATTTTGTGTGAGAGCGGTTCAATATAAACAATTGTACATCCAAAATAGTGCCTTCAATGCTCTGTACATCCTCACTAGAATTAATCCTTGATAAATGGTCATACCCCAAATTTCTTTTTCCTAGTTTTACAACAACGGTGAAATCAAACTCCTAAAACAGAAGTATCCATCTACAGATGCACCCTTGCAAAATAGGCTTATTCACCAAGTACTTGAGTGCCATATGGTATGTATAGAAAATAAATAGAGTTGTCAATAAGTATTGTATGAACTTATGCAATGCGTAGATCATAGACAATGCCTCAAATTCAGTGGTTGTGTAATTCTACTCCACGGGTGTCACCTTCCTTCTTGTAAAATAGATAGGATGGTCCACAATTCCTTCTCCTGGTTATGCCAATACCGTTCCAATTTCCATTCTAGAGGAATCAACGTGAACATGAAAAGGTTTATCCCATGAATGAAAACGTAAAATAGGCACAATAGTAAGCCTCTCCTTCAATGTCTTGAATATTTGTTGTTGTGAGTCACCCCAATAAAATTTCCCTTTATCTTTCAATAATTCTTCCAATGGCACAGTAATATTTTCATATCCTTTGAAAAACTTCCTATAATATCCTGTATGTCCCAAAAATCCACGCACCTCACTTTGATTGGTGGGTTCATCTAGGCCCAAGATTACAACTATCTTGGCTGGGTCTACTAATAATCCCTCTTTGTAAATGATGTACCCAAGTAATGTGCCAAAAGGTGTTGCTAAGATGCACTTCTTAATGTTGAGAGAGATTATAAATTGTCTACACCTCTCAAACATGAGCCTCATATTGCCACAATGATCCTTGACTAAACCTTAGACTATCCAATCATCCAAATATACCTGCAAGAATTCATGAATAAAATCTTGAAAATCCTGCACAACAATGTGCGAGGACACTTCTGGCGCATTCTTCAGTACAAAGGGCATAAAAGTATATGAAAAAATTCCCCATTGAGTGGTGAAATTAGTCTTCTCTTGATATTATTTACCAATGCGCACCTGGTGATAACTTGAAAATCTATCTGTAAAAGAGTATATCTCGTGCCCAACTCCTTAAAGGATTTCCTCTATGAAAGGGGTGGGAAAGTTTGAACATTGGGCTGACCCATACAGACTCTTCAATAGGTTCAATTATTCCAGATTTGAGCATTTTATCAATTTCCTCCTTTACCTTCACGCACAAATTAAAATTCATCCTATAAGTCCTCTTCCTAACCGGGTATGTGCCTTATTTTAGCTTGATTTTTATCTCACTTAAAGAGAGGTGTACACATTTTAACTCATGATATCCTCATGGAAATAGGTTCTGAAAGTCACACAAAAGTTCAATAATCTTCACTACTTCCTGCTCTGACCAATAATCTCTTATAATTGCTTCCTTGGGATCATCCCCAGTGCCGATGTTAACCTTATTTGTCTTCATGGGAGTATGGTACGTGCATGCCTTCTCATCTGCATATTCTATTACCTCGCATGCACCTTTAGTGAGGCACCATCCAAATTGTCAACTTCCTCATCATCAATAATATATATCATTTTACCCTTTTCTTTTTCCTTCCAGGTGCGAACCATCTATTCCTTTCATGTGTCCTCAAGATCAAGGCACGCCTCGAGGTCAAGTTCTCCAAATAGTTATAACATGATCTCTTCAGCCTTCTCGCTATCCCCCAATGTGATTCACTTCATTATCTACAAAGCTTCATGGACTAGAGGCTTAGTAGAAAAGTAATCAAAAGTGTGGATCATACCTGCAGTCATCTCTTGCCAATTTGTTGTTTCCCTTTTTGGCTCTGCATGGACATACCAGGCATGAATGCATCCACGTAATGTGGGGTTATGTACCCATAGTCATGGAACTAAGGCCTCCTGCCCCTATGCCCATGATCTCTCACATTTATAGACATGATGTGAAGCAAAATCCTTACCATAAAATTAATAAACACGCATAGGTACATTGTTTTGAGTAAACCTGGTAGAAAAGGAAATTATCACTTATCTCCACTCCAAGAGGTTCTCTCTATGTGTTTCCCACCAATGTGCTACTGTCCTGCACAAGGTATAGACCAACATGTTCCTTCTATCTCCTTAATTCAGACACTGAGTCTCCATAGCACACAAGAATGTATCGAGATTCCCTTCACCAGTACATCTTGGTACCTAAGATGATCCTAAGTGCCTCACCATTCATGATCTAATAATCCTTGTAACATGCCCTTTAACTTCACACCTAACCATTTCATATGTGTCATGCACCCAATTATCACAATCAACACTTGTGATGTCACTCACAGACTACACGTCCTCCTACTGACAAATGCCTTCTTTTGATGCTTCTTGATTTCTAGATCACGCACCGTCATTGCATAAATTCAATTAATCTCATCCTCACTCAAAGGCTCAACATAAGGCTCCACCTTATTTTCAAATAGGGGTATGATCACACACTCTTCCTTATTCTCAAAATTGATGTATCTCTTGTTAAATCACAAATCAACATTATTTTCATAACACCAGGGCCACCCAAGTAATGTTGGAATGTTATCTGCCTCTGCAAGATTTAATACCTCAAAGTACATGGTAAAATTTCCCCCTTGAATGATAATAGATGCATCCTTTAGTACCTCAATAGACATTTCCTTAGATGTTTTTTGCATATACAACACATTCAAAGATGACTGTAATGTAGGTCTTCCCATTTGATTCCATGCCTCTAGAGTGAGTATATTTACCTAAACGCATATCTATCAAGATATTAATTACTAGCCAACCATCAATTATTGAATCAATTGTGATCTCCTTATCAAACTCATGCTCCTGAGGTGGGAGAATCAAATGAAGTATATGTCTCTCACGCTCAACTCCAACGCATGGTACTTTGTCTCGAAGTCATTCACCCTAACAATGGGATGATATTTTTCTAGAGAAAAATCTTACACACCTCCTTCAAGTCATCCAAATCCTTGCGTGGGAGCTCAACATTCCTTCTCTTCTATCTTATGTGTGCCTATTCATTTAAGCATTGTATCTCACCCTGCAGGTCTCTAATGATTCCCATCGTTTCTTGGTAGAATTCCTTCTAATGCATCACATTTGAATAATTAGAATGTATCATGTATTATTATGTAATAAGTGTCTTGGCCTTCAAAGGCTCACGTGCACATGATGCCTCAGTGCGCGTTGTAACCAACATGGGTTGTAACTTTGGATTAGTATTTTTTAACATCCATTGATTAAAATTTGTGTGATGTACCTTGATCATCCTCTGCACCCTTTTCCTTCTTATTTTTTTGTAATAATATGCTCATATAAGTGTGGGAAATCCTCTAACTTGTGTGGCTTTCCACATCATAATAAATTTACATTTTAAGGGGAATCATGTTGGTAATGATTAGGTGATCCACAAGTATAACATGTTCCTCTAGCAAACCTTCCTCTACCATCACCGCAACCTTAGAATCGATATCATCCTCAGAAGCTTACACTCCTATTATCTCCATGGTTGTGACCTTCATGAGTATGGAATTCTCATTCCTTATATCCTCCTCACCATGCTAATTTGGCGCACTCATGTCTCAATGGCTTCATGAATGTGATCAATTAATTTGTATTCAACGGTGTCATGAGTATGGGACTTGTACATCTTACAACACATGGACACATTATTCATAAGCATATGCTATAACAATGGGAAATCTCAAACATCACGGTTTAGGTGATAGACTTCATAATCTAGTAACAACGTGCACACTAACTTACATGGGCAGTTGTATTTAGTATGTCCTTTCACTTCACAATCTATACACCGAATTAAGTTGTGTGATGAGGCCAGAATATGTTCTGATTAATGTATAATATATTATCTCATCATACTCTCCTTTTGATTAAGTTGATTGCATTGTGTGAATTTTAGTTGATCTGATATGAGCTAGGATGTAAATGTCTGTCTTTTGATTGATTGTGATCCTAATGTTAAAAATTATGTAATTCCTAACATAGTGTGTGTTTAAATTCAGTTTTGTAATAAAGAAGGTCTAACTAGTCAAGAAAATGAAGCAAGTGGTGTTCAATATGTTTTTGATGGCGTCTATTCCTACACAACTTAGTTTGGAACTTCCAAGCTAGTTCTGGAACTCCATCACATAGTCATCATTTAGTTCTGGAACTCCAGTATTTAGTTCCAGAATTTTCAGAGTTATCTATTTTAACAATTTCAAACCACATCCAGATATTTTGCATCTACAATCATGAAGGATGAGAATATTTCTGAATGTAAATCCAAAAAGAGTTATCCTACAACTATCTGATCAACTGCCATCCGACTCAGCATCTATTCTAGGCATGATTCGATTTTGTGAAAATTATTGAGACAACTGTGATTGTAAAATGTATATAAAGTAGACCTGCATTAGATAGAGAAAAAATGAGAGATATAGAATAGAGAAAAGAAATAGATTAAGTATCTAGATCCAGTACATTTTGTAATACTGAATGTTTTCATCAATAAAATAGCCATTCTGATTTGAGAGAATTCTGAGTTGTTAAAATCCTAATTCAAGGAGGAGCAAGGGCCCACTCCCCCAAGGACCAGGATATTCGTTTATTTGGTATTTATATTTCTTCAGCAAATAGCTTAGATCTGTTAATTTTATTGCTTTAGATCTTTTAGTTAAATTCTGTTGTATACTTGTTCTTGGCAGGTGTTTAGATAAATATTTATATTTCTTGTAATTGTTTTCAAGCATTTCAATTCGAGTGTGTTTATTTTCCAACAACAAGTGTGTTTCCTTTCAGCAAGCTTTCAGTGTGTTTTACTTCAGCAAATTTTCATAGTTTGATTTGAATAAGGTCTTACTAAGAAGTCCTTAAGACATTAAAGAGATCCCCCAGAAAATATAAAAATAGTTACAACCAACTACTAGATTAGTTAAAGTACTCTTTTTGCATATAGCTTTAGAAACACCCTTGGTTTGATATGACATCAACAAGAAGTTGATTAAATGAAGGGAATGACGACACCCATCATTTTTGGTTCCGTTTCCGGGGAACACCAATTGGAACTTTCTAATTAAGTGTTAGCAAGAGCAAAAAAACATACATCTAGTAGTTGAAGAATCTTCCCTACTATATCACAAAATATATGAGTATACCAAGAGACTCATAGGGTAGATTCCTTCCAAAAAAATATTCACAATAATTCATAACATCCTCTAGTCAAAGAAAGGAAATTGATCAAGAATTGGAGGCACCACCATCCCCTATCAGACAAGAAACAAAATTACCATTTTTGGAATTATTAGATCAGTCACCTGAAGGGAGTAGAAATTTTAGGATAAGGATTATTACCCAAGATCCATTGATGGTAAGTTTTTGATTCTCAATTGAGTAGTCAACCTCATACTCCTGATTGTTCACCTTCCCCAAAGCATACAACTTACCACATTGATTGGGAGGAAAATTCAAAAAATATTTTTGAAATGGCACGAGAAGCTGAGGGAGTACCTGATAGGACCTTTACTTATCCAATCCAATTGGGAGATGATGACAAATCAATGAAAAATATCTCACCTGCACATTTACCCACCTTTAGAGGGATGTCATTTGAAGATCCTGACCAATTTTTGTTTGATATCAAAGTACTATGTCAAACCTATGATTATAAAATAGATAATAAAATAATTCAAGTTGTTTCCATCCACTTTGAAGGATGCAACAATGAGGTGGTTCATGGGATTAACATACAACTCTATTAGCACTTGGGCACAAATGGAGACTGCCTTCCTAGATAAATACCAAGATTATTATAGAGGGAGAAATAGGAAGGAAGAATTCTTCAAAATAAAGTAGGAAGAGGATGAAAACATAGAATGGTATCTAGACAGATTCCTCTTTGTTAGCAAAAGATGTGGATTTGTGCTTACAGAGGAATTAAGTAAAACTATTTTTCTCAAAGGTTTGGATGACAAATCTAGAGAAGCCCCTTAACTTGATAGGAGGGGGAGACATTAATCAAATAAGAATTAATGGAATTAAAAAGATTTGTAGAGGTTAATCTTAGAACAAGAGGTTGACCTAGAAAAGGAAAATTAGTAAAAAGTCTGAATCCAGATATGAACAAACTAATGGATGAATTAGAAAACTTTAAAACAGACATTTTAGTGTAATTAACCTCTACTGTGGATGGATTACAAGCTAAAGAAAAATTCCAAAGCTGAACCATTGGCTATGTATTGTCCTAGATGCAGGAAAAAACATGCATTAAGAGATTGTCCCTTTGGATAAAACAGAAATTTGTCTTATCTGTGAATCTAAAAAATGTGATACTGATGTTTGTTCTTTACTTCTTGTCATTAAAAATCAGCTTAAACAAACCAGTGCCTCATCTACAACTGAATAATTGAATTTTGTTCAGAGACAACCTAACCAAGGGCAGTTTATGCCAAGATCAGCTTCTAATCCATGGACAATTCCATGCACTGCTCAGGAAGTACCAAAAAATTGGGGACAACCACCTTGGGTACCCCAACCAACTCGAAACCCTCAAGATTGGGAAAATCAAGCCTGGTATGCTCACAGACATCAACAACCATGGGTTGGTCAAGGAAATCCTTATGCTTGGTCACAACTTAGATGGAACCCTGATTATTCCCAAGGAAGAACATATCCAAATCAGAATCAACAGGCCATCATGGGATCCCCTACATAGAATACACAAACTGAGAATGTAGTCTAAACACAAATGCCAACACAACAGGTAGTAACCCCATAAACAAACAAACAACTCCTGTTTATGGAATAGAACCAGAAAAATCAGTTGATTTACATGCTATGGATTGTAAGGATATTCAAACTAGATATGGGAAAATCATTAACAATCCACCCCTTATAATCACTGAAATGACTGAAGAAAATGAAAACCCTAGCATTGCTGTTCCAAAAGAGGATATAGAAAGAAAAGAAAAGGAGACAAATAGCAACACTACTGAGACTCCCATTTCCTGAGAGATTCAAAAAAGATATAGAAATCAAAGAGTCTGAATTGGTTCAGGAATTAAGGAAATTGAATATTGAAATACCACTGTTACAAGCAATTAAAGATATTCTAGAATTGAGCAAATTGATCAAAATGTTATGCATGAAAAATCCTAGAAGAAAGAAACAGTATCCCAAGACTATTAAAATAGATGGGAAACTTGCTGCTTTATTAACAAGAAAACTATTACTTCACAAATATGGAGATCTTGGAAGCCCTGTTATTTCTGTCTCTATAGGAAATAAGGATGTACATAATGTTTTGATAGATTTGGGAGTTGTTATCAATGTAATGACAGTGGATACTCTAAAAACATTACCATTAACGGGTATACAACCTACTAATACCATATTACAGATGGCAAATTAGTCTGTAGCAAAACTAGAAGGAATTATAAAAGACGTGGCAGTTATGGCAGAGTCATGGGAATATCCAATTGACTTTCTTATATTGTAGCCAAAAGGTAAAACATTGGGTTATCCCATTATTTTGGGCAAACCATGGCTAGCTACAGTTGCTGCTTTGATAGATTGTAGGGCAAGTGATATGACAATCTTGAATGGTAAGAACTCTAAACAAAATTTCCTTATATCCTACCACTGAACGTTTTACTGTCAGTCATGAACAATTGTGGGTTGATTCTCCTGAAACTAATAAGAAAAATTTGTCTTCTTTGGCTATGATCACATTGCAGGATCATGCAAGAGAAGTAGAAGAGATGATTAATCCACCATTAGATGAGAGCGTGCTATCTTCAGTGCAATCAGAAAGAGTTCTAGAACCTTTGAATTTAGTTCTAGAACCTACAAAATTTGTTCCAGAACCCGTGAACTTAGTTCTAGAACCTACAAACTTAGTTCCGAAACCTATGGTTATAGTTTCGAAACCACTACAGTTAGTTCCAAAATCAAACAACAACAGTTCTCTTTGATTGAAAATGATTTCACTCTGGAGGAATGAGATTTCTCATGGGGAGAGGATGAATCAGTAGCTTCAGTTTCAAGTACATCAAGAATTGGTGAAGAATTTCTGGAAAGTAGCAATGACGAGGAATTTGTCCTGCAAAGAGATAAGTACCATAATTCTCATTACTGTCCTTTTTCTAGTATTCTGTCTCAAGAAATTTTTGGAGATGTTGCTACATGTCATATGTTATTACCACATGCATGTCCATTAAATACTTTAATGAAACCCTTTCCAAAAATTAGTTCATCACATATCGGAACTAAACATGTTGAAATTCAACTAGGTAAAACTTTAAACATTAACAGCTAGTTGAAGAAGGATGAAGAAGCTAAATTTTTTGATGTTCTAAAAAATCATACTAAAGCTTTTGCTTTGGATTACAAAGATATGAAGGGAATTCATCCAATTATATGTAATCATGACATCTATACTGAGAACACTAAACCAATTAAGCAACCTCAAAGAAGGATTAAGCCAGCTTTAAGGGATATAGTCAAACAGGAAATTGAAAAACTATTACAAGTAAGTTTCATCTACCCTATCTCAGATAGCTAGTGGGTATCTCCTCTTGTAATTGTTCCAAAAAATAATAGAAAAAGGAGAATATGTGTTGACTATAGGGAACTAAACAAAGCCACAATGAGAGATTATTTTCCCTTACCATTCATAGATCAAGTCCTAGATAACCTTTTAGGTAAACATTACTTTTCTTTCTTGGATGGCTTTAGTGGGTACAATCAGATTAGATTTACTACTGAGGATCAGGACAAAAACTACATTTACATGTCCATCGGGGAACCTTTTCCTAAAGATGTGTTACCATTTGGTTTATGCAATGCTCCTGAAACATTCCAGAGAGCTGTTCTTGCAATCTTTGCTGATCTAACAAATGATTGTGTTGAAGTATATATGGATGAATTCACTATACATGGAGATACATTTGAAGATGCTTTGAGAAATCTAAATAGAGTGTTAACAAGATGTGAAAAACACAACCTGTCTCTTAGTGATGAAAAATGTTTTATGATGGTGGATGAGGGAATTGTATTAGGACACCATATTTCACAAAAAGGAATTTAGGTGGATTAAAAAAATTAGGATCATTTTAGATTTACCTATCCCTCAGACTCCCATCGATATCAAATCATTTCTAAGACATGCTGGGTACTATAGATGCTTTATAAAATATTTCAGTAAAAATTCTACCCCCCATGTTTAATTTGCTAACCAAGGGACCTATGAATTTCTTTGGAATGAAAAGTGCTAGCATGCTTTTGAAGAAATTAAAAATAAATTAATCAGTGCCCCCAATATTAAGAGGTCCTAATTGGGAAAATCCATTTCATATCCAAATAGATGCCTCAAATTATTCCATTGGTGCAGTATTGGGACAAAAAGATGAAGAAGGAAATATGTATGCCATTTACTATCTTAACAAGAATCTTACTCCCACTGAAAATAATTACACCACCACTGAAAAGGAATTTCTTGTTGTAATTTATGCAATCAATAAATTCAGACATTATATTACAAGGTACAAGATATTTTTATACACAGATCATTTAACAATTAAGTATTTAATGAACAAACTAGTGGTTGGAGGAAGAGTCATTAGATGGTTATTACTTTTGCAAGAATTTGATATTACCATTGTGGACAATCTAGGTAAATCTAATGTGGTCGCTGATTTTTTGTCAAGACTAACCACCACAGGGGAACAATATCCAATCAAGGATAACTTTCCAGATGAACAACTGTTTACAATCTCAGCAAGTACACCATGGTTTGTCTGATATGGAAAATTATCTTACAACAAGGAAGTTCCCTCCTTCTTTCACTAATAAACAAATAAAGAAGTTAATTAAAACTAGTGCACAATTCAAATGGTTAAATGGAATTCTATTTAAGTGTGGTCTTGATTTTGTCTTGCGCAGGTGTGTAAGAGAGGATGAAATATTTGACATCCTCAGAGCATGTCATGATGAGCCAAGTAGAGGACACTATTTAGTAAAAAGAACAACTCATAAGATACTTGGCACTGGTTATTATTGGCCATCTCTGTACAAGGACGTGAAAAGATATATCAAGAGGTGTGATCCTTTTCAAAGGATGGGACAACCAACTTTCACCAATGAAATGCTTCTTCAGCCTCAAGTTGTGATTGAACCATTTGAGAGATGGGGATTGGATTTTGTTGGTCCCTTTAATCCTCCTTCACAAGGAAAAGAATATATTCTTGTATGTACTGACTATGTGACAAAATGGGTAGAAGTGTAAGCATTGACAAATGCCTTTGAGGAAGTAGTTGTTGATTTCCGTTGGAACCGAATTATGATCAAGTTTGGAGCACCAAGGAGCATAGTTTCAGATCAGGGACCACAATTCATGTCTAATATGATCCAAGATTTCAAAAGGTATTAACAAATCAATCATAGGAAGTCATCTCCTTACCATCCATAGTCAAATGGACAAGCTGAAGTAATAAATAAAGAATTGGAGAACATCCTTACCTAAACAATTGAAGCTGGGAGAAAATATTGGGTAAAGAAACTACCTGAAGTTGTCTGGGCATATAATACAACTTGGAAAACTACAACAAGGGTTTCACCATATGAATTAGTCTATGGGAAAAATCCCTTGTTACCTATAGAATTTGAACTTCAAACATTGAGGACAGCTGTAAAGGTGGGAATTGAATTGAATGTAGCTAAAAAAGGAAGAATCCTTCAACTCAATGAGTTAGATGAATTAAGGTTGGAAGAACTTTAGCAGATAGAGATGATTCGAGAGAAAAGGAAGAAATGACATGACATACATATCAAGAAAAGGAAATTCAAAGTAGGAGACTGGGAATTACTGTTCGAATCTAAGTACCAATAGTTCAAGGGAAAATTGAGAACCAGATGGTTGGGACCTTATCAGAATGATCAAATTTTTGACGATGGTTCTATTCAGTTACTTCCCATTGATGGTAGCAACAGAACACTCTTGGTCAATGGACATAGGCTGAAACTCTATAGAAGGCCTCCCACTAATAATGAATTTTTTAGGAAGATTGAAGCAGACAAAGAATTTGATCATAGGGAAGAACCAATTTCTTCCAAAATGATCAAATAATCAAATGATAGATCCATAATAAAGGGAAGAAGATGAAAACCAGCAAATGGCATTTTCTCCCCCCAAAAAATTAAAATAAAATTATATATATATATATATATATATATATATATATTATATATATATATATATATATAATTTTTTTCTCTCAAGGTTAATTAAAAACTAGCAAATGGCGGTTGACCTCTTTTTGGCTAGTTCAAATAAAGAAATTCTTAATTTAATTCTAGCTATGTCTTATCTAATCATGTTTTCTTCCACTTGTAGGAATGACAAGTCATCATAGCAAAAGGCTTACATTATCAAGGGACGGTAATTATTTCTTTTAACTTATTTAGGGTTGATTGAATGTTTGCATGTGTGATGTGACTTAATTTAAAAGAAGGTATGATGTGTCATCTATTTATACATTATGATTACAAGTGTGTAATCATCATATTGATTTGGATGGAATAAGTGATGGCATGGTTATCATTAGTAATCATTATTGCAAACATCAAGTGAGATAAATATTGTAGAAGTATCATGAGGAAGGAGCAATGGATTAAGTTTGTATTCCACAGCAAAGAACTGAGAATTCAGACAATCCGTAGCTAAGAACTAAGGTTTCGCAGCTAAAATAGAATTTCCGTAGCCAAGCCATTAGTTTCGCAGCTAAGAAGAAGGCCTACAACCAGTTCTCACAAAATCAAGAGAGACAAAACTCAAGCCGATATGGGGATTAAGAAGAAATCAAAACCAGAGGACGATTCCTAGCTACTCGCAGATGAAGAAGTAGCATCCATCTTTGAGCATGCAGGGATGGCTTGAATTCTTGAAGAAATTTTCAAGGCATAGTGATGAATTGGTAAGAAAATTCATCATAAATATAGAACAATCTAGAAAAAAAGTAATAAATGTATTTATTCCTTTTTCTGTAAATACTGTAAGTAATGTGTCTGGATTACCCATTGTTCATGTCCCATAACCTGCAAAGGGGACTTTGAAAGAACTGGTTGAAGTATTACTACAAGAAGAAGAAGTTGGACCCCAGTATATCTATAATACAAAGAAAATCATAAAAGGGGTCAGAAGGGACAGTTTTCCCAAACCCTTTGACATGGTTGCATTTTGGATAGTAAAATATTTAACCTGTGACGGTCATTTATGGTCTGTGGGAAAAGAAGTCTTAAAAATGCTCATATATCTAAAGTATGGAGCCACCAAGCTTGAATACATAATAAACCTCGCATGGTTTATTTTTTATTCCATTCAGACCATGGCTCAGAGATATTACTAGGGTGTTGCAACAATTAGGCATCATGGTCTAATCCATTTGATATGCTAGCACCATTTCCTATCAAAAAAGAATGGAGAAGAAATTTGGGACAAGTTTCTTGGTAAGTGCAAGAAAAACCCTAATATTATCAGAAGGAAATTCCATCCCCATTCTCTCCTTCAGCTAATCTAGAAATTGATTCCCCTGTAGAAGGACAAAGGGAAATGGAAAGAGAAAAACATACCAAGGAAAATAAGGTTGGCGAGGAAGATAAAAATAGCAGAGCCTTCTGTACCTGTGAAGGAAATTCCTTCTTCCACAACAGCTGCAGAAGAGCCAATATCTGTCTCTGACGGTGATAACTCACCCACAAAAGAACCAGAAAGAATAGTAAGAAGAAGTTCTAGAGGGAAATTCACTACTGGGCATGTTGAACTTCCCCAGATAAGAAAAAGTCATAAGAGGTCAAGGGGAACTCCAAAAGGAAGGAGTGAGCAGAAAAGGATGGAAGAAGAAGCTGTTGACATTTTGGGTAGCATGGCCATGACTCCACCCGGGCCAAGTCATTATGAAATTAACAGAGGAGAAGAGAGATTTGATGATTGATATTTTCAGGAGTTAGCTGAACCTTCAGCAATGCCACTTGAAGAATAAGAGTTGGCATCTAGGATAAGAAAAGGATTTTTTCCTTTAATAGAGGAAGAATTCAAAACTCCTCAAACAATTCCAGAGGAAGAGGAAAGACAACAAGTTAAACAGACTCTGTTCTTGTCTAGAGAAGAGCTCATTATCAAAGAAAAATATGAGGAATTGGACTTCCTCAAACTTAAATTGGAACAAAGGGAAACACTCATTAATGAGCTAACAAATCATCTTGAAGCCAGAACTGAGGAATTATCAACAACCAAGAAGCAGCTGATAGAAAAAGAGGAAGAGTTCCAGACTTCTAGAAAATGTAGTGATGTGTCCACAGCCTCTACACATACTGAGTTGACCTATTTACCACTGAAACAACAATGGGATGATATTTGTAGAAAGCTTAGACAAGCCAAAACATCAAATAATGAATTAAAGACCAAAATGGAGGAAGAGATGAAGGCAAGAAAGGAATGGGAAGAAAAATTTTATGAGGAAGGAAATAAATATAAATGTCTTGCCAAAATTCATATGGTCTGTATTATGAGTGAGAAATTTCTTGCCTGCAGGAAACCTTCTCCTACATATAGTGTGTTTTTTGGAAGAGTGGTTCATTCGCTGTCAGCTATCAAGAATTTCATGTGGGCTCCCACATGAACTACAAGATGAATCTGAATTCATGGTAGCTTACTCTCTATCCAACCCTGAACAAAAAAGTCTCCTGTGTGAATTTTATCTTTACAATTATATGCTACAGAAAAATACAGGATTTATGATTAACTTATATGTAGGGGGAGAGTCAGCTTAACGCATTTGTCTCTCTTTTACAAAACCAAATTGCATGGAAGGAAAGAGAATCTGAATTTTTATTGAAAGCTAGCTCAGTAAGCCTATGCATGAGAGCTCATTATGGTAAACCTTCTACCTTCCTCACACATTTTTAGAACTCATGCCTTTGATAGGAGATTCAAGACACATTACCCTGGCATTTTGCAAAGGAGTATTGATGCCTTCACCTCCTATGAGGAGGAAAAATTTGAAGATATTTATGAAGGATGCTCAAAAAGGTGGGAACTCCTTACTATTGCTCTGAAAATAAGGGAAGTAATTTCCCCTACAAATATGATATGGAGTTTAGAGAGGACCAAATAATTATGCACAATAATTCCCCAAGTCAATGAAAACTACGGCCAAATATGGATGGGAATGCGAACAAGGCCACCTCTACTTCTCACCCCCATGTCTCCTTGGCAGAAAAAAAGAACCTCAAGACCCTGCTGAATTTGAAAATTGAGAGAGGAAAATAGAAAGAGGAGCCGGGTACAGTACATCTCAGCTTAAGCATTGGAAAGCCCAGTTTCAGCCATTTGATCTGAGCAATCAAATGGAATGCAGGACACATGATCCCACTTTTGAAGAATGAGTTTGTAAAGGGACTTACAAACAATCAAGTTTGGGGGAAATGATGAGGCCAGAATATGTTCGATTAATGTATAATATATGATCTCATCATACTCTCCTTTTGATTAAGTTGATTGCATTGTGTGACTTTTAATTGATCTGATATGAGTTAGGATGTAACTGTCTGTCTTTTGATTGATTGTGATTCTAATGTTAAAAACTCTAAAATTCCTAACATTGTGTGTGTTTTAAATTCAGTTTTGTAATAAAACAGGTCTAATTAGTCAAGGAAATGAAGTAGGTGGCATTCAATATGTTTTTAATAGTGTTTGTTCCTACACAGCTTAGTTTCGAAACTTCCAAGCTAGTTCTAGAACTCAATCACATAGTCATCATTTAGTTCCGGAACTTTCGGACTTAGTTCCAAAACTCTAGTATTTAGTTCTGGAATTTTCAGACTTAGTTCCGGAACTCTTAAGGACATCTCCGGAACTCTCATAGGTTTTGGTTCTTAACAATTTCCTATGGTTTCGGAACTTCTCCAAAGTTCTGGAACTGATGGGAGTTATATATTTTAAACCACATCTGAATATTTTGCATATAAAAATCATGAAGGATGAGAATATTTTTCAACGCAGATCCAAGAAGAGTTATCCTACAGCTATCTGATCAACCGCCATTTGACTCAGCATCTATTCTGGGCATGATTCGATTTCATCAAAATCATTGAGACAACTGTGATTGTAAAATGTATATAAAGTAGACTTGCATTAGATAGAGAAAAAAATGAGAGATATAGAATAGAGAAAAGAAATAGATTAAGTATCCAGATCCAATACGTTTTGTAATACTGAATGTTTTCATCAATAAAATAGTCATTCTGATTTGAGAGAATTCTGAGTTGTTAAAATCCTAATTCAAGGAGGAGCAAGGGTCCACTCCCCCAAGGACCAGGATATTTGTTTATTTGGTATTTATATTTCTTCAGCAAATAACTTAGATTAGTTAATTTTATTGCTTTAGTTCGTTCAATTAAATTTTGTTGTATACTTGTTCCTGTAAGTGTTTAGATAAATCTTTATATTTCTTGCAATTGTTTTCAAGCATTTCAATCCGATTGTGTTTATTTTCCAACAGCAAGTGTGTTTCCATTCTGCATGGTGTGTTTCCTTTCAACAAGCTTTCAGTGTGTTTTAATTTAGCAAGTTTTCATAGTTTGATTTGAATAAGGTCTTACCAAGAAGTCCTTAAGACATTAAAGAGATCCCCCAAAAAATATAAAAATAGTTACAGCCAACAACTAGATCAGTTAAAGTACTCTTGTTGCATATAGCTTTAGACACACCCCTGGTTTGATATGACATCAAAAAAAAGTTGATCAAATGAAAGGAATAAAAAAAACCCATCACTATGTATCTCATGTGCTGAGTTGGAAGAAAATTTCTCCAACTTTTTTTCCATAGCTGAAATTTGTGCCTTTAAGAATGGGCTCACTACGATATCAACACTTCCAACAACCTCAACATACAAAGATTCTTCCAAATCCTCACGTGATTCCACATATGTATTATGAGAGAGGAATCTTCATAATGTAGTAAAAAATCCTCCAAAAAACCATTGTGCATGCTAACTCAAATGAATTGTCATAAGATAATTTAGACAACAGAGTCTTAAAACGTGCATCATACTATCGCATGCTTTTAGCTAAACCCTGTTTGATTTCCTTGAGCACGCTAGTGCTTTGTTGCTCAAATTTTGGAATGTGAAATTTTTCCAGAAAATTAGAATGCAAAGCATCGTAATCCACCATAGTTTGATGTGGGTCATACTTCTTGTAACAACTATGTGCGCACCCTTGTAGCATGGTAGAAAACTAACTAGCCTTCTTATATGAAAGTATAATTCAATTAGTGCACCATATTAATTCACACTTATGCAAATTTTATACTGCATCTTTAATTCCTCTATAATTTTGTAATCATAGTGACATCTCATAGTAAACCTGAGGTATCAACTGGAATGGTTGATGTGGGGGTTGCTGGGGTTGTGGGCCTTGTCCTCCATATCTAGACCCAGAACCTCCACTAGTATTTCCTCCTCCTGATCTACCCAAGCCCCCTCCTGTGGGCTACGAACCAATTTACGCACTTATGTGTGTCCCAGTTGAACACCAATGGTATACGCATCAACATTATGTCTTGATGATGTTCCTGGGAACAATCCTACCATAACACTTAAAAATAATGGTACTGATAGTGATGTCATGGGTGAGCTACTAAATTTATCTCCTGAATTTAACACAAAACGATACCTACTCATCTCTTCTTGTTTACCTATACTAGCTTGCTTCTCAAAAACTACTTCTAGATTTAGAACACCAAGTTTAAGGGCTAGGTGGGATCATATGTGTACATGCAGTCTCGATGCTCTCCTCTGATGTGCTCTTATCAGAAGCTAAAGGGTATTCTCTACTGCGCTTACTGAATGTCAAGATAACTTGATGTTGTGGCTCCTTGTCTTCTACGAGAGCTTCAAATCCTTCACGATCCATCTCTCTCATCAACTCCAGGGACTCCTCAATCTCCCTTTATTTTTTTAGTTCCCTCTCTCACGCTTCATTAAACTTGAGCCGTCTTTACTTTCTCTACCTTGCTTCCTCCAATTCTGTCATCTTTCTCAACACCTGTTCCTATCCCTACGCGTGGTGGGGGAATTAGCTAGCCATGGGTAGGCACTCTAAATCTAGTTCTACTATTAAAATATTAATCAATAATGGTATAGTGCACAAGTAAGATCCTCTGAGCTCATGTAAGAACTGGAAATCATCTTCCTTAGGGCACAAATAAGTAGAAATAATGTATTCCAATGTATAATTATGCAATAATCTATTCCATCAATGATCTATAGCTCTAGTCTACTCCACATCAACATCAATAAGATTTTGGTAACCCTTTTGCATCCAAAGTCTCGACCTATATCCCCAATAATTTCCTACTGCATATGATGTTAGAAAATCATACAATTCTAATGGAAAGAAGCTGAAGAATGTCTCATAAAGTTCATGATAAATATTAGCTTCCACCTAACGATGTGCATTAAAATTAGGTCCAGTAAGATATATCTGCATGAATTGATCCCGACCATTCTCTACCCAAATTTCAATGCTCTTCAGAGTAAACCGATATGCCATCTGTAAGCAACATCCTGGAAAACAAATTTGAAAATAGGTCCCGACAATAGAACCAAAATGTAGTCTCTTTATTTCACCTAATTGCTATGCACACTGGCACCTCATTCAGATAGATCTGAATGCTCAAAATAAATGTACAAAGCTACCATGTCCCTCCTTCATGTGTGCTTGTCAAGATGTTTAGCATGCCGATACATGATGATATATGAACAAGTATTTATTCAATCAATTTAACCATTCATACATTTAATTGGAAATAAATGTAATAAGTAAACACAAAGTTCAGATAACAACTAATATCATATGCACCATGAAATCACCATACTAAGACACATAAATTACCATAATCCATCTTCCATATTCCATTACAATAAATTATTACATAACAGAAGCTGAATACATCATCCTAATTAGGCACTGGAACATGCACAACATCAAACCATAAGCCATCAATACTCTCTCAGTGCTCATTCATGAACAATAGTAATTCATCCTCATGGTAGTACCAAAAAAAAGAAATACAATAGATATATATTATAGGGGAGAGGACTTTCACTTCACCACACATGCACCTTCCTAATAATAGGCGTGCTCGAAATAGAAACACGGATGCATTTATACATCATATAATAATATAATTTTACCTTATAAATCAAACTTATCTTAATCCCTATTATTATCCTCCATGTGTGAGTTCAAAGTGCATGTTCATCCTCTAAAAATAGCCTTTGTTTGGCTGCCAAGTCTCCATGCTTTTATCTTTCTTGAGCGACACTCCATCTCCCCTTCCTATTTTTAGCCCGTGACTGCAAAATTGGCTAATTCCTAAGTGCTTTCTTCCTGAGCGTGAAACCCTTGCATGTAACTTTGATAATTCTTATGCCTTCCCATGCACCCCTACTTGTGCCCCGTACTTTCCCACACACCCTTGACACTTATTCATTTGGCCAGTCTAACATGAATTTTCTCACAAAATTGATCTTCCCCAAAAACAATTGCAATGATTTTTGTGTTGGGGAAGAAATATAGCCAAAATAGTAGTAATTCTATTTGGATAAATATCCAAAACACCCTTAGACACAACATGTCCCAAAATTTTACACTTGGGGACAAGAAAGATACATTTCTTGGATTTAAGATATGCCAAACTCCTTGCATATACTAAAAATATGTTTAAGGTGCATTAGATTTTCTTCTTCTATTTTATAAAAATAGTAATATCATCCAACTCTATAATATGCAAATTGTCCTAGACACAGGCGCCTAGGTAGGGGCGAGGGCACCTGGGACACCTGAGACCTCTGTGGGGTGTTATAGTTTGCAAAAAATCTTAGAACTTGTTTTCTTCAGTATCACTAGGGTTTCACAATCGCTCGATGATGATCACGTTTATGTCACACTTGGATTGCTGAGGTACCTGTAAATCATCAACACAAATAATATCCTACAAAACCCCCAAACTACATCAAATCCTAGGTGCTAGTACTTGAGACACCTGATGACAAAGGTGAGAAGAATGACAAACAGGGATCCTTGTGACTTGACTAGAATAAGGTGTATGAGTGACATATGTGAGAGATAAAAACAATAGAAACAATCAAATAAAGTAGATGGACTAGAAAGTGTATCACCAGTGAATAATTTTCTTACTCAATATCCATACATAAATCAACATACTTGACAACATAGTAGATCAGTAGTATGTGCATGATTTTGTGTCTACATTTTCCCCCCTTATGCTATTTGAATGAAATTCAAGTAGTGTAAAGGAAGTAAGGAACATACTTGTGAGAAGTATGGAGAGTCCCTATTATAGAAGTATGCATAGAATATGAAAGCATATAGTTTGCTGAACCATGATCAACATGTCATTTAACATGGCATAAATAGAGGTGGTGAACTGTTATAAGGAGAACTCGGAAGGATTGGCGATTTGATTTCAATTGATTTGGAGATTTCTAATTATCACGGATGGATATTTGATGGGGTAGGGAGTGATCATTTCCCTACCCAATTTTTTATGTGTGAAAAAAAACTGAAGGATTTGGGCATCCTGCTGCCATAGAAAGAATGTTAGGGAGAGAGGTTTAGTTTTACCCTCCAACTATGAATACATCCTCAAAATATCCAGTTGCTGCAGATAGAAAAAGATCAATTTTTTTTCATTTTAATACAACATGAATAACCCATATAGGAGTGGTATAGGAAAGGAAATGACATCTCATTTCCACAACTCTATGGGTTTCGCAATGTGTATAATCCTAGATGGCTTCCATGTTAGGTCATCTAGAAGTGATAGAGAATATAAAGAGACTTCCCATGTTAGGTCATCTGGGAAAATATACGTAGTGATACAACTCCCACGTTAGGTCATCTAAGAGAGATAACAAAGTGCACTATGTTGTACTGACCGATTCATTTGATTCAAGTAGTAGAAATTTTTGTTTAGATTGAATGTATACGATAGATTACTCATGGAGATATTTTTCACCTGTTGCCCTTAGATTAGGTCATTAGGGGAAATTCATAGATGGCGATATAAAATGTTGCATGTTTTTTATAATGATGTATTAGAAATATGTAATTATCCCAATTATATGCCCCCCTTTCAACGACAAGAGGGAGTGGTAGAAAGAACGAATGCTGAGCCAAAAGTAGATGTGCAATGATGTAATAGTGAGTAGAATGAAGTGTAGTAGATGTCACAAAGTTGTGTGTCTATAGAATTGAAAATAATTTGGATTGGAGTATAACATTGGAGAATGTGTATAATACAATAGTATGTATAATTTTATACTAAATGGCACAAAAGATGGAGAAAATGGAGTAGCAAAGGTCAAGATATGAGAAAAACTATGTGACGTGTATTAGTTGGGAAAATATGTGCAAATGGTGACTATAGTTAAAGGAAAAAGTGGAACCTTCTATATATATTAATGGTAAAAAGTGAATAATCACTTCATTTGAAATTTGATTGATTATGATTTTGAGCTCTGAGCTTGTGAGAATGCGTCAAATTAGAGTAAAAAGATTGAGCATATTTGAGATGGTGGCATTCATCGTGGTAGAAAGATGAAAAATGAGTTGGCAAGTGTGGTTATTTTTGAAAAAAATGTTGAAATTTTCTCACTTTTGTCAATTTGTACAAAATTTAGATTTTTAAGTTTCTTGACGTTTCTAACTTGGGAAAGAGTGGTCATGGTGCTAACTCTCTTTGGTATGTTAGTGCCTAGATCTAGGCACTAGTGACATGCTCCTGGGTGCTCACTGCCGACTTCGAGGCACTAACGACCTAGGAAGTTGTTTTGACCCTAAAACGTGATAAATGTGAATTTTGAGGAATTTTGATATTGTGAATATTCATTTTTCTGTGTATATGAAGTGCTAATGTCACATCTTTGATGGTTTTTCGTGTTATGTAGAGGGATATCCATTCGAGGGAGTTCCGTAGAGGTCGAAAGTTGAGTATGTTGTTCGGATTAGGCTTATTGGAAGCGGAGTGGGATTTACTAGACCATGCTGACCTATGACATATAACAAGGTTGGGGGATGTACCCCATAATATGCATATGATCACTGCATGATGCGATAGATAGAGTGCAAATATGTGTAATTTTTAGCTGCTTAGTGGGGAGATGATTGTGACCCTAGAGGATGTATATCACATTTTGTGGCTACAAATTGTAGGTGAGAGAGTCTAGGTGATGGTAGTAGAGGATGCTTATAGGCAGAAAAGGGATACAACATGGAATTTTATAGGGACAAATGTGTAGACAAAGACCCACATTAGCTTGGACTACGTACTGAGATCAAGTGTTCCGTAATTGCGGAATTTCATTGAAATTGTTATTACTTCATCAGTAGTAGTGGAGGGTGGAGGTGTGGGCTATCTTATCTAATATGCATCATATCTGTAAGCGTATAAAGGATGATAGGGACTAGATATGTATGGAAACGGTGTATACTAGTTCATTTATAAAAATACTTATATAGGTTCATGCATGAGGACCATGGGGGTGGGCTTGGAGCCACCACATTATTACACATATAGACCTATGAGCATATTGTGATATTAAGGCAACTCAGTGGGCCATGAGCTGATTAGGTGAGGCCCGAGATATTTGCAACAATGTGGACATGTAGAAATAGTAGGAGACTAGATATTAATACATGTAGATATATATTGGATCCTATAAGAACATGGGCCATTATATAGAGGCCATATCGAGCCTATAGAGGGTGGCCTGAGAATGGAGTAGAGATATGATGTATATGATGTAGTATGTGGTTAGAGGATTAGTTTCCTAGAGTGATTGAGTTATTTCTGGTAGAGTGTGTATAACATCAATTTGGTATTGATCAGTATGTGCCCCCACAGCCGTATGTATGGGTGTAAGTGACTAGAGCACTAAGGAGACCAGGGTCAATACTAGGTCCAATAGGGGCACAACTAGTTCCTCATGGTCTGAATGAGGTAGATGCGGATATAGAGCCAATATAGGTGGATGACGCAGGACGTACTGAGGAATATAGTGCATGGTGGTCAACGCATTGATGGGTGCTATTGTTTCCATTGGTTGTGGATGCAGCTGGGGAACCATCGGTTGGAGGAGTAGAGGGGAAGACACCTGCCTCTAATGGAGATGGTAAAACATCAACAATAACAGAGCATGAGTAGTCGTATGTTGATAGTTTTGGTTTGTTACTTAATTGTTATATTGTAGATTTCGTATGCAGTACCTAATGCTAATCATTGGTGGTTTCAGGGGATGATTATTGGTCCTTGATTTTTGATACATCGATCCATAAATTGAAGCTAAATGTTCCTATTTATGTATTCATGGGGGGTGGGATGTTAGAGCGAGTAGATGCCATTGCTGGTGAGCATGCCCACTTGTTTGAGCCAATGGTGATAACACCAGTGAAATATACCTTGTTATTGAGTGAGTGTGACGAGGAAAGGGTGGATACTCATTGGCCTAGGTAGGCTAAAAGTGGAGGATACCTAGCTCATGATGTCTTCATGAAGTATGTAGAGCTACAGGGTTAGTTTGCAGAGCAAACGGTCAAGTTGACATTGTTACACAGACAAATGGAGAGATATAGTGGTTGTGAACAATGACGTAGATTGAACAGTGAATCATAGAGTTCTAGAGATCCCATAGTTGAATATAATGATAATGATGATGATGTATGATATGTATTGATGTAGTGATGCATGGGGGCTTGCCCCCTAGTGATTGTATTTTTGAAACTATGTTTTTTTCGATATATATAGATGGATGATTGTCATTATTGTGTTGTGGTGATTGTTAGTTGATATGTGATGCAATGATTGTTGTTTGTATGGATGTGTTTTATTTACATTGCGTAGATCATGATATAAAAGTAATGAAAACTATATTTTATGTATGAATAGAGATGTGAGAAATGGTAAGAGATGTATGTATGAAATGAGTAATGTGATAGAATAATGTGAGTGAAATTTTTGTATGTAATTGTGTGTAAGCATGATGAAGAGGGGGGAAAGAAGAGTGATAACCCCATCGTATGTGTGAGAGGGTGAGGTTCATTTCTTATAAGACCCCTTAGCAATAAAGAATGAACCATAGAACAATAATGCGTCATCAAGAAATGGTATGATAGGTTACGCTAGATAGATAGATCAATAGAGCACATGTCATAAAGATGGAGTGGGGTTCTTATTGTAATAGATACCTCAATAGTCATGTAAGAACCATAAGAACATGAGTGAATCATTAGGTAGTGAGGTGAGAAAAATAACCTACCAAATATGTAGAGGATGACGTAGAGCAGTGGAAACATGTGAAGTGGTAGCAACATGAGTTTATGAGACAAACTAAATTTCAGATGAGATGGTTCCAATGAGGGGATATGTGGTGGTAGGAAGAATGGATGCCGATGGATTAGGTATCCAATGTGAAGTAGGAGAACTGTGCTATAGGTGGGATGGTGTAGTGGTGGATGAGCGAGGTAGAGGCCATGCATGAATAATGAATTTAAGAGGTGGACAAATAATGACCTTATAAGTAGGAGGAGGTGATAAGTGAACTGGAGTAATAACACGATTACGTAGAATCAGAGACACAATCCACTCATGAGAGCGAGAGATAAAGGAAATGACATCCTTGTCTTATAAATGTTGCAATTTTTTATGAAGGGTGCAACAATCATTTTCATTATGGCCATTGATGCAATGGTAATTGTAATAAGGATGATCGCGTTGGAGATGCAAGTGATGAGGAGGAGGATGTTGATTAGAAGGTAAGTGAATTAAGTGTTTATCAAGAAAATAATGCAACACATCATGAGGCTTAACAACATGTGAGAAATGTAATGGCTCCTGAGAAGTAGATGGTGAAGACTTATGTGGAGAGTGATGTGGCAGAGGAGATGGAGGAATCTTATGTTATGGAGGAGATGGAACATGCTTGTGAGGTGAAGGAGATGGAAGAGGTGAAGAAGAGGAAGATGCAGTAGTAGAAGAAGTAGAAATTGGATCTATAACATGTGTAGCAATTAAGTATTTCTCTATATTAATGACCTTATAACATAAGAGAGTAAATGATTCACATGTGCCATATTGTAATCGTTGTTTTAAAGTAGGAATTGTTAGAAATTCTAGGCACTGAGAAGGGGGGTGAATCAGTGCTCTTTACAAATTTTGAACCAATTCACAATTACTCAATCAACCAGATTGTCTATCTCAACCATGAAAATAATAAGCATTCAATCATGAAGGATAAAGAGAAACAAACACACATGAACACACGAGGAGACATCATTTAAAGTGGGAAACCCAATAAAGAAGAAAACCCACTAAAATCATAGAACTATATCAGAAAATTATCCTGTAAGGTTACAATTATTTCTCCATGTTGTGAGCATCCACTCACCTTCAAGAACCACTCTAATTTTGAAGCACCCACTCCAATTCTATGCCAAACACCCACTTGAATGCTATTTTGCAAGCACCTACTTGTAAGGAAGCTCACTCCAAAATGTTGAGCAACAACTCAGACTTTTATCACAAGATTTTTTATCACCTTTACCACTTTTTTTCTTTCATCAACGTGATGTGATTACTATTTAATCTCACTTTAATTTTCTTCTCCTATCTTAGTTTTCCATGGCATCAACACACTAACACTCTTCTTATTTTATCAAGACTAACACTCAACTCTCCTCACTTTCAACAACATTTACATGCTCAAAAAATGAGCTCATATTGACAAACATAACCTATCAACATGACTCTTGACATTTCAAATATAAAAAATCCTCAAATTATTCACTCTTTCATATGTAGAAGGAAATGAAAGAGATTCAAACAAAACTGTCTTAGGACAAATCATTAAACCTGACATATATGGAAGTTTTTAAGTTAGTTTATTTAGGTATAATTATGACCCCTCCTGATCCACATGATGAGTTTAGGAGGATTTTAAATTTATTTAGGCTTTTTCTTCAATTATCAAGATGATTTTATGACCTCTATCATTTTCCTTAGTAGCAGTTGCTCAGTCCAACACCGAATGCACTTTTTGTCTTGTAGTTAATTTAGTCCATAGGTAAGTGTAGCAGTCCCTCATGTACATCAAAAGTATTTTTAATTGTGCCATGACTTCATAACCATCACAAAACACTCGTCATTTGAACCTTATACTCCACTTGAGCTCATAAAATGCACTTAACGTAGATTTGGAGAAAGCATAGTCATAAAGGAGTTTATATCTTCAAGGAAACATGTTAATATATATTTCTAATGAATCCTCATGAGATCTTCAAGCATAGAATATGATGTACATGACTTGAGCACATGTCTCAACTGATTAGAGATGTTATAGACTTCATATATACTCCATAAATCATGCACCAGAACAAGAAATCTGTTGGTTTTCATATACAAAAAGACTCCTGCTGAAAGTGACCAAATGTGCATGTTTGATCAACTTACCATGGGTTCATAATTTCATTTCCAGAAATGTGGAGGAATTTTACAACACATCAGAGCCATGGCTTGATCCATTTCATGGATACAACTTCGCCATTGAAATATTTTCAAGGCACACTCAAAAAAAGTACCTTGAGAGCACAATCCATAGTTTTGAGTTGAGGCACCCAATTTTAGACATTGTCATGCTTATAAAACTTGTGAGGGAATATAACAGATAGTGTGCTTGATCTCAAACTTCTTGAGGTATTGATGGTTGTGGAATAAATCCCTCAGTTAATTCCATTTCCCAACCATGATCACAGGGATCCAAGTTATCAAAAACTAGTATTGATGCAACATACCTCACACGTCAAAAAAATCTCTTTAATCTCTTCCATCACTTGAAAAATATCAGGGGAAACAAGAGACACCATCTCATACATTCACATATCTAGGTTGTTCAAGAAAAACCTCACCTTCACATCAGGTTTAGACCAAATTCTTGAGAGACCTACTTTAGCATGTCAGGCCACTGGGTTTTAGCCCTATCAACACTTCACCATACCAACAAAGACGTATAACATGATGTTCTAGGACTATAGAGAGTTTTCATACACTTCTACAAGTGGCATTCATACAAGGACCCCTTCAACTCACTATGATTGGTTCTTGTATTCACATGCTTCTAACGGAAGAAGCAAGAAAATCACCTATATCTTAAAAAATATCCACATAACTTCTCAAAATATTTTCATGAACACTTAGTAGACATCATAGGCTCTCTGGGATACTAAGGTTTTCATCATGAAACCCCCAACTCTTACATGTACCTACAATTTTCTTCAAAACCACCATTTTCCTATTCCGTAAAATCACACCTACAGATACACAATATCAAAAAAATGTGCTTAAGAGAGTCCTATACACTTATAAGTAGATTTCATAGCTTTCTCAGGTGATTTGAAGCCCAAAAAATTCATTTTACCTCTATCACTCTAGGATGACGGTTTAGAGGGTTTCAAACTAGGTCAGAAAAATGATTAGAACTATTTAAATACTTAACCAAGTGATCTCATACATTTTTCTTTAGATTTTTATCAAAATTACCTTTAAAAAATATTCTATTATTTATCTTAACAATACCTCAAAATTTAGAACATGTGCTAAGAAGTTAGGGTGCTTAATTTACATTTTCCAAAAACCCGGTTTTGGAAAAAATTACATAACTTGCACAAAACACCTCCTGAAGTCCTAAAATTTTTAACACACCTTAAAAACTCACTCCTACATGAATTAAAATTACAAATTTATCATATTTTTCTCTAAAAACCTCTATCCCATCTCATTTTTTCATCACTATTTCTCTAGTCATGAGCCAGAGTGCTATACCAACCTATATTATTACTCACCTCACCTCCTTTGGAAGTTGTGAAGCTATGCGTTGGTACCTAGATTTAATATCCTTCACAACTTGAGTATAATATTGGATTTTTTCAAGACACTCAGAGGAAGATAGATGATTTATATGTCATTTTATAGCCGGGGAAGCAATCTATCTGACTTGTTGGCACTCAGTCTCAGAAGGAGTGGGTAACACCGTGAAAGGATTTTGATCTAACCCTCACTATTTTAGGTTGTGCCTTTCAACCAAGGTAAGAGAACCTATGTTGCAGCCTCTATTTTATGAAGGAGGTGGAGATATCCTTATACTGTGCATATTGTATGGAGATGGCCTTGGGAAAACATGATCAATCTTCCATTACTCAAAATCAATAGGGCTGTCACTACTAAATGATGGAAATGCTTTCAAGACAAGGCTGAGGCTGCTAAAGACATGGTATGATCCTAATTTTCTTTGTGCATTTTTGTAAATGGATTGTATTCTTTTTTTGACACACAATGCAGATGTAGGGGTAGTATGGGTAGGATGGGTTGTTTAGAATTATTTTTTGGTGGGGTATTGATGAGACAAACTGGGATATATCAGATATTTGACAACCTCTACAATACTTGAAACAACTATAAGATAAAATGCTTCAAATAATCAGGACATTCTTTCAACCAGAAGAGGCATAAATGGAAGCACAGGCAACACTCTTCACACAATCTTTGAGAGCTCACCACAAAAGCTTGAAGTAAAGAACTCAATTAAACACAAAAATCCTTGATCAAACCATGCCTAAGGTGCCCCAAAAGGCTTACAAGCAATTGCTGCAGTCAATGAAGGTAAAGTGATTTTAAATTTGTTTATCTCCTTATCAGATAAAGGATCTTCTGAATATGAGATTGCAAATTCCACTAAACTATCAACTAGAAATAGAGATCCTATGTGATTTCTAAAGACTTTCAATGCAAGATTACAACAAGAACAATGAAAACTATTTGTAGACATTTAAAATGATAACAGACACCATATTATCTAGAAAAACACAGATTAACTCAAAAGCTTGTTAGATTCATCAGTAGGGGATAGTTTCATGAACAATCTCAGAGCTGTGTGATGGCTATACTAACCAACTCACATACATGAATATCCAACACAGAAGAAATTATCCTGGTTCTTTGGTGGGTTTCTCAGAAGATGAGCTTTCTCTCATAATTTTCTCGTGATTTTCAATTTTTTCCCCACCTTTTTTCATGTCTCCAAACATGCATTATATAACTCTTGCCACCTTGGAGCCTTCTTTTCAAAGAAAAGAATATGCCAAGGGATCAAGTTTGTTACAACAATTCCTCATGATTCACTGCAAATGACCCTTAACAAATTTGCAATGAGAGTTGTCAGGTGTTTTAAAAAGACTGAATCATTACAAATATCTGGATCATTATCCTTCCTGGAGGCACATTTTTCATCATCAAGGCATGCAAATGCCTTTCCATTCATCATTTAACCTTTTTACCTTTTAAAATTACCTCTGTAACTTTTAATTTGACATTTCACGTGTTTGTTTGGGCTGGGGCAAAAATTACTTCAAAACATCTCAAATCAAAATATTGAGTCATGAAACTGATTCCAATGATCCCAGAAGGCCAAAACGACATGGAATCACCAAAAATTTGATGAATTTTGATGCAAAATTTGTGATTCCAAGCTTCCTGGAGGAAAAATGGTGGCAAAAAATGAAGATACACAACTTCCCTTAATCTGCTCTTTCTCTTTCAATCTGGGCCCTCCACGTGTCAAACTATGATTAGGAACAAATTCGGGCTTATTTTTGACTTTTCAACCCTTTTGGAAAAATGGGAAAAAATGAAATTTTCCCCTGCTCCTCCACCTTTGAATTTTAGAGTTGACATGTGGCACATGGTGGGTCCCATTGGGATCACGCTTCAATTCTGCGCATTTTGACCTTTTTTGAATTTTTGGAAATTTTTCACTTTTTTCCCCTCGGGCCCGCACCTCTGATTTCTCCCTCACCACATGTCTCCTTGTGATTCGTTGTGGGCCAGCGCTCTAAATTTTGATTCTGAGTCCTTTTTGCAAAATGGAAAAAATTCCCTCCTACCTCTGCTAGCCCGCCGACCCACCTTGTCCGCTCTACCCGCCAAGTGTCGCTCATTGATTTGCTTGCAGGCCCGCGCATTAAATTTTTTCCTTAACTCCTTTTGCCAAAAAGGGGAAAAATTCCCAATTTCCCTCCATGGCCCACACTTCCCTCTGACCCTTCATGGACACGTGTCCACCTGTGATTCATTCGTGGGGGTACACTAAAATTTTTTCATTCTGAACTCTTTTGTGAAAAAGGGAAAAAATCCCCTTTTACCTCCGTTGGCTCGCCGACCTGCTCTGCCTGCCACATGTCACCTCCTCATTGGTCGCGGGCCTACGGGTCAAAATTTTCCCTTTCACATCCACTGTTGACCAGGCCATGAGGGTCGTTAACTTCCACATAAGTCGCATCCATTTATCTTGGCCCCTTTTGCAGCCTTTTCGCCTTTGCGCATCCCGCGCATACTTTTGTCGTAAATTTCCTATAGAGTGCGTGAGACAAAAACTTCCATCTTTTCTAATTTTATTTACCTGCGGTGATTTCGGATTTGCGCGTCCCACATGTAATTTTTTCCCAAATGTCCCGCAGACCGCGCAGGACAAAAACTTTCACTTTTTCTGAAAAGGAAAAAAATGCCTAAGTTCCCCGCCGGCTTCCATCTCTACCTTTGCATAAGGTCATGACACGTGTCCCATCGTAGAGTTGGGGGGGGATTTTGAATTTTTTCCCAAAGCCAAAAATGGCTAAGTGCTCAAAGGAACCCCGCTTATTTTGGGACCAACCAAATGCACCGACGTACGCAGAGATTTTTTAACTTAAATTTGACGGACAACGGATACCCGTGTGGCTGTCAAACCACATAAAATTTTGCCAGTGATGCCCTAGGACTCTGAAGATAATTTTGACGGGAAAATGACGCTCATTTAACTGTTAGAAAACACAGAGTTAGCTAGGGATGCCCCCAAAATTGATTTTTTTTCCCAAGGAAGGAATTTTTTTGAATTGGAACCAAACAACACATGATTTCTGAGCATTTCTCGACCTTGGGATTGAATTTTTTGAAGGTATACATGTATGAAACGATCAATTTTTATTTTTTCACGATTGGGAAAAAGGGAGAACATGGCATAGCCCACAAATTTGGAAGAATTAGGGCACAAACAAGGCATGCATGGGTGCTTCTTCATGAATGAGGCATGAAAAATGATTTTCAAATGGATTAAGGCATGGAAACAAAGGCAACAACTTCATTTCACCCATTAAAACTGTAGAAAACATTTCTGGAGATATAGAGTGAAAGGAAAATTAGGGAAAAATAATAGAGGATCAAAATGGACACCAACACTATGTACACCTTATATATCATCATATTATGCTCATGACATGATTAAATTTAATCATCATGCCTTGGGTCATCACCCTCACTTTCCTACTAGGCCTATCTTACGTGAAAGGCTTCAAAATGCTTATCATCATGCCCTTTAACCAGGATTCTTGACTTGATACATCTCCTTTGCATTATATTCAAGATCATACTGCTTCAACCATGCTTTCCTTGCTCTTTCCTGATCCATTTACCAATGCCAACCTGCTTGATTAGGACCAGGATTAAGCTTAGAACCACCTAATTCTTCATGACTGTGACCTTATTAACCTATTACAAACATACTGGTACATCACACACATATTATTGACCATGTTTGACCTTATGGAACCTTCATACAACCTTGCAAAAACACATTTATAAAATTTACTTGTTTGACCATGTACCTAGATCATGCTTTTTATACCATGAAATCATGATTTGACACATGAGACTACTTAGGGATACTTTGACATCAATGATAAAATTTTTGACACATTTCCCAATAGGTATCAAGCCATGAAAAAATGTATATTACTTTTCTAGATCAATAGGCTGAAAAAATAGCTGATGCATGCAAGCATTGAAGCGTAAAATATAGTCCTGAATATGTTATATCTTTCCTTGATGAAAGATAGGTAGATGATCATGTGTGACTCTAGGACCAGTGTTTAACATAAAGCGTATAATAAAAGCATCTTCCATTTCACGATATGTACTAATAGACCCAAAATTCAAATGAGTGTACCATTGAAGAGCTTCATCAACTAGACTATGGCGGAAGGATTTTAGTAATAATCGATCATTTAAATAAGAATCCATAGCTAGATGATAATGCTCAAGATTTAGAAATGGATTCCCAGTGCCATCAAAGCATGAAAATGTAGGCATGATGAAATCATTAGGAAATTGTGAATTTTCTTTGGAATGGGATTTTTATGAAGAGACTTATTATCGATACAAGCATAATAGGCTTTGCTATCAAGAGAGAGATTAAATTGTGATTGCAATTAACCAACAACATGCATGATTGACAAGATGTCATGTAGAGGAATCATAGGAGATGTGAGAGGAACATTGAGAGGTTACAATTTTCCATTATGAGTGATCATGGGAACATGAGAAGGAGAACTGGAGGATTTTGATAGTATAAAAAAACTAGATGTAGGTGCGGAAGAAATAATAGGTGGTATACTAGGAGGAATAGAGGAAAAAATAGGTGGAGAAGAACATGGAACATTGATAGAAACATTAGTAATAGAATTAAAAGAAATGATAGGAGACGAAATAATAAGAGGAGAATAATCATGTATGCTATTAGATACCACCTCATAAGTAGATGAAAGTGGAGTAGAGAATTCACATTTGGCAATCTGAATAAAAGTATAATCGTTACTAACATGTACATGCTCATAAATATCATGAGTATCAGACAAAGTTATGCATGCAAGTATTTCATCAATCTTATCATCAATATATAGTGAAGTAGGAGAATAACTATCATGAGATGCATCTTTACAATCATTAGAAACATTTCCATAAATGCAAGGAGTATGAGATGCAACTTTACAATCATTTTGACTAGTATGAGAAATAACATCATGCACATGTACATTTTCATCATGATTTTTATCGACAGTATCACAATCAAGACCAAGTATATAAGCAACAATAACATCATTGAGAGTTTCATCAGAAATAGAAGAAGGTAGAGTAGTCCTAGTGCCTATGGAATAACAAGATTTATATCCAGAAAATATTTTCATTTTAGGAACAATGCTAAGAGTAGAGTGTTCAAAACTAGTAAGAACTATGTGTTCATTAGCATCAAGAAAATATTGAACATTATCATCAAATTTAACATTGCGATAAAGGTCAATAAATTCAACCTCAACAACATCATCAAGGATATGATTAACACTCTCATGATGCATAAATTTCCTAGGAGAAGAAGATATAATTTTATCCATTTAGTTTTTTGTGAATCCTAGGGAAAGGATTTCTAAGATACGAGTTCACAAAACGATTTAATAAAATTTGAATATTTTACAAAAATCCGATTTCAGGAATTTCTACACTGATATACAATAAGATAAAAATGATTCAACACTTTTATAAATGCATGTATGTTACCAAACACAAGAGATAGGGAACTTATCTGATTTTTTCTTATCTTGAAGTGTATCCAAACTAGATGAACTACTGATAAGGATGGGCAAAATGCTGGAACTGCTCGATATGAATTTTGGAATCTAAAAACTGGCCTAGACATAGGCACCTGGGTAAGGGCAAGGGCGCATGGGGCACCCGATACCTATGTGGGGCATTAGAGTCTACAGAAAAGCTTGGAACATGATATACTCATTGTCACTAGGGTTTCACACTTTCTCAGTGATGATACCCTATATGTCACACTTGGATTGCCAAGGTACATGTAAATATGCAACACAAATAATCTCTTGCAAAACCAAAAAACTACATAAAATCCTAAAAAAATAAATATGCATAATGGGGAGTCAGACTATTATTGGCTGTTAACAAAGTGAACTTACGATCGAGCGTTACACTACATCTCAGACTTCATGTAATTCTATGTGCTTGTGTGTGCAATAGTGCTCCTATTTTTCCCTCGCGTCGGTGATGCCAAGATAGCAGGCAGTAGCTAGATCAAATGCAAACGTGTGGATGGAAAAATCAACTTCCCCTTCCTATGCAGTGCATATGCAAATCAATAAGCCCAAGATGCAGTCCCTTTTATATGTAGATAGATAGCCCTTGATATAAATTTCCTGCCATTATAATGGCGTATATGTTATGTTTATATAGGGATCTCTTGCTTGAATTTCAACACTAACGACATGACATGTTGACTAGGACCTCGAGATAGGAGTAAGAAAACTGAAAAGGCCGACCACAAATTTCAGAATTGTGAACAAGAACAAAGAGGGAAGGAGCTCCCAGGTTAGACAGGAGAAATTGAGCGCTAGTGTTCATTCCTGGGCACTAGTGTCCTAAGACAACTAATGAAAAATATGAGAAATGACCGACAGGGATCCTTGTGACCTAAAAAAATATGGGCATATGAGTGAAAGATGTGAGAGATAAAAATAATATAAACACTCAAAGAAAATAGATGGACTAGGAAGTGGGTCACCAATGAATAATTTTCTTACTCAAGATCCATACATAAAACAACATACTTGGCATCATAGTAAATAAAAATATGTGCGTGATTTTTTGTCTACATAATCTTAGGATTAATTGGTCTTTGTTTTTATCTCATTGGTTTGGTTTCAGGGGAAAATAAAATGGATGTTGGAAAGGTGTGTTTTCATTAATGCCAATAGGTGTCATCAATGTCAAAAGGAACAAGGAATATGAAGGTTAATTGGTGGTGTCTTTCATTGTTATCATTTCATGGCGAGTTGTTTGGTCTATTTGATGAAGTACCATGGATTCTTAAAGTGTCTTGAGTAGGTATAGTGACTTGCAAAGGTATTTTTGTGATCAAGGATCCTAGGTTGAGGTTTTTAGTATGTCAGGAAGCATGTTGAAGGTCCATGTAGGTGTGCAAGTGTGACAAAGCCATGAGGTGGTGATGCAAGCATGGATAAGAAACCTGGTCATGGCCTAATCAGTATGATGATGGTATGTCATGATGGTTCTCATGTATGTATGAGATGTTTATGCATTTTAAGATCATGTAGAGCATGAGGATGATGTGTAGATACACTCACAAGTGTCTCAGAATGTGTTTACAAGGTTTAGTCATGTTTTCTAGGTCTACACTATACTTTGTCTTAATGCATTAGGTGGCCTAATGGGATGACATGATCTATTTATGAGATAATTATGTAAAGGTGAGAATTATGAAAGGTTATTAGGTTGTCTTAGAGGTGTGAGAAACATTTCAGGTGTTGGTTTACAGGAAAAAACAAGAAAACTATTTTTTCCCTCTACCGAGCTCCTAGAAAGTGAGAAACCCAACTCGAGAAGGGATGTTTGATGCTCATTGGAATGCATGAATTTTTCATGGGATAATAAGATCTTCATGGTAGTTGGGTAAGAGACATAGATCAATTTTCATGGCATTAGTTTGTGGATTAAGGGGTAAAGCTTTATGAACAATCGTTAAGAAGGTAAGGTGGTCTTAAACCCTCCTTAAAATCTAGTTAGGTAGCGATGGAGAAGAAATTGCTCATTATGGCCCATAATGGAATTGGTGATCTAGTTTAGTGATTAGAGATTATAGAGGGCTCTGTTAGGTTTCTCTGGGTGGTATTTAGGTGTCTTGACAGTGAGTGGACCCCACAGTAAATTGCATGTTTATGAAGAAGTTGATATTGCTCTCAAGTTTGCAATAGACCATGTGATTAAATACATGATTGAGGATTTTGGGAAGTCATAATAAATTTTTAGAGTGGTTTTTGATCAATTTCTCCCTTTTGGGGTTCTTAGGTTTGTGGAATTCCATCTTCCATGACTGATTTTGGGGAAATTTTTGACAATTTTGGTGGTCCTGGTTGTAGAGGTCTTCTTGAGTCTTTAATACTTGAGTTGTGGCATCTCATGTATTTCTTGATGAACCTGAGGTCATGATATTTCTATCCATGTGTCATAATTTCATGGTTGAGGTGATTTGATGAGTGTTTTAGCTTTATGCTTGAGGACTAGTTTTGTAGGTCACAGACCTAATGAGGAGAGTTGTTCTAATGAGTGAATTCATAGCATGATATGATGATGTAAGATGATTCAATATTGTAGGAGGCATGGAGTGTACTTAAAAAACATGCCCTAATTGGTTTTGTATGTTCAATGAAGGTCATATTAGCTCTAGAAGACTTTATTTTGGTGAGAGGGGAGTTTGAGTGTATTAGGCCTACTTGTCCTAATGAAGGATTTGAGTGTATATATTATATTGCCAACCTAAGTGGTATTTTGTATGATTTATTCGTGTTTTAAATTGTTTTTTCCCTATGATGGCTGACCTATATGTATTTTATGCTTGAGTTGTGTATATAAGCATGTTCTTAGGCCCATTTGTGTTGTTCGATGAGTATGAGAAAGATCGAGTAAAAGGGAAGTTTGAAGAGATTTAGAAGGTATTTGTGACCATCAAGAGAGTGAAAAGGAGTTTTCATGAAGTTATAATAGGTGATGAGCATGTGGTGTTCAAGGTCAAATGACCTAATCATCTTAGTAAAGAAGTTCTTGAGCGAGTAATCCTAAAACATAGTTTTGAAGAAGCTATAAGGAAGGAAGAGATTGATTAGTGTCATCATCAGTTATTGTGGAAAAATTCTATAGGTGAAAAACTAATTTAGGTGGGTGAGTTGGTGTTGAGTCATCTAGGGGGTTTGTGCCTCCATGTAGGGTTAGTGTTCTACTAAATCTAGGGGTTGGTGCTTGACTAAACTTAGAGGTTAGTGTTCCTTGTTGTATTGGTGCTCAACTAAATTTGATTAATTTTTGTAATAAAGCAATGTTTCAGTCAGTTTTATTCCCACTTTAATCTAATGTTCATGTGTTCTTATGTATCATTTGCATGTATGGATGTTGTAATGTTTTGATGATTTATGTTAAGATGGTTTGTGTGATTAAGTTGAATGGAATAATTGATGAATGATAAGTGATATGTGAAATAAGGTTTCAAGGGAACACTATTCATCCCCATCTCATTGGTATTGATTCCAAAAATCGGTATCAGATCAGAACCTCTAAAGAAAATTTAATAGTTTGAGGTGATCCGTTGAAGCACATATATGGCTAGGAAAGTGCTTCATCTACCAACAAAGCTCGTTTGTTTGATGGGACAAATTATGATTTTGGAGCATCAGGATGAAGACTCATATAATTTCCTTGGGATGTGATATTTTATAGTCAATTGTAGACGGATACACTATCCCTCAAAATCCTCCAATTGATGCAATATGCAGGAAGGAAAGTAATGATAACTATAAAGAAATGCCATTTTGTGTTGATTGATAGAGTTAGAATTTGTCAAGGTTATGAAATGTGATACAACTAAGGATATGTGGGATAACCTATAAGTCATTTATGAAGGTGACACTAAGGTGAAGTTGTCAAATCTATAGACCTATAGGAGTCAATTTGAAAATTTAAAGATGAAGGAAGAAAAAACCATTACTGCATATCTTCAAAAAGTAGATGAACTAGTATATACTATAAGAGGATTATGAGAAGAAGTGAAAGAAGCATTAGTGGTACAGAAGGTGCTAAGATTTCTCACTCCTAAAATTGATCCTAAAGTATCAGTTATATAGGAATCCAAGGATCTAAGTACATTATATATGGATGAAATCCATGGTATCTTGACAAGTTATGAGATGAGGACATGTGTTGATAATCCTCCCAAGAAGGAAGTAACCTTCAAATCTAAATGTAAGGGTGAAAAGGTAAGAAGATCTTGAATGATGATTCTTCAGATATATATGATGATGAATTTATTGCTATGTTTTCTAGGAAGTTAAAGAAGGGTTTAGAAAAGTATAAGAGTAATTTTCCCTTCAAGTGCTTCAACTGTGGTGAGATATGGAATTTTTCAAACAAGTGTCCTCACAAGCATAATGATGAAAAACATGATAATGATAAGAGGTCCCAAAGGTCTGATAAGAGAAAGAATAAGTTCAAAAAGTTTGAAGATAAGAAGAATTCCAAGAGGAGAATATATCCCAAGGAATATTGGAGCTCATCTGAGGTAAGTAGTGAAACTGGTAATTCTGATTCTAATAATGATGATGTTGGAAATGAAACCCTATTCATGGCCAAAGGAGCTAGGAGATCTAAAAATGAATGTTCCATTATGGAGGTTCACGTGTAGATTTAGATGAAGAATAGGTGAATATTATTTGGAGGATTTTTCACACTTTAGATATTCCCTAAATTTCCCTAAACCTATTCCTTATGGAAGAGCAAGTCAAGATATTTCCAGTGGTATATTGAATGCTAAAAACGGATACTGTATGCTCCAGATATAGTCCTTGCAAGAAAAACATTTCGTAGGAAAAAGCAAAGACACATGGACGTAGTGACTGGACACGTTGGTGAAAAATGGAAAATGGGTCGTCATGGCATCGTTAAGTGGCACAAAGTAAAAAGAAGATCATTTTTCACTTCTAGTCTTCGACAGTCAACAAAAAGGTTTTCAACTACGGGGTCCACTTTTATTTCAGAGGGGGACCTAGTCACCATGAAGTTCCAAGTAGCTAATTGAGCTCATGTCTAAGTTGAAACCAAGTCAAAGTTGTATTCATTCTTATGCACTCTCAAAAAACAAGTAAATCCCATTCACATCGACCTATCACCCAGTAGGTGTTGGGCGCTCACCTAAGGCACACGTGGGTGTTGAGCCCCTCATTTATGTGAGTTGTGTGAGAATTCATTAGTTATGACAGAAACTTAAGTGAAGAAACTGGACATGAACCATACATTTATCTTAGAGCTTAGAATGGCTTCTAGACCAATGTATTCATTTAGATAAGAAGAGCATTACAGAATATAGATATGAATCACAACAGAAGGGAAATACACAGGGGTTTACACCCAATCATGTGAAATATATATAAAACTTATCCATACAGATATAAGTAAAAATGGAACCACACATATATTGATATTAAGTATGTTGATAACCACATTACATTAACTGAGGCAATCAAAGATCCATATAATAGTGCAGACCAATGTCATGCATCGGACCTAGACTTAGGTCCTTCATAGTACAAAGAAAAATACTCAGGCCCATCCCCTTGATACAACATACTCCTACGAATCATCTAAATCCAACCCATGGAGCTCTCACATTATTCCTACATGGCTTCACCTCCCTTCATTTCTCAATCTCTCCATGTGTCTCTTTCTCTTCTACCGGGCGCTCATATATATAGCCTTATCAAGCACCACCATGCCTTTATGAATTTGTAGATAGATTTCCATGTGTCGAAGTGGTCCTCAATGGAAGCATGATTCTTCAGATGTGAACTCTCCATCCTTTTCCATGATGACCTTCTAGAATCTTCTATCGCAAGGTATATTCATTTTGTGAGCACCAAGTTGCTAGGTTGGCACCTTATCCACTCCGCATGCATAGTCGGGTCATGCTGTCCTCATGTTCTGCCCGATATGCCAAATATGACTAAGTCCCAAAACCTTTTCTCTACCTATTGTGTGCATGCCACTGGTTCTTCTAAACCCTCCTAAAACTTTGTCTTACGTGATTTCACCTTGCGTTCCCTTCTTCAAATAGGCCTCACGCGCCCACGCGCCTTCTTGTACTTAGCCAATATTTCAGGGGCTCAACATCACCCCACACTATACCTGTTATCTACCCTTGGGAACACCTTATTAATGAATAAAGAATGATTTCTCTTGAATAGTTTAGAGAAACAATAAAGGAATGAAGAATTTGGGGGAGAATGAAAGAATGGGGAAATCATGATTACTTCTGCAAGAGGAGAGGGAAATATTTTTTCAAGTCTACCTCCAACTTATCTCAGGTATCAACCTCACTCTATGCATGTTGACAGAGGTTGCCGACTAGGGTACTCACTTCTTCAAAGATTAGCCCTTATCCTTGGGTATTCATTGTTTCCACGATCCCCTCCAATTGCTTTCCCAAATCCTTGAGCACGTCCATCCTTCGAGTGATCTGGGGATACAAATCCTTCAACCAATTTTTGATTGAGACCCAAAAGGTCTCAATAGCCTCTAATTTATTCTCCACCTTGGCTAGAATTTTTTCACATTCTGCCCTATTCCCCTTGTTCTTCTCCTAGAAATCCTTGAGCTCGGCTTCATGGGTGGCAACCATAATGCTCGCCACTCTATCTCTATCAGCATAGTTGTCATAAGTGGCCTCAGCGACTTAGGTGACAAATTTCACATCCGCGAGGACTTTCTTGTACTGGGAAATAATTGCCACAAGTTTCATCTTGTCCTCCTCTTTATGCATCGATGCATCCTCTGCACTCTCCAAGGCAAGTGGTCATCTTCACATTGTGAGGATGTGGGTCAAGTCCTCTAGGAACTCTAGGGTGGATCCATACTTCTGCATTGGTGGCGTTAGATTTGGATGCTTCAAGAAAATGGAATCTGTGATCATCTATGCTTTCTTGTAAACCTCGTGCACCCTTTCCTTCTCTTCTTTCAACTCACGCGTTAGCTATGCACTGATTAGCTCCTCACACTTTAAGACCTTGGTCCTTTCCTCAAGATCTTTTTCCTTTTTCTCCAGTTCTACCTCTAAAAACTTCACCCTATCGTTCCTCCCAAAGAATATGGCTTCCACCTCAACCGAAACCTTGTTCAATGCATTGCATATTTTCTCGTCTAATAGTCGCTGAGTGTTTACCAAGGGGTTGTCACCTTTTGATTCTGGTACCTTCATTATTTCCCCTTTTCTTACTTCAAATTCTTGTTCATTGATGTGGGACTCAAATTTCCAAGAAAGCATTTATCTCGTCCACGACTTCCGTCGCAACCACTCTTCATTTGTGCTTGCAATGGAAGCTGTTTTCTTCCCCTTCCCCTTTCCCTTCTACTTTTTAGGTGAGATGATTTCTTTCTTTGGTTTCATTATTTTGGTTAGGTCATCACTTTAAAATGTCTTCTCTGTGCTCTGTTCTATCACTCTATCAAACCCTACTACTCAATCTTGTGAATAAATCCTCCTACACTGTGCCCTAGATGCCAAACCCTAACTGGAAAAATTCTTCCACAAGACGGTGCTCCTCAAAAAATTCCTTCTCAACAAATTCCTCCATGCTCATGTACTCCTTTCCTACTGGTTTGAGGATCTACTCTAGTCACGTCCTCTCATATTTCTTAAAATTTTCTTCACACAGATCACTTTTGGATGCCCTAGTTTGTGAGAACTCTTTTCACTTCATAAATGTAAGGTAAATAATGAAGTGCTTGACTTATTATTTGTATATTTTCCTTCTTTCCAGCATTAAATGCTATTTTACCTACCACGGTACTTAACGCTAAATGTGGATTTTTCCACCAAGCTGGCCTTATGCGCCTTCAATTATGCACCCAATCTTACATAAAACATGCTACAACCTTCTGGTGCACAAACAATCCATCCTGACAGAAGACTCTTACGCACATGTCAACAACACTGAAGGCACTTCTTCCTATCCACCTAAATTTTTTGCTCTCGCCTACCTCATGTTGTTCCTATGCTTCTTCCTTCTCTATATGTGGTTTCTCTGAAGTCTTATCCTGACACCAACCTTTTTCCTCCACCTCTTCTTCCATACACTTCCTTCATTCTTTCACACTTTGTATCCATCAACCAGGTCATTCACCGCAACTTCTACTACCAATTCAACTTGTATTATGGGCCTATACTTCGTATCACTCCACCCCACACTAAAAAATATGCATAGTCCTCTGCACATGCACAAACCTCAAAAATTAATGTGGTTACCGGCACCCAAGGCACAAAACAAACAACAGAACAAATGAAGAGAAAGGGAAACACATGAAAGGAAATTGCATAAAGGGAAACCTATATTAAGTTTCAAAACTACCTTATTATAAACACCAAGAAGACTTATTTATAGTAGGGCTTCATCATACTCCCACTGAAATGGCCTGCCACTCTCGTTCCATCTAGTTCTCTCAACTGGCACGCACCTAAATTCAGGATATATGAGATGATATAGGGCCCTAACCAATGGAGTTTCAACTTTCCAAGATGGTACAAAAACTTAGAATCATACAACAATACCATTTGCCCATTCTCAAATTTTTTGTTTCTGATGTGGCAGTCATGCCATCCTTTTTGTTTAGCCTTTTCAACCTTTTGAATCCACCTAGACAATGATCATCTCTCGTCTAATTTCATCAATTTGTTAATCCTTTCCTTCAGCGCTTGTTCATCATGGTCAATCCTCTTGCAAGTGCTATACGTAGAGAAGGTAACATAAATTCAATGGGTAGGACAGGATTCGTACCAAACACCAATTGGAATGGTGTGGATTTATTCAACCTCTTGTAGGTTGTCCTATACTCCCATATAATTGTTGATACTTTTTCATCCCAATCTCTTCTACCAACATCACAAATTTTGGTCAGGGTATGACTCAATATTTTATTAAATGCTTCAGCAATTCCATTTTCTTTTGGATGGTAAGGGGTAGTCTTATGATGAGCCACCATGAACTTTGTTAACATAATTATGACGGTCTCATTTAGGAAATTTGTACCCCTATCACTAGTTAAGCTCAATGGGCATCCATACCTTGTAATAATATTTTCCCATAAAAAGTTGGCTTCTATAGCCATTGTACAATCCTTGGTAGGCATTTCTTCTTCCCAATTTATATAAATCCTTGATGTATGGTGAAATGGGGCCTACAAAATCTATGACCTGTTCTAAAATTTTCCCCATTAGTTGGCATCAAACCAATATGGTGCCACCAAGTGATGGTACATAGTACAACAGGAATGTGTAAAAATTATTTGTCGTAAGTGGTCCTAAAATGTCAAAGTTGGGATAAGTAGAGAAGTAGGGCATAAGGACAAATAGTGATGTCATAAATATTTTGTGTATTTTATTTGTGGAAATAAAAAGGGGCCTACAAAATACATGTATGGCCCATTTCCTTCCTATCAAATGGCTATAAATGTATCTTGAGAAATATATGAATAATTGTGTAAAGGAAGCCATCATTTTAAAGGTGTATTAAAGAAGCCATTAAGAAGTGTAATTGTGAAGTTTCTCCCATCAAGTGAAGTCAATAAAACTCTCTGTAACCTATTTTACCAAGGTCTATGGTATTCTGACAATGATCACATGCATTAGTAAATAATTGCAATATCTCTTTGCAATCTTGATATAGGGTTTCCCACCATAACCCATGCTTGTAATATCTTTACAATCTTGATATAGTGGCATCAGCTTGTAATATCTACACGCATAGTAATTGCCACCTAAGTTTCCTCCATGCACCTCCTCCATAATAGCGTGGTGCTCATGTTCTAGCACGCACCACCACAACACTTCATCATGTCCTAGTTTTACAAATCACCACTAACCAACATGTAGGGTGTGGCGTGTATGTCTAATTGTTTCCTTTCTAATGCTTTCATCCCTTTTGACGCCACACCTATTTTGAGAAACACCGCAATATCCTCTAAGTCTTAGGGGTGTGCACCGCAACCTAAAAAAATGTGTGTCTAGCATGGTATCCTCAATGCTTTGTGCATCCTCTCATAAGTCAATTATAGACAAGTGATCAGGTCCAGAATTACTCTTTCCCATCTTGACAACCACCATGAACTCAAATTCTTGAAATAGCAGGACCCATCGACATATTCACCCTTGTAGAACATGATTCTTTACCAAGTATTTTAATGCCATGTGGTCTGTGTAAAATAAAAATGGTGTTTCTAGTAGATATTGCCTAAATTTTTGTAGTGCGTAGATCATGGATAGTGCTTCACGCTCAGTAGTGGTGTAATTTTGTTCTGTTGATGTTAACTTCCTACTTACAAAACACAAGGGATGGTCAACAATCCCTTCACCAGGTTGTGCCAGTACTGCTCCAATGACTATACCAGAGGCATCCACATGAACATGGAAAGGCTTATCCCAAATGGGGAAACAGAGAATGGGTGTTGTGACAAGCCTATCCTTCAAAGTGTTGAATGCCCTCTATTGTGCCTCTCCCCAATGAAAGGCACTCTTGTGTCTAAGTAATTCCTCCAAGGGCACGGTGATCTTGGCATATCCCTTGATGAACTTCCTATAGTAACCAGTATGCCCAAGGAATCCACACATGACGCTTTGGCTAGTAGACTCCCCTAAACCCACAATGACTGCAACCTTGGCGGGATCTACTAGTAAGCCTTCCTTGCATATGATATGTCCCAATAAGGTTCCAAATGGGGTAGCAAAGACACACTTCTTGATGTTGAGGGATATCCTCAACTATCGACATCTTTCAAACATTAGTCTTAAGTTATCACAATGGTCTTTGACTAGACCATACACATTCCAATCATCCAAATAGACCTGAAGAAATTTATGGATGAAGTCTTGAAAGGTTTGTACTACAATGCGTGAGAACACAACATGAACATTCTTCAATCCAAAAGGCATGACCATATAGGAAAAAATTCCCCATTCAGTGGCAAAATTTGTCTTTCTCTGGTCTTCCTTTGCAATCCTCACCTGGTGGTACCCTAAGAACCCATCCGTGAAGGAGTAGACTTCGTGCCCGGACCACTCCCTCTAATATTTCTTTAGTAAATGGGGTAGGGAAAGGATCAATGACACATACTGCATTCAGGTCCCTGTAGTCAACACAGATCCTTATCCTCCTATCCTTTTTGATGTTGATGACCATTGGGCTTATCCATTCTGAATCTTCCATAAGCCTCAATGATACCTGATGCTATCATTTTTTCTATCTCCTCCTTAACCCGTATGCAAAAATTTGGATTCATCTGATATGGCCTCTTTTGGATTGGGTGCGCACCTTCCTTTAGTTTTATCTTCATCTCCCCTAAGGAATGGTGGACGCTTTGAGTTCATGATACCCACGAGGGAAAAAATCCTAGAATTCATGTAGCAGATCAATGATCTTTGAGACCTCCTTCGACCAATAGTCTCCAATGATAGCTTCCTTGGGTTCTACTTCTGACCCAATGTTAACCTTCTTCGTTTTTAGGGGCTCATGGTAAGCCTGCATCCTTTCATCAGTGCTATCTATAACATCACGCGTACCTATAGAGTGGTTAACATCTAGACTCTCCATTTCCTCTCCATCTATGACATAAACCATCTTTCCTTTTTCCTTTTCTATGCACGCTCTCTTAAACTACATCTCCTTTGACTCATCCTCATCAAAGTGTGCCTCTAAACTGGGCTCACCTAGTAAATCTAGTAGCCTATCTTCTACCATGGCACTATCCCCCATCGTAAGGTGCTTGATCACTTGTAATGCCTTATCCACTGATGGTATTTGTGCTTCAATATTCAAAATCTTGGATGAGATCAGTTGTCAGCTCCTGCCAATTTCCTATTTATGGCGTGTTTCTGAATGGATATACCACGCACGTGCACAACCTTGTAGTGTGGAATACAACTTATGCACCCATAATGATGGTGGTAAGGCTTCTGTGCCTCCTATCCAGGCCTTCTCACATGCTTGGATATGAAATGAAGTGGTCTCTTTACCGTGGTAGTCTTGAATGACCGTGGGCATGTTGCTCCTGAAAACCTTACAGAAAACATGATTCTTACCTCACGCCACTCCAAGAGGTTCTCGCAATGTGTAGCCCACCAGCGCATTGTAGTCCCGAGTAGGATATAGTTCAACATCCCTCTTCTTTCATCCTCACTCCTCCAGTGAGCTTCCATGTCCTGTAAGAAAATTTCAGGGTATGCTCCCCCAAAGTAACTTGGTAACTTCTTTCCTCCTAGGTTCTTGAGTGAGTGCACCTTGGTCACTTTTGTTACAGATCCCCTTAACTTTCACCCAATTGACTCATAGGTACTGTGTGCCCAATTGTCACATGCCATGCTTGTGGTATCACTCATAGACTGGGCATCCTCTTCAAATTGGATAACTCCTTCTGTAGGGTGAATTATCTCTAGGTCTCTGATGGAGCGCACATAAATTCTATCAAGGACCTCTTCTCCCAAAGGTTCAGTGTAAGGTGTCGAATTCCCATCCATCAAGGGGATGATGACCCATTCTTCCTTGTTCTTGAAACTGATATATCCTTTGTTGAACCTTAGGTCGGCATTGTTCTTATAGCACCATGGGCACCCAAGAAATGCTGGAAAATTGTCTTCCTTGGAAAGTGCCAAGACTTTGAAGTCTCCAGTAAACTTGGCCCCCTGAATGGTAATCACTGCATCCTTTAATAATCCAATGGGCATTGCCTTAGTTTTGTTTTCCATATACAACACATTCAAAGATGGCTGTAATGTGGGCCTTCCCATTTGATGTCAGGCATCCAATGTAAGAACATTGACTTCTACTCCCATGTCAATCAATATTTTCTTAGAAGCCAACCATCCACAACTGCATTCAATGTGATCTCTTTGTCATAGTCAAGGCTATGGGGAGGGAGGTTTGCATGCAATACCTTCCTTTCACGCTCTGCTCTAGCGTGTGGCATCTTCTCCTCGTAGCCATTCTCCTAGCAAGGGAATAATATTCTCTTGCCTTAACATTTTGCACACTTCCTTGACCTCATCCAGGTCCTTCTGTGGAGCCTCAACATTCCTCCTTTGCTCCTGCTACCTGGAATTCTCCTTTAGACACTGGATTTCTCCCTGTAAACTCCGAATGACATCCATTGTCTCTTGATACACTTCCTTTTGGTGGGTAGGGTCTGGATACTTCTTGTGCATCACTTCTTCTCTTGAGACTAGATTCCTTTACCTTGGTACTTCTTTAGTGCACAACAACTTCTACTCGTGTTGTCACCAAAACAGGTTCTAACCCTAACTCACACACCACTCTAGGAATCCACTGTGTGTTGGCCTTCTTTATACTCACCATCCCAGTGCCCTTTTCCTTCTGGTGTTGTTGGCTCATGTGCTCAAACAACTCAGGGCACTCCTCATACTTATGCTTCTTCCTGCACCATGAGCACTGCAATAAATCTAGACACTCACGCCTGTAATGTTCTGTAGATCCATAGTTATAGCAGGTTCCTCATGGGAACTCACTTCTTCCTCCTCCATGGTTACTGTGACCATGGAATCCTCCATGAGAACCTCTCCCATGTGCCCCTCCATCTGCATGTCCTTCATAACGGTGATCATCATCTTTGGAACTATTGACAAGGCTGGTCTGGCACACACCATGATCAATGGCTTCATGGATCTGGTCAATAAGTCTACAATCCTTAGTATCATGGGTCATAGAGGTGCAGATATTGCAGTAGCAAGACACATTCTTCCGAATTGTGCACTTGCAACAAGGGACATCTGCTCGCATCATGGTCCCCATGACAAATTTCACAATCTACTCCTATGGCATGCACTGACTTCTGGGGGAAAATATCCTTGGCATGCCCCTCTACTTCTACAATCCACGCACCAAAGACCACTATGAGTCTCATGTGTAGAGTTTACAGATAAGCTTCTCTAACTACTTGGCCATGACATCGATTTGAGCCTCTAGAAAAGGGCTCACACCAGTATCAACACTCCCCACTACTTCAGCGTGTAAGGTAACCTCTAGAGCCTCGTGCAGGTCATTAAATGTTTTATGGGACAATGCCCTCCTAAAAGGAGTGATCAATCCTCCAACAAACCATTGAGCATGCTATGAAGGGTGAATGTCATATGACAGTTTTGACATAGAGAGTTTTAAACCATGCATCATACTCCTGCACACTCTCTGTCATTCCCTATTGGATTTCTTTCAAAGCATTGATGCTCTTCTGCTCAAACTCCGGTATGTGGAACTCTGCTAGGAATGCATTCTTTGATGCAGTGTAGTCTACCACTGTCTGATAGGGGTCATACTTCCTATACCATTTATGTGTGCGCCCTTGCAACGTTGTTGCAAACTGACTTGCCTTCCGCTCTGGGGTAGTGATCCCCTTCGCGTGCCATAGCAATTCACACTTGTTCACATGTTTTGCAACATCCTCTATACCTTGGTAATCTGGCAAGTGTAAAGACATTTCAAAGAACACCTGAGGAGGTGGCTGAGGCCCCTGTCCTCCTGATCCAGTTCCTTGGTTCCCTTCGGTGTTTCCTCTGGTATTCCCTCCACCAGATCCACTAGATCCACTAGGTCCTGTGCCTCCAGATCCACCAATTCCACCTGATAACCATGGAAATGGGCCTGAAGTGGTCGCGACTAGTGTCCCCAATGTCCCACTGAACTATGTGCCAATGGTCTGTGAGATTTCTCCACTGCCAGAAGTGTATCCGCATGCCACTCCTAGACGCGTTTCCCAAACCTTACGTACTTGTACCTTGCCCAAAAATTCCTCCAAACACTGGAATGGTATGTGTAACCATGGATGTTCCAAACAAAAAATTATATCTCCTGGGCTCCAATCAGTCACTCCCACTGATACCAACTGGGTTATCAATACTCCTTTGATTTGGAAAACCAAGCACCAGGGGTTGGTTTCCAGGTGGGTTTAGATGCACGCCAACGGCTCTTATTTCTCCAAGTGACAAACTCTCATGAGAAGCTGAAGGGGCCTCTCTCCTACACTTACATAGATGGGGTAGCATAGACTACTTAGGCTCCATGTCCTCCACGTGAACTTCAACACCCTCTCGCAATGTCTACCTCCATAGATCCATCACACTTGCAACCTCATGTTGTCTAGTCATCTCCCTTTCTCGAGCTTCGCTATACTTGAGTCATCTCTCCTCCCTTTCCTTTTTAGCCATAATTTCTGCCATCTTCCTCCACCCTAGCTTCCTCTCCCAGTGCTCAAAGTAGCTTATCCGGCCATGGGGAATGCTTCTAAACTCAAAGTAATGACAAAGATCTTCATAGCCAGAGGAATAGCACTAAAAAATGACCCTCTAGGCTCCCTTAGAAACTCAAACTCAGCAACCTCTGGGTAAGAATACATCAAAATGGCATATTCTAAAGTGTAACTGGCTAGCACTCCCTTCCACCAGTGATCAATAGCACACGTCCAAGTCAGATCTGCATCATGAAGCCTCTCATAATCATCTTGGGTCCACACGCACGATCTATAGAACCAACTTTGATCTGGATGCGTATGCTGAAATCCATTCATATAGCTCTACTGGGAAACAACAAAAGAATGTATCATACAACTCATGGTATAGGTTCTCTTTTACCCATTATACGCACATTGAACTCAAGTCCAGTGCTAAATCTTTGACCAAACTCATCCTCCATGCTCTTGAACCATGTTTCAACACTTTCTAAAGTCAGACAATCTGTCATTACACATCACAAAGAAAAATATGCATGCCATTTCTCACAATAACTTCAAAAATAGGTCCCAGCAACAGAACCAAGATGTAGTCATTCTTATGCCCTCTCAAAAAACAAGGAAATCCCATTCGCGTCAACCTATCACCCAGCGTGGGTGCTGGGCGCTCACCAGAGGCACGCACAAGTGCCGAGCCCCTCCTTTATGTGAGTTGTGTGAGAATTCATTAGTTATGATAGAAAATTTAGTGAAGAAATTGGAAATGAACCATACATTTATCTTAGAGCTCAGAACGGCTTCTAGACCAATGTATTCATTCAGATAAGAAGAACATTACAGAATATAGATCTGAATCACAACAAAAGGGAAATACATAGGGGTTTACACCCACTTATGTGAAATATATATAAAACTGATCCATACATATATAAGTAAAAATGGAACCACACATATATTCATATTAAGTATGTTGATAACCACATTACATTAACTGAGGCAATCACAAATCCATATAATAGTGCAAACCAATGTCATGCATCAGAACTAGACTTAGGCCCTTCATAGTACAAATAAAAATACTCAACCCATCCCCTTGATATAACATACTCCTACAGATCCTCTAAACCCAACCCATGGAGCTCTCATAGTATTCCTGCATGGCTTCACCTCCCTTCAATTCTCAGTCTCTCCATGTGTCTCTTTCTCTTCTACCGGGCGCTCATATATATAGCCTTATCAAGCACCTCCATGCCTTTATGAAGTTGTAGATAGATTTCCATGTGTCCAAGTGGTCCTCCATGGAAGCATTCTTCTTTAGATGTGAGCTCTCCATCCTTTGCCATGATGACCTTCTGGAATCTTCTATCGTGAGGTATATTCCTTTCGTGGGCACCAAGTTGCTAGGATGGCACCTTATCCACTTTGCATGCATAGTCGGGTCATGCTTTCCTCATGTTCTTCCCGATATGCCAAATATGACTAAGTCCTAAAACCTTTGCTCTACCTATTGTGTGCATGCCACTGGTTCTTCTAAACCCTCCTAAAACCTTGTCCTGCATGTCACTTTCACCTTACGTGCCCTTCTTCAAATAGGCCCTATGCACCCACACGCCTTCTTGTACTTAGCTAATATTTTAGGGGCTCAACAAGAGTTGATATTGTGATCGAGATAATGATCAAGTTGAAGGGCATGGTCATGCCACCTCACCAAGTTGATAGGTCAACTCACCCACTGATCGAGTTACATACTATGTTTTGTGCAACATCCAATATCTCGGTGAGCCTAACCTATCGAGCCCAACATAGCCTCCAGAAATTCCCATCCAATGTAGAAATCAAAAACATTTCCAAACACTTCCAACTCATTATCTGACTACAATGTGGCATTCTAAACATGGAGCGCAAAATAAACCACCAACTAGACGATATAGCCAGTTCACCCCGTGGCATTCCAAACTCACCAAACAAACTACCATCACTGACATGTTGTGCCATGTGGAGGTGCCAAACACATAAAAATAGAGTATGCATGGCCCAAACCACATTAATAGAAGGAGGTATGAGCCTATATTAAGGCCTATAACTAAACCTACACCGCGAATGTGGGATTATATCCAAAAAACAAACCAAAGTGGTTCCATGGGATTTTGGGTGGTTCAAACCCCCAATGTCCCACTTGCCAAAATAAAGCCCTTACCACCATGCCACAGGAAGTTAATAATCCTATAAATATAATGCTTTGGTTTTATTATAGTATTGGCTCATGACTATGTATGAAGTCATAATAAAGCAGTTTTGTAAAATCAAGTTTTTGAGGCACTTAGGAGAATTTTGGGGTCTTTAGTGTAAACTGGAAAGTTATCTAGAATTATGACATGCTCCTCATGTATACCTCATTTTACCATTTTGGAATTTTTGTGACGTCATTTTGGGATGTGAAAATAACTGGAAAATAAAAATCCAAAGGGATAAACTTCTACAAGTGATTCAAGAAGGTGGAGGAAAAAAACTGAGCTTCGTCAGGGTCCTTTGAAGGTCTAAAGACACAACATTATAGTTTATGGATCTATTATTGTTGATTTTACTTGAAATTTGAGTAATTTTTAATAGAGTGGTTTATATGAACCTAAAGACGTAGGTGTTTTCCAAACTCCATAAACAACTCTGGTGTCATATTTAATTCTATTTGCAATCTGATTTCTGATTTAATATTCCACATTTAATCAGTAATAATTAAAATTAGACAAGCATTTATTACCAGCTACGACATTTACGAGAAAACATTTAAAAGGAAATATGAATGGTTTGATCGAACATTTGATTTTGTGAATCTTAAATTCAGTTATGGATCAGTCCTAATTCAGTTTTAAATCAGATTATAATCAGCTTTAGGTTTAGTTAAATCATGAAAGTTGATGAATTCATAAGATTTGTTGAAACAAGTAAAACAATAGGGGGATATTGTCATTTACAGATCAAGTTTGGTATCAGAGAAGGGTTTTCCTTCATGTAAAATTTCTATCTATGAAGAAATTTTTTTATCACAACTGGTTGATTCAGTGTTTTATTTCAGTTGTATTGGATATCAATTTTGAGTTACTAATCCCATAATATTTTGTGGATAATTTTTGGCTTGATCTTCCATTTTGCAGTGTTTTGGAATTACTGATGGTTTGCAGATAGGTATGGGGAGATCCTTGAAGAGAGAGAGGATGGAAAGCTCAAAAGTATCAACAAACAAATTCAGGAAGAGAATGTTTTCTTGAGGTGTAATCTCTACTCCCTAGAAGAACAAATTGCATGTTTGAGATCAGAGTTGGAATCCAATGATGAGCTCTTGATCAGATTGTAGTGTGGTGAGCCAAAGAAGGAATTACCTTCCACTTCAAATGAAAAATACATGATAGATAAGTGCACTGTAATTTATTCACCATGTAATTCTTCTTCCGCCCATTCAGATTCAGGGATTATTTTTAGTGATTTTAAAAACACACTAAAGGCATTGGATCTAAGATATTATTTAATATGGGATTTGATGGAAGAGGCCTTGGTAAGAATGGAAAAGGTATTACTAACCCAATACAGGTCAAGGATCGTCCTCGTTTTGTAGGTTTGGGTTATCCTAGTGCGAGAATGGATATTGGAGAGTGCTCTAAGAATGTTGAAGGGATACAAGATTCTGATAGCAAAGTGAATACCCCAATAGTCTTACAGGAAGATTCAGTGCAGGAATTTGATGATACATCATCACCTGACGGATTTGGTAATAAATTGCAAAGAATAAGTAATGAGATTCCACCTCCACATTCTTATCATAATCATTCTAAAAACGGAATATGTTTTAAAACTTTTGATCTTCTCTTTCAGTTTAAGCAATATGGATATGATATTCAGAAAATGTGACATGCTTATCTTTGCACTTTTTGTGGGTTGAGTAAGCATTTTGTTTCCAATTATTGGATGATAAGGAGACTATTGAAGAAGTTGATGTCATTCATCAAGAACAAGGAAAATGAAAAATACCAATATCTTCATTCAAATGTGAGAAATGACTAACATAATTCCTCTTGTCCTAGGAATTTTTGCACTCATTGTCATATGAGTGAACATCAAGTGGAAAATTGTTGGAAACTTCATCCATCACATCATCAGAGTAATGGTAAGAAAAAAATAGAATACAAACCTATTGCAAAGGTAAATGAAGTTGTTAATCCACCATCAGTTGATTATTCAACCCTGGATCAGATAATAAATGAAAATGAAAATCCATTTAAACGGGTTGGAATTTTTTTTAATTATATGTTGCATAGCTGATGAATATATGATAACATGAAATAATTCAGAGCTTTTGGTTACGGGATTTATGTTGTATGTTGCAAGTAAATATTATCCCATGTTGGTTAGCTTTGAATATTTTTGGAGTTCAGATTCATGAGAAAAACTAAGAGAAAGGTTTACCATACTTAATGATTTTCTTACATTGAAAATTTTTGAAAATACACCATTTATGTCTCCTTATTTAGCTTTTGAGTTACTGGTATAGTTTAGGTAGAGTAAATTAAACTCATGTTTCATCTATTGGGGATTTTCGACAGTAGTTTACGCAGGTTATTGGGCACATTGGTAGTGTTTAATTTTAATACTTACTTTACAGAGTAAATGTTGTTTTGGGAATGCATCTATTTTTGTCATGTATATGTTAGGTGCATTTTAAGACCCATAATTTGGGCATGTTTGTAACTATGCTCACAATGTAAAATCTTGTTCTTGCCATAATTTTAAATCACATGTTCATGTGGGAAATAAATGTGATTTATAAATATGGTAACAACATTAGAATTTATTATGATTACGGTGACAAACATAGTTACAGTCATAACGGGATAAAAAATTATAGGGATTCAGTTAGACATTCACCTATTATTTGGCATTGGTTTGTCTTTTTAAACTAATCTAAGATGTTTGTAGAATCACATAGTAATAGTTGGATAATTTCCTCTTTTAGCAAACAATTGTCTATTTTTAAAAGTAATTGATTTTTTGTCATAAGCGTTTCAAAATTTTGAAGTAATATTACCCATAATGCTATTTCTATGGATCTTGTATGTGTTTGTGATATGCAAGAAGATGATTAACAATATTTGTGGGTGAAAAAATAGATTTTTGTGGAACAAAATCCTTCTCAGTGAACAAGTGTGATCTGGAGGATTTTACACACTTTAAATGTTACTAAAATTTTCTTGAACTTGTTCCTTATGAAAGAGCATGTCGAGAGCTTTCTGATAGTATATTGAATGCTGAAAACGGATACTGTATGCTCCAGATATAGTCTACAGAAGAATAAGAGTTTGTAGGGAAAAGCCCAGGGAAAAGGGACACAATGAATGGAAACATTGGAGAAAAATGGAAAATGGGTTGTTGTGGTGTCAATTAGTGGCATGAAGCAAAAAAAAAGGTCATGTTTTCATCGTCAGTCTTCGATGGTCGACAAAAAGGTTTTTCGACTACAAGGTCCACTTTTATTTCAGAGGGGGACCCAGCCGTAGTGAAGTTCCAAATAGCTCATCGATCTCATGACCAAGTTGAAACCAAGTTAGAGGTGAGCTCGTGACTGAGATAATGATCGATTTGAAGGGAGAGTTCATTTCAACTCGCCAAGTTGATAGGTCAGCTCACCCACCGATCGGGCTACATACTATGTTCGGTGCAACAATCCAACAACTCGATGGATCAACCTCGGCTTAGCGATCCCAATTGACCGAGCCCAACATAGCCTCCAAAATGGTTGTCCAACGTGGCAATCAACAACACCGCCAAACATTGCCAACTCATTGACTGACCACAATGTGGCATTTTAAACTTGGAGTAACAAACAAACCACTAACCGACTAATATAGCTAGCTCATCCCATGGCGTTCCAAACTCGCCAAACAAATTTCCATTGACATGTCGTGCCACATGAAGGTGCCAAACACAAAAAAATAGAGTATGTGTGGCCCAAGCCATGTTAATAACGGGAGTTATGAGCCTATATTAAGGCTTACAACTAAACCTACACTGCGAATGTGGGATTATATCCCAAAAATAAATAAAAGCAGTTCCATGGGAGTTGGGATGGTTCAAACCCCCAACATCCCACTTGCCAAAATAAATCCCTCATGTCCATGCCACAGGTGGTTAAAAATCCTATAAATACAAATGCTTTGGTTTTGTCATCCTTTGGCTAATGACTGTGTATGAAGTTATAACATAGTAGTTTTGTAAAGTAAGGTTTTGAGGCACTTAGGAGAATTTTAAGTCTTCAGTGTAAAATGGAAATTTGTCTAGAATTCTGAGACGATCTTCATACATACCTCATTTTCCCATTTTGGAGTTTTTGTGATGTTGTTTTAGGATGTGAAAGTCACTAGAAGAAAAAAATATAAAGGGATAAGCTTCTACAAGTGATTTGGGAAGGTGGAGGAAAAACATTAAGCTTTGTTAGGGTCCTTTAAAGGTCTAGAGACACAACATTACAGGTTATGGATTTATTACTATTAATTGTAAGTTGATTGTACTTGTAGTTTTAGAAATTTTTAATAGATTAGTTTGTATGAACACAGAGATGTAGGAAATTTCCAAACTCCATAAACAACTCTAGTGTCGTATTTAATTTTTTTTGCATTCTAATTGTTGATTTACTATTCCACATTTAATCAGTAATAATAAAAATTAGACAAGTATTTATTATCAGTTATGACATTTACGAAAAAATGGTTAAAAGTAAATATGAATGGTTTGATCGAACGATTGATTTTGTGAATTTTAAATTTAGTTCTGGATTAGTCCAAATTCAATTTTAAATCAAATTCTAATCATCTTTAGAATTCAATTAAATCATGAAAGTTGATGAATTCATAAGATCTATTGAAACAAGTAAATCAATAGGGGGACTATTGTTGTTTACATATCAAAATATGACCTTGAAACTGAGTTAATGTGTGTCCTAGAAGAGTTGAAGCATGTAGAGAAGAAGAAGAATAGATTAAAGGAACATGTTAAGGACTATGAAGACACGATTCATCTTTTTGAATAGAAACATTGGATGGGCACTAACGAGTATGATGAGACCTTCAAATAGTTAGAAAATCAAGTGGATATTGTAACAACAAGCCTAAAGTATAAAGAGGAAGAGTGCATCAGGTATGAGAAATAAATTGAGTCCCTAAAGGAAGAAGCGTCTGAAGCATCAAGCAAGGTAAGATCATTTCATAAGTTTAAGAAGATTTCCAAGGATCTAGATGGTATTTTAGATAGTCTGAAGTTTTTTGGTGATAAAACAGGTCTTGGATTGATTGGAGACATCAAGAAGAATAATGGAAATGACAATGTTGATCACAAGAACATGAAGGGTGATGATGCAAGACAAGAATATTCTTAGAGAAAGGAGGATGCTAGCATGGGAAATAGGAGACCTAACTCTATCGGACAACCTAATGCTATGAGGTATGAAAAATATTTCAATGGTTATTGTTATGCTTGCAATGATTTTTTTCATAGAGAAAAGGAATGTGGTAGAATGTCCTCAAAGAATGAGGATTCATGGAACCATGAAATAAGTATTAACTCACACCATCCAAGAGGTAAGAATGAAGTTATTTTCTATAACTGTCATAATGTTGGTCACATTGTAAATTTCTGTTGTCATAGGCCCTCAAGGAAAAGAAAGAGGTTTGAGGATCTTAGAGTATAGGAGAAATAGAAAGAGAAGGCATGGAAACCAAGAGTGAATTAGGTTATTCTAAATAAGGATAAATAAAACATTGGAGCAAGTCAAGAATGCTCATAGGTTTCTGATTAGAAAAAGGTTGAAGAAGACAAGCCACAGGTGCCAAAGAAGTCTTTGAATCTCCTAAATTTGTTGTTTTAGATCCATATGGTTAGGGATGTATCTACTAATCTTATTAGAGGAATTCATAAATCAGAAGAAGCATGTAGTTTGGGGGAGCTTGAATGGATGCAATGAAGATGTGTTGATGGTACAGTCATGTATATGCGTAACAGGTTTTTAGGTATGAACATGAGTGAACTATATAACTGATATTATTGTAAATGGAATGAAGACAAATGTGGATCCATAAAAGTGTTGTTTCAGTTAGTTGAAAATCATATAAAGTTGCTACAAGAAGTTTGAAGGCCTATTAGGGTAGTAAGACAACTTGAGGTTGGATGTATACATGCATGTACACAAAGTTGTGTTATATGATTCTTAAGAAAGACAAGTGAAGATTGGAGTGTATGGTAAGCATGTTTGGAGCTCTATTATAGACAAGAAGTGCTAGTAAAGGAGAATTTGGTCTCAGAGGGAGATGGGTGGCTCTGCTCAAGGTATGAAAATGCCTGATTACTTTCATTCTTTTATGCATTTTTATGAGGGTATTGCATGAGTTCATGTTTAAGTCTCAAGAAGGAAGATGTGAAGAACAAGTAAATGTAAATATTATTTGAGTGGTGATATGATGACTTGATCAAACCTAGAAGTGGCATGAAAGATCTATGAGAAGGTCATATGTATGTTGCAAAGAATTTTAGTCTAGTCATAGAGTTATATTAATCCTAACAACTTTCCTGCTGTTACTCCAAACATGCATTTCTCATGATTCAGTGTTACTCCATATTCAATCAAGCATGAGAGAATAACACGCAACACCTCATGGTGATCACCATATTTCTTTGCTTTCACCAGTAGGTCATCGACATATGACTCAATGATCTTATGAATAAGATCATGAAAAATGTACGTCATTACATGCTGGTAAGTGGCCCCAACATTCTTCATGCCGAAATTCATGACTGCATAAGAGAAGGTTCCCAAAGGAATTGTGATTGTATTTTTCATTTGGTCTTCCTTGGAAATCCTAATCTAGTTGTAACTAGAAAATCCATCCATAAGAGACAAAAAGCTCATATCTAGTCGTTGCTTTAATAATGACATCAATTGAAGGTAGTGGAAATTCATCTTTGGGAAAAACCTTGTTAATGCCCTTGAAATCAATACAAATGTGTATCTTCCCATTATTTTTAAGGACTGGGATGATGTTTGACACCCACATGGAATAATCTACAAGATTGATAAATCCTACTTGCAGGAGTTTCATTACCTCATCTTTAACCATTAAAACCACTTTTGGCTTCATGGGTCTCGATTTTTATTTCACGAGTTTAGCATCAGGATTCATAACTAGATTGTGCACTACGACGTCGGGAGTGATACCCATCATTTCCTTATAAGTAAAGGTGAAGTATTTTGAATTCTCTTTAAGCACATTTGTGTGCACTTTTATTTATTCTAGAGACAATGAAGAACCAAGTTTCAGGATTTTGGGTTCCTCTTTCATCCCTATTTTTATGTCTATCACCCCTTAGATCAAAAGAGGCATTACCCTCTATTTCACCGAATATGTTGTGCGATAAAACAAATAAGGTAAAAGGTAAAGGAGCTATACCTGTGATATGTAGGTTGAAGGTTGAATGCGCACGTTACTGAACTTTATCCAAGTTGATTGTAGAGAACTCATTTTTGTCTGGGAAGGACTACCTGTAGATACAAATAAATACCACCAAATGATATTAAATAGTAAGAATTAGAGGACTACGTAGCAAGGCTAGATTTGGGAAGCATGATGCTTCCTCGAATGGCTGTTAATCCTCTATTTTTATCAAACCAATGAAAGTAAATATGATAAATAAACGTCCTATTGCTAACACCTTGGTTTAGGTATCTCAAAACATTATCAACAAACTATATTAAGAAAATTATTGAAATTTAAAGTAATCTAGCATCAGGAAAAGTATGTTTCTGGTTAAGACAGGTCACAAAGGTGTTAGGTAAGGTCACAGAGGTATCTATTAAAGTCTAGGTGGGGTTTAGGTGATGTTAGAGGCAGTTTAGTGAAGGTTAACAAAAAACATAGTGACTGATATTGGTCTGGTGATTGATGTCAGTAGAGAGGGGAGACCGGTGATGGTTAAGGTGACTGGCATCAGTAGGGGAAAATTGATATTAAATTATTAAACTGAGATTTTTAGAATCTATGTGATTGCATAGAGAGTGAGGGTAGTGTAGTTTGGGTCGTAATATGGCTAAGAATACTTAGGGATACTAAGAAGGAGGTTTGGAATGATGAAAAGGCTTGGGATGGTTGAATAGTGGGTTGGTGGGAAGAAGGTGATGTACAAGCAACAGAGGAAATAAACTACTGAAAGGAGTAAAATCTCTACAAAAAGAATAAGTGAAATGATTAGAATCACAATACTTACTTGATATATTGCAGATCTTGGGAGTTGGAATGGTTGATGGTTGATTGGAGAAGAAGTGTTGGAGTCAAGTGCCAATGCAATACAACCTATGTGCTCCAATGAGTATTCAAATGCTCTGGAAGGGAAAAATTGGCTTCTTTTCTTGCACTGTGGTTGTGTGTGTTTGTTGTCTGGATGCAAGAGGGCTTGAAGATTCATGCTTGAATGCAATCAAGATCTAGTAATGGAATGACCAACCCATGTAAAGAGTTTTGAAAGTGTATATAAGGTAACTGATGGTAGTTAGGTGATCAATGTTGGTTGAGAGATAACTGACGTCGATTAAGGTGGGAAAGTTTAGGTTTACAAAAAATAGGCAAATCTTTACTATTTTTGGCATGATTTTCATTAAGTCTGCTTAGACAAGTGGAGTTCACGCGAGAGAAGGCAGGAAGGTCATAGAAAAAGTCCAATTAGGTTTAGGAAGAAGTCTTAGTTAGTTAAGTTGTGGCTTAGCACTGGGAGTGATGACTCAGTGTTGAGAGTGATGACTCAGTCATTGTGGGTTAAATGCCCCTAGAATGGGTCCAGGGTGAGGTGTAACGATGAGGTGGAGGTGTGAGGGTAAAATTAACTTAATTAAATTAATTAATAATGTGAGGATTAATATTAGTATAGGATGAAGGGGTCATGAGTAATTAAATATATTACGTTAATTGATTTAAGGGGACCAAGGGGAGTGTGACCCAAATTTGGTGTCTACATTTTCCCATTTTTGTCATGTAGCTTGTATTGGTAAGCGATGCTTACAAAAAAAGGGAGTCTATGTCCCATGTATAAATAGAGGTTAGGTTGCCCCAAGTAGGGTTGAAGGTGATCCCCCTCAAACTACAAACCAATGAGGTTGGAAAAGTAGTCGGGGAGTGGTTTGATAAATAGGTGATTGATGAAAATGAGGGTCAGTAGGTAAGGGTATGGTCATTTTGGGTAATGGGTAATGCCAATCGAACACACGCACACATATGAATTGTGATATGGTACCAGGTGGAAGATCTTACAAACTCTGCGTTATCAAAAGGGCGATAGGTTTATCCAAATGAGGTTGAAGTGATTAAAGTATCCAAGGTATAGGATATGGTCATGAAACACAACAAGGTTTGGTGTAGAAATGGGTAATAGGTTTTGTTCCATGGCACCAAAGGTATGGTCAGGATAAACATCACGTCATTAGGCAAGGTAAGGTCATTAGGCTAAACAACATGGGTAATAACATCACAAGGTATAATAAGTACACAAATTCAAATATCACAAAAGTTGATTAAGGTCGGGATATGTAGGTCAGGGAAAAAGTAAGGCCGAAGGTATAGGTAAATAACATGTTGCTAAACATAGTTAAGGAAATGTATAGGTAATGTAGGCTTGTGGGTAAGGTGTAATAGGTGTTGGTAAGGTCAAAAATTATTGGAGCAACATTGTTTGTAGGCCAAAACGGGCACAGGGTAGGTCAAATGGTTATGCCAGGTGACTAATTTTGGTTATAGTGTAACTGACGTCGGTTGGCTAGGGCTCGATATGACCGATGTTGGTTATGTCGATTTGAGGTTAAAAAAGGAAAATTCTACTTTTTATGGAGCCATTTTTACCTTGCCATTTTTAGAAAATGACAGAGGAGAAGTTGAGTGGAAAATGACAGTACGAGGTGTTGAGCTGAGTTGGTGAGCCACATAGTAGGTGATTAGCATTCGATTGATACGGGTCCATAAGATCAAGTTGATTGATTTGTTTGGTTGTGAGGTGAGAACTTTATTTTGGCATTGCGGAGGTGGGAGATTGATTGAGTGGACCACGGCACAGTGGTCAGATGTGCCACCATGAAGACGGCACCGAGTAGAGGTAGGAGACAATCTGAATCCTTCATTTGGTTGAAAATATTTTGTAGAAATCAGTTTTGTTTAAAATTTGGTTGTAATTTTAATTTTTGAAATGGTGGGTTAAAAAAATGAAGGAAATGAGAGGTGGGAAGGTCAAACGTAGGTAAAGTAGGGTTGGGAATGAAGCTAGGAGAGGTTTGGGTGGGTTAGAGTAGGTTTTTAGGTTAGTTTTTGTGAATTTTGGTGATTATGGGGATGGGGGTTTCAGTTTTTGGCCGAAACAGTGACCGACGATGGTCAAAGGTTAACCGACGTCGGTCAGTCTTTGGCCGTTGTCGGTCAAGGTTTTGGTGATCGACACCAGTCAAGAGGACCGATGATGGTCAAGGTGACTGACGTCAGTCACAATTTAGAGTAAATAGGTGAAAGAAGGGCTAGGTAGGAAATTAAAATAGGTGAGGAAGGGGTAGGTGAAGATTTATGTAGAGGGAAGAGGGTAAAATGTTATTTTGGCGATGTGGGATAGGTAAGTAGGTGAAATAAACTAAGATAGTGGGTAATAATGATAAGGGACAATAGGTTTGTAGGTGAATTAGGTAAAGGGGGTAGGCATGATTGATGTGGTTGGGTATTGTGTGGTGGGTTTTTGGTGATTTGAGTTGGTTAAGTCTTGACAAGGTCATGTTGGATGATGTAGGTGAGAGATCCACTGAGGATGAGGGACAGAGTACCACCCCTACTGGTATAGATGCATCCTAGTGTGACTACGGAGGAGTGGGAACACATGACCAAGGTTGGAATTAGTGTGATCTGATGCTATAGGCATATATCCCTAGATCATAGCTTGATGGTCACTCTCATTGATACATGGGACTCCACGACCGACACCTTTCACTTACCGACGGGTGAGATGACCATCACCTTGGAGGATGTTTATAGGATCCCACAACTTCCTATTTTTGGGGAGCCAGTGTATTCCATTTCGTCTGAGGCATCGATGGAGCTGAAAGTGGTGGTATTTGGTGAGGTGATGGGAGAGCTGAGGTATGACAATGCGAGTCTCACTTATGGAGATATGTATGCAGCCTATCTACAAGAGACTAGGCTATTGGTGTTGATGATGGTGGTGGTGGGATGGTTTGCTCTTTCATATTTTGAGGGTAAGAGATTCCCACAAGAAATGATGGGGGTGCTACAGGATATGATAGAGGAGTGGATACATTTTTCTTGGGCACCAGCTTTCCTAGTTCATCTGTATAGGGAGCTATGGGCCTATGGGAGATTGAGGAGATTTGGTATGTGATGTACTTATTTATTACACTGTTAGGCATACGATCACATTGTGTGTGTGCACCCAGTTGTTTTACCATGACAGGATTGGTTCTGGGGTGGCTTGTTCAGAGTTGGTTTCAGATGATGGGTACCAGTCAGTGGACAGTCGAGGGTGGCGAGGGACACATATGATGTGTCATACTATAGGAAGCGATTGGAGGGCCTTTCAGCAGTTGATATTGTGTGGACGCCATATGTTGATTATCCATCATACAGAGGCATGGATAATTAGTTATAGGAGCTTCATCTACTGAGATAGATACAGGGGCGGCGTGCCGGGGAGCATGAGATGATACCTGTGGATAGGGTCAGGTGACAATTTGGACTACAACAGGGACGTGCCCCCACAGTTCCCAAAGTACCGTAGAGATGACGTAAAGAGACCCATGTCTCCACCACATCTAAGTGTTTCTACAGTGGTAGGAGGAGTAGGTATGAGATATATGGATTGACGACGCACGAGTCACTGATGGATACAGGTAGTGGTGGGTAGCATAGCTACGGATGACACTACCAAGGCTAGGGAAGCCTGATTTAGCTACTGTCATAGTGCAGAGGGATAAATTACAGAGTTAGGTGGACATTCTACATGCATAGATTATAGGATTGTAGGGATAGCTGATAGGGTTAGAGGAACAGGTGATGGCCTTACAGGCCTAGGTAGCACAGGGGTATGCGCCCACACAGGGTGGAGATGGGGATGGAGGACAGGTGGCCACCTTACAAGAATAGGTGGTTGGTTTACATGGCCAGTTGGCCATGGAACAGGAACAGGTGGCAGCCTTATAAGCCCATATTGCAACACAGGTACCCCCACAGGCCCAAGGAAAAAGTCCCATATTACAGACACCTTCACCAGGACAGAGTCCCATGGCACATGCATGAGGACAGGCATTAGGACAGTGGCTGAGGCTATTATTATAAGGGCATAGTTCACAGGTTGTAGTGAGACCCATGACACCACCCCAAACTATGTCGATGACGAGGTTCAGGGATGCCTTGAACAAGGATCACTACTAACAGGATCATTTGATGATTGCTAATATTGTTGTACACTCATATACCGAGTACAAAACCCAACAGGAAACCTTTGAGTGAACAAGTATCCAAAACTCATAATCATGGTAGCACAGGGGGTCTTTGACCACAGAGACAGGGCCATCGTAAGGTTACAAGGACTCAGAAGCTGGGCCCATAAAAGGGCTATGGTGAGGAGACAAGTGATACTGGATAGGAGGGCATTAGGTGGGGGTGAGTGCTCACTATATGGATAGTGTACCATTATTTTAATTTTTGATATATATTGGCCTACGTGCAAAAGACGTGACTAGAGTTTTTGAGATACTGATATTTATTGTATATCTATGTATGTATGTATTGATACACAAAATCTCCCATGTATATAGTTAATGATGTTGCCTAGATGGATGATGTACTCATTTTAAATTTTCATTGTTATTGTGTATTATGGAAACTATTTTAATTAGGCATGATGGAGTCGACATCATGTAGGCATGGTTGAGTTGAGGTGAGTTAGGCATGGTGGAGTCGGGTATAGGCATGGCGGGGCTTAGGTGATTTAGGCATGATGGAGTCAGATTTAGACATGGCAGAGTGTAGGTTTAAGCATGGTGGATTCTAGGTCATTTAGGCATGGTTGAGTTTAGGTGAGTTATGCATGGTGGATTCAAGGTCATATAGGCATGGTGGAGTCAGGTATAGCATGGTGGAGTCAAGGTATAGGAATGGTTTGAGTTTAGGTGATTTAGGCATGATGGAGTTAGCTTTAAAAATTATGGAGTCAAGTTTAGACACGGTGGATTCTAGATCATTTAGGCATGGTTTTGTTTAGGTGAGTTAGACATTATGGAATCAAGGTCATATAAGCATGGTGGAGTCAGGTATAGATATGGTCGAGTCAAGGTATAGGCATGGTTTGGTTATGGTTTTTGTGTTTGATTTAATTTCCAAGTTATTGGTAGTATGGAAAATAAATGATGATGTATATGTATGCTATGGTGTAAATTTCCAAATATTTGATATCATGGAAATGTGAAATTATTGATGTATGATATGAGGATGTTTGAAAATGGTAGGTATGTATATTTTTATCATTGTTTAATTTCCCAGTTTTGTGTAAAATGGAAAAATAACTAAGGTAAAATGTGAATATAAAGAGGGAAAATTTGTTAGGGTGAAGAGTTATGGAGCTAACTTCCAAGGGCCCCATGCCCTCGGAGTGTTTCCTAAATAGCCCCAGTGAAAAGGGGCCTCAATCCGATGTAGTTCTCCCATAAGCTAGGGGAAAATATGATGAGGAGAGATGAATGGCTCGGGTAGGTTGTAGGCACGATTGAGTCTAGGTCATTTAGGAAATGTTGAGTTTAGGTTATATAGGCATGGTTTGAATTTAGATCAAATAGGCATGGTTGATTTTAGGTAATTTAGGCATGGTTGAGTATATGTTGAATAGAAATGGTTGATTTTGGTGGAAGAGGAATTCCTAGAATGTAGATGTCAAAGGTTTGGTCGTATACAGGAGAATGAAATTAAAAAAAAAGTTGAATGGTAATGATTACATTATTTTGTTAAGACTCTTTTATTGGTCATATATTGTTACCCCGACTCTCACTTCTTTTGTTCACTCAAATCCCAAATCGACTAAGTATGGAAAAAGATTGCAGAATCCCTCCACGTGTCTCATCGGTGCATAGCTACAAAGGTAAAATTCTAAATTTGGTTCCCAAACTCGCGCAGGCTCTCCACGTGTCTAGGGCTCGATAAAGTCATTCCCAAATAGGTTAAAAATTTAGAACATAATAGAAGAAAGCTGAAGCCCTCCATGTGGTAGGAAAATATCTTCATCAGCCAGAGAGTCGGTGGCGAGACTAAGTAAGAGCAGATGCATGAATTCCTATAAATGATCAACATATTTATTCTAGATCAGAAGGTAAAACATGTGAATTAAATACTAGCAGTGGTAGCTCTGTATTTAAAATATTGGGGCAGGATCTAAAAAGGTAAGAATGAAATCCCTATCAAATTGAGAGGGAGAAAATTAGGATCTTGGAGCAACAAAGAGAGAATGGGTTTTTAAAAGGAAGCAGAAGTTCTAGATCAAAAAAGGAGATATTTTTACAAGAAGAAAAGGAGGGGAAGTAAGGAGTTCTAGTATTTTGTAGGAGTATAGCCTCATTAAACCTCTGTCATAACCAAAAAGTGTAATTATTTCCTTTGAGGGCCTTATGTATCATTTTCTCTATGAATAAAGAGTTCTTATTCTATGCAAATTGATTTTTTATGTTCTAAATCTCCATTCTTTAATTATAAGTAGTTATAAATAAATCAAGAAATTCATCGTGCTTGATGCCCTTATAATTTATCTATTCATTCACTATCTATGAATCAATCGCCTCGACTCCTCAGACACTTATGTTATTAGAATAGTAGACTGTGTCAAACAACTCTTCGACTATCCTAGATAATCTCTTTTAAGTATTTTGTATCTTTCTATTTTTTAGATTGGCGCATCACGTTGTTATTTTAAGTTATTTTATGTTTTCTTATAACCCTACCCTGCTCAGTAGAGAAGAGCCAACTTTTTTAAAATTTGAAGGTCACCTTAGGACACACATCCCAATAACCTAAGGTTTCCCACAAATTTGATTGTTTATTTGCAAGGGTCATCCTCAACAGGTAAGAGGAGACAAAAGAGTCGGCTAATTGATAAGAACCATTACGATTCTATCATACCAAAGATGATTTATTAATATAAAACCCTAAAGGTGTTACATGATTAACTGTTGTAAGGGTGAAGAAGGTCACATGATCACAAAATGTCGCATTTATGGCATGTCCCCTGAGTAGGAAGAAAATTAGAAAGGCAAGGCAGCGAGGTGAAAGAAGTTGGTTTAGCGTAACGTACATCCTCATTTTATACATTAGAACAAGTGAATTTTTTTTTTTTTGATAAATGCTTACTGGTTCTAAATACATAATTTAGAACTCACAAATCAAATAACCATTCTTATAACTGAAAACCATATGCTGCTGTAATGACTCGGAGTACCTCCGATCTATTCATTCCATGACTCGGTAATCTACCGATCTATTCTTGAGTAGTAAGAGTTGGTGTTTTTATTTAACACCCCACTCTTAAGGTTCTCTTCCCTATTCTGGGAATTAGAATGCTCTGTCCAAGGAACCTATCTGAATAATTGTTACCATTATTCATCGGCATCTCATCCCTTAGACTAGGTGATTTAGGACAACGCAATCAGCAACTTGCGATACTTTGGCCAAAGATTTGAAACATACTGCTTATGTCTCGTATTCCTTAACGGCATACTCGTCAATCTGGAATACATCCTACACCCCATTCCTAAGTTATATAGAACGTCTTATACTGAATTCTGTCAGTCCCTCCTATCCCAAATTATTCACTCGGAAACGAATTAGTAAGGTGATAACGTTATATGGATGCCCACGACGACTAGGGATACGATGACATACTGGTTCAACCGTAGTTAAACTAGTGTGTCAAGATACCCCGAATCTCCCAGGCAGCCTTATAACGTGACCACATTCCTAATCGGTCCCAGAGTAACTTGTTTTAACGATCAATGCAAAGGGTGTCGTCATAAGTCACCTACATTGTTGTATCTTCGAGAAGATCCTAATCTTCTCAAAGGTACAACCCTACAGTTGACTTGTGACGTCAACCTTTAAATCCGCCTCGAAAAGACCTACTTAACAAAAGTGTTACATATGTTGAATTAAATTATTCCTTGAGACGCTCCCTTTTTCGGGTAGTCTTTCTCAAATCCCGGAAGTTCCTCATCAAGGAGTTGATAGACAAAACGAAATTGGTCAATAACCTATGATCTACACATGTGATTGCCAACTGAACCCCTTTTAGGTTTATTTGAGTTCTCAAAACTGAATTCATATCTTACTTATTAGTATCAAGATATAGTGATTAAAAATCCAATTAAATGTTGTCCTGGCTTAATCAAGCTAGGGATTAATAATTTAATCCAGCTTGTTTAGCGTTATGCTTAGGTTTATTTTAACCCTATCTTTCAGAAACACAGTGATCTAAATTTCAATTTAGCTTCAAATAGAACATACTAGAACTGCTAAACAATCATAAGAATTCAGTCTCATATTCTTGCAAGCTTATATTGACAATCACAAAAGTCTCCAAATTATATAATGATAACATTGCCCTACAGGTATTTGAACCGAAGAAGGTCAAACTATCAAAATAAGAATACAACACATAAGTAACAAATATTTATTTCCATTCCTTTCTGAGCTAAACAAATACATTTTATGCATTCAGCATACTTGATACAATACTCAATGGAAGAAGAACATCTTTCCTCATATAATACATTTAGAAAATCAAGCTGTAATTCAACATAAAATAAAATTTAAACAATCTGATCATCCTATCAAGTCTGCGTGCTTTTACCACTTACGACAACCATCTGCAAAAATTGTCAACATGGGTCAGTTCGATGAACTGAGCATGATAACCACTAACTCTTAAAACAATTACAATCCATCAATTGTTTTCATTAAACACCCTGTTTAAATGAGATCAAATCACCAAACAAGTAAACACATTTCAGACTATGCTTTTGTAAAACAACATGACTATAAATGCGTAGCTCATATTATAGTCACTAAATAATCTCAGATACCTTTCAAATATTTCATCAAAACGTTAGTGGCCAAGAAAACAAAATGCATCTAACCAACTATCCATCTGAGTCCCAAGGACAGCAACATCAGACGGACTAACATATTCAACATAATAAATGAATAGCCTTTCATGATTCCATTAGCATGATAAAACAATTCCGAAAGTTAGATAAACAATTATATCAACCTATACTTTATAACAGAAGAGAAATAAACGAATCATTCATATTTCCCTCAGAACTAGCTCATGGTTGTACTGTCTTTCCAAGAGCAAGGCATTCACCATAAACACATGTGAATAAATCAGACGAGACCGCCTAAAGCACCATTGTTTTGTTTAAGTTTAAAATATAACAAACTACAGAACAGTAGCTCTCATGCCAAACAGTGATGACTATCTACCAAACAAACTCTGCCTGACCTCCTACACATAGCGACAAACAAGAAGATAATCAAAGCCATTGCCTATTGAGGTGCAGTCGACAACTCCTAAGTTCAATTAAACTCAAGAATAGATATCCATGCAACAGAAGACGTAACACGCCAACAATCCCTTACATCAACCTACAGTCCATTCTAGTCCTTTCTAAACACTGTAAGGCTTTTAGACCCAAGGTCGAAATCAAAGAACTACTATTTTATCGCAGTCAACAATAGACTTCTTGACATTAAGCAATTTATGTTTCACTAAGACTTATGCAAAGATAATCATACAAAATCCCCGCAACATGCACAGCCTCATCAAACTGGAATAATCAGAAAGGAAACATAACATACCGTATTCACATCTGGGCATATTCAGAGTTTGAATTATGGTATTCATGACCCACTTTCACAGAGCCAAGTTACATGATATCTATCTATACTCAAGGAACCCAACAGTGTCAAAAACAACAGTGTACCAAACAGGCTTAAATAGAGGCAGATACTATAGTTACCTATCAAAGATTCAACTGAACCTGAGTAACAATATACAAGATAAATAATAGTTAATGATTCCCAACGGTGCCAACAATGGTAAACATTCAAAATCAGGCTTGTACAAAAGCTAATTATTGATTTCGTAACAAAGAATCCAACTGAGCCTCTTCAATATTTTTCAAACAAGCTTACACAGAAAGGAAACGTAAAAGTACACCCAAAGAGTCTGTACCAAAAATTCATTACAAAATAACAGAGGTTGTATGACCTGTTACTCCTTCAAGAATCTGAAAAAATCAAATTACCAACATTCAAAGTTATATATAGCTTCAACAGAGGTCCATAATATACGCATCATTCAATGTACTCCACAGAGTCATTTTGAATACAATAAATATAATGCAAACTATCATCGAGTTCAATCCCGTAATTTGCAACACAAGGGAGGGAGAAACAACTTCTATAGGGTCGCAATAAATACTGAAACACAGCCAGTTATCCATTCAACAAACCTAATATCATAGCGAAACCCCAACAAGATTTAGTAACCACTACCTTAATAACCTCGACAGAACTTACAAAGAAGTCCAATCAAACTGAACAAAAAGTCCATCAGTATCCTTTCCATTGAGTATCAACAAAAAGCATCAATAGTAAGCATTAACAACAAGTATCAACAGTAAGCATTAACAACAAGTATCAACAGTAGCCTATACCCATCAAGAGAACAATTCATGGGCTCTCACAGAGTAGGCCTAGCATACATTCTTACATATATTTCGCAAATTAAAGCCGGAATGCAAAACACCATGAAATATTGCAACAGTTCGAAAAATAAAATACACCCATCAAGGTTTTAATTGAAAAATCGAACCAGCAAGAAGATACAGTAACAAAATCACCCCAAGCTACCATAAAACCCATCTAATTCCAAAAATCATCTGAACAGAGTTGTTCTAATGAAATCATTTGAAAGAGAGCAAGATTTTTAAAGGTTAGGGCCTAACATGCCTGGTTACTTGCTTAAAATTTCGAAGCAGACCACTGAAAGAGCTCGAACCTTCTCCTCCTTTTCCAAGTTAGAGCCACCAACAAAAATTTGCTATTTCCATGACTTATAAATTTTCCTTGCCAGAGGAAAGAGTGAGTTACGCTCATACTTGCCATGCAACACCAAGAAGACTGGTGCGAAGAACCAGTGATCAGACAGAAGGAAAACCGGAGCGCATGTAAAACCAAACAAACTACTAACTTTCCATTTTGCATGCCTTCCCGTGAAACTCGAGCTCAAAGACCGAGTTCATAAATGGCATTTACTCCAAATTTCCCGCTAACTTTCCATTGCCACCGACCGCCATAGTTGGCGATGGATAAAACCAGTTCGAAGACCATTTCCAACTTTGGCGACCTGCCACGTCGGCTCTAGCTAGCCGTTTAAAAACTTCTACTAAATTACTTGTCCTTCATACTTATCCCTTGCATTTAATGCCATTGAAACTGCCGCCCATGGTTCGCACCCTTCCATAGGTCCCCTTCTCCCTTGTTCAATAGTTAGGTTAGTAACTTAGGTTAGGATTTAGGATAACACTTAGTCTAACCTCTTAACACATAGATACTAACTTAGAACATTAGCTTATAGCCTAGGCCTAGGTTAGATTAACACTAATCTAACCCCTAGGTTATAGTTTAGTTTTAGGTTACTAACCTTAATAAATTTAGTTAGGTCTTAACATTTCAAATGCTCAGAAAAAGAATCTACCACATACATTCATGAACAGGGTTCACTCCTGTACTGCCAATAGGCTAGTGAATTAAATGTAACTGAATTTATTACCTGGTCCACGATCAAGACCTTCCTGATTTTACGATATAGGGAACCAATTCATTTAACACGATCAACCTGAGTTATACTCCGTACTAGCTTATTCAATACATCCAAACCTTGCAACCTGCTTAAGGTTTATAATTTTAATTCATCACGAATAAACTTAAAGCACCACTTGGATCAATACCACTGATCCAAGGCTAGGTCTTATAGATGGATAACTCCATAATTCATTCCAAGATCAGATTAAACTCAGGTGTAAAATGAAAGAAATAAAAGAGTCCAATCATATTCCGAATCAGTCAAAGATCTGCAATTTGCAAAGAAGATATAGTACATATCAAGCATGACCTCTCAATCAAGGGAACACATCCTTTCAAAAGAAATCACATATCAACACTTGTATGCTTAGGAGGAAGTAACAAAGTGTGGGTTTAGGTGGAAGTGTATTTTGGTTGAAGAGAGGAAATATCAAGGTAGGATGAGGAAGTCTATTGGATGAGAGGTAACTCCTTAAGGTCATGAAGTTGGTCAATGAGGGAAGCTTCAGATTCTTGGTATAGTTTTTAAGGTTTTAAGTTTTAAGAGCTATGCATACCTAATCCTTTGGGTGTATTGAAAAGCTGATCATGATAGATGAGATTTCCTTCTGAGCGAGCCATGCTTTTTATTTGATAGTGGGTGACTCAAGGATTTGCGATGGCCAACCTCTTGATGGGTAATGGGGGACTTTTAAGGTTGCACATTCATGACAAGTACCAAGGTGAAGGTGAGGATTCCCATAAATGATGTGGGAAAAGCCAGAAGAAACGACCATGGGATCTCATCTAAAGGTAGATGATAAGTATGGCGAATGTGCTATGTGTAGTGCCGTGGTGGGATATTCAAGAGAAGATGGAAAGTACAAGTACAAACATGATTCTTATTTAGCTCAATGGTGAGGTGTAGGTAATGTGGTGAGGATCCAGTTGGATGAGCATGGAAAGAGACAAAATAGGTGGTATGGCTAAGGATCCCAACACTGTGATGGTCGAAGGTGTAAGGCATTGATGAGGTTTGGGTTTACCATCAAGGAAGATAAACGATAAGCACCTGATCATGTCATGAGTAAGGCTTTAGGTGCCATTGGAAAAAGTTGGTTTCGATTGGGTAGGAGGTTACATGGCCAAGGTTGATGGGTGGTGCCCTAGGTAAGATGAAGAAGTGGTGACTGGTGACTAGCAGGGGCAGTGGGCGAAGCCGGTGTATAGTTGGTCTGAAGATGTTGGGTGTTCCTCTTAGATAGATCGGGGGAAGTAATGTTTTCACTAGCTTATGAGGATGTGGTCAAATCTAGTTTGATAGAGGAATGGAGGTAGGTCGAAGCATGACTCCCCAAATGTGGAAATGGGTTTGGATGCAGAGGAAGAAATAGATGTAGGTAAGCGGATCATTAGGCATTGGAAAAAGTTCAGTCGATTGTACTAGGTTTAAGTAGTGGGTGAGGGTGATGCTTACTTGGTAGTAAGGTCACTGTAACAACTAGCATGTGCATGACAGGTTTGGTTATCTGACACACCTTTAGCTTCAGACTCATGTGAAGTATCAACAACAAAGATTTGCATATGAGTTGAGAAAGGTAGTCAGCAGGAGTCCCTTGAAATCCAATGGAGAATTGTCACCATATATCGAAGGGGTCATGCAAATGGGATCCCTAAAATTTTTGTAGGGGAGATGACAAGTAGGACTTGAGGTAGTAATCCTTCTAAAAAATGTCTGGTGAGATAAGAAGGTAAACATGGTTGGCTCTCATGACTCTGTGGATAAGGAGAGTAAATAGATGTGGGTTGTTCAACAGGATCCTTGAAATCCAATGGTGACAGTGGGGACCACTATCTAGGGAAGATATGTTAATGGACTCCTCTAATGGGTTGAAGGGGAAATGATAAGTAGGATGAGGTAGGTTCCTCTATTGGTGAATAGGAGAAGATGAAACACAAGTCTCTCCTGTGGGTAGGAGAGTACCTCATTGTGGGTTGTTAGAAGTCTTGAGAGGTGAGTGGGGAGACTATCTTGGGAGATATGACGTAGAAATTTCCATGGTTGAAGTTGGAGAGAGCGGGTTACTCCTATGTGGATAAAGGACAACATGAAACAAGTCCCACTGTGGATGAAGGATATCATGCAATAATCTCCTTTATTGATCGGAGTAGGTGGAAATTGAGAAGGAAGAACGGTATGTTAGTCAAAAACAACATGAACCTCAAGAACTTTACTGTCATTGGTCAAAGATTTGTTGGTTTGGTTAGATGATGGGGTGTGGGTTTGGGAATTATTTCTTGAAGATATGAAGGTTTTAGTTAGCCGGTGCGTTAGGGTTATCCAAAGACGAGATCTCCATTATCTAACATTTCTTAGGACAATGTTTTTGAAAATTATATACAATTACTATCGATATGACCTTTAAACACAATGATAGTTGCAGTAATCATTTTTCTTTATACCATGCAAGCATAGGATGAGAGGTGTCAAAACTAGTATGTATTTTGATGGGTGGAAGATTGATTTCTCTAGATTAAGAGTGATTTCTCTGGATTTTAGAAGTTTTTCTAAAATTGAAGAGTAGGGTTCTCCTATGGGAGTGTATTTTCGTTGCTCCCGCTTGAACTAGAAAGCATGAACAGGAGAAAGGTTGGAAGAAGGATTTGATTAGTTGGATGGGTGAGATGAGCCGGATTTCAAAACTACCGCGTTGGCAGATCCTTTTGCTTTAGAGTAATTGTTTTACGATTTGGAAGAATAAGAGGTATCATTTGATTTAAACATGAATTTCTTATTACACAATTGTATCTTCTTCTCTTCCATGGCATGAATTTTAAGTTTTTGGGCCATGGTGAATGCCTCATTAAACATGCGGAAGTTTTGAACTTGGAGAGTTGGTGATATGTGTCTTGCACAATCCCTGGTGAAAAATCTATTAACTCATTTTAAGGAAGTTGGAACGTGTGTTGGTTGATTAGGCTTCGCCAACGAGCAACAAAATCTGTAATAGATTCATCTTCGTATTGGCGTGTCCAGTATTAAGTCGGTCATGGTGACTTTCTTGACAATATTGACAGAGAAGTGGTCTATAAAATCTTGAACTACCTGGTTGAATGATAAAATGGAGTGCCTAGGTAGAGTACTACACCAATCCAAAGCAGGTCTTGTCAAGGACATTAGGAAAGTTCGCAAGAGTAAAGTGTCATCATGAGAGATCAGATAACAACCATGTTTAAAATACTACAAGTGCTATTGTGGTTCTTATTTGTTGTTAAACTGGTTGAATGTGGACATTTCCCAATGCATAGGGTATCGACGAATTAGAATGGATGGGTGAATGGGCTGACTACAAATCTCGTCGTATGCCAGAGAATTACGTGAGTTGGAGACTAATTCTTTCAATGTCTACATCTTGTCCATCATCATTTTGATAATATCATTAGTAGGTTGTGATGATTGGGCACCCTTTGCAGTATAAGGGGGTAGATGATGAAGGTATGACGTGGGTAGCATCCTAGTAATGGTGGTGTCGAGTACAAAAATTGTGAGGGAGGATGATCTGAAAATGGTACTAATTTTTTTTTTGAAGTAGTACTTAGAAAATTCTCAGATTTAAAAACTTGATAACTGACTAAGAGTATCAACAATTTTGGGAATTATTGAAACCCAAATCCTTGAAATCTTCCAGATAAATCAATTATCCTTAATTTTCAACTTAAGTGAATATACTGAATCAATTACAAATCCATTTAAAAATTCATAGTTGATTTTAGAATGCAATCAAATTGAATTATTGATTCCAAATTTGAAATGTGCAATTCCCTTTTTGTTGTGTGTTATGGATACTGAAATTGTGAATTCAATCCAAATAATCCAATTTTATGCTTAGTTAAATAATTAATCAAATAAACTAACTTGAATGTTTTTATTTGATCAAAATCTTGTAAACAAACTGAAATCAAATCCACAACACAAGAACTTGATAACGGAGTTCACCCGAAGGCTACGTCTCTGGATTCTTGTAATGAGAATATATCTATTATTTCCCAATGAAGCACAATATCCCTTCACTATTGACTTAAAAAAACTTTATACTTGTAATTGAGCTGATTCAAACCTCTTGAAACTCTATAATTTCCCAGAAACATTCCAAAGTCCATCCATGGCTCCTACAGTACTTTTTTCTACTTGTTTTGTATGTAATTACGTCTGAAAAATGTCTACAACTTGAAATATATAGAACCCACATAAAATAAGTTTAAATTTCTATAAACTATAGGAAATAATGAAAAACTTCCCTTTTTACACCATGGTCTAATTTGGACCAGAAGTAGTTGGAAAATGCTTATCTCTGCCTACTCCTAATGCTCATTTTGTGTAATTACATCTGAAAAACATCTATGATGGAAAATATATAGCAATTCATGAGACAAGAAGACCACCATCGTCTTCATCTCTAAATTTCTAGCAACTTTTATTTTTACTCAAAGTTCTGAAAGTGCCTCAAAATTGAGCATGAATGTAAACTGCCCTAGTTGTTCCCCCTTCAACGCAGAGCATAAAGCTCTATTTATATAGGCGAGCTCATTTCTATCACATCCGAGTTGGGTGGTGAGTTGGTTGGCGGGATGTGTTTGGGAGACCTGAGATCTCGGGTTCAAATCATGGCAGCTCCTTTCGTGGCGGTGTTGGTTTTGCATTGTGGGGATAAGAATCCCTCATTGGCCGCGTGAAAGGGGACATTCTGGCTGAAAATGGTCTTAGCCACCCTACTTCCACGTGGCTTAGGCCACACCCTTCACCCCTTTTGTTGACCAAAATAATAGTTGGTCGAGTTGCCCTATTTTTTTGTTTGTAATGCTCGAGTTATTGGAATATAATGTGGAACCACCAAGTTATATGCCGAGTTTGTTGAAATAACACCGAGCAAAGATGGTAATGAAATCGGTCAATCCAAAATGTATGACTTCGAAAAATATGGAAATACACAGTGAATAATTACCAAAGCAATATGAAATTAGACCACACAATAATATCATATTTCAATAATGAAATATGGCAAAGTGGTAGTAAGCCACGTGGTGGCTTGAGAACCCACCACCACAGTCCTCACGGCGGCCAAGCTCCCCTCCGTAACAAAAGTTGAGCCTCTTATTCCATCTAGCTCTACCTTTTACGATCGTCGAAGACCAGTGGTAAAAGCCCCTCCAATTTTTCCAATGCACTTTGGCCACGTGTCGTAGTGCTATTGGTCCACTATTGACATATTGACCATAGTTGACTTTCCTGTTGACTAAACTTTGATCGGACATAACTAGAGCTCCCAATGTCCATTTTTCATGTTCTCATAGTTGATGGAAATATCTTGAAAACATCTTCTACATTGCCACAATTTAGGGATATTTAGGGAACTATTGATGTCAAAAATTATCCCTTGATCACACCTCCCCAATGAGAAAGGATTTTTGTCCCAAAAAGCTTTATATTGGAACATTTTGCCAGCCTGTCCTGAATCTGGAAATTCTGCTGCCACCTTAGAAGTGCAGCTGTAGTAGATCCTTTGGTCTCTTCCTATGTAACCTTCTCACTTCGACAATTTTGTTATGATCCTAAACTTGTGGGTTATGGTCCTGCCACACTTCCGCTGCACCACTCTGATATCAGAAGAAGACCTCCTCACCTCAACTGTATGGGGCTAAGTTTCAGAAATGAAACATCAACGATCCTACTATTTAGTGTCAAGCTTCCAAATATCTAACAACAAGGATCTTCTTTGACTCTATAACATAATTCTCGGCTCCTAGTTGATTGTGCAGAATCCAAACTGGTTTGAAGGAATTTCATGTTACGTAGAGTTATGATTGATCTGATGTTGATGATGGAAAATAAATTGTCCCTTTTCAGACCTCAAAACCTCCAATGCATGATGCTAATCCTATTTTGAGCCCTCAAGCCTCCATTACATGATGTTAATTCTGATGATCAGCTACCATTCAAATGTGCGGTCGCAATGCCTTGACACCAAATGAAATTTCGAGTTAATATTTTGAGAGCTCCTTTCCAATCTTCAATGCCTCCAATGCATGATGTTAATCCTCTTTCAAGACTTCGATCCTCCAATGCACAATGATATTATGATGATTAACTACCATTCTGCTGCATGGTCACAATGCCTCTACACATAACAACGATCCGAGCTGATTTCTAATGAGCTTAGAAATGGTGACTCCAACCCGCTACATGGCTACTACCTCTACATGGTACAAAGCCTCCTATTGACAATGAATATCAGGTAACATTATGCTGCATGGTCACAATTCTTCTACATAGAATGAAGTTCCGACCTATTGTTAGATGTCGATGGTGTTCAACTGCCATTATGGTGCATGGTCATAATGCCTCTACAAAGAATGAATTTCCAATCTGAAATTTGTGACCTAAAACTGTCTACACATGTGGTTGACCAATCTCCAAGCTTGATATGAGTTAAATCCTAAATTCAATATATAGCAGGTACTCACAAGCTGATTGGGATATATGTTTGGAGCATTAATAAAAATTTCTAAGTAAGAAAATCCACTAAATATTGTAAACCTTTCTCTCAACATTTTCTCACAAAATATGATCTCCAAAAAAATATTGCATACTATTGATCAATCTGAATTATGTAATATATAATTGAAAAATTGTTTACTTACCCATTTTAAAGGACTTTCACTTTAAGGTATTACTTGGTCCTGGGTTGAATTGTCAACTGGTGGTGGAGCAGAAAACTCTTTTTCCTTTGCAATAGGGCCTCCATTCCATCTTTGGTTTTTTCATAACTCTGATGGCAAGATGGATGCAATTTCCAGCAAATTTCCACTTGGTGCCCATTCATCTAGAAATCAGCACAAACATTCCTCTTAATTTCCTTCTTATGGGATGAGGAAATCTTTCTACAATTTCTCGACTCTAAATGACGATATTGGTCTTTCTAATTTTCCTTGTTCCTGACGAACGACATCAAATTCTTCATCAGTGTCCTTATCTTCCAACATTTGGCCAAAAAATGATTATGCAATCCATAAAAAGTACATAGAAAGGAATTCAACATCTTCTAAAAATCATAACCATACTTCTTAAGCTGAAAAAGTGGATCAGAAGTTTTACTGTGCTTATGATTATGGTAAGAAACTAGAGGTGGAATCTCATTACCTCTTCACTGATTTCTCTTACCACATCCTACCTATGATGATGAAGCACAAATTTCGTGCTCATAATATTCTTGTAGGACTAGTGGGGTATTCACTTTGCTTTCAAAATATTGTCTTCTTTCAACATTCTTGGAGCATTCTCCAATATCCATTCCCACACTAGAAAAACCAAAACCTAAAAAACGAGGACAATCCTCCACCTGTATTGGGTTAGCAATGCCTTGGCCATTTTTACCAAGGCCTCTTCCATCAAATCCCATTTTATTTAATAATTTGGATCCAATTCCTTTAGTATTCTTTTCAAACAAACCAAAGACTTCATTACCTGAATCCAAAACCAAATGGGAGGAAGAAGAAGATTCCAGTGGTGAACAACTTACAGTGCAATCATCTGCCATGGTCTCTACATATGAAGTTGAAGGTATTTACTTTCTCTGATCACCACATTACACCCTTTCCAAGAGCTCATCATTGGTTTGCAGTTCTAATTTCAACCAAGCATTCTCCTCTTCCAAGGAATAATACATTGATCGTAGGAGAGAGTTCTCTTCCCAGATTTGGTGATTATAAGCTTCAACCTCATCAAGCTTTACTTGTTTAGACATCTTTCCCATAGTGCACTTGTACCCTATTCACACAAATTGAACCAACTGCACCAATATTGAAGAAATCACTATGTTAATAAGATTTCTGAAACCAAATATGGAGCTAAACCAACTCTGATACCAAACTCGATCTGAAAATGGTACTAATTTATTTGAAGTAGTACTTAGAAAATTTTCATATTTAAAAACTTGATAACTGACTAAGAGTATTAACAATTTTGGGAATTATTGAAACCCAAATCCCTTGAACTCTTCCAAATAAATCAATTATCCTTAATTTTCAACTTAATTTAATATAATGAATCAATTATAAATCCATTTAAAAATTCACAGTTGATTTTAGAATGTACTCAAGTTGAATTCTTGATTCCAAATCTGAAATGTGCAATTCCCTTTTTGTTGTGTGTTATGGATACTAAAATTGTGAATTCAATCCAAAAAATCCAATTTTATGTTTGCTTAAATAATTAATCAAATAAAATAACTTGAATGTTTTTATCTGATCAAAAGCTTCTAAACAAACCGAAAACAAATCCACAACATAATAACTTGATAACAGAGTTCACCCAAAGGCTACGTCTTCCAGGTTCTCATAATGAAAATCGATCTATTATTTCCCAGTGAAGTATAATATCCCTTCACTATTGACTTGACATAGACCTTTATACCTGTAATTGAGTTGATTCAAACCTCTTGGAACTCTGTAATTTCCCAGAAACATGTTCCCAAGTCCATCTGTGGCTCCTACAATACTTTTTCTATTTGTTTCCTGTGTAATTACGTCTAAAAAATGTCTAAAACTTGAAATATACATTACCCACATAAAATATGTTTACATTTCTAGAAGCTAGAGGAAATTATGAAAAACTTCCCTTTTTACACCATGGTCTGATTTGAACTAGAAGTGGTTGGAAAATATAGATCTCTGCTTGCTCCTAGTGCTTGTTCTGTGCAATTACGTCCAAAAAACATGTCTACACTAGAAAATATATATCACTTCATGAGACAAGATAGATACCACCATCATCTTCGTCTCAAAATTTCTAGCAACTTTTCTTTTTACTCCAAGTTTTGAAAGTACTTCTAAGTACCTAAAAATTGAGCTTAACTCCAATCTACCCTAGTTGCTCCTTTCCTTCAACACAGAGCAGAAAGATCTATTTATATAGGCAAGCTCTTTTCTATCACATCCGAGTTGGGTGGCGAGTTTTGTTTAGGAGACCTGAGATCTCGAGTTTAAATCTTGGTGGCTACCTTTGTGGTGGTGTTGATTTTGCATTATGGGGATAAGAATCCCACATTGGCCGCGTGAAAGGGGACATTATGGCTAAAAATGTGCTTAGCCACCCTACATCCACGTGGCTTAAGCCACACCCTTCGCCCCTTTTGTTGACTAAAATAATAGTTGGCCGAGATGTTCGTTATTTTTGTTTGCAATGACTGAGTCATTGGAATATAATGTGGAACCACCAAGTTATATGTCGAGTTTGCTAAAATAACACCAAGAAAAGATGGTAATGAACTCGTTCAATCCAAAACATATGACTTGGAACAACATGGAAATACATGGTGAATAATTACCAAAGCAATATGAAATTCGACCACACAATAATATGATATTTTAATAATGAAGTATGTCAAAGTAGTGGCAAGCCACATGGTGGCTTGAGGACCTAACACCATAGTCCTCATGGCGGCCGGGCTCCCCTTCGTAACAAAATTTGAGCCTCTTGTTCTGTCAAGCTATACCTTTTTACGATCGTCAAAGACTAGTGGTAAAAACCCCTCTAATTTTTCCAATGCCCTTTGGCCACGTGTCACAGTGTTATTGGTCCACTATTGACATGTTGCATAGTTGACGTTCCCGTTGACTAAACTTTGACCGGACATAACTAGAGCTCCCAATGTCCATTTTTCATGGTCTCATAGTTGATGGAAATCTCTCGAAAATATATTCTACACTGCCACAATTTAGGGATGTTTAGGGAACTATTGATATCAAAAATGATCCCCTGATCAGAGGAATAGATGCAGGTGGAAAATGTCCTGAATAATTGATAGATGAGATAGGGGTTGTTGGTGATAAGTGTAGGTAGATGGAGTGGATTTAATGACTCTCATAGTAATTGGAGGAAGTGACTATGGGATGGAGAGGACAATTTTTTGGAAGGGAGTATAGGCTGCCAACACCATGGGTGGTTGAGATGCAATAGGTATATGAGAGGTGGTGGGTGTAGATATCCCTACACTCAAAGTAGTTGATAAAGGAATGGTTGACATCACAAGAGAAACAAACGTCAAATTCATGACACATGTCATAGGTGCAACAGATATCGATGATGTAGGGTCAAGTTAGGACAACACAAGTGGTAAGGCGGAAGAGCGTAAGACCGAGCTAGTAGTAGCTGATGCAAAAGTGGGTGCGAAGGTAAGAGGAATAGACACATGCATGTCATATACAAGATGCCCTGATGAATCCCGAGTGGATGAATGGGCTAAATAATATTGTAAAGTAGTAGGGTTTTGATCAAGGAGTCTTGCAAACTCCTCATCGTTGGTATTGATGATAATAGGTTGATTGGGATCCATAAGTGATAAAATGGGAGGCGGCAATGGGATAGGCAGGAGTGGCTAGAGGCTAGCATGGAATACAAGGGCGTTGGCTTAGCTAAAAGTCAAAACAATGTGAATTATAGTAGACCTGGTAATCTGATGGATCTTCTCCTTTACCCTATAAATTTGGATTATCAATACAAGAGATGAAGTAAATAGCTCAATATCTAAACTAGAAATGAAATCTAGAACCTAGATGCAAACTTCTATAATCTATGCTTAGGAAGAAGGGAGGAATTCTTGAAAATGAGAGAGGGGTTCTTGCCCTATATATAGTTTTTCATTTGGAAAAATGGGAAACTTGAGTGCATGTGGGACAAACACTAAATTCCAAAAACCACTTTTAGCAAGTCAAAGCTTACTTTGACTAGGTTTAGGGAGTGACAAACCATGTTTAAGCTTAGTTAAACATGTTTAGGAGGTGATTAGTATTTGGAGAGAGTTTTGAAGGGTTAGATCAATCCAATGGAATGGATTGATAGGCCAGGAAGGTGGTAGAAGTGGACTAGAAGAAAGTAAGAAGCTAATGTAGTTAGAAAGAAGCTATTATAGCTTGTTTAAATGGTTTACAAGAGGAAAAATGATGAAAGGGAGGTTGTAGGAAGAAAGTTAGATAGGTTGAACTGGCAGTGTGCCATCGGTTTGCAAGGAGATGTACAACTAGCATAATATTAGTCGTAATAATGCATTGGCCAAATTACAGGTGTCTACAACCAGCGTCAGTGATAGAGGGTAACCAATGACGGTTACTGGTTACTGTGGAAAATAAAAGAATTTGCAAAATTTACAACAAATGATGAAAATGGAGCAAATATGGATCTTGAAAGTGATTTCAAAGACATAGATATATGGTGAGGTAACTGAGGAAACCACAACCAGAATAGAAAGGTGATGAATGTTACTTCAGTTAAAATGACCAAAACAACAAGAAATCGATAATGGTCAATAAAAATTGATGGTTAGATGAGTAAACCGATGACAGTCGCTGGACTGATGCCAATCACTGTTAAATTTGTGAAAAATATGGAAAAAAGTGAATTTGGTGATTTAAATCAAATAAAAGACCAACCCAGAAACTTGAGTATGGAAACGATTGACCCTTACACACTCAAAAAGATTCAAAATACACCAACTATGGTTATGGAGTGTGAAATGAGTGAAGAATGAATAAAATGAACTCACACCTCAAAACACAAATGAGTACTTTATTTTTAGTAGTTTGGTGTAGAGAAGAAAGTGTGCACTACGATTAAATTTTTCAACCATTAGCTGAGAATGAATTTTAGCATATAGGTTGCCCACAATATTAAATGAGCTATAGATGTAACACTTAGAAATCATATACAAATATTTTAGATCCAAATCCACAATGACATTCAATGAGAGAAATGATGAATAGGCAATAGTATGTATTTCACTAATGCAATAAAACATAAAAAGAATGGCTCTTTTTAGTCAAAAATATGAGTGTCAATGAGACCAATAGAAGAGAGAGAAGGTTCTAAATGAGAAAATTTAATGTGAACTCTTTCAAAAGGAAATAGACACATAATATTTCACCTAGAAATGAACAATGCAAAATAGCCCCTAATGGGTTTCACCGGGCGTGCCAAAATGTTTCACCGAATATTTTGTGTGATAAAATAGATACGGTAAAAGGTCAAGGAGAAATACCTGTGATATGTAGGTTGAAGTTTGAATGCACATGCTACTGAATTTATCCAAGCTAATTGTAGATAACTCCTTTTTGTCTGGGAAGGACTACTTGTAGATACAAATTTATACCACCAAATGATATTAAATAGAAAGAGTCAGAGGAATGCCTAGCAAGGATAGATCTAGGAAGCGTGATGCTTCCTAGAATGGTTGTCAATCCTTTTTTATCAAATCAATGAAATTTAATACGAGAAATAAGGGTCCTATTGCTAAAAATTTGATTTAGGTATCTCAAAAACGTTATCTATAAACTAAATTAAGAAAAGTATTGAAATCTAAACTAATCTAACATCAAGAAAGGTATGTTTCTTGTTAGAACAGGTCACAAAGGTGTTAGGTAAGGTCACGAAGGTATCTGTTAAGGTCTGGGTGGAGTTTAGGCGATGTTAGAGGTAGTTTGGTGAAGGTTAGCTGAAAACACACTAACTGATATTGGTCTGGTGACCGATGACAATAAAGAGGGGAGACCAATGATGGTTAATTTGACTGGCATCCATAGGGGCAATTTGATATTGAATTATTAAAGAAAGGTTTTTTGGCTCTCTATGATTGGACAAAGAGTGAGGGTAGTGTAGTTTGGGTCATAATATGGCTGAGAAGACTCAGGGATATTGAGAAGGAGGTTTGGAAAAATGACAAGGCTTGGGATGGTTGAATAGTGGGTTGGTTGGAAATAAAATGCTAAAAGGAGATAAAGATATACAAAAAGAATAAGCCAAATGATTAGAATCACAATACTTGATGTCTTGTCAATCTTAAGAGTTGTAATGGTTGATGGTTAATTGGAGAATAAGTTCTTGAGTCTAGCGCCATGGAAATATGGCCTATGTGCTCCCATGAGTATTCCAACACTTTGGAAGGGAAAAACCGGTTGCTTGTCTTACACTATGGTTGTGTGTGTTCATTTTCTGGATGCAGGAGGGCTTGAAGATTCGTACTTGAATGTAATCAAGCTGTAGTAACTAAATGACCAACCCATGTAAAGAGTTTTGAAAGTGTATATAAGGTAACCAATGACGTTTAGGTGAACGGCATTGGTTGAGGGATAAACGACGTCGGTGAAGGTGGGAAAGTTTAGGTTTACCAAAAATAGGCAGATCTTTACTATTTTTGGCGTGATTTTGATTGAGTCTACCTAGGGAAGTGGAGTTCATGTGAGAGAAGGTAGGAAGGTCATAGAAAAAGTATAATTAGGTTTAGGAAGAATTCTTAATTAGTTAAGTGGTGACTCAGCACTGGGAGTGATGACTTAGTGCAGAGAGCGATGACTCGGTCATTGTGAGTTAAATGTCCCTGGAATGGGTCCAGGGTGAGGTGTAACAATGAGGTGGAGGTGTGAGGGTGAAATGAACTTAATTAAAATAAGTAAATTAATTAATAATGTGAAGATGAATATTAGTATAGGATGAAGGGGTCATGACTAATTAAATACATTACGTTAATTGATTGAAGGGGACCAAGGGGAGTGTGACCCAAATTTTTTGTCTACACCCTCTTCAAACTTAGGTGGGGATGGAGGTAACTCCAAATATTCTTCCTTAACTTCATAGATATCAAAATATTCTGATGAGGAATATTTTATTGTGCGATCCCCAAAGTAGGAGGAAGGATGAGGTATGAGGGAAACACCATTCTTATGGTGTGCAGGATGGAGGTTGGTGGAAGTATTGAGGTACCCTAATATTGCCTCCTCATTTTCCAAAAAATCCAATGTGACTGGCTTGTTCTTAGCCTCGACGTATGCCAAAATTGTATTGGTTGGCATTCTTCAAACAAAAGGTTCGCCTCAGACTGAAACAGTGAATTCAGTTTCCTTCAAGTTCTCACTCAAAAAAAATTGTGAAGAGGAAGTGGCCATAGAATCAGCCAATAGGTTCTTTTCTCTTGGAATAGCTTCTATGAAGATAAATTAAAAAACCATTGCAAAGCTCAAGAATAGTGGTATTCTAGATTTTTAGGTTCTCTTCTCTACTCTCATAAACTTCCGAGACTTGATTAACGATGAGTTGAGAGTCACCCAAGACTCTGACATTCTTCACACCCATCCTCTTGGCCACAACAATACCAATAAGTAGAGCCTCATACTCAGTTCCATTGTTTGTGCATTTAAATTTTAGTTTGAAGGAAAAAGGCATAACCCTCCCCTAAGAGGAAGTGAGGGTATCCCCTTCCCCAACGCTAAAGTGGCACTTTACATCATCGTAATTGAGAGTCCAACAATCTTCGAGGAAGATAGAAGATTGATTAGTCTTGGGGTTTTCTTCCTTAACTTTCGAGACCTCAACCATACAAATCTCTTCAAAGCCCTCTCCCGGATGAGAGGTGATTCCAAGAGCATGACCTATGCCCAAGGAATCAAATGGGATAATAATAGGTAGATCATTCTCTAAAATTTTAATGATTTTAGCTGTGTTTTTTGTTGACATAGTTTTTACCATAGGGGCTTTGTTTTCATTAACATAACCCCTTTCGATTGCCTTAGGGGCTTCCAACTCAGCGTAGGAACAAGATTAGATGTAGGTATTGATGCATTTGTCTTGTTTAATTGATTGTCCTAGAGCTCAAATTCAGTATGAACCCCGCAATTTCTTGTTTAAGTTGGCCAAATGGATATCAAACGGATTCGGTTGACCCTGATCCATGAAAACCTTCCTAGATGCAAGAATCTGACTTCTTGGAATAACGTATAATGATTTTCCTTCATTTTATGAATCCAATGTCAAACAAAAATCATATTATATTTAGTTTCCCAATCTATAATATAAAATTCAGTCAACATAGTCTTAGGCCCAAGAGTGAATGGAAGCACTATGGTTCCAATAAAGGTTGTTTTGAGGATATCATGACCTATCAACATGTTTTATGTGGAGGAATAGTTTGTTTCTCCATAGCTAAACTTTTGAGAAAATGATAAAGGGACAATATATACAACAACCCCATCATCTATCATAGCTCACTCGACGTAATTATTGTAAATCCAAAATTTTGCAGATATATCACGAGATCACCACTCCATGCTAGCTCAACGTTAGTAGGAATCTTGTTGATAATGAACACAAATCCGCCATCTCACTTAGGCTTCCCGGGGGGACAAATAGAAGTCTATATGATTTATTTGGTCCTCTGGAGGAGGGGTGACATGGATTAGATGGCTAAGACCCAACAATTCTAATAAAGTAGATCGATGTGTGGGGGAATTCTTTAACAAATCCAAAAAGGAAATGTGAGAAAAGGTCTTAGTTAGATCTATGATAAAATCATGGGCTCCTACTAGCTTAAGAGCTACTAGTGTATCATTTGACATTGACGGATAACGAGAACAGGTTGTGAAGAATAGTCACACATGTGAGTCACTGCAAGGACTTAGGTTCGGTTTCTAACTCAATAAGGCCTACAAGCTTAGGCCGATTCCAGTTGTCCAAAGGAGGAGCTATTCGAGGATCCATAAACATAGAAGCTTTGAGATCATTATTTCATATAGGCACCCCTTTTTTGGTACCATGAGGATTAAGCTTACCATTTTCAGGACGTGGTGGGAAGGGGTATTTATATATCCCAAGAGTAGCATTCTATGGAGCAACATGACCCATGTGAATGTTTTTTATAGGTTTCATGGGATTAGCCAAGAACATATTAATGAAGAGTTGTCTCTAGTCTTCCAAAATTCATTGTATGAATTTATTGCAATCACGTCAAGTCAGAGCATCATGTCCTATAACCCTATCGAAACCACAATATAATTTGGGATCTTAGTCATGAGGTCTTTGGTTCTGGTTTTGTTGTGGCCCATAGTTTGTGTTGTTATTATATTGTTGGTTATTTTAGTTGAAGTTTGGAGGTCTTTTTCCTTGGTTCTAGTACTGATTTAGAAATTAGTTTAGATATTGGTTTGGGTATTGAACCAAGCCTTGGGCTTTGAACTTGTTGAGGAAGAAGGGGAGGGTGACTAAAATCAACACATTAATTGAAGGAGTAAATTTGTTTCTCCTTTGGTTGTTCGTGTTTGCATTATTATTTCCATTATTTGCATTGTTAGTGCTAACAATGTTCGGCTTCTTAGATTGATTAGTTACATTGTCCATTGTAGCACCACGATTTTTGTTGAATACCTTGGCTCCTTGATTGTTATTGTTCAAAATATTTGGGTAACTTGAATTACCTTGAGAGGGAGTGACCAATTTCCCATTTAGACCATAAGTCTTTCATCTATTGTCAATCACAGCTTGGTCAATGCAGAGAACACCCTCTAAGACCTCCTCATAGATCATAAGAGGAAACTTTTGTACCTCATACTTAGTTTCTAAATTGAGGGAGTGGAGGAATAGATCACAAAGCTCTGTTTGATCCATGTTTGGAGCACTGGAAAAGGAGTAGAGGAATTATTGCCACCTCTAAATGAAGTGGGTGGTAGATTCATTATGCTCTTTCTTAATGTTAAGAAAATATCTTATTCATGTTCTTATGATCTTGTTCATGTTCAAATCCTTTATCTAATAAGATGGAGTCGATTGAAAGAGGGAATTGAGGCTTCTGGTATTCTATAGTACTAGTCGATATAAATTCCCTCAAGGGTCTTGGGAAATATTTTTTCTACAACCACATCCCATGGGAGTAGCTCTCTAATGGCCATTGCATACGCTTTTATGTGTGCATTCGGATCCCCCTCCCATTTGAAGTTGGGAAGGTTTGGTAATGGTCGTGGGAGCATTACACTTCGTATGCTAAAGTCAAGGGGCTTCTTGAGATAATTAGAGTATGTTCCCACTACGTAGGGCTCGACCATTGATGATCCTTGATGGGGAGGTGGGGGTGTAATTAGAGTTTGGTACGACACAACACATGAATTGGTCAGGGCATAAGGGACCCCTTGTTGCTAAGCGTATGGACCAAGATAAGAAAACATGTCCCCTTGTGGTAATTTTGAATACATGTGAAGATATGGGGGAATATTGTTTTGATACCGATTGGTAGGGGTGAAACTAGGGGATGTTGCATTTCCGGTTGGAATAACATTTGAGAATGCACTTCTAGTTAGCCCTTGTGGTGGGTATCCGTATGAATAATAAGGGGCATACCTAATGTTCTCAATCCAGTAAGAAGGTCTCCAAGGTTAGGAACACCCATGTGGACCTGAGAAGGTGATGGTACAGAGGGAGCATAATTATAGTTCTAAACATGGTGGGGAACTTTGCCTTGCTCTGTGAATGGTGTAGAATGGGAAGGTTGGGAAAGCTCTAATTCTCTAATTTTATCCACTAGTGCTGAAATCACATCACCCAATGAAGGTGTTGCATTTTTCTTAGGCATGTGTTGAGCCTTGTTATGGGGCAAAGGAATGTGATTTCCTATTATGAATTGGTCCTTAGTAGGTCATCTCTCTGCAGGTGTATTTTTTGTTATAGGAGGAGGGGTGGTAGTGTTTTTATGGAGAAGAACATCAATATACCATTACATCCTATCCAAGGATTGATCTATATCATTGAGACACTCGTCGCTTTGGTTGAGATGTGATAAGAAATCATCATTTGGTAATAGATAATAAGGTTGAGAATCAGTTTGAATACTGATTTAAGGCCTAGACAAGACCAGAGGATAGAACCTTTTCTCTCCCATAAATTTCATATTATTTGAGCTGGAGAACTCAAGTTATTCATTGTCACTTGGTTGGTAAATCTCCTCAATTCTAACCAATGAAATAATATTATACCCTTGAGGAGGGAGCGCATGAGGATATAAGAGATTTTTTGAGTAATTATCAGCCCACTCTGATAAGGAAGGAAACTATTGCATACTCATCTGAGTGTAATTAGATTTGAGACCTAGAATGGGCCTATCGTATTCATGATCCGACATATTTGGGGGGCTATAAATACACCTGCAAAATAATGGTAGAGGAGAAGGATGGATGAAAGAAATGAAATAAATGAGGAAACAAAAAAAGGAACTAGTCCTTCATGTCGGGTTCACCAATTTTGTACATCTAAGAATCAACATGTGACTCTAGGGCACACTCGATCTCCCAAGATCATGCCAGGACAACTGATATGAGATGGAAATATGTTTATGGAATGGATAAATAGGATGAATAGGTAGAATATGTGAAAATAGGTGAAAATGGATAAAAGGTATATCAAGGAAAATGAATGTATTCTATGGGACTATGGGAATGTGCTCGTATAAGGCAATGAATGACTTTCTAACTTGTTTGGGATGAGATGGATTGATAAGGATGATGGTTGCATGAAGTTTTTGATCAATTTTAGAATAGCCAAATTTACCTTAAATGGGATCTGGAATACGTGGGAATTGTCCTACGTGTGTTGCATAAAAATCTCCAGAAAATGTCATGGAGGTGTGAGGAGAGACATGTAGGAAGGAAATGGATTGTGGGATCTAGTCTTGATAAAGCTGATTGTGCCAGAACTCATTAGCATTTTTTTATTCATCGTTCAAGGCTATCAATTGTGAGATAATGCTTGGTGGAACTAGGGTGGTTTGGAATATGAGTTTCCTAAGGCCCTAATCTATGTCAATCCATTGTGTTGCAATGTTGGGTTATGGTACTCTTGGATCACACACCCTTCATCTAGGTTGTCTGGTGCTTTGGATGATCACATGGACATGCAAACAATTAATCTAAGGAAACAAACAAATCCAAAAAAGATATTGAAGGAAACTAAGGTCAAGTTCAGGTAACCTAAGCCTCTGAGGTAACGTGGGGAGCTTGTGTTAGTTCCCATCTAATAAAATCTATGTTCCTAGATTAACAAAGAAATGCAAAAAATTTTAAATTAAACAAAGTAAATTACTCTCCTTTGATATAATTAAATCTACATGCAACTAATTAATTAAAATAAATAAAAATAATTAACTGAAATAATGAATTAAATCTAGTCTACTTGTTTTTATATTTTCAATTATTTTAAATGAAAGGGAATAAGAAAAATAAATAAATCTAATTAATCTAATCTATGTTTTTGATGACTTTCTTGGTTTTATAGAATTAAATAAATGAAAACTACACAGACAATACAAGTGCTTCTGATTAAATGGAAACTACATCTATTCTAAAACAAAGTGAACTAAACAGTGAAATAGGCGGATGTGGTTATTTCCGTATTACAGAGTGGATTAAATCTATTATAATAACAATAGGTGATTTTCCTAATTTGTAATCATGGATATGATTTCTTTTGGTTCTACCTCATAATCACGGGAAGATTGAAAATATTCTCAGAAGTAATTTCTTCCCCCGAGAATTCCCCAATAAAACACTAAAATTCCTACATAAGCTTATTATGAAGAAACTCAATGAAATGCACATAAGTAGAAGCTTCTTCAAACTCACTTCCCTTGCAGATCCATAGGGATAAGCATGGAGGAAGTTGTCAATAGAATCCTTGCTCATATGCAGGCACAATCTAACTAAATGAACAAAAGAAAGCTATAAGTTTTTTGATTATGAAGAAAAAGAGATACTCTGTGCACAAGAACTTCCTCTGAATCCTTCCTAGAAAAATCCATAGGGATGAGTTGAGAAGAAATCCTCAATGGAATCTACTTACAGAAAATGTAGCTGATTGAAAATTCTACTTCTCTGAAACAAAATTTTAAATTGATTACAGATTGAAATCTAAACTAAAACAAAGAAACATTCGAAAGAATTCAATTACACCCCTAACCTGGAAGTGTAGAATTGAAACAATTTCCAATGTTGGTTTTCCTTATTGTTGATCCCCTCAACTTCATTTTCAAATGGTGAATCTAAAAATTTCTAGGGAGATGTGCTGGAAGTGTGTAGAAGAAATGAAGGAGTGTTGAAGCTAGCTAGTTTGCAAACAGTCAATTCTAAATCAAAAGACTCCAACAAATGCTTCGGGAAAATGATTGGTTTTTATAGAAATTTGGCAAGGAAATGGTGTAACACACTTGACAACCAAGATGTTCCAAATCACCATGGGAAGGGACAATTAACTTACTAATAATAGTAAGTGAAGGAGAGGAAGTCTATGTGCATCTAAAAAGCTTAATGGTAGCTGATTTAGTCAAGAAACATGCGAGATATCAAGTTGGGAGAAAGCAACATGCATTTAGAACACGCTGAAAAAGTATCAGGTAAATGTGCATGGAATTGATGGTCTGCACAGATAGAAGGTTACACAACCACCATGGCAGCTTCATAACCACCGCTCAAGGTATATTGATGGTTACACAACCATCGACACGGTTCCATAACTTTAGGTTAGAATACTAGGAAAAAGGTTGAAAAAGCAACTGGGAAAGAGGGAAAAGATAGGAAAAATATAAGTAAGACAAACTAAGCTATAAGAACATGTTGCAAAGGAGAAAGTTAGAATTCTATATACCATTTTAATCTAGAAACAAAATTATCATCATTGGGGATTTGAATTGTTTCGACAATGTAACACTGTGCAAATTTGGGTGAGTATAGTGATCAACGAGGTCATTTTGAATAAAGAATATACATATTTTTATTTATTTAATGTGCACTTGAGTATTGTGTGGGTATCTAGGGTTTATTTTATAGGTAAAGGTGTGATAAATCATATGTGTAGTGAACCTGACATGACCTACAACAAGCTAAACGTGAAAATACGTGACACATAAAGAATCATATCCTAAGTTGTCCCACAAACACTAGCGCTGAGGATAAACACTAGCACCTAAGCGCCCATTTCCTCTCCCAGGTGCTCTTATCCCTAAAATTGTCACATACTATATTCAAAAAAAGAGCTTACAACCTCCCAGAATACACCTATTCAGATCATTCACCGTCTCATAATCAGTTTTGACCTACGATGGAAAGCTAATTCATTCTACAAACCCTCTATATCACTCTTATTTATACTTCTATTAGCTAGATCTTGTATGTTACTAGTATTCTAACTAAACGGTAGTGTCCTTATCTTAGATTTAATTTTATTAAATCAATACACATCCCCACCCAATATTTTTAGTCAATTGTTATGTCATGACCCTTCTCTACATGGGGCCTTGATCTTATAGGTAAAAAATCCGCTACATATACTAATGGCCATAAATTCATCATGGCCACTAAATATTTTACAAAGTGGGTAGAGGATATGCCTCTGACTACAGCTCCTAATTGAATCATTACCAAATTCATTTTGAACCAAATCATTTGTAGGTACATTATCTCCCAAGTCGTTATCTATTATAATGGTTCATCATTCAAGAATGATGAGGTACGTGAATTGTGTTAGAGGTTTAAAATATCTCATCAAATATTTTCCTTATATTACCCTCAAGTGAATGGACTAGGTGAGACCATGAAAAAAAAGTATCCATTCTTATCAAGACAATCAATGAGAATAAGAGAGACTGACACCTAAAAATTTTCCCAACATTATGGGCCTATAGTAATTCCATTTGTATACTAACATAGGAAACTCCATTCTACATAGTTTTGGTTAGAGGCCATTTTACCTCTAGAGGTATAAGACCTAGCCTTTGTTTGTCATTACAAGGCATATTATATGAAGATGAGTATTGAAACACTCGTTTAATTGACATAGAAAACCTAGATGAGAAGAGGCTCATGACTGAGTAACATCACTAGGTTTACATAGAAAAATAATTTTGACAGTACAAAAAAAGTTGTACAAACACCCAATTCAAATTAGCAATATTTTATTGAGGTTTTACAATTGTATAGACAAGAGGCATTTCCCAAAACTCCTATGTTGTTTTCTCTGTAGAAACATTCAAAAACACATTATATGATAATACTTTTTACCTTCCTATCAATCTCATTCCACTCATCTCACATTAAATTTATAGAATTCGTTTATGTAACTTCTATCCACCTGTCCCTCTCTTTTAAAATATCCTCCATCTTGATTTTCCATAACTAAAAGTTTTTCCATCAAACCTGTCAATCTCAGCTCTTGTGTTACTAGCTTCCATATTAGAGATTATACTAAAAACCCTATCTGCAACTCAAAAATCATTTAAAATAAATCAAATAAATCCCCACCAAATTTTCAATGTAGATATGATACTAACTATTTGGATTTTATGCAAATATGAGAGCAATAAACTAAACCAAAATATGAAAAAATAAGTAGATCTAAAATTAGCTAGAACATGCCAAGAATATTGACACAATTTTTATCATGGGAAAATGCTAGAAAAACTTCAACCTTGTATTAACTTGAAAAGATTACAAATACTATAACCCATCTAGAGTTCTAGCCTCCAACCAACTAAGATTTTTTTCATACTTCTCACAATGAGAGCATGTACTATTTAAACCAAATAACATCCTATAATTAAATTTATTTGTAAAGTAAAATAAACTATTAAAATAATAGTTTAAATGTAATTCATTGCTTTTACAATAAACTCAAGTTACAAAGCAAAGTTAGATTTACTATTATTAGGCACAACCATTCCTCTAAAGTAAAACACCTAAAAATAGTAAAACACCCTTGCATGGGAATTGCATGGGTAGGAAACTACCAAAAATGAATTTGTTCCTATGGTGTTTATTTTGCAGTGAGTAAAAAATAATTTATATTTTGATAGGATAACTTCAAATATAAAATTATTGTGTAGCTTGAAATTTAATGTGGATTTTGTAGTGGAGTGGGCATATAGTTTCTCTCTCTAAATTCAAAGTTTTCATTGAAAAACTACTTAGCAAGTAAAGGTCAATTCAACTCATTTTTATACCAGCATTATAAATAGTAAGAAGGTAAAACACAATGCAATTAAATCTCCTCATGTAGTCACAAAGCCTCTTGTTTCAAGATTGTGGTTTATGGCTATAAAAAAATTTATTAGATAGGGTAAAAATAGGGATCGGCTCCCAGAGGCTAGTACATGAAAGAGTACATCGTGGAAGCACTCAAAGAGGAACAAAAAGAGGAACACGACCAAAAATAGTTTTACAAAATTAACTCCAAAACAACAAGGTCCAGAAACCCAACCAACGAAAGAAACATAAACTAAACAAGTAAACCAAAAAATAAATATAGTTCACCAAAAATCTCCTAAAGTTCTGGAACAACACCATTAATTTTTATTTTGATTTTTGGAGGGTTTCACCTCTATGGTTGTAGTCTCCTAGCTATGCTCAAGCTGTAGCTTCTTCTAGGGTGGCTCCTCCTCATCTTCACCTACAACATCCTCCTCTGTCTCATCCTCATCCTCATGCTCTTCTTTAGATTTGGTGGCTCTGGAATATTTTCTTTTCCTCTGCTCCTCTTCAACCACTTCCAGATGAACCCTCGTATCCTGAACAAGTTTATCTAGGCCAATGATTTCCCCATAATATTCTTCCAGGCCATGCAGATTTTGTTTGGTGGCTTCAATTTTGTCGATCATGCCATTCCTAACCACCAAATTTGTCTCATCCATAACATGTAACATAGTCTCCAAGTACTGCACTTTTTTCTTTAAGTCCTTGTAGCTCAACTCAGCTTCTGAGATCATATTTCATTTTCCTTTCAAGGACCCTGCTTCCTGACTCACCGAGCCATCCACATTCTTCCCCTCAACTTTTTTATGGCCCAATTTTCCCTTGTGCATATTTATAAGACATTTAACTAGAGTAATGTACTCCTCCTTGATTTGGAGCATGGGTGTAGCTGGGACATGTTTACCATTTTGAAACAGAAGGAGAATGAGCCCCTCATGAATAGGGGTATTCACCTTACCCCTTTGAAAATATTTCATAGAGGTAGTCAAAGACATGAACAGAAAGATGCAAATACTTAACATTATCTTGTGCCTAAACATATTCAAGAGAGACAAGTGATGGGTTTAGATCTTACGATACTTTCCTTCCAAAGTTAAATACTTCATAATGTGAAGGAAAACATCCTTCCACACTCCAGGAATGCAAGATCGAGAAATGACATTAGTGAAGTAATGCACCCTTTCCTTGCCAACAAAAAAGTGTTAATTTCATGCTCATGTCTATTCTTGTCCTTACAATTTTTGAGGCCATCCATATCCATACCAGTAATCTGGGTGATGGCTTCCTCCGAAGTCTCAATTTCCATACCCCTGACCACCACCTTACCATCCTTCCATGCCAACCCAAACTCCCTAGTTAACGAAGGATTGTGCCCTTGGTGCTTTTTGATATACTTTCTAAATCCCCCAACCCAAATCATATGCCACATAGAAGGGTCATCCATAATATTGCCATGGCTAGACGGTTCCACCCTAACTCTGTCTCCACTCATGGTTGCCAGAATATTTTCTAGAATCCCAACCAGACGATTCTTACAAATTTTGGTGTTAAAATGACCTTTCCAAAGTGAAATAAAGCCAAACACAAGCTTGTTGTCTTGAAAAATGAGCCAATTTTCCTTTCTCAAGTGAATGATAGTGAAATTATTATGATGTTTCATGGTGTGTAATTGTTAGGATTATACCAGTTGTACAGATAAACAAGCTTGCAATGAATAATGCAGAAAACATAAAAAAAAAAGAATGCAATAAAACAGAGACACAAATTTAACATGGTTCACCCAAAATGGGCTATGTCCACCAGAAATAGCCAATCCTTTTATTCAGTCCAACTAAACTCTCTCTCACAGTGCTGCCACTAATACAATGATCTTCATTCATAACGACCCTTTAAAGATATTAGGGTTGTTATCATTTCGGGGAAACATAGAAAACCACCCATTAGATTTGTGACCTAATAAGGAATGGTCCAGATTTCATAATGCATAAATACATATAAAGCGAAGCCCCCCTTACAACCCCGTCGTTATTAGGCTCCACAACCAACAATCTCCCACTTGGAGACTGATTTTTGTAACTCAACCACTACAACTCTTGCTTGGAATTTTCTTCTTGGCTTGTTTCTTCCACTTCAAGAACAATCTTGCAGACCCATAAAAGTTGAATGTAAATCCAACTTCTCCTTTATCATTGGATTAGTAAACATATCAACAAGATTATCATCTATATGAATCTTCACCAACTCAAGCTACCCGTCCTCCAACACCTGTCATATGAAGTGATATCTTAGTTGAATATGTTTGGTTCTAGAATGGAAGGTCGAGTTCTTTGTAAGGTGAATTACACTTTGACTATCATTGTGTAACTTACAATCCCCTTGTTCCTTACCCAACTCCTCCATGAACCTGCTCATCCATAACATTTCCTTACTTTCCTTAGTCACTGCAACATATTTTGCCTGTATAGTAGATAGGGGGACTACCTTCTGTAACTTTGAGATCCAACTCACTACCGCACCACCAAATGTAAACATGTATCCAGTAGTGCTCCTCCTGCTATATACATCTCCTGTCATATCTGAATCTACAAATCCATGTAAAGTATAATCTGACCCTCCGAAGCACAAGTGCCTACTACTAGTCCCTCTCAAGTACATGAGAATCCATTGGACTTCCTTCCAGTGTGCTTTACCCAAATTTTCCATATACCTACTAACAACTCCCACTGCTTGGGCAATGTCTAGCCTAGTACAAACCATGGCATACATGATGCTCCCAACTGCTGAAGAATAAGGAACCCGTGCCAAATAATATTTTTCCTCTTGTCTTATTGGGCATTTCTCTTACTTAATCTAAAATACCCAGCAAATGGTGTACTAACTGGTTTCACATCCTACATCTGAAACCTCTCTAACACCTTTTCTACATAGTCCTCCTGAGACAACACCGATTTCTTATTTTTCCTGTCCCTCTTGATTTGCATACCGAGGATTTTCTTTGCTACACCCAAATCCTTCATTGTAAATGTTTGTGCAAGCATTTCCTTAAGCTTTGCAATTTCCTGCATATTAGACCATGCTACAAGAATATTGTCTACATATAATAGAAGAATAATGTAGCTCCCACTATCCAGCCATTTAAATTACACACAATGATCTAATTGATATATAGTAAAACCATGCTAATGCATTAAACTATCAAACCTTAAATACCATTGCCAGGGAGCTTGCTTGAGCCCGTATAGGCTCTTCTTCAACCTACAAAACAATTTCTCCTTACCCTTCACCTCATATCCAAGTGGTTTCTGAATATAAATCTCATTCTCCAAGTCACCATGGAGAAATGCCATCTTGACATCAAGTTTCTCTAAGTGTAAATCTTCAACAACATCAAAACTTAATACAGTATGAATGGAAGACATCTTTACAACAAGGGATAAATTTTCAACAAAATCGATACCTTTCTTTTGCTCATACCCCTTCACTACAAGACTTTATTTGTACCTTTTCCATCCACCTTATTCTTCTTTCACACGGTAGACCCATTTGTTTTTTAGTACTCTCTTCCCAGCTGGTAATTTGACTAAATCCCATGTTTGGTTCTTCTCCAAGGATTCCATCTCCTCATTCATGCCATGCTCCCACTCCTTAGTGGACTCCACACGCCTTGCCTCATCAAATCTCTCTGGCTCACCACTATCTGTTAGTAAAAAATAATACAAAGTAGGGGAAAATCTTTTTGGAGGTCTACTAATACGTTGTGACATTCTTACCGAAGATGAGGGTGTCATAGGATCACTATTTTCTCCCTGCTAATTTTCTTGAATTTCTGACAGAGGTGCCGATGCCGACACTGGCTGACGTGCTCGGCCTACAGAACTATCAACCTTGGTACCTGTAGGTGGATATTTTCCACCCGAGAGTTCATTTTTAGGAGCTATATCCTCAACCAATTCTTCTTTAGGATTTTTTCATCTTGTACTTGATCCATGTACATTCTATTTTCACGCCAAACAACATCATGACTCCTAATTATCTTAGATTCATCTAGATCCCAAAACTAAAATCCATAATCACCATTGGAGCCATAGCCTATGAATGTACAACGTTTGGATTTTGAATCCAATTTCTTCCTATTTTCTTTATTAACATGCACAAATGCCTCTGAACCAAATACTCTTAAAAATGAAAGTTCTACCTCTTTCCCAGTCTAGGATTCTTCAGTAGTTCCTCCGTTTAGTGCACTTGAAGGCCCATGGTTGATTAAGTACACAACATTATCTATGGCCTCTGCCAAAAACTGAAGAGGCAGCCCCGCATGCAATCTCATTGACCGTGCACGCTCCATTATTGTTCTATTCATCCTCTCACTAAAACCATTTTATTGCAGAGTCCTAGGAAATTTTTTCTCTCTACGAATCCCATTCAAGGAACAATAATCATCAAATTTCTTACTGCAATACTCACCGCCATTATCAAATCTCAAACATTTCAATTTAAAACCACATTGATTCTCAGCATGTGCTTTCCATTTCTTAAATGTATCAAAGACATCATACTTACGCTTAATGCAATATACCCATACCTTCCTTGTGGCATCATCTATGAATGTGACATAGTACAGAGAACCACTGTGAGATGCAACATGGGCCGGCCCCCACACATCTGTATGAACTAGCCCAAACTTTTTCTCTTTCTTGGTATTCCCTACCTTGAGAAATTTAACTCTTTTCTGTTTCCCAAAAATGCAATGCTCACAAAACTGTAAGTCCAATTGCTTCAAACTTGAAAGCTTACCTTTTTCCTATAGAATTTTCATGCCCTTCTCACTCATGTGTCCCAATCTACTGTGCCACATGTTGGCATTCTCATCTGAAGTAGACAATATGGTAGAAGAATTATATATACAAGTAGACAAATAAAGAGTGCCTACTTTATTACCCCATGCCACTACCAGGGCACCTTTGGAAACCTTCCAATAATCTGAAGTGAATGTGACTATGCAACCTTCACCACCCAACTTTCCTATAGAGATGAGATTTCTCCTGAGGCTAGGTTCATGCCTTACATCTCTCAATATCCTTGTATTTCCGTTTTGTAATTTCAGGTGTACATTGCCTTTTCAATAATGTTGCACGGCTCATCATCGCCCAAATAAAATTTTCCAAAATTTCCCTAGACATACTCTTTAAAATATCTATTATCATGGGTTGCGTGGAAAAAAGGCTCCTGAATCTATTACCCAAGATTCTAATCTAGTATCAAGAGAAAGTATATGAGCATCCTGAACAATATTACCTATCAGAGTTTCCTCTTTAATACCTTTAGGATGGTTTTTTTGTTTCATTTGAACCAACAATCCTTTTTAGCATGTCCTCTATTTCCACATTTCCAGCAAGTAATGCCTCTACTCCTAGATTCAGATCTGCCCATATTTGATTTAGATCTCCCACGAGCCTTACTCTTTGATTTCTCCTTGCTCCTCCCTCTACTCTCCATATTCAACGGCATTTCCAGAAGAAGAATTTTCCCCCGTACTTTTCCTACGCATTTCCTCATTTAAAATGACACTGACTACATCTTCAAATTTAAGAGTAGCTGATGTATTACTAACTGTCATTACTAAGTTGTCCCAACTTTCTGGCAAAGAACATAGGAATAATAATGCTCTAACCTCCTCATCAAATGGGATATTAACTGAATCTAAATGATTTACAATAGTGTGGAAATAATTAAGATGGTTAGATACAAATCCACCTTCTTGCATTTGTATATTAAACAATCGTTTCATCAAATAAACTTTATTGGATGCCCTAGGTGTTTCATATAAATTAGCTAGGGTTTTCATCAACTCTACCGTACTCTTCGCCTATGAGAAATTTGAAGCTATGGATGATGCCAGACTCAATCGAATCACACCAAGAGACTTCCTATCAAGAACCTTCCACTCCTCATCAAACATGATTGAGGGTTTCACTTCTTCACCTCCCAATGGTAAGTATAGATCCTTTTGATACAGATAATATTCCACCTACATTTTCCATAGCTGGTAATTTCATCTGTCAAACTTCTCAACTCTCAACTTATTATCCTTTGCCATTACTACTTCTCCCCACTCGAACAGAAATCCCTCTATGAGTATACTGCCAACAAATAAATCTCAAATGTGCTATGATACCAGTTGTTAGGATTATAACAACTGTACAGATAAATAAGCATGCAATGAATAATGCAGAAAACATAAAACAAAAAAGAATGCAATAAAACAGAGACACAAATTTAATGTGGTTCACCCAAAATGGGCTACATCCACCAGAAACAGCAAATCCTTTTATTCGGTCCAGCCAAACTCTCTCTCACAGTGCTGCCACTAATACAATGAGCCTCATACATAACGACCTTTAAAGATATTATGGTTTTTATCATTTTGGGGAAACATAGAAAACCACCAGTTAGATCTGTGACCTAATAAGGAACAATCTAGATTTCACAATGCATAATAAATATAAAGTGAATCCCCCCTTGCAATCCCCATCGTTATCAGGCTCCACAACCAACGATACTATCATTAATTGGCGTGGGGATGACATCACCTTTATGCAAGACTTTGAAATCATTATAATGTACCCCCTCATTAACAAGCCTATTCGCACATATGTTATGAAGGCAAGGAGCATGTTTGATGATGAAAGAATCAAAACCTTTAAGATGCTCCTTAATATCAAAAATAATGTTACCCAAAGCCCAATTGTGGTAATTATCCTTTTTGATGACATTGATAATGAGAAGAGAGTCCGCCTCTATTAAAATATGTTTGATACTTCTTTCCTTAGGTAGGCTAACACCCCAGAGCAGCGCGCAGAGCCTCCAGCCGCATTAGTTACTTTGAATTTCCAAAGGCCCAGCATAGGCAATGATCTAATCACCTTCATGGTCTCTAATCATGCCACCTCCCATAGTCATGTCAGGATTACCTTTTGAAGCCCCATCGAAATTAAGTTTTACCTTGCCTCTTTCCGGCTTGGACCACTTTATATAAATAGAAGGAAAGACCACTTGAGGAGGACTATAGGCAAACTATTTTGAGGACTTTCTCTTCCTTGCTAGAACAAGCCTTTTTAATCTTACCTCTGAAAAGGTTTGGAATTTTCTTTAATAGTGGAAATCAAACAAGCATTGACCTTTCTAATGTTAGCTTTTTGATTTATGAAGATGAGGGCATTCCTTTCCTTCCATAAGCACCAAAAGAAATGGGGAAGGGCCATTTTCCAAGCAGCAATAAGAAAGGGAAACCTGAAAGGGCATTCCCATTGCAAACAACAATCCTTAATGGAATTAGGAAGAATCCACTACACTTGGAAACAAATCCATCACCTTAGTTAAGATTGCTTGAGAGAAGGGGCATGACGATGAAAAGGTGGTTGACACTTTCCTCCTTTCTGTTACAAAGGACACACATGTTAGGTAGAACTATTCCCTGTTTCCTCAAGTTATTAATAGTGAGGGATTTTGTTTTGCACTGCCAACCAGATAGAAAATTTTGACTTTAGGTAGAAGATCTTTTAGCCAAAGTCTATCCCAATAGTTCATTTTGGATAGAATCCTTGAAATTTAAGGTAGTAGGCAGATTTAACAGAATAATTTCCCAAATGCTCTTCCTTCCAAAAAAAATAGAGTCCTCATGTTGTTGAAACCTCAAGATATAGAAACTCTGTAATTTAAGGTTGAGAGCAGATAAGGGAGAGCCTATGTCCCTGATGAAATTAAGGGGGTGGATTCAAAGCCTCCTCAAATGATATCATCATTAGAAAAAATCCAATACTCTTTAACCAACACTTTTCCCCTGTCTTCAAAAATACTACGCTTCACAGTATCTCCAGGGCTCTTCCTCCACAAACGCTTTCTTAGACAACCAACAATCCCTCTAGAAGCGAATCCGGTTTCCTTTCCCAATATTCCATTTAGTACCCCTGATCAGAATCATCCTAGAAAGAAAGAAAATATTTCCAGAAAAGATAACCACAAGGGAGATTGTCAAGCAGGAAAAAATTCTCTATTATACCAACATTCCCTAAATATTTCCTTTTGATGATGTCAGTCCATAAACCATCCTCTTTTATCACTCTCCATCCCGTTTTGGCTACAAGGGCCTCATTCATGTATCTCATATTCTTCAACCCCAGAGTGCCACATTCCTTGTGTCTAGTAATTTTATCCCAAGCCACAAGAGGGAATTCAAACTTCTCCTCCGCTCTAGCCCACAGGAACCTTTTTTGTATTTTTTTTCCACCACCTCAAGTTCTTAACCGATAACCTGAAAAGAGACATAACATTAATGGGAATGCCTTGGAGTGAGCTTTGGAGAAATAAAATTTTTCCAGCTTGAGTAAGGAGGATTCCCTTCTAGGTAGCTATAAAAGATTAAATGACTAGAAAAATTCAATTTTTTTAAAACAAAAAATAATGTAAATGAATCTTATTGTAGTCGTCATCAATGTCATATTGATGTATGCAAAAAGATTAATTGGTCACACATTTTGGAAAATATTTGACATAGTTATATAAATTGGAGAACATTTTTTGTCGACATGGATTCAAAGCACAAAAACTGTAATTTATAAATTTGTTATCCAACATATAAAAAATGTAGAACCAATAACAAAGTACTAGAATCTTCTCATGCCAAGATCAGACTCACACACATCAATAGAAGAACAAGAACTTCTTCAAATAATTCAAACATCTATATTAAACAAACAATTTATCTACAATACATGTAACAAGCATATGCTCAAGTCGTTACATGTTAGTTTTACAATAAGAAAATATAAACATATATCAAATAAAGGATCACTAGACGTTGGTGAGACTTAGGAATATAGAGAAAATTGTGCTCCTTTTTCAAAGGACAAGAAATTACATGAATATCTAGTGATGTGAGTGCAAAAATAGTTAGCTAATGGTACACTCATGGTCTAGCTGTTCACATTGTATACCATCCAAAATTGAAATCCCTTCAGTTTTCACTTTTTGTATTTGTCAATTTCAAAATATATAATGGCCCAACACGGGATCCCTAAAACCACACACATTGTATAGTATATCTTGTTCCATGCATGAATCATCAACAAAAGAGCTCAAAATGGCATGAAAATTTTCAATACATATAACACATGGTATGACACTATATATGACAATCCTCCCCTATTGACAATAAAGAATACCAAGGGTTAACACTCACTATAGTCTAGCAAGTGTGCACATTAATTTAATTCATGTCTCGATTGCATTGACATTCAAGAACTAAAAGTAACATGTCTAAAACATTTCATGTGTCTAAAAAATGAACAAAGAGATGCACTTACATTCAAACTCCCTTCCTTCCCATCTCCAAAACATGTAACTATGTAATTGGGAGGATTCACTATGTAAACTTATGTGAAATATCACGTGCATGCATAGTATACTAAATGATTTTTGGCCATTGTATATAGTAGTTTTCAATGATGTCAAATTCTCATTGATGGCAAAGGGCATGTAGGTGTCATGTGAGTCTTCATGAGGTGTCATTTATAGTCAAACATGAAGGTTGATTGATAGTGTAGATAGGTTTGATGAGTTGTTATGGTGTCATGAGTTAAAAAAAGACTAGGATGATGTGTTAAGGTGTATTTTTGTCTACAATGAGTCATCATGGTCAGTTCATGGGTTGTCATGGTTGAGTCAGGTCATTTTAGGCCTATTCTTATTCCTAAAGCATGGTGTATGGCATGGTGGCAAGAGAAATGGACCAGGGAAGTCCTATCTAAGCATGAGAAATGTGTTGTGGAACTACATATGACATGTATGAGGATTCTTTTAGGTCATATATCAGTTGTTTGATAATGTTTCATGGTCCTTGGGAAGAAAGAAGGTGAAGACAATGCTAGTAGGCACAGGTAAGTCTTAGTGGCTAGAGAGTTTCAAGAATATTTGGAAAAGAGGTGAGTTAGGACTATTAAAGGATGTTGTCATGATAATTCATGACAATTTTCAAGGTAAAATTGAAGAATTTTGTGGAAGATATGAAGGTTTGGTAAAACTGAGTTCAGAAGAAGCAAAATCTAGCTCAAATTGACAACTTGTTTTTGTCACCTGCTCTCATAAAATTTGCATGGGATAAAAAGGTTTAGGGGGATGATTTTACATTGAGCTAAGATTTTTTTTTTAAATAATGGATTGGTTTGATAGTCATAATTTTATGAACAATCGTTAAGAAGTTTAGTTTGTTTGAAACCCTAGTTAAACCCTTCTTTTAGAGCGGCTTGGGAGATTTGCATTGTCTGAGTCTTCAAATTATCTTGGTAATAAAAATTGATGCATTATTGGTTGTATGATGATTCCTTAGAGCTCATTTTGGTGGTGGTTTGGTGTTTCAATTGTTTTGGTAAGAGAGAGAAAAACCCTAGTTTTGTGGAGATTTACCAGTTTCAGGTTTGAGATGGAAGCTTCATGATGAAAAGTAATTTGTTCTATAATCCTTTGGAGATGAAAATACACATCCATAAAAATTATCTAGATAGGAGTACTTGGAGAAAATGCTTTGAAGATACAGGTCCTCAAAATAGCACTACCGATTTTTTCCTTAAGGGCTAAAATGTTAGTCTCTTGGTTTGAAGTGAGTTTGATCATTTTGCATGTTGTAGGTGTGATTTTTTATCATGGATAACATTTTGGAACCTGATATGATGTGATAAAGTGTTTTTTTTTATCTGAAGAGGTGGTTTCATGTTGAAACCCTAATGGCCTAATTGGTCATATTAGGCTTGCTCAAGAAGGTGACTGAAACAGGTGTGTTGGATCAAATTTATCCAAATGAAATATACTTCTCGGTACTTGAGCATGTTGGTACATGTTTCCTTGAAGTTTTCCAGGTGATAGGTGTCTGTGCTTATTTCTCTCAAGACTGGTTCTTGAGTCTTAGAAGCTTAAATGTGTAGTTTTAGAGATTGGCTTGGTTAGAAGTCTTCCAATATGAATTGGACGATAAATTGAGTTTTACCAAGAACTATACTCAGATACCTTTCTAATGGTATATAATTTGAGCCTTGATTATGAGATTTACTATGTGAAGTTAGTTTTTCTTCAGGACTGTTTTTTGGGTGCTTGAAGACCTAGTTGTGCTTGTGTGCAACATGGTGTGTTTCATGGTGAAGTTGGTTGTTTAAGTGCTTCCTAAAAAATTTGGTGATGATTGGAGATTTTTATTATGTTACATGATTCTTATATAGTCTTAACAAACTTATTTTATGCCTTTGGAAGTCCTTGTGCATTTGTTGGAGATTGGAGAGTGCATTTTGAGCTAGTTGAAGTGTTTTGGTGCTTGGTGAAGATGTCTTGACCCCTACCGACATAATTTGGTATTTTGATGATGTTTATATGATGTATTTTATTTGGAATGACTAACCTATATGGTCATGGCTGACCTAGAGGTGTTTTGGGCTAGTGACTTGTATATAAGAAAGTGTGTTGTGTCATTTGTGACTAGTGGTGTCTATGGGGATGTGAGCGAGCCAAAGGAGGAAGAAGAGAAGTGTAGAGGGGTTATGAACAAATAATAGAAGAGGGATGAAGACCTTAATAATATTGAAGATCAAATGTGCAATGGAAATTGACCTATTCAGCCCATGAAGAAGAGAGATTGAGCGAGTTAAGGGAGTGCTTGTTTTGAAGATGGTTTGGTGTGTTTGAAGTTGAATTTAGATCACTATCAGTTGTGTGAGAAGTATATCATCAGTGATCATCATTTTCCAGGTGGTTGAGTTGGATTTTGATCAACTTAGGGGGTTGTAGCCTCTTTATAGGGTTGGTGCCCTACTAAACTAGGGGTTGGTGCTCCTTGTGGGGTTGGTGTCTCACTAAAATAATCTTCCATAGTGTGTAATATTCATGCAAGTCCTTTATTTTGTGCAATATAAGCAAATGTTTCAGTGATTTTTCTTCCCCTTGAGTGTTTTCCACTTACATATGGTGTTCATGTGTTATGTATCTCGTTTCATGTTCTTGCGATTGGATGTTGCACACCTAATAAGCTCACAATGGTTACACATGTTGAATGGTTTATTTGAATTTTAATGTATGATATGACAAAGGAAATGAAAATATTGATGGATTGATTCACCCCCCCTCAGTACATTGTGCTTCTAACAATAATACCCCTATTTCTAAATCTAAATCTCAATCTTCTATTATTAATACACCCTACCATCCAAAATTTCAATTATAAATACCCCTTTTTAATCATGTATCAAAACTTTCTATTTCCCCTCTAACATTTTTAATACCTTTATTTTATTTCCACCTCTTCAGTGTTAGATTCAATCTCTTACATTGATCAAATTTGTGCTAGACTTGAAAATTACAAACCCTCATTATGTGTAATTTGATATCTCTCTTGCTTTTTTTCCTATCTACATTTGTTACACCAATCAAAAATTTTGTACTAATTTGAAGGGTCATACGTGGTTGCATTCTTGTTATTTAAGTTTATTAATCTTCATGACATCCATTCTCCTTAAAAAAAATGAGTCAAATGACAAAAGATACAACTTTGCAATGAAACTATGACAAATGTCCTAGCTATTGAGAGTTATGTAGTGTCATTACTCTAGAAATACATGTTGGTTATCTGGAAAATACACTACTACTTGAATTAACACACAATGAAAAATGATCTGAATTTGAGGCTTCTTCATCTGCTCCATAAATATTCCTCCTCCCTAAGACTCCACTTACACTACCCTAAATATATTTTAAAAAACCTATATACTTTAATCCCTTAATATACCCCTTTACATGAGGAAATATATTCAATTCAATTTGACTAATATTTAAAACTCTTATACGAACTCACGTGATAGGTAATATTTTTGATTGTGAATCCCTCGTGAACTATGTGCCATTGGAAAAACTGACAACTTCCACTCTCGTTGAATATCCATACCTATCTAGTGTCGCACACTTTCATTGTGTTGTACTCACAAGTGTCAATTCACCCTTTCTAAATTATGGCATGGGCATTAACGATCTATATTCTATATAGGGATGGCTCTATGCTTATTCCCAACATCAATATCTATTGAATACGCGGGCACTAAACTAAAGTAGATGAGTGGGTATCTTAACTCTACTTGATTATATATGGAGCTTGTCTTCCCTTAGGTTTTTTTAGATTTGTTGTTCATCCTTTCATTCGAATCATTTTTCATCCAATCCTATTACAGACATAAAAATATGACAACACTACCAAAGAAGTTTTGTATCACATGTTACAAAACCATACATTTCCATAAAAACATTGCATTTACATCTCATCCGACATATCTTATATCCCCACGTGTGCAATTGCTAGATGTATCCTTCTCTAACATAGGTGTAAACGCATTGCCATCTATTCATTTCGGAGCTTGTTTGGTATAGAACTCAGTATTTATATGCTCACATAGAATAAGGATATGAGTAACTACAACTGGAAGGTAACCACCAACAAGTGGAAGAATGAATTGAAGGTTTATCGACGTTCATTTAACTTCTGAAAAACAATTTAAACTTCTGAATTTTCTAGCTGTTCATCCCTCACTTTTATTGCCAGATTACCTACGAGCTATGGTTCTGTCAGTTTCAAATTTAATTGCAAAACCATCTGCAACCGCTCTCCTCTATTATATAAATAGGGGGGGCATACGCATACAGTCCACTAAAATAAAAAATACCACAAACATCCTGCTTTACAAATTGATAATTTCCCATGGCTGAAATCACGAATGTATATATTTTTTTAATATCCATGCTGCTCATGGCGTTTTCACCATCCCAAACACAAGCAGTAAGGTCTACAATTATGACAAGCGGTAAATTGTTTACTGGTTTACTTTGTTCCTTGAGTAGTTTAATAAATAGCTCTATAATATGTATGCCTTCATGGATTTTATTTTTTTATATGGATTTGAGTATGCAGACCTGCAGGTAAATATTTCATCTAGACCTGAACCTATTCATCAGGATGGTGGGAGCATTTATGGAGAATTCAAACTGCTAATTCCCTCAGGTCAGCACGGTGGAGAATTCAAACGGCTAGTTTCCTCAGGACATCACAGTGGTGAAAGTATTTATGAGAAACTCAAACATTCAGATCCCTCAGAAGCCGATCCTGTTCACCACCGCCATGGTATTCTGTCAAGATCTGTTCCATCACTTGATCCTATTCACCTCAACAGTGGAAGTATTCATATGGAAATAAAACACCCAGTTCCCTCGGGACCTAATCCTATTAACAACTCTCTATCACCTGATCCTATTCATCACAGTGGTGGGAGTATTTATGCGGAATTAAAACACCCAGTTCCCATGCCATCACGCCCTGATTCTCTTTCATCTGTACCTGATCCTATTCACCTTACTGAGCTGAGTGTCTTTAATTGAAATTTATGGGAATATCTACGTACTCATTTCCTTATCTACTAAGCAAGGAAACGAGGAAATAAAAGAGTTTTTGCTTTCTATATTCAATATTGTCCCCTTATAAAAATTGTTATATGTTCTATGTTAAAGTTTGAAATGTTTTCTGGGATAAGCTTTTTATGCGGTGATCAGAGCTGAGATTTGATGTTTTTTGTTTTTTTTTTTTTTTTTTTTTTTTTTTTTTTTTTTTTTTTTCTGTTCTTCCTATTTTAACCGTATTTTACACTCAATAAAATTGTCACTCCGTCTCTACTCGACGTGAAAAAACTTGACAAAACCGTCATAATCACTATGAACACATTCAATATATATATTAGAACAGCATTACATAGATATTTAAATAATATATTTTACTGAAAATATGTTTCTATCGAACATATAATCCCTAAAACTTACCCGACACTTGTAAATACAACTAAAACAAACAATGTATTTTTTAAATTATTAAATTAAAAAAATATTTAACAGAAATAGACTCATTGTTTAAAACTTCTTAACGTCATAGTTTTTTAGTTTGATGGGTGGAGTTAGCCATCAAATCTCATCCTTGGTGGTGATTATTTCTTTTTGAGAATTAAAAGAGAATAATATGAATGTTTTTTTCTAAAAAAATATAGTTGGACTGGGCCCATCACGGATACACCCAATTAGGTCCAACAACATTATGGAACAACGACACTGGGACTTCTCGGGAGGTCAAACTTCCTAGTACTACTCCAGTTCGAGCGCGCTTAACTACCTGGCTCTGATACCATGTATGATTTTTCGTCACACCAAAAGCTCGAACTTGTGGTGGAGAGGGATCTCATCGTGTTAACAAGCTGCTACGCCAACAATTTTAAACAAATTTTATTAAAAAAATCATTCAAATGCTTTCAGTTCATAGTCGATAAGGATGATCATGTTATTTCAATTTTAAATAGCCTTAAATAATTTAATTTAATTTAATTTAAAAATTAATGTCCAGAAGTAACCAAAAAGGTTAATGGGATTACAAGAGGAGCAAAGAGAACAAGACAATGCAAGAAGGTAAAAACAAATACAAAACAAAGTACAAGAAGCAACTAGAAAGACACAAGATACAACAAGTCTATGTGTCATGCTTAAGAGGTTCTACGCTAGGTAGATTGTGACTGTTGTGTGAAGTCATGTGCTCGTTTATGCCTTCGGTGTTGTGTAGACGGCTGAAAGAATGAACTGATAGTATGAGACCCAACACTGTCGTGATGATGTTTGAGGAGGCTATATCTATGTTGGGTCATCTCCCTAATAAATAAAGCTACACAACTTTGGTCTTCATAATGGATAAGGGCCCGTAATGAGCCTTGAGTTTCTTGGAAGAGACAATAGTACCTGCCACGGATCTCATAGTACATAGGACAACGAAATATAAAGTGCTCCTCTAATTTAAGTTCATTGTTGCAAAGTGTGCAAGTGTGTTGGTCTCTAGGGATGTAGTGTTCTATCTCCATGCAAAGCTAATGAGAGCAAACTCATAGTTGACCCAAGGGGAATCTTAAACCAAGTGGGAACCTGATGTATTTGGGGGGAGTGACACGTTCATCTTCAATTTGGAGATAAGTTGAATAGAAAATTTCCTTGGTTATAAGTTAAATGCCATAGAAAAGGATAGATAGAGGCGGCATATGCATGCATTAATCCACTACAATGGAAATTTTGCTTTACATGTTATGAAACCACATACTTTGCAATAATGAATAAGTTGAAATAACAAAATTATGGTTTACAGGGATAGAGAGATAAGAGAATATACAAAATACTAAACATGCAAGAGACAAACACTAGATTTACGTGGTAAGTTGAGTGCTTAGGGAAACATCCATGGTACAAGATATCATCATTTATTAACTCAAGATGAATAGATTACATGTGAACTCGTTATGAGCAACTTTGGATCATCGCAAAAATATATACACCTAATTGGCGAATTACAGTTTGGATTCCTCCTAAAAATAGACTAGAAAAACGCCATTAGGATTTTCCTTCAGGTATAAAAAGAATTTGGTTGAATTCATCTTTTTAAAAACACGGGATATTTGACTCCTTAATTTTTGTTTCAAGGGCTCCACCGCCAAACCCCTGCCAGTGGGGGCTCCATAACATGTCGCCGTCCCCCTTGACCCCCCTGCAACATGAGTGGGGGCAAGCCCCCCACACACCCCCTTCTAAAAATGAGCTACAAACTACACCGTTTAAAAAACCCAAAATTTAACTTCTTTGTCACATATGGTGGCATAAATCATGAATATATATTTTCTTGTAATATCTAGGCTAATTCTGATCTTGTTTCATCCTCGCTTACAAAAGGAGTACATACTAGGGGAGAGGACCCTATAACTGTGCACCTAACTTTAGGGGTACGCAAATATATGTAGGTATGTCGGTAGTGTAAAAAAATTATATCATCGTGTAGAGTATGATCGTGCCATTTTGACATTTTCGTATCGCGTGTTAATTTGGAGGGAAAAATAGTTTTTGAATTGATTTAATATGAAGAAAATCAATATAAAGCATTTGAAAGAGGGACCAATGACTGAGCGCCCTATGTGTCACGTTCTCATTAACTCTTAAAAAATGTAATTAACCAAAAAGTGAACCACTGTTGGTGCTTTTGTCAACAACCTATGGTGAAAAGAGATGTACATATTTTGGTACCCGCTCGGTTATAGGGTCCTCTGCCCTATTGCTCTATAATGTTAATTTCCCATACAACTTTATTTGACTAGAGCTGATCCTATTCACCACTAATGTTGGTGGTAATTATGGAAGAGTTTATCCCGCTGGTAATTCACGTTGAATGTTTTAGTGGTTGGCTCCTTATCATTTTTACGTGTGATTATTAAACAACAGAAAGTCACTTGAAAGTTGAAACGCTTACGAATAGTTACGATCATTCGATATTTATGGATAAATATTCCATCCAAACCTGATTCTGTATTTATGAGAATTAAAACATCCAGTTCTGTCAGGACTTAACTTTATTACCTAGATGCGAGTATTTATGGGAAATTAAAACAACCAATTCCTGTCAGGTCCCGATTCAGTTAACAACTTACCATCACCTGAAGCAGGACCTGAACCAATTTGCGAGGGTGGTAAAGAGTATTAACGAGTAATTAAAATACCCAATGTTGCGTCACCAGATCCTATTCACCATAATGAGTAGAGAATATTTATGTAGAATTTACAACTAATTGTTTTATGTTGGATATGACTATAGACAAAGATGTTGGAACTGATAAAAATATGGTTTAACGATCTGGTTTCTCGGTTTGCGATTACATACTATTGCGACTATTGTTAATTTGTTGTTTTGGTATGGAGTTGAAGTTCACAAGCTATTTCATGTGACTACAAATTTTATTGTAAAATTGAAAAAAATTGATGTCCTCGCCTACCTTTTTTACAACTTCCCCTCCATCCACATTCCATCATTCTCTTATTTGTAAATCTGGTACTTTCCAATCAGAAAATATTTTCAAACACAATACATTAACTAAAAGACATTAAGTAATTTCCTTAGAAAATCAACTTATAATAAAACCTTAATAACATTTATGCATATTAAAATATAATTTAAAATATTTCTATATACATCATCTCCATTAAAAGAAATGGTCAAATATGAAGAATGATGAAAAGCTTAATTTCTATTCAAAAACATTTAATTTAATTTAATAACTATATTTTATACGGACTTCTCATTAACAAGTATTCTTCTAGAAATTTGTAGATTGAAACAAAACTTATTTAAAATGAGTTTAAGTTAAACACAAGAAGTTACAAAAAAATGGATAAGGGTAAATATAGGGAATTGAAAGGGCCCTATCCCTTGACTAGAGAGTTTTGACAGATGCCCACAACTTCAACAAAATTTGAAAGATAAAGCAATAAAGGACCAAGAGAAACATATGCAAAACAAGGTCTCCAACACCAAGTGTCTAGACCAAACCCAACCAAAAAGATGGACTAAAGGTTAACAGACAACTAATGGAAAACTTACAACAACCTTGCGGCAAAATGCCAACTCCAACTACAAGCCCAAAAAATAAAATACAATCAATGCTAACCATAGGCATTTAGGTCCAACCTTTTTGGATCTTAGAACCATCTTGAATGATTCAGTACTTATCTTATGGTTCTTTTTTTTCCATGGCCACTAACTTCTAATCTCCTCAACTGCCCAAGTCCTCAGGGCCTAGAGAAATAACAACTTCCATATTTCTTGAGAGTTGGGCCCCAACACAATCCTCAAAGGCAGCTAAAACTCCATTTTTTTCCATACTAATATTTAGACGAGCCATGTCTCGAAATGGAGAGGATGCTGGTATGCTAGGTGTAGTTATGTTTTGGATCGAGTTGACCTCCTAAATCCTATCCCAGACCTCCTTTTCAGTATCTTGAGAAGTGTATGTAGAAATTTACTTCGCCGTAAGGAGATGGGGGAGAGTTTCCTTCCACTAAGAAGACATCATCTTAGGTTTAGAAATTTGGTAGTAAAATGTCAAGTGTCATATTTCAAATCGCCTGCAGGTAGCGAAAGGGTAAGCCCTCATAGTCAAGAGGTTAAGACCATGACATATATGTCCCCAACTTTTAGTTTTATTTTGGATTGTAGATCTTTGGGAGTATCTATGTTTACCAATATGCGAGCATAGGTGGTATGAAAAATAGTAATTGTAGAGGGGTCCAATAGCTAAAACTCACCCAAGAAATTTCCAAAAGTAGCAAAATTGGATTCAATCAAGAACTAAGATAGTAGATGTGGTAGGCGAACCCAAATTGGTCGAGTGTTGAAGGCTTCAATGAGAGGATTGAAAATTGGGTACCAAGGTTTAAATGTGAGGAGGTGTTAATCCCAAGCCCACCCCTATCTTTGGAAATCCTCATTCTTATCCTCAATGTAATCAAAAGCCACGATGAATATGCCCGTGGAAAATATCATTTGTATCCTCAATGTAATATAAAATTACCATCAAACCTACCTGGATGACATGATGGATGTGCTTACAAGAGCTAAAGATTTTATAAAAGTTGATTTAAGGAGTGGATACTATCAAATACAGATCTAGAAAGTAGATGAATGGAAGACAACATTCAAAAATGAATATGGTCTATATGAGTGGTTGGTAATGCCACTAAGATCATCTAATGCACCTAATACATGTTTATGAGGACGATGAATCAAGTTATACAAAATTACATTGATAATTTTGTGGTATTCTATTTTTATGATATATTGTTACTCAGTAGAAGTACAGAGGATCATTTATTACTTTTGAGAATGTCATTGGAACTATTAAGGAATGATAAGTTATATGGAAATATGAAGAAATGCAATTTTATGCAAAGGCACTTTGTATTTTTGGGGTTTGTAGTTTCACAATATGGTGTGAAGATGGATGTAGGAAAGGTAAATGCAATTGTTGAATGGCCCATCCCAATAAGTGTAACAGAGAAGAGAGTATTCAATGGATGGCTACATTTTATAGAAATTTTACTAGAAATTTTATTAGTAGTGTGGCACCAATAATAGAATCAATGAAAAGAAAAGATTTTGTATAGACAAATGCAGTGATTGAGAGATTTGAAATATTAAAAAAGAAAATTAAAAATGCATTTGTTTTGGCCTTACCTAATTTTAACAAAAATATTGGAGGTTGATTGTGATTCTTCACATGTTGGAATTAGTGTTGTTTTAAGTCAAGAAGAAAGACCTATATCATATTATTATAGTGAGAATTTGAAAAAGGTATGAAAAATGTATTCTACATATGATATTAAATTTTATGCCATTGTAAAAGCAATAAGGCACGGGTTTTTCCCATGGTATTGATAACCACAGTTTTGTAAAACTACTTAAGTAGTTGTCTATTTATATGGTTTTATGCATATGATAGAGGGATGAAGAACATTGCAGATGTGCTTTGAATTCGGCTGTGAATTCTGTAGAGTTTGTTGAGCATAGCTCCAAATGGATCTGGGTATTGCATTAAGAGAGCGATGGCTTGTAATAAAATCTGAGCAAGTGATTCTTGGTGGACGTAGCCCAAATTGGGTGAACCACATTAAATACTGTCTCTTTGTGTTGTGTTATTTTATTCTGCAATTTTATTTGAGATCCGTAATAATTTATGCATATTAGTTTTTACTGTTGCGATTCTGTGAGGGATTATTCCGCATATTTTATCTCTTATTTCCTAACAATTGGTATCAGAGCCTGGTTTGGTTTGCTGAAGTGTTGAATCGCAGGGCAATTTTTTAGCTTGAGTGGTCGCTATGACAGATGATGGAAGATCTAGGGTTCATAAATTCAACGGGAAGAATTTCAGTCTTTGGAAGATGCAGATGGAAGATTACCTTTATCAAAAGGATCTTTATTCTCCGTTGTCTGAGAAGGTGAACAAACCCTCGAGTATGACAGATGCGAACTGGGATTTGCTGGATAGGAAGGCACTTGGAACAATCCGGCTATGTCTTGCATCTTTGGTATTAGTTAATGTTTCAAAGGAAAAGACTACAAAATATCTAATGGATGCATTAGGGAAGTTGTATGAAAAACCCTCTGCCTCTAACAAGATATTTTTAATGAAAAAGTTGTTTAATATGAAGATGTCTGAGAATAGTTCAGTAGCAGATCATTTAAATGATTTCAATACGGTTGTGAATATGCTAGCTTCGGTTACAATAGAATTTGATGAAGAAGTTAGGGCTTTATTAATTCTATGCTCTTTACCTGAGAGTTGGAATAGCCTGGTAATGGCGGTAAGTAACTTGGTTCCAGCTAACTCAAAGTTGAAGTTTGAGGATGTTGTAGGGGTGATTCTAAGAGAGGAAATGCGAAGAAAAAGCTCTGGGGAATCTTCTACTTCAGGGAATGCGTTGACAGTGGAAACTAGAGGGAAACAGAAGAATAGAGGAAACCATGGAAAATGAAAAGATCAGGCAAGGTCAAAATCCAAGAACAAGATTGTATGCTGGAATTGTGGAAAGCCTGGGCATGCAAAGAAGGACTGTTGGGAGCTTCGGGATAAGAAGAAACAACAGGAAGAAAACAAGGAGGAAAATGTGGCAACGGGTAATGTATTCAGGATGCTTTGATTCTTTCTTTGCACAATATTATTGAATCTTGGGTTTTAGATTCAGGGGCTTCTTTCCATGCTTCTCCACATAGGCATTATTTTGTTGATTATGTTCAAGGAGATTTTGGGCATGTTTTTCTTGGTGATGATGAGCCTTGCAGCATAGTTGGAAAAGGTTCTGTTTAGGTTAAGATGCAGAATAGGAATACTTGGCTATTGAAGGATGTCAGACATGTGCCTACATTAAGACAAAATTTGATATCGGTAGGGCAGTTGGGATGTGATGGTTGTACTGTGATATTTATAGTGGACTCTTGGAAGGTTACCAAGGGTGCTCTTGTGGTGGTAAGAGGTAAGAAGGTTGGAACCTTGTATTTAACCACTTATAGCACTAATGTTTGTAATCTTGTGGCTTCAGAAGTAGATACAACATTGTGGCACTATAGGCTTGGTCATATGAGCCATAAGGGCATGGAGATCATAAAGAAGGATTTTTCAGGATATACAGAAACAGGTTTGGATTTCTATGAGGACAGCATATATGGGAAACAGAAGCGAGTAAGGTTTCTCAAGGTTGGACCTACAAAGAAAGAGAGTAAGTTAGAGCTAGTGCATTCTGATGTGTGGGGGCCAGCTCAGGTATCATCTCTTGGGGGTTCAAATTATTATGTTACTTTTATTGATGATGCAACAAGGAAAGTTTGGGTTTATTGTATTAGAAACAAATCTAATGTATTTGACACTTTTGTTAAATGGAAAGCCTTGGTAGAGAATGAAACAAGTCTTAAGCTAAAATGTCTCAGGTCAGATAATGGAGGGGAGTATTGCAGCAATGAATATGATGATTACTATTCTAAGAATGGAATCCGCAGGAAAAAGACGGTTCCAGGAACTTCGCAGCAGAATGGGGTATCAGAAAGGATGAACAGAACAATAATGGAACGTGCTAGGAGCATGAGGATACATGCAAGACTGCCTCTTTCTTTTTGGGAAAAAGCGGTGAGCACAGCTATGTACTTGATAAACAGAGGACCCTCAAGTGCCTTAGATGGAGGCATAACTGAAGAGGCTTGGTATGGTAAGAAAGTTGATTATTCATTTCTTAGAGTCTTTGGATGTGAGGTGTTTGTTCATATAGACAAGGATGATAGGACCAAGCTACAGGATAAATCAAAAAAATGTACTTTCATTGGTTATGGTGGTGATGACTTTGGATATAAATGTTGGAGTATTAAGGACAAGAAAATCATTTGATCTAGGGATGTGGTCTTTAATGAGAAAGTCATGTATAAGCAGAAGTTGCAGGAAAACAGGGAAGAATACAAGAAAGAATATACAGTGGTAGATGATCTTCCAGATGGAAAAGTGACACATGAATTAGTTCGTGAACCTCCTCAACTAGAACCACAAACTCCTATATTGAGGAGGTCTTCTAGGGTAAGAAGAGCACCTGAACGTTTTTCTCCTTCTCTTTATTATTTATTACTCACTGATAGTGGAGAACCAGAGAGCTTTGATGAAGCAATGCAGGTAGATTCCAGGAAGAAGTGGGAGCAAGCCATGCATGAGGAGCATCAGGCTCTCATGGAGAACCAGACATGGGATTTGGTAAAGCTACCCGAAGGAAAAAGAGCATTACAGAACAAGTGGGTGTTTAGAGTCAAAGAGGAAGAAGGAGGCAAGAAAAGATACAAGGCCCGGTTGGTGGTCAAGGGGTTTGCACAGAAAAAAGGTATAGATTTTGATGAGATTTTTTCTCCTGTAGTAAAAATGACTTATATTAGAACTATTCTAGGAATAGTTGCATCATAAGACTTGCACTTAGAACAACTTGATGTAAAGACTGTATTTCTCCATGGTGATTTGGAGGAGGAACTATATATACAGCAACCAGAGGGCTATGAGGTCAAAGGTAAAGAGGAGATGGTGTGCAAACTAAAGAAGAGCTTGTATGGCTTGAAACAAGCTCCACATCAATGGTATAAGAAATTTGATAGCTTCATGATGGAGCAAGGTTATATTAGATGTCATTCTGACCATTGTGTGTATACAAAGAAATTTGAGGATGGCAGTTATATTATCCTTTTTCTGTATGTGGATGACATGTTGGTTGTAGGTAAAAGCATGCAAGAAATAAAAGTACTCAAGAAGCAGCTAAGTGAATCCTTTGCTATGAAGGATTTGGGGGCAGCCAAATAAATCCTTGGTATGAGGATATCTCGGGATAGGAAAAAATGGAAGCTGACTTTATCTCAGGAAGAGTACATTAAGAAATTCTTGGAGAGGTTTAATATGCAAGATGCTAAACCGGTTGGGACTCCTTTGGCAGGCCATTTCAAGTTATCAAAGGAGCAGTGTCCCAAGACAGAGCAGGAGAGAAACCAAATGTCCAAGGTACCTTACTCATCAGCAGTTGGTAGTTTGATGTATGCCATGGTGTGCACTAGGACTAATATTGCCCATGTAGTGGGAGTGGTGAGTAGATTTATGAGTGATCCAGGTAGAGATTACTGGCAGGCAGTAAAGTGGATCCTTCGGTATTTGTGAGGGACCATGGGGACATTTTTGTGTTACAGTGGATCAAACACCATTTTGTGTGGTTATGTAGATTCATATATGGCTAGAGATGTAGACAGCAGGAGGAGCACAACAGGTTATGTTTACACTATAGGTGGAACAACAGTAAGCTGGATTTCATAACTATAGAAGTTGGTGGCTTTGTCAACCACGGAGGTTGAGTATGTTGCTACCACAGAGGCAAGCAAGGAAATGATTTGGTTACAACAATTACTTGAGGAGTTGGGGCATAAGCAAGAGGAAGGAAAGTTGCATAGTGATAGTTAGAGTGCTATACACTTAGCTAAGAACTCTGCTTTCCACTCTAGGACAAAGCATATACAGTTAAGGTACCATTTCATCAAGATAGCTTTGGAGGAAGAGAAGTTGAAGTTGGAGAAGATTCATACCAGTCAGAATCCTGCAGACATGATGACTAAGGTGGTCACAAGGGAAAAACTGAAGTTGTGTTTAGCTTTGGTTGGTCTTCACAGAAACTAGTGAAGGGTTGAGAAGCTTGCTCAGAGCAAAACTAGTCTCCAAGTGGGAGATTGTTAGGTTGTGGAGCTTGTTTTCATGTGTGAAAGTGTTGAAGACTATACACTAAGAGTACTGTACACTTTTCATGTATCCTCTCTGGGGGCCGGGCCGGGCCCCGAGTGAGGGTCCAGGGGAAGTAGCCCCCGATAGCAGGGGTTCGTGTAGATCAAGAAGTTCGCGCTTGTTACCTGTCCAAGTTAATGCACCAAACTAAACACAAAAACCTTGGAAAACTCAAAATGAAATTGATACCTGATGGACAAGATCTGAAGATGCAGACGGATAAGGAAGCTGATATAGATGAGACGGGCGCACACGAGCAATTCGCACAGTAGATCCGAGTAACCTGCAAGACACCGATGCTTGACAGAAAAAGACCACGTTAAAAGGTATTTAGGTGGACTGCCCGAGAAGCGGGTCCGGGAAGTGATAAGCTTCCTTGGCGGATGTCAGTCCACGTTTTCAATTAAGTAAAGAAGCATACATGATAAAAGATGTACGTAAGGACTAGATTTTCTTATCACAGTAATAAAACAGAATTTAGACAGCAGGCAGAAAGCAACAGAAAATAGGAAACTATGAAATAAAGGCTAAATTTGTGTTACCTGTGTCCTTTTACCTGTCTGCAGGATGATCGGCGTCAATTATGTAGAATCGGCGTCGACTGATGTGATCGGCGTCGATAATGAATGATCGGCGTCGACTGAATAAGATCAGCGTTGACTGAAAGTAGATCGGTCGATTGGGGATAGAGAAGATTTGGAAATCGGAAAGTGAAGGCCAGATTGTTAACGTCTGATGGATGTGCCGAAGTCAGTGAGATACTGGAACAGAGTCACCAGAAGATCAATGGATATGTGTGATGTTGATGTGATAGGAGCAGAGTAACGGTGCTCCTCTTAGGGATTGATTTGGACAGGATCTGTTCTCAAATGTTGACACCAGATGCGCTAAAATCTCTCATTCTCTCTCTTACAACCTGTGTCTCTGTGTCGCGATCTGTCTCTTTCTCTCTCTCTCTGTTCGTGCGTGTGTTCTTCCTCTTCCAGAACTGAGTTCTGGGCTTCTATTTATAATCGGCGCCGCTCCTAAAAAATCGGCGCCGACCGTACCGGTCGGCGCCGATCGCGGAACAGACTCCTGAGATGGCCAAAATGAACGATTTCTAGAAAGATAAGAGTTACCCCAAATACGGGAAATATCCCGCTTGGGGAAGAGGAAAAATAGGGGTGATACATAGATAGGATAAATGTGGGGTAGATAAGTGGTTAAGATACATGTGAAGAGGTGTAATTAAATATTTAATATTTAATTACTCACGGGTAAGATAAGATAGGGTGAATTAAACTTAGGATAGGTGTTTAAACCACAAATTGAATAATATCCCAAGGGGATAGTTGTGACTTAAACGTGCCCCAGGTTACCTGAGCAGGTAAACGAATGTGAGAGACACTAAATTGAGTAACCAATTTTAAGTGTCTACATTTTGCCCCTTTTTGTCAAGTAACTTGCGATAAGCAAAGTTGTGAGACAAAAACAAGGAGGTAGAAGAAAAGAAGAAAAAGTGATGATGCGATCCCCCTCAAACTAGGGATGGGATGGGTGATAGAACAGATGATCCCAAGTTTGAAAGAGGTAGATGAAAACGCAGGATGCCCCAGTCGGATGTCTGGAGTAGATCTGATCATTAATGATGCACAAAAATAAATAAAAAGGCAGCAACCTAAGGAACTCACATTGGTAGGGCAAACTAGACGGTCTCCTCATGAGACGACGTTAGTGCCTACAGACCCGCTTAACTCTAAGTTGCCAAAAAGTACGAGTGTCCCACGCAAGGGGAACAAAACCGAAATAGACGGTGATATCGAAAAAAAGTGTCGAAAGGCAATATTCAGCATACAATAATGATCAGATAGATAAGTAAGCCAAGCATCAACACTATGGAAAACAGATAAGGAAAATCGGCGGCGATCACAGTAATCGGCGACGACCAAGGTAAACGGCGTCGATCAAAAAAATCGGTGCCAACCAATCGTAGCACATATAAATATGCGAACGGAAAACATAAACGATTTATTTTCATCGTGACGATTGATTCAGAGAGAGTCAAAAATTCGATTTGAGCATCATGGAAGCTTCTGGAAGCGGTCAGAAGCGGAGGAGGACACGACCTGGGGTAAGTGGTTCTTCTTGAACCCGTTGTACTTAATTTTTTTTTTTTTTATTTTGCTTGTGGGAGGCCAGAGTCCGATTTATGTCTGGACAGGCAATCGGCGTCGATTGGTATAATCGACTCCGATTATGTTAAAGCGGCGCCGATTGGTGTTAATTGGCGTCGACTAGAAGTAAACGACGCCGATTTTATTAAATCGACGCCGATTGGAATAGATAAAATTTTTGTTTTTGTTTTGGATGTTCTGATTTGGGTAAATACGAGACTAATATTGCTTTTGCTGTCGTGGGTGCAGGCACAAGAGGCTCTACACATGAGGGATGCTATTCCCAAGTTACTAGAGACTATTCTCCCTGATGTGACTGAGGCAGATTGGCGGCATTTAGAGTTAGCCGGGCTCGGGAGCTTTAGGTACTACAGATGAGTGCCGCGAGATGTAGAGCTTATGCGGGCACTAGTGCGACGGTGGGATAGCCATACGTGCACTTTTTGGTTCAAGACGGGTGAGATGACCATCACCCATGAGGATATATATAGGATTTTGAGACTGCCTATCACTGGGGACCCGATAGAGATTACACCACAAGAGCAGCAGCAGAGAGCCCTAGTTCGATTGTATAGAGATAGGGCAGATGATTCAGAGATAGTGTTTGGGGTAGTGTGGATAGCCTCGCAGTATAGACAGGATAGCCCCCGGAGCAGACGGATAGTTTTGATTCAGATGGTGATATCCTATTTCGCTCTGCCAGATTCGGGAGGTGGGAGATTCCCACTATTATTATTAGACTGCGTTTGCGACATTCTGCAGTTCAGGCAGGTATTTGCCTTTGCTGATGCCTTGATAGCTCAGATATATTACGAGCTATGGATGTACACCACCGGCCGGAGGACAGGTATTGATGTCAGTTTTGTGCTCCATTGCTGGGCATATGAGCATATAGTGGTGATTAGGCCATCCGGGCTTCCTTGGATGCCAGCAGCAGTGGGTGCTATTGATTATGGATTCCGGCGATGGCGGGCTGACATGGCCGCTGGGGATACAGGGAGATCGGCCGATTGGTATACTGAGCGTTTCAGGACGCTGACACCGGATCAGGTCATCTGGAGGCCATATCGGGTATTTCCGACATGGGCTGGTCAGGATGCTCACTTGGTGGCATTGAGACGGAGCAGGGTGGTTAGGGGCCGCAGGCCTGATATGTGGGAGCGAGTCCCGTTTGTGCGGGTATTGAGACAGTTCGGCCTAGTGCAGATAGTGCCGACTACTTACACGCCTTATAGGCGAGATAGCAGGGAGACTGATCTGCCGATTTTGATCCCGACAGATCCATTGAGAGAGGCCCCACCCTCCACAGACAGTGATGACGACGCAGGGGTGGATGATGGTTATGCAGCATGGTATGATACAGAGCTACCACGACATCTCCCGGCATCTATAGATGCCGACGAGGAGGACATAGCTACGATGCTGGATAGACTGGAGGGAGAGCATGCCACTTTGACACAGACACATCAGGTGGCTCTTGAGGAGATCAGAGCTCTGACAGAGGAGAGGGATGCCCTAATTTTGGAGAGAGACACCGCTCGCCAGGAGCGAGATACAGCGATCCAGCAGAGAGATCGCTATTATCGACATAGGGAGGCCCTCAGGGCCAAATATGGGGAGACAGGTACCATGTCGGAGTCTGGTACATAGGGTACGACCCTAGGAGGAGCACCACCAGCAGCCCCAGCAGCACCAACAACACCATTACGAGCACCGGGTACCGTGAGCTTGAGCACATACCAGTCTCTCCTCGCTGAGGTGAGATACTATGAGGATGCCTTAGCACAGCATGCCCCAGATGTGCCTTGGTACGGGGCGAGGAGGAGATCAGCGATAGCTACAGCGAGCGGGGCCTCAGGTGGAGGGAGCACCGGGAGAGACCGAGGTGGGCAGAGACCTCCAACATCAGGTGCGTCTAGCTCGATAGGCGGCGGCCAGGAGAGACAGCCTGGTCCAGAGCAGGGTGGAGGAGATAGTGTCCTCCATGCATCAGATTTTACTATATAGGGATTGATATATTTTGTATCTGTGTAGTGATGTAGCCTCGATTGGAAGGCATTGTATAGATGGCTTGATTGAAATCCACCCATTTTTGTTGTACAGACACACATGTATATATAGATTCATCATTTCATTTGTCATATAATTGTTCTCATGCGTTTGATTTTGATATACATGGATAGATGTAGCGTAATTGTGATGGATATAGATATAGACTGATAGATGATGAATAGATGTGATTGGATAGATATAGACTGATAGAGGATAGAAATAAATGTGATTTGATAGATATAGACTGATAGAGGATAGAAATAGATGTGATTTGATGTGAGAAATAGAGATAGATAGATGTAATGTAACTTGGATGTACATATTTTTTGATATTTTGATGGATAGATAGATAGATGTGATTGATGTATGGATTTTATTTTGATGAAAAATGGATATAGATAGATGTAGTGTAACTTGGATACACAAGTTTTTCGATATTTTGATGGGTAGATGGATAGATGTGATTGATGTATTCGGTATGTTTGAGATGTTAACTTAATTTTGATGAAAATAGATAGCCAGATCCACATGTGTTGACAATACATGCTTTGGTAGATAAGATGAAATTAGATAGAAGATAAATTTTGATTAAATTAAAATGTGAAATGTCAATTTGACTGGATGAAAAACAAAGAATAATGGGGAATACTTTTTGCGGGGGCCAAGGATGTAGTGAAAACAACCTTGACTAGAAATAAAAAAAATATGTCCGGATAAGAAAGAAAATGATAAGTTGAACTCCCAACCGACCATAGATAGAATATTGATAGGAAATCACAATATCATGCATGTAAGGCCCTATATAAGGTTAAAATAAACCTGACACTAACTAGCCGCAAAACAGATTTAGGAGGGAAACGAAAGGAGCAGTAAGTAAGTATCTTGTCGGAATCTACAAGGGACAGAATACATGTCCGTAGTGGGAAAATAGGATTCTCCATATGATCGACAAAAGGTCTTAAATCTCAGCTTCATGATTTTGGCAGAAAAGCAAACTGATCAATGCGGGAAGTTTGCTTGATATGGAAAGACTGATCAATACGGGAAGTCTTTCAGTGATGCTAAAAAGTGTATAAACTGACTGAAAGGCTGATCAATTGCAAGAAGCCTTGAATATTTCTTTGAGAAACAGCCGTCCTTCAAGGGAGCGGTCTGTATTTTGAATTTTAATGATAGCCATCCTTCGAGGGTATGGTCTATATTTTTCAAATTTTGATGATAGCCATCCTTCAAGGGCATGGTCTACATATTTTCTTTTTGATTCATTTGATAATGTATGGATAGTTGTCCTTCAAGGGATCAAGCTATCTTTTTGGATAGCATCTTTTTTTTTTTTTTTTTTTTTGGAAATCCTTTTTGGAAGAAGCTGAGTTTAGACCTAGATAGATCAGATGGAGGGGAAGAGAACATAAAAGAACATGCACTCATGCCCCGAGTAGATCTGATTAAGATAAGCACTTGGGACAGATGAAGTGGTGATTAAGGTATTCCTACCATGAGGAGGAACATATCCAAAAGAAACATGCAATGAGTAGAGCCGCAATACTCATATTTAAGGTAAAGGAGGCAATAGGCGGAGAACCACATAGTTTCGAATCACCATGAAAGTATATGACTGGTTTTTTAGACGGATGAAAGATCTATCTTGCGACTAGATTTGCGTGAGATAGATTTTAACAGTAGAAGGGCCGTAGATGCAAAGCATTAAGAGGTTCCACTTCAGGTATACCATCCATGGAAGATAAACAATAAGCCCCAGATCCATATTTATGAGTGATAATGTACGGGCCCATCCAGTTGGGAGCAAACTTACCACGTTGACTTCTTTCGAGTGTAGTGACATTTTGATTTTCTTTAAGAACAAGATCACCAATTTTGAAGTCACGGTGCTGCAAGTGCTTGTTATAAGCACGTTTGACACGCTCAAGATAGACCTGATGATGTTCAAGAGCATTGAGACGCCGCTCATCTAATAATTCAAGTTGTGCTAGATGATTTTGACGATAGTCCTCATCGGAGACAAATTCTTTAAGAGAAACACGGAGAGAAGGGATTTGGACTTCCAAAGGAAGAACAGCCTCAGACCCATAGACGAGGGAGAAGGGAGTAGCACCAGTAGGAGTATGAATGCTAGTCCGATAAGCCCAGAGAGCAAAAGGGATATGTAAATGCCAATCCCTACCAGCCCGACTAGTTACCTTTGCGAGGATATTACGCAAAGTTTTATTGGAAGCTTCGGCCTGACCATTAGCTTGAGGATAGTAGGGAGAAGAAAAACTGAGCTTGATATTGAAAGTGTCGCAGAGGTTCTGCAAATCAACGTTCTTGAAAGACTTACCGTTATCTGTGATGAGCTTGTGTGGAATGCGAAAGCGACAAATGATGTGTTGATAGACAAAATCAACTATGGGTTTAGCTTTTGTTGAAGAAAGAGGGATAGCTTCCACCCACTTAGTAAAGTACTCAGTGGCAGTAATGATAGAATGATGACGCTGTGAAGAACGGGGATTGATGAGACCAATAAGATCGAGACCTCATTGCGAAAAAGGCCACAAATCCGCTGTAGGTTGTAAAGCTTGACTAGGGATGTGTGTGAGATTGGAATGTTGTTGACACTTGACGCATTTCTTAGTGTATTCACAACAATCTCGATTAAGAGAAGGCCAATAATATCCCAAACGTAAGATGCGTTTAGCTACAGCTAAGCCACTAAAATTTCCACCACAGATACCATCATGGACCTCCTGGATAGCTTTAGATGATTCATGGGGTTTGAGGCACTGAAGCAAAATACCATCAAAACCGCATTTGTAAAGAATCCCGCCTACAATAGTATATTGATTAGCACGTTGGATAAAAGATCTTCTACCATTGGAAGTCATATCTGGAGGAAGCACCGAATGAGATAGATAATCAACAATCTGTTGATACCACTCATCCTGAGTATGGGTTGTGACAGCATGGATTGAAGTTAGTTGCCTAAGATGAGATGGTTGGTCTAATCGTTGTACAGCCACATAAAGTCGCGAGTCTTCGGTAAAAGGTGGGATAAGTGAGGCTAACGAAGCCATTGTATCTGCGAATCGATTTGCAGTGTGAGGAATAGCTTGGATAGTGAATTTATCGAAAGATTGGAGTTGAGCAAGAACGATATCACGATATTTTTGAAGGATATCATTCTTGCATTGATAGACACCCGTGACTTGATTAACGATGAGTTCGGAATCACCAAAGATGTCAATATGACGAGCGCCGAGATTAATGGCATTTTGAAGACCTAAGACAAGAGCTTCATATTCAGCCATATTATTGGTGCACTCAAAGTTCAATTTGTGTGCGACTGGGATAGGCGTACCCCAAGGAGGAATTATTACGAAACCTGCACCTCCCCCTTGCTGGCATTTGGATCCATCAAAGAAGAGCTTTACTTTAAATGGAGACAGACCAAAATCAATTTGTTGGATATATTCATCAGGGAATTGAGCAAGGGGGTTTTGAGTTTCCGGAAGAGGAGCATCAGCTAGTTGATCTGCAATGACCTGACCCTTGATAGACTTTTGCGGGATGAACTCGAGGTCAAATTCTGTCATCAGCATGAGCCAACGAGTGATACGATCATTTTGATAAGGCTTTGCATGAATTGCCTTGAGTGGATTGACACTTGTGACAATGTAAGTTTTGTGATTAAGGAGGTAATGACGAAGCTTAGAAGTTGCGAAGAAGAGAGCACAACACAGCTTTTCAGCTTCGGAATAACGTGTTTCATACTCATGGAGGGTGCAACTGATGTAATAGACAGCTTGTTCTTTACCGCAAGTGTCCCGATGCAAGATCATGGCTCCCAGAGCATGGTCAGTCACAGAGATATAAAGATAGAAAGGCTCCCCCTCGTGTGGAGGTGTAAGCACAGGTGGAGAAAGAAGATAAGCTTTGAGATCATCAAAGGCCTTTTGGCAATGTTCATCCCATTCAAAATGAACATCCTTACGGAGGAGATGGTGAAAAGGTTGACAACGATCCGACAATTGTGAGATAAAACGACGCACTGATTGAAGACGTCCTTGGAGACTGCGGAGTTGCTTTAAGTTAGAAGGGGGAGGCATCTCAAGGATAGCTTTTATTTTTGCGGGGTCTACTTCAATACCCCTGATGGAAATGATAAAACCTAAAAGTTTACCAATGAGAACGCCAAACACGCACTTAGATGGATTTAGACGAAGACAAAAGCGGATAAGCCTCTCAAATAGAGGTGCAAGGATGAAAAGATGATCCTGACGACTTTTGGATTTATCGAGGAGATCGTCAACGTAATCTTCCACCGTTTTGTGTAAGAGATCATGGAAGATGTAAGTCATTGCTTGCTGATAGGTTGCTCCTGCGTTCTTAAGACCGAAAGGCATGACGCGATAACAAAAGGTCCCCCAAGGAGTTATGAAAGAAGTCTTATGTTGGTCTTCTGGTGCGATGAGAATTTGATTATATCCAGAGAAACCATCCATAAGAGAAAGCATCTCATGACCCGCAGTTAAATCTACAAGTTGGTCGATATTAGGTAAAGGAAAATCATCTTTTGGACAAGCAAGATTAAGATCCCGGAAGTCGGTACAAATTTGAATTTTCCCAGTAGCTTTAGTTACTGGTACTACATTGGAAACCCATTGTGGATAATCGATGGGTTGGATGAAGTTAGCCGAGAGTAAGCGCTGCAATTCTTCTTTAACAAGAAGGGCTACTCTAGGGTGCATTTTACGTAAAAAAATTTTAACTGGTTTTATGTTGGAAAGAGTAACGATATTGTGGACCACGATATCGGGATCGAGTCCTGGCATATCCTCATATGACCAAGCAAAGGCTTGACGATGTTTGGAAAGAAAAGTGGCAAAATCTCCTAACTCCTGTGGATTAAGGGATTGGCTGACCTTAATGATGCGAGGGTCTTCAGAAGTCCCTATATTAAGGTCGACAGTGGCTTCGTTGAGAAGCGTAGACGTGTCAGAAGGAATCGTCTTGGGAAGATATGAATCCTCTGCCCCCAGATAGGTGAGGACAGAATCATCATCCACACAGTGGATAGTGTTGATAGTAGGAGAGTCGTCTCCAACTATTTCAGGGAAGATTAACGGTATGGAAGTGGACCTGTTGTTAGTCTTATAGGCTAGCGGCCCTAAGGAAATGGTGTTGATCAAAAAAAAAAGTTAGACGGGATGGAAATGTCATCGTCCACATCGAGTGATGCTTCTGACTCAGCGGGAGAAGATGGTTCCTCAATAGGAAGAGGCTTATCGGGAATAGTGACAGTGGCTTTTGAAAGAGGTTTAAATCCTAAACCAAATTTTGATGTGGCATGAGAGTAGGAATGGATGTGAGGTCATGCACACCTTGTTCATATTTTCCCAGGCCAAAACCCTTCCACGCGCATTGATATAAATAAGTTTTTACAAATGTGGGATTTTGTAGATAATCGAACCCTGTTAAGTAAGGTTTGGTCCTAGGAGGAGAATTTGGGCGATAGTGAGGCGTATCAAGACCACCGTAGATGAAATTAGTCTGTTGATTGGGCAGACCAATGGTGACGATGCGACCGAGACCTGGTTGATATTCAGGTTGTTTGTCTGGTCTACCATACTCACTAGGTTTGAGATGGGCGTCGAAAGAAAGGAGAGGAAGCTCTCCCAGTGAGAAACGTTGCAATGTCTCTTCTAGATTTTGTAAATCCGGTAGCTTGGTTGCAGGTATGGAAGAAGATGAGGCCCCGTCAGGCGAACAGGCATTTTCCTTTAGAGGGGCAGACCTTGTGGTCATGTCGCATTGTGCAGAAGGAAAAGGATCTCCTGGATGAGTATATATTTTTCCCTCATATTGATATTTTAAGCATCGATGGAGGGTGGATGGGACACAATGCATTGCGCGAATCCAGGAGCGTCCGAGGATCATATTATAGTGGAATTTCCCTTCAACAATGTAGAAGAGTTCGTGAAGCAGCTTCTTACCTACTCGAATGGGTAAGACCACAGTTCCTAAAGTAACTGCTAGCTGATCGTTAAATGATTGAAGGGCGAAAGGCGGGGGTGACACTACATTCTTTGGTAACTTAAGTTGCTCGAATGTGTGCGAGGAGATGACGTTGAGTGCCACTCCACTGTCGATCATAACGCGTTTTAATGTAGTGTTGTCGATTTGGACTGTGATAAAGAGGGGAGCCTCCAAATCCTCTGAAGAAAGAGGAGGAATTTCCGAATATTCAAAAGAAATGGCGGTTGATGGTCTATTCAATCCAACAACCAACTCGAAGGGCTGGGGCTCATCTGAATTCACTGCGATGCGACGCAGATTATCAATCAGAGCCTAGCGATGTTGTGGAGAGGATTGGATGAGGTCAAAAAGAGACATTTTGACCGGAGCCTGGGTGAGTTGTTTCATAACACTCTCCTCAACTGACACGGGAATTTGAGCCCGAGGTGCAGTACGAATAGAGACCCGAGGTCGTGGGGCTAATGAGGAAGGAGGAACTCCTTCAAGGGCTGCAGAAATGACAACCCATGGTCGAGATGCTGTAGATGAATATGGATTATCATAGTGTTGGGTCCTAGTGGTGATATGGATTGTGTCGATTTGAGAAGGTGGAAGATCAATTGGAGTGGAATCACTAGAGGTCTGAGTGGATCGTTGGGGCTCAGATGGGGCTAAGATGATAGGAGATACTTTTTTCTCCTCCTCCAACAAAAGATCACTTTCTTCCAAAAGGTTGTTGACGATAGATTGAAGAGCTTTACATCCCTTAGTATCATGACCCGGGGTACGGTGGTAAGCACAAATCAGATCATAGTTAAACCAGGTAGGTTTAACTCCTTTAGGGTTATAAGGTTTAATCGGAGGAAGAGATATGGATGAAGATTGGATAAGTTGGCGAAGGATTTCGGTATAGAACCCGGTAGACGAAGATGAGGACAGAGATGATGAAGGTGCCTCTTTTACTTTAACAGACTGCCGAGGTAAAATAACCTGCATGTTAGGTTTGACAGTCTTTTTAGGGATCATCTTATTTTTTTGGACATCTGGAGGAGCAGTCTTGGGCACTTGAGATGGAATTAAGTGAGACATGATTGATTTTGGTGGAGGGGGAGCCCCTAAAATAGATTTTGAAGATGATGGAGATGTGACAAGTGTTGTGGTCTTCAAAGATAAGGGAGGCTGCTTGGTCGAAACTAATAATGATTTAGATGATGTCGATTTAGATGAAGGAGAAGCTTCTAAAGTAGGTGTAATCGGAGGAACATAGGGCGCCCTGGCTTTTGGTAATGAAGATGATGATCCTGATAAAAGAGGTGACGTCCTTTTAGTAGGTAAGTCCACTTTTCGGGGTGCTGGTGAAGAATGTGTTGTAGAAGAAGACGCCTTCTCAGCGGACAAATCCAATCTTTTATGAGGCATAGAGAGAGATTTTTGTGGGAAAGCACCAAGAGTCTTGATGGTTCGAAATATGGGCTTTCCTTTTTCAGGGATGGTGACAACTTCGACCGCATAGGGTGATTGTAACCTTTTCGAGGGAAGCAAATGGGGAGGTACTGATGGCGCAACGTTAGATTCCGGTTGTCTCGGTCTAAGTTTAGGAATCGAGCGTATAGGTGTTGGTGCTACTTCTTTTGATTTTCCTTTAATGGGCGAAGCAGTATTGGTGATGGAAGAAGTGAGTGATGAAGAAGCAGCTCCTTGCAAAGGAACTACTTCTGGTACAGTAATTGTGGGTGAAACTACTATAGGAAAGGAGACAGGGAGAGTCAAAATCGAAGATGTTTCCGTCGAAGTCGGCACAATTATAGGTACGTTCACTAGGGGCATAGTCACAGCGAGAATGGGAGAAATAGAAGTAGATGTATCCGCGGTGGAAACTCGAAGGGATGTAATTGCCTCGAGCACTGAAAGAATGTCTGACGATGAGACAGATGAGGATGACACTGTCTTGGGTATGGATGGAAGGTCAGACAAAGGAGCGGAGAGAGATGAATCCGTATCTAGCAATGTAGGAATATTCAAAGACGGGCTATCTGAAGATGGTGGAATTCCAGTGATTGACGAAGTAGAAGGGGGTTCTAATTCGGTCGATGTGTTCGTAGATAGCTTAGTTTCAGAAGAAGATTCTTCAGTAGAGATGAAGCTGATAGTATGAGTATTTGGTTTTTGAGACCCTGAAGCATCATGGTTCGGGGAATGATTAGGAAAAGGTTGTTTAAAAACATCCAGTGCCTGATTTGGGGGAGCATTTGGGTTATCCAGAATGAGCTCGCCTTTATCAATGAATTTCTGGACAAGATTTTTGAAGGTCTGACACCGTTCAATGTCATGACCTTTGGTTCTATGATAATGACAGAAGTCACTTTCCCTATAGCAGAATGGACGTTCTTGGCTTTCATCAATATTCCTAATGGGGGGAAGTTCGATCATATGGACTTCCAACATTTTTTTTATGATAGAAGCATATGATTCCCCCAATGAAGTGAAGGATCGAGATGATGAAGTCCCTTTTCGAGAAGATGAGGGATCTCTCTGTGGTGTTTGATTAGAAGTGGTATCGGCTCGTGGTGTTTTTAATACGATAGCGTTGGTGGATCCCTGATTCTTGTCTTTAGAAGTGGAAGGATTTGATTTGGTAAACCGAGAAAAATATGGTTTAGATTTAGAGCGAAGTTTTAGCTTCCCTTGTTCAATGGCGCGAGATTCAAGTTTGCGTGCCATCGTAAAGGCTTCTTCAAAGGTGTGAAAAGTTTGGATCCTTAAAGTGGAAGAAATATGATTAGCACAAGATCGAGTAAACAACTCGATCTGTTGGGATTGAGGAAGGGAGAAAGACAATTGGTTGATTATCCCTCTCCAACGAGCGAAAAAGTCTACAATAGACTCATCATCGAATTGACGAATGTTATAAAGATTTGTAATCGAGATCTTATGTGCGATATTTATTGAAAAGTTTTCAACAAACATCTGGGCCAATTGAGAGAAAGAAAACAAGGAATGTTGAGGAATGTTATTGTACCAGTCTAAAGCAGGACCTGCTAGAGACATAGGAAAAGTACGGAGCATAAGCTCCTGATCCTGGACTATGAGGTAGCAAGCATGTTTGAATGCTCGCAAATGTTGTTGAGGGTCTTCTCGACTATGAAATTTTGAAAATTTAGGAAGTTCCCATTGGGGAGGATAAGGCTTAAAAGCCACTGAGGGGTGAATGGGTTCATTACACACTTCTTCAAAGGAGTATGAAGGACGAGCCCCTTTTGTGGAGGCTTCCAAGTCTGCGATTTTCTTGAAAAGAATTTGAACCACGTCAGATTGAGGAGGAGGCACACTTGCATGTCCTGCATAAGAAGCAAATGGTGGATGTTGTTGAGGTGTCAACGGGGGATTCATCTGTTGATTGATAGGATGATAAGAGGAGTAACCAGGGGTTCTAGGTGACACCTGGTGGGGTATTTGCTGTGAAGGAGCCTGTGTATAGGCAGGCTGTGAGATAATAAGTGGTTGAGAAAATGAAGGTTGGATGACGGATGGAGCCTGCGATTGGTGGACTCCTATGCTTGTTGACTGAATCGGGACAGATTGAGGACCATGAGTACCGATTTGATTGGACATATTGGGGAACAAGACCTGAAAGAGGCTTTCTACTGCCGGATTAGGCATTAAGGGTGCCGATGCTAGAGGATGGGCGAAGGTCACTGTTGCTGGAACATTGGAAGAAAGACCCGCTGGAGGACGAGAATCAGGAGCCAACTGACTATTCGGAGGGGGTTGGCTCATAAAGGGGTACTAACCTTGGGACACGATGGAAGGCATAGATGAATTAACAGCAATATACGGGTGCGCAGACACATTCATTATAGCCAGGGCAGAGGACCTCTCAGAAGTAGGTTGTGGAATATTCGAGGTAACTGCGGTGTTAGGAATAGGTAAGACTATTTGAGAACTAGTCGATATGGTTGGTGGAAGAGAAAAAGGAGGCACAGGGGCCCCGCCCTTCTCCGTGACTCGAGGCGAGAGAGATGATGCAAACTATTCTACCAAGGCCTGGGATGGTTCACGAGAATAATCGTACACTTGCTGAATTGGTGGTCCTTGATCAGATATTTGAATAGACTTGTGTACTAGGTAGTCCATGAGGGCTACCGGATTGCGATCGAGGAGCGCCTGAAATTCAGGATCCCCGCGAGGAACATACTCTGAGTCAGAAGTAGATGATATTTCTGAAGGACTAGGGGAAGCTGGACGTGATGGGGTTGCTTTGGCTTGATAGAAAGGATTATATGACCAGGATGGGGAACCAACTAACAGCGGTCCCGAGGAAGATTTGGGGGGTGCCGAAACATCCACACTAGTGGTAATCTCAGAAGAAGAAGGGGCTAGTTGAGCCATTCTTCTAGATTGTAACCGAGTGATGACCGTCATAAACACGCAGAAAATAAGATTGACCTAACTAATGCATAGACAATTCAAGCAGCGCAGGTGATTATCTCCTTTAAGTTTTGATGCTTTTAAGAAAGAAAATATTAGGGAAGGCTCTTTAGAACAGGAACTACTCAGATAGCCAAACTAAGGATGGTTTGGGGAATGTTGGTGAGGAGTCCCGAAGGCACTTCAGTAAAAGACCGGTACGTGGCTTGATATAGGGGCCTACCTCCCGCACTTCCACACACCGCTGAGCGATAAAGGGAGTCGAGTGCTTTGCCAATATCTACCAGAACTTCCCTGAATTATATAGCACGCGGCCATCGTGCCCGATTACCATGTAGCTCTTCCTCTTGGATGTCACTGCCAAGTAGGCAGGCCAGGGAAGGATTTTTGTTTAAATGCTGTTGGGATACCATAGTGATTGTGTGGTTTTGTGCAGGGTGAAAAATCAAAATCAAATAGTGGTCACTGGACCTTTGGTTCTATTGATAATGACAGAAGTCACTTTCCCTATAGCAGAATGGACGTTCTTGGCTTTCATCATATTCCCTAATGGGGGAAGTTCGATCATATGGACTTCAACATTTTTTTTTATGATAGAAGCATATGATTCCCCCAATGACGTGAAGCGATCGAGATGATGAAGTCCCTTTTCGAGAAGATGAGGGATCTCTCTGTGGTATGTTTGATAGAAAGTGGTATCGGCTCTGTGTTTTATACGATAGCGTTGGTGGATCCCTGATTCTTGTCTTTAGAAGTGGAAGGATTTGATTTGGTAAAACGAGAAAAATGATGGTTTTAGATTTAGGAGCGAGTTTTAGCTTCCCCCTTGTTCAAATGGCGCGAGCATTCAAGTTTGCGTGCCATCTAAAGCTTCTTCAAAGGTGTGAAAAGTTGTGGATCCTTAAATGGGAAGAAATATTGACTTAAGCACAAGATCGAGTAACAACTCGATCTGTCTGGGATGAGAAGGGCAGAAAGAACAATGGGTGATTATCCCTCTCCAAACGAGCGAAAAAAAGTTCTACAATAGACTATATCGAACTGACGAATCTTATAAAGATTTGTAATCGAGATCTTATGTGCGATTATTTATTGATAAAGTTCTTCAACAAACATCTGGCCAATTGGAGAGAGAAAAAACAAGGAATGTTGAGGGAATGTTCATTGTACCAGTCTTAAAGCAGGAACCTAGCTAGGACATAGGCGAAAAGTACGGAGCATAAGCTCCTGATCCTGGACTATGAGGTAGCAAGATGTTTGACTGCTCGCCAATGTTGTGAGGGTCTTCTCGCTATGAATTTTGAAAATTTAGGAAGTTCCCCATTGGGGAGATAAGGCTTAAAAGCCACTGAGGGGTGAATGGGTTCATACACACTTCTCAAAGGAGTATGAAGGACGAGCCCCTTTTGTGGGGCTTCCAGAGTCTTGCGATTTCTTTGAAAGAATTTGAACCACGTCAGATTGAGAGGAGGCACACTTGATGTCCGTGCATAAGAAGCAAATGGTGGTGTTGTGAGGTGTCAACGGGGATTCAATCTGTTGATTGATTGGATGATAAGAGGAGTAACCATGGCGGTTCTAGTGACACCTGGTGGTATTTGCTGTGAAGGAGCCTGGTGTATCGGCAGGCTGTGAAATAATAAGTGTTGAGAAAATGAAGATTGGATGACGATGGAGCCTCGATTGGTGGACTCCTATGCTGTTGACTGATCGGACAGATGAGACCATGAGTACCGATTTGTGGACAAGTCTGGGGAACAAACCTGAAAGAGGCTTTCTACTGCCGGATTAGGCATAAGGGGCCGATGCCTAGAGGGATGGGAAGGTCACTGTCTCTGGAACATTTGGAGAAAGACCCGCTGGGGACGAGAATCAGAAGCCAAATACTGACTATTCGGAGGGGGCTTGGCCTCATTAAAGGGGTACTAACCTTGGGACCACGATGGAAGCCATAGATTGAATTACCAGCAATTTACGGAGTCGCAGACACATTCAGATAGCCAGGGCAGAGGACCTCTCATGAAGTAGGTGTTGTGGAATATTCGATTATATAATCCGGTGAGACCGGTATACCCTGGGCTCGGCTCCACATTGCGCGCCGGTGTGAGGACATAGGTTACAGGACTATTTAGAGGAAGCTTAGTCGATATGGTTTGTGGACAGAGGAAAAAGATGCACAGGGGGCCGGCCGCCCTTCTCCGTGACTCGAGGCGAGAGAGTAGAGATGCAAACTATGATCTACCAAGGCCTTGGGAATGGTTTCCACGAGAAAATAACGTCACTTGCTGGAATTGGTGGTCCGCCTTTGATCAGATATTTGAATTAGACTTGTGTACCTAGTAGCCAATGAGGGCTACCAGGAATTGCGATCGAGGAGCGCCTGAAATTCAGGATCCCCGCGAGGACTCTGCACATTACTCTGAGTCAGAAGTATGATGATATTTCTCGAAGACTAGGGGGAAGGCTGGACGTGATGGGGGTTGCTTTTGGCTTGATAGAAAGATTTATATGGACCAGGGACTGCGGGAAAGACCAACTTATACAGGCGCGTCCGAGGAAGATTTGGGTGATTATTCCGGTGCCCGGAAGACATCCACCACACTAGCTTCGGTAATCTCAGAAGAAGAAGGGCGCCAGATTGAGCCGATTGCTGTTCTAGATTTGTACACCGAGTGGAATGTACCGTTACTATAAACACAGCAGAATGAAATTGACTTGCTTTAACTAATGATAGACAAATTCAGAAGCAGCGCAGGGTATTATCTCCTTTAAGTTTTGATGCTTTAAGAAAGAAAATATTAGGGAAGGCTCTTCCTAGAAACAGGAACTACTCAGAGCCAAACTAAGGATGGTTTGGGAATGTTTGTGAGGAGTCCGAAGGCACTTCAGTAAAGACCGTATCGTGGCCTTGATATAGGGGCCTACCCCCGCACTTCACACCCGTGCCGATAAGGGAGTCGAGTGCTTTGCCAATAGTATACCAGAACTTGCCGTGAATATAGCGCGGCCCGAAGTACATGTAGGCTCTTCCTCTTGGATGTCACTTCCAAGTAGGCAAGGGCCAGGGAAAGGAATTTTTGTTTAAAATGCTTTATACCTAGTGATTTTTGGCTTTGTGTGCAAGGGTGAAAAATAAAAAATCAATAGGTGTCACTGCCGAATTTGATCAATGTTTCCAACCTAATTAAAACTAGATGAGAAACATACAAGCAGCAAAGAAAAAGTTCTTTTTAAGCACTTAAAAACGAAGTGTTTGATTTCGATGAAGACAAGTCAAACAGATTCTTTCCCAAATGCGATTAAATTCTTTTTAAGCACCAAAAATTGAAATGTTTGGATGTGATAGAAAACAAACAATTTTTTTTTTTGTTAAAAAAGAGAAAACACCGTAAAAGAGAAATACCTGTAGATTTAGCTCTCCAAGGTGTGTGGACTTCAAAAAGTGCGTTGTTGAGCTCTTCCCCTCGAACAACCCCACGAACAAGCAAAGTGCTCCGTAAGAATAGGGTAAGCAAACACCAAACAAAATCCAGAAAGATATATCCGAATAACGGTGAAACGGAAATTTCTATTTCAAGGAACTAGAAAAATTTCAAGGAAATAAAAATTTCACCTAAAGAGCAAGATTAAAACGATGAAAGGAAATGCTCAAGCAGAACTGATAGAAATCAGTGAAGAAAAAATAACAAAGCTCAAAACTAGAAAAGAAATGAGCTTGTTACCTGTCCAAGTTAATTCACCAAACTAAACACAAAAACCTTGAAAAACCCAAAATGAAATTGATATCTGATGGACAAGATCTGAAGATGCAGACGGATAAGGAAGCCGATATAGATGAGACGGGCGCACACGAGCAATTCGCACAGTAGATCCGAGTAACCTGCAAGACACCGATGCTTGACAGAAAAAGACCACGTTAAAAGGTATTTAGGTGGACTGCCCGAGAAGCGGGTCCGGGAAGCGATAAGCTTCCTTGGCGGATGTCAGTCCACGTTTTCAATTAAGTAAAGAAGCATACATGATAAAAGATGTACGTAAGGACTATATTTTCTGATCACAGTAATAAAATAGAATTTAGACAGCAGGCATAAAGAAACAGAAAATAGGAAACTATGAAATAAAGGCTAAATTTGTGTTACCTGTGTCCTTTTACCTGTCTACAGGATGATCGGCGTCGATTATGTAGAATCGGTGTCGACTGATGTGATCGGCATCGATAATGAATGATCGGCGTCGACTGAATAAGATCGGCGTCGATTGAAAGTAGATCGGTCGATTGGGGACAGAGAAGATTTGGAAATCGAAAAGTGAAGGCCAGATCGTTAACGTCTGATGGATGTGCCGAAGTCGGTGAGATACTGGAACAGAGTCACCAGAAGATCAATGGATATGTGTGATGTTGATGTGATAGGAGCAGAGTAACGGTGCTCCTCTTAGGGATTGATTTGGACAGGATCTGTTCTCAAATGTTGACACCAGATGCGCTAAAATCTCTCGTTCTCTCTCTTACAACCTGTGTCTCTGTGTCGCGATCTGTCTCTTTCTCTCTCTCTGTTCGTGCGTGTGTTCTTCCTCTTCCAGAACTGAGTTCTGGGCTTCTATTTATAATCGGCGCCGCTCCTAAAAAATCAGCGCCGACCGTACCGGTCGGCGCCGATCGCGGAACAGACTCCTGAGATGGCCAAAATGAATGATTTCTAGAAAGATAAGAGTTACCCCAAATACGGGAAATATCCCGCTTGGGGAAGAGGAAAAATAGGGGTGATACATAGATAGGATAAATGTGGGGTAGATAAGTGGTTAAGATACATGTGAAGAGGTGTAATTAAATATTTAATATTTAATTACTCATGGGTAAGATAAGATAGGGTGAATTAAACTTAGGATAGGTGTTTAAACCACAAATCGAATAATATCCCAAGGGGATAGTTGTGACATAAACGTGCCCCAGGTTACCTGAGCAGGTAAACGAATGTGAGAGACACTAAATTGAGTAACCAATTTTAAGTGTCTACAGTTCGGGGGCGCAACCCCTGAAAATTTTTTTTGAAGGCGTAAATTTTTTTTTTGCCGCGAAAAAATGCACCTGACATATCAGGAAACGTGCTCTTCTCATATGGCGATATTTTTAACCCATAGGTTTATGGGACGGGTTTTTCCCATGGTTTTGATACCCACGGTTTTGTAAAACTACTTAAGCAGTTGTCTATTTATATGGTTTTATGCATATGATAAAGGGATGAAGAACATTGCAGATGTGCTTTGAATTTGGCTGTGAATTCTATAGAGTTTGTTGAGCATAGCTCCAAACGAATCTGGGTATTGTATTAAGAGAGCGGTGGCTTGTAATAAAATCTGAGCAAGTGATTCTTGGTGGATGTAGCCCAAATTGGGTGAACCACGTTAAATATTGTCTCTTTGTGTTGTGTTATTTTATTTTGCAATTTTATTTGAGATCCGTAATAATTTTTGCATATTAGTTTCTACTGTTCCGATTCTGTGAGGGATTATTCCGCATATTTTATCCCTTGTTTCCTAACATTATAGACATTAATTAGTTCCAAAAGAGTTAATTTTGTTTATAGATCACTAGACCTTAAATTTTGTGAATACACAAAAAAAATGAATAGTAGGCATTCAAAGTTGGTTTCATTATTGCAGGGGCATACATTTGTCTCAAGGGATAAATCAGGAAAATAGAACTAGGTAACTAGTGCTTTGAGTAAACATGCGGCCTTACTAACTGTTATGGTAAGTGAAGTGATTAGGTTTAAAGTGATTAAATAATTGTATGATTTTGATCCTAAAATTCAAAGGATTGTTGAGAAAAAAATCAATCAAAAATAACATGAGACAGGTAATATTTATAAATATAATTCGATGAAAGATGGCTATTTGTTTAAGTGAAATGTGTTATGTATTCCAATTAGATCAATGAGGGATAATATTTTAAGAGAATTTCATAGTGGTGGTTTGGGTGGTCATTTTGGAAAGAATAACACAATGGTGAAACATTATTTCTAGTCAAAGTTGAAGAAAAATGTGGTAATTTATGTATAAAGATGCATGATATGTCAAGCTTCTAATGAAAATTCATTAAAAAATTGATTATACATGTCATTACCAGTGCCAATAGGACTATGGATAGATTTGAGCATGGATTTTGTATTGGGGCTAGCCAACACACAAAGAGGTAATGATTCAATTTTGGTTGTTGTAGATAAATTTTCTAAGATGGCGCAATTTACTGCATGTAAGACGTTAAATGATGCTACAAGGATAACATATTTATTTTTCAAGGAATTTGTAAGTTTGTATGGTATCCCAAAGTCTATCATTTTATATAGAGACATCAAATTTTTGAGCCACTTCTAGAGGACCTTATGGAAAAAAAATTGGGTGCACTAAGTTACAGTTCAGCAGTGCATATCATCCTCAAACAAATTGGAAAACAAAGTTGTAATATGATATTAGGAAATGTTCTGAGGTGTATTGTTGGTGAGAAACTCAAATAGTGAGACTTGACATTACCACAAGTGGAATTTGCATACAATAGTTTAGTGAATAGATCAATATGTAAGTCACCATTTCAAACTATTTATGAAATAATTCCTAACAATGTTCTAGATTTGGTACAACTACCTATTTTAGAAAGGATGAGGGATGATGCAAAATATTTTGCAGAGTATATTTAACAAATGTAGGAAAAAAAGGAAGACATTACAAGAAATTAATAAAAAAATATAAAATGGTAGCAGATATCACTAAAAGACGTAAGTTATTCAAAGAAGGATATTCTGCTAATGGAGAGCGAGGGTTTTGTGAGTGGTTTTTTTGAGGTATTGGCTGCAGAATCCCTATTGTTTGATGCTAAACTGGCTATTGAAATGCCTACTTCCCAGCCATAGTTTGTAAAGGGGTTTGATCTTAAATATGGCGCTTGGGCGGATATTCTCAAGGTACCACTTGACAAGCATGTGCGTCCTCAATCCCCTTCGACTGTGCAAACTCGTTCTTTATTTAAAAGCACTAAGGAAAATGAGGGGGTGACCCACATCCATGTTCTAGACGGATGCTTGTATAGGGCAATGGGTAAAGCGAATCTTGCACTTGTTGGTAAGTTTTTGGGATCTAGACCCAATATTGATGTCATTAGGAAATGGGCTTTGAGAAGATAGCAACCTAAGGGTGATTTTGTTATTACAACCATGCCTAGAGGTTTTTTTCTTGCCAAGTTTAATCAACAATCAAATCTGGAATCAATACTTTTGGGTGGACCTTGGTGCATGGGTAATATGAGACTTTCAAAAAAAAAGTGGTATCCAAGTTGCAATCCAAATACTGAAAATATTCACACTGTATCCATTTGGTGTAGACTGTCTAGTCTTCCTCTTCAATTATGGTATGATGAGATCCTGTTAAATATTGTTCTCTAATTGGATTAGATGGGCCTACAAGAAATAGATCTAGGATTGCTTTTGCTAGATTTCATGTCTCATTGGAAATGGAGCAAGAAATTATTGAAAATTTCATTCTTCTATCCAAGTTTGGCCCATGGTAGCAGAGGATTGAATATGAAACTTTACATTTGAGGTGTAAAAAATGCCAAAAGTTAAGATATTTCACCAGAAAATGTCCTACTCTAAAAGGATCTAAAAACTAGCATAAGGAAGAAGGATTACCTCAAGATAGAATACATGTAAAAAATTGTAAAGAATCTAATGGATCCATCGAATCATTGAAAGGAGATTATCATGGTCAAAAGGATGAGGTTAGAGATTCCACATAGGTTAATCACTACTCTAGGATAAGGGACAGAATGATAAGGAAATAGAAACATTTGTATAAAAACTGCAAGATCTAAATATACAAATAGAACAAAAAGGGTGTCAAACGACCACCCCCTATACGGCAACCACTGGTCTGCATAAAAAGCTCTGGCGACCTAAGAATCCTTCTACAAAATTAGGGTGGAGATGTCTCAAAGGAACAAGGAACTAGGAGGAGCTGGAAAAACCAATTGAATTAATTATGGAAGTGGATGAGAAAAGTTATAAGGTTATTATTAACCTTGTAGCTAAGGATCACACAATCATAGAGAATTTAAACACAGATCAGATGGGATTTTCTATCTAAGAAAAGTCAAAGATTGATGAACAACCATAAATCAACATCCTAACTGGAATCTGAGATGCAAGAGATACCATCAAAGGTTAGTATCTAGGATGACTTATTAGAACCCATATTAGAAGATCTATCTGATGAACAAGAGAATAAGACACTGGATGACTACATGGAAGAGAACAACATACCTTCAAGTATTGGTATACCTATAATCTCATGTTATTGAACATATTTATCTTCAATGAGATGACAACATTTTCGTAGCCGGATGATGAATGGGAACCGTGTGAAAAAGGAGAAACGAGAACTAACCCTGATCCCAACAAAGGTATTCTCTTGACTATGATAATGATCTAAACAATGGTTTTTATTGAATGTTAAGTCAAAGAAGAGAAGAATGAAAGGAATTTGAGGGGATTCCTTGATAAACTATATAACGATAAAAATAAAAAAATTGGAAAGTGGGAGGTTTCCACTTCTACGATAACTAAATCATCTATCTAGGAGAGTATTAGATATTGGCGGTAGTAGTAAAAAAAGCCAGGCCCTCAAAAAAGGAGCTAAGGAAGAAAGAAAATAAGAAAGATATTGCATATGGGACTCAAAGTCAATTAAGCCATCTGAAAAATGTTTCCCCCATTTTTTATAGATGAAGATAATATCCTGGAATATTAAAGGGCTAAATGGGGGTCCTAAACGAAGGATGCTCAAAGAACTACGAAGATCTAGTAGACCTGGTATACTGATTTTGCAAGAAACTAAAATGAAATACAAATGTTCTTGAGGTTTGTAAAAAGAATTTTTGGGATAATTCATAATTTTCTGCTTTTGACTCTCAAGGAGCATCAGAAGGAGTGGCTATTTTTGTAGGACAGGAACCTCTTAACTGGTAATGTGATCTCTACTTCTTAGTGATCATTTAGTTGTTAAGTTTCATGCTCTGGATAATGACTTAACTTGCATCCTCTCAAATATATATGTACCCAACTATATTGCTTGGAAGAAGGAAACTTTGGGAGGATTTAAAGTATTTTAGGAGCAAATATGAGAATGATAATTGGATGGTTATGACAGATTTTAGCTCCTCACTCAACCATGGTTATAAAACAAGGGGGCGGTTCTGAATTTTCTATTGTCATGGATGAATTTGTTGACTTTGTTTCTTCCCTAAATATTATGGATGTTGAGCTCCATGGAAATCAGTTCACCTGGTCCAATAGAAGAGTTGGGAATGATATGATCCAGGGTTAGATTAGATAGATCCCTTATATCTGCTAACTAGATATTAGATCAAGATTTTCACCTATCTTCATTACCCAAAAATTGGATCTAACCATAATTATATTGTGGTAAATCTTTTCAACTGGTCTGAAGCCCTCCCGCACAACTCTTTTAAATTTGAAAAAATGTGGTTGGATCATGATGACATTACTGATAGGATTAAAGAGTGGTAGAAATGGGATGGAGAAGGAACTACTCAATTTAAATTGGTTCAAAAATTGAAAAATTTTAAAAAGCATTAGTAAGAACATGGAATAAAGAGGTTTTTGGTAATATATTTGAAAAGAAAAGGAGTTGAAACAGAGACTTACAGGATCTTGAGCAGAGAATATCAATGACTAAAGGCATGGACTCAGTTGGTCATCTTTTGGAAAAGAAAATTCTTTCTAACTTGCATGCCATTTGTAGTAGAGAAGAAACCTGTTGGAGACATAAATCCAGAGTCTATTTGGATTGAAAGAGGGAGATAGAAATACAAAATTCTTTCATATGACCACCCTCAAATGATAGGGCTTGCAATCGGCATTACGAGAAGTCTCAAAAGGAAATGGCATTGTTACCAAGGATCGCAGAATGACATCAAAGCAGAAGCTCTTAGATTTTATGAAAATATTGCTCACATAAAACAATGGTTTGCAATGAAGAGGCAACCTCTTACCTTTTAGACACCATCCCTGGATGATATTATTTCTGAAGAGAGATTTAAAAGGAATATTAGCAAATTAGTGATAATAGAGAAGCTCATTAAAGTTGTGTTTTCTCTTGAAGGAGACAAGGTCTTGACCGAAGACCATGATGGTTTTTCGGGTGGAAACTTCTTTAAAAATATTGGGATATTTATTTGAAAGACTTACTCAAGGAAGTTAATGAATTTTATAGAATGTTCGTGACCTTCTTAAAGAACTAAATAACATGTCATAATTGTGCATTATCTCCCAAAAATATGGAAGTAAAATATTTCAAGGACTTTCCGGCCTATCATTCTGGTAAATGTTGTCTACAGAATCTTTATTAAGATTCTTTCTACTAGAATCCAACCTTTACTCACTAATTTTATCTCAAAACAACAAAGTGGTTTCATCAAAGGGACAATAATACAAGCATGGGGTGATCCATGGTTCATGAAACCATTCATTCCATGGATAAAATCAAAAATTTTTACAAGGTATGGCAATCAAAATTCAGATTATGAATTAGGCTTTTGATAACAGTTTCTTGGATATTTTTTGGATAAGGTCTTGGCTAAATTTGGGTTTCAGACATAAATTTAGAAACTATCATTCAGGCTTGTATATCTACGAATAGATTTTCAGTTGTAATCAATGGTGCTCCTGATGGGTTTCTTCACCAACAGTAGGGGCATAAACAAGGAGATCTAATATCCCCTCTTCTTTTCATACTCATGGCTAACAACCTTAGCAGATCTATCACTAAGGTTGTTAATATAGGTCATCTTACAAAGAGTCAGATTTCCACTTCTACAAACCAAACAACCTCACATCAACAATTTGTTGATGACACAATTTTGTTACTAATGGCATCCATTCTTGACGCTAAGGGATATCAAGACCATTCTCAAATTTTATGAGGATTCTTTTAGACAACAAGTTAACTTTGATAAGAGCTCAGTATATTTCTTCAACACCCCTTTACAAAGACAAAAAATAATTGGTCTTATTTTGGGATGCTAAAATCAATTCCTTTCCTACTAGGTTACATGGGGTTATCCTCTTGGGACCAATAAAGTTGTTATGACTAGTATGGAATGCCTTATTAGATAAATTTCAGCGGAAAATACACCAGGTGCTTGAAAGGGGTTATTCTTTCTAGTGTTGGAAAATGTATTGCTTATGTAAAAGCACTTACAAAACTTACCCATATATATAATTTCTATGTTCAACCATTCCTACAATAGGTTCATTGACTTAGATTGAAAGGATCCAAAAACACTTTCAATTTGGCATGTGACTAAAGAACGATTTAACATATCATTTGTTCTGAATGGGATCAAGTTTATTTACCTAAGAAAATTGGAGGGCTTGGTATCAAGGACATCAAAAAAATGAATATTGCTTTAATTTCTAAAATGGTTTCCCTAGAATGTTAAAGGAGGAGCAACCTTGGATTAAGTTTTAATCAGAGTTAAATATTTACGGCTCAAAACCATGTGAATTCATCTCTATTTGAAGACCATCTTCCCAATGTTGTCTATTTTTTGGAACAACTTGCATTAAAATTAGGAATTTTATCATGAAGGGTTGTGGGTGGAAAGTGGGCAAATGGTAAATGATATTGAGTTTTGGCAAGATAGTCATGACTAATTTAAGTTTGAGTGATAGATTTGATTCCATTAAGGTCATCTTAACTGAGAAGATATGACACACTAAAGTCAAAAGATTGATATAGAGGAGAATCAAAGAAAATGGAAACAACTTAGTGTGGATTCACTAAATTTGAAACCCGTAGATGTTGTCTCGAAGCTCTTCAAAAGTATCTAGATCTCATTCCTCTAAATCAAATAGAGCCACATAATGATGAGCTAAGCCATGGGTCAACTCTTTTCATGGTGAACTATACATAAAATTCAAATCAGGTTATAGCTCCTTTATTTCCGCAAGAATGTTCAAAGTGACTTCATTTTGGAATAAAATTTGGATGTCCGAGCTAATTCCCAAAGTTAACTTCTTTTTTTTGAAGCTTAACCTCTCCATGCAAAGGAAAGATTCTTACTAATGATAATTTAATAAAAATGGGGATTTATCATGTTAAATATGTGTTGCATGTGTAAAAAGGAGGCTACTCAGGATATTAAACACTTGTTGTTGCATTGTGAATTTTCTTCAAAGCTTTGGAGTCTCATATTCTTAAGATCTTTTAATATGTGTTGGACTCTACCAAATAGTTTCTTGCAAACTTGGGAGGAATTGGATCCCCCATATAAGCACTGCATAGTTCGAAGACTCTATGATGTTGAGTGATGCCTCATTTAATATGGAGACTTTGGAAAACCAGGAATGGGATCATATTCAGAGATAGCAAACAGTATTTGTAAAAAGGTTCTTCCAAGATATTGTCATTGTTGTCAAAGATAATACTAAGAGATTCAATACCTCCTTAAAACAAACAATATCCTAATAATGAAGAAACTATTCTATCTTCATTTTTTAGAGACAAGCTAAATCCAAGCTTATTGACAGGTCATTAGTTCATTGATTACATCCTCCTAATTCATGGTACTCACAGGCTTAATTCTGTATGTTTTTCTTCGAGGGAAACCTAGGATTTTCTAGTGGATGAGGCATCATAAGAGATCACATGGGATCTATTGGAAGTAGTTGTTGAACAACGAATGGGTCCTTTCAAACAAGTCTTTATCATCGAAGCTCTTATCAACACTTTAGGGTCTAAGACTAGCTTAACGGAATGCAATATCATGAACCTTATTATTGAAGGTGATTCAATCACCTATCATCTAGTTTAGGTTTATGTTTAATGCATACTCACTTCTCATAGCTGGTCCCTTATAAGATTTATTTCAAGAGAGCTAGACAGTGCATTTGTAAATCCTTCACTAGGTGCAAAGTTTAGCATACCTATAGGGAAGGTAAGTAGAGTTGAGGCTAGCCTTAGTTAATCATGAGGTCTATCAACAATTTGAATCCCACAACTTGGTTTACATGATGACCATGTTTCCTATCAAAGCACCAAATTCTTGTGATTATGGTACGAGTGAAAAATTTGAGCTCTAACAATACTTTCTATCCACAAAATACTTGAGTGGCTAGGACTTGGTCCTCCACCTTTTAGACAATTCATTGAAATCCTTTTGATCGACAGCACATAGATACAAGTCATGGCTATTGTGATATGCCCTCGCACAATGCTTGTTTGGGTAATTTCAATGCTCCAGGTTCAACAAGTGGTTTGGGGACTCAAATATCACCCTTCTTGTTTATCTTAAGTAACTCGATGCTCTTCATTATAGTGATATAATGGGTGGAACTCATCATGCAAAAAAATCTAACCCAAGTACGATTACTGCTTCCATAAGAGTAATTTATGCTCTATGGAATTCTTATTGCAGCTGGGATGACTTTCTAACCTCTTTTTACAGAGGATTCATGAACATGAGATCAGAAAATCTCCCAATAATTTTCCACTGGATGGAAGCATTGTGACCGTGAATCATGGAGGTTCCATAGTCATGTGTAACCACAGAAGAACTTATTGCAGAGCTAATTGGTCTGAGCTTGGAATGTACCAGAATCTTGAGCATGGAATCGATAAGAACGCATAGGCTAGAAATTTTCCTCCAGTGGGCGAAGATTACCCATTACTTAGGTATCATGTTTGGCATAAAATTCAACTCCATTCAAGCTCCCTTTGATGATATTGCCAAGATGGTGAAACATTGTATCATACTATAAGTGCATGGTATATTATGTGATTCCTTTTAAGCCCTCCGTTCTCTTGAATTATTTCCGTAGGTCCAACCTGTAATTTTATCCTTTTCCTTTACTCTTATCAGGATACGCTCCAATCTACACTTCCAGTGTTATACCCTAGCCACTCCTGTCCATCAGGGCATTAGCTTGCTTATGTGTACCGTCATTGCCTGTGGAGTCATCACCCAGCCATTACTTCAGTCATGTTTCATCCTAGTTACCCTTTTCTCAATTAATCCCAACCTTGCCAGTTAAGCCTACCACCTTTCCTTTTGAACAAAGTTAACTTAACTACCAGTATATGTTAGTGGGAGTTCTTCACCACTGATGTAGGTAGTAGTTGCACTTCCCTCCTCCTATATGTACATCTTTCCTATTGAATAATTTTTTTCATGTATATGGAATTTGTTAGCAATTTTTAATGCATTTTTATGCAAAACGAAGTGTAGAATTGGATTTGGAAGGTGCCAAAACCCTAGAATCGACTATAAACTCGACCATATTTTGAGATAGCCAAATCTGGGTGCATTCTTTTATCCATTGGATATAAGCGTGTACCTTCCGGATGCATTCTTTTACCCTCTAGGTATTTCAGTTTTGGATGTAGTCTTTTATCCACTGGACACAGATCTATACCCTCTGGATGCATTCTTTTATCCATTGGATATAAGCATGTACCTTCCGGATGCATTATTTTACCCTCTGGGTATTTCAGTTTTGGATGCAGTCTTTTATCCACTCGATGCAGATCTATACCATATGGGTGCATTCTTTTATCCATTGGATATAAGCGTGTACCTTCCGAATGCATTCTTTTACCCTCTGGTTATTTCAGTTTTGGATGCAGTCTTTTTATCCACTAGACGCAGATATGTACCCTATGGGTGCATTCTTTTATCTATTGGATATAAGTGTGTACCTTCCAGATGCATTTTTTACCCTCTGGGTATTTTGGTTTTGGATGCAATCTTTTATCCACTGGACGCAGATCTGTACCCTCTTGGTGCATTCTTTTATCCATTGGATATAAGCATGTACCCTCTGGACGCAATGATTTACCCTCTGGACATTTTAGGTTTTGGGCGCAAGATTTTATCCTTTGGTCGCAAGCATGTATTGTGTGGATGCACTCTTTTACCCTTTGGACATTTGGGTGTCACATGTACCTTTTAAAAAGATCATCATTAAAATATTATTTTAATAACAAAACCTTGTAGAGCTCATAACTTTTGATCCGTAGCTCGGATTAAGGTGATCGTTTTTTTGAAATTGTGTATTTTTTCGAGATCTACACATTGGTGACATTTTTATACACATATTTCAAATGTACAAGATATTGTTACTCATTGTAATATTTACATGCACTCAATTATAAAGTGCCAAATTCGGGAGGGTGTTGTGATCACTTGTGGATGCATTTTTGGTTGAGCCCAAAATCCTAAAATTTTGGGTATTGCATTATTGTATCTATGGGTGTATACATTTATATCTCTCTTGTTTGTTGAGATATTTTGGATCTATATTTTTGACACATTTTTTGGCATGTTGACAGTCTCTCTTGTGGGGGAGCTATTCTGGTGGAGCCCAGTGTTAGTTTGTCAGTGTTCGAGTAATTGATTTTGACAACTCATACAAATCTGTGGTGTCACTCTACCCATTCTGCAGTATGGGAGGGTGTGGTGTTAATACTGCTTCTTTGGTTTTCGTGCCCTTGCCTTTTTACCTTGGCTTTTCTTGGATCTTGGCACTCCTATTTATTTGGATCTTGTGTCCTTGCCTTATTTCCTTGGTTGTTCTTGGATCATGGTACACCTATTTGTAGCAGTTGATCAAATTATGTTTGATGTTTTTCTGCATTTTCGACATCACTCCATTGACAGTCTCCTTGCATGGAGCTATTCTGGTGAAGCCTAGTGTCAGTTGTTTTTGAGTTATATGATCGAGCAGTGGATTCATACCATAGTGTGCACCACACTTCTTCAGTATTGTACGAGTTTTTAGAGCCGAGCTTCTGAGGATATCTTGCAGCAGGATTTTTCTCTCTACTTTGTTATTACTAGTTTTGGGTACCTTGCGGTGTCCAATAATCCCAGTTATTGTACGTGGGTACCTCATCAGGCCTTGTTGCAGGGACCCACCTTCTTTTCCACCCACCTAAGCTATACTTACGGGAGGGTGTTAGTGTAGGTTATTATTTATCCTTTTATTTATTTATCAGAATAATTCTTACACTTGAGTTATCCCTACACTTGTTGGGTTAGCTTGCTTAGGTGTACTAGTTGTGTGGAGTTAGCTTACTAGTTGTGTTGAGTTTGCTTCTCAGTTATGTGGAGTTAGCTTACTAGTCTTTTGGAGTTAACTTAACTACCAGTATCTGTTAGTGGGAGTTCTTCACCACTGATGTAGGTAGTTAGTGCACTTCCCTCCTCCTATATGTACATATTTCTTATTGAATAATTAAATTTATTCTATTGTAATGTATTGAGAATTATGGATTATGATGGATTTCCATATATGGTATTTTAGCTCTTCTACTTTACAAATCTAATGTGGTGTGCTATTATCATCTGAGATCACGGCTTGGAACAATATTCTTTTCGTTCCTTTCAGAATTATACCTGAGCCACTCCTCTCCATCAGGGCATCATCTTCCTCCTTCACCATCATTGCCTTACTCATCACCCAACCATTCCTTCAATCATTGTCATCCCACCCACCCCTGTCTCCCTTAATCCCAACCCTGCCATTAACCCCACCACCATTCCTCTTGAACAAAGAAAATTCTGCTCCAAGAACCCCTCTTATCCTATTAACCACCCCTTCCCCTCCAGCAGAGTCCTACGTAGTAGTAAAGACATTGAAACTTCCCAGAACCTTCTTCATATTAGCATGACAAGGCCTCGTGGCTCTACTCAAAAGGAGGACCTTCAGGAAAGGATTCATAACATGGAAAAGGAGCTAGAAATTTTAAAAAGAGACATTAAACCGTTATCAAAGCAAAAGGGTAAGAGGAAATTGGATGAAAATTCTAAACTTGGTGAAGGTCAGATCAATGAAATCTACAAAATGTTGAACTCTCTTGATGATAGGTTGGGGAGTTCAAAGGATAGACATGATTGCACCATTTATGCTCTCAAATTTATCTACAATTTCATGGAGCAACATGTTAAGAGTGTATGCATGCTTAGTGATACTCCTATTGAAATTTGGGAGGAGGATTCGGCGCGTGACCGTGTTTTTTCTCAGTTAGATAAAATTGACCCCTCTCAAATCACTACCTTGGCTCTTTGCAGTTAGTGAGGGCCAAAATTAATAGAGCATCTAAGATGTAATATTTTGTGTGACTGCCTTGTTGTTGTATAGTTGTTGTTTCCTCGTTGCTTTTTGTAATTTTGTCCCTATTTTCATGTCTTTTTTTGTAGTTTCTTTTTGGACTACAACTAGGCTTTATTGTAGTATCTTGATGTTGTTCAGACTTTGATGTTATCAATGGATTATCTTGCTTTTGAGCCTCTATGTAACAAGGTATAGTCCCTTCAAAACTATTTGCCAATAATAAAAAAGAAGGATATATGGTGATGGTTTATTTGAGGAAGGAGATATTTCCCAAATGAACATACAAAAAACTTAAGAGTACAACAAGATTGACCCTTGTAATATTTTGAATAAGATAAATGATAATGCATATGAGATAATTTTGCCACACAACTTTGATATTTCTTAAGTATTCAATGTTTCATAGTTGTACGCATTTCATGGGGAGGAGGGTATAGATGAATACAATGAAGGAGTGGATTGGAAATAATAAACTCCAAGGAAGAATATGGATAACATTGTGCATGCTCTTGACAAGAAAACAATCAACACAAGGCAAGAAAATTTCATAAAATATTTGGTATAATGGGAAGGTTTACAACAAGAGGATAACACATGGATTTCAAAATAGAAGATGAAAAAATGTGATAAACACAAGATACTACAATTCAATCATAGAAAATCACAGGGGATGAATTCTTTTCAACAATAGGAGAATGATGTATATTTAGTGATTTTCTTTTCAGAGGCCATAACTTTTGATTTAGGAACCAAAGTGACTCCATTTGTAGATAGAAATATCCCTAAAAATTATATTCCATGTTAAGTAGCATTGGTTGCTTATGACACATTTTGACAATATTCAAAGGCCGAAATCATCTATCTAGGGCCCAAATTTTGGGTTTAAAGTTTTTTTCATTTTTATTTTAAATTTAAATTTTTTATATCATTGTAACCATATCAAATTGAATTGAAACTCAAGCAATAATTTTTTTTATGGGCATGGATAATATATCCAAAATTTGTAGGATCTAAAAATCTAAATTTTAAAACTTACTAAAAATAGCTATTACCATAGATAATAAGTTTTACTAAAAATAACAAGTGTAGCAGGTTTGGATTAGAAGTCAAGTTTAACTAAGAGTCTTTTGGAAATCAAATAATGTTAGGAAATGTGAGTATGAACATTAAATATTAATTTGTAAGACATTTATAGTGTGAAATAAATTATTTGTTAATTATTGAGTTGTTAGAGAAAGGGAGAGTTCTATACTTGAGTTAAAATAGGGATTTATTACTTGTTTATAGAAAATACATTTTCTATATAATTGTAATGTCTCCCATGATTAATATATACAATTTTCTTGTTGTGTTTATTCTGTGTGACCCTAAACCTCGCCCTTTATTTGGTGTAGGGTGTCCAAATGAGAGTCTGTGAAATGTGTTCAATCTTTGCATAAGAGTAATTTCTCATTGAAGGACTCATTTCAGCCTTTTTCGAGTTCCTTACTCATGCAGTTGCAGTTTTAAGGAGTTTATACAGACTCAACAAATTAGAATAAGACTAGTGGTCGCTCTGAGGGGAGCAATATTATGTTGTGGGTTGCAATTCATTTTTTTATGGTGGTATTTTTTTTTTGTAATTTTAGTATGCGGCAATTGAATGCTTTATAATATCGATTATTTTATCGTGCGTGACACCTATAGTATTTTTTTTGTCTTTTTTGTTTGTTTTGTTTTTTAATAATATTTCTCAATTAATCAAGTTGTTTCTAAATCAATTGTTCTATACAAAATTAAAGGGAATTTTGTATAGCCAACGATTAGCAGGTTATAATATAACTTGGTAATAGAAGAACAAGGCACATGTAATGTTGACCCGCAACAAATATATGGGAAAGTTATATAAATTTGATAAACATTTTCTCTGTGTGATAGATAGAAAATGTGTACTTAATTATTTTTCTTGAAAGGTAAAGCAAAGTAAATGTAGTGACATTGTATGTTGATTGTGCTAAAAAAATTAGTTTATATATATTTCAGTTATTGTTATTTGGCCCGTTAAAACTAATATTCTATTTCCACACAAAATCCTAACTAAGAACTACTTCAGCAAAGGAATAAAAACTAAAACAAATAACAATTACATTGTATGTCAATATGCAGGAAACAAAAACCCATATACTACCTCATATAATAAACTATCCTAAAGTTGGACTCGTGATTATGTGGACCATCTATGACCAATACTGCTTCCAAATTTCTACCAAGCTGGGATGCAATGTAGATGTCCAATCCAATTATATTATAAGACTATTTGTAACAATTCATAGACCAAAGGGACATCATTTAATGCAGCCAACTATATCTCTTAAATACCTACCAATATTGTTCCAAAAGGTCCAGCTGAGATGACGATGCATAACAAAAAAATCCCGCTCTTAACAAAATAGTAGTATAAAAAATACATCCAATACCAACTCTCCTAACATGCTCAATTGAAAATTATATGATGCAAACTCATTGTTGCTAAAAAAATATCTATGACGAACAAATATACTATCTAGGACCAATACCATTTCCAAAGTCCTACCTAGCTATGAAGCAAAACAATGCATAAATCCAACAACATTAGACAACTATCTGTAACATGTGTTGTTCCAATAAGTCATCAATCAATCAATTTTACCTCCTAATAAACATAGGGTGGTATAGAGAAAGTACATCCAAGATAAAATCCCTACAACCTTAAACATTGTCTACTATGTAGAACTCTTTCTAGCACATATAAAATCAAAAGCATATAATATTCAAGACTAATCCAAAATATTTCATTTAAACAAGCTCGTATACATAATTTGAAATTCAAAAATGAAAAAAAGGACATCCCAAGCCATACACAAATAATCACATGAATAAGGGTTCCACCTACCTATTAACCAAGCTCGATTCTGAATGAGCAAAGATGAATTGTGCAAAGCAAATGGCTCATAAAAGGGTAGGGAAAGTCCAACATCAACGCTTGCACATTTCATGCGGCATCATTCGACCAGAGGGGAATTCATATGCCACAAGTGTCCAAGACCACCATAGTTGTGACAGATTATAATGTCCATGTAGTCCCTGCTCATATGTCCTGGCGGATTACATGATCTGCAAATGATGTCATTGAATCTTGGTAGACCTTTTGGAGAACCTCTTTCATCTAGCATTCAACCCTTTGGACATTGTCTAACAACATGAAATGAAATTTTGCACACATTACAAATAGGATTGTTAGGAAAGTCACAAGCTAGATGGCTAGTTTTGTGACAGTTATTGCATGCCTTCTCATTTGTAAAATCTACTACTATATGCCCTTGTTTATAGCATTTATTGCATAGCCTCATATCTCTAGGTGGGATAACATGAGTTGTACAATCTCTAGAATGAGTTAGATATAATTACATTTATCTATAATAGTATCAAACTATCGAGCTTCACCTGGTTCCCACCATATGGAGGTCTGGATGACCTGCTTCATCATGCCCTCTGCCACTTGCCCCGCCACATCCCGTCGTCCTTCAATGTGTCTTACTAATGAGAATAAAGATGCATCACAACCCAAATTTCAGATGGGACACACAACCAAGTCAGAGTGAGAAGGGAGGGAAGAATGTTACAGAGAAGAATGAAGGAAAAAGGTGAGGTAGGGTTTTATTCTATGCAAGTTGTTAAGAATGCCATGCTAGGATTTTAATATAGATACACTTTACATTTGTGGTGCTTTAATGGTCAAATTAAATATAATATAAAGGGTTCCTTTGTCATATTTCACATGTTATTACATCAAAGATGTTGAGTCTGTCTAAAACTTTGGCCTCGTTAACCACATTTTATTATATCTGGTTTTTTGCCTGAAAAAACCTAATCAATGGTAGTATCATTCAACAGGTGGAACCTGAGATCTCTAAAAAATAGGTTAAATTGATGGAAATAAAAATATATGCGGCTTGACTGATGTAAATGTGCATAGGGGTTGAAGGATTTGGGAAATATTTGTAATAGTTTCTTGGGCTTGTAATTACCAGTTTTAGATACTAAAATTTGGGTTAGCGAGGGGCTCATTGAATTGCGTACATGGTTCGAGGCTAATTGAGAGGAACTTGGAGGATGTTTGACATTGAATTTGGATTTTTGGTGGCCGATATTATTTGTGGGATGAAATTTATGCATACCCGGAGATTTCAGAGTGTAAGATTGATTTAAGGGCTTGTTTCTGATGCCCAAAGAAATGAAGCATGCTTACAAATTGCGAGTCATTTTTATAGTGTCAGTATATTTACAAGATCTGGTTTACTATTTTAAATCAAATTTAGATCCCCAACCTGACAATGGAAAACAATCAACAAGAATGGGAAGGAAAGAAACAAGCTTACCAGTAGTAGTAGGAAACACTGCCAACAACAAAAGAAGATAGCAAGATGCAACAATGTCTAAAAAGGAAACAAGAGATGGAGAAAATAAAAGAAAATGTAAATCCAAACTCGGCATGCATGGACACGTACCAGGAGGTTCTAAAGCTTGCAACAGTTTCATGGCAGTAGGTGGAAGTGCATTGCCAGACAAGGAGAAACTTGTTAAAATGTGACGTCGGTGATGTAGCAAGTCAATGACAAGCAACTCAATCTCTAGAGAATCATCGTGAAGGGTCTACTGCAAAACCAAGATTTCCTTCTCTTCTAATGTTCATAAGGTGTTTTTGGAAAATACCTCATAATATATTCGTTCATTAACATTCTCTTGCACAATATTTATAAACCGGGGGATGGTTAAAAGAATTTTAAAATTTGGTCACATGTGGTTGAGCACATGATAGTGAACATATATACATATCCTGCAATCATGGCATTCCATGAGACCACATCTCTTTAAGGCATTTTGTCAAACAGTTTATGTACATTGTTAATGCTTCCGCATTTTGCATACATGTCTACATGGCACCTACAACTACATCATCTAACAAAAATCCATTCTCTATTATTCTTTGGTGGATGTCCATACCTTGTTTCAAAGCTCCTATGTCGGCACAAATAGGGAGTATGCTAGCAAAAGTGAACTAATCAGGTTGGACACCTGTTGGTTGCATTTGGGGAAACAATGTCAATGCTTCATGAGGATGCCCATGTCTTCTGTAGGCTGCAATCGATCAAATTGAAGACTGGATTAAAACCCCCTTTCCCTAAATTTGCAGGACACATACACAATGTAAATACCCCTTTTTCCATCATCCACATGCAGGAAGTATCAGAAAATTGGAAACGACAGAGGGAAAAACCAAACAGGTCAATTTGAAGGAGGTGGAGCACGTGAAGCAGGAGGGCAATGAATGGCAAGAATCTCAAGTTGCATTCTTGTGTCATCGAGCTTGAGTGGATGGTAGCCATGTAACAAGCTGAATTTAACAATTGGGTTTGTTTCAAATTTTAGAAATAAACTAATTTTTCATATAGAAAATTCTAATAGCTATAGATATCTGTACAAAACTATTGTACAGAGCTAAAATATTATTTGAAGTGCCCAACAACTAACATGTTGTCCCAATTCAATTGTCTTTTATCAAGAGGGTTCTTTAATTATATAGAGTATCATTGACCGTATTGTTTATTATCCAATATTTGTTGCTGATAACTATTTCTTTTTTTGATACAGGTGTTTTTTAGGAAATAAGGGTGGACACATATAATTATGCATTCCTTTGACTCTCTCTGTGAAACCTACTTCCATAAACCACCTAAAGCCAAAGATGTAAACATATTATGACATAAGCAATGATGGTTAAATTTGAAACATATTATGACACAAACAACATATAAACATATTATGAGAGAAGAAACCCTATTTAAATCTTAAAACCAAGAGAGAGTTTCAGAGAGAGGGAGGATTATTAGTTAGGAGTCACAATCATGTAAAATTTCTCATGCAAGTATATTACAACTACAAGGCTAAGGTTTGAATAGTGGTGATTGTGATGACCATGGTAGGAGTACGCAATAATCTTTGTCTTTGTGCTGAAGGAAATAAAGTTGGAATTATGTTGCATGACCAAGGAAATAATCTTTGTCAAGTTGGAATTATGTTGTTGAAGGAAATAATAGTTGATGGTATTACAATGACTGGTACCAAATCTTCGATTTACTAACTCTAGGAAAACAAGAATTTAATATGCAAGGTTATGTTGGATAATGCATGATGAATTGGTCAGCAACACAGAATAGAACCAAATCTTTAATGCCATGTGTTGGAGATATTAAATAGAATAATAAATAAATTTATTTTCTGCATATCGTGAAATGCCATGCAGTCTAGGAGACCACATTTATTGCTGTTATTTTGTCAAACAGCTGGTGACCCATCAGAGGAGGTCAAATCCATGAGGAGCAGTGCACCTATGGCAGGAGCAACATGGGCTCACGCAAATAGAATGCAGTGTTTATAATAGACATGAATATTGTTGAGTAACGCTTGGTCAAAGCTTGTAAAGTCAATATGTTGGGCTGCTACCTGGAAGAATGGATAAATAAATACAAAGAGGAGAGGAAGCAAGAAAGGTATAAATTTGGGCTTCTACACCGGCAGGAACGTACATAGTATATACACCTTTTTCGTTTTTCTTTCACAAGAGCTTGCAACAATTCTCAAGGAAATTGGAGATAAACAAACTTTCTCAGTTGCCTTATATGAACTATATCGCATAACTAAGATGTACCCTTTAGGTAAGGTTGTGATGCTAGATTGCTTGGTCAATTTTAGTGTACATGGTGAAATTACAAGTCCCTACATGGAAATTTGTTTTTGTTAAAAGAAAAACTGGTGTGGGATTTTATTGAAACATATTGCAGTTTATCATTTTTTGTATTATTTGCACCACTTGCTTGCTTGCAATTATAGGGGAAGAGTCACACTTTAGCTTCCTCCCAATTGCATATCAGAGCAGATCATGGCTTTGTATGTTTTTTTTTTTAAGTTTACACATGCTAGACACTAAAGTAATCTTTTAATTGAGTTGAAATAGTAGAAACCAATATCAGGGGTCACTATTATGAGGCTCTCTACCAGTAAATGATGATTGTGTATTCGGACAAGATGTTACTTTATCAATTAGGATGCTCAATAACCTTTACTCTTTACTGTCCAATGTCATAATTACATGTAACCTAACCTGAAAGTTCTTCCACAATATCTCTAGCTGCCAAAGCAACATTATAGCTTGTACCGCAGCCAATGAAAAATACATGATATAGATCAAATGTGTGGGACAAGAATACCCCACATACACACAATAAAAATAAAAAAATACTTAAAAACATCCAATTTAGTAGGGGGATTTACAAACTTTGCTGCAACGCAGGCAATGAAGAGAGCATTATAGCAGCTTGTAGCTTTTAATTTTTTGCTTTCATAGCACCAGATGAACAAAACTCAAACAAATTAGTACGAGTACAAGAAGATTGTATCCAAGGACATGCCCCTTGGAATGAAATTATTTGTTTCTGCCACATGAGGCATCATAGCAATGCATTAAGAAAACAAATCTGTATGCATTGAGGTTGTTACAAAAAAAGAAAAACCAATCGCATCTAGATGAGTTGTAACTAATATGGCAAATCCAATTGAAGTAAAATATACATAGATGCACTTGATTATCTCCTACTCCACCAAAAAAACATGATACACAAAGAATATTGTATAGTAGCAACGTCGGGTAATACTTTGGAAAAGGTTTCAGAAAGGAAACAAGAAGGTGAAAGAACATAAATTGTGTGAATGAATTGCAAAAGAAAACATGAGAATAAAATTTCATTATAGTCAAGGATGAGGTTGTTCACATTTCCACCTTAATGTTATTTAATGAGTCTTCTGCTTCTATTCCCTATTTTTTTGCATTTAAAACCTATGTTCCGAGGTTAGTCTTTTTTCTGAGCTACTTCTATATCATAGAGATTGTGGCCTCTATCTTCTCTGAGGTGGGTTTAGTGGTAATGAGGAAGTTTGTTTCTCTAGTTGTTTGTGGGGAAGGTTTGTTTTTCCAGTTGACTGTAGTTCATTACAAAATTCAGGGAAATGTAATGTTGTTGTGCCTGAGGATCCTGGTACCGGTAGGAGATTGCTAAAGGCTATGCCCAAAAAAAGGTGTATTCTTATTTGGGACCAAAGAATAGCAGACCATTTCACTACAGGAAATTCTAAGGGAACTTTTGATGATTCTAGCAGAAAAGAGGAAGGTTTTAGAAACAACCAGTTCTCCCCATCTATCCTGAAGGTTCCTACCACTGGGACTAAGTCAGTGGCAAAAAAGGGGAAAGAAAAGACCCCAAATCTGTGCAATGTGTTTGTAATTCGAAAGAAAAATTAAGATATGTTTCAAAGCACAAATTAATTCCATGGCATCTAAAAGTGGCTTTTTGAACCAGATGAAAATGAATTTTAGAAGGACAGCATTGGGACGCATATGTGGAAATTGTTTCCAGATTAAAACAATAGACAGAAACAAGCAGAATATTCAATCCACAGGCTTTTTGTCACACAGACATTAGTGGAAGGTAGTGGCTCCTCTTATCACATCCATTCTAAACTTAAGATCTGAAGGATATAAAGTTGGATTACAAAATAGTTAAGGCTTGAATTGTTTACCCCAATTTCAAAATCTAAATAAATCCCACGAAAGACCTAACAATTTATTTTGAACCCAAAAGACTATTTTTCTTCAGAAACTTCAAAAAAAAAATTGAAATGAAAGGACAGTAAGCAGTTCTGTACCTTTACTTCGCTTTATCAACTGTTGGCTCAGGAGGAGTAATTTTCATTTCATCAGCTTTTGGAGAAGATCATTTTGATAAAGAAGCTGCAGAGGGAATGACGAAAATTCAGACTTTTTTCAACTGGTATTATTTTGCACTTTACAGCTCAGTCATTTTAGCTTCGACTGTAATTGTGTATATTCAAGAAAATGTGAGCTGGGCGTGGAAGTTTGGGATTTGTGCTGTCCTCATAGGGACTTCCGTGGTGTTATTATTTTGTGGAAAAAAGTTGTTCATTCGAATCAGGCCAGTGGGCAGCCCATTCGCAGGGCTGGCACAAGTTGTAGTGGCATGCGTTAGGAATAAGCATATGCAATTGCCTTCCGATGCCCAGGATTTATACCATTCAAACAATAATGGATTTTGCTAGGCTTCCCCTCATGCAGCAGCTCAGGTATGAAATTCGACCTCCACCTTTGCTTACATATTCTCAATTCAATTCATCAATGAAAACCCTTTTTAATTAAAAAAAAAGCAAAACACTTTTTACAGGTTTCTGAACAAATCCGCCATCAATACATCCCAGGATTTTATGTTGGAGGGCCAGAAAAATCCCAACCCATGGAGGCTGTGTACGGTTCAGCAAGTAGAGGAGTTAAAATCTGTTCTAAAAACATTACCGATCTTCCCGTTATTATGGTTGCCCAGAACTGATCATTCGGGGTGTTACAAGCCCTCACAATGGACAGGAATTTCGGTCCTCATTTCCAAATACCCGCGGCCTCTTTTATGGTGTTTACTCTCTTGTCTTCTGTGATCGTGTTGCCCATCTATGACAAAGTTATTGTACCCTTCACTTCTCGCAAAGGAATAAAATTTACATATCTGCAAAGAATAGGAATAGGCATATTTCTGTACACGACGGGATTGGGGATAGCGGTGATCGTGGAAAGAAAACGGATGAATGCTGCAAAATTAGCTCCTGTGGTACCAATTTCGACCATGAGGGGACAAGCAGCTGAAACAGGAGGAAGTTGCTGAAGCAGCTGAAACAGGAGAAGGATGACAAGCAGGATAAGGAGGAAGCACCTCAAGCTCGTGAGCGTCGTCGTTGGAGACCAAGTGCAGGATAGTCACGCCTCCGGCGTAACAAGTTTACGCATATCATCTGTATCTTTGTGTGCCTTCGGCTAAATATATTGTGCAGCCTTCTCCATAACACCACGTTTTTCTTCTTTTTGGAGATGTATAAATTTTGCATTTGATCACTTGCGTTAAAGATAGTTTTATTGACAGCTAGGTAGTCATCACCATCTGCACTCGGCTACGTTTTGGTTTGGTGCAATTTTCTATTTCTCTATCATGTTGGTTTTTGTTTAGATATTGTAAATAAGTGAAGTGTTGGGAACAAGGTAGATACGTTTTCATTATTTGTTCTGTGCATGCTTCCCACTCAAATCTGATGCCCATGCTCTTGATATACAACGATCTCTAGTTGAAGATATTTTTCAGTCTCGTTCCCAAAAGTTTGTTGTCATGGCTCAAAGTTTTCACAATAAAATTGTTTATACACAGTAATTATAAGGGGCTAGGCCTATCTCTCACGCAAGTTCGCACAATAGGGGAAAAAGTATTTTCCGTCACGTTGCCGTTAGTTTTTTCGCCGTCACCATTAGTTTTGACGGAAAAGGAAACAACGTATTACGTTGTTACCTATATAGGTAACAACGTAATACGTTGTTTCCTTTTCCGTCAAATTTCCGTTTGAGGTTCTTTAAAAGGAACCGGCGCCGTATGGTTTCATACGTGAGTGCGCAACAGGATGGTGGGGCATGAGAAATAGGGCGCGGGGGGTCCCGGGTTCAAGGCCGGCTGGGTACAAGGATAGCGTTGGTCAAAGTTTTGTGCAGGTTCGCGTTGACTGCGAACCTGCGTGATGGATAGGGCTCATCGATTATAATGTAGAGACAATTATAATCTCACCTAATAACGTCACAGTCTCCAGCATGCCATTAACCCATCCATAGTTAAGGTCATTCTATTTTGCCAGGCATCATTTTCTTTTTTCTTTTTGATTGAACTTGTATTTTTACACGGGTGAGGTGCACAGAATTCTTAGGTTTAGATGTTAAAAGACTGAGGATTTTCCATTCTGTCAAATTCACCCGGGCCACAATCCTGGGCTCATCCCTTATTACATTATTTCTGGGTATTTGCATCCTGGTGGACTCTTTTTGAGCCAAGCAACTTCACCATTGGACCAACGACAGTTAGATGCCAAGCATTATTTTCATAAACATATCTGCTGCCAAATCCAACACATGCAGAGTATAAGGTTGTTATGTATTGTCAATTGATCATTCATAGTTGTGTTTTATAAATTTGTCAATATTTGTTTGAGCCTTTGTGGTGTTTTAGGTACTATTTAGTTCTAATCATTTGTCAATGGTTATTGGGCCCGTCAATGCCAAATTGTTAAATGTTATGTAAGTGTCCTTCAAAAGATGTTATGTAAGTGTCCTTCAAGAGTTTATATTATTTTGTCTATAGTCTTTTGTCAGCTGGTATTAAATTGTCAAGAGTCAAAAGTCTTATTTGCACCTAAATATAGGTTTGTCTCATCTAACTTTTCAAAAGTAAAGTCGTATCAAGTATTATAGTAGTGGTCATGTCAAAATGTCTTTAAAATAAAAAAATTATTTTATTGATGTATTTTTGGTAAAATCTGACATCTGATTGAGTTGTAATTGATTTTCATGATCATATTCAACTGGGTTTGCAGCATGAAACTAGAAGATGGAAGAAAAGGAAGTTGGAGGTCATTCAGTGACCTCTTGTTTGCCAAAAATGGGGCCACATTCTGCTATGGTGACATCATTTTTAGTTGTGTGTTTTCTTTGAGTGGTGTGTGCAGAAATAAAACAAGGTATTCATTCCCTGATAAAGCTTGAAATGAGGAGAATGAGTATTATGGATGTTGAGAACAGTTGTAGAGAGAAACTAACTGTAGTGATCCTCTGACTGTTGAGACTCTCTAACTGTCGGACTTCTTCATCAATCAACCAGTGAAACAACATTCATTGGAAGTGAAAACGAGAACTATTGATTTATCATATACATAGGTGTATTGATGGAAGTGTGATCATTCAGTGATGGATTCACTATGGTGAAGCGGTTGGTCTTGTGCAACAAGATTCAGATGACATTATGCGCACAATATTCGTGATTCAGTTTCCAATTCTTGAAATGTGCTTTCATCCCATGTTCACACTAGGGGGGAATGTTAGGAAATGTTAGTATGAACATTAAATATTAATGTGTGAAACATTAATATGTGTGAGATAAATTATATGTTAGTTATTGAGTTGTTAAAACAACTCACATATATAGGAGAAAGGGAAAGTTTTTTAGTTGAGTTAAAATAGGGATTTGTTATTTGTTATAGGAAATACATTTCCTATATAATTCTAATGTCTTGAATGATTAATAGATATAATTTCATATAATTGTAATGTCTTGAATGATTAATATATACAAAAAAAAAAAAAAAAAATCTGTGTTTGAACCTCACCCTTTAAATAAAAGGACCTCTGACGTAATTGAAATGACAAAAAATAATGAGGATTACTAAAGTTTTATTGCAAAATTTTGCTTTGCTTATTATAATCTAGTTCACCCCATCTTACTCCAATTATAAGTTACACCTCTAACCACTTAATTTTTATGGCTCACAAGTAACACAATGATAAACAATAATAATAAAATAAGTATATCACATAGATTAGCAATTGTACTAATCATTCCACGAGGCACTAATAATTTAAAAATTGTATAATACAAATAAAATAAAATGGAGGCATAATCTCTTTTTCATTTATACATTCTATAGTACTTTCATAATTATACATATAAACAAAATAGAAATTAAAATAAAATATTTGAAAAAAATAAAATAAAATAGATTATATTTTTTAAATGTAAAAAATAATTAAATATAAATCTAATAAGAGAGGATTTAAAATTAATTAATAATAAAAGATTTTAAAATAATACTTAAATGAATTTTTTTAAAAAACAATTATATATACAAGAGAATGTTCTTCAACAAAATCCATTATTTTGTTTAAAAGACATACAAGTGAAATACAATAAAATTATATTATATAACAATTCAACTATTAATTTTTAAAGTTTTTTTTGTTAAAATTAATGTTGGATAGAAAATATTTTTATAAAGTATCATTCTACATAAAAATGTTTTACATACAAATGTTAAAGACACTATCACAATATCATCAATAAATAATTTAATATAAATTATAATAAAGATTTTTTTAAAAATAGCTTCTTTTTTCAAATTATTCCATAATAATTAAAAAATAACAATTAAATATTGTGTTGTAAGTTATTAATATATAATTTTTATGAAACTTTATTTCAAAGTAGTTCATTAAAATATTTCATTATTATTTTTAGTTTTATTTTAAATTTTATTGAGACATTCTTCTTCACCTTTGTTCTTGTTTTCTTCTATACTATTTAGATTCTCATTTGCACATGTAGAAGAATAACAATGATGAACACAAATTGTGTCAATGAGTTATTTTCAAAAATATTGTCATGCGACTCCATTAACCTTTTTAACTATATTTACTATTAGAATATGTATTTATATTAATAAAACAAAAGAATTACAACATCAGGGTGACCGGAAACGCACGGTTCAAAATCAAAATGCCACGAAGGCACAAAGGAACGAGAAATGTCAAAAAGGCTACCACAAAACTAGAAAATCACAGAGCTAAAGAACTAGGCACATAGGACAACTACACTAGGAGGTGAAGGAGGATCATCTCTTGGAGGGATGAATTCCACCACAGTCGACTCCTCAGATGGAAGATCAATAGCCCATCCATCAGGATCCAACATTTGTATACTCAAAAGCAGCCTCCTGAGGAGAGTTCCAATTAGAGTAGCTGACCACAGCCTTACCTTGAGGTGGCAGACTCCAGCCTGGTCCAGAGTTGGACAGAGCAAGACAGCCCCGAGGATGGGAAGGATGTCAGATTCTTTGACGTGGCATAGGGGCAGGTGATGGGGCACGAGCATCTTCTGGAGGAACTCAACTCATAGTGCAAGGAGAGTTCACAAAGTGATCCAGAAGTTGTTGTAAGTGTACAAACTCTGGCACCACTTTCTACGCCTAGGTCTGGATCTGCATAGTCACAGAAGAGATAATAACCACTTTGTTATTAACAATTAGCTCCAAGTAAGCTCATTCTGCTAAAAATAGATTTATTTCTATCTTTCCAAACTAAAAGAGAATAGTGGCTCAAAATAAATTTCATATGTAAGCAAGCTTAGCAAGAAGATTAAAAAAGTCACCAAAGAGGGATGCTTTCCAATCAAACAATTTAGGGTGGACGGGCAGGAAGAGAGAGTGTATCCAATTCCAAGTAGATTGAGCACGTAGACAAGTCCAGAAGACATGTTTGAAAGATTTAGGTCAACCACATAAAGGGCATTTAGTATTGGGAAGGCCAATGTGACTTAATCGCTCTCCCAATGGAAGACCCTTTAATATATGAGACACTAAAGAAAGAAATTGAGCTTTGGTTCAAAATTTGGGTTCCATCCCTTACTAAGCCTTCGAAGCAAAGTGGCAACTGAAGAGTTCAGGATCCAATGGACATGGAGCTTGTCAATAGCAGGAGATAGGAGGGACATAAGATTGTAAATCACGCCAGATTGGCAGTTAAAAAATGGGATGTCTAGATTCCACCGCTAGACCCGCCACCATGCTTATATGTCTTTATTTATTATATGTAATTATTATTTTTATATTAATAATATTTAAGATGAGGAAAGTGTCTTTCGTTGTTTAATTATATTTCATTACTTTTCATTTATTAATTACATTAATAATGCTTATAATAATTGTATTTTATTGATATAATAATTATCATTTCATTAATTATAATGAAAATAAGTCGTATTTGGACCATCACTACAGTAGTGCTTTAAGAAATTGCAGGAGGAAGCAAAAAATGAGGGTGATTTCAAAGTGTGAATCAGCCACAAAAATTACAAGAAGTTATTAAGAATTATGAGTGACGAAGAGCTGGTTATTTATGTTTCCATTCTTCAAAATGTATATTCATTCATCCTGATGGAGTCTCCTTTTGATTCGTCCTCACTTGGGTAATTTGCTCCTCTCCTATTTCTAATATTTTAGACCCACATGCCTCTTCTTTATGGATATGCTCACTCAAATAACTCTCTTCTGGATATATGGAATTTTGGTTGCTTGCATCCTTATCATCATCTTTGAAATCAACTTTTAGTTTCAAAGAACTCCATCTTTTTAGATTAAATTTTATACATTTTTCTTGGGTGGATGAACTTTACTATAAGGATGGGTAGCTCGTAGATGTACTGGGAGTCTAGATATGTGGCATCATAATGTTATATGTTCATAATCCATTACCTAAATGTGTTGAGATATACCCCATTTGAGCATTTGTTTATCAAGTAGACTCTGGCTAAGATATACCTCCACGTAAATTGGAGAAAACATTCACAACGCTAATTTAAATATTTTCTCATCATTCTTGATGAAGTTTCCCAAAGAATCACCTAACATGTTGAGAGAATGATAGAGATACAAAGGTAATTTTTGGATCCAAACCCAATTAGGAATTTTAGTGACTGAGAGAGAATTTAGGTAAGAATCTTGAAACCATGAAGTGATGAACATCCCCACATTACCCCAAAACTAGGGCCCATCTAGCAAGGCTCTTTGAAATTCCTCCTGATCCTCGAATAAAACAACGAAGGAACCTTTTGAGAATAGATAAATATCATTATTTTTCTTACATGTTGAATGTATTTGTTAATGTAGGGCATGTGTGGATGGCTAAATCCCATTAAATATGCATATAACCACTGATTTTTTTGGATAATCTTGGTCATTATCCATAAGATCCTCATGTAATTCCACTTATGAAGCCTCTTCCTCATACTCCACAATGTATGCAGAAGAGGGATTCTAAGCATTTAGAGGAGAGCCTAATTTTTTATTAAGCTAAATGTGGAAACATATGCCTAATCTGATTGTTATTGTAAATGTAAATGAATAAATAATTAAATACATAAATTAACCCAAGTAAACTAAGCCAAAATATATGAAACCCTAAGTGCAAATAAGAGGTAAGATGAATTATTTGTTTCGCAATTATTCTTGGACTATGTCGAAATACTAACTAGATGAATAGAGAGGGAGAAGTGTCACACAAAGCCTTATAGAAGTGTATGAACTGACGGTCTTCCTGGACTAGGGCACCTGGAGAGGAATAGGAGCATCTGCAGGCGCCCTATACTTGTTTCTAGGCGCCTCTGCCTGCGGATTCTCATAAAACCTCCTCCGAGTGGTCACAAGGTATTCATTGTTGTTTGAATTTGGCCACACAATGATCGCTAAAGGCACTAGAAACCTGCAATGAAATAATGACCTGTAAAACCCTCAAAGACATGTCAAATCCTAAAAAAGAAATATGCAGAATGAGGGGTCAGATTGTAATGAGCTGTCATAATGGTGATCTTACGACTAAGCACTACACTACATTTCAAACCCAATGTAGTTGTGTGTGTGTGCAGAATTGTACCCTACGTGGCTCTTGTGCGTGTTGCAGTTGATAGCGATAAAGTAGCTAGATGTAGAGAAATGTAATAGATGTGTGCATTGAATAGAATGAACTTCCCTCCTATGAATTTTATGCAGAATAACCAGCCCTTGTGTCCCTTGGATGGTGTTATATGTATGCAATAGAGCTCTTAGATGCTTGATGAATGCAACCTTAGGTGGTGATAGTTAATATTAAAAATAGTGTTTGGTCCTTTATTATGATCACATAACTTCATATTTATATGATTCCCTTGCTTGAATTTCGTAATTAACCTCGAAAAAGACCGACTACCAAAAAATTAAAATTCTCAAATGGCTAGAAAGGACCTGAAAAGGTTGAACAAAGTATACTGAGGTCAGAGGCACTCAAAGGGAACGAGGGCGCCTGGCACTAGCATCCTGGCCAGGCATCGATTTCAAGGATGATAAATGCCGAGGTATAAAAAGGAAGACTAAGAAAGTAAGGGTACAAAAACAAAAGTGGCAACATAAAGCAAAGAAAGGTGGCCAAATACATGGGTTAATTAGTACTTTTATTACTTAGGTATCATATGAATAGTAGTATGCAATCAGGACTAAATTGTTACCCAAAGTGCGTGATTTTTTGTCTATAATTTGTTTTCCACTACTTCTTTATAGGAATTAGGTTTCAGGAAGGAGAGCATCTTGGTCCCATGGCTCCACCACATAATCAAATCACAATATTTGTGAAAAGGAGAATATTAGGAATTTTGAATTTTGAATTTGGTGAATTTTGTACTGTCATACGGTAGCATTTCGCCAAAATTTTACGGGGCCTAAAAATTTTGAATATAATTTCACCTTCATGTTTCTGCCAAGGGCCGACTGATGTTAGTATATTTCCTTCATGTTATAACATTCTAATATATATAGGATTAATTCACCATAGTATAGTCATATTATTTACATTATAAGCATGTGAAAAATCTGAAAGTATAAGACAGAAGCTGAAGGATTCAGGAAAAGTGAAAGACTCAAGAGGTAAGTGAAAAAGAGAACTTTATTTGTAGACTGACAAGTTTATTTTGTGTTGATGGATGGTAACAGTTATTTGTGTTACCATCTCAACAATAAATTCTGCGATGACAAGATGACAAGAAAAATGTGCAAAGTTGAATGGAAACAACAAAATGTTACTGGACGACAACATGTATATGTGTTACCAATTGGTAATAGATATATGTGTTACTTGATCGGTAAAATATATATGTGTTACCGACCGGTAACAGATATATGTGTTACCGGTTGGTAACAGTTAACTATGTTACCAACTAGTAGCAGTATTTTTTGTTTTCCATCCTGCATATTGCTTTGTCATTTGACTACTTGGTTGTGTTGTCATTGTCATTCTTAAGTTGTGTTTCCGTGTGGTTGGATAAAGCTATGTTTTTCATCAGTATTTGAAACTTCTATATTTTTGTCACATGTGCAGACTTCAAAATCACCCATTTGATGGCCCCTGTTACAAATGAGAAAATAACTCAAGGAAAAAGAAAATGTGATATGGACATTTCAAAATATTTCAGTCAGCCAACAGTAACCCCAGTGGCAAGAGGTAATTTTCACTCTTACTATGATAATGTTACTTTATTTTTTTTATTTACTTAGGGAAGTTGTAAGCAAACCAATTTCTCTCAAATGTAGAAAACCCTAGTAGTGACCTTACTCCAGATGAAATTTCCAATCACCAGAGTAATTCAATTCAAATTAATAGTACTGATAATCCCATTTCCCATCCAAATCAAACTTCTGATAAACATTCCAGAAACTCACATCAGAAACGTAAGAGTGGGAAGTGGACTATAGGAAGGACTTATAAATTTGAATGGTCAACCAAATATCCATTCATTGAACCTGTTGAACCTGAAAATAGTACTGATACTCCTACAAAATGTAGATGTACTATCTGTAGTTGGAAACTAGGTAGAGACCACAAAATGCAATTGAAGTTGGACACAATAGAGAAGCATTGTGGGAAGGTATATGAGTCTAAAAAGTAAGATGATGGAACAATTATAAAAACAACTAGATGGAAAAATGAGGAAGATTGTTTACATATGAGATATGCTGCAGAATATGATAATCATCATAAACATCTTCAGGACCTAGTTGAGAAAGGTGGAACAATAAAGGCTAGATTTGAAAAAGCTACTGACGTAAGTCTTTAGGAAAAACTCATTCAATTCAAAACAGTATTTCACATTTTAAAGAAGGGCAAACCAATTTCAGATCTCATTGATTATAAGATATTGTTTCAATCTAATGGATTTCCAAATATTCCAACAACACACTGGTCAGATACCAGTGCATGGGAGATGGAAAAGTGTATGGGAGAAATTGAAATCACTGATTTGAGAGAGAAGGTAAAAAATGCAAATTTTATCGCTTTGTCGATTGATGAGGTCACAACAGTAGATAATACATCTTGGGTGTGCATGCATGTCTACACTTTCAATTTCAATAACCATTTCAGGGAAAATCATCTACTAGATATGCACAAAATGATGGAGAACTGCAATGCTGAGAACATCTGCAAACTTGTTATTAAAAATTTGAAGGAAATAGCTTGGTATGGATGATCATTCAATCTCTACAAAGCTTATTTGTGTAGGAGTTGATGGTGCATCTGTCATGCAAGGTCACAAAATTGGACTTTGTATTCATCTGCAAACAAGTGTAGCCCCTTACATGATACATATTCACTGTATGGCTCACCGAATGAATTTGGCTTACAAGATTGTAAGTAATTTTGAAAATGTTGCTAAGGTGGAGGAGCTGATACGAGACTTGCATTCATATATGTCAAGCAGTCCTAAAATATTTATGGAGTTTCAAAGATTTTCTGTTGGAATAAAAAATGGTAAAAAATTGCTAAAATATGTTGACACAAGATGGATATCATTGTATGAACCAGCTTGCAGGATTTTTGAGGAATACAGGTCCTTAGCAGGGTATATGTTCAAGCATCGAAGAGAAGTGGACAAGGCTAAAGATCTGTTGTATCACTTGACAGATTTAGAGACATTATTAACTTTATGTGGTATTTTTCCAATGCTGAAGGAAATAAACAGCTTGGTGAAACATGCTCAGGAAAGATCCATATACATTGTTGATTTTATAAAATTAAGGAGACAAGTATGTATGATTTTAGATACCTTATATTGCACCCAAGACTGGATTCAAAAGCCAATTTTTAGCAGCTTCAAGGTTTTGACAGATACAAAATATCCTGAACAACTATTTAAAGTTCAATATCAGTGGTCATCTTTGTATTTCTGTTGATGGGAAAAATATTCCAATGCACACTTTATACAAAGATCCTTATGTAATAGGTTCTGAACTTGAGGAAGTACCAGTCACAAGATGTTTTTTTGATGTTGTAGTTTCTGATACACGTAAAAAATTGATGAAGATATCTGAAACATTATCTTCTGAGATCATAGAGCATTTTAAAAATAGTGATCTGCTTGAGGCCATGGGAGTTGTAAATCCCATTTTCTGGAATCCGATGATTGATGAAGAACAAAGAGCTACAAACTTTGGGAAATCCATGACTACACTTATGGAGCAGTTTTTCAAATCTTCAGATATTTGATGGAGGGGAATTAAATGGTATTTTGGACAGAAAATTACTCATATCACAGTCACAACATTTTTCATATACAATGTCTGATCAATATAAGTCTATTGCTGACCCAACAGAAATGGGAGTATGTCACTCTATTGTGGAGAAAGATGTATCAGAGTAGCATTCTGAGAGAGAATATAAGTGAATACTTCAAACTATATGAACTCATACAGACAATGATTCTTGGGTCTGTTGAAGATGAAAGGGTATTTAGTGCACTTACATTTGTGAAATCAAAACTTCACAACAAATTGGACAAGAATTTGGAAACTTGTTTGAGAATCTATGTTTCAAGATATGGGGTGGACACATTTCCATATGAAAGAGCACTAGCTACATGGACATCTCTTGCAGAGCGCAGAGATGTTAATCAGATAGTGAACAATGAAGTCTCTAATAATGGTGAAATTGACTTGGACTCTACTAGACAAGAAACTGCAATAGATATAAGAAGTGATGAAGGACCATCCAGGATAGGGTTGTTTCAGCTACCAGACAGTTGATTGTATTCATTTTTTGAAATATATATTGTTACTTGATATTTTTTTCATTTACATATATTGTGCATATAATGTTTGGAATTTTTTTAATCCCTTCTATATTTTTAATAATGTTTGCAAATAACAGATGGTAGACAGTTCATATTTGTGCAATATGCAAACTAGATGATGTAATAAAATTAAAGTTCGTTACTAATAAAGTATGTTCAATCTTTGATTTCTCACTATCACAATTCCACAGGCACAATTTTTTGCAAAAATATTATAATCCATATATGATATATAACATCATGATTATTAGGATTAATAAAAACATAGCAGTCTATGACTACATCCCATCATGATTATTGGAGATAATATTTACATGATGAATCAAGATTCAACTATCAAGATCGACAACAACATGCACATTCAAGACACAAGTTTTAATTTTTGAGTTCATACATATTTGAAACTAAATTGAACAATGTAAATCCAGATTCCAGAATCCATGTGTACTATTCATCAACTAGAATTTCACATAAAGATAATAAACCATTTTACATGAGAGAAATAAAAAGATCAACAATTTCACATAAAGATAATGTTTTCAAATTCCATTTGTCAAATACTGAATACATCAATAGTAACATAGTTTAAAGTTTTTAATTGAAGTTAATTGGACCCTTTTCCTTGAAATAGATTCAACAGTAACTACAACATTTGAACTATCTTGGATTACACCAGACTCTACTAATTCTTTTGCAGCAACATTAATATTTTCTAAATTTTCTCTATCTTCACGAGCTGCATCTCCTGCTGAAAGGATAGAAGGATCCTCATCAGTTTTTTTCTTCAGAAGAATTTTTGGATCCAGTCTATGCTCCTTGATAATCCTCCACAAAGTATTGTTCTACTTGTTTAACAGAACAAGTTTTTCTTTAAAACCAATAGCCCCACGGACACTCTCTCTCACTTTTTTAAGGTGCTCATTTAACACCTGCACCTCTATCTTCAAAGTCTGGTATTTTGACTGCAATTAAAAAATCCCATAATTAGTATTTAGAATAAGATAAAGGATAACTATATATTTATCTAACAATCTACAAAAAAAAATAGAACTTACCACGGCCAAGTCTTTCTCTGCATTAGCAATAGTGACAAGGTTCTTGTCACGATTCCACTTGTTGTAGTAAGATTGTGCCTCGACATTCAAATTAGCCAATCTATTCAACATTATTGTCAAAAATTCATCCCTAATGTAAACATTATTGGTGATTGCACTTCCTTTTTGTGCTTGAGCAAGTATAGCGTCAATCGTCACCGGTTGATTTTTAACCAATGAAAAAAGTTTTTCTCTATTTTCAAAATTATGATATCTATCATTGATTTCTTTTATCAGAGATTTCGCTCTGATCTCCCACATCTTTAGCTCCTTAATGTCAGGAATAATATTCTCCATGATAAGGGTTGTAGCATTATTGACACAAGGATGTCAAGTGAAAACCTGGTCTTTGCATCATCATCCATTTTTTCCTGCCCAGTTGGGGAAGGAGGATCTAAAGAGCCTACCGGTTGTGGCACTTGCTTATGAACAGATTGTGTCAGATCCTTGGCATGCCTCCCTTGACACTTCCATGTCAAAAAATTATCAAACCTGAGATACTCCTCATCCATTTCTATATTATTTAAAACAGAAGTGCCTCTGGCACTCGGCATGCCGCCAACTGAAAAATTGGGGAACTCAGATGTTGTGAAATTATGAGTTTCCCTACTCGTAGTCATTCTAGGGTTAGGGAGCACAAGCCTTTTTCCCCTACCATAAGCAGGTGATGGAGGTGGAAGGGGAGGTCAGACTGATGTACTCCTTGTGTGCTGAGATGGAGTCAGAGTAGAGAAGGTGGTCATGGGTGTGGCTGAGGGATCAATTTCAGATTGCAAAATATCTGCGAGCATCAATACTTTAACAATATCAGATTCAGTAATTAGTATGTTGAAAATTTAAAATTAAGAAGACAAACAAGTGAACAATAAGAACTTCAAATTAATAAGATTGAAATCAATAGAGATTTCTTACGCTGTGAATTTTTCTGTAATCAACAAATTGTGGTCTGTGGCACTAGGTGGAAGGGTGGTGGTGGCACTGGCATGAAAAATCCTGAATTTAATGAAAACCAATTAAAAAGAATGATAAATTCGTAAAAGCAATTCAAAAGACTAATATAAATAAAGTTTAAGTCACTATTTATTGGTTGTCTTTGTACCAGAACTTGAAGGGCCTGGGTGATTATATGGTGGTGGTGCAGACTGATACTCTTCTTGTTCTTTCTCAGGTATGTATGTCATGTCTTCACCGCCACCAGTATGAGTAGACACTCTCGGAGTCGTCGATGCAGATATGTCGGAAAAGGCTACACATTAGGATAATGAAATTAGAAATATGTCATTGTCAAGAATCAGAGATTCAAATTATCATTAGTCTATAAAATAATTTCATAAAATTGAAATGATTGTGTAGTATGTAAAACTTAAAACCTGGATTTTCCTCTGCATTAGAAGCAGAGTGTGTTCTCTCCTTGCTATGGGACTGGGCCGAGTGGGAGGAATCCAAGGAACCACGCATCCATTTTCTGGTCTTAACTCTATAGCCAAAGATTCATCAGACATGGTGACATCATGATCAATTATATTGTTATCACCAGACCCCTCAGGCCCAACAGGGTTATGCGAGCGAAACTCCACATGACGACGTTCCAGTGTTTCACTTGATTTTACCTGTTCATAACAGAATTACATATTACATATTTATAAGAATTAATTTAACAATGATTTTTTTGAAAGGAATCAAGATTAAATGCTTTTAAAACAAAATACTCACCAACTGTTCGTCCATAGGAATTCCATGTTTATCCATCTTCTCGTGAAGATAATTTGGAATAGCTGTGGATTTGAGTCCATAAAAACCCTCATAATATAAAGCAAGAACATAACAAGAAGAACAAATAACTGCAGAAGGATTCAATTTGGCTTTTTCAAGTTCAGAATGAATCTTTGATGCAAGATATGAGCACCAATCGAATCTAACGCATCGGTAATGGTTTGAATAAGGTAGTACATTTCCCACTGAGGAATGTTGTGTATCTTCCCTGTAGAATGATACGGGACTGGAAAAATTCCACCATGGCTAGGAGAAAGGGGTCTTTGATAGATTGAGAGTTAATGCCTCTTTTGGCTGGAGTATTAACCTCAGCCTCAACAGAGAGATTGTAATGAGACTCTAAAAATTTCTTTTTCTCATAAAAAAGAATGGCTTTGGTGGTTACAGGAAATGCATTTTCATGGGGCAGGCCTGTTAGATGATAAATATCTTCAGGTGTTATTTTGATGTGAAATTGGTGGGATGGTAATTGAACTGTGAAAGTGCCATCCAAAGTATTATACACTTGCATTAAATTATTTAATAATTTTGGTCTGTCTGATACTGGGGCATGTAAATAAGTCCATAGAAGCTTGACTTAGGAATCCAATCGGATTGACTGATTATTTCAGGGTTTTCGAGCAGTTGTAGCAACTGGGGATATAAAATGTTTTGGTAAACATAGGAAGTTGGTTTAATGGTATTTTTTCTTGGGGCCATTATTCCTGAACATTGATTTCTTGAAAAAAGAAGAGGTTGGCAAATGGCAGATAAAGATACCTGTATATGAGCCTTGAGGATCGTAGAACAAATCATGTGGTAGGTGGCACTGGTTACTATCTAATACTGGAAGACTGGAAGTGGACGAGAAGGCTGGAACTCTCTAAAAAAGTCTATCTTGGAGAAACTGCACGTGAAAATGGGACAAAATGAATGGGGATGGGTATATATATAGGAAAGGAAAGTGTATTAAATGCGGGAAGTGGAAGACACATGGCATATTAAATTTAAGAACACCATATATGTTACCATCTGGGAACACCATATATATGTTACCGTCCTGGGAACACCATATATATGTTACCATCTGGGAACAACATCTACATGAAAGCTCTGTTACCGGACTGGTAACAAAAACATCGACAACAGAAAAAAAAAGTTTGAAACAATGCATGTTACCGAATGGTAACGATATGTTACCAGTTGACAACACCATGAAACCTATCAATACACTATGTCACCAGTCCAAAATGCTATGTTACTCGGTAACATCATGCTTCTAATGGAAAAAACATGTGTTACCAGATGGTAACACTACGTTATCATCACAGTTTGGTAACATTGACATTTTGTTTCGTTGGTAGCATACATTAGTACGTTTCATTTGGTAACATATTGTTGATTTGTACTTGTCAGCCAGTAACAAACACAACTTCCTATTCCTCCACCATTTTTTGAAAAATGGCTTCCTTTCACTATGTCATTGTGAAACTCATTTTTGTACATTCTCCTACAATGCGAATGGATTTTTCATCAGATTCACCACCCATTCTAAGTGGTATACAAATAATAACTTATCTGATTTACACTTGATCTAGAAGTGCTCTGGACTAGGAAAACTGATGAACATGAGGTGAATTAGTTGGAATTCATATTTCGTCAGGTTTGGGCTACAACTAAGTCAACAAGTCAGCGGGGTGAGCATAAATTCAAAAGGTGGACACGTGGTGGAAATTATTCAAAGAGAAAAAGTTTCAAATTCCTCCTAAGTAGAAGGTTGCGATGCAAAGGCATGACCAATCAAAAGCAACCAAGTGCTCAACAGACTGACATTTGTGAAGAAACGTGGAGCCTTTTCATTGGCTCGCATTTCGCAATTCTCAGCCAAGTCTATAAAAGCAAGACCGACAAAGGGAAGGTACCTGGAGCTTTCCTATTGGCCAAAACTTCTCAACTGTCATTCAAGGCTTCCCAAAGGTCTAACATGTGAAAGGGCATGGAGTCTTCTCATTGGTTGGTACTTCACAATTGTTAGTAGAGATTAAAGAAAAATCTGACAAGAGGAGCAACATGGAACGTCCTTATTGGTCTGTATTTCATAGTCTAACAAGGTCTTATATATTAGGAGTGAATTGTGAAGGTATGTGGCAGTATTTTATTGGCTCGCAATCCTAAGGAGACTGAGGTCTAGGGACTGTCTGAATTGTGAAGAGACATGGTTGTTTCTTATTGGCACATTTTTTCACAAGGATAAAGGCCAACGAAATTAAAAGAAAAGTAAAGGGAAGCGGAGCCCGATGCCACGATCCAATGGGTGACTAATACATAGCAAAGACAAAAGTGGTGCACATGTGGGCAGAGGCTGAAGCCAAAGCCAATCACTGGCCACCACATGTCGTATTCTTGTGCTTCCCGATTGACCAAAGTTCAAATGGTCATATCTTTTGTTGCAGAGCTCCAAATCTTGCAAAATCTGTCTCGTTGGAAATATCTCCTCAATACCTTCAAATCGGCATCATTAAAATCTGATTTTAGTGAGATTTGATGGGGGAAAAGGGAGAAAATAGTTTGAGCCATTAATGAGTAATTGCAGGCAATTCAACAATCGGAATTGATTGAGTATGGGTGCCGTTTTTATTTCAAATCTCTAATAACATGCTTTGGAGCATGTCGGTTTCCCATTCCTTCTCTACATATTAGTCCTTTGCATAGGAGGGTAGTTGAAGCCATTAAAACACTATATGCGACCTCTTTCTCTCTCTTCTCTCCAGAAAGCTATAAAAATAAGTGTTAGGCACTTTGTAAAGAGAGATTTTTTTGGAAAAAGTAAAACAACTCTATCAAAATTGATCGAAAGCATTTGTGAGTTGCAGGCCTGAGAATTTTATGTTTTGCAAGGCGATCCTTACCTTATTTCTTGCATTGTAATGAATTGTGCATCCCTCAAGCAATAAAATTCATCTTTTGTGGCTCATATCTACCATAGCTTGTCTTGTATTACATTTTTTGCCTTCCATTACAATTGTGAGTGTATTGCACATACTTTATTCTTCTTGCAAAGGTCAAAAATGTTGTGCTCCATGAAAATGGTCATTTGAGTCTTGTTTTGGATTGTGGCACTTCTCTTTGCCCTTCCTTACTCCATTTTTTCCTCTCATTTTCACTCACTGAAAAGTCTCCACTTCCTATTTTTGGTGCTATCATCTTCCTTAGCTTAGGATTTTAATTTTATGTATCCTCCTCTCTCCCTGGTCCCTTGGGTTAGCATTAAGTAGATGCATTTTCCTTTCTAAAAGTAGTTATAATATAGGAAGTAGGCAAAGGAACTAGCCTTCTCCGGAGGTCTGTCTCAGTGCGAGTCCCACAACTTGGAGACAATCCCATGTTGCCTCAAAGCCTCAAATCAACATGATTTAGGATGGGTGAAATTTTGAGCTCCAACAGTAATAATCAATCATCACACTAATCATCAATGCAAGTCATGACCACAAATTAATAAGGTAGATATCCAAAGCAACATGCCCACCATAGTTCTAAAGTTTTGATTAACATAATCGAATGATGTGCCAATTATAGCCCAGTATATTAGTGTCAACCCTAATTCTCCACATGGTAATGCAAATGTTATGTTTTCTTAACAAGAGTGAAGCTCAACATAGTAGTAAGGTTGCTAAAATGGCATAAGCATTCTAAGAATGTTAAAAAGAGGTCAAAGACAAACACTACCCACCTCAATTCTTAAGTGTTGGCTATTATAACTTATAAGACATAACATGGTCAATGTTCAATGTTAAGGTTACATGCACATAAATTTATGTTATTTATTTATGTCTAATGTTAAGGTCCTCGTGTGAGAGAAAGAAATAGAGTTATCATTCTCTCAGTCATTGTAGGATCTACAAAATTTATGTTATTTATAACTATTTTATACCATAACTGTGTACATTATGAAACCTCCAATATTTTATAGTCAGTAGCTAAAAGGATTTTCATTTTTCAATATTGTTTAGAAGGTTTTCAGCAGTCCCTAGAAGATTAGTGAGACCGCATTTTTTCCGTATTTATCATTTTTTTAATCGACCGTATTTTTTCCATATTTAAAGATCATCGCTTAGTACTCTCCGTACAAAATTTGTTACCTTGTTGCCACCAAACACTAGCTGAAAGATTCACTCACAGTAGAAGGGCAAGTTCCTCACTCCATTCATATGAAAACGAAATTGACATTAATCAATAACATTACAAAATGTAAAGGATATTAAGTTAGTATTTGAAATAATCTGCAAAATTGTCCATGTAGATACAGAAAGGGAAATATTCAACCTTATGTAAACTAGACCACCAAAACATCTAAGTAAAATCTAAAATTAAAAGAGAAGGCAAGTGCGTAAACCCTTGAGGAGATTTATGTTCCTCTTTCCAACTCTAAATGTTCACAATATAAATCAACATAATAGCACCAAGAATCTTAACCATCCTCATTAGTTATTGCCTCAAAAAAGATGAGCAATCTCATTTAAATGAAGTCAAGCTTATGAATATCACTAATAGAGAAGACTATGAGTTCATGAGGAAATAAGTCAATATTCCAAGCACAACTTCAAAGATCAAGTCAACACCAAGATTTCAGTAATAGTCCTTCTAAAAGGGGTTTGAAATCAATATATCCAGTTCCACAATCTAATAATACTATATTGTCTATTGCCCAACAAACCCCAAAAAAGAAGATGTCCTCCATTTTGAGCACTACCTTCTAACACGTTTTGCAGAAATGGTTGGACCCCAACAAGTCTAACACACAAATTAGTTCATTTTCCTTCTTTTTGATGAAAAGGAATCTTATATTATATTAATGTAATAAGATACAAGATGGATTTCAACAAAAAAGCGGGCGGTATGAGAGCACGCCCCAAAACCACGAACAAGTTAGGTCGAGCCTAGAACAACAAGAGTCAAACTAGGCCGAGCCTAGGAGAGAACAACAAAAAAGGCATCGCCTGAAAACACTAAAAAGACACTATCAAGCAGCAACAGCAAACATGCCTGAGGCAGGCGGATCCCGATCATCCGACCACCCTGAACCATATAGGTCCTTGCCTGCATTCAGAAGCTCCCAGCCAGCAGTAATTTCTTCCTCCGAGTTCGCTTCCCCATGCGTAGGAATGGCGAGGTTGAGGCGAGGGAACTTGTCAGAAGGTGGTGGAGGTGGCGGTGGGTGCCAAGAGCATTGTGAGGCAGCAGTAGAAGGAGAGCCCCACCCATGTTGCGAGAGCTTGCTACGGCGAAGAAGGAGAGCCCCACCCATCTTGGCGAGGTGGTGAGCCCCAGCCCTGCTGGGGAGCTGACGAATGTGGCGAAGAATCCTGGCCATGGCAGCGAGCTAGCAAGTGACTATGCCGATGTAACGGCCTCAGAGAGCGGCGGGTGCGGCTGAAAGCACGGTGCTGAGATCGACTGTGCTGGCCACCATGGGCTGAAGGCGAGGAGTGCCTGGTGGGAGATGGAGGCACTTGGGCAATGTTGCATGGGGCTTCCCCCCAGTGGCGATGCAGGGTCTAAAGGTGGTCCACCTCCAGCGCCACCTTGTTTACATGAACTTGAATCTGCAGAAGCACATTGGAGATCACCATAGATTTATTATAAATTGAGAAAGATTGATCAACTGCAAAATTAGAAAAGAAAAAAATCATTTATTTCTTTCTATATCCAAAATAGAATCTCCCCTCTGAAAACATGCCAAATCTGGGTGAACATAGGCAGAAGTTTAGGATTATCTCCCAAGAGGATATGCTGCCAAGTGAAACAGTGGGGTCGTGAGGGAAAAAAGGAATGGATCCAGTTCCAGGCAATTTGAGCTTTGGGACAAAATCAGAAGACATGCAAAAGTGTTTTCAGATGCCCATAGAAGGGGCAGTTGGGAGTTGGGATCCCAATTTGAACAAGGTGAGCCCCGATAGGAAGGCCTTGGTGTAGAATACACCAAAGAAAATGAGCAATTTTGGGCTCCACACATATAGTCCAAACAGTCTCAAATCATCTACCCCAGGTAGACAGAGTGGCGTGAATTCCCCAATGAGTATTAAGTTTGTCCACCATGGGCAAATGGGACGAGAGCCAACGATAGCCTTTGTTGGCTTTGTAGTTACAGAAAGGAGTATCAGCATGCCACTTCCAGTCTATCCACCATGGGCGAGAGGAATGCACAACAATCTTATGTAACATGTGATCAAGAACCAAATTGATCACAGTAGTGAAAGTATCCTGATCTTGGTTGGAAATCCGAAACAGAGCTTTAAAATCCAACCAAGAGTACTAGGATTGAGCGTTCTTGCAGAAGAAGTCCTCGATGGTGCGAATTCCGCGCTTGAAGAATTTGAGCGCAGAGATTCCCGAGACCTCTGCTAAGCATTTATCTTGGATTGAAAAATCGGCAACCACCAAAGAGATTGTTGATTGAGAGAAAGCCCATTATGAAAGCCATCCCCCTTCCATAAAAGCCAGGGTTTGACACATTCCCACGCTTTCCAAATACTCTTAAGCACAAAGGTGCCAACAATTTTGACAGGCACATGAGTGATGAGCAAATTGACAAACCCTAAGCCTTTCCACGTAGGACGGCCATAAGGAGAACCTTCCGCAATGCCATGTCGTATGAGAACTTTCCAAGCTTCTTGGCCAGTAATGCTTCTGATAATCCACTTAGCACAAAGAGCTTTCCCTTGACGTTGAATGTGAATAAGCCCAAGGCCTCCAGAATTGTGAGGTAGACAACAAATATCCCTAGGCTACCCAATGAAAACCTTTGCCAATAGAAGCATTAGCCCATAAGAAAGCTTTGAACAATTTTTCCAACTTCTGAAAGGAGGCTTTGGAAGGAACCCAACAAGACGAGTAGTAAACATGGGTGGCAGCAAGAACTTTAGAGCAGATTTGGAATTTGCCAGCCAGAGATAAAGGCCTAGTGATCCAATATTCCAATTTTTTCACCACCCGTTGAATGACATAATGCCATAGTTCAGCCGGGGAGGCTTGAAAAGCAAAAGGAATACCTAGAAATTTGAAAATCTCACCATGTTGCAGAATTTTCCAATCAAAGGTGGCAAGCCAGTCAGATGCGGGAAGGAAAGATTGCCGGTAACATTGGATTTTTCACCATTGAATGGATGAGCCAGAAGCTAGGCAAAAAGTATCCAAACATTGCATAACATTGCTAATGTTGGTCTCATCCTCAATAAGCGTAAGGAAGGAATCGTCCGCAAAATGCCCATTGAGAAGCTGTGAATTGGGCTCATCAGGACAGCGAGATTCCACGAACAAGACCCTGCACTTTGGCATGAGCTAAGAGATAACCAAAGCCTTCAGCCGCCAACACATACAGTGCAGGGGCAAGAGGACAGCCTTGTCTGATAGACCAAAAAATCCCAAAAGGCTCCGAGTTGAGGCCATTAATAGAAATTTGAGCTGAGGCATCTGCAAAAAGCATATTGAGAGATTGAATAAAAATGGGTCCAAAGCCAAGAGCCTAAAGCATGGCAAGAATGAATGGCCATTCAATCCGATCATAAGCCTTCTCAAAGTCAATCTTGATAAACATGGCGCCTGATGAGATCTGCAAGCCCATTCCATGCCTTCCCACGGTGCGATGATGTTATCCAGGATGAAATGTCCCTGTATGAAGCCTATTTGCTCTGGCTGAATAATAACAGGCAAAAGATTGCGTAATCGCAGAGCTAATGCTTTGGCAATGATTTTGTAGGAGACATTCAGCAGTGCGTAATCAGCCGCCAACAAGTGATTTGCTCAGGATCTCCTTGCTTAGGGATAAATTTGATGTTTCCCTTATTAATGTGTGGCCCTAGGGATTGGTTCTAAAATCCTTCAAGATAGACCTGAAAAAGGTCTTGCCTGACAGAATCCCAAAGAGCTTTATAAAATTCACAAGGGAATCCATCGTAGCCTGATGCTTTATCATTAGCCATTTGCAGAGTGGCTTCATGGAGGTCTTCAATGGTGAGCATTCTTTCACAAATCACCTTCTGAGCCTCTGAAAGCTTTCGCGGCACAACACCCAAACAGTGGTCAAGAGCGGCTCGGCGAGCTGTAGAGGGTGGCTGAGCTTGAAAGACGAGCTTGTAATGGTGCACAAAGGCTTGCAACATAAGTTGTGGGTCAGTAATCTGAGCTCCGTTGTCCATGATAGCTCAGATCTGTTGAGAAGGCTTTCTGGCTCGAAGAGAAAGAAAGAATTCTTTCGACACCCGATCTCCAATCTTGAGCCAATGCATCTGAGCCTGGATCTGAGCGCCTCTGGCATTATAGTTATCCACAATTTGGATTTGATGCCAGAGCGTTGCAACTTGCAGTTGCAGAGCGTCAGAGAAGGGATCGCCTTGAAGCACCACCGTCGCCCGACTAAGAGCTGAGGTGTTAGCGGTGTATGAGCGGTGCCGAATTTTTGCCAGCTATCGGCCGTAGATTCTAAGAAATCTGGTAGTCCGAGTCAGCGCATCTTCCCACCATTGTATCCAGCTAGCTTGCATAGGTGGATGAAACCACTGACAAGTGACTGGGTCGTGGAGTTAAATTCCAAACCCGTTTGATATGATTGACAAGTGGGGCCATGTTGCATCAAGGCAGTATTAAGAAAGAATTGGCCTTTATGACAAAAGGGGTGTGCATCATGCCAACATATACGAAATCGTATAGGAGAGTGGTCCGAAAGGACAAAGTCAGGCATGACCTCCATTGGCATAGAATAAATGCTATCAAACTCAAAGAAATTTTGAGCTGACGGCATGGCCCTGTCAAGCTGTTTAAGAACGTGATCTGTCCCTCCACGAAGATTGGTCCACGTGTACCAAGCTGTAGAGGTGGGAAAGCGAGATGCGTTAGGATCAAAAAATCCAAATTTATTTCACATGAAGTACCACGCTTCCCTTTCACTAGGTGTCCACCTCATAGGCAAGTGGCCACATTTATCATTAGGGGACTCAACCATATTAAAGTCTCCACTTATTACCCAGTAGGCATCGGGAATGGAGTTGGCTATCCACCGCCACAGATCGGCCCTTTCGGCCGCATCATTCGAGGCGTAAATATTTATGAGCCCAAAAGGGTGGCCATCAATATTAAAGAGGACCCATATGACATGGTTGGTGGGGTCAATTCCATGGTCAATTAATAAGGGCCGTCATTTGGGAGCAAAAAGTGAAATTAATCCCCCACACCCTACTTCATGATTGCTACAGAAAGCCAAGTTGTCAGGCCAGATGGATTTGTATACCATCTGTAACTGAAAACCTATAATTTTTACTTCTTGCAAAAACAAAAGCATCCAGATTTGCACATCGTTGTCGAGTTTCACGCACCACATATTTACAATGGGAGTCTGTAAGACCCCTAACATTCCAAGATAAGCAATTCATGGGAAACGTTGGTCAAGAGCCATATCCCCATCCTCCAAGCCCTCAAGGGCATCATATTGATTGTGCAAGAAACGAGCAGCATTGTGCTGTGAAAAATCCTGCAGATCAACTTTTTCCAGTCGGCGTACTCAATGTTGTATTCCGCTTCCATGGAATCCACATTGCATGTTGGGCTATGGTCCCAAGAGATGCGGGAGGGACTTCGGGGACGTTTAGAAGGCCCTTGTGAGTTGCTTGGCAACAGCAATGGAATTGAATGTGGGATGGGGACGTGAGAAACAAAATTTGTCTGATCCATGAGAACCGACACCGTAAGGGGCATGCTAGAATACTTTGGCAATGGAGTAGCCAAGATGGCAGCAACAGTTGGTTCTTTAGCAGCAGTTGTAGGCTCCTTAGCCAGGATACTGAGAGATTGTTCCTTAACAACTGGTTCCCGATGGCCATGGGAGCCAGAGGCTTTGGATTGTTGGGCTTTGTTCTTGTTTCGCCGGCCCCCGAAAACTTGCCAACCTTCCTCCTATTGGGGTTTGACTGGCTCGGGAGTTGTTTTGGCCACAAGGGTTACGGTTACAGGGTACATAAAGCGGACAATCCTTGATCTTGTGATCAAACGCTTGGCAACGGAAGCAAGTGTTGGGTAGATTGATATACATGACCTGTTGGGAATAGTGTTTATCACCCATTTGAATATCCACAAATTCTTTGAGATCCTACGAGAGATCAATCTCAACGCATACTCGCTTCTGTGGATGAGCATGGTAAAACTTATCGGCTTCCAAGGAAACTACCCGCCCAAGCGAGGTGGCAATTTGCGGCAAAAAAGGCATGCATGGCAAAGGAAGACCAAGAAATTCAACCCAAACAGGCACTTTAAGGGTGGTATATTCAGATACCACAAAGTCCTTGTGCCAGGGTGTTAACACAAGCTAGCGAGTTGCGGACATACCAAGTGGCTTGCTTAGCCAGAATATTGGGCACATTAGCAAGGTCAGAAAAATGAAACCAAAAAAAAAAGAAACCCTTGGTCATGTTTTGAAAGCTATCCAGGCGGACTCCATGAGGAGTCCAGACTGTGTTAACCTAGGATTTGAGCATGCTTTCAAAGGGGATTCGACCCACAAAATACCCAATGAGGCAAAACTGCTCTAACCATTGACAAGTAGCATTAAATTTAGGAATGGGCAGAACTACATCAGGAGGAGAAAGATTACCTCGTGAAAAACCTTCGGGACAAATTTCTTGGGTCGCTTCGCTGGCGGTGCCATTGCTCGCTCCACTATCTCCTGCCATGGTTGAAACAACAGGGTTTAAAGATGGCAAGGACATTATATAGGGGACGCCTAGAGGGCGAGAAACCCTAGGAGAGACTATAGCAATAAATTCCCGCAGAGCCCGAAAAGGCCGCGGGATGGCGGTTAGAAGAGAGAAACCCTAGAAAAGTCGACTCCTGTTTTGTGCCAGAGTTGCAGAGCATTTTTTCCAAGTCCTCACTTGTTTTTTTTTTTTCCAATAGAGCATTCTTCCATTTTCCTTCTTATTGTTTCTAAACAAGACAAGAGTACGTAGACAAATCTGCTGAATGATATTCAAGCATCCTTGAAAGCAACATAAATGTGTTTATATCACTATACATATCATGCACATATGTATAGAGATATATACATATATAAATATTTATATAAACATATTAATATTCATGATGAGGCAAGACGGATAAAGAACTAGATCTTAACATATTCTTCTTTTCCCAACATTTTCACTAATCATTCTCGAGATAATGGGGGAGAGAGAAATAAAGGTTAAAACTCAAGCCTTATCAAAATAAAAGTTGCAAGCTTGAACGATCACAGGTCCAACCCCTGGACTAATTCATGCTCCTCCCACTTCACAACTTCTCTTCTTTCTCTTCCTATTCTCTCCACAGCTGCTAACCACTTCTTCCACTTTCTCCCTTCTATTTATTTTCTCCAATGCCTCCATGTCTTCCTCTTCTTCTCCAACTGTAGTTCCTGACATAACCCTTCCATGACTATCTCCTCATCGTGCATCAAATTATTATTTTCCGACAAAAAACTGAACAAGTTTGCAATATTCTCACACTTCACTTGCACTATTTCTTTCTATTCTTACATGCAACTAAAATGACCACGAAGAAGAATGCAATGTAAAAGTCCACGACAGGATCGAGAGAATGATACCTGCCTTTTTTTAAAAAGAAAAAAATTATGATTCCACTTTGATAGGACTTTGCCCACGGCCACATAAGGAAATGATTTCAATTGAGCCAACTCAACAACTTCCAAAAACCCTGGCTTCTCATTAACCCATGGTTCGAGCAGAGTCTAAGTATGGTGTTGCAGCTTCTCCAGGAAACTTTATGAAAACCAACAAGTTCTTATCCCTTCACATTCTTAAGTTTCCATTCTCTCTTATTTTCCGCAATTCCCTAAGTTCGTTTTTGAAATAACAATTCAAATTTAATACAAGGTCATAGTCTGCGACTTACCATTCTCTGAGTCCCCAATAGGGTATATGATCACCACACATTCTTAAAAAACCATTGAAATCTGCCATGCCCGTAAGGGTTGAATAATGCTTTAAAATCAAAACAGAAAATGTTTCCAAGACCCAAAAGTGTACTTGAATTTAAAAAACAACATAGTCAAGATAAGGCTATAACCACCAATACCATTCAAGAATGCATCAACATATTGCAAGTAATATTGTTATTGACTCAAGATACACAGGAACAAAGTCTCCTTGGCACAATTCTTCACAAGAGTATTTACGGAAGCCCAAACAATCCTGCATTATACCAAGTAATGATAATGAATACAGAGAACTAGTCACAATTGAAGTATAATCCCAGCCAAAAAACAAAATGAATGTCAATCCTTAGATAAATCATTTTTTCATAAATCGGATGAAAAGGACTAAGATCAAAGATTGACAAGATTAAGTCACTAAAGTTATCAATGAAATAGCCAACAAACTACTCAAGTAGTCAAAACATGTCCAGCAAGTCATAAACTGAAATCACAACATGTCAAGCAAAACACACCACAATGACATTTATTACCCTGAATGGTGGAGGTGTTTCAATTGTGATTTCACTGGGATCTGTGGGAGCATAACATACTCTGAATCTATGCATATCCCCTCATCCAACCATGGCCCATTAATTAGGAGTAAATACTGAAAAGTTAATTGCCTAAAAATGATGCGCTGCGTCAAAATAACCAATCATGTAACCAAGAAAGAGCTGTAATCATTGATTATCAAGGGCAATTGTCTGAATGTTGCAATAACATATGTAGATTACTAACAAATGTTTTCTTTGACATCAACAGAAAAGGTATAAACATGGTCCAGTAATCAAAGCACAATAATAATAACGAGTCTCTAGAAGGAGATATGACAGTCAGGTACTTCATAATCCTAATGTACATAATAATATCAACATAAGTAAACAAGACATCCACACTCTCATAGGCATATGCTGCAAGGAATTATGAGACCCCCAACAGCTTCTTAATGTCTTTCTGCAAGCACAATGAAAAAGATTAGTAGAGCTATATTTGATGAGTACAACTCACTAAACCATGACAGATTTCTTCTGCAATGGCCTTAGCATGTTCTAATGCAAAATGCATGCTCGCACAAAGATCATTACGAAAATGCAATCCAATTAAATATGTAAATAAAGCATACGAGTAAAAAACTAACTTGTAACAACATACAAATAATGGTGAGTTTACACATGCAATAAAAATTGAAAGGAACAGAAGAATTAGCTAAAGAAGATTGTAAAACCTCAATTTTCAACGGAGAAGTTATTGGAGCATATCGGCTGACAACATTCCCATTTTTATCACATAGAAATTTAGTGAAGTTCCACTTTATTCTATCCCCCAAAAACCCGCCTTTGCTTGCTTTCAAGAACTTGTAGAGAGGTGTTACATTATCACCATTGACTTCAACCTACATCAAATAATTTATTTCCAAGTGTTTATGATCCTTCTTCACAAGTAAATTGCAGATAATCTCTGTTAAATCAAAAACAGAGATCGCGATATCAATAATTATAGATAGATGAGAATAGACTCTCAGTGACAGACCTTATCAAATATAGGGAACTCGGATTTGAAGCGAGTGCATGCGACTTCCTCAATCTGCTCATTAGTACCTGGCTCTTGTCCACCAAATTGGTTGCATGGAAATGCTAGTATTTCAAATTCTGCAATAGTTACCGGGTGAGAAACATGTTCACGTGAACAAAACCTAAATGCTAAAAATAACACTCCAAATACACACATTTTATGAGAAACTCAAGTTTGCAAGTAATAATAACTTGTCCCTCATTTACATCCATTCAATAATTGTTTCAATTTGAACAATGGCTTCCACAAGCTGCCTAAGGGTAACTAATAGAACTCTATTGCTTCATAAAATTGCTCCTCTCTTTCAGACTCAAAAAGCTTCAAATATCAAATCATTCTTCCACCATACTTCAAAAATCCATGTGAAATAGATGACCTCCTTTCCTTTCACTTGGACAAAGCCATATAGAATTCTTAGGAAAAATTACACAGTGAGAACCTAAAATTTCTACACAGCCAGAAAATGTAGTGTAGAGAAACACCTTGATCTTTGTACTTTTCATATAACTGGTTCAGCTCTTTGTAGTTGGAATTAGTAAACCCACTGCATGGTGCATAGACAATATTAGAGCCAAATGGCATTTTGCAAAAGCATGCAAAAATGTAAATTGTAAAGAGAAAGGTGATGTACACCGGATGTTCATGATACATAACATAGTTGAATTAGAGGGATGTTAGTTTCTGACATATCAAAAATACTCAACAAAATATCAAACAATGTAGAATAATAAATTGGCTATTACCGGTGATGACCATCATTTTAGGCCCCATACCTATGAGGAAACTCCAATAAATGAGACTAGATTTATATATAAACATGTACCCTTATTCATTTATCATTATCTTGATCTAAATGGCATCCCCATCCTTGCATCGGCACCCATACCCCTACAACTCCAGGGAACTAAGGGCTCTTTCCTACCATAAACTCTGTTTTCAGTCGAGCATGTAAATTTCATTCCTCTTCCTTCAGTAGATCCAGCACATACATGATACTTCGGTTGTCTTAGTCTTGTGCAGGCCGCCATCAATGGAAGAACATATACAGAAGGCATGTTTATCGTTGACTTTATGAACGTGCCAGCTAATTACCATTTTTGAGTGTATTAAAAAGTAAACAATCGATGCCATAAACTGAATGCACCGGCTGTTTGTGTTAAACCCTGTCAAATGATTTGATTTATTCCTAGAAGATGGTGAAGACAAGAAAAACATGGATAAATCATCAAAAAAATTGTTTAAATTAATACTCCCGTTTACAAGTATTTGATTTTCCCTTAATTTATTTGTATCTTTCTTTGAGAGTTGCATAAACACTCTTCTCCTACTAGCTTGGCTGATTTGTCCCACAAGAGTTTCTAGGAAAATGTTCCAAGACAACTATTTCTGTAGTCTTTCATATTCTCTGTATAATTTCTCTGGAACCTAATATCCATATCCACTTCGCCCTTAAGCATGAAAGGTTCTGTTTTTTTATTTGATTTCCTTGATTCATGCTAACAGCCTGCTTCTTATGGTTGATTTTTGGTCCAAATATTCTGAAGTTTTTGCAACATTCTTCAATGCTTCACAGTACTAGATGAGAAACCTCTTATTTTCATCCTAGGCATTACACAAAATAGCATATGTAAGGTCATATAGACTTTCTCTATCAAAATGCCTTCGCTTGCCATCAAGACTTTCGACATGAGCTACAATGTAGATCAATGAATTGACTCTTATTCTTGAACCATTTTCCTAGATGTCGACCATGATTTTTTATATAATAGTGAAACATTTTCCTAGATATCGGCCATAAATTTTTTATATTAGTTCAAGGAATTCGCATTGCTTTTTTTACTGTCTTATTGTTTTATATTTTCCTATAAACCAATGAAGTTTTTAACTCATTGGTTTAGTTTGAGTGAAGTAAGTGGGGCATTTGCTTTTGACAATTGTAGCTATATATTAATAAGATAAAATTACATCAAACCTACCAGATTATGGACAGCAATTAGAAAACCAGCAGGGACTGAGGGTTCATTCAAAATGGTTTATTTGCTGCCTAATAAGGTTGTCAGACTTTCTTTCCCAGTGCTTCAGAAAACAAAAACAGAAATACACAAATTATAAATATCTATGCAGCTGGATAGCCAGAGTCTCAAGTCCACTCATGACCCATAACCAGTGTACATGAAGTACCGTGTGTTTGGTGGCCTGAACTGCATCTGAGAGGAAGTAGCACATTTCAGAGATTCTGGTTTGTCACCCAGCTCTATGGTTCTAATCTGATGGCTTGCAGGGGGCATTGGAGTTGATTCCCATGGTTGCTCATCAACCCCAATTTTAGGGGTTGCATTCAGCGCTTCACTCTAAGACCAACGGGGCCCCAGAAGACAAAAACCTAAGATAGGGTGTGTGACTGGAGCACCCAGGTGTTCTGCAATGACCTTATAAGAATAAAAGGCAGGGGCATGATGCAGAACCCTCTCATGGGTGGTTCAGTGGAATGATGGAAAGCAGAATTGGGATCTGGAAAGGCCAACGGATTGGTCAGGCTTGAAGGACATGGGGGAATCACTGATTCCCTAACATTCAAATTTCAGCAGCAGGTGGATTAGGGATGATGGTTCTTCCTCCCTCAGGCACCACGAAGATGATTCTCTTCAATTCAAATATTTCATTTTTCTGCGGTATTTGGATCCATGGTTCAAGAGTGATGGGATGCACGTCTATATAGAAACTCTCTCTTTCTTCTACAACAAGGAGCACCTCTTTACAATTGTATAAGTGTGATCAGGAAGCATGGGTTTTGAACCACAGGGACCACGTGCATTTCTACCAATTCAGAAAAGCATTGATCTTCTTTTCTGAATGGCCATGCCAGAGGTAATGAATTGTGCAGAAATGAGGTCTGCAAGTGCAAGTCTTGGATTTGAAGGAAACAAGGGAAATTGTACAGAAGATTTGGATGGAAAGAGGGAAAAAAAGGCTAAGGAGAGGCGAATAAAGAAATAGTATTTGGTTCTGAGGACATCCTCAATTTGTAATCACAGCAAAGTTTTGCGTCCAACCTTGGTGAGTTATGTGAAGACAAAGATCACACTGTATGACCAATTTTTGAGCCATGGATAGATTTTAATGACGTCCATGAGAACAAAATACCATATTATCAAGCATTGCTGAATAAGTGAGAAACGATAGAAAGAAGGGAAAGGGAAGGCTAAGCTCAAGTTCTGATTTCCACTGTTGCTGAAGTGAAAAGAAATGTCTAGGATAATACAGGAGTGTTGACTTATTATGTTAGGGCAAGGCCTTGTAATCAGAGAAGCTTGCAAACAGAAATTGGGCCAGCAACCATTTTCAGTTTTGAAACAAAGTGTGCAATATATGCCTGATCTGTTCGTAGTTGCATTAACCAGATAATATCCTCTTACCATTGAATCTGAAGCCATTCTGATAGTGGAAGAAGTTGGTGAGGAATAAAGGCCATCCCTTCTAGCATTTGACTGTCCCACAAAATATTTGCTCGGATCTCAATGTTTTGTTTGACCCTTCTGTTGTGCAGAAATTCATTTAGAATTAGGGCAGCTATGTGTAGAGTGATTCTAGAATTTTGGTGGCTGTTTCAAAGAGGAAGTGGAGCATATCACACTAAGATGTTTCTGTAACTTACAATAGTATTTTTGGAGAACTTATGCGGGCATGTTTTCCCAATCCTTTGGTGTTTCCCACTAATTTAATTAAACCCTCTAACCATTGTAAAGTGCTCTTTTGAATCATAACATCATTTTTTTCCTTGTGATTATTAAAAAGAAACCTTGATAGAGTATCGTGGTTTGTAAGTGATAAAATGAGTATCTTATGAAATATCCCCTAAATGGGACACTTCAAACCTTTAATGGATTCTAGGTAATTCCACACTCATACTCAGATTAATAAAAGATACACAGATTTTAGCACAGCAGATCAGATCCTTCAGTGTTGAACAGTGACTCAAAATATCATGAGAACCAACTCAGCTAGCAACTAATTTGATGATTTCTTATTCCAAAGTAGTAAGCATACAATGACAAGCCCTATGAATGAATCCCAAACTGATGTAGATTTTTCCTAATAATGGTGGCTAAGTCTGATGATGGAAACTCAAATAAAACAATACCCAGCCGTATCTATCCTGGCCATATCAACTCAGAATTTATTATAGAGAACAAATCTGAATTGTGAGTACATATATAAACTGTAACAGCACCCAGAAATCTGCAGACTTAAAGCATTGAAAAAGGTACCTTAGGCAGCGCCAAAAATACAGAATGTAGGTGATTTAAAGTTCTGAGGTACTGCTGAACAGAGGACAGTAGCATGCAGCCTCAAATATTACATCTGCAATACCAGTCAGCCTCCCTGTATGTCGCTCCACATACAGAAAATGTCGTGACACAGCTGCAATAATTCTTCAGTCCCTTTATAGCCCAAAAGCTCAATATCAACAACTGGAAAATACTGAAATTCCCTTGTAAGCACAATAAGATTTCCTGTGTGAAAATCTCTCTCTTTTTCTCAGAGGGTTTTCGTCCTCTAGAGTTTTTCAATAAGCACAAAGCTTAGACAAACATCAGAGTTTGATAAAATCAGTAAGTGATATCCCTCTTCAAGTCTTACCTCTCCCTTATATAGGAGAAATGGCCCCATAGTAACCTCCCCAATCACCAATCACAATCAATGATTAAATCTAAGCATAAGTCCCATTTTTAATGCCTAGGCTGGTCGCATTTTCCTCATAGGGAGGATAAAATTTAGAAATGGGCCATATACATCCAAAAGGGTCAATATTCATTCCCTAGGTAAGTCGTCATACTTCCTAGGAATGATACACACATAGCATTAGACCCCTTAAGCATTTTTTCTAGATATTACCACTTATTTATAAGTGCATAATTAATTTAAGCCAAATAAATTAATATAAGTGCTTTTAATAATTTTATTTATTTTTTTATGGGCACTTTATACTAATTTATTATGACTTAAGTCACCCTTATATTTTTCCTTTGGCCGTCGGGTCGACAAAATGGGCCAAAGGTCTTCGATTTGGAAAAGGGGACATTACATCTTACAAAAAATTCTTTGAAGGAATTATCAATAGATTCCATGTTTTGCAGCTATGTGTAGAGTGATTCTAGAATTTTGGTGGCTGTTTCAAAGAGGAAGTGGAGCATATCACACTAAGATGTTTCTGTAACTTACGAGAGTATTTTTGGAGAACTTATGCGGGCATGTTTTCCCAATCCTTTGGTGTTTCCCACTAATTTCATTAAACCCTCTAACCATTGTAAAGTGCTCTTTTGAATCAGAACATCATTTTTTACCTTGTGATTATTAAAAAGAAACCTTGATAGAGTATCGTGGTTTGTAAGTGATAAAATGAGTATCTTACAAAAAATTCTTTGAAGGAATTATCAATAGATTCCATGTTTTGAAGTCGTTATAACAACATACAATATTGGTTTATCTCCACAAAGAAATAATTGAAATTCTTTAATGAGCAGATTAATTCTTTCATTAACTTTTTTTAATTGAAGGATAAACACACCAGACCCTTCGGAGTCTTTTAGCATCCATTGGTATTGGGTGCATGAATAATTCTTTCATTAACTTTGATATATATATATTTATACCAGAAAAAAAAGCACTTCTCAAATTACCTAAAATATGTTGATGTTATCATGACATTATTCTTTTAGCAGGTGGATTGCCCACATACCTTCTACTAGGACATCTTACATGACATGTAACATGCTGACACAGGTTACTGTCATGCAATGAATCTTGCCCATACAAACAGATGACATGGCATAAAATCCATCCATTTAGACAAAATAATAATTAATATTCTAATTTTCTAACAGTATAAAAGGTCACCAATGTAGTCAAAGTGCATGCTTTTCTTTGTCATCTATGATCTTCATTCGTCAACTGCATAGTGAACTAATTGCACTCCCGTATAAATTTGACAGATAGACTCTGCTTCTGTCGAAGGTACCATCATTCAATTAATTTGTCCCTCAGGACACTTCCCAATAAAACTGCTGATCTTAAATTCATACCATTCATTGAATAGATTCCTGCCTTGTCAGTGCTTCCTTTCACAGCAGTCTAATTGTGATAAGGCTCGTCCTTAATCGTTAACTCAGAGAAGAAGATTACTTGAGGGTCCATGTACATCTCAATGGAGTAGTAGCTTTCCACTTGGCACAGACAATCATCAAGCTTTTCAGCATCAATGTGATTTCCATACATTGGTAGCTCTACATTATACTCCACATTGCATTATGCAGCCATGAGGTCAATGAAATCGAATTGTTAATTGCCAACACTATTTCATGATTTTAACTTAGTATTCAGCTTGTCACATGATCACCTGCCAGTGACAACATAAGTACTAGAATATGCCTGACTATGCACAACATTCTCTATACAAGGCTGTCAACCTTCAGATTCATGATCTTCTTAAGCTCGCTCATCCTTTGCAAGCCAGCCATCCTTGGGCCTAATTAAAATATCCCTTGATAGAGCTTGGGTAAATCTTGATAACAATCGTGTTGTCAAGCTTTGATCCGCAGAAGAACATTTACAAGCACTAAAAGCCAAGAAGAAGTTAATCTCCCTGCCCAAGGAAATTTATTTAGAAGTAGATCTCAAACAACTCCAAGCGGAGGAGCTCTAGAGGGTGTGAACCCAAGGTCTATCTTCCAAGGAAAGCAAATGCACTAATTTCGGACTACAGGTTGGTAGTTCCCGATTCTCCTCCCCCATGATGGTTGTCATTTGTTATCTATATGATAAGGCTCTGAAGTCTCAGCAGGTCATGAGGGTGTCTCTACTTCCTGTTGGAAGTATAATGGTGCAATGAGGTCCACTCTATGTTCCTGTCCTCCCCATATTGCTTCCATGACGTTGCTGCATCGTGAGATTCTTATTGAAACCCATGAAAGCCCTGAGCAGGTCCTCCCTCCAGTCACAAGATACTTTTATGTTTCATTCTTCCAGTGAGACTTGTAAATCAGTAGGTGTTCTTAGTTCCAGGGGTGTGGCACACCTCAATCGTGCCTAGTTCCAGTTCAAGGTGTTACTCTTGACAGTGTACATGCATTCCAAATACACATGTCTTCAAGTTTAAGATTGCATTTTGTGGGAGAATCAGATTTTGGTGTCAGAGTTGATTTTTTTCAGCAAACCCATGGCAATCATTGCCATGTTGAATTTTTTTTTAGCAAACCACTAAAAAGAAACCCATGGCAATCATTGCCATGTTGATTTTATTAAGATTATCTATTGGTTTTGGAAAATTTACAATCTTATTTTACAAGAGAATCCAATTACGCAAGTAAGATTTTATAATTAAAGTGAGCCAACACAAGTCAATGTGGAGGTGCTTAGGAAACAGCCAAGACAAACAATCTACAATCAGATGAATCAATATAATTTCCTATATCTTTACAAGTTTGGTATAAGAAGATTCAAGAATACCATAGGTAGGCAGACATAAAATAGAGAGAAAATCAAGAATAAGAAAGGAAACAAATTTGGACAAGTGGACTTCCATCTAGTTTTACTAGTACATCGTAACATCTCAAACATGCTGGTTCATGGCTGTTGATCAGATATGAACATCCCATGGTTCCTCTGATTTTGTTGAGATTGTCATACGAGTCAAGTAGGGGTGCCCTCACTCATTGACTGTTTTTGGTATTTACATAGATGAGCTTGAGAATGTTCTTAGACAATATCCTCAAGTTGCAATGTTTATACACTATACCATGTTTGGATTACTATACCGCATTTTGTTGATGTAGTCGTTGCTCACTCTATTGATGATTTACAAAGGCAAATTGATGCCTTTGCTCGTTTTTACAAGCATTGCCAGTTTCTGGTAAACCTTAGTAAAAGTTCAAAAGTAAGTTCGTGGTCTTTAACACCCCTAGAGTTACTCTTTCCAGTTTTGAATTTTTCTATAAACAAGAACCTATAGAGATCACTACTACTAACACCTATTTGGGAAATCCAATGAGTTCTATATTCTAATGCACCAAACTTAAGAGTGACTCGTTCATGTGCTCAAAAGGAAAGTTGCATGGAACCAAAATGTTTGAGATTTTGTAATCTAGTAGTAAAACCAGATGGAAGATGACTTGTCCAAATTTGTTTACTTCCTTATTCTTGTGTTTCTCTCTATTTTATCTCTGCATATGATATTCTTGAATCTTCTTATACCAAACCAACAAAGACGTCAGAAATTACATCTATTCCTTTGCTTCTAGATTATGCATCTGTCCAGGGTGTTTTCCAAGCACCTTAGCATTGACTTGTGTTTGATAGTTTGAATTAGAAAATGTTAATAATGTAATTAAATTCAGTATTAAAATTGTATTCCAATTTTTTCAAATACGATAAATCATCTGAAGAAAATCAACCTGGCAATAATTGCCATGGGTTTGTTTTAGTGGATTGCTAATTCAACTCTGAAACCGAAAGCTGATTCCCCCAATCTTGCAGCTACAGTAAAACTAGCTTGAAATTTAACAGCTAGAGAAAAACTAGCCCACGACTCACACCCAGCCTTGTCTGGGTGCATCTTCCTGATCATGGCCAGTTACACCAGAAGCATGTTGTATCGGGACTTGAAACTAGTTCATTGTCATGCCAATCATTCTGCCTTGACACTACAGACTAGACCATGGCCTTCTGGACTAGGATTGGTGGTTATATCCTGATGGTTGGTGACTATCAAGTAACATAGAACAGCATGCCGAGCACAGCATAGAAAAAGGACAGGGACTTTCAAAAGTATAGAACATGGTAGATCCAGAACTAATTTTGTGGTCATAAGAATAGAACATGGTAGATCCAGAACTAACGAAAGGGTAATCAGGGTATTAATCATCAAGGAAGTTCAACCCAAAATGTTTCAGAAATGTTTTATCCAATGTGTCCATATATCTGTATAAAGAGGTTAATTAGCACTACTCAATCTAAACCCCAACAAGATTCCACTACTTGGTTCTTATTACAAATAATGATCCCTTATAAACCAAAAAAAAAAGAAAAAACACCAATTTGAGAGACCATATAGCTCAGAAACATTAATACTTAGATTGGGTATGGAAAAGTAAGCAAAACATTTGCACCTTAACAATAAACAAAATTCAAACAAACAATGTGACAAGATCAATACCATTGGGAAGCAACATTGACAATAAGGACAACCTTGCCCTTGTAAATGCCCAGATCAACATCATTTCCTTTTATATCCTGCAATTCAATAATTATAACCCCATTAGAAGGAAAAGAAATAAGACAAACATTTATAAACATGTTTTGATAGCAATCAAATTACTGTAGATGAGAAAACAGAACGTGCCTTAACAGTAAAGTTGTAAATGGTGTTTGTAGTCATGGTTGGCAAATTAAGAAGGCGGATAGTGGGTGTATAGCAGGGCACTGGCAATGGCTACTACAAGAAGTGATAATATGTGTAACACAGACGATTGGGAAGTAATCTCAAACCCCACAAATTATAGGAGAAAACCAATTTATCACGTGTCAAACAAACAGTCCGGAAGAAGAACAATTTATCACGTGTGAAACGAACAATTGAGAAGGAATCTGAGATCCCATTAAACGACAAACACCCCCGAAATCTGTAGTTAGGTATGCAGCCTGCAGGTATGTTTTGCCAATCCAAACTGTCAACAAATATGATTTGATTTATAATTACCTAAGACGCCACGTTATGTGCATCGCTTACTAAAATATACACGAAATCATCGCGTTTGACTGAAATAAACTGATTTTAATTATATATCCCGAGACCTGAGGGGATGGCTTCAGTGTGAACAAAGAGGTGTGCCTAACTGATTGCGCCACCGGGGCAGCTCATAAGATTTGCAGATTCAGTTGTTAATTTAAGAATGTTTTTATTTTTCTTATTTATTTGGGTTATCAATTTGGTAAGCATTCTATTCTAGTCTCTTCAAATAGTTCCACCATAGAGTTAATTTGTAGTGTTTTTTGTTTTTTAATATGGAATGTGTTTACATTTCTGAAAACACATACTCTCTCCTTACTCTTGCTTAGGTGTTGTCCATTTTCATGTCCCATATTTGACCCTGTAGGAACTAGTCTTTATTTCAGATATGATATCTTCTTCCTACATTTGATTTCAGCTCTTATGTCTGCCTTTTCGCAATGCTCATAAATCAAGTTGAGCTGTGTAATATGATGTTGTCATTTCTTGCTTGTTTTCTTCTCCACATGACAATCCTAAACCTTTCATTCATGTAGGTTTTATTTTGTTGATATTTGGGCATTCATTTACGTTGATATCCCATATACTCATCCATTTGTGGTTTTCTTTCATCCATGTATTCTTCCTTATATGCAACTCTTCTTCTCTTGTGGCCCTAACCTACTTGGTGGTCTTTATGATCTTTTTATTTTTGCAAGTAACTTAGTAGCCTAGTCACAGCAGTTGCCTCTAATGGAAAAGTGCATGTTTATGCAAATTCATTTCATAAGTAAAAGCATGAGCCATAGTTATGAAGTTGTTTGTGATTAAACACTTTCAGATAAATTCTATTTGTATCCATTTCAAACTTGACGTGGCACTAGCCCATTGTTCACTCCTATGCAACACCACCTAGGTGATAAGTAACCCAAATTAGACCTAATGATCTTCTAATCCCCAAACTCGACATTCATGCATCTATTTCAAAGTGCATAAAGAGCTCTCATCCACCTTGTATCCTTTTCATTCTTTATGTATCCCCGGTGAGTTAGTTGTGAAAGACTAGGTCGAGATACTTGTGTTTTGATACCACTTCAAGAGACTTTCCTTCAAATTAGTAGTTGAAATGTTTCTTTTTTTAATGAGAAGATCAAAATTTAATTTTGTTGATGTTCACATCCATTCCTACCTCTTCACAAAAGAGTTTTTATAGCCTTGTAGACACCTAAATTTGGTAGTTTTTCACTTGATAATGTCAATAGTGACGTAATGCCTAAATTATGACGTGAGCACATATTCTAAACTCAATTTCATATCATTATCCCTATTCCATGACTTTCTCTCTTCATTACGTTGTTCAGTTGCTCACAAAATTCCTTATATCAGTTAACAATATTATATCATTTTCAATTGTTGTGCCCAAAACTTTCTAACACCTCGCTCCTATCCCATGCAGGACCACCAAACAAGGACCAAACTGTCAAACAATTTGGTTTGAAACTAATAGTTTCATCCCCAACCATCCAATGATCATTTTCTCTTGATATCTTTTATGGGTCAATATTTTTCCTATAAATCACCCTTAATATGAAATTAAACCTACAAAAGCATATATATGCAAGTCAAATGCACTCATTTACTCACTTAGAAATCCCATGACACTTTTAAGAACATTGCTTGCAAACCTATTCCAAAAGCACTTAAAGCTCTCCTAAATTTCCCTAAAATAGTAGCACACATTAGGGGCAACCCCCACACGGATCTAAAGCACTCTCAACTAGGTTCAAGAGTCTAGTTCCCCAAGTTACAAACTTCTAAAGTCAAGTACAAGCACACTAATCCATTTTTAAAACATTCTTAAGTGAGTAATTTATCAAGTGTGTGTGTGTGTGTGTGTGTGTGTGTGTGTGTGTGTGTGTGTGTGGAGAATGACATGCAATTTAAGACCTCTTCAAAGTAGTGCCAACGTAGGTGGTGTATAGATTACACTTCAACCCCAAAATTAACCATTTGCAAAGGTTTCACCCATGGTTAGGGTTAAAATTTATTTCAGTTCATATAAAGAGTTAAATGTGCATTTGTAAGAACTAGAATTTCACAAGAAGGCACAATCCAACGACTCCAATAGTTACAAAAAGTTACAGAACACCAACAGTTTAACCTATTGAACTACCACAAATGTACAGATTTACCAAATGGTTCCATACATAACTGATGGTTTCATCCCTTCTCATTTCACACTTCTAGAACAAAAAAGCATCAACATATTAGTTTAAGTCCTTGCATCATTATGCCATCACCAAATTAGCTTATAGAGCAACAAAATATCTAATCACCTTTCATATCTTATGTCTTCTCTTATTTAGAACGTGTTATTATGGTTCTATCTTGCAAAAATGTTAATATATGTATATTCTTATTTGCACATTAATATTAAATCAATCTAAATATATTTTAGGGTCAAGAATTAAGTAAAAGGAACTAACCCCCCTTTCTCACATTTTAAATTGTTTTGTGGTCTAATCGTTTGTTCAATCCACTTATTGATTGAGTCCTTAACCTATTTGGCCTAGTTCAAACCCTGGTTTGAATCCTAGGGTTTCCATTCTTAGTGCATGTTCATTTTCCTACCTCTAGGGTGTGTTCTCATTTGTGTTTTCAGGGATTTGTTTACACCCTTTTCAAACTTTATAATGTCATGGAAATGTAAAGCGATAAAAAGGATGTAAGGTTCAGAACACTGCATTAACGGTTGTAACTAGTGATAAAGATATGATATAAGCTCAAAAACACAAGAGGAGAGATGCACATAGTTGTACAAAATGAAATAAGAGAGATCCAAGTGCACATACTAGAGAATCTAATATTAATAAACCTAAATATGCTTTGTTATTGATATTGTAGATTGGAAATACCCTGGTACATAACCATAAAGCTCCATCAAAATTGGTTGTATGGCTTTGGACCTGCTTTTTGGTCTTTGACTTACTCAAAGTGTGGCACTGTAACTTTGTGTGCCCTTTTGTTTCCTGGAAATGTGTGTCACTATCAAGCCCTAAGTGTCACATAATTGTAAAACCCTCTAAATAATTTGCATTTGTAGTTTTCTTTCATCTATTTGTTCTTCCTTCTATGCAACTCTTCTTCTCTTATGGCCCTAGCCTACTTGGTGGTCTCTATGATCTTTTTATTTTTACAAGTAACATAGTAGCCTAGTTATAACAGTTGCCTCTAATGGAAAAGTGCTTGCTTATGAAAATTCATTTCATAAGTAAATGCATGAGCCTTAATTATGAAGTTGTATGTGATTAAACACTTTTGGATCACTTCTATTTGTATCCATTTCAAAGTTAACGTAGCACTAACCCATTGTTCACTCCCACGCAACACCACCTAGGTGATAAGTAACCCAAATTAGACATAATGATCTTATAATCCCAAAACTCGACATTCTTGCATCTATTTTGAAGTTCATAAAGAGCTCTCATCCACCTTGTATTCTTTTCATTCTTTATGTATCCCTAGTGAGTTAGCTGTGAAAGACTAGGTTGAGAAACTTGTATGTTAATACCACTTCAAATTAGTAGTTGAAATGTTTCTTTTTTTAATGAGAAGATCAAAATTTTATTTTTTTTGATATTCTCATCCATTCTTACCTCTTCACAAAAGAGTTTTTAGAACCTTATAGACACCTAAATTTACTATTTTTTCACTTGATAATGTCAATAGTGACATAATCCCTAAATTATGATGTGAGATTCTAAGCTCGATTTCATATCCTTATCCCTATTCCATGACTCTCTCTTCATTACGTTGCTTAGTCGCTCACAAAATTGCTTATATCAATTAACAATATTATATCATTTCCAAGTGTTGTGCCCAAAACTTTCTAACACCTCACTCCCTTCGCATGACTACCAATAGGGACCAAATTTCCGAACAATTTGGTTTGAAACTAATAATTTCATCCCCAACCACCCAATGCTCATTTTCTTTTGATATCTTTTATGGGTCAATATTTTCCTATAAATCGCCCTTAATATGAAATTAAACCTACAAATTCCCATTTATGCAAGTCAAATGCACTCATTTACTCACTTAAAATTTACCTGACACTTTTAAGAACATTGCTTGCAAATCTATTCCAAAAGCACTCAAAGCTCTCCTAAATTTCCCTAAAATAGTAGCACACATTAGGGGCAACCCCCACACCGATCTAAAGCACTCTCAACTAGGTTCAAGAGTCTAGTTCCCCAAGTTACAAACTTCTGAAGTCAAGTACAAGCACACTGATCCATTTGAAAAACATTTTTAAGTGAGCAATTTATCAAAGATAGTTGCATTTTTTTTTTGTGTGTGTGTAGAATTACGTGCAATTTGAGGCCTAGTCAGAGTAGTGCCAATGTAGGTGGTGTATGGAATACACTTCAACCCAAAAATTAACCATTTACAAGGGTTTTACCCATGGTTAGGGTTATAAGTTATTTCAATTCATATAAAGAGTTAAATGTACATTTGTAAGAACTATAATTTCATAGGATGAAACACCAACATTTTATCATATTGAACTGCCACAAAAGTACAAATTTTCCAAACGGTTCCATGCATAAATAATGGTTTCATCCCTTCTCATTTCACACTTCTAGAACAAAAATCATCAACATATTAGTTTAAGTCCTAGCATCATTACATGTCATTACCGTATTAGCTTCTAAAGCAACAAAATATCTAATTATATTTCTTATCTTATGTCTTCTTTTATTTAGAACATGTTATTATGGTTCTATCTTGCAAAATGCTAATATATGTATATTCTGATTTGCATATTAATATTAAAGTAATCTATATATATCTCAGGGTTGAATTAAGTAAAAGGAATTAACCCCCCTTTCTCACATTTTAAATTATTTGTTGGTGTAATTGTTTGTTCAATTTGCTTATTAATTGAATCCTTAACCTATTTGGCCTAGTTCAAACCATGGTCTTATTCCTAGGGTTTCCATTCTTAGTGCATGTTCATTTTCCTATCTCTAGGGTGTGTTCTCATTTGTGTTTTAAGGGCTTTGTTTACACCCTTTCCAAACTTTATAATGTCATGGAAATGTAAAGCAATAAATTTTTGTAAGGTTCAAAACAATGCATTAATACTTGTAACTAGTGATAAAGATATGATATAAGCTCAAAAACACAAGAAGAGAGATGCACATAGTTGTACAAAATGAAATAAGAGAGATCCAAGTGCACATACTAGAGAATCTATGAGTAATAAACCTAAATATGCTTTGTTGATATTGTAGATGGGAAATACCCTGGTACAAAACCATAAAGCTCCATCAAAATTGGTTGTATGGCTTTGGACCTACTTTTTGGTGTTTGACTTGCTCAAAGTGTGGCTCTATAACTTTGTGTGCCCTTATGTTTACTGGAAATGTGTGTCACTATCAAGCCCTAAGTGTCACATAATTGTAAAACCCTCTAAATAATCTAAATCAAACCTAAACCCTAACCACGGGTGGAAGACCCTACAAGAAGGTTGGCGTTTGGGTTAAATTGCAATCTATGCACCGCCTACGAGGGAAATACTATGAAGAGACCTCAAACCATGTGTAATTATCCACCTAGCATGTGACATCTATATGAATGCAACTAGATTGACAACTTAAACCGCTTTGACAATGTTTGAGATGATTTTACTCTTGCTAAGACATTGAGTTGAGTCTTTGGATGCTTGGAAATGAGGGAAGATGACCATCTTTCCCTAGTTGAGTGCTTCAAAACTATAGTAGTGAAGTTGCCATAATTTATGTGTATCAACTTTGAGAAGATTTAGGGAGCCTTGAATGCCTGTTGTACTAGTATTTTCAATGAAAGCTCATGAGAGTGTTAGGTGAGTAAATGAAGTGATATTATCCTGCTTATATAAAGTTCTTAAGGTAATTTGTTATGGCAAGGATGACCCAAGAGGATAAAATGACCCCCAAAAGATAATCAAATTGAAAGCAAATTTGGAGGGTGTGTCATTCCAATATGTACAATTAATCCAAGACTGAAAATTACATCTTAAACATATTGTATGGTTTTGGGTGTAGACACCTAAATTCTGATTTTGCAATCTTATTGTCAAAATGAACGCAAATCACTCTCATTCTTGCCAATTCCATTATAATTAGTGCTCTATGTTAATTAACTAACGTTTCTTACCACTTTATCTAATTAACAACACTTTGTTGATTGTGTAACTCCTTTCGCATTCATGATGCCACTTTACAGTGAATCGTAAGTCAAAAACCTCTTCAAAACAGACAATTAGTGTTTATTAGCTAATTAAGGCTATTTTGCCCTTGTTTTGGTCAATATACCCTATTTTTGGCTTAAACCCCTCTTCCAACCACTCAAAATCACCCCATTCAGCTCCACAACATCTCAGTAAGCTTCAAAATCTTATCTTAGCCTCCTAGTTGACCCTAAGTGGTTGATTAAGGCTTCACACCACTTAATCACTTGGTAATTCACTAATTGTGATTAACAAGGCCTAATCAATCATTAGCAATTCTAATCTAATTTGGGGATTTTAGTCCCACATGCACCAAAATACAAGTTTCTCCCAAAAGGAAAACTATAAAAAGGGTGCTCCTCATTCCTTAATACTTTACACCATGCTTTGATTTGCATCTCATGGTAAATATGATATATAGACAAGTTCAATCCTTACTTAAAGCCTTCAATGGGGTTAGTAGATGGATATCCAAAATAACCAAGTAGCCATTTGGAGAGGTCATTTAACCTTGTTTAGAGTAGCAACTATAACCATTTGATTGCCCTCTTAGGTCTATTTAAGCCCATGTTAGGTAATTCAAGCATATTAGTAGGCATGTTTAGTTAGATTTTGTATTGTTTTCATACTAGTTAATCATTCTCTTAAGCTTCTATCTTAATGTTACATTCTTAGACTTAGAACCTTGGCTAGATGGATGTCAATGGGTGCCTTTTAGGTATTTTGGTAAAGTTTAGGTGCGCAGTTGTGGGACCTAACGCTAGTTTTAAAGAAAGGAGGACTTAAGCAAATTTTCTAACTACACATGTGATTGTAGGTTTCCAAAAGGAGTATGACAAAAACTACATTAATTTCTAAAAGATAAAAAAACATACACCACAATCATTGGTTGGGAACATTTTATGGTAGTGGGTTTCGGTTAAGAGCTACGGCTCGTCTGCTCAACTAGGACAATAACCCCTTTGGCATAAGCCTTAAGCTACAAGGCGCAATGGGGGTGGTGCACTAGGAAGCGCCTAAAGTGACTGTGTAGATAAACACAAGGGGTGAGGGATGGACCTTATGAGGGGAATTCAAAATAGGAAAGTGCTCCACTGGGTACCGACTTGTCTAGTACAATTTGGTGAGATTAGCGTCAAAGATGGTCTGTATTGTGACCCCAGTGAAAGTATAAATAAACGCATGTCGGTGCTCATTATACTGAAGGGGGTAAAGTAAATCTAAGATACTCCTTGGGAAACCTTGGTAAATCGAGCTTTCTCTAGATATCTTGTGACACCTAGAGAGAGAACCACCTAGGAATATTTCTGGCTTGGAGCCATTGTTTTTGTCTTAGGTAGTATACTTGAGAGTTCTCACAAAGTAACAACTTTGTTAGATTCAAACTCTTGTTTTTCGAACAAGGGAAATAATCTCTTAAATTTGAAACCACGTGATATTTCATCACAAAATCTGCTTAGTGTCATTTTGTCCTAGTTTTTCACTTGTCTTAAGACAAGGCGAAACTCTGCCAAAATAACACCAAGTTTATTTCAACACCACTTGGTCTACACCGTTGTTTTCTTGTTTCCCATTTTTTAGACAAAAGGAAACAACATTTATGGATACTGCTAGATATCACGTGTCCACCACTTTTGTATTCTACTTGTGTGACTAGGCTGCAATTTCAGAGCGCAAGTGTTGAAAGTGTGCATGGTATGTACTCATGATCTAGTAAGCCTCCCTTGTCTCAAAAATCCATATTTGAGACTTATTATCATCGTAGCTATGTGATTTCATCCTTATCTTCTTTTGAGTTGTTATGTTACCCACATTGTAGCCATATAATTGATATATTTACGTCTTGTTTCCATTGTGAAATTAGGCCTAAAACTCTATATTGTAGAGTTATGGTTTTCGCACGCATAGCAATTTCTTGTTATACTTAGACCCGTAGTTTTTACATCCTAACTTTGTCTTGAGTTTTGCGAGTGTTGAGGATACATTGTTAGCATCGCGATAACATCATTTTGACACTAGAAATATTCCTCTTACCCATAATCTTGGTTCACGTGTCCAAATAGTGTCGTTACGATGCTCACATTGTTATCATCCATTTTATGAGACTTGGACTTTGTTAGTGTTTAGAAACTGGTTTTTAGTATATCTTGTTAGAAGATCGCGTCAACATTATCTTATCATTTAGGCCTTGTTTGTTGCAGACTTGACCAAACTGGTGATGTTATGTTGTCACTATTTGGTTGTCAAACCTATCTAGATGAAATCTTAGAGAATAAAATATTTGGTGTAACTAGCATTTCGAGTGTTGTATGTCATTGTATTATTCTAAGAAAAACTTGTGTCATATATTACCTTCTAAGGTAGATTATTCTTTAATTCTTAGGTTCACATTGACCTATTGAATTTGTAGTTATTTATAATCACCATTATTTTTAACGAATTAGGGTCATTATGCTATACAAATTTGACCATGGTCCCTTGTTAATAAACCTTAGTGGAAATCTTTTCTTTTGTACCTTCTATTCTAAGTAATTCGTACTACGAAAATTGGGTCACAAAAGTTAGAAGCCAATATATTTGGAGGTGACAACCCTCTTTTGGAGGATAATCTCATGTTTTACCATAGTGGTGGAGGGGAGGATTCTCCTCACTGTGGATGCAGAGCTTCATTCCGCCCATTTTGACGATTACGTTTTTCATAACAAACATGAAGTTCTTATGCGAGTTGTGGAACTAGGAGCCAAATTACTTTCCACAGTAGACCCTTCTCTTATTGTCGGCATGGTTCAGGGAGAAGAAGAAGTAAACCTCCCTCATCACACTCTTAATGAAATTTTAAATCTAGGTAATGCCTTTACTTCTACACAGCAGAATAATGAGGAGATTCGATTTGAAAATGATGGAGATTACTGTTTGCCTCCTATTGAAAATACGTTGCAAAGACCATAAAGAACATGTTCATCATACACAAATTCCTCATAATGAAGATATTCATGAAATACCTATTAAAGAGGTTACGTTAGAACAACAGGTCCAAGCCCTCACTTATCAATTGAAAAGTTTGGATTCGCATATATAAAAGGAACAACTAAAAGTTTTGAAACAAACTATACCAAAGGAAAAACCTAAAGCTTCGTTTTATGAATTCCCAATAAACACTCCTCGACAAGAGGCACAAAGAGATCCTTATGAAGAGATTCTCGCAACAAATCGGGGTGGGAATACACCTAGGCTTAACCCTTTGTATAGACCTACGCCACCACCCACGCAAGATCCACTTTTTAATCAAGAGTGGTCAACTATGAAGAATGCCCTTCAAACATTATAAGAGGGCCAAACCGGTAACAATAACAAGAAATACCAGTTCAATGAGTTATGTCCCTACCCTTTTGAAAAATCCATACTACAAGTACCTTTCCCAAGACATTTTTATTTTCAAAAATTTGATAAATATAAGGGAAAAGGTGACCCTCATGATCATATAAAAGACTTTTATATGGCATGTCAAGAGGTGGCATTCAGCGACAATTATCGTATGTACTTGTTTCCATGAAGTTTAGGAGCAATGACGCTAGAATGGTTTGTGCATATCCTTAAGGGATCCATATCAACATGGCCAGAACTAGCAAAAAGCTTTGTATGACACTTCTCTTTCAATATATAAAATGCCATTACCATGTTAGATCTCTGCAATGCAAAGAAACAAAATAACGAAAAAGTTCGTTGCATTTTTACAACGATGGAGAGGATTAGCTAACCACTTTCCTTGCTCCATCCCTGAAAAACAACTGATAGGCATATTTGTTCCCAACCTCCATCTAGACATTACGTTCCACTTGCAAATGCATTTGAAGAGGTAATAGAAAAAGGGAGTCAAGTTGAAAATTCATTGTTAAATAGAGAGACCCTAAAGCCCTTTTCACGAGATCATAACAATTCCAAGTCCAACGACAAGCCAAAGTTTGTTCCTAATAAGAACAAAAAAATTGTTAATGATGGAATAGTTGACAATAAAAGAGTACAAGCCGTTCAAAACTACACACCTTTAAAGCTCGCAAAGGTAGTTCCACCTATGAAGTATAAATGACATGCTTTCACTCCTCTTTCAGACCCAATGTCATCAATACTAAAAGTGCTAGAGGTGGTTAATATGGTTAGATATCCTAAAACTACGCCTTATGAGGATGATGTTCCTAAGCCATCATGGTTTAGAGATAATGAATATTTCCAATTCCATCGCGTTAAAGGTCACAAAACACATAAGTGTTTGAAGTTGCAGCACTACATCCATGACTTAATTGAAATTGGTGATGTGGAGATGGATTCATCCACTCCTAACAAATCCCCCCATACATAGACTTTTACTAAACATGGGCAGGAAAAGAATGCTTATTATGTGTCTAATGAGGAGAATCATTTTGATGCTCTCATTGGTTATGTAGATACACTTGTTGAAAATGTCAGCATAATAACCCCTGTGATATCCCATGTACTATCTATGTTTAGGCATGTGCCAACAAAGACTGATTATCACACAATTATGCATACTTATGATAGTAAGGAACCTAGGTTTCAACATTCCCAACAAAGAATGCTTATCACAACTAGACCTTGTTTGATTCTTTGTGCTAAAGATCCCATTCGGGTACCCTGTTCCTACCCTTCATCTCATAGTCAGTGGTATGGTTTGGACACTTCCGATCCAAATTATTATTCGGGTTCCTCCCACTCTTTTTCTGACTCTGATCTAAACTATTATTCTTATTCTTCAAATTCACCTAGATCTTCTAAAAATCTAATTTGGTTCTTGAGCCACAGTCCTCCCTTGCTTTGCAAGACCTCCCTTATTCACTGCCTCAACGACCCCTTCTTCTGTCGAAGAGCTCTTTGACTCAAATTTTGTCTAATCAATCATCCAAGTCGGATCCCATGTCGCATTCATCCAATCAAACTATTATGGTAGAACAACTACCCACACCAATTGATTCATTTCAAAATGAAGAATCCATTAAAGAATTTATGAGGGTTCATGAAGACATTCCTCTAGAAGTTTGCGAGCAAGAAACCTCTTTAGACCTTAATACATTCGCATATTAGGAGAAAGAGATTATGCCTTTTGTTAAAAAAATAGAGGAAAACCCTAAGATCATTGAACATGATCCTCCTCTTATTCTTTCATCTTCACATTCTTCATTTGGGGATGAAATTATGGGTCTAGCATTGATCCACATCCCATCTTCTCATTACCTAATCATTCTTTATCTATCAAGATTCCTCCATAGCATTCTTACCTTGGGTCACCACCTAGGAGCCCATCATCTTCTTCTATATGTGGACCACCTCCAAGTAGCCCCACATCCTCTATATGTGACTCACCTCCTGGCAGCCCATCTTTGTCTATACTAGGGGCAGGTCTTAGAAATCCCTCATCTTCGATTCTTGGGCCACGTCCTAGTATCCCATCTTCTTTTATATATGAGACACCTCTAGGTATTGATTCATCTTCCATCTATGGGACACAACTAGGAAGTCCTTCATCTTAAATCTTAGGGCCACATCCTTGTAGTCCTTTAGCTTCAATCTATGGGACACCTCTTGGTAGCCCATTCTCTTCAATTCTCAGACCGTATTCTTCACGTCCATCATATTGTTTTTATATAAATGATTGGGGAAAACCCACCGTCATTTCTCACATCAATTCTATTCGTCCACTTTATTTTCCTAATTCTCAGGGTTAGACAAGTCATGTTATAGCTTATCAAAAACCAAAACGTTTCCTTCATCATGCTCAGATCAATAATTCTAAGAGCTCCAAAGCTCACAACAATTTAAATGATCTTAAAGTTAAGAATCAAACACAATTCAAAAATGCACATCAATGTAACCATCAAGTATATGTAAAATGCAGAAACATCTAGATAGGGACCTCAAGCTCCTGCATACAAAATTCACGTTTCACGATAAAACACAGTTGTCTATTGAGTATGAGCTCACCATGATCATTGAGATTGGGGATAATATGACTCTTGATAAGCAAACATGCCTAGCCTTCCTTATCAAGGAAATTGCTAACATTGTTATTAGATCTTAACACATCAAGTGACCTTGTCAGTCCCACCTTTCAAAAAAATAAAAAATACAAAAAAAATGAGAAAACATTTCAAAAAATCAAAGGTAAACAAACACACATTGCAATCAAGTATTGCTTACACATGGATGTTCTTTATTCCCTTTCTTGCTTTTCTTCTACAAGTCTTCCTACCATTTTCATCCCTTTGGTGATATTTTGGTTAGCCATATTCGCACATGCATTTTGCAACAGTTGTACGTCTATGGTATCCGTTTGGCTTTGTTCTTTCATCACCTTGGTAAATTAAAGAACTGACTGACCTCATAGAGATCCTATCATAATTAACATCTAAAATAACTTATTGCGAAGAAATTTTGGATATATTTGTTGACACTAGTCTAATGTCATCATAAAAATCACTTCCACCTCCTTCCATCAATCCATCAGTGGTTCTTAACCCCTTTTCAAACAAGAGAGCTATGAAATAAGTTTTTCAGAAAGTCCAAAGAATCAATCAAATCAAAAAGCACAAAGTTGAAAGAAAATGCTAAAAGTAAAAGAAAATTGATATATAACTCTCTCTTGGGGTATTTCCAATAATCTCTATCTAGGGCTATAGACGCATGGCTGGCAGTAGATCAATGTTGTAATTAGAATCAAATGCATCTCTTTCGGGGCTATGGATGCAACTGGCTGGAAGCGAGAGCAATGTATGGGTCTCCTTCCACAATCCATTCACAAAACATAAATCAACTTTGAAAAATAAATCATTCCTACACATTGGCTAGGGTGTCTTCACTTGTTGTCTATCAAATCTCCCCTCTAAGAGGTGATAAAATTCCACATGCACACACTAGATCTCTATGAGAAAACATGATTAGTATGTTACCAAGTGTCTTTTTTTGGACCTTGTTTAGACTCTTACTCTAGTATGTATCTTGTCTCACGATTTTTGCCTTTGGCTAATCAGCTTCTTCATCGCGAGGCTTCTAAGCTACATTCAAAACATTCACGTTGTTATTCTACTTCATTCAAAACATCCATGTGTATAAGATTTCCTTTTTTTCATGTTTGCAAGAACCTTTGTCTCCATTTCTCAAAACAATCATGCCACTTCTTTCTATCATGTGCTTCTTGGCCAGCTTACCCTGGGGAGCATCCTTGCTCCTTCCTAGCATGTCATTAGGTTACGTTCATCATCATGTTGAACCTATCCATATTGGCCTTGAGTCCAAATTTTTTGTGTGAAGAGTTTTCTTTTGAATATTCCCATCTAATGCTGGGGGCAATTTTGCTTCTTCACTTTCTTGCACATACGCATGGCATTCTGCCCTTGTACATCCCATCTGCGTTGGGGGCATCCACGTTTCTTCGTTTCCTATACATAGCTTTAGAAAAATTCTCAAAGCTTTACAAATCAAACCATTCAAATATGTTTCAAAAAATCCCAAACAAATTAGTAAAATAATCAAAAACCCAAAAAAAAATGGTTAAATCATTCAAAATCCAAAAAATTACAAACATTTAATTTTTTTCAAAAAAAAATGGTAAACAACATATACACAGCTAAAGCCTATGTTAATTGCATCATCCTCAAATGTTGAAATATGTCTTACAAAATCATCTTTCTATGGTTCTTGCTTGTTCTGGTCTCAAACGACTTGCGGATCATCGTGATCTACCTCTATTAACAAAATCTCGGTTGCATACTACGTCGATACTCCTGTACAACAGTGATTTGTCAAATATTGTGTCATAGTGCACGAAGGTTTTTCCATAAGACTACTTGTGTCCTTTTTTTTCCCTCGCATGTGTTATTTCTTAGGGCATCATTTTTAACCCTTGTTGTTACAACACGAATATTTGGGAACTGCAGATTGATAACAAAAACATTGGTGCGCTGCATAGTGTATGTTGCATGGAGATAAATATCATTTTACTTTCTTGTATTGCATTGCATAATGTATGTTGTATGGATTTACGTATTTTTTGTAGTAAACAATTGTTAGTAATTTAGCTTTTCATGTTATCCTACACTTTTGTTTATCTTAAATAAAGGTTGATGATGTAGACCTAGGGGAAAAAATGATATAAACATGTTGCTTATTAAAAGATTGGATGCAAAGATTGGGTTTGTCCTATATTTCTCCATTAATCATTTCTTCTCCATTACCATTTATTATCACTATTAAATTTTCTTCTAAATCACCTAGGGGCAATAAATAACCACATTTATCCCTATTTTTCTCCCTTCTAAATAACCAAGGGTTTCACACCCGTTCTAACCTATTTTCTTCTATCCATTTCGATCATATTTTTATCGTCGATTGATTTATTCAGTCACCCCATCGACACTCAAGGGGGCATCCTTCATCCTGCTAATTTTTCTTCAAAAAATCAATTGTTTTACGCTTTCCTACTATGTTTGAAGTGAATTCACTAACTTCACATCAAACAAGGGAAAATTTAGACACCTAAATTCTACTTTTGCAATCTTATTGCCAAAAAGCACGTAAATCACTCTCATTCTTGCCAATTCCATTATAATTAGTGCTCTATATTAATTAACTAACGTTTCTTACCACTTTATCTAATTAACAATATTTTTTTGATTGTGTAACCCCTTTTGCATTCAAGATGCCACTTTACGGTGAATCATAAGTCAAAATCCTCTTCAAAACAAACAATTAGCATTTATTAGCTAATTAAGGTTATTTTCCCCTTGTTTTGGTTAATATACCATAGTATTGGCTTAAACCCCTCTTCCAACCACTCAAAATCACCTCATTCACCTCCATAACATCTCAGCAAGCTTCAAAATCTAATCCTAGCCTCCTAGTGTACCCTAAACGGTTGATTAAGGCTTCACACCTCTTAATCACTTAGTAATTCACTAATTATGATTAGCAAAGCCTAATCATGATTAGAAATTATAATCTAATTTGGGGCTTTTAGTCCCACATGCACCAAAATATTAGTTTCTCCCAAAAGGAAAACTATAAAAAGGGTACACCTCATTCCTTTATACTTTACACATTGCTTTGTTTTGCATCTCATATAATAAATATGATATATAGCCAAGTTCAATCCTTGCTTAAAGCATTCAATGGGGTTAGTAGATGGATATCCAAAATGACCAAGTAGTCATTTGGAGAGGCTATTTCACCTTGTTTGGAGTAGAAACCATAACCATTTGATTTCCCTCTTAGGTCTATTTAGACCCATGTTAGGTAATTCAAGCATGTTAGTAGGCGTGTTTAGTTAGATTTTGTATTGTTTTCATACTAGTTAAGCATTCTTTTAAGTTTCTATCTTAATGTTACATTCCTAGACTTAGAACCTTGGCTAGATGGATGGCAATGATGTTAGATTCCTTGTTTAGTCATGCAATTTACTTTGTGAATTTTAGGGTGTCGTCATTGGGAAAGGTAACTATGTATGCAATATGAAAGATATATCATGATAAGTAGAAATGAAATACTAATTTTATGAATTTATATTCAGAATGTAACAACACATAAGTGTGTAGAAATAAGTAATTCGGGAGATAGATAGTAGGATGTACTGAGCAAGGATAAAATGCGGATATTTTTCTTAACAAAGGAGCACTATCAAAACTAGTAGTGTCAAAGGGTAAATTACCAAATTTGAGTGTCTACATTTACCCCCCTTTAAGTATGAAATGGAATCACGTGCTTAAAGGAAAATATACATGAGTTTTTAGACACACTTTTTTTTCTCAAAGTTTTTGTTGTGTATATGCATTGGTGTTGGCATGCTCCATGGTGAAACTTGCAACACGGATTGTATTCAAGTTCCACATTAGAAATTGAATTGTAACTCAAATGTAAATTGATTTAACAGAATTATAGTGTATCATAGGATTGAGATCAAACATATATGACAATAACAAACAAGATCTATCATGCAAAAAGACCAGCAAGTGTAAGTAATAGTTAGATAAAAGTGACTTAGCTTGTAATCAAATATCTAAACTAATTATAAACTGGGAACTAGATGGAATATGATATATCTTAATTGAGTAAGCTTTGTCTAGAGAACAAAGATCTAAAATACTTTCAGACAGAACCTCCCAGAGGAACACATGACTGCTCAGGTGTTAGTGTCTGAACTGGGCACTAGTGTCCTGGTAACAGCTCCGGATCTAATCTTTTCAATGTTTGATAATGTCTTTTTCCTTTTAATCCTTGTCGCATCCATTTTTTTGTAGGGTTTCACTATCACACATGTACCTACAAAAAAAATCCTAGCTACCTACACAAGGCTCAAGAAAACATTAGATTAAACAAATAATGCATATGTTTGAGTCGAAATGACCTCAACAGTCACCCCAATGTGATTTTCACTGAGTGTTGCACTACATTTCAAACTCAATGTAGTTTGTGTGTGTGATAAAATAGTGCCCCTTGAAGATAGTTTTTCATTTTTCTAGTCACACAAAGATAATGGGATACAACTACTTTCCCCCCAAGATGAATGTGTGAGATGGAATTCAGAAATAGCCCCTCATATGCAATGAATGATGCAACCCAAATGCAGCCTTTGAGTGTTTCTCTTTGCCCAAGTAGTAAATAGGAAGTAATAATCAAAATTTCCCCCAACCCCTAATAATAATAAGTCGTATATATATATATATATATATATATATATATATATATATATATATATATATATATATATATATATGACTCCCTTGTTTGAATTTCATCATTAACAACTAAAAAGGTTGACCCAAAGTGATAATGGCTAATAGTAAGTCATGTATATATATATATATATATATATATATATATATATATATATATATATATATATATATATGACTCCCTTGTTCTAATTTACACTCTGCATATCCCACTTGGGGTATGTATGATTTTTAGTTTGTACATAGTTTTTGGTGTTGTTGTTTTTCTCTTGCATAGTCCATTTTAGTTGGCTTTTGGTGAAGTTCAACTCCAAGTTCAGTGGGTTTCCAAGAGGCTCAAAGGTCAGATCTTCAAAATTTCAAATCAGTTTCATATTTATCAGGAAAATTCCACGCCCCATGGATGCTTCAAGGCCATTGGTTTCTTCATCCAGCAGGAAGATGTCCCCGTGAGTCATGAAATTGTTATCCCAAATTGGCCCCCGGGAAAATTTGGTCAAGACAACTCCTGCACATAAGGAAATTATGAAGGAAATGACTCAAACCCATGAGCTTGAGTTCCAGAACCAGAAAAGTGAAAACAATGGCCTAAGAAAGTCAAATTCGACCCTGCACAAGAAGAAATAGAAGAAACGGTTCTTCTGAACGTTTCCATATCTTAAATCTATTTAAAGGGTCGAGGGAGGACTCAACAATGGAATTTAAGGGTCATAGAAGAAGGAGCAATGTCACAGAGGAAACGAGCAAAAAAGGGGAAGACCAAACGAGTGTCAAACTGACACTTGTCCCAGAGAAAAGCGAGGCATTAGGGGAAAAGTTGATTCTTTGCCCCTTGTTATCATAAAAAGGGTAATAGTTGCAAAATGGCCCTCAACTCCGTCGGGGAAAAAGTCAGCCTTAGAACCTGATTCAAAGCCAAGGCGGGGAGTTGGAGGGAAAATTTAAAATTTGCCTTTCATTCAAAGGGCAAAAGATAAATTGTGAACCTGCAAGACCGATTTTTTGTTCTAATTCGGCTGCCATGTGTCCCAAACCAAAAGGGGGGGCCATTTTTCAAACTATTTTCCCCATCCATTTGTACGGACCCAATACAAAATTCGAAGGGGCATATCTTTCGACTCAGGGCTTGAAATATTGTATATCTGACACCATTGGAAAAATCTCAGCCTCATCTACGCCATAGAGGTTCGAGAATTTATTTTTGAGGAGGTTAGGTGAAGGAAATGGAGGAAATGTCTTCAGACCTTCAATGCAAGATCCATCTATCTCAACAACCAGATCATATTTGATTTGTTTTCATCATTTCGCCTTCTTTCAAGGTGCAGAAACAAGGAATCATGCAGTAAAGATAGATTTGGGGAATATTTTATCGGAAGCATTAACAGTAATGGTTGAGTTTCAACCCACTTCTCCCGCTTCCCTCTCTTTTTCTTCTCTCCGATCAAATCTATAAATATAGGTGCAGGATTCATTGTAAAGGGTTGTTCATTCTTCTTCACTGCCCCCCTTCTCTTTCTTCTCCAGGGTCAAATGTGGAGTTTAAGCCTCCTCCTTTGGCTTTGTAATGGTATTTTCTTGCCTCTTTCCTGTTAATGGTGTACTATGTGAACTCTTGGAGCAATAAAATTTGTTTCGTGATGTGTTTTGTCCATCCTTTGCTCATTTTGTTTTCTCTTCTCGCCTCTCACCATTACAGGGTATATTGTGCATATCTTTGATGTCCATTGCAGGTTTTGGGAGCTGTGTTTAAGGGGTTTGAAATGGTGTTCAGTGTGAACTTTATCCTTAGTCTGTGATGCATCTGACCATCCTCTCCATTGCTCACCTCTCTCCATTTCAAGCAGTTGGGTTTGTGATCAGCAATTCCCTTTTCTCAGTGTTATCACCCCTGTAGTGTAGGATTTCTTTATTTTCATGCTCTCTCTCTCTCTCTCTCTCTCTCTCTCTCTCCTTGGTCCCTTGGAATTGTTAGATTAGGAGTAGATAGTCACATTTCCTTCCTTAGAAGTAGTTTAGTGCTAGGATTAGGAAGAGGAACCAACCTTCTCTGGAGGATCATTCTCATTTGCAAGTCCCGCAGCTTGGGGAATGATCCAATGTTATGCAAATCACACCAAATGAGTCTGCCTTAGAAAAGTAGATTTTTAGAACTCATTTGGGGGCATTGTGATTTCACATTAATAGGGACCTTGCTAGCTGAAGCAATCAAATATGGAGATATCTTCATAACTCTCAAATCGCGGCCCGAATCAAGATTTATCTTGACATTACAAGAATATTTCTTGGCTCGATATCATTCAAATCTTTCTCATGACAACACGAGATTTCACATTCTCAACATTGAGTTACTTTATATCAATGAGATTGATCCATCTTATAGTTCCTACAACTCTCCCTCACATCTTGGTGTTGCTGGAACTAATGGTGGGTAATAGACTTGGTTCTCAGTTGAATGGCGAGTCAAAATTCATTTCAACTCAAGCTATTACTCTACATGGCTCAACAGATTTGAATGACTTTCCTCCCTACTCTATCATTCTTGCCCACCAAAAATATCCTCTTTTCCCATACAAGTCGATGCATTTTTTCATTTGCTTATATATTTGTTTACCTCGGTGTCATGTTTGAGGTCTTGTTAGGTCTTGTGTTTTTGGCTAAGGCGACTCGTGTTCACAAGTTGTGACATGTTTGTTTAGTTGGGTGCAAGAAATATATAGGGTTTAAACCCTAATAATTTTTATCTTTTATTATTTTCTAATTTCAAGGAAAATATAAAAATGATTTCCTATAAGCAAAATTCCAAAGCAGTTGACGACACATTGGCTGGTGAATGAATCTTACATGCACGAGGTCATCAGTTTGAATTTCTTAGATGTCAACTCTCCCACCCCTCCCACTCACATAGCTTGAATGAAAAAGATCCTTTATGAAAGGAATGATAAGAAGATTGTTCCAAGTTGTGAAGATCTCAAATGTGTAACACTTAAAATTACAAGAGCTGGAAAATGAGGATTGTTTTTTTTTAATATAAAAACAAATTACACAGCTGCAATCGTACAGATTTATTTAATCAAATTCATTAAATCAAATTGGTTCTTTTGATCTATCTGATAACATCTATGTAATCCATGTGCAGCTGAGAAGGGTGTATCTAGATCTCCACGATCTCCCTTTGTCACTACTTCGAGTGACAATGCTTACTAGCATTTCAGCTCAACCTTTTAAAGGTCAGGGGAACTATGTGAAAGTCCTTGGGTCTACCACGAAGCTAATTTCCCAACTTCATATTCTGGTATTTGACCATTGTCTACCTCAAGTTCAGTGTTAAACTTCCCATGATCAGATTACAGACAATTTTTATTTTAATTGGAAGACTTAGGTGATCAGACAATGCATAACCATCAATGCATTACTTTGGCCAAAGTTATCTGCCATGCAGGTTACGGCTAAACTTAAGACAACACACTAGTCTTATGAGTTTTAAGTCTTCCGCCACCTCACAACTATCCCTTTCATAGTTATCTAGATCTTTATAGTTTTTTTTTATTTTATTTCCAATTTAACTTGTCTTGCAAGAGTTTATATTGTGATAGATGCCAAAGACCAACTAGGATAATTATGAGATAAGTACATTCATTATGCTGAAATGTAACTATATCAGCATTCTGCATGTACTTATCCCTTAATATGCCTAATGAATTTTTCCATCTATTTACCATCCCATTTAGTTTCTCATTTCCTGATGTTTGATTCTTTAACTTTAAATTACATTTTTATAATGATACTCTTCCATTCTCTATACAACAGGATTTACAATCTTAACATAATAATACCAAGTTTACCGAAAGGCTGAATTATATATATATATATATATATATATATATATATATATATATATATATATATATATATATATATATATATTCCCTTGATTAGCTATGCCACTAAATAGCTATTAAATTTAGAAATTAAAAGACAAATGATTGTTACAATAATTGTCCAATTATCGGCTTCATACATTGATTACTATCAAATAAATATATTTAACAATTTGTTAAAAGTAAGATTTCTCAATTCAAGTATTCATCATTTACTCATTTTGAGACATTATTACACACAAAGTAATTATCTCTTTATTAAAATCATAAATTACATATGCCATTAAGGTGAATTATATAACTGGTATAATAACTCTCGCATAGTGAGGTTTAAATATTTACAATGGGTCCAAGATCCCAATAAATTCAGTCAAAATTCTAGGATTTCATCCTTCTACAAATTAAAATCCAAGTATTGCATTTTGATCCATGCTACGATAAATCTTCACAAAACATGAGTTTCCACACATCCGAAAGTAACTACTAATGGTCCTGCAAGACTGGAGTAGTGGTATGATGTCAATTCAAAATGAACTGGCATAAATATTAACTCCATTTTCTGATGCAATTAATTAGTAAAATAAGAAAGGATATACATGTTGTTTTATCAACAAGCATATGGTAATACAGCTGAAAATGATTTACCCCTGGTTTCTATAAAGATACATCTATGGATGCATACAAATAGAACAACCAATCTCTATTTCAGCATAATCAAACCGTAATCATTCAACCTCTGAATTCAAATTATGACCACAAGAAAATCATACTTTATTTGGTATAGATTTTAATACTATTTCTCTTATCTTCCAAATCAACGAGCAACTTAACAAAACTGTCCAAAAATCATCATTACCAAAAACTAATCAAACATATTCTCTCTAGTTAATGAGCAGCTCATCATATTGTCCAAGAACATCATTACCAAGGAAATAAAACTTACTTATTTTCAGTCAATGAGCAGCTCTACAAATTAGCACAAATATCACCAAATTTACATCACTTTAACATGTTCTATCTGGTAAACGAACAACCCCAACAAAACAATATAGAAGCACTCTGATTACATCATGTAAACATACTCCATTTAGTAAAAGAACAGCTAATTATTTCTTTCATAAGATATAATTATATAAATCCCGATCATGCCACCAATTACTCCTTGGTGCATTTGGGTCAAGTTGTCCTAGCTTTCATGCCCTTACCAAGACAAGCAATTTCTTTTTCACAGTTTTACAAAAATCCAAGTCATATTGCCAAGCTAGAAGTTATAGGTTAAATGCCTTTTTTTTACACATAACAACACACCCTCATTTATACATGATCTGATTCAGATGTCCATAAAAATAAAATTTCTGGAAAAATAGCCCCATGCAAGAGCTTTGACATCCACAATTATCATTCAAGAGGTCACAATAAGTTAACAATCAGACCTGCATATAATAGCAAAAAAAAGAAAAATACAAAACCCCAACCGGTTACATACCCATATCAATGGAGTTACCCAAATCGATTCATTTATGCAAATCAATTTGTATACCCAAATCGATTTGTTTACAGAAAACACAAAACTAAATTCCAGTAAACCAAAATGAAAACAAGCACAAATCGATTTTAAACACACAAATTCACAAAACGTTTATCCTTCTCTTTGTACAGGAAAAACCCAACTCTTTTCCTTTCAGGTACAATTTATCATAATGCAACGAAGGAATTTTTAACCTTTTCTACTTTATTTTTACAGATCAAACCCCAAAACCCCATCTGTGTTTTTTCTGGGTTTAGTTAAAATCACACAAAGAAACTAAAAAGAATACAAAATCCATAAATTTCCTTTTCAAACTGCATCTCCAAATGATTAAATCAAAAGTTGTCCACAAATTCCTTGATTTTCATTAAAAACAAAATGTGTATTTCCTCATTTTTTACCAATAATGCAACAGAGAAAGGAGAAGATATTCATGCCTGAAGTAAACCCAGAATTGGCAACTTTCTACTCTTCTAGCTTCAACAAGTTAAATCCTTCTTTCCTCCAAAACTCACGCAGGTATTCGAGAAGGGGAGAATGAAAAATAGACCAAGGAGAAATAACAGAAAAAAGTATAATGAAAGAGACTATAGTTGGGCGGCATATTGAAGAATTCCAGGCTTCCCAATGCTGGTACATGTACTAGTGCATGCCACACACTTGTGCCATGTGAAGGTGTTTCACTTTTATGAAACCCATAAATTTCAATGTCTAAATAAAAACTTTTCGCTTACATGTCAAATCCCTCTAAAATATATATACTAATTAATATTTCATACACATTTTTTTTACTTTAGTTGTTACCCAACTTAATGGTTAAGTAAAAATTAACCTTCATAATACAAGTCCACATATCTCCCACAATATATTACCATAATAATTATTCGAATTTCCAGGTTTATATAAAACATTCCAATAACGAAAATCACTAAGTCCGTAAATCATAATTTAAATATTCTCATAAAGCTGGCTTAATATAGCTTAGTCAAATAAAATAGAGGCAATTATCATCACAGTCATGCAAAAGTCAAACAAAACAAAATACGACCAAACCGAATAAAATAAAGTAACCGAAATACAAATAACCGAAAGATCCACAAATATTTATGAACTGTTTTACCTATGATTAAGGCCTAATCACATTTTAGGAAGGATCATCAAAGTGGGTGCAGGGTTATTCGTTCCGCAGTGTCATGCCACGCAGCAGAAACTGTGGGTCATGACACGACGAATCAAATGAATTTTACACACAATGATGATCTCGTCTAATCCTAATTAGACTTATCCGTAGTTAATTTAACTTACAAGAAATTTTTGGGATGTTACAAAATGATAATAACACACCGCATTTGATAAAATGAAAAGGAATTTGCCATAATAACTTTACAAAAATATTTGAAAACAAAGAGCTGAAATATCATATATGGAAATCCATCATAATGTCATTTGATTAACTCAATAATCGATATGTACATATAGGAGGAGGCAAGTACAACTACTATGTAGATCAGTGGTGAAGAACTCCCACTAATTGATATCGGTAGTTAAGTTGACTCCATAATACTAGCAAGCTAACTCCACACGATTGGTAAGCTAACTCAACAAAACTAGTAAGCTAACTCCACACAACTAGTACACCTAAGCAAGCTAACCCAACAAGTTTAGGGATAACCTAAGTGTAAGAATTATCCTAATAAATAAATTAAACGATAAATAATAACCTGTACTAACACCCCCCGTAAATGTAGCTTAGGCGGATGGAAAAGAAGGTAGGTATTGGAAACAAGGCCTGATGATATACCCAAAACTAGTAATAACAAAGTAGAGAGAGTAAAAACTCATTGCAAGGCATCCCAAGAATTTTGGCTCAAAAAACTTGTACTTTACTGAAAAAGTATGGTCTATATTATGGTCTAGATCCACTGCTCAATCACAAAACTCAAAAATAACTAAAACAGTGATACAACAGAATAACTTCATACTAGGAGACTATTAATGGAGTCTCTAACACTGTAATTCAACATAATATATAAACTTCAGAAGGAGAACAAGCTCAAAAACAACTGAAGGATATTATTGTAGGTGATGTCGAAAGTGTAAAAAAACACCAAACATAATACGATTAATTTCTACAAATAGGTGTGCCACGATCCAAGAACAACAACCAAGGCATCAAGGCGAGGACAGAAGACTTGAAGAAGCAGGATCAACATCACACCCTGCCATATTATTGAATGGGTGTAGTGACTCTACAAATATGTATGAGTTGTCAAAATAACTACTCAAACAATAACAAACTAACACTAAGTTTCAATAGAATAGCTCCCCCACAAGAGAGATTGTTAACATGCCAAAAAAAGTGTCAAAAATACATATATAAAATCTCTCAAGAAATAGGAGAGATACACTACACATGCTAAAGAAAATTTCTCAAAACAAGGAGCATTACAATGTAGATGATATAGAAAGTGGAATAAAAATTTGAATGGTGGAGGAGTGACGCATGTACAGTCCTCTCAACAAATGCATATGTTGCTGCCATGAGTGATCATAAATCCACCCCAAATCAACATGGATGGATGAAGAAGATGTCTGCATATGATTTGGTGTAAAATGTACGAGTTCATGCAAAAGAACATCAAAATGTGTGACAGGTTAATCATGTCTGACAATTGAAATCTTAGGTTTCTCAATCTTTAGTGAAGGTGTAGAACTCGTGTGTAGCTCATGATCCTTAGAAAGAGTCGAGCGTACAAAAATAAGAGTTTTGTCAATATTTAATACCAATGAATTAACTTCTCAAAAACCAATTCTAGGGCAAGAATGCCACTTAATAGGCTAAATAGGGGAGGAAATACCCTCTGAATGTCTACCAATACCTCCACTAGTGAGACCCCATATAACAGAGCATGAGAGAATTGAATGCAGTGGTATTCTTCCCAAAAGATCCATGTATGTAAGCACAAGGCACTGAAGTGGGATACACATAATGTGTTAATGAAGTAGGTATATGTCTGGAACTAAAACATGCATTAATAAGGGAAATAGGCTCAAGAGCATTAGAAGCAGAAGTAGGCTCAGAAACTAACAAATAAAGGTCATTGGGTATAGGAGCAATATTTGCAAGTGGAATAGGAGAATGGAAATGAGCATCCAAAATGTGAGGATGATGTTCTAAACGATTGTTTTCATGCAAATTTGTAACAAGAAAATTGACAATTTCCAAGCATGACAACTATACCCCTGTGTTAATTTTTTCAAGTTTTACCCTTCTAAGGCACCCTAGGTCTACCCAGTCAGTTCGAATGACCTCCCAATTGATGTTATCTCATCCCCCTAGGTGATTTTAAGAGTTCATTAAAAAATGAAAACTTCGGGCGGCTGTGGGAAGGGTTATCACTGACCTTCCTAGGACTAGAGCAACCCCATGGAGCGGAAAAGAAAAGTTAAACCAGACATGGAGGTGAATCAAAGGCCTAGGAACATCATGGAATTTATTTAGGAAGATTCAAGAAGGATCTAAAGAAGTTGGGACAATTTCACTAAAATCAGGGTTCACATGCCTAGGCAGTGCACAAGCTAAAACAACTGTTGAGCTTCCGAAGGCAATTTCGGGAGCTCCGGATGGAGTTAGGAGGAAAAAAAAAATCTTAGAAAAGGTAATTTTAATCCCTACAAGATGGTGTAATTATTGTTTTCACAACACTTAGGCGTAATGGGTCTGTAAGCAGTTTTTCTCATGCATATGTGGAGTACTAAATCAAAAATCTACTTTTTCAGGAATTAAATAGAGGAATCAAGACCTGAGACCCCACAATTGGATTAAGAAGGACATTTCCATTCAATATCATATAAAATTTCATTAAAAAATTCCATCAAGAGCTCAATTTATCGTCGTTTCAAGTTGCCCTCTTGGAGTGAGTTCGGGAGTTAGTCAAATTTTGGAAGGACATGTGTCAGCTCCAGGAGCCTGACAAGATTTTGTGTCCCTCACGTCCTTCAAGGTCAGGGATATCAAGGTTTGAAAAATGCGCCTAACCCCTAAGGATACTTTTAGTCACCCATGTGACCAACTTCCAACCCCTCAGTTCTTAAAAGCTACTTTTTTGGCTTTAATCCCCTATCGTCGGATCTCCGCCACGTGTCAAGCTAAGGCGCACTGTGAAAATTGATGTTCCTCACATCCCTTTGAGGTGAGGGACATCAAGGACATGAAAATTCTCCCAATTCAAACTCAAAAATTTGAAAAAAATTCTAACTATTTACCGCTTCTTGCTGCTTCTCACTGCCAGAAGAAAAGTTGCAGAGAACACCTCAGTCCACCAATGGTTCTCTAAATCAGCTCCGTCGTGGCAACCAAACTTTCTGCTCCATGAATATGTACAGGTTTCAAAGAAGAGATTGATCGAAAGAGATAGAGGAATAAATAAAGAAAGATAAGAGCGAAGAAATTCTTCAGCTACCTCCATTTCCGTGAGATGAAGATTTGAACATATATTACAAGCCAGTAGAAATTTCACTTCTGGATCCATGAAGAAAAAATCTCAATTTCCTGTCAAACCAGAAACCGGATTGAAGAGAAATTTCACCAGTGAGACAAGAAGCAAAAACCTATCGCAATGAAGTTGATTTTGTAGCAAACAGAGACAAAAACTAGACCTACAAATTTCAATCTCCATTAATGGCCGCCATGACACAGTAGTGGAAAAAATCAGCGAGCTACCTCTCCACTTCTCAAGGTTCTAGTGGATGAAATTGCACGAAAATTAGAGGGAATGATCGTTGAAAAATCTAGTTTCGTGTGAACTACTTTTTGCGCCATGAATTCCCTGCTTTTTAGGGATGTGGAGGATTGAGTTTTCATCTGCATTCTACCCTATCACATGAAGAATATCGGTGAAAAAGGAAGTGAGCTACCTCTTCACTTCTCAGGGTTCCGGTGGGTGAAATCATGCGAAAATTGGAGGAAATGATCATTGAAAAATCTAGTTTCACGTAAACTAGTTTTCGTGCCATGAAGTCCCTATATTTTAGGGATATGGAGGGTTGTGATTTTTTTCAATATTCTACCCCCGCCAATGAAAATATCATTTGCAAACTTGTTCAGATGAAGGAATTGCTCAAAATTTAGTTTGTGGAACCTTGGAATAAAAACCAGAATTTCAAGACCTTGTTTTGTTACAATCTGATGCCCGTAGTGCACTTACTAAAAATATTAGATCTTCATACATAGGATACTGCTACTTTTAGTAAACCACCATCTGAATAGGCTGCAAAGAAGGCGGTGAACACAGAGGGGTTATCACAGGCAAAGTCATCAAAAAGGTCACCTCGGTGCGCAATTGACACTTACTAAAAATATTAAGTGGTTCCATAAGCCCCTATTATAAATATTCAATTGGTCCAAAAGGAAAGAGGAACACAGTAAGAAGAAATAATTCAAGCTACCATATCCGGTTGAGTTTGGGAAAAGCTAACTACGATACTTACTAAAACTTGTAAGTTACCCCATATGTACTTACTAAAAATAGCATGTTGTTCTCAAAGGGAAAGTTTGGTACAACTGGACATTGAGGGATAATCATTTAGGTCGATATCACCATTTGGGGTCCATAAGGGAAAAATATGACACTTACTAAAGATAGTAAGTTATCCCATATGAATATATTAAGTGTGAAGGAAACATGAATTTCAAACTACACAGGTTGATCTAGTTTCTCAGGTGTTTCATGGTTTGGAACGACCATCTCATATTACAAAGCAAGGCATCACAAGGCACGTCCGGTGGATTCATCTTCAACACTTAAAGAATCGGGTAATTCAAATTGAATTGGTCAAAATGATTTCAATGAGTCAAAGGGTTCATCAACCAAGTTTCAAAGAGGGCCATCGTGAGCATTGTATGTGTTCATCTCAAGATTGCATTGGTAAAACTCAAAACGGTGTTTCTAAACACTCATTCTGTGGTTCAGGATGTCTGTGCATCATAGAGTTTGTGGTCATCACTAGATTGGGAAAATGATCCAAAGTTATTCAAGGGAGCCATCTTCATCAGTGTAGAAGATAACCAGTGGCATAAATCTTCGCTCAAATTTCATGACTGCATCAAGGCATTCAAAGCATTTCGTCACAAGGAGTGTTTTCCCTCCATCCCTTCCCTCTTCCTCTCTTTCCCTCTCTTCTTTCTCTCTCCATTCTATTTCTTTGTTATGTGTCATCATTGTGATTCATCCTATTCACTTAAATGACCTATTTTAAATTTGTAAAAAATATTTTCTCAAAACTATAAGAGAAGTACTTAATTCATGGAAAACTAAAGGTCATCAGTGGAACATGGAAATAAAGAGTCATGTGAGGGAGGTGAAAGGACAATTCAAATTGCTATAAATTGGGATGGCCTCTCCATTCCGAGGGATCCCAGATTTTAGAAGAACTCTCACTATGTAGCATTGTGATAGCTTGGTTGAAGCTTTGTATTCATCACTACACATGGAATAAAAATTACACTTCTTCTATTTCCCTATCTTGTTTTTCCTCTATTTCTCTCTTTCATGCACTTTGCAAGCATAGTTGATCCTGTATGGAATTGGAGAGGAACTTGGTGTCTTAATTCATTGGTCCCGCTAGCTTCATTGTGCTTTCCTCTATATTGAAGGTTGAACTACTCCGGTTCTTGGGTGTGAGCTCTACAATCTACTCATGGTAGTAATCTTCCTGACATGATTCCCTCCTCTTTACCTTTATCATTGTAATTTCTTCCCTTATACCCTTGTACAAGCACTTTGTCACAAGTTCAGTGGAGTGTCCTTGTGTGATCCTCGACCAATTTGGCCACCCATAACATTTAGATAGGATTAGGATTAGTTTAATTTCAATAATGAGAGTTGTATCATTCAATACAGAGGGGCGTAGCCCCATGAACGTTGGTGGAGACACCCGATTTGTCCACCCAAAAATATTTCTCACCAACAACGATAAAGTGTCTGTTGTTTGGAGTATATGAGGTCATCTTTGTCATGAATGAGAGAATGCATAAGTGATTTTTACTTCTTAATATCTACAAACTTTACTATTTCCTCCTAAATTCTACACACTTTGGAGAAAAGCATATTTGTAGTCTTTATTTATCCAACAATAGCTATGTGTGTTGGCACTTCATCCAACTAAGGCTAGAAGCTCACCTGAAGCACATGCAACCTAAAGGTCCCTCCTTTGTTTTCTTATCAAGATGTTAGCATGCATACTCATAATCATAAAAACCATTCATTCAAGAAGATGCATCAAAGCATGATAATTCAACAACACATAATAAGGAAATTCAATCAACATAAAGAATGATTAACAAGATCTGAATTCTCGTAACTCCATACTCAGATACAGTTACCTTGGAAAACCATATACAATTATCCATAGAAAACATTAATTCATCACATAATAAGTTTGTTGACTACATCATACATTGCTTATAGTCAATACTTTTCCATGCATACAAATTATGGCTACATATTCCAAAATATCTCTCAATACTACTTAGCACTCGAACCTTTAAGAACTCACTTCTCTGCACTCTCTAAGCAAAGACACACAATCTATATTTATACGATGTGGACTTTCCCTTCACCGCCTACATGGACCTTCCTAATAATAGGTGTTCTTTACAAATAGATTACATACTTTTAACAACTTATGCTAACAATAGATCAAGTTATATTTGTCTCAAACATTACATACTTTAATTCTATTATTAGGACTTACAACTGAGTGCTACACTATATCTCAGACCCAATATAGTTTTTGTGTGTGTGTGGAATTGTGCCCTATGTTGCTCTTGTGCCAATCACACTTGGATAACGAGCAAGTATCTAGATGTAAAGAAATGTAGTAAATGTGTGTATGGAATAAAATGAAATTCCCTCCTATGAAGTGTATGCAGATAAACCATCCCTTGTGTCCCTTGTGATGGAGCTAGACGGATGCAATGGAGCTCTTAGATTCCTTGATGGATGCAACCTTAGGTGGACATAGTAGATTCTTAGTGCTTGGTCCCTTATTATGATCACATAAATTTATATTTATATGATTTCCTTGCTTGGATTTCGTAATTAACCTTAAAAAGGTTGACTACCAAAAAGATAAGATGCTTAAATGGCTAGAAAGGACCCAAAAAGTGTGTGTAAAGTACAAATAGGACAGGGGCACCTAGAGGGGATAAGGGCACCTGGTGCTGGTGTCCTGGCTGGGCGCTGGTGTCCAAGATGACAAATTACAAAGACTAAAAAGGCAGACTGAGCAAGTAAGGGTGTAAGGCCAAAAGTATCAATAGAAAGTAAATCAAGGTGGGCAAAGACATGGGTTAATTAGTATCGTTATTACTTAGGAACAATATGAATATTAATATGTCCTCAGGACTAGAAAATTACCCAAAGTGCGTGACTTTGTGTCTACACCACCAAATAGGGACAAAACTGCTAAAGAATCTGGTCTAAAACTGATTGCTTTTTCCCCAGCTACAAAATGATCATTTTCTTTTGATATCTTTTATGGGTAAATATTTTTCCTATAAGTTTTCATTAATGTGAAATTAAACCTACAAGATATTATATACATAAGTCAAATCAATCATTTACTCTCTTAGAAATCACCTGATACTTTTAAGAACATTGTTTTCAAATTTATTCTAAAATCACTTGAGCGTTCATAAATTTCCCTACAATAGTAGCGCACAGTAAGAGCAAACCCTATGCGGGTCTAAAATACTCTCAACTAGGTTCAAGAATCTAGATCCCCAAGGTGCAAACCTCTAAAGTCGAGTCAAGTACAAGCTCGTTAATCCATTTACAAAGCATTTTCGAGTGAACAAGTTATCAAAGATAGTTGTATCCATATATATATATATATATATATATATATATATATATATATATATATATATATATATCACATCTCTAGGTGGATAATTAAGTGCAATTTGAGGCATCTTTTGAGTAGTGCCAATGTAGGTGGTGTATGGATTGTACTGCAACCCAAAAATTAACCATGTTGTAAGGGTTTTACCCATGGTTAGGGTTTGAAGTTGTTTCAATTCACATAAAGAGTTTGGAACATTTGCAAAAACTAGAATTTCATAGGAAGGAACAATACAGTAAATTTAATAAATACAAAAATTTACAAAACACCAATAGTTTTCCATAATGAATTGTTAAATAGATACAAATTTTCTAAATGGTTCCACACATAACTAATGGTTTCGTCCTAGCTCATTCTGCACTTCCAAAACAAAACAAAAAAACATCTGCATATTAATTTAAGTCCTTTCATCCTTCTGCCACAACCAAATCATCTTCTAGAGCAACAAAACATATAATTGCATTTTTTCACTGATGTATTCTTCTATTTAGTATATGTTATTATGGTTTTATCTTTCAAATGATTAATATATGTATAATTATATTTGCACATTTATTTTAAAATAATCTAAATATATCTCAAGGTTGAATTAAGTAAAAAGAATTAATCCCCCGTTCTCATGTTTTAATCATTTTTGGGTGTAAGCATTTGTTGAACCCGCTTGTTGACTGAATCCTTAACCTATTTGGCCTAGTTCAAACTCTAGTTTAAATCAAAGGCTTTCCATTCTTAGTGCATGCTCATTTTCCTACATTTAGGGTGTGTTCTCATTTGTCTTTTTAGAGATTTGTTACACTATTGTAGAACTTTATAATGTTATGGAAATGTACAACAACAAAAAGGATGTAAGGTTTATTACACGGGTTACTCTGATTAATTAACTTCTAACATTAATTATGTAATATCAAAATAACACATTAATACTTGCAACTAGTGATAAAGATATTATATATGCTTAAAAACATTAGAGGAGAGATACACATAACTATACAAAATGAAACATGAAATATCTTGGTACACAAACTAGAGAATCTAGGAATAATGAACCTGAAGATGCTTTGTTATTGATATTTTAGATGGGAAATAGCTTGGTATAAAACTGTAGAGCTTTGTCAAGATGTGTTGTATGGCCTTAGACCTAATTTTTGGTCTTGGACCTGCTCAAAGTGTGGCTTTGTAACCTTTTGTGCCCTTTTATTTCTTGGAAATGTGTATCGCTATCAAACCCTAAGTGTCCCATAGTTGTGAAACTCTATGAATAATCTAAATCAAACTCAAACCCTAACCATAATTAGAAGACCCTAAAAGAATATTAGTGTTTGTGTTGAGGTGCAATTCGTGCACCGCCTACGTCAAAACTATTATGAAGAGGCTTCAAATCACATGTAATTCTCCACCTAGCTTGTGACATATATATGGATGAAACTAGATTAACAATTTGAACTAATTTAACAATGCTTGAGATGATTTTAGTCTTGCTAAGATATTGATTTGGGTCTTTGGATTCTTGGAAATGAGGGAAAATGACCTCCTTTCCCTATTAGAGTGCTTCAAAACTGTATTAGTGACTACCCTAATGGATGTGCATAAATTTTGGGAATATTTATGGAGTTCTTAGTGCATTTTTATTAGTATTTGCAATGATATTTCATGAGAGTGTCAGGTGAGTCAATGAAGTAACAATAGCCTGCATATATAGGGTTATGAAGGTAATTTGCAATCATAAGGATAACCCAAGAGGATAAAATGACCCAAAAAAGATTATCAAATTGAAAACAAAGTTGGAGGGTATGTCATTCCAAGATGTAAAAGTCATTGAGGACTAGAAATTACATCTTGACCATGTTGTATGGTTTTAGACTAGATAACATTGTATGCAATATGAAATATATATAATAAGTAGAGGTTAAATATTGTTTTAATACGTTTATATTTAGAATGTGACGACACATCAATGTGTAGAAATGAGAAATTTGGGAGAGAGACAGTTGGATGTACTAAGCGAGGATAGAATGTGGATATTTCTCATAGCAAAGGAGGATTGTCATAAGCAGTGTAAAAGGGTAAATTTCCAAATTTGAGTATTTACATTTACCCCCCATTACATATAAAATGAAAATTACATGGTTAAAGGAAAATATACATGAGTGTGTAGACACACTTGTCTTTTCTCGAAGTTTTTACCCTCCATCTCCATTGGTGTTGGCATGCTCCATCGTGAAACCTGCAACACAAAGTGTATTCAATGTCCATAGTAGAAATTAAATTTTAACTCAAATGTTAATATAGAATTTTAACTTGTACAAAGTGAAATAAAGAGATGCAAAATATGGAAGGAATACACATGTTCATTTTGTAGAGGGAAGATTTCATATTCTTTTCTTGCACTTGGATATTTGGATTGTATTTTTCGTGCCCGTGATTTTGCAACCCAAAAACACATCTAACTATCCGGTAAAAATTTGGACATTTTTTGTTTTGTTTAAAACACTGATTAATTATTGAATGGTTAAGACCTTGTTAATCTGTCTTTCCAAACCATTTAAAGATAAAATGAAGTTAAATCGTAGTTCCATATGTGTAAAGTGCTAACATGACTTAAGATTAGAAACTCCAAGTCCTATAAGCTTGGTTGAACAGAAAGTGGCAATAATTACAAACTTATTCATACAATAACGTTTTTCAAGGCCAATTTAACATCCACACTCCCAACCATTTCTCCATAGTGGTGGATAAGATATCTTGAACTAGCATGTACATGAAATAGGATAACTAGGGATACATCATTCAACCATAATGTTTTCATTACCATTGACGTCACTCAAGTTATAACTCTTGCTCCTTCCACCGAAGGTTCTATTCATGCCCAACATAGGTTTAAAGTTAACTTTCATTTTGATTTTCTCAAATTAATCCAAAGATGTATCGACATAACCAAATATATATCTACACAACATAAGACACTAATTCTCATCATGCTAATGTTCCAAGGGGATAAATCAAGCATAGTCGTGATGCACTATGTCCATTAGGTTTCCATTCTTATTATAAGATTTGAAAATAATTGTTCCAAGTTGATAATTTAGATTGGTTATAACTTTTAACAATGTTAATTCGGCTAAGAGGATAAGATCAAAACACCAAACTATGGTTTATTCATTGAATATTAAGTTCAAACTATTATCATTCACTTGTTGTACCGAAATTCACTAAGGTTTAGTTAGGCATTACTAGATTATTGTTTAGCAACATTATTTAGATATAGTTTGGAATTGGGCATAGGTCCCATTTAGACCATCCAAATGAACCCATGCCCATTTTCACCAATAAATAATTAATCTAATATTAAAAAACATTTGTTAATTACCCAAAACCCAAACACATTGAAGAGGGAGTTTTTACATGAGGAGTTGGGAAAACCCATGTTGAAGAGGTCTCATCTATTGAGATTGAACAATCAAGTGTCATGGAACCTGCTCAACAAACCTTATATGCAGTTGAGAAGGAAATTATATCTCGTGAACTTATAGAATAGGAAGCCCAACATCAGGATCAGCCACAAGTTGAGACTGTTAAGGATCCTTCTCCATCTAGAGAAGAAGAGGTTGAGGTTACAAAGGTGACAGATACAAACACTCAACCTTCTTCAACTATAATGGAGGAAGAGGTAAAGGATATCGAGTACATCATATTGCATCTTCTTATCAACAAGAGGCACAAACTAAAGATTATATTCTTTCTCTCTTTACACCTCAAGGATCGATGATATTTCCTAGTGTTCCCCAGTTGCAAGAACAAGGATAGGGCAGCACTCAAGTTAAAGATTGGTTTGGAGAAGCTCTCCCAAGGAAGAAAAAATTGAAGGTAAAGGTGGAGGAAGTTGACCTTTAAAGCGCCATCTCTTTGAATCCATCTAGACCACCAAAGAAAGCAAGAATCTTATCAAGGATAATGGTGGGGGCTCAAGGAGAAAGGTTTATGGAGTTAGTCACCCCCAAACTGATGCTTTAAGGGATGAAGTTTCCCCATATGATTACCAAATTACTAAAATCCCACTTGGAAAGCCAACCACTAAGGGCCTTAAGCATAATGTTACCATGGCAGTGGCTGGTCTATTCCAGAAAATTGATAAGGAAAAGGAGACCAAGAAACAGCTAAAAGAGAAGTTTGGTATCTTATCAACCTATGTGCAAAAGTGGGTACAAACTCCCCTAGACATTCAAGAAACACCCTCATCTCTCACTCCATAAATGATAAAGAGTGCTGGTGATTTGAGATGTAGGGGGGAAACTAAGAAGTGGGAGGAAGAATTGATAAGCAAGGGTAGCATGGTCATCAGAGACATTATTGAGTGTTACAATCAAGTTTTTGAACAGATAGAAGCAAGTAAAGTATTGATTGAGAAATATCAAACAAAGATTGAATATTGGGATGGATTGTTGCCCAAGCTTGAAGCCATAACAAAATTGGGAGATGAAGTTGTGGAGAATAAGGGAATATTTTCCTCATATTGTAGGGGAGACAACATGAGTATAGAGGAGATTTCAAGTTGAGGATTGAAACCTTGGAGGGTGCATAAGAAAACTTCAAGACATGGGGGAGAACGCAGGGAAGTATGTAGATGACATAGATTCAAAACTTGAAAGGATGTTTCCTCTCAAAGACACATACACCCAAGGATCTGCAGATACAAATAAGCTGATAGAAATTATTCAACAACATGTTGCAAGGGATTTGGAGCCTCCAAAGGATTTTGATTATTCGTCTATTCAAAAATTCATTCATTTGGAGGGATACATTAATAAATTGGCTAAAAGGATCAAGAAGAAGAAGGTTATTTCTACTGAGTTTGACAGTGTTATCTCCAAACAAGAGATAATATTCCTCTTCCATGCAAGTCCAGATGAAGACCCCATTTTGGGAATGTTTAAATGATTTGATGTGTACAGGAGTAAGCTAGAAGAGGAAACAAAAATAAACAAATAGATCTTTGTTAACATGGGTGAGTTAGTGTTGTCATTGATGTAAAATGTGAATGCACATTAATGAAAAAGGTGTATGAAGTCTAGGATTACTAGAGGAAGTTTGTTATGATGATGACATGGTCAAACATGTTGTGACATGGTTGTAAGAGTGGAAACAATGAGACTTACTTAGTCAAGATGGCCTAACCAGGTGGCCTAGTCTGTATGGGTTATAGAACATGGTAGTTTGAGATGCAAGATGGCTTAAGGAGCATGGTAAAGGCATGAAGAGCATGATTGGAGTGTGTTGAGACACACATATGAGTTTAAGAGTGTAGGTACATGTTTGACCATGGTTTTTAGGTGATCATCTAGACCTAGTCTATGTGCTTGGAAACTAAATAGAGCATGAGAGTGAGTTGCAAAGCTATGTGAGCCCATGAGGGAATGTAGAGGAGTGAGATATTTTTTCTCAAAGGTGTTAGGTACTTTTGAAGAGTTTTAGAATACATGTACAAGTTGTGAGCATGTTTTGTGGGTTTAACCTAAACCTAGTTCTTGAGTATGGAGGCCTAATAAGGCATAGTGATCACTTGCATAAGTGCATGATCCCTTCAAGACACTTAGGAAGGTATGTCATACTATATTCAACATGTAGACACAATTTTTATTGGTTTTATGCATGGTTGTTGTGTTAGTTCACTTGGTAGTGACCTAAATTATGCAAAACCCCAAGACCTAGTTGTACAAGTCCTGGTGGTTGAGAAGATGCAGACTTATTTATGATCAAGTGAGCATTGAAGATGTTAGTAGAGGTTTTCATGGTACTGTGAGAAAAAAATTAGGGTTTCATGAAGAATATTTTGCAAGATATGTTGGTTTTAGTCATACCAAGCTCTAGAATGCATGTTTCTTAGCTCGATATGAGATGTTTTGCATTGGTTGGCACGTGTAAAATTTGCACGGGATCATAATCCATTCAGGGATGATTTTTCATAGAGTTAAGAAGGTTTTAGAAGTGGAATGAGTTTAAATAAGTCCATTTGCTTTATGAACAATTGCTAAGAAGGTAAAAAGGTCAAAACCCTTCTTAAACCCTAATTTGCTAGCGATGGAGGAAATATTCTTTGTTTGATCCTATAATGGATTGAATCATAAAATGTGATGATTGGATGATAGAGAGGACTCTCCCAAATTTTAGATGGTGGTGGTTTGAGATCATGACATTCAGTAGAGCCCACTCAAATTTGCTTATTTTCCAGGAAATTTTAGTTTTCTCTCATGTTTTCCATTAGACCCTATGTCTAAATTGGGTTTCTAAGTTGTTGGCGAGAAATTATACATGCTTGTAGTGATTTCAAATCTTAGTGAAGTGATTTGATGGTATGCACAGGTCAAAACATGAAGATTGGTTTTTAGGGCCATAAGGTAATTTGAGCAGTCTTGGAAAATGGACGTTCTTAGGCGTGTATGGCCTAATTTGATGATGTTAATGGCTATGGATGTGTTTTTGAAATCCAAATTTATGTGTTTAAGGTGTTGGTTGAGCTCTGCATGTCATTTGAGGTGGTATGAAGAAGGTCACATGTTGACCATGTTTGATTGGTTCAGGACATCACTGCTTTAATATGAAGATTGGTATGGAAGAACAATATTTTGGCTTAACCAATGATGGCTATCCATTGGAGCGTGAAGAGGCATGAAAAATTATCCTATTCCATTCATTTATAAATATTAAAAGTGTCAACAAGATTGCAAGAATGTCCTACTTCCAAAATTGGTTTTTGGGCAGTTCAAGTTACAGAAAGGAGAAAGTTGTTTAGATGGCTCCAAGAGTTGATTCATGACTTCCAAAGTGTTTGATGGTGTCCCTCAATTATTTGGTTTTCTATCAAGTGGTTACATGCCATAGTTTAGCTCTTCTAATGTGGTTTTGTTCTTCATTCATGAAGACCGATCTTTGCTAGTGTTTAGAATGGATAGGTCTTTGACCTAGTTTGTATTGTCATGATGAATTTTCTTGGTGCAGAGTTCCCTGAGCTTGTGAAGGATGTTGAGAGGATTTTTTTGAGTTGTTTGAAGCCTTTGGAGGCATGAAAAATCATGATGAAGCCCTTGGAGGTCATGGAGTGCTCGGTGAAGGAGAAACCAGCCTTTTAGGCTTAGTTGTGCATGATGGTTGTCTTGGTGCATTACTGACCCATATGGGGCTTCCATGTTGATTTATATGATGTTTTAAGTTTGATTTGATGTTAGAATGACCAAACTTAATGGTCATGGTCGACCTAGTTATGTTTAGGAGTTGAGTCGTGTATTTAAGTGCATGTAATTGTTCATTTTGAACTACTATAGTGATAGGGAAAAAGTGTGAGCTTGGTGAGAGTGTGAAGGAGGTTTAAGGGCATCAAGACAGAGTTGAGAGAGTGTATGAATGTTTGAGGAAAGTTGAGAAGAAGAGAAGCAAGGGCAATTGACCTATTCATCCCATGAAGAGGACAAATTTGAGTGAGTTGAAGAAGTGCTTGTTTTGAGAGAGTTTGAAAGAATTTGGAGCCGAGCTTGGACCACAAGCAGTTGTGTGAGTAACATATCGGCAATGATCATCCATTCAAATATTGTGTGATGAGTAATATTCATGCAAGTATTTTGTTGTGAGTAATATCAACAAAGGTTTATAGGGGTTGGTACTCCTTTTGAGGTTGGTGCCTCACTAAACAAATCTTGTGTGAGGTGTCATATTCATCTAAGTCTTTTGGTTTGTGTAATATAATCAAAAGTTCAATGGATTTTCTTCCCTTTAAGGGTTTCCCACATTATATCTTGTGTTCGTGTGTACTCTCTTGGTGTATGATGTTATGAATGGTTGTTTCATATTGTTAAGATCACATTAATGTATGGTTGAATGGTAATGGTTAACACAAGCTAAAGTAAGTGATATTAAAGTTTTAAAGGACTGATTCACCCCCTCTCTCAGTCCATTGTGCTTCCAACAATCTCAACCCTTCCTAGAAATTTCCTTACTCTTTGTCCCCTTCCCCATTCTTTATTCCTTTTCTATTCATTATTATTTTAAAAGGAATCTAAATGATTTTATTGTAATGCATAACAAATCTCATATTGGAGCATACATGGTATAATGATATTGCAGAAGAAGACAAAACAATTTGTTAGAAAAAGAAGAAATATCATCCTCTCCTCCACGGGTTGTATCATGACTCAAAACCGTTTCAACCAGGAAGATCAAAATGACATCTTTTTCAATTGGGACATCTCTCACATCCAGATTGCAGGTTGGGGACCACATCCCCACATGTTTCTTACTTTCAGTGCCCATGGGGTATCTAGGTATATTCCCTTATGGAAATTTTTTGTATAAAAGTGAAGGCATGTCTTCACTTTGGGTGTTCTGATTTTGGGGTTTTAGCTAGGGTGATTGCGCATTGTATAGTCATTAGTAGACACTGAGAGCATTTGCATGTCTCCCTTGTCAAATTGAATATACATCACCAATTCATTATGTGTAAGTTTGGTATTCTCAAATGTATGCATAGATCAAATCAAGGAGCATGCATTTTTTTTGTTGTAATTTTGTATTTATCATATCAATGAAATATAAATAAACACATTTTAGAGCATTGTGTTAAGACTATTACTGAATGAATGTTGTTTTGTAGTGTTACTTACCAATAATTGTTTCAGTTATAAAATTCATTTTTGCAATGGAAACCTGGGAGTGAATATTTGTTTCCTTCAAGTGTATCATGGATTTTATAGATTTGACAAGATATATATATATATATATATATATGCAATTTTATTCACAAGTATTTGTGTTAAAGTTTTAGAGATTACTAGGTGGTGTTTGCATAGATTGGGTATCCATGAATGCAAATAACCCCTGAAAGTTCATGTTATTTTGATTTCTAGCTCTTATGCATCATACGGACATCAGGTTGATATGATGAACATTGTGGCTTCTCCCTATTAGATCATCACCCCCTTTTCGTTATCTATTTTCCATGGTACCATCATATCATACCCTAGTAAGCCACATTTCCTTCGTATATTTCAAGTGAGCTTGCTCTTGATTTTAAAGCTAAGTATTATGAACTTCATTTTGTCTTGAGTTGTTAACAACATCCTCTAAAATGATGTTCATAATCACCTACTATCTGTCTTTAGTGGCTTGTGTCTAAGAAATCAAGTGATTACAATGTTTTGTGACCATTCTCTTGAATGAGTGTTGCATTTGGTGTCTGCATTTGGTCTTAGATTGAAGTTCCAACAAGGTTGATGGTTTGAAACTTGATATATCCCCTTCCCTTTCAAGCCAACCCTTGATTCATCTCACCTTGGTTTAGGCAGAGCCATAAAGTAATAGTATAACAACCATAGCCTCAGTAAGGTGTCTCCCTGTCATTTCCAAAGGCTTGATCATGTGAGAAAGATAGACTCATCCTCAACTACAAACGATAAACAAGCAGATCCATCTTTCCTCCTTGCCTCATGTTTTTTCATGACAATTACATTAAAGCCTTTTTGGGGTGTCAGATTGGGAACCAACAAATCAATAGGTTGGTTTTTGTATCAAAATGTTTTAGATAATTTGGCAAAAGTTCTCAAAAAGCTTCAGAGACTTCTAGGGAAACCAATTAGTGTAATTGATACATGTGATGTGCTCAATAGGTATTCATGTGGGTCAGATGAGAAAGAAAATTAAGAAATGATACAGAAATTCCACGAACATCGACACAAAAAAAGTGTCAAAGACGTCATTAACGTGTGAACTGATCAAGAAGTAGAAAAATATAAATCTGATGAAAAAACTAGTTGAAACATTTTGTGTATTTTCATTTTTGTCTTGAACATGTAATTTTCCAAGATGTTTCGACATCTTTCAGATCAAAATATAAATTGACTTAGTCATTTTGCACGAGAACCAATCAATGTGCTTCAATTATGTGAATTTAATAGTTACTATTTTTTTAGGATTGAGAATTAGTCAAGCAGTGTAATTGTTCATCTTCTCTCCTTTTATTCTTTGTAAGTGTAAGAATGTTCATGGCGTTCGAGGTGGGATTTTTAGTGAAGGGACTTTTGTTTAATTTAAGGACTTTTTATATCTTTTGAGTAAAAAGAATTTTTTGGAATTTTGTGGAAAAAGAAGAAACTTTGTATTTTCTCGATACAAGGAATAAAGAGATTTGATTTACAAACTATGTTGAAATTAGTCTTGATATTGATGTTATTGTTCTTATGTTCAAAGCATTATAGTTCCTTGTGATTTGTCATAAAGCATTAGTCGGATTTATTGTTACTCTACTTCGCTTGTGTAAGTAAATTAGGATCTATGTTTGCCATTTGAAAGCACAAGTTTTTCCTCTATACCTCTCTCTAATATCCCCATTCTAAACACCTGTAAAATCTACTTTTCTATATCTCCTAATTCCTTTCTAAAAAAAAAACATCCACCGAGATGAAATCCTACCCCAAGGTTAAAATAGTGTGGATATTGTAAATATTTCTTTTTATTTCGTAGATTAGCAATAAAGAGGTTGCCTCCCCTTATTTGAGGAGGAACTTTATCCCGCATGTTGTTGGTTGAGCACTCTAACAAAATATCCAACCAACAAAGTGACAACCAAGGCACATGTTATCATAAAAGTGGCGCATTGGACAAAGTCAGACCACAAATTATAAAAAAATAGCAATCTGAATTAAACCGAGGCCCAAAAGGTCTAGAAGATGATTTCGAAACCCTTATCAACCTCACAACCTAAACTATTTCGTGACCATGTTGTCACTTTTTGGATTTTTCAAATATTAGGTACAGTCAATCTCTGGAGTGAAACCAACCTTTTAGGCCTTAGGGTAATCAAGGTGCTAGAAGGATTGTGATAAATTGAACCTTTCTTAAACTTAGGATAATCGTCAAGCGAATATCTTACATCAATAAACTCCCTCTCCTTTTTCACAGAAAGTATAAAATCTCAATTGTGCAATGCCCCTCCCAATGAAGTAACAATAGGGCCTCCCTTCTTAACTCGCCTTATGCATCTAAGACCTTGTAAGTCTTTTTAACCCTGTGAAAATCTTACTTTAGTTTCTTAAAAATCGTGTTAAAAGTGTTGGTAATGTCCCAATGTAAGAGGAATTGTGGGAGGAATGTGACACTTTCCCACCATTAAGATTTGTAAAAATACAAAGCTAGAAGAAAAGTCATAATTGTGCATTAGTCGTGAACTATTAAAATACGAAGACCTCGTATCCAGATAGTACTCATGTAAGAAAACCATTGTCTAAAAAAATTCAAAACCTTGTAAATCCCACCTATTTGTGAACATTAAGTGAAAACAACATAAACTAAGAAAAACACTAACCCTAAGGCCAAGGATGATTGACTAGGGGCCAAATTTGAAACCCTAAAAAGTCACTTAAGAGAGAATTAGACTAATCTAATTGTAATTTTAAGGCTTATAAAAATTTCAATAGGTTATAAATTAGTATATTTACTATTTGTAGAATCTTGTGATGTCCCCTTTTAGGACAAGTTACAAATTAGCCTAAATTTGATCACACAATTGAAAACAACTAATATTCAAACCACGAATTGTTGCAATTTTAAAAAATTCATATCTTTTGCTAGAAAAATCCAAATGAGTTGAAACTTTGGATCTTAAGCCACAAAAATATGAAAAATAATATTTCAAAATTAGTTTTCGCACAGCAAACACGAAACCCTAATTTTACCCTAAAAAGTAGGTCGCCTAGCGCATTTAGGGCATCAAATCAACTCCAAAAATTATAAAGTTAATTTCTCGTTATTCCTCCTAATTTCTACAACCAAATCCAATGTTAAACTGATCCCAAACTGCAGACAACTGAAATCTTATAAAATTCATAAATCATTCAATACTCCATATTTTGTCATGAAACCAAGTGCGTCATAAACTAGAATTTCGGAGCTTTATAATGCACTATGAATCAAATTTTTCTGAGCATTAAACCCCCACCATAACAGACCCAAAAATCTCAATCCAAGTCGCTAGGGTTAGAGAAAAATAAATAAATTATTCCAGCAATTTTCCAAGCTCCCAAACACTCCAAATAAACCCTTTTTGCTCATAAATAAATGCTATTATAAACCAGATTTCAAATCTAACTTATTTACCACTCAAACATGCCAAAATAACCTCCAATCCAAGTCATTATACTTAGAATAATACAACAGTGAACAACAGTAGCAAAAGTACCTCAAACCCTTCAATGATCACTTCAAAAATAAGCAAAAACATGTAGATTTGTCTCACAAATAAATGTGTTAGGGCAAGGAAACCCTCCTAGTGCAATTCACCACACACAAATGCAACACAACACATACTAATAGATCAAAATCATATTTACTTCAATTCCACAAATCAAATGAGAGAGAGAGAGACCAAAATGAAGAGCTAGGGCATGCATCCCATTTCTCCAAGCATGGAGAGACATAAATGATCAAATCCAACATGCCAAAGAATGGCCATGCAACCTCCTTTTATAAGATAAAGGGTGCAACATTCAAATGACCAATCTTTTCCCTTTTGGATGGAAAACTAATAAAACTTAATTAAAATATTAAAAGAATCACTTTATGTGCACTTATTATTTTCTAATTAAAATAATAAAAAGTAACTAACCTATGTGCACATTCTAAGACTAAATAAGACTCCCACTTGTAGCGCTAGGCATGCCAAGAGGTCACACTGCAAATGAAAGAGATGAACCGATATATTAGTAATGCCCTGGAAATTGGGACATTACAAATCTTATCCTCATTATGATTTCATACTTATACAAAATCATTATTTTTTTAATAGGATTTATAATTTATTTTATTTTATATTGTTAAAAAGTTATAAATTATAGGGGTAATTTTATATATTTATTTTTTTAATTCTTCATTATAATTTACTTTCGAATATTTAATTTAAATACATATTTCTTCTAGTAAAATTTAAATATATATTTCTTATATTAAAATTTAATCACAAATTTTATTGCTAATATATTTTACAATGATTTTTTAGGAATTTTTTTCTCTAGAAATTTGAACACATTCGAATGTGTCAACATAACATGTAATAACAATAGCCAATGGGGTCTTCGCTGATTGGTAAAGTCCAGGTATTTACCAAGAGGAGGTCCAAGGTTCAACCCCCATTGGCAAGTCCGCTGCATGGGAAATAGCCCGACCGATGTCCCTGAGTGCCAAAGGAATAGTCCGACCAAAGTCCCTGAGTGTGCGACAGTTGTACGACGGTGCTGCTGGAGTAGTCCGACCAACGTCCCTGAGTGTGTGCCAGCTGTACGAAGGTGGTATGAAGTGTACACCAGCTGTACAGAGGTGGTATGAAACCTAGGCTTTCGCTGAACGGAGGCGGTGTGAAACTTGTGCACCTGGTGGTCCCATCCTCACCCAAACTAAATTCACCGAGGCTGGTAAAAATTGTGCTAAAATGTAATATGTAATGATTCCTCTAATTTCCAAAAAAAAAAAACATATAATAACAATAGGCGAAATGATCTCAAAGCTATTAAGATTGTTCTTCTTTGCTAGGTGAAATGAGATCTATCACTTAGTGTGTGATTAAAGAGTAGCCACATTTCAAAATAATCGGGGACTCAACAAACATGTTCATGCAACTACCCGATTAATGATAAACCTTCCATGCCATTGGTGTGTCTGGCCTATTTTGAAAATGCTGCTTTAGTCACCAACACGTAGTTAAAATGTTAAATATTGTATGCAATTGCAATGTTCAAGGGTCTCTTGTGTACACTTCTCCAATAGAAATTGTCAAAGTTTGTGTGAAAACAAGCTTGCAATCAGAAATGTGGAAACCAGCACTTGTAATTTATATATTGGTTTCTAATATGAACAATATGTTGCTGTTTTGAGGATTACAAACATTTTCCATACAACTGACACCCTACAAAATAGATGTGGCTACTTAATATTACTGAACTGCAACAACTATACATGGATTTCTGAAAATTCAACTCAAAAATATGGGATACCCACAAAGTAAAGGTTCTAGGAATTCAAATTCATAGATGACTGACAGTAAATAATCAATGAATGGAATAGATAAAATAATATTTTAGCGCATGGAATACATGTTACAAATTGCTTCCAACCCATCCACATTAACGTTTTGCAGCCCTGCCAAGATATAGAATGTAAATATGGTCAATAATTAAAATCAGCATAACTAAATTTGAAAAAATGCATCAAATAATGGAAGAACCATTAAAAATCATAATCACTTAACTTGCAATTCATTAGCAAAACTTACCCCTTGGAAACTAAGGTTCGCATATTTCTTAATCCCATTACGAAGTTATACTATGAAAAAAAATAACATATAAAAGATGCACAGTTTTCTTCCTATTATTTGCAAGATATACTTCATGGTGTGCAAAGCATCTTAAGGGTCACCCAGATATCTATACATACCCCATGCACGCAAGCAATATCTTTACAGGGGGATCCATGAATTGATCATCCTGCCCCCTATAGATCCTACGGTGCTCGGGGCACACAGATATCTATACATACCCCACGTGCACAAGACCATATATCTCTATAGGTCATCAATGAATCAATGGTCCTGCCCAAATCTATATTGGGTCAACCCCCCTACCCTATAGAGAGATATGGTGCAACGCCAAAAAATGAAAGAAAGCGTCATCATTTTCTCATATGTTATTAATATGAGTGTATCAAGGGAAGAAGCGAATATTCTAATTGCAAGGGGACTAAGTACAAGTTCCAGGTTAACATGTTCTTCATATCCATGGCAACCCTACGGCCAAACATACAAGCAAATATAACCCATGTGGGCTACCGTCATTGCCTTGGTGCTTATTTAAATTTGAAACAGTAATATGTGATTTATTATTTAATACTTTTTGTGCTGTTTTGGTAGCAACTTCGGTGCTGAAATTATGGTGCACTTTATTACCCAATGTAGATCTAGATTATCTGAGTGAAGCTCCTAAAGATATTCTCCCATGTCACAATATTAATCTCTCTTTTGGGGGAGCACGTGAGAAGCATCAAGAGAAAAATTATATGATGGTCAATTGTGATATTGTCAGGAGCAAGGATGACACAATAATGCAACAAAATGAATTTATATTAATGACCAACAAGACTAATTGGAGGAGACGGGCCTCTTAGAGGGCAAAAGAACCAAGAATAGACATACTTGAAAGAAAAAGAGTGTCTTCAAAATTCTTTGTAATGTCAATTTCATTCCCTTAAAAGATTTCACAATAGAAGAACAGAACTCATATTTCTTAACTTCATGTACTTTCAACTCCTGAAGATCTTTAATTCCCTGTTAAGTGAAAGGATCTGTTTGGATTATTTCAGAAGTGTTTGTTTAATTGATTTGCAAATCCCTCACATATTTTATTGGCAGTTTGTCTAGGCCTGTACACCTCCACAAAGAGTTTCATCGGATTTTATAGCTAAACATCTGTAAAAGTCAAATCTTCTTGTCCATCTCTTCTTTGTAAGAGTACTTTTTTACTTGCATTATTAAAAGACGTATCATTCCTTCATATATTGAATTGTACTGATATGTCTAATTTAAATTCAAAACAACATATCACTTTATTCTGCGTCACAACTAGTCCGCCATCCTGGTTCATTCATCCAGCAATCTAGCGATCATAAATGACTAATGGAAAAGGGGTGGGATACCCATATACTGTATCTTGGCTCTAGCTGTTACCATAAACTAAAACTGGATAAATCCTGTGTTATTTCAAAATTTTACAACACTACCAAAATGGTAAGTTGCATTCTGCGAGTTGTGATTTAAAACAAGAAGAATTAAACAAGAAATGTCAGGAAATGTGACCGTAGAAAAGAAGCCATCAAGACAAGAAAATATGGGGTTTGCATAATATTAAAGAAGGATGCATTAAGAGATGCCAGGCAATATGATAAAATCCGCCTTCAAACCCCGAGAGATCATCCAGCTTTGGGTCTATCACAGCCTACCAAATAAAGCAAGACTCAATAATTCTCAACAAGACATTGTAAAATGCTTGCTAAAGGAAGAGATAATTCAACATGTGTTTTCGACATTTCGCAGTGCAGAGTAACCTGATCTTTTGGGTAATGGATTTGCTCTGAGTATGCAAAGCTGTTAGTTGGCTCACTGCCGACTCAACTATTATAGAATCTCTTTTGCTTTGGAGACACGTTAAGGGCTATCTTCAGTTGTGATCCTTTTGATCTTCATGAATAATTTTCCAGACAGAACTTTCCATTCAGATGCCAGCAACAAAGGACCTTTTCAGAAAAATATGCAGAATCCCCTGAAGCTGGAACAAAGTCTTATACATCGGCCCTTCTTGCCTTCGCTGGTAGAAGGCATTTTCATAGAAAATTTCTTGTCGATTAATGTGGAACCATGCAGATGGTTTATTTAGTAATGCAATATAACATACTTCCAGAAAAAGCATAGCTATGTAGGAAGTCATCAAGCTACTCGAAGCATGAATGGAATGATACCTACATGATAGAAAGATTAGGTATGTGCATAGAGGACCCAAGTCATGACCAGAACATTCTCAAAAACCATTATTATCCGAGCATAATGTTAGGGGCATTTATTTAACATATTAATAAACGATTCTACCCCAGGCTTATTGAAGATTTCCCTACACAATTCTACACTCGACAGTTGAGGCAACCATTATCAACGAATTACATGTGTTATTACTTTTTGTCAATTAACACATCATAGTATAACTCTAAATATGATTCAAACAACACATCAAAATCTACTAAAGATGAAATCAAGGATAAACAGCCCTCCTATTTGGCTTTTATAATATAGGTGGTGGATCTTTGGTGCAAACTCAAGGGGTATCTATGACTGTAGATTCTAATACAGGTTTCTCTTTAAATTGAAAGTGCATTACGGATAGAGAATGTCAAAAAAGTCTAAATCGCACACTTGTTAAGGCTAATTACAAATACCCAACCAAAAACAATCAGAGGCACGTGGACATTTACATCCCTATAAGAATATAGGTTACACAAGTAACCATGTCCAACTACGGCTGTAAATTAGGAATATATGTTTGTCATTTTATTAACCTTCATTTAATCTTGTCCACAAAAAGCATCATAATAATTAATGGAACTCGTATAAGTTCCTTGCGCTCGATTATGATCTAGGTGGATCCTCCAAGAACAATTCCTATGGTACTGACAAGTCTATGTTCATAGCTTGGAGAAGGTTCGTGTTCAGTGTTCTCTGGTGCTCCAGAACCACATCCAGAGGTTTGCACTACCATAAAGCAACGCAAGCTGGGCGGCGTCATCCATACACACACACCAAACCTTAAGCAATTTTCACCAATAGGTTCCTCAAGGTTCCAGCCACCAACATGCCCCACACCTAAAAGTCTAACCCACACCACGCGGTAACGTGAGGTGCCGAGAGCATTGTGGACTCCATTCTATTGGAGACGGAGCCCCCACTATGAGTCAAGGGGTCTTGCCCTTGCAGGGCCGAGGGGCGGTGCCACCATTCGCAGGGCAACGTCCCACGGAATTTTTTTTGACAGTTGAACTTTTGACATCGATCAGCTTAACTGACAGAATGCAAAGAGTCATGCATGGAACCTCAACCACCTTCAAAATCCATAGCAGTTTCTTAAGCCTTTGCGACTTCCAAATTTTTGTATACATATTTGTAGCATTAGATAGCAATCAGATAGTAGAAGATAATTAGTCATACATCTCCCTCGAGAATATACCGTGCACAAAACAAAATTTTCTGTTCCAGTTCTATTATTTACTCTATTATGAATCTAGTTCATATTACTTCCACAAATGATACAACACATCTATACCCTAGTTTTGAGTCCTGTCCCCCGGACTTCCTGGGATCCAGATCAGACTATATATCTTTCTTGTGTTTTAAATTGGGAAGAATGTAAAGAATTGGTTCCACATGCAATATCAACATTTAAATCAAGTACATATTTTGGGGTCCAAAATGCTGTTACCTCTCCATGTACGAGTCCTCAAGCGTATTTACAACAATCTTATCACCAGATTCCAAATATGTAGGTCCCTGCACAAATCATTTGAAAAATTACATGATGCAAAGGTGTTAATTATGTCAACAGAACGTTATGAAGCTATAATTTTCAACCATGGTGCTGCATATGAACACAGACATAAGGATGAAAAATCAAGATCTCTCAATCTATTCAAATGCAAATACAGGACGACCTACCATAAGAAATAGAAATGAACTATCTGAATTTCAACGAAGAACAGTGCAACTAAGAAGTGTTATGTAAGAATATTATTACAAACTTGTTACGGACCTACATAATATGCCTACATTAAACACAAGCGTAGCCCCTACATATTTAAACTTATTCTAGAAATCCTATTTCAAAGAAGACAATGAATTCCAAGCTAAATAGAAGAAATAAATGTAGTGAAACGATAAGTTTTGGTATCACTATCTTAACCATGGAACCAATCATCGCCAAAGAAAGGAGAGATTGACCAAAGGACTTGAAAGCTAGCACTACTAGGGAGAAATCCGTCTGCCAATAATGTACGTATGCCTATTTAAGTAAAATGAATGATGTTGCGATCGGCATAATACTGATGCCAAGTGCAACTACTAATTTTTAATCATTTTGTGGTGATGCCAATGTACCAAGATATCGATATCACCATGGCAGAAACACTAACAGCTGTTTAACTTCCACAACGAATGGTGTTGACTTCATGCTAGATTCTCCAGGTGAAGTATGAACAATGATACTAATTGCAGGCCAGACCTAATTATCAAACTTGGACTTGCTGTTAGAATTGAGTTTTATTGGACATACTTAATGTACTTTATAAGAATGATGTATTAGGGGGTCACAACTTAATGTTATGCCCCTAATCACTGAAGATGTCTCAAATTTGGATTCACCAAATGTCACGAGGGATAAGCGCCCAATGCATAGGAATACGTGCACTATATATGTTTATCGGTTGATTCTACAATGTAATGAGAGGAATTAATGAAATTGGTCGGTTAATTGTACCAAATATTTTGTGACCTTGTTTGATTGCATACACTACATGTTCTCAAGGCCGAAGGTTGATCCTGGAAAAAGAAACTGAAGATCACTTCTAGAAGTGTACCATTTGGCAGAAGAGAAGCTCAGGTGATATGTAAGAATTCTTGAGAAAGTCTGGTCACTTAGCAAAAAAGAAGAGCCAACACTTTGTAGAAGCGTATCAAACAAAGCATGAGGACAATTAATAAGTATGCTACATCGATTTTATAGCCTCGCACCACGTGATTGATGAGAAGAATTGGAATTGCAAAGAAGTTTGGTGTACTCTGACATGTATGGGTCCATTGCTGGAAACTTTGTCAGAGGAAGCAAGGTACTTCTTCACTTTAATAGATGATTTGTCTGGGGGCACTTGGATCTATCTCCTTATAAGCAAGTCACAAACATTTGAGGCATCTAAGGTGTTCAAAGAGGAAGCAGAAAATTGAAGTGGTAATAAAATCAAAATCTTAAGAAAAAAAACATTGAGAGAGAAAAGGAGAGCAATTATATCAATGAGCACAAATGCCCAAAGTACATCAATGGAACAAAGAAATGCTTTGGGGAGCCAAAAGAGCTCCAACATCTAAACTAAACGAGATATTACAATCTGGCCAATAATAAGAGAAGTTTCTAGCTGACAATGGGGATGTAAAGGTAATCCTTGACTAATTTCCCTGCCAATTTGCATATTTCTTACAACTAGTTGTTTGGACAATAGTTGCTTCTATGTCCTTTTGGCAACATGGCATACACCACACTACTTTCTTTTCTTTCTGTCTTACCCTTCAATTATTTACACATTCTCATCATGTCTTCTCTAAGGGTTGTTATTGTTTGGGACATAGAAAAGCCTTTGGCATCCTTAGAGTCGCCATTTTTCTCTCGCATTTGATTTCTCACTTGGTCTTGAAAAATTTTCCAAGTCCCTCAATGTACCATCTCTTCTTCAACCCATTTGCAACAAGGTTCTCCAAATTGGAGAATAGCTCCTTCAACCTGCAATCGAACAAGCAAACAAAATCAATTTTCTTTGCTTGGTGTTTTAGATCTATGCTACAATCTCGTTGCTATTTTGAAGCAAGTTAAAGTCCTTCTCAAAGGCTTTCATCAATTTATTCCACGTATTCATCTCCATCGTATCATGTTCTAGGAAGCACTCATTCAAGACCTCTCAAGGTCAGCGAGAATCATCCATACCAATAACTCTAGTTGTTCTATCCATTTGACATCCAAATTGTAAGACAAGCATTGCAATGTCTTACAGGGTCTTCGCTATCATGTTTTATAAACCACTCAAGGTTGTTGAAAATGATCCATACCAATTACTTTAGATATATCCATTCAACATTGAGATTGTAAGACAAATGTTACAATGCCTTGCGGGGTCTTGGTTACGTTGGTATGTGAACTTGGTTAATTTCTACCTCAGGTTTGCCGTAGAGCTTCGTTCTTGTCACATCTCATTTTGCCACTCTTGATGTCGATGATCAGATGACTGTCAAAGAGCACTTTTCTCCCTTCATAGAAAAGGCAATTGAAATCACATTGGAGCATGAAATGCATAGAGAAGCCTAGGAATTGCTAAGACCCCTTTTTATGGGAAAAGTTACAAGGCAAGCAAGTGTTTGACAATGCCTTGAGCTCTATTCAAGCAACTCTCGACATTGCCATAGCAGCTGCAACACCTTTCATGCACCTATAGATCCTTATGTTGAACACAATGTATTCACTACTTGAGATAGCACCTCGATGTCATATTAAGACCTCAATATAATGACTCCATTAATGGACGGATCGGATACTGACCTTAACTCGATTACGAGAGCTCTCGTTGAACAAGTATTACCACTTTGGAACCGGTGGTGTCATATTACTTTTGATGGCCATTGAAATTATTATGTAACCACCACTTTTTACTTAGTGGACTTGGGAGTTGCATGACATTAGAATACTTGTTAATTATTAGGTTTGATTGTTATTACCACCACAACTATTGGATAAATTGTTGATCATCTTTGAGCATTATTGGACCCTAACTTGCATGGTATCTATTGTGATTTGAGTTTATGTTTGATTATTACCACTTCGGATCACTAGGTGATCAAACATATGGGCCTCGTGGGCATAATACTTTTGGATAGCAACTAGATGTTTGGTAATTACCACTTTAGTGGACCTTGTTTTGCATGTTCGTGGATTACAAGGTTGTAACTTGCATGGCATGGATTATTTTGATGATTACCACATTGCAGAAAATCTAAACACCATTCATTCCACTTAAGTAGTGTTAATTTATTATGAAACCCTAATTTATAGGGCAGTTGTGTGTGAGGTTTTGAAAAGTTATTTTGGAATTCTAATGGGAGGGGAAAAAACTCCCATTGGGATCACTCTTTCCTGAGCATGCATGCATTCGCTCTAGATTTCGCTCAAGGAATCCTAGGAGGTTTTCTTACCATGTGTAAAGGATTGATCTTGGAGCCTTTATCGTGCAACTCTATAAAGGGGAAGTAGAGATCTATAAATGAGACCTTTGTTCATTCTCATACTGGACTTAGAAGTTTATGGGAGCTAGGGCACAAACCATCCATGGAAGCTTGACGATTCGAGCTAGGGCACATTAGAAACTGTTGAACCTTCTCAAACCCTATTTCTCCTACTTTCACAGGAATTCCAATCTTCATCCCCTGATCTAGAACTGGTATGAGCTTCTGTGGGAAAATAAGTGATTAGGGTTTGGTGAATTCATATGGTATCTAATATTTTGATTTTATATAGATTTGCACATATCTGGATATGCGCTCTTATACATATGACGTACATATGCATAGAAGCATATAAATATACACATACGTAACCTATGCATACATTTTTCTTTATAGTGTCGGGTGTATATTTTGAATCTCTGGTGGTGCACTTGTGGATCTCAATGAATATATTGTTTATATTTGATGTACCTTTTGAATAAGACTTGGTTATGCTCTTTCCTGCTCTAAGAGTTTTGTTTGGGAAAAATAATAATGTTTACAATAAGCATTGGTTTGATCCTTGAATGAGGCCAAATTATGATCATTGGCTGCTTATGAAGATTTCTTTGGAAAACAGTGGAAGGCTTTACTGGTTATTGATTTGCCTTTGAATAGGGCTTGACTGTGATTATTATTATGGTTACTATTCTTTGGAAAGATAAGAATGGCTATAATTTTTCGAACCCTGTTTCTTCATGGGTTTCTTATTAATGGCTTTTATGCATTTTATCCTGTAAAACTTTGTTGACAACTTGATCCGGAGGGAATGGCATGCCAGCTATATGCTGATCCTATGTACACTTTTTTTTGCAGTTAATGTAGGATGAAAAACAACTAATTGGCTCTTGAAAGTAATATGCATTTTTTTCTGTAATACTTTGTTGACAACTTGATCTGGAGGGAATGGCATGCCAGCTATATGCTGATCCTATGTACACTTGTTTTTAAGTTAATGTAAGTTGAAAGACAACTAATAGGCTCTTGAAAGCAAGCTATATTCATCGCTAATAGAGAAGATTCATGGTTAATCATTTTTAGTTGTATGAATGGATTTTGCCCCGAAGATAGTCTGATGTTGATGTATATTAAGAGTGGACATTGTATCATTGTTATTGATTATCTTGATCTTTGGTATACAATCAAACCTTTCAAGAAAATGATCTTATTGTTTCTACATGAATGTTGGATCAGGATACTTCTATAGTTGTATTAAAATTGATATCTCCACTTAAATTTTCACAGCTGTTAAAATATGACTAGGTGATGTCAAGCAAGTTTTGACTGTTCATGTGTTGTCTGGATTGACCTGATTTTGAAACCATGATAGTCATCCTTGACTGACTATGTGTAAACCTGTGCATGACACTTTAGAGTTATCCTCCTATCATGATATAAGTTGGGCTTTCTTGACCTTTGTAATTGGATACAGACTAAAGGTATATTTTGGGTAATAGGTTATAACTACACTGCTGACAAGTCTTTTAATTTATGAGTTTCTGACCTATAATAATGCTATCTCTAACATCTTGTGGACTGTAGCATTTTTATTCCTTGGAGTTATAAGAATCTTGCTATAGCCTTTTTGTCTGGGACTGACCCTCGTTTAAGTATAGAGTCCGTCTTCTTGTGACAGTCATTCTTTCTGACTGTAATTGCACTGGATGATAGTGGACATGGTAAGGGTTATGTGATTGTATTTAATACATTATAACTTCTCAGACGAATGGTTTTCTAAATGACCATGTTGAATGAAAAAGCTCTAAACTGTGCACTGTAAACCCTAGTCACTGTTTGACATAGCTGTTGGGTCCTAATCTTTTTGATGTGACTGTCTTACTAGACTATGATTCTTTTGCAGAGTCACTTGATTTGCACCTTTCATTTGATAATCTAACTCTAATTTCAGTCAAGAAGACCGTATCTATCATGGTTGTAGTCCTGGTATGAACCCTGAAGGTTGTGTCTTTTGCATGACGAGTTACACCTCATCTCAGGCTAGGATGGTACCATCAAGATGGCAAAGGAACTCTTAGTCTCCGGTTGCAGGACTTATCACTAATGGTGCATAAATTGAATATTGCTTGATTAGTTGCTCCTCATCTTTGTATGCTTGGGTTACACCTTGCTATGAAAAACACTATTTCATCTAGACTGTAGCTAGCATTTGTTAGCTTACTTCTCATCTCAGCCTTGGAAAATGTACTCTGCAAATGATGTTGTCTTCTCATCTTAGACATATGGATTGTAACTCCTACTAGTATGGTTCTAGCATAAGAACCCTTCATGCAGTGATACTGGATCTGAAAGTTGACTTATTACTCCCTTTTAACTATCCTATGTTGGCATGGTCTGAATGAGGGCTTGGAATGTAAATATAGGATGTTTCCAAGCCTGCTTGGATTCTCTAATGACTCTGTTCTTGTTTGCAGTATCATTGAGTATACCTAAGACTCTGGGACGTCGGGACGTAGGGACGGGGTTTCCGGGACGGCAAATTTTTTTGAAAATTTCGGGACGGCGGGGGGACGGCAAGGGGACGGCTAATAAAAAATATATATAATTTATTAATTTTACAAATATAACATGAATAATTCAATAACCTAAGACTTAAAATTGAAAGTTTGAAGATTGAAACCACTAATGATTAATCCAATTATTCATCACATAAGCCAAGGCCCAAAATGCTACAGCTATATATATTATATTCAATGTTCAAAACTTCAACATGACAATGAAAGACTAAATAGTAAATAGTAAAGCTGAAAATTTAAAACAAGTCTTAGTCTTACTCTTCAATAATCAACATGAGAAGAGTACAACTACACCCACATTACATATGCTATGAAATATTATGTCATGTCTCATAACCAAAATGACATTACATAACCAAAATGACAAGTGACAAGTACAACTCAAAAATCACTATCAGAGCCCTCCGAAGGAACAGTTGCAAACCTCCTCCTCACTAGGAGTATCTGTATCAACGTCATCTGCATCTGCAAAGGAGATATCAACCAGTCCTCGCTGCTCCTGATCTTCATCAACCTGCCTTGCATCCTCAGGATCCACATCCCACCGCAATGTTGGGCTCTCCTTGTACGTAGGTGTCTTGCGATCCATGAGACGCAAGGCACTATGTACAGCAACAAGTTTCTCTGCTCTCTTAGAGGTAAGTCTGTTCCTCTTAAGAGAGTGGATCCACCCATATGTTGACCAATTCCTCTCAGAAGCAGAGGAACTAGAAACCTGAGAAAGAAGACGAATAGCAAGTGTACGTAGCAATCCTACATGTCCATACAATCGCCACCAACTAACTGGACTCTCATGTGCCAATGTGGTCCTGTCTATCTTTGATGATTTTTTGTAGCCATCCAGATAAGCGAACTTGAGCCAATCAGTTCTGACTCGTGAAGCATCCTCTGCATTATACATTTTTTTTAGGGCTTTCAAGAAACCCTTCCTCACCTCCTCATCATCTACTGGGAGAACTCTGCCAGGCCTCTCAACATACCACTTCGGATTTAGTGCATATGCAGCCATGTGTAAAGGAGTGTTCAACTTCTCCCATCTCCGCTCAATGATAGGCTGAATATGGTGATGGTAGAACTCCAAGGTGGGGTCCCTTGCTCGAACAACAGCCTTCATCTGGCCAAGCATACTATCAATACATTCGTATATCTCACCAAGGCTAGGGCTCTCAGAATCCCCATATTTTATCACACTGAAAACTGGAGATATTATGGATGTGATATATCTCACATCTATCCAAAATGTTTCATTCACCACAATTGCTTTCACCTTCTTCCCCTGCTCTGTCTTCGACCCATCCCACCTAGACCACTCTGATGTCATGACCATGCACTGTAATGATTCCTGCAACTCAGCCATCCTATCCAGCAAAATAAAATACGATGCAAAACGTGTGTCCACTGGCTTGAGGAATTCCTTCCTCGAAAAGCTACGGAAGAGTGCCAATGACGTATGGTGGTTGCAGATGAACATCTGCACATCTCTAGCATCAGCCACTACATTTTTGACCCAATCAATTTTTCCAATATCTTTTAGTGCATTGTTCATGGCATGCACACAACATGGGGTCCAATATATATGTCGGTAATGAGCCTCGACAAGCTTACCTGCTGCCCTGCACACATATGTTGCATCTGTAATAACCTGCACAACGTTGGCAGGGCCAACCTCCTCAATAGCATCTCGCAAAATGGTGAATTGGAACTCTGCATCCTTCTTCTTCCCTGAACAATCAACTGCCCTCAAAAAGTAAGGACCCTCTCTGCATGAAACAATGATATTTATGAGTGGGTGGTGTCTGATATCTGTCCACCCATCCATGATGATGCTGCAACCGTGAGAGACCCATGTGCACCTCATTTCCTCCATCAGTAAATTAACCTTGGAATAGTTCTTATCCAAGATTGTGGTTCTCAACTTCGTGTCTCCTGGGGGCACATAACTCACACCTGCTTTGGCTATCTTAGCCACAGCCTCCTTGAAATAAGGAGAGCGAGCAGCATGAAATGGAATGCCAGTAGCAAAAAAGAATTTTCCAATGGCATCATCAGCCTCTTCTCTAGCCTTTGTATCATACATTTCAACAACTGGATTGGAGGCCACAACCTTCCTCTTCCCCCTACTACTACCAAAAGCATCCAATTCAGACACCTCATAAGATGCACCTGTAACACTACCGGTATTAATTCTCACAGAACTAGAAGGGGTGCCAGTGCCACTAACATGACGGCCACGAACTTCTGGAACCTTTTCCACCATATCTCCATTATACAACCTCACCATTTCTGCCCTCTCTTCAAGTGATAGTTGTCCACACATGCCTACACCTTTCCCCGCAATGTGCAATAAATGTGCATTCAACCTAGTAATGTTGCCTGACCAAGATAATGAGCAAATGTTGCATTTCCATATTTTAGTGCCCCCTGAAATGTTTGATCTAGGACCCTGCATAATTTGACCAAATTGTTTCAAAGGTTTTTTCTTATCAAAAGGCCCCCTAGCATACTTTTTCAACATTTCGGAGGGGCAACTGAACTTGTCCACACTCCCTTGTGAACTAGTAGCAGTATTAGGTGTTTCTGATTGTGTTCCTTCTCCTTGCACACCCATTTCAACCTCATATTCAGCTTGATAATCACTATCGGAACTCATTTTGAAGCTGCAATAATTAAAATACAAAACAATATAACTATACAATACAATAAAACAATGAATGCAATTTTTGAATACATTTGAAAAAAAATTTAAAAAAAAAAAACAGCGATGAATACATTTAAAAATTTAAAAAAAAACAGCGATGAATACATTTAAAAATTAAAAAAAAAACAAACAATAAAAATGCCCTCCCTTTATGCTTTATCTCATTCCATCACTTGCTAATCCAAATAGGAAAAAAAATACAAGCAAATGCAATGCCTTCACTTTCAACTTTGCATTTGGAAATTAAAAAAACAAAACAAAGAATGGTAGTAAATTAGTAATGTATGTACATACCTCTTGCTCTTGCTCTTGCTCCTTGCCTTGCTCTTTGCTCCTTGCTCTTTGCTCTTGCCTTCTCTTTTTTTACTCTTGCTCCTTCCTTCTTTTTTTTTTGCTCTTGCTTGGTGTGATTAGAATGAGTATGAAATGCTCTTTTTATAAGTTTTTTTGTTGCTTTTAGGGTTAGGTCATGTTAGTTTTAATTAGAAAGCATTAAAAGTTTAAAAAAATATTTTAAAAAACATAAAAATGATAAAAAAAAAGCTTGTTTTACCTTTGGCGCAGCGTGAAAGACGTTGGGGACGTCGTGACGTCCCCGGGACGTCACAACGTCCCCAATGAAGTCCCCAAACAGTTTTTGCACCCGGGACGTCCCGGGTGCGTTCCTAGTTTTCAGGGGACGTCCCCCTTATTTTTTGGAAAATGGGGACGGCAGGGAAACGTCCCGTCCCCGTCCCCAAGTCCCCGAGACGTCCCAAAGAATTATGTTGACTTGAAGTAGCTGAGTAACTAAGTGATTGCTGCTTAGTGGAAGACCTCGATGTACAAGCCATAACCCACAGGTCAATGAAAGGTTGACCAAAGATCAGATTAGAGTTAACAAATCAAGTAGTTGTTTGTTTAGGATGGAAATGTGTTTAGTTAACATTTTCTCATGCCAAGATAGTTGACAGTGGTTGCAAAAACAATTTCCAGCCTGTTTTTCCAGTTCCCAATGGACAGGGTTATTACAATTTTGGTGGTGGTGAGCTCAATGGTATTCCCCTTCTCTAACTCAACCATGCCTATCCCAATTTTATCTTCTCTATTGCCAACCTTGTCTCTTGTAATAGAGATTGTTCACATCTGCGGTGATTACTAGCTGGCATATCACCAATCTAGAAGCCTAAACCACCTATTCCCAAGCATAAAGTTGCAACCTTCAATTCAAAGTTTCCAATTGGTCTTTTGTCCTCACACTATTGATGTGGATCTCTTCAATTCTCTGAACATTTCTCCTATCGTTCTTTAGTGCTTCTTTCCCATCTACGATTTAGTCCTTGTCAAGGTCTTGCTCTCTTCCTATATCTATTCTCACATTGTTCCTCTATTGTCATCCTAGAATAGCTGATACTTCATCTCTTCTCTTGGGTTCAAACACCATCAAACTCGTTGGTAACCCAATTAAATACACCCTTGATAGCCACCTTCTCTAACCTCTCTTCACTATTCTTGTGGACCTAAACCAATATGAATAAGTCAATTAGTGTCTTTCTTGAAGTTGTAATTCATAAATCCCCTATGGTGTAACATCCCTTTTTTGGACAAATTAGAACAATCTGGATTTTACAAAAAACCCTTGTACTGAAAATATTAAATTCTAATTTTTATATTAAAACCCTTGTAGAAATCACAGAAATCTGAAATTTTCTCATTTTTACAACAAAATTCTGATTTTTACAACAAACCCTTAAATCTGAAAATATAAAACTCTGATTTTTCTGATAAACAACTGAAAATAGAGATTTTATGGGAATAATGGCAGAATTCAGTTACAACAAAATACAGCAATTATTTGACACAATTGAACATGAAATGGAGAATTTAACCTAGAAAACAGCTCCCAATGGTGACATCAGCCCTAGACATATAACGCCAGCCAAGAAATGCTTCCAAAAATGTGATGCCTTGATCATTTGATGAAGTTGATTTCTGATATAGACCAAATTTGAAGCGCATATGTAGGTAGTCCCTGTCATAGTATTAAAAATCGCGATTAATTGTTTAGGGCAGGCAGAAAGATTAATCTTTTGGAAAATCGTGATTTGTGTGGTGCTGATAAATCGGCGATTTCCGGCACTGAAAACCCTGCAAAAATTGTGGAAAATCGCTGCTAAAATCATGGCTTAGGTTTAAATGCAAAAGCCCAAATCGACTCGTTTTTTTCTCCTATTTCCTCCTGCACGACTCGTTTTGCTGCTGCAACTCGTAATTTCTCCATTCATGTCTGGTTTCATGGGATTTGTGGCGGTTTCGTGGGATTCCAACCAACTTGTCACCAGTTCATGGCCCTAGCCAGCATATTCGTATTATACAGTATTCTTTTTTTGAATTTTCCTTTTTTTTTATCTTCAATAGTATACTATAGTCGAACATATTTAGATTTATATTTATTTATTAATAGTTGAATCTATTAACTATACAATGTATAATAGTAGACTGTAATTAACTTAAAATTACAAAAAAGGTATAACTATACATAATAGTAAGTTGTAATAGTAATAATAAATATATTCATAGAACAATGATATTTTACTTGGAACATTAGTAATAGTAATAATAACTATAACTATTCGTGATAGTAATCTTCTACTTTATTAGTAATAGTATATTCATAATAACTATACACGTAATAGTAAATTAGTAATACTAACCGTAATAATAAATATATGATGTATAACTATTCGTGACAGTAATAGTAAATTAGTAATAATAAATATATTCATTTTTAATAGTGAATACAATGATATTTTTTTATATAATTTATTTTATAGAGTCACTTCTCGCATCATTTAACAATATTTTTACATTTAATTTAAGTTTATTTTATGAATCTAAATGTTTTTAAAAGTAGCAATAAAGTTGCCGATAGATTGCCGATTCCCGATTTCCGAGTCAAAATTTGGCCTACTGATTAATTGCCGATAACAATTTTTTGAACTATGGTCCCTATTGTCACCCAGAAGTTGAACCTTGATAGAGAATGGTGTGTGCTCTCTCTCCTATTGACAAAATTGGAACACCTCAAGGTTGTGGGTAACCTATGTCTGAGGTGAACCTCCAGAGAGGGCTGCTTCCCTTGTGAATCACCTAAAAAATGAAAACTTTGAAAAGGAAAAGGGAGAAAGAATGCGGGAAAAGGGAAAATAAGGGTGATACACCAAAAGCTTAACACATGTAACTTTGCACACAAAGAAATCAAAAATCCACACACCTACACAACTCTAAGCTATTTTGCATAATAAATTCTAGGGTTTAGGAGAAAGGACAGTGGTAGAGGGAATAAATTCCACACTAGAGCAACCCAATATTCCTGTCTAAAAAAATGAAAAATCCTAAAAACAGCAGTATGAGAGGGCAAAAATGGAGCTTTTTTTTATACAGAAGTGCAAATTACAATGGCTGAGAAGATGCCAGAGCAAATCAGCCCAAGTTTGTCTAATTTTTATACAATAGAAAACCAGCCTATATGAAGATGAATCAACTCTGCCTTCCCAATAATAGACTGCTGCTAATTTGGACTACTGCTCTTTTATTTTATTTATTTAATCTCCCTCATCCTACGCGCAGACTTAGAAAGGAACAACAGTGCTTTTAATTTTTTATTTTTTATTTTTGCTTATGCAGCTTGTCCTTTCTTTGCTTTTGTCTTATTTGCCATTGTCTTTTCTATCTTTGTCCCTTCTATCTTTGTATTTTCTGTCTTTTGGCTGACTGCTGTAACTTTCTTTTTTGATTTATTATTTTCTCTCCCATGCTGCTGCGCCACAGTCCTGACTGCATGACTGCCTTTTTTTTAATTATTATTCTTCAAACCTTATGCTGCGCCACAGGGACAGACTGTTGCATGTTAATCAACTCCTTTTCTCCATTGGTGCATATAAAACAGCAGTTTGCTAAAATAAAAAGCATGCTAAAAATAGCTAAAAGACTTCTCCTTTGGTGCCATACATATTTAGAACCAGAAGTTACTAAAATGTAATAAAAGCTTCTCCTTTTAGCTTTGGCACATGGAGCTTTTCTAAAAATAGGACCTCAGTTTGCTTCTTGATTTGGCTTCCTCTGACGCATGGAGCTTTTATCTTTAGCCAAGTGTTATTTTTAGCGTCAACTACTTAATTAGCAAATGCTTTTTTTAATGAATGCTTTTTAACCAATCTTTCACTTCAATTGCTATTTTTAGCAAACTTCTATTTTAAGTCAAATGCTACTTTTAGCCATGCTAGCCAATCTTCCAAAAATAGCCAATCCTTCACGTGAAAAATATGGTAACAGTCCCTGGATGGAACCACCACACAAAACCTGAGTTTTTGTCCCCAAGTCTTTTCCATCTAAGGGTTTTCATCCTTTGATGCTCCACACAAGTGTTTTCGTCCTCTGAGGCTGAAAAATGAAGCAGAATGCTCAAACTCACAAATAAGTTGGATGATTGCAAAAGTGATGCCCAAGTGACCCCAATCGCCCCACTTTTATAATTTTACTTTCACGTTTTTCAAGAAAAAGCACTCATAAAGCAACTTCCCCTCCTTTAATTTAATTTTGAGTTGCTTTTAATAATGTTGATCTTTTTAATAATAAAATATAAGGTGCATTTTTATAATCATAGAGATACTTTTGTCCATTTTAAAAATAAATCCTATTAATTATGGCGTTTGCCAAACATTGTGACATAAAACACATAAAACCTTATAGAAAATAGGAAATATATTTTAAATCATGGCCTTTCTCGAGCTTGTTGAGATTCAGAACGTGTGAGTGTACATGTTAGTATATTCAATAAAAAATCCTTCCCAACATCTGCTTGTTTTCGAGGCAATATTAAACTCATACTATTTAGAGCTCTCCCCAGACCGGTTAAATTTGATTAATAAACGGATCCCAATTCATCCTTGGGACAGTTTGCATATCCCGTATTCAGAATAGACTTTGCTTCATCATATTCATTATGAATCAAATACTAATATGTTAGATTGTTTTTTTTTCAGTTTTTAACACATTCAGTATTTTGCTAAATATTACCCATAATGGCCCAATTAACACAATGGCACACTTATTACCTACATCAGGTGGTTGTGTGGACATGTTTGCAATGGTGTTTGTAGTTGCACTAAAATAATATAGGAATTAAGAGTGAAAATGTCAGCTGCAAGGATGGGGAGTTAGAATGAGATGGATGATATTCATCTAATATGCATGCCAGACTTCCGCTTGTATCAGGTAAATAGTAATGCCTGTAGATGTTTGCCGTGACTTTATGTTTTGGCCGTGGGTTATCTGTGGTTGTTTATGCTTGCTGCAAACTTCAACATTACAGCCGTATTCAAATATCCACTTCTTCAAGACTTGAATTCCCTCCTCTTTGAGATCAGTTTGACAATACCTATGTAATTGTATCATGTAGCAATCATATTCATAGGAACTCCTTTCTGATGAAATAGGTAAAATAAATTTAAATGAATACATGAGTGCTATGCCCACATTACAAATGAAAGCCCTCTGCGTGATTTTGGGTGTAAGTTGAGGAATCCTCTTGGAAAATGGATGGTCAAAAGCAATTCAGCTACAGTCAGATTAAAGGCTAAAACAGAGTTGTACCTCAAATTCTGCACCCGGATACTCATATTCAATGATTATCAACATTTTCATAGCTTGCCAGACCAAAGAATCTATATGCACACCTGATTGCTTTTCTGCAGAATCTAAACTCTGATCTGCATATGGATGCTTCTTCACAAGTGTGTACAGAGACACAACTGAACATAAGCTCCAACTAGATGGCAGCTATGAAATCCCATGAATGCTGCTTGTCATATTCTGGAAATTCCCCTGAATAAGGGTATCTGAGAGAATAGTTTGAACATGCAAACGTGATGTGTGGATCTTCTGAGTCCATCCAAGCCTCAAGCCGCACAATGTCATAACTCAACCTTGCCACAATACACTTATTCCCTGGGCAGTGACAATCTAAAGGGCTCAACCAATAGATGTTGACCTTGCTCATGTCTAGAAATATCTTCGATATCCCATATAGAACTGTGTAGGTAGCTTAATGGCTTATCAAAATGACAACTTTGACCACAAATCTCGGATTATGATGATGCAAACAAAATCAGTTACACAAATACAACTTATTGTCATAGACTATCATGTCCCTGTTGGTATGGATATATAAACAAACTAACTCCAACCATAGAGTAAAGTGAACATATTTGACATCTAAACCTTTTCCCTGCCCATATTCTGAATACAATACAAAGTATCCGTCACATAGTTTTTATATGAAGACATTGTACATTTGCCATACTTATCACCAGATCACCATGTATACAAGTATTATGTTGAAACCCTTTTAGCGTGACATCTGAAGGAACATTAATGGGTATTGTTCGGGCAATGCGCACTCACTATCCAAACATCAAATCCGCATCCAACCAAGATGGTATATGTATGAATCTACTTACCTTGTAATTGAGTTGCTCTATTGTCACTTACTTTGAGAGCACTATCAGATGTGAGGCGACATGCCTTTGAATCTTTCGTTTGACTTATGATCTTCTTAGGGTCTCTTCATTATAATTATTTTGAGCATAACCTATAATTTCGCAGGCAATCGCTGGCGAATTAAGCAAGCACATAACATGAATGCTTCCTTTGGTTCCTACAAAGCATTATATACATGTACTCTTCTGGATGAATCAGAATGAGTTTTTGATCTCTCTTCCTTGGTCTTTTTAAGATTAGATTTGACTTCACATTAAAATTCTGGGGGTTTTTGTTTTTCGTGTAGAAGCTGCACATCAACCAAGACTTAGCAAAGGCGTAATACCAGATTGTTTAAAGGGAAGGGACCTTTCTAGTAGCAATACCTGACTGCCCAGGTAAGGGATACCTTACTTAGGCATACTGAACATTCTCAGTTCTTGCAAACAAATTCATCTATGGCTTCGTAGCTGTAGATTATTTGACCCTAGTGCTCCAACTTCTAGATATGTTGAAATTGTCGTTACATAATATTTTCCTTGTACTCATTTAAAAAAAAATTCTGATTTCTCATTCTTTTGCCAAACATTTGAATAAAACACATAAAACCTTATAGAAAATAGGAAATGATATTTTAAATCACGAAATTGTATCCTTTCTCGAGCTTCTGAAATCATCAGCGTGTGAGTCCATACCATGTATGTTAGTATATTCATTTGAGCCAAAGGATCCTTAACATCTTTGTTTTCAAAATCCTTAGAATGACGTCAAATAATGTGTACTTCTTTGTGACTATGCACGGCCAGAATTAGAATGCATGACACTCACATTATAAGACTCACTGTACTCAATTAGAATGTATTCATGCTTTGACATATTATTCGGCCAGAATTCGAGTGCTTATGTGGTATTTGCTTTCACTCTTATGAAACAGTTATTGATCATTTAGCTTATGGCTTTTGGTCCGTAAACTGCTATGTTCCATCATGGGCGTCATTATGCATCCAGGCCTGGAATTTGATGTCTGTGGACCTCCTTGACTTTTTTGCCAATTTTATGCCATATCATTACAACTTCGATAAAACATCTTCTACTAACCATATATCTTAGACCGGTTAAATGTTGGATCTCAAAACATAAATCTTGCTCAGTTATATTTTTATGGAACTGTAATTTGATTAGTTTTTAACAATTGCTATTTTAAAATATTCCATAGCAATTAATTTTGTTATTTTTTGGATATTAAAAGTAAAAGACATCTTTAGTTTTCTCCTTCTTCCGTTTTGAAAGTTAAGTAAAAAGGTATTCTAGTATGATTTTTTTTAAAACGAAAAGGTAGACCTTCAATTCAGGATTATGTTGTAAGCTTGCTAAAAGTACGAATTTGAGTGATCTTTTTTCCTATATAATCTCTAAAATCAAACCTCCTTTTTAAATCACATAAATCTCGGAGGGTAATGTCAACTCTTTAGTTTTGAGTTTTTGATGAAAAAAATCCTCCTCATACTGTCCCTTTTTTTAAAATAGTTTTTCGATTACCCTTAGCCCAATTTTGTCTTCTATGCATATATAAAAATAAGGAATACAAGGGACACGTAGCTTTTCTTTCTATAGATTAATCATAAAGGTGCATCATAAACATCATTATTCATAATTCTCTCTTTATTAATTTATTGATGACAGTTAAAAAAGAAAAGAAAAGTGACAAAATAAAATTAGAAAAAGAAAAGTCACTTTATTTAATTTCTTCATAGTGGAAAAAGGCGACCCATATGGGGATAGAAAGCAAAGGGAAAATATTAAATAAAGTGAAGAGAGATGATTGGTCCTTTGTGTGGCCAAAGGGCCAAGGGAAAGTTGTAAAAGCAAGTTGCCATGCATGGAGAAGGCATCACTTTTATCATATTTTCATATCTAAAATTTGGTTGAGCTAATTGCTTTCCATTTTTACCTCAAAGGAGGAAAACCCTTTGAAGTGTTGCATTAGAGGATGAAAACCCTCTATTGCCAAAGATTGAAGAATGAAAAGTCTTCATCCTTTATGAGAGGGAGCTCTATTCAAGGGGTTTCCATTGAGTTTCAAGGATAATTCTGAAGTGCTAGCAATGTTGAAGGTCCTAATTTGCAGATTTCTGTTACATCCAGCCAGGGTTTGAGGAAGAAGAGTGTGGCTGATTTTTGACATGCATCTCCAAATAGATCTATGGTTATCTTCACCCTTGTTAGTGGAGTTTGACACATTCTAGGACATGGCCGATCCGGATCTCATCTCCATATTCATTGCCATATTTTTAGAAGTCATTTCCAACTTGTATGCATCTGATTTGGGCTTTGGAAACATTTTTTTTTGTTTTTTCTGTAAGCTGATTTTCTGGAGACTTTAATAAATTTTCAAGCTCTTCTTCTTGATCTGAAAAATTGTACATTTGGTGTTCTTGCATCTATAATAAATTTTGAATTGTTGGATTAAATATTTGGATGATTTTCAATCAATTTTGAGTATTAATCATCTCCAAGCCAAGTCGCATTTCCTTGTAGAAATTCAGATCTGCATTATTTTTATCAAGTCGGACCTTATATAAATTGTTGTTATAGATCAGATTTGCAGCTGTACCGTTTGTGGATTAGATCCCATTATCCCTATAGGAGACAGTACATATTGAAGTTACACAAATAGACCTGATAGCAATGTTTGAGTTCCCCGCATTGTACATAGGTGCTTCTTCGGGTTTTGACTCTGTGTCTTTTCAACTATATTTTCCTTGATGTCACTTGTTTCTTTCTTTTGGTTTGTTCCTAGAACTGTTTCTCAAATGTCTTGTTCTTGTCTTGTCTTTCCTTTGTGGCTGGCAAGATCTTTTGTATAGCTATTTAGCTTAATGAGTAAGACACTTTTCTGGACAAACTAGAACAACCTGAGATTCTGTAGAGCAAACTCTATAAGATTGAAAATGTCTCCAAAGTTGTAATTTCCTTAAATCAAATCCATGTTCCTAGCTAGAGCCAATTGTTGGCATGAAATATAAAACCTACAAATTGTTTCCCCCAATTCTGATTTTTTTTGCAAGAAACCCTTAAATATGAAAGTCACATTGCTCTGATTTCTCTGACAAAAAACTCTTCCTTGATACTAAAGATTTTTTTCCTAATTTCAATTTTGGTCGGTGAAGTCAGCTCTGGACAAAACAAATGGAACTTTCCTTCTGATTCAACATTGTTCCCTGTTAGATGCCAGGAAGTCGACTCAGAAATCATGCTCCCGAAGATTTCATTCGGCCAAGCCGACCCTGGACAGATGACATTGGCCCTAGAAATGGTTCCAGAAGTTTGACTCCTCTGATTGGGTGATTAAGCCGATTTCCAATATACATCACATCTGAAGCGCATTCCATGTAGTCCTTGGACTGGAATCACGCACATGGAACCTGTAGGGTTTTAGTCTCCATGGTTCTGTTCATTCCGAAGAGTTTTCCTCACTCTGAAGCTCTACACCTTATCATTCCTTACTGGCTTTACCGACCGTCCGCAAAACCTTTGGAACCTTTCCAAAGTTCCTCTTTGGGACAGCTTAGCCAATGAGGAACATTTAAATCATTTCCACGGGCCCATCCAAATGTCGAATCAGTTGGTATTATAAATATGAGCTTGCGCATTTTGAAAATCACTTCTAAATCTTGCCCATTATGTTTTTTCTCCACCCCCTACATTTTAAACGTTGCCCTAGCCGTTCTATTGCCTCTCGTGTAGTGGTTTCTCAACCAAATTCAAATTTGCAACTACCAATAGGGTCGCCTCGTGAAGAGGTTCATTTCCGTTCATCCATAAGTGTTTTTATCATCGTTTTCCCTGTTTTTGGGCATTTCTCCATCTTGAGTTTTTGATTGCCCCAGAATTGCCAAATATTGTCTTTCTCACTCCCCTTCTTGGCTACTCCCTGGGAATTGAAACTACCAAAAGGAAGCTTTAATACATTGGATATGAGTCCATATCTTCCCTATAAACCACTGTGCTTGAAATTAGGGATAACGATGTAAAACACATGGATTTGCAAAATTTTTGGAGCAGAATGGAGGATGCAAAGAGAACTGTGGTTGCTCATAGGAGTTTTAGCAGTAGATTGGCACATGTAGGTGTTTTCCTACTTTGGTTAAGTGTGTTGACACAGTATTGGCTTGTGCATCCTGCTTTGACCCTCAAAGAAAAGAATTGAAGGACCCACAAGGATAGGTAATTGCTCAACTAGATGCTCACCTCATCAACCTGGCTCTTGGAATCACTCTTACCGATGCTCAAAATTTTTACTCTTGACGCAGCTTAGAGGGAATAGGATTTAACACATAATAAATGTCAAACCATGATTGTTATATCTTGGTTGAAGGTTAAGAAAAAAGGACCCTCTAAGTTGGCTTAAACTTTGCCTAGAAATGATTTCATAAAGGAGTTGTCTGACATTACCACCTTGCTAGTTAGGGTTATGGGTCTTCCATCCACTAGAGAATTTCATAGTTGGATGAGCATATTCATTAATTTGATGTCAATGAAAACAATCTTTAAGTTAAGGAGAAATCATCTCCGAGAATTTGACCAAACAACTCACTCGACTAAATAACACCAAGTCATTTTACCCAACTTCATATCTAATGCACACAATTGCGGGTTACCGAATATGTGTGGGTCTCTCAAGTAATGGAAGGAAAAATCTCTCTAGACCAATTTATGAATGCTACACTCAACTGACTCCTCACAGTAGCAATAACCGTTTTTGAAGGGCGAACGATGCATTCACCATGTTTGTAGTTAGATTGTTGAAGGGATGCACGACCAACCGGTTTTCCCAAGAAACAAAGCAACTAGTAACTCAATTTGGTAGATTTTTCATCCAATTTCAAAGGTTCTCCTATATCAGAGTTGCAGGTTTTGAAGCAATGCCTTATAAGCTTCCAATTTACTTCAGCGACAAAATTAGCTTGATTAAACTATGCAGATAGCTAGATATCTTGCATAGAACTTGTAGGTATAAGAAGGTTTTTGGAATCCAATTTCCTTTGACTCTTGGAAACTCTATTTGCAGATCATGCCTTGATGCTGAAAATGTTAAGAGAATAATTGCTCCATTGAATATGCATCGTTTCTCGAAGATATCATCATTTGACAGGAAGAATTTCATCAACAAGAATCTTCAGTTGTCCGCTTCATTTTCAAATGTTCCTAGCATTGAAGACTACTGGGAAAATTGCGATGATGAATTCAAATTAAGGAAAATATTATTTGCAAGAACGACTCTCCAACCGATTTAGGATTTCAAGCTACACCAAGTACCAAAAGGTATGCTTGATGATGGATTTGATAGATATGAGTCTGAATTTGTAAATTCCATTCAACATTCCCCTCTTCCTATCATTGCTTGGTCCCAAAAGGAAAAATATAATAATTATGACCTCATGACACCTATTCTCGTAAGAACTAAGAATTGGATCATGAAGAAATTTGCACAAGGACAATTTAACACTGTGAGCACTTTGTATTATGCATGCTTGTAAAATATGGCTGTTCATGAACTGGATTATTGGTCATTGTCCTATGATAGCGACTATTCTACATTTGCAACAACTGAAAACAAAAACTCCTTAAGAGTCGATGGTGTTCTCTTCTCATTTTGGGCTTGGCCGTAGATGACCTTTCTCTTGACAGATAACCTTCTTCTCTGGTAAGGTGACAACACGATATTTTCTTTGCACAAGGACAATTTAACACTGTGAGCACTTTGTATTATGCATGCTTGTAAAATATGGCTGTTCATGAACTGGATTATTGGTCATTGTCACCTTATATTATTGTTTTTATGATAATTAGCTCAATTATTTATTGTTACTCCTCCTGCTGCTTCAATTGGCCATATTGGTATTAAATTATCCAAGTAAGTTTCACAAGAACGGACTCTCAAAGAGGGTCTTGGTAAGCTGATTCCAACTTCTTCCAATATTTCCCAAGCTTGTTGCTATGCTCCAAAATAAGAAAGTTATTGAGCTGGAGAAGTTATGCGTATGGAACTGCAAGAATGTACATAAAGGAATCAGGAAATACCATTACTTTCTTTCGAATTTCTCAAAATACATTGGCACCAAGGGAACTGCCTTTTGAGAGTCCATTTGACAAGGTAGCCCAACAAAAGCTCTGTCGTACAACACACCTTAGAGCTATCTCCTTTCTTATTTCCTGAAATACCTGCTGGAGCAAATACAAATGTTGGAATATTTTCCTTCTTTCCCAATAATTCTTATGATCCTTTAAATTTGGATCGAATCTCAAAAGTTCTTCCATGAGTGAAGAATCCATGAGAAACTGGGGGATAGAGAACCGGTAGAACATTGTTATCGTTCAGGCTTGGTTTAACATTCGTCATACAACTTGACTGGGATGGAGATAACTTACAAATTTCTCCCCAGCGGTGCTGCCAAAAACTGCTACCATTTCAGGATTTAAAAGTGACTTTCAGATTTGTAGCCTAAACGGACAAAGTGACAGGGGATCGATTGTACCATCCATTGTCTTCGAGTTTGAGACTCTTTCCAACAATAATATGTTTGGGTTCAGTGTTCAGTGTTTGAGACTCTTTTTAGTACGATCTTTTATAGACGGCCATGCACAATGAGATGATGGCAACACAGAAACCAAACTTTACCCCAGAACTACTTTGAACAAAGGTGGATAATGCATGCAGAAAAAACTTTGAGTTGACATTGCCAGCAAAGTGAGTGCTGAACAGAAAGAAAAGAAGTTACTTGAGCTGAGAGAAATAGATTGTACTCCAGCAATATAACATTTCTGAACTCAAAAGAGGATAGCTGAAGAGAGCAACTTGGCTAGATCTATCCAGAGCAAAGCAGGCATGCTATTTCTTCAACCCAAAAAGTGGCACAAACAAGTTTCCAGCTCAAGTACTTCATTAATTTACGATTGCTTTAACATCAAAACTGAGTATCATTCCACAAAAAGAAGCTCAAAATGATAATGATGTGAGCAATAAAAGAACTAAAATCTTTGCAGTTACAGAACAAGTTACCTTGAGAATACAATTCCGGGTATTTTCCATTACTGGAAGTGAAAAGCACACCTGAAAAGAAATGCATACAAGATGAGCAAAAAAAAAAGTTTCCCTTCAGCTGCTCTCCAATAAATGCCAGGACATTCCTTTACACAACGCTTTTTATATATTGTCGGAATAGTTGCCTCTTGCAGTAACCTGATTTGTACAAAGATAATTCCATGCCTTCAATAATGAGCCTAAATGAGGAGCTCATAGTCAAAGTAGTGCTTATTTCGATGAATTTCTTGAAACTTTACCAAGTAACTCCCACATTAAAATTAATTAAGTGGGCTAACTACTTTTGAATGGCATGTGTCTCAATCATTTTTGGAATTTTTAAATGCTCCTTTACAACCTTGGGCGCAGCAGAATACCTCGTAAGTAAATTATCTTTGTGGTAGTCCATGTTTTAATAAAGTAGCATTATTTTTCTCTTAGGGATCGCCATAAATGGTGAATCTAGAGGACTTTTTTGCAAGTTGCCCTGTTGGAGGCTTAATTCAGCTCTATCGTATTCTGATGTTAGCATATTCCTTTGTTTTTCTCAACTTAATCTGAATATTAGAAATGGCTTCCGGACTGTGACCTAGAGGTATGGTGGGGGCACTTGCTGCTAGGATGACCTAAGCTCAAGCCTGTGGAGGATGTCCCTCTGTGCTCATACAGCAATGTGTAAAATTATGGAGTTGACTTTCAATGATTCAGCGATCTGGTGGAGGTGTAAAGCGTGACTTAGCTTCTAGTTCTCAGCTAAAGCATATTCTATTGTGACCAGGAGGCACAGTCCCTGATAACTAGCAAGTCCTCCCTTCAAGAAAAACTTAGATCTAAGAATTAGTTCTAATGCTATTGACTTGTTATCTTTGTTATAAATTTAAGGCTATTTGATTGCTTTCTACATGATTTCTGAGATATTTTTCATGATTTTATTCTCTATCACTTTTCTGCCTTTTTAATTTTGTTTCATCTACTGAAAGATTTATGACTTCGGTGCCTTCCTCAGTGTCAATCCCTTTATAGTTGAGCTTTGACTAAGACTTCATTCATCAAGCAGACTATGATGTTGCCTCAAACATTCTTCTTCGATTATGTGATAATTTTAATTTGCTCTACCTGCAGCTTTTATAAGGCATAGTAGCATGTCTGTACAGTTAGAAACATACTAGATGTGTGTATTATTAATTCACTCGATAAATTGTCTTCTGAAGTTGTTCCTCCTGCCCGGACAAGACCTTGCTGAACATTCATAAATTTAAAATTTATCAGATACTAAGGTATTATTGATGTAAGGTTGAGTAAAAATAAGTGGGTAAAGCACAAAAAGCTACATTTTCAGTCTTGAAGGCATGCATACAACTTCATTCCTACTGCATGTGAACGAAAGTGTAGATAACCAACATAGAGTTGAGTCACATCTTTTCTATTTGAATCCTTCTATATTAATATGGCCCTGTACACTCCACTGTGGATGCAGTCCTAAAAATCACTTGCTTACAATTGATTGCTTGTTTTCGTGGATCTCTTTTAACTAATTGCTTATGGCCAGGCTAGATGTACCACTCAAAACTGTAATAGCTCTACATTTTTTCAACAATTCAGATACACAAATATAATTACAAACTGTTTACCATAACAAGTTTCAATATCACTATAATTTTCTCAAACAAAACTATACCAGCTTAAACGATTGTCTTATTAATCAAACTTAATGAAGAAGCTTCAAGGGAGGTATACTTTGATTGAATGACAATAAATTTAATAGAATTGCATCAATTTTGTATCTATCAAAAATGAACTTGCATATTAATGAAAATGTGGCAACGGCCAACATACATTGTTCAATCCAACACCATTTACGTATTCAAACACAATTGCTCGAATGACTACCATATAAACAATATTGAATATACATTTAACTGGTTCTTCATCTCATAATAGAACACATATGCAAACTACTTGAGAGTATCTATCTTTAGCAAGGTAAAGGTAGATCAAGAAATACCGGTTAGGAGAGAAAAAATAAAGTTCAGTTCATAATAGGTCATTAAAATTAAAATACCATTATTGTTCGTCCATTTTCGAGGACAAGTTTCTTGTACCTGCAATTTGACAAGTCAAGCATAAGATGAGAATGTCTTTGGAAAAAAAATCATAAAACAAACCTATCACTGAACTACTAAAATAAAATTTCTCCAAATTTTATAATGACGACTCAAGAAAGATTCAATAGAAGTTCTAAATGTTAGCAAAGGAGACATGGAATAGCATCAAATAAAAATGAGGGTCATAAATTCTCTAATTCAATAAAACCTTTTTGAAAACAAAAAATGAATGCATGGTATGACAGAAATATACAATTAACAGTTCAGTAAAATGCTATAAGCACCAAAAGTCCTTAAATTTTGCGAAGAAGACCTGTAATCACCATAAATAGCATAAAAAACACTAACAGTACAAGTAATACTCATTATATACCTACCCACAAGAAGAAAGTGCAAAAGGCATCTTCATCCTCATTGCAACCCTAAGAGCATTGGTGGTGCCGAGAAAACAATAATTAAATAAATAAAATAAGTTTCACCAGCTTACTCCATACATCTTTATATCACCGTCAATCGTACAATAGACCCTAGGCTGGACCAACATGCAATAGAGGGAAAGAGAGTCACAAGTTCAAATAATTATGTCACACCACAGCAGATACAAACTAGACATGTTACATAAGTCCATGTCAAGGTGTTTCGTTGTTTTCAACGACAACACTTATGGGACTATCTACCTCATATGCAACTTAATACATGTCTGCAATGCTTAAAGGTACATTGTCAAATCTGAATAATGCAATCTTTAGAAAGCTTACGTGAAAAACAAGTTTAATTTTGGTGCGGCATGCTAATTATAGATTATAGGTGGCTCCGTTTAACTTTTCTGGAATGGTAGAATGGCATCGTAGCTAGGCTCGGGCTTTGGAAAGACTAATACCGTAATATGCCAAGCTGACTCAGACTTGGCAAGCCTGATACAGCAGGTGATTCTAACAAAGCCAAAAATCTTGGCCATAACTCAGGTATTCAATAAGTTTATTGACCTACAAACAAGGCATCTTTACCTGTTATTATGCAACTCAGTCTCACACTTGGACTCGGCATCTCTCTCCAAACTCAATGAGCATCTCCAAAACTAGAAGTGTCTTGCTGAATATCGACAAGACTCGCCAGGTTCCAAAATAGTCTCACCGATTTTAAAAGAGCTGATCCATTTCAATTAGTTTTGGATCACTAGCCATTCGGACTAATGACTAATATGACTGAATCATAGAGTCACATAACTAAGGTGAATGATCCATTGAATTTATAAGATAGTTTTGTACATTTCCCTTTTAATGCCTAAACTCAATACAATTTGATTTCAACCTAGTCATGAGTTTCCATGATACGGATGGCCCAAATCTTCAACCTATATAAGGGTGATGGCTAGTTTTGAACCTTTGACCTAGAAATAAAATATCATACCAAGGATGTCACAATTTTCCCTAATTATGATTCAATCATAGCCCTGATGCTCTCGGTCAATCATTACATATTTAGTGCCCAATGATAAGTCCCAGAACACACTTTGAAAGTTGTTGAATAGTACATCTCGAGATGTTTTTCAGTTTGCCCATTATTCCCAAACTGATTGAAAGACTCCCTAAACATTGATCTCGATTCTCAACAACTGTCTACACGGTCAAATGTCTTCCTTCTTGATTTGGGTTAGTTACAAGCCTTTATTTGTACCAAAGTTACAAAGTTCGGTCAAATTATCCTAGGTTTTTGAAACCCCAAATTTTTTGGCTGGCCTGTCTTGGTTCAGATTCGATTTCACCAAAAGCTGAAAATAAAAATAGAAACTGACAAATTTGTAAAAAACGAACTGATGTGATTAGTCGAAGAGTTTACCATGATAAAAATAAACTGAGGTTCAAAGGATAGATATATACATGGAAGAGAGATCTAAATGGTGCATGGAAACCCTCAAAGAACTATTTTCTTTCAATCAGCAACCCTTTTGTTCCTTTCCACCCTAATTCTATTTTAGTGATTGATTTTTGAGAATGATCGTCGATTTGGTTATTCATTTTTCTTTTGACAAAGATGCTGTTTGATTTTTTTTTAAATATTTCATCCAAAATCATTTTGTAAGGGAAGACTTAAAGCAGATAAAGCAACGAATATAAAAAAAAATTGGTTATTCTCACAAGTAAAAAAATAAATTGTGCAATACTTTTAAATTATTTTCCATCTTTTTAAAAAACCAAACTTTGGTGAACCTTCTTCCCCTTCAAACCTATAGAATTTTTGAGAATGTCAACTATTATCTAGGCACACAGAAATAGAGCACACCTCCACAACAGAAAGTGCACTTTCATGTCATGCCATGAAACCACACTAAGGCACTCATAATGCAGTTTTTAACACCTCTTTTACTCCACTGCCATGCAATGTTTGTCAGATATTTTTAGACACCTTATTCACAAGGCTTTGCATATAAAATATCCTTCTTTCTTTCTTCTGAATTCCAGTTTTGCAGGGCATTAAACATACGTATGACTTCCACTAAATCTCTTAGCACCTTGTCTTAAATTATTCTACATTTTTAGCCTGTTAAATTTTGGTTGGTTGAGATTTTTCTACAGCCAACTTGCTTCTTTAAGTTTTCATTGATTTGAAATCAATGTTTACATGTTGCACATTTGTTAGGCCCTGTGACTTCAAATTGAAGAGAACCAACAGAGCTATTTTTCATTCCCTTCAAGAGGTTATCACTCTCAGACATGGGACGTTGTAACGGACCTCTAGGGCTACCAGGTTGATTAGCTAATTTAGCTCCTTTCATTCTATCATAAACATTTAGGGGATTAAATCTCCATTGGATTTGCCTCATTCACACACGGTGACAGATCACTGAGGCAATGTTTTCCTTGCCAACAACCCCAAGCATGGGAAAAAGCGTGCATCATTAGTTTTTTCTCCCATTTTGGGGACTTGTTTCCTATGGTGTTAGGAAAGGTTCTGAGGGAAGGTATCCTCCTTCATCCTAGGATTTTCCACCATGCTCCCCTTAGCCCAAGATATCCCTCTCTCAAAAGTTTCAGATATTCAATTGGCCCTTTTGAGGTGGTCAATGTGGACATTGTTGTTTCTTCTTCTATTGATGTAGTTGATTCTTCTTCTATTGATATTGCTGATTCTTCTTCTACTCTAAACATTGATATAGACATATGACAACACTAGTTTCCAGACCCCAATCTTCAATGTCAATATTGGCCCCCTACCACTCACTCCCTTGCTCTAGGGATCCTCCCCTCCTATAGCTATCTGTATTTATACTCTTACACTATGGCTAGAGTTTAAATGCTTAGGGTTTATTCCCCACACTTGTTTTTTGGAGAAATGCATCATATATTACTTCATGGAAAAAAAATTATGGATAGGTTTAATCTGCTTTGGGTCCCCCCCACCCTTCTTTTGCTTATATTGCTTTATTTCTAGGATATCAATACGGCAGGTTGCAGGCTAGAAAACAGATCTAGTATGTATCTGGTACGGTTACATCTCTGATGTCTTGGAAAGTCTGGAAACAGCCAAATACATCAAAAGACGTATCCAGCCCATCCAGTGCATATCTAGGGGAAAAAATATATTCTTTTTATAAAAAAATCCACATATAAACATAAAGTGACAAACAAAAAATTGAAAACCACTATACAAACCCTAAAACATCAATAAGACAACATAGAACAACACAAAAGCAACACACTTACCTCTCATTGGTCATTTAGACTTGAAACTTCATCAAGCAACATTGCCATCATCTTCCTACGCTAGTATAACTATATTCATTGCCAAAATTCTTGAATTAAAGGTAGGGTTTTAATTTTTTAAATTCTTTTTGTTCACACACTTCCTTCATTATTGTTTTCGCTTCAAAATATTTTTGTCATTTATATGACAAGTTGTCAACTACATACATGCTATGGTCTAGGATTTGTTGTTGCCTTCCCTTATGGTGTTGGTTTTTAAGGTTGCAGGTGCAGCTAACGGGAACACAAATACAATAGTAACAAGTTCCTCCTCCATACACCAACCCCAATTCAAAATCAATCTTGCATTCACCATTTTGGAGGCATGTCACAATGCTACATCAGTTTCCAAGTGGTGAGTGTTTTCTTTAGCAATGCCGTGATTGCGATGGCAAATTCAAAAGCTCATATAGTCCAGTGGAAGCCCACTTGTGTGCAATACCTAATCTCCGCATCAAAACTTGCAAGGGGAGAAATGGTGTATGGGTGTCGACGTCAGAAATTATGGAGTAGATCAAGGAGCAAGAAGAAGATAATGCATGCCATGTCTTGACATTGGGTCTTCCTTTAGCAAAAAAAGGATCGCCATCGAAGAAACCACCAATTTCCACAACTTGTCGTGGTTCCCCAGTTGTTACCATGAGACTTTTGTTCATTGTGACACCCTATGCAGCCACACAAGACGAGGATTCCGCTATATCATGCTAGCGGATAGGTCCTAGACCAATCTAAAGGTCATTTCAAAACGAAAACAAAGATATCGTAGATGAGCATATCGTGCGATGTTTGTTCGCAAATGGTTTGTCCATCAATGTTGTGGAGTCACCACGTTGACAAGATATTGAGAGCGATCCACGAAACCCCAATAGGGTACAAAGGGCTAGGTTACAAGAAGCTCCGCACCACCCTATTGGCAAATTGAAACAACATGTGAAGGAACAATTGCAGCCAATAAGGGATTCATGGGCTGAAACAAAGATGTCCACCATTTCAAAGGATGGAAAGATGCAAGAAATCAGCCTTCAATCAACATGGTTGCAATATGCCCTAAAGGGGCCAATGTTTTTTTATTGTTGATTGCAAGGGGCATGTACAAGATGCTCAATTCATCACCAACATCCTCTTTGAAGCAATTGAGGTGATGGGGCTTCATAATGTTGTCCAAGTCATAATGAAAAACGGTAAAAATTGCAAAACCGCGGGGATGTTGGATGGAGGCGAGGTATGGGTACATTCTTTGGTCACCTTTTGTTGTCCACTCATTCAACTTAATGTTGCAAAATTTAAGCAGGAAAATGGAAGTGGATTAAGCAGGTGTATGTTGTGGCCAAAGAGAATCCAAAAGTTTGTGACAAACCATCACATGTCGCATATGCCATCTTTAGATTGTTCTCACAATTTGGAGTTACTAAAGGTAAGAGAAGCAATCTTTCTTTTATTTATGATGTATGTTTTTTAATTTTAAGGATTAATTTTTTATCTTGAGATTCCTTGTGATGGTCTTGAGAGGCACTCAGTACTATAGTCATCAGCATCCTTATGGTCTATATGGAAGTGATCCGGCACTAAGAGGGCCCAAGAAATAAAGACTCGATTATGCCTAAAATGATATTTGCAGGCTATAATGTCAAGGATTACCATGTTTGGGATGAGTGTATATGATGGCACTCAACACAATGAATAAGAAGATCAAAGGACTTTGGTCTATAAATGGAAAATGAGCAAGATCCTAAAAAAACTATTTCAAAGCAAGTACAAAACAATCCTCATTGACCAGCTGGACTAGGTTGCCACAGGAACGGGTATGGGTTTCCCCAATGCGGAAAATCCAATTTTCACGGTAAAAAAAACTATACTGAACATGGAACAGCCACGGAAACTTCTATACAATATATTATTAATCTTGTATGGAATATATATAAAAAATGCAAAATACTCATTTTTGTCCAGTAAAAGATAACACTTGAAATACGTTGTATTCATGAAAGTTCAAAACATTCAACATGCTTAAATCCCCCTTTACCCTATGTGCATGATTATAGATCTAGATTCTAGAATATATCATCTAGATTTCCCTGATAGTAGTTGCTGAAACAGAAGTATCTAGTTTTTTATCTTTATTTTTGGCGTTTAAAAAACACAAGCGCTGCCGAAACAATACAGAAAATGCCCCAAGATGGCCTGAGAATGGTACATAAATGTCCCAAGTACGGATTTTAGAGTTTGGAAACGTTTTAGGCAAGTATCCAGAGACTAGTACTAGTACTCGGTGCAAACAAGTACGCAGGTATGCTGCTCTAGTTGGCATTTCCGGGTAACATGGCTAGTGGAACAAAATAACCACCCCGTTGCATCTCCTTACCTTTACATTGATTCCTTGATTCTACAATATGGAGATCCTTTCTTTCGCCGAAGAAGGGTGCCACCATATAGGAATGTTGAAATCAATGAAGAGATGCATGTTGGCATTCCCTAGACTCTTTTTCTATCCGGAGGTAGAAGAGATGGTTACGACCAAGCTTTGGAAATTTCACTGCTTACACAAGTCATAGCCTTAGTGGTCTTCAAGATCAAATATAAGAAGGATGCTCATACATGGTGGTAGCTATATAGCCAAGGATCCATGTACTTGTAGCCTCTTGCGATCAAAATCTTGTCACAAGTTTGTTTTTATATTTTAAATATCTAATTCCTTTTTGTTTTAATTTTTTGAAAATTTAAGTATGAATTTTAACTTTTATAACTTTTAATTTTACATTGGCTTTTCCTCATTAGGTTGCGATGTTCATCTTCCTCTGAGCAAAATCGGAGTACATACGTGTTCATCCACTCACAAAAGTGCAACAAGCTGGTGGCAAAAAATGTTACGAGGACTCGGTGTATCTACATTCTCCACTTGTGTCTTCTAGTCCACAAGTAGCGAAAATACAAGGGGCGATGAAGCATTGGGATGTAGACGCAAAGGACATGTTGACTTGTATGCTTCCAATTCTCCCACTTATTATTACTAGGTACCTGTATTTGATGCATCGCAAGCCCCACGTGCAAGAGCAGGTAACAAGAGTGGTCCAAGTTCATGTGGTTCTAATGAACCACATCATGATGATTGATGTTGATGCCCTTCATGAAGAGGATGAATATGATGAATATTGAATACTAATTTTGATGCCATAATTATAATTAATCTTTATCGTGACATTTGTGACTTGTCATTCGGCATTGGTTGGCATTTTATAAATTATCTATACTATTTTATAGTTATTTTGTTTTTTATTATGCATGTTATGGTTAATTCGTATTTATTATGCTAGAATTTATATTGTTTTGATATATTTTTGTACCTAGGTATCCTGGGCGAAAAAAATCAATGTATCCACATATTAAATTCTTTGCATTCATATACCTGTTATTGTCATGGACCAGTAAAAATTTGAAATTTTTAAGTCATGGGTGAATCCTTTGCACTTTGATCATCTTTGCCCTCTGTGTTGGATCAGTGTTGAAAAAGAAGTTAGCTATTTTTGAGTGAATTGGGCCAAAGTCGGCAAAATCGGATTTATGAGGAACAGGAGGAACAGTTCCTTGGTTCCTCTTGTTCCCCAAACTGTCGTCGTGACCGCACCATTTGTTAAACTAGAGAAATTGGACTTGGTCAGAACCTATGGAACTTGTTCATGTGTTCATTGAGTTCCCCGCATGTTCGCCTTATCCACATCCCACTAACATCTGCTATATCGGCTCTTGAGTGAACCTTTGGAACAGTTCCACGGTTCCGACACTTCCCCGCATGGCAGCCATATCCGACCCTTGGCCCTCCCCGTCGATAAAGTCACCTTCTTACGGAACCTCAGGAACAGTTCCACGGTTCACCTTGTTCCCTGACCATTCGTTTTATCCGCCTTTAATCCCCTATCGAACAAGTCGAACATTTTTGACCCATGAGGAATTGTTCCCTTGGGCCATACGAGACCCGATTTGCCGATTTAATGGCATAAAGGGACATTTAATGCTAGGGCGGTGTCAATGGATATATAAGGCCTGTCCTGCCCGTCTACTCCACATTTGCAAATAAGACTTAGCTTTGCCCTGTCAAGTTTTCCCGTCGCCCAACGCAGTTTTCTTGCCATTTCTCCCTCTTTTCCCAGCCATTTTCAAAAATTCAAAGTGCATTTGGAACGTTGGAAAAGTGCCTTCTTTCTCACCCAATAAGTAAGTCATTTCATCATAATTTTCCCTACTTTCAAGAAATTTTCTTGTTTTCGTGCCCTTCCTCTCCGGTTTGTCAAATTTTCTTGTAAGAACGTTTTTCACCAATGTTAGTCTTCCCAAAATAGTCAAAATGGAATTCCAATATGTTGGGTATGAGCCCATCTCTTCCCTAGAGACCTTTATACCTGAAATTGGTGACAGTGATATCAAGCATATGGATTTAAATGAGTTTTGGGAAAGAAAGAGATAGCAACCCAACCTCATTGACCCAAAGAATCCCAAGTAGTGGTATGGCCCATGCTAGAGGCTTTCCTACTTCCGTGCAATGTATTGATACTTTATGGCTTGTGACTCATGTTTTGACCCACAAACTAAGGAATTGAAGGACCCACAAGGTCAACTGATTGCTCAATTGGATGAAAACCACATTAACTTGGCCCTTGGCATTCCTACTTTTGACAGCTCCAAAATACTGACTCTGGTTGAAGCACAAAAGGAGTTTGACCTAACCCCAAACAAATATCAGACAATAATTGTCAAGTCTTGGTTAAAAACAAAGAAGAAAGGACCTAAATTGCCAAAGATTCTCTACAGAAGTGACTTAATTGAGGAATTGTCTGATATCATAACAGTTCTTGCAAGAGTGATGGGCCTTCCCTCAACTAAGGAATTTCAAGACTAGATGTGAATTTTCATTCACTTGATCTGTGAAGAAAAGCAAACTCTTAATTGGGGGAAAATTATTTGTGAAAACCTAACCTAGCAATTGACTCGTGTTCACCAAACTAGATCCTTTTACATGACTTCCTATTTGATCTATACCATTGTTGGATACAGAATCTCGATTGGCCTATCAAGTCAGGGTAGTTGGCAAAGTTTTCCTATTTATGAGTTTTACACCCAATTGACCTATGAGAATAGTAAGAGCCACTACAGAAGAGTTAATGATGCCTTCACTATGTTCCTGCTAGAAGGGAATGTTACTCACAAAATTTCTCGAGAAGGCAAGCAATTGATATCTATTTATGGGAGCTTATTTATTCAATTCCAAAAGTTTTAATATATCAATACAGCAGGGTTTGAAGGAGTCCCATACAAGCTCCCCATTTATTGCAATGACAAGATCATTCTTATAGAGCTTTGCAAACAATTGGATCTTCTCCACAAAACTTGTAGAGACAAGAAAGTATTTGGAATCCAATTTCGCGTATCCTTGGGAAATTACACTTACAGGTCTGCTATTGATGCACAAAACATCGAGAGAACCATCTCTCCTTTCTATATGCATCCCTTCCAAAAAGGGGATCTTTTGATAGTAAAAGATTCATCAGCAATAATCTTCATCTTTCTTATCTTCATGTACCTACAACTGAGGTTTATTGGGCCGATGATGATGAATTTGAAGTAAGGAAGAGAATGTATGGCAAAATGTCTCTTCAACATAATCCAAGACTTCAAATTGTATAAGGTGCCAAAGGGCATGGTTGGGGACAATTTTGATCTGTTTACTCCAAAATTTATTAATTCCATTCAATTTTCTCCTCTCTCAACCATTGATTGGTCCCAAAAGGAGAAAGATAACCTTCATGATCTTAATGCTCCTATCTTATTGAGAACCAAGCAATGGTTCAATAAGAAATTGTCAGAGTTCAATGCTTCCCAACAGGGAACCTCTTCTCAACAAACTTCTCCTTCCCCTGCTCAACAAGAACGTAGTACCAAGGTATATGCAAGGAAGGCTGAATCAAAAAAAGAAGGTGAGAATGTAATGTCCCTCTTTCCGGCATGACCCTTGGACACTTATTATTTTGAACAAAAAAAACAAATTCAGAGCAGCTCTTGCTAATTACTCTCTAAGGACGGAAACCCTTGGAGATTACGGATTGGACGGAAACCCAATTCGAAGAGGAAGATTCACACAGGGTCTTCATTGTATTCACGGGTTTTTATTATTCCAGCAACTTCAGAGAAAAGAATAAATTGCAGCAGTGGGCATTAGTACAACTTCCAGAGTGGGGCAACTTCTTCTACAGTTGTTTATTGTTGTATCAGAGGTATTCTTCATGATAGATATTTATTGTAATTCCCAGCAGCAAATATATCAAATCGATTAGGGTTTGAATCATTTACAGCGGGTTTTTGGACAATCTTTATTATTAAATCTATCTGCAGATTTATATTTGTATTGCCGTAATATTTAGCATCAGAAATCATTATTAAATACACGGCTGAAATGTTTATGAAGAAATTTGCCTGTTAAACCCTAGGTGCCTTTTCTGTATTCACCCAGATTGCGGGGTTTTGCTTTATTTAATTTATCTATGTCGTTTTAGTGTGGTGTTCTATGAATTCCTTTGATGTTATCAGTTCAGATTTGAGCCAGAGCAATATTTAAAAAAAAAAAAAAAAGTATTCAGCCAAAAACGGGTTTGGGATCTTTCAGAGAAGAAGGATGAGGCACAACAAAAAGAAGGGAAAGCTGAAGCAGTTGAACAAGCAGAAGAAGAGAGACAGGAGAATGAGAAAGAAGGGAGTGAGAAGAAGGAAGAAGAAGAAAAAGAGCACGAAGAAAAAAGTAAAGAAGATGATGAAGAGGAGGAAGCTATTGAAGTGACAGCTCAAGATCTAGAGAAGACAAGTGCTTCCAAACCTAAGCTGAATGTAAGAAGGGCCTCTCCTCCTTCTGCAACTACTGTAGCAATCTCTACCTCTCAATCTCTTCCTCCACCCCTTGCACTTACATTTACTCCTTCAGGAACAGCTTTAGGAGACTCTTTCTCTTGGGTTCAGCCCATGATTGATAGCAAGAAAAGAAAAGTTCAGTCTAAAGTCTAATTTCCGAATTATGATGTTGTGGTTGCACTCCTTGGTACTTCTCCCCCTCCTAAAAAAACTAAAACCGCTTCTTGTCTAGTCTCAAATACTTCAGGATAGCAATTAATTGAGATTGCATAGCCCAGAGGAGACAAGAATGAGCAAGAGGTTTATGCGGATGATTTTGAAGTAACAAGGATATCTTTAGGAGAATCAACCCGCACAACCTATGGGAAACAATCTCCTAAGTAATTGAAAAAGTTGAAAAGGGAAGGCTGCAGAAGCATGGGTTGAGAAGATTCTTATCACAAATCTGGAATTCATTAATGAAGCTTGTAAAACTTATGATAACATCATTGCAACACAAAAACGGATAAGCAAAGGGGTTGAAAGCGATGAAAAAGAGACGAAGATTTGGGCTGATGTAACCCAAGATCTTTGCATTATGGCCCTTACTGATGAAAATTTTCTCCTTTCAAAGAAGATTTTTGATGATTCCAAGAACAATCTGTCTCGTACATGGTCAATTAGTGTCGAATGGAGAATGGAAGTTCTTGAAGAAGCCTCCACCAAGCTACAAAATGTTATTCAAAAGGGGAGAATCATTTAAGTCTAAGATGTTTGTTGATCTTAGAGCCCTCTGTTGTGATCTCTTCCAGGACAACTCACCCCAACGGAACTCAGCAGATCAAATCAAAGAGCACTTCAAGAAGCTTATCTAGGAGGACTTGTATAAGACCAAAAGCCCGAACAAAGATAAGATGGAAGAATTGTTTGAGCCAAACAATGTGATAGTGGAAGCTTCAAAAGGCTTAGCTCAATACAGAGGAACAAGTTCAGAGATGGAGAATTCCCTAGGAAGCTGGATGATTAATCTTGCCAACACAATTGTGCCGAAGGAAGCAGAAATTTCAGTCGCAGTGACAAAATTCCGGATGCACGTTGTCATGTCCCTTTTTTGAGGCTGATTTCTGAAGACCTTAGCCCATTCTTTCCTTGTGGGTCTAAGGAGAAAAGTTAGCGGAAATCTGAATTATATTTTTATTATTTCTTAGATAGTTATTTTCATTTATTATCATTTATCCTATTGGAAACCTTGTGCTTCAATAGAGAAACTTTAGTTTAGTAATAAAGGTATTGAGAGCATGTAGGCTCCAAATACCCTTTCTTATATTTAAAAACACCTACTTAAGGGGTCGGCCATGATGTTCATGTTTGTTTAAGCACTCCTTATGGCTATTTAAGAAGGTCGCTTGGGCATTAATGTTCATGTTTTGGTGATTATTCTTATTTTGGTGAAAGTTGGCTAGTGTAGCCCCTTTACTCTCTCTCTCAAGGACGAAACCCCTTGGGTTGAGGATCTCATCCAAGGACAAAAAACCTTGGTTGGGGAACTTGTGAAGGACGAAAACCCTTCATTAGTTTTTGGTGTACAAGCTGGTTTGATGGAAATAAAGTATCTTTCTCTTGCATGTGTTGTCTCTTTGGTGCAAATTCTATTTTATTTCGAGTGGAGCGACCTATAGTGAGATGGTGTTTTGGAATGTACGGTGACATTTTGGCAAATCTGAAATCATCATCTTATTCTCTATATGTTATTAAGCCGATATCTCGAGTTTGGTGATTTTTGGTGATGTTCTATTTTTACCAAGATTGAGAATGTTCGTTGGTTAGAGTTCTGTAATGAATTAATTTCTCATGCAAATCTGATTTCTAACAGCTGCAATTGAGTGATAAGGGTTTTCTATTAATTTTGGCACAAGTTTAGAAGTATTTTTGCAAGGTCTAACCCCATTTCAAAGGGTTGTTCTTTCCTGGGAAGGTTGCTGCCCTAGGAAGGGTTTGAGATCAGTTTTTACAGGGCTTTAACAGCAATGTTTTAAATTTGATTTTAGAGCTTTTGCCATTTCCTGAGTTCCCCCAAAAAGGGACATTACACACGTGTTGAAACTTAAAGTACCAACTTATTCTATTTCCTCTCTTCCTTCTTCTAGTACTGGACATAGCTAATTGTTATATTTTGTCATTGACTTTATTTTTGTAAAAGGAATATTAATGTAAAAGTCATTTTTAAAAGTGACTTAACTAATTAAGTGATTAATCACTTAGTTAACAATTAGTTAGTTCAGGTAGTTATTCCTCCCCTCTTGCTTATGGCTTCAGTTTTAATTATAAAAGATGTGGATGCTGGTGACTTTGATGTAAAAAGATATTAGTTTTGAATATAGAAGAGAGCTTCTCCTTTCTCTCTTGTTCTGTCTATCTTTCCTCCATATCTCTGTTTGATCTTTGCACCATATACATGTTTTGGATAATGAAACTTTGAGTTCATCCTTGTTTGCCAAGAATCATTGAACTTTGATTCAATTTATATCTTGTTTACAGCAATGGATTTCCATTATATGTAGATGTGTGTGTTCTTGAGTTTTACTGATATGCAGAAGTAAAATAAGATCTATTTCCTTCTTATTTGAAAGTGTTGTTCCTACTCCCTTTCCTTCATCTAATTCTTTCTTAACTTTGTTCCTCTGTATTCAAAATTATAAAATTACTTGATGGAACTAGCATCCTCAACAAGATTCAATAGAGTGTACATTTGTAAATATTTTAGGGTTTGAATTTTGGTTTGAATAAGGGAACCTCCCCATCAAAGAGGAGGGATTGTCGTCCCCTAAACTGTTGATTGCATATACAACTACAAATCTTTTAGCCAACACCTGTGTCCAAAACTTATCGGCAACTTAGCTTTATTGTAATGTTTTATTTTGGTCATTTTGTGAGCCCATAGGATTCTATTTCACCCTAGCACTTTTCTATTGCAACTAGATGTATTTAAGATCCCATTGACCTAATTTGGTAACTCGTTGACATTAATATAATTTTGTCTCTCTTCAATTCCTCAGCTAGCAGTTATTCACGTGCACACCTTTGGTCGATTTATGGTTGCGGTCTGGTTGATTTATCCATTTCTTGCACTCAACACCTTTACATAACTCACACCAAGTACAGACATTTTCTTCCAAAAGTTATTGACCTTGATCATGTTCTAATGGTAACAACTCTTAGAGTCAATTATAGGGAAGAAATTTGCCCCTTGCAATTGGTTAAGATAATCATCCATGTGTGGCAAAGGGCAATGATTCTCGATGGTGATTTAACTAAGAGGCCATGGCAAGCGCCATTTTACTTTTCAACAAAGAGAATATGTGATGCACAAGGAGACATACTTGATTTGATGAGATCACAGTCCAAGACATCTAACACATGCTTGATTTGATGAGAACAAGGTAAAATATATGTTTCCCATTGAGGAGAAAAGCCCCAGGCTGGGTCAATAGATGATCACCTGCACTGGCAGTAGAACTAATATCTCTTCAAAAAACATCAACTATCTAAGTAGAAAAGATGCATATAAATCCAAGAATACACATGTTCACAGAAGTGCAGCATCTTGTAATTACTAAAATTATAACTCTTCCATGGCACCCAAAAGTTATTTCAGAATTAGGAATAAAAACATTCACTCTAACTTTCAGCATTTACTATTTTGATAAGTGTGTTCAATTATAGTAACTACATTACACAATATCACTTGACAGACTCCTCTTGTTGATAGACAAATCATAGTGAAAAACTGAAAACTGCGATATGAAACCAAATAAATGAAAGAGTGCCACAAGCTGGAATCCATCAGTGCATATTTTGTTATTTTTTTTAAAAGATCAAAGTCAGATGCAATCTGGAGTGTGCTTTCTTTGGCAGGTTAGGATGCCTATCGGATAGTTGAGGTGCAGACCAGTGTCATTTGGGCCACCCAAGATCTTTAGTGGAACTGTGCTCAAAGGGGCTGCCTGCAGTAGTCAGAAACAAAACTAGAGAAGGATAAGAAGCGGCTGGATGTGTCCATTTGTTCAGGGTAAAAAACAGTACGCTCTGGGCTGGTTTTCAAATTTCAATATGAGAACAAAAGGTCACTAAAACTGAAATATTTTCAGACAATTCAGAAATCAAGCCTATGGGGAGCTGATCATAACACTGCTAGATCTGAAAGCAACTACAACAATAAATAAATATTTTATTTTCCTAACAGAAAAGGTTTTTAACTTTTAAGTATTTAAAAACTAACAAAGAGCATCCAAGATTGCCCATAAAACAATGTATTTTCAAGAGCAAGAGTTAGATAACGTACTGGGCTGAGACAGATTGGCCTTTAAAGGAAGGTTCAGCTTCAGCCACGGTGCAAGTTACACGGGTTGGCACTGATGCAGATAGTGCTTTTCCTTCATGAAAGCTCACAGTAACCGGCATGCCATCTGTTTATTACAATTGTATCAGCAACACGCTCCCACATAAATCAATAGAAGCTAAGTCCCAGCAATAAGGCAAATAGAGATTACCAAGATGTCTGGACCTTTGGTTAAATAAAAACTAATATTTACAGAGGTATTGGAGGCCTTAGCTATAGGTCCCAAGAAAAACTATCTAAATTTCCATAAAACCCCACAGATACCACTCCCAGAGATTCACAATTGAAAAATAAAAAAGCACTGATTTCAGAAGACAGTAAATTCTATAGTAAGATCATTATCTCTTGACATGGGTTCTAACTTCATTAATGTGAACTACTCATCTTCCACTTTTTGAATCTTCCTTCTTCTAAGAGTGCATACCTATGTTAATCACGTAATTGGAAAAAAAACTACTTGTAACCAATCTAAGGAGGAAAAAATAAAACTTCTCAATTTTTGAAATCCACAAAGTCCTATCAATCCAACCCTCCCTCCCTGTGTCTGTGTCAGTGTGTGTGTTCACGAAAGCTACAGTCACACAACACATTATCTCCAAGTTCAATCTAAGAAATGGAAGCTAGACATAAAATAAGAAATATCAGTTACATAGATGATAGAGCATCATATGATCACATGTACAACAAATACTAACTTGAAAGAACTAGTCGCCAGTACCTGTAAGATATGCCGCTCGTTTGCCAAAAATTTCTTTCGAAATCTCTACTTGCTCAAAGGTTTCAGGGCTATCAGTGGAAAATAGCCAAGGATGTTACAAGAAATATAGAGGAAAACTTCCATCACAAAGCCACTAATAAGAAATGATGTCTCTCTAGAGGTGGTTGAATTGCTCAGACAAGAAAAATGCATATGATGCCAAGTGTGAATAAAGCACATCCATTCTAAGAAAAAATAAGCCACGGTAACAAATCACACCACTTGTTCTTCAACTTACTCCATCACAAATATAGTGTCACCATCTTCATACAAAAACGTGAAAGCTCTGTCTTCAAGACGAACTCCTGCATGACAACAAAAGCAATTAAATAAAATTAAAGAATCAATTTATTGTAAAAAATCTATGAAAGAATCCAAAATCGTTGATATAGTGTATATGTCATATTCATATGAAGACAACTTTATCTCAAGATACGCGCACACATACACACACTCGCCCTCGTGCGCACATGCACACACATACACACACAAATGATATGTAATTAGTAAGTATATGAACACACACACACACACAAATGACATGTAATTAGTAAGTATATGAACACACACACACACACACAAATGATATGTAATTGGCAAGTGTATCACTCAAATCAATTTTAATCAGACCATATCTTGTCTACGACTCTGCAATCAATGTTAAACTAATGAAAAACCATATGTACATTATTTTTACAACATCAGAGTGCTCAATTAGCATGTACTTTCAATGTGAAACAATGGAAATGAAGAAAAGTATGCAAGGAAAAATACAAACAATGGTATCCACACAAAACACCAAATTTACATGGAGAAAACCCTCATAGCATATATAAAATTCATCCAAGAAGAAATCCAATCCTTTATTCCATGACCACAATGTTCATTACCAGATTTTTAGAGCGGTCTCATCTCTCTCTGAAGCTAAAACATTCAATTCTTTTGCTCTAGCTCTGAAAACCCTGCACTTTTCCGCATGTGGTGCATGAAAGCTTCCAACAGAACCCTTTGCTATGTGCTGGAATGTTTTTATTGACAAGGTGATGGACTTTGGCATGGATCATCTTCATTTCCTGAGACTTTGAATCAATATGGGCATTTCTCAACAGGTGGGCACTGTTCTACCTCTTTGACTACTTCGGCTTGTGCATCAACTAGGCATTCTCACATCCCAGATACATCCTTGTAAGCAACCCCATGGGGAATAGGACAACCCCGCTTCAATATTGTCTGTCCCAAACAGAGAGATTTGTTAAATTGTCTGGGGCATTCTGTTAGCTAGCTCCCAGACAAATTTCAGGTCATTTCAACATCATATGGGGTCTGTATGACTAAACAACAACAGGCCATTTTTTAATATTACTTGTCGTTTCTTCGTCATTCTTGCTCAAACCTGATCCAAACTGAGTAAGAACACTTATACCTCTCTATGAGGCATTTACAATCAAAAGATGGTAGGTTGTTGCTTTCATTGTTACTTGTTTATTCATTTTTCTTGGTCAAAACTGAGAAAGAAGGCCAAAAAAACTTTGTATAGCCATGGTGATCCATTTTTATTTTTGAATCATTTCTACATTTAATGCAAGACCCCTTGTCAATTGCTGGAAGAAGCGGACTTAGCATGAAAATAGCTTTGCAAAACAACTAGTCAATATAATTCTCATTTCAGGCATTCAAATCCACCTTTTGATATTAAAGCTATCTTGTAGGAGCTCCCCTATGTACACTTTTATTTTGTACGTTAAATTTGATGTCTATTTGATCAATAGTAATATCCATTTGGCTAATAGTAATATCATGACCATATGGTAGAGTTTGGGGCCCTTCAAAAAAATTTGTCACCAATCAGTGGGAAATATGAAGAGAATGTAATGACATTATTAATCAATATGGTATGCATAAAATCCAAGTTAAGATTCTTGAAATTGATATCTATCGGCATTTTCATATTTAAGATATTTGTACTAAATACCTAGATACATTAGAATTTGAAAAGTCATCTTGTTAGTTCATTTCATGTTGATAAATATGTAGTTTGTAACTTTGTATCACATTTTCTAGGGAATGATATTGGGTTTCACTCTTCCATTTCTATTCCATTTTCAAAGTTCATATCCTGGCCTCACATTTCCTTGTGCTATCATTAAAATGAAATGTAAGTTTTTTCACATATTGGGTACAAGTTTTCACAAACAAGAAAGGCATGTAGAGGATAACAAAGATTGTGATGAAGAACATATAGAGGATAATGTTGATGACTATCTTCTAAATTCAACTGTCATATTCAAGCCAGCTCAAACACCACTGACAATTGCAAATGCATTATGAAGACTATTTGCAAGTCATTTAATTCTTCAAACAAACTTTAACAGAGGATGTCGTAATGTTTAACTTTTAATCATGAATATCCTGATTAAATAAAATTTATCGATGGATATTGGAATAAAGTTTATTTTTATAGGCTGATTTGTAGTTGTATTTATACAAGTCGTCTATGCCGATGTCCTGGTCTTATTTTGTCATCATTGTGTATAAACATCACATTGGGGAATGATTTTGGACATGTTGGTTTTAACATCATTCATTATCTTGTAATCATATTTTTCTCTTAATATCTTAATGTGGGACTCTACATCTTGATTTTGATATCATTCATTACCTTGCATACAATACTTCTTTTCCTTAAATATCCTACTAACGGATTCTTTTGATGGGTATTGTCTGTATCATATATGAATTGGTATACTTTTGTAGATTGAGACTGCTTGTATATTACTAGAGAAAATCAACATTTGATAGCACATCAAGACAGAGTGTTTGGGAAATCTCAAACCAATACAAAAGCAACGAACAAAGTGAACTAAAATGAAGAGATAAGAAACTCCAAACTCAAAGGAAAGTGACAGGAGCATATATGCTAAAGAAATGACATGTTAAGGGTTGATAATCAGTCGTTTTATTCAATCAATCCAAAGAATTTGAGTTGCACAGGTCAACAATAACACAGACATAAGAGCAGATAAACCAGTTATTAGGAAAAATAACCCCAATCGTTCAAATAGCTATAATTATTGATGAAAAAAAAAATTGCATAGAAAAACACTTAAAACTAAACAAATAAGGCAACTTCCCATAGATACTTACTTTCAATAGGCTCTGATGTACGTAGCCTCTCAGTTAATTTAAGACCGCTTTCCAGATCACGCAGTTCAACCTACAATGTTTAACATATATTTCACGATTAAAAAAACAAATACTGCACAGAAAAAGATTCAATTCTACCCAGATAGATGACCCTAACAAAAACCCAAATAAGAGTCACCAAGACTGCACTCCAGCAGTAGTCAAATGTAGACAATATTAATTATTAAAATTCCTGCTACGTCCATTTAAATATTTCAAGCATGTTTCTCCCCTATAATCACAAGTTTATCTTAACTACCCAAATTCATTACTCAGAACCATAGTTAACATGTTCAAGAAGCTCGGTTCGTTCGGAAGGATTATAAAGTTTGGAAGTTTAGATTTTTTAGTATAGTTCGGAAGTTAGAATTTTTGAGAAAAGTTTGGATTACTTTGGAAAATTAAATATATATATATTTAAAAAATAAAATATACAAATATAGAAAACATAAAAAGTTCGAATTGATTATAAATAAATACATTGTACATGCAATCTTCAGGTTTTAATATCAATTTCAGGTTAAAAAATCAACCTGGCTCAACCAGCATAGAAAAAGATTGTCAAAAAGTTACACTAAAGGGGTCACTTTAGTGATACCCCCATATAGAAAAGTAAACATGAATAAAAGAGCTGCACAATAAAGTTTAGGTCAACTTAAAAACATTAAAAAGTAGCTTAAGTTTATAAAGACTTTTCCTTCCAAAAGTGGGGCAAACAATCTCCACCCTTAGCTTGGATTCCATCACAACCACTAGATTCCAAAAACCCTAAACATTTCCTAATCCATAAGGATACCTCGCAAAGGTCAACTTAAGTTGTAGGCTCATTTGCAACACGAGCTTGTTGGAAAATGTGCACAAGGAAGAAATAAAGAGAAGGCAGAGTGCACACATTTCAAGAGAGAGTGTCCATCTATGATATTATGAATGATGTAGTTACAAAACAGTTGATATAGTGACAACTAGTTACAACCATCTTTTAGTTAAATAATCTAATGACATCCTTATTTAATAAGCCTTACATTCCAACACCCCCCTCTTAAGGCTTATCCTACATAGATGCAAAAAATAAACATTTTAACTAAGCTAGAACCATAACTACGTAAATCTTTAGAGGCTTTCACTTTGAAAGCAATGCTATGACTAGGTAGGGCTCCATCAAGCTGCTTTGTGACCCTTCATAAAGGTGTAGCTCCCAAGCTGAATTCCCGAGTTCCCGGATTCCACCTCCCCAAACTCCCGAATCACAGATCTCCTGAATTATTGGACAACCATCCATACTGAGCCATCCACAAACTCCATCAAGTTGTCTCATGACCCTCGTGAGGGTATAATTCCCAAGATCCACAGTCTCTTGAACTATCTGAGCAACCATCCATACCGAGCTTCATCTACCCTATATCGTTTCTTGCCCTCAAAGTTTAGAGCATCTTTATATTGTGTATTCAGTCTTTATCCTCACTACCTTCTGCATCTGGTGGGTCTTCAACCCATGGCTATATTGGTTAAATTTGATATGTCATTTACCCTTGAGCACAACATTGGCTCGAACACGACAATCCCATGTTGTATGACCTCTTTTCTTCACTATAATGGCATTCAATCACCTGGTAATTTCTATTTGATCTTATACGAGAGTTTCTGGTTTCTAGAATAAAATGCAAGTTCTTGCTGAGAATGATCTTTTGCATCTTCTATAGTTCGTTTTTCTTCAGCTAGAAGAGCTTGTAATCATATCATCAAGAGATTGAGATTGAATTTGACTAAGGGTAAAGAGTACATTGTTGTATTTTGAAGACAAGACTATTTAATAGGATAGCTTTGGCATCCTCATCCTCAATCGCAACTTTGACTTATGCTAGTTGTTTGATCAGGGACCTCAGATTATTGATGTGGCTTGACATAGAGACTCCATCCATTTTGAACTTATGTAACTAAAGTTTTTAGGGAAGATTTGGCATTAACAGCTTTCACTCCAAATAATTTATTTAGAGCATCCTAGATTTCCTTTGATGATTTGTCTAGGTCTACATGATGAAGTTCTGAGTCGAAAAGAGCAAGACCAATGATAGCTTGTCGCTCTATCATCTCTGCTTTGTTAATCTAATAATTTTGATGCATTGGTGAGTGTTTTCTCTTTCCCGTTTACAATGCTACCACAAAATTTTATTCATAAGTTGCATTTGTATTTTTACTTTCCATGTAATGAAAAAACTTGTGACTCGAATATTTTTCCTACAGGGAATTTTCATTTTAATAAAATAAAATAAATACGACTGCATATTTTATCTAAAATGAGTTAACAGAGAATAAAAGACTGATTCTTTGCTGCAACTATGATGTGCAACAGTTTCGTGCCCTAGCACAAACAGTCTGAAACTTTGTTGCGCCCTTTGATTTGATTTGCGAATGTGACTTCCAAGTGTGCTTTTTTCAAACACTCGCGATTTTCATTTTTCATGTAATATGACGACTGTGTTATTCTCCTGGAAAACTTCAAATCACAAACTGTATACTTGTTCTGGATTTGTGGTCATTTCATACTCGAAAATTGTGACTGTATTCACATCTAGTTCCAGAGTTGTTTGTTAGATTGTATTGGTTGGAAAACATGTGCCCTTCCACGACTGTAAATTTGTGGCCGCATGTTTGGCTCTGCTATGCCCTCAGTCAATGGCAAAAATGCACTGTTTCGACTACTTGTAGACTCGTGACGTGTATTTCGTGCCCTAAACTGGTACTTGCAACTGACTTGTCTTTCTGCCCATCACTGTATAGTAATGGCGCGACTGCAAAAATGCCTTTGAAAATGACGCAATTCTTCACGTACGTGCCCTTGATTTCATTCACTTCAATTCAGCCTGTGTGCCCTACTGGGATTGATCTTCATCCCTTCAATCTCTTTCCCTCGCTTGTGCTCACTTTGATACCAATGGTTGGAAGACGATGTCACAATGATGAGATAAAGAGAAAGGCGGATTGAATGTTTCATTCACTTCAAGGTTCCAGCTAACGTGTGACTGCTAATGGGACTGATCTTTCATCCCTTCTCTCTCTTCCTCGCTTGTCACCGTGCTCTGATACCAATGTTGGAAGACATGTGCACAAGGTAGAAATAAAGAGAAGGCAGATTGCACACATATTGAGATAGTGTGTCTGTCTATTATATTATGAATGACGTAGGTACAAAACAGTTGATATAGTTACAACTGGTTACAACCATCTTTTAGTTAAATAACTAATGACGTCCTTATTTAACAAGCCTTACATTCTAATAGAGCTAGGTTGGGAGAGGGGGAAGAGAGAGAGAGAGAGAAGAAAGGCTTGTCTGTGCCTTGTCCTTTCTCCCTGAAACTCCAACAAAGCCTCCATGGACCCTCGAGCTACAGCTTATTATAGAGGTGGAGACTTCATAGTCTTGGAGTTGAGTTAGTTTCATTTGAGGAGTAAAAACCCATAAGGCTTTACCCCATGTGTAAGGGGCTTCCATTTGTTTTAGATCTATTTTCAAAGTATGCATTGTTTGTTTTGTTTGTCTTGTTATTGTTTTGCACATAGAAGTGTGCACTTGAAAGCATATGGAGGCATCATGTCCTCTTCAAGGTCCCAAGTGCATCTCCAAGCCCAATGGGCTTCAAGGGCCATTCACACTTCTACAAGGCTTAAGGCCTTCCTATAGCCCTACTTGGCCTCCATGGGCCTCGTATCACCCCACTCTCCCCTTGAGGCCCTCTAAAAAAACGAACATTCCTTGTTTGCATGCACTCCTCTGTCTCTAAACCCTTGAACAAACTAGTCATTTCCATACAAAAAACAAATACATACCATTTGCAGCAAGAAGAAAAACTGGATTTTTCCATTTATATTACATGATATTTTATTGGTTAACACCCTGACCAAACTAGACATGTTCAGTTCGTTGGATCCAAAATTTTCAGTCCGAACCGAATGTTGCCCTGATTCGGCCGAACATGGTAACTATGCTCAGAATGTATATAGACTTGGGCATAGAGATGTTATTGGTGAAGCTGCCTTACTACTGAATTTAGTTCTAATACTGTTACCAGGAAATTTTGTTGGCATGTCCTATCTAGGAGAAGAGCAAGAACAATCATTTACTAACCTCTTATCAAGCAACATCAACTCAATCATTGTTAGTGGAGTTTCATTTGATATATCATATAAGTTCAAACATTGAAAGAATAAAGAACGAAAGATATTGAACTAGTATAGATATCTACACAATATCTATCTAGAAAACGTCCAAAACTCAAACTCAAGGCCCTTATCTTGGATTTTTCACATACCACATTGATTGATAACCCCACTGCCTTCTCCCCAAATTTCTCACTACTAGTATATCGGGCTCGAAAAAATCTTTCCATGAAAAATAAACGGGCTCCAAAATCCTCTGTATGGCAAAGATATTATGATTTTTCAATTGATTTCTCCAAGTAAAAAGAAAAAACTTCTAAGTGACAGTCAAATGGACGTCAAATTAAAGGTCAAATGTTCATTGTTAACTCACAGACATTACAGTCCACCACCACCACCCTCAGTTGCCACTGTAGGACACCTATTGGAATAATTGATGTCCACAAAAGACAAAGGTAGGTCAATGGCACTCAAAAAGGTGGGTTGATGGTACTCAAAAGAACAAGTTACAATAGAGAGTTAAGAGTGCAAAAAAGAACTCCAAAAACCATAGAACAAAGTATCTAAAACTAAAATAGAAAACGAACCTAATTAGAAAGGGGCAAACCCAAAATGGGTAACCTTATATTATTCAATATATAAAAAGCCATATATGATAAATAACCCTGCAAAAGGAACGAACCTTGCTAAATGGTAAGGGAGCCAATGGATATCAAAGCCCTGGTCGACACCATGTCTGAAGTAAAAAAAGGGCAACATTGTCATCAACCACCACAAGAGGGCCAATACCAAGGCTGCAAATGCCCTCAGGGTAGTGGCCTGGGCTAAGAGAACCAAGTTGGACCATCCTGAGAGGTAGCAAGGGGCTACTAACAGAGTCTCTCCTAACATCCACAAGAAAAGATCCTTGAGAAATGCAAGAAAAAAGTAGTGACGTGCATCTATCCTTGTAGCCTAGGTTGTGACAAAAGATAACAGTTAAATCTCTATGCCAAAAGGTAGCCCACCTTCCATGCCCAATACAATTTTGGAGGTAAGATGGAGGTCCATACATGGTTGAGCAAGCTTAAACTTACCTTTCAGATGCAAAAGATTAGAATTCAAGGTGACAATTTGAATGTGTCTCTACAACATTTATATGGTGTTGCCCACATGTGGGTAAAGAGATGGATTTTTACAAACCCTGAAAGAGACTTTTCAAACTTCATTGACATTGTGACAAAGAGTGCAAATCATAATTGGGCGAACCATATGATACCTAGTTAATGCACTTGTTTTAGAAATATATGTCCATGGAAGCATATACAGAAAAAATTCAAGTTTTAGAGTCAAAGGCCAAGCTCTCCTCAAATCTAGTGCAGAAGATCTATATTTCCAACCTACAAGATGAGATTCAAACAGACATAAGGATGTTTTAACCAAATCTTTTAAAAGGGCTATTATTGTAGCTAAAAGAACAGAAAAATATATTGGTGCACTAAAAAGTGAAATGATAGGGACTTCTATTGTCTGTTGATATTTTTACTTGGGGCAAGAAATTTAAAGACGATGGAAAATTTGTCTTCACTCCTTAAAAACCCTAGTTGGGAATCTACCCCTACATCCACTATTGTAAACCCATGTCATAAGTATTCTCGTCCATGGAACAAGGGTCATGTATGTAACCGAAAAAAGTGTTTTATGCAAGAGGATGTGCGTTCTTCTAAGCTACAGTCAAACTCAAATAATAAAGATACCCCTGCGAAACCTGATGTAGGGTGTGAACCCAGAAAAACTTTGTTCTTACAGTAGAAATAGGGGAACCATCTATCATTGTCTACAATGATCAGGTTGAATAGTCTCGACACCTTCAAGTTATTTGCCCATGTCAAGAAAGCTCAAGTTTTGGTCATGGTTGATCTAGAAAGTATATTTAATATTCTAGATAAGAAACAAGTCCACAAATTAGGTCTCCATTTGGACATTTGAGAGTTTTCACATTCAGGTTCTAGGTCAACAAAGCATTGAATGCATGGGAGTAGTCCAAAATGTGGAACTCCCAGTGGCAAAGTATGTCTTTAAAGATGAGTTATCGTATTGGTGGCAGATTATGTCTTTAAAGATGAGTTAACGTATTGGTGGCAGATTATGTCTTTAAAGATGAGTTAACATATTAATTAAACTATAGATTTGATTGATTAATTTATTAATTAGTTAAATATATTTGATTAATTAATCAATTGAATTGAACAGTAATTAATAAATGGCTTTATTTTTCATTTGGAAATTAATTAAATATCATGCTTACCTTGTCGATATCTTAAGATGAATTTTTTCATGTATTTAAACATGATTGGTCTTGCTAATCTATTCTTAAGCACATGCTTCTCTCCGATGATGAGTCCACCATAGGACTCAAAACGTTGTAGTTAAAAAACTTTTATGCAATAAATCCAAAAACACATTATCAAAAAATTTATGTGGTTGATATTCGGGGTGTGGATATTGTTTTAGGAGTTCAATGGGTAAACTCACTTGAAACATACTTCACCAATCATCAGGAGCAATTATTGACATTCAAGCAAGGGGACTATTAGTATATTATCAAATCCTTGCAAACGAAGGAGATAAAAATTGTTGATTCTAGTTAGATGAACAAAATTTTGAAGGTGCATTTTGGCTTTATGGCTCACCTTTACAATATGGATATAGAATTGTTTGTCCCACATGAACAGGCTCCAAGGATTTCATGGCTATTATGCAAATAAGGTAGTTTTCCAAGATCAACCAAATAGCCTTCTGCAAAATTAAGAAATGGAGCACATTATTGAATTTGATCCTAAAAAGGGGGGCAACAGTGGTACAACCCTATAGATACATGGATTTTAAAAAGTTAGAGATAGAAAAATTGATAAGTAAACTCTTAAAGGGCCAACATCATCTTCCTTAATGAGAGCCCATATGCTGCTCCAATTGTACTAGCTAGGAAGAAGGACCAATTGTATAGACTTGTATTGATTATAGGACCCTGAACAAAATCAAAATCAAAAATAAATTTCCAATGCTAGGGATTGATGATTTGCTTGATGAGTTGCATGGGGCGAAGTATTTCTTAAAGATAGACCTCCGATCTAAATACTATCATGTACCAATTCAAATTCAAGACCAAGACAAGACTGCATTCAAAACGCTTCAAGGCCGCTACCAATTTAGGAACTTGCCCTTTAGTCTCAATAATGCTCCATACACTTTTCAGATGTTGATGAACAAGGTATTCTATAAATTCTTGCGTAAGTTTGTTCTAGTATTTATTTATGACATCCTTGTTTATGGTAATTGATTGGCATCCCATCTTGAGAATTTGGATGTGTTGGATATATTATCCAATTCGGCGTTGTATGTCAAAGGCCTCTACGTGTGAACTCGTGAAGGCATCTTTGGAAAACCTTGGTCACATTATTTTTGTTGAGGGGTTTGCACTAATGTCCAATGATCAATGCTTTACGTGATTGGCCTACGCCAAAGACTATTATGAAACTTTGTGGTTTCCTAGGCTTTGCGGGATTCTCCAAAAGATTCATAAGGAACTTCTCAACAATAGCATGTCCCCCAACCAAATTTACTAGGAAGGATTCCTTCAAGTGGTCCATTGAAGCACAAAAAACCTTTGAGGATCTCAAGCGAGGTTTGGTCTCTACTCTAGCTTTAACAACGCTTTCTCAAATTCTTTTGTTATTGAATTTGATGCTTATAGATCTGAACTAGGTGCAATTCTTTGTGAGGATGACCATCTGATTGCATTTGAAAGTAGGAAATTGAATGAACAAGAACAAAGGATGCCCAACTATAGTAAGGAGATGCTAGTGATCTTAGGTGCAGTAGCCAAATGGCATCGCTTTTTGTTAAGAAGTAGATTCTTTATTAAGATTGACCACCTAAACCTTAAGCACTTGTTTACTAATGAGACATTGTCAAAGGAGTAAAAGAAGTGGATTATCCCAACAAGCATATAACTTCGAGATCCTTTACAAGAAAGGGAAGGAAAACGCGGTGGAAGATGCATTGTCCCATCAAGAAGAACCACTAGTATTTCAAGCCATGTCCATAAGCCAACCTGCTTGGATACGAGACCTTATACAAGACTACTCAACTCACCCTAGATCTACCAAACTCATGAAAGAAATTAAAGATGGGGGAAAGGGGAATGCTTGGTCAGTTCCTAATGGCATTATCTTTTTCTAAGGACGCATTTACTTGAGGGGTGACTCTCCCTTTTTTCAAAAGGGCCTTAAGAGCACGGGCATGAGTCTCCATCTACAGGCCATGTTGGGTTCCAAAAAAACATGTAGAAACATCACCGGTAATTTTTTTGGAAGGGAATGAAGTCAAGCATTCTACAATTGCTTGCTAAGTGTGACATATGCCAACAAAACAGCGCTAAGAGTGTCCCATTGTCAAGACTTCTAGAACCAAACTTTTTCCTAGAACAAAAGCGGGATATTGTGCCAATGGACTTCATCTCAAATCTTCCCATCTCAAAGGGTAAGGATGAATTTTTTATGGTGGTAGATAGATTGACAAAGTATGCCCATTTCATTCCCACAATAACAGTAGGTAGCAATGGTCCTAAGGTTGGAAAATTATATCCCCAACATGTGTTTAAGCTACATGGGATCCTCAGACAGATCATTTGTGACTGGGACCAGGTTTTCAAAGTAATTTCTGGTAGAAGTTGTTCCAAAATGCAAACGCCACATTTCTAATGAGCACTGCTTACCATCCTCAAACGGATGGACAAATAAAGGTGGTGAACAAAGGCTTGGAAGGGTATCTGAGAATGTATGCTAGGGTTAAGCAAAGCAAGTGGGTTGAATGAATACACTCGGATGAGTACTTGTATAACACCATGTATCATTCACCCACAAAACTGACACCATTTAAGGCGTTATATAAGTATCAGCCACCATTGCCATTGGAATGGTTAATTCATAGGGGAAGGACCCAATGGCAAAGGAAGTAATGCAAGAGACAAAACATTATGCAACTCTTGAGAGACAGCTTGGCAGTGAGTGCCAATAGAATGAAACAACAAGTGGATCAACATAGGACAAAGAGGATTTTTGAGATTGGGGACATGGTGTTTGTACGACTGCAACCATAGAAACAAAATATGTTGAAGCAACTAGAGAAGCAGAAGCTGCAACAGACGTATTATGGGTTGTACCTAATGCGAAAAAGGTGGGGGAATTTGCGTATGCAGTGGACATACCAAAGAAGGAAAAGATGCACAATGTTTTTCATGTGTCATGTCTAAAGATGAAGATAGGGGTGTGTATGGCACCTAAGACAAAACTACTAATGACTGATGAAGAAGGGAAATTTATGCTAGAGTCGGAGTGCATTGTTGGGGAGGACATCAGGAAGCTTCAGAATAGTACTATGCAAATGTTCAAGGTGAAGTGGAAAGGGCTACCGTGGAGGATGCAATTTTGGAAACAAAGGAGTTCATAGGCAAACATCTCAGCCTAAAAGAGTGCAATTTGAATAAGATATATATATATATATAAAAGAACTAAAAAATTGAACTTTTGGACACTGTGGATAACATGTGCAAGCTGCAAAGGAGAGGGTTAAAAAACCCTAATGCAGGAAAAAATAGCCACATTCAATGTAAAGGAGGAAGAATGTTGGAAAATGTGCCCAAAATAAAAGGGAAGCCTAGGGGCAAAAAAGATCTCATTCTCATTCATGTGTTATTTCAAAGAGTGGTATTTGGTAGGATGCTCAAAACTTTTTTGTAGTATGCAGAGGTCTTGAGTTCCATTTTCATAATGTAACCTTTTGAAGTTTGACTAGCTTTAAGGTCAAAGCTCTTTAAGGGGAGAAGGGAGAACCTAAATACAACATATATTTATGTGCTTAGTTAGCATTATTTATATTATGTTATGTTTTGGGTGTCTAAAATTAGTGAAGGGTTACGCCATGAGTTAGCCATGGATTAATTAGGGTCTTTGGTGATTGCATACAAGGGGAAAACCCTAAAGAATGTTTTTTTTTACAATATCATTATTAATGCAAGAGATAGTTGCCATCGCGTGAGAGCTCCATTTCAGTTGGATTTGCAGGTGCTATCCACCATTGGGGAAGCAAGTGCTCCAATCTTTCCATTTATCGTGACCTTACTCTATACTTAGCAATTCCGTTTATGTTGGTATCTAAAACACAACACGATCCCCAATCCTGTTATTCCCAAAATAACCACCTTAATTGTATTCGTTTATCTTAATTTGTTGTCTTCGACATACGCTTATTTCTCTTTATGTTTTTATAAACATATGAATTCTTAGTATTGTAGTGTCATTCATTAATGAGCATTGACTCACTCATATGTTTAACCCGGGTGCATAATAAGTGTCATCTCACGCACATGTTAAACCCAAGTGCATTACGAGCGTTGGGATACTCATATGTTAAACTAGCATTAGAGAGCATAACATCACCTTACAAGGATTCCCCCAACATTAGTGATCATCAACATCACCTTACAAGGCTTCCCCCACTCGGGTTGTAGGATGTGCTTCTAATGCAAACAAGATGCATGGCAACTTATAAAGTAAATATTGTCATTGTACTATTGATGAGCACGGAGCCCCCATAACCACCACATTAGCCTTCCCATGTTGGGGATAGACACTAGTTATCGTAAAATGCGAAGGCCATATATGCCGAAAAAAAAATCTTGCAACAACTATGGAACGTGAAAAAGGAAAGGGGAGGGGGAAACTTAATTTGAAATGGAAACAACACAGAAACATTATTGCAAACTATCGCTTCATCCCTAGGAAATGGCCAAAGCATATTTTGTATTTCTTGGGCCGTTTTGGAGCAATTTTCAGCCATTTCAACTAAGTTTTAATGGGGACTCCCAATACAAGAAAGTCCTTAAAAAATAATCTTTAAAAGCTATAAACATTGTGCATATAATGTCTATTGAATCCAAAATATTGGGTGCTCTCACATTTCTTATTTTTCGCTTACATCCTTTCGTACCCTGCTCTTGCTTGCATACTATTAATTGGTTACCCTTCAAATAAATTGATTGAGACAAAGCCCCTACTTAAATTACTTGCTGTCAAACGGATACAATATCAAATTCCTTGTTCTTACTTGTTTCCTACTCAAACCTGCTTCTTGTCACTTGGGTTCTATTAAGCATTGCATATTTTCACTTGGATACTCATTAAAAAATTTATGGGTCCTAATTTTTGAGCTATATGCCCTTAGGGGGGCCCGTCCTAAGGTTTTATAAGGGCGCCAATCCTTTGGAAAACAAATACTCATCCTAGTTTCCTGCATTGATATTTCTTATTCCCAATTTCCCTGTAATGTCCCCTTTTTAGAATTAATTAATTCTGAATACTTGAAGCCTATTTTTATTATTTTTCATAGGCTACGGGGACATTAAAAGAGGAAAATAAATTAATTTAAGTGGTTTAAGGATATTTTTATATTTTAATTGAAAAATGACACTTAAATTATATTTTAATCCAAAAAATATTAATAGAATAAAATAATAATAGACGGTTATCCAATGGGTAGTGGTGTGATGGTTCTTGGGTCTCCTAGTAATTGGGAGGTCCAAGGTTTAAATCTCGGCTCCGTGATAAGGTGGACTACTACCGACGGTTTGGATCCCTGTTGATAGTGCACCGTGATAATGTGGGCTAGCCGAGAGCTTAAAACTCCCATCCTTAAATGGTTCCATAGCCGGTGTGGGCTGGTGATGCCACAATGGGCTAGGGCCCTCTCCCTACGTAACCTAACCAAAAAAAATAGAAGGTTGACTTCTATTATTGGGCACCAAAGTTAGAATTAATAAATAAATAAATAAAGGGAGCACCAAAGTTATAGAGGGCTGCATGAATACCAAAATCCTAATTTTAGGATAGGAGGTGGATAAAGTATTTTTAAATATGTTTAATCTTATTCTTAAGATGGGGCACCAACATGGAGGAGGAATTTATTATTTTTAATTGTTCAAAAATCATGCATGTAAATCTAAAAGGGGCGTGCCCACTTTGAAGAGTGTTTGGAAGTTATAAACGCAGATTTGGGATTCATTGTAAAAATATCTTGAAAATTTATGAATTATTTTTTTTGTCTGCTAGTAGCTTCTACTTCTGCAAACAGCAACAAAGGACGAAAACCCTCATTTGCATATGAAATTGGGGACAGAATCCCAAATTTGCTAGAAGAATTGTTTTTCAAGGATATTACAGATGGTCTATCAGGGAGCAATTGCTATGCTAGATCAGCTCAATGTGCAAATTGGCTCCAAACAGCTGAGGGAATTGTTTTCTTGTATCTGGTTGAACAATAACCAACTCACTCAGAGGACGGTCATGGGTTCTCCCGTATTAGGTTAGCTTCCGACCAGTGTTACGCAAGGACGCGTCCCCCCCCCTTTTTCAACACAAGTCCGGGACGTCCCGGACGTCCTAGGGACGCGGGGACGTGGGGGAAATGTTTCCCCACGTTTCCTTCTTTGGCGAAAGTGGGCGAAACGCCCTGGGGACAGCTGGAGGGGGACAGAAATCGTCTCGGAGACGTTGGGGACGGCGGGGGGAAGCGGGCGAGACATTTGGACGTCCCCCGGGGACGTCCAGACATCCCCGCCGTCCCCCGCGGCGGCTGCGTTTTTTTTAAAAGAAAAACAGACTTTTAAACGACAAAAACACTTTTTTTTTAATTATATATTACTAATAGCATAAAAGTAACATTCCTAACCTAACCCTAACCCTAAAAGTGTTATTTTATGTTATAAATTTACAATATGGGCTCATTTCATATTCACACCAAGCAAGAGCAAGAGCAAGAGTGAGAGCAAGAGCAAGAGTGAGAGCAAGGGCAAGAGGAAGAGCAAGAGGAAGAGCAAGAGCAAGAACAAGAGGGAGCAAGAGGTATTTATAATTTTATTTGCTTACAATACAATGAATACATGTTAAAGTTTTTTTTTTTTTTTAAATTTAGATTATATTTGCATTTGTTAGGGGCTGTTTTTTAGCATTTGCATCTACATTCACAATGTAATCATGCATATGCCATATAGTTTGTAGGATTTTTAAAAATGCATATTGCATAGGGTTTGGTTATACAAACTACAATGTAAATGGTTACGTTTTTTTTTTTTTAATTACATTTTTATTTCTAGTTTAAAATTTATATTATTTTTGCATTTTTTAGGGGTTGTTTTTTAGCATTTGCATCTACATTCATAATGCAATCATGCATATAGTTTGTGGGATTTTAAAAAATGCATCTTGCATAGGCCCTAGGGTTTGGTTGTAAAATTTAAAATTTAAATGGCTACGTTTTTTTTTAAATTAATTCATTACATAATCAATCAATCATATAGTTATGGTTGTTTTTAATTCATTGCAGCAATCATCACCATGAGTTCTTCTACTGAGACTGAGTATGAGTATGAATCAGAGCATGAATCAGAGTGAGAGGGTTGAACGGGAAGTTGAGATAGGTGGCCGTGGAAGAGTTGGTGATGCCACAATGGGGGAGAGTGAAGAAGGGGAGACAAAATGTAGTGGCAACGGCAACTGGTAGTTCAGCTGGTAGTGCTACCAATTGCCCCTCTCAAATGTTGTCCAAATTTGCCATTGGACCATTTGATAAAAAGAAGCCATTGCAACAATTTGCCCAGATAATTGATAACCCCAAGTCTGGAGGGGGGAGCAAACTATGGAAGTGCAACATATGTGCACTGACTTGGCATGGTAACATCACTAGGACCAATGCACACTTGTTGCACCTTACAGGAAGGGGGGTTGGCACTTGTAAGGGCCTTTCACTAGAGCAGAGAGCTGAGATGGTGAGAATCTTCAATGGAAATACCACGGACAATGTGCTAGAAGTTCGTGGTTCTGCGGCTAATACTCCTTTGAGCGCTCATAGGACTGGCAAACTTACTAATACTCTGGCTGGTTCTAGTTTTGAAGTGTCAGAAGTGGAAAGCAAAGGGAAGAGAAAGGCCGTGGGGGCAGCCCCAAATTCAGTTGTATTGACATGTTTGATTCAAAGGCAAGGGAAGAGGCAGATGATGCTATTGGGAAATTTTTCTATGCTGTTGGGATTCCATTTAATGTTGCTCGCTCTCCTTATTACAAGGAGGCTATGGCTAAGGTTGCAAAAACAAGTATAAGTTATGTGCCTCCTGGAGACACCAAACTGAGGACAACAATCTTGGATAGAAACTATTCCAAGGTTAATGTATTGATGGAGGAGATGAAGGTGACATGGGTGTCACATGGATGCAGCATTATCATGGATGGGTGGACGGATATTAGACACCGTCCTCTCATCAATATCATTGTCTCTTGCAAAGATGGACCGTACTTCTTGAGAGCAATTGATTGTTCTGGGAAGCGAAAAGATGTTGAGTTTCAGTTTCAGATTTTGAAGGATGCCATTGAGGAGGTTGGACCTTCAAATGTTGTACAGGTTATCACAGATGCAGCTTATGTGTGCAGAGCAACAGGCAAGCTAGTGGAGCGGGAGTATAGGCATATTTATTGGACTCCATGTTGTGTGCATGCCATGAACAATGCACTGAAAGACATAGGGAAGATTCAGTGGGTCAATCAGATAGTGAATGAGGTCCAGAGATGTGCAGAAGTTCATATGCAATCACCACACATCATTGGCACTTTTTCGAAATTTTTCGAAGAAGGAATTTTTGAAACCAGTTGACACCCTGCTTTGCATCCTATTTTATTTTGTTGGAGAGGATGTCTGAGTTGTAGGAGCCCCTGCAAATTATGATTATGACACAGGATTGGACTAGGTGGCGTGAGTCCAAGACAGAGCAAGGGAAAAGAGTGAAGGAAGTGGTGTTGAGGGAAACATTTTGGGTTGATATGAAATACATCATATCAATTATAGCTCCAGTTTTTAGTGTCATCAAATATGGGGATTCTAACAGCCCCAATCTTGGTGAGATCTATGAGTGCATTGACAGCATGCTTGGGCAAATGAAGGCAGCTATTCGGGTGAGGGACCCCACTTTGGAGTTCTACAATGAACATATACAGCCCATTATTCAGCGGAGATGGGAGAAGTTGAACACTCCTCTTCATATGGCTGCGTATGCACTGAATCCCAAATGGTATGTGGAGAGGCCAGGTAGAGTTGTCCCTTTGGATGATGATGAGGTGAAGAAGGGCCTTATGAAGGCCTTTAAAAAAATGTACACTCCACAGGAGGCTTCACAGATCAGGTTGGAGTGGCTTGACTTCACTGAACTTGATGGGTACAAAACATCAGCAAAGACGGACAGGGTAACATTGGCACAGGAGAAACCAGTGAGTTGGTGGCGACTGTATGGGCTTCCAGGATTGCTGCGACCACTTGCCATTCGCCTCCTTTCCCAGGTTTCTAGCTCCTCTGCCTCTGAGAGGAATTGGTCTACATATGGTTGGATCCACTCTGTTAAGAGGAATAGGCTTACCTCTGCGAGAGCGGAGAAGCTTGTAGTTGTACACAGTGCTTTGCGTCTTATGGATCGCAAGACACCTCAATACAAGGAGACTCCAGCATTACGGTGGGATGTAGATCTCGAGGAGCTGAGGCAGGTTGAAGAGGACAATACTATGCAACGGGGATTGATTGGGCTTACCTTTGAGGACGAGGATGATAGTACCAGCGAGGAGGAGTTCATGGATATTGCTTCAGATGTTGATTCTGATTTTTAGGCTGATACTTGTCCTATTTTTTTTGTAATATTGACAATAGACAATTGTTGGTGTATTTGAATATGAGATTAATGATATGAATATCAGCTATTGTCACTTGATCAATCATAACTTTAGAATGGTTTTATATTTTATTTTAGCTTATTTAATTTTGAGTATTCAAATTCAAAATGTCAAATTTGATCATGATGTTTATGACTTACAAGTTTCAACTTATTGAAATTCAAATGTTTTAATCATGCTTATTTACATAATGTATTTGACTGTTCTTTTTATTAGGGTAAATATTTATATATTGTTGAAAGCCCGACCCCCATCCTTGTAAAATTTAGAAGATTTTTTAAGAGGATCCACGCCGTCCTAAGTTACACTGAAGGTTGTTTTTGTTTATAAAAATTCATATTATTGTTGTTGTAAACCATTTTATTTTTGCAATACTTTTGCTCCTAGCGATTTAGGACGAAAATATCCAGATTTGCTAGACCAGTTTCTTTTCAAAGATTGCCACCAGTGGTATCAGCAGCTTAAAGGAGCTGCCAGCCTATGACAGCAAAAAAATTAACAACCACCAAGACGAAGCGAGAGGAACAATAAATTGCAGCGTTAAACTTCATGCAGAGTTAGTGATAGCAGCAAGTCAACGTACAACAGCAAGAGGAGCAAGCCACAAGCAACAAAGTTATAGCGATACAACGAGAGAAGTCATGCGACCAACATAGGCACACAACCAGCAAGATGCCACATCTGATAGGCTTGTTTAAGGACAAGACATCTTCGATAGGATGGATCAGTCGATTCGGGCGGGTTTCCAAGGCACAAATGGGCAAAGCACACAACCATGGTGAGGGAAGCTCTTGACCGTGAACCACTCCCAACCCTATCAGAGGAAACCATTGATTTTATGAGTTAAGTTTCAACCTAACTTTAAATCTCAAATGAGAAAGCAATTTGGGAGGCTTATTTATATAGTTTAATCACCATATCTGATATTATTGCTAGCTATTGGGAGTATATGGCACTTCCAGTGAGATTAGCCATCCCCTCATCCCTCACCAAATTTATTAACTTTTTGAAGGAAAGCAGGGGTGGACCGAAGTCTTAGGTAATTATGCTTCCAACCAAACTAATCTTATGTAGGGACCTGGAACAGGGTTTAGAGGCAAAAATGTCACACCCTACTTTTGATAGATTTAATAATAGTTGCTACTTAAGCTGATGAGGAGTACATGGTAGAAATCGTGGGAAATTAGAGATGCCAAATAAAGAAAAATCATATTCTGCAAGAAAGTTTTAGGGTGGAGTTCCAAGAAGACCATGTTGAGGGGCATAAAAATGAAAAAAGGGCTTTGTAACCCGGTTGCTAATGTTAATTTTCAATTTGCTGGAATTTTCAGACATCAACCTATGAGAAAGCAAATTGACTTTGTTCATGACTTTAGCAAGAATCATGAAGATGGTTTATTGACTTCTAATGTTTGCATGTGTCAACAAGATTCACTTGTTGAATGTGAAGAGTTCAAAGTAAAGAAATATGTTGATCCTAACCCAAAAGTTTTGAGTCACAAGGTTTGGGATGTTGAAGATATCTCAACCAAGATTCATTTCAAATGAGGTGAACAAGTTCAAGACAGCCAAAGGTATGAAAGTGTTGTGGATTTGTTGCTTCCTACTAGATTCATTACAAATGTGTGGTCATCATGGACAACATAGTGGAAATGGTAATAGAGTGAAGAACACTTTGAGTGGCAAAGGGCACATACCTCTGTTCATACAAGTTCCAAATTGTGTGAACATGAGAGTTTGGGATCTTGGTATTTGCAGAAGGGACTTGCAATTGCTTGAGGGCAAGCAATTATGGGAAGGGCGGACTGTAATGTCCCCTTTTCAAAATTAATTAATTCTGAATACCTGAAGCCTATTGTTTATTATTTTCCGTAGGCTAAGGGAAATTAAAAGAGGAAAATAAATTAATTTAAGTGGTCCAAGGATATTTTTATATTTTAATTGGAAAAGGACACTTAAATTATATTTTTATACAAAAATCATTAATAGAATAAAACAATACGAGAAGGTTGACATCTATTATTGGGCACCAAAGTTGGAATTAATAAATAAAGGGAGAACCAAAGTTATAGCGAGTTGCATGAATACCATAATCCTAATTTTAGGATAGAAGGTGGATAAAGTATTTTTAAATGTGTTTAATCTTATTCATAGGATGGGGCACCAACATGGAAGAGAAATTTATTATTTTTAATTGTTCAAAGACCGTGCATGTAAGTCTAAAAGGGGGTCGCCCACTTTGGAGAGTGTTTGAAAGTTATAAATGCAGATTTGGGGTTCATTGTAAAAACATCTTGGAAATTTATGAGTTGTTTTCTTTGTCTGCAAGTAGCTTCTGCTTCTGCAGAAACAGCAACAGAGGACGAAATCCCTCATTTGCATACGGAATTGAGGACGAAATCCCTCACTTCTCAATTGGGTAATTCCATTCAGGAATTGGCAGTGGTCTTTCAAGTTACAATTTTTACATCAGTTCAACTCCAGGAAATTGTATTTAGACATTGGTATTGTTTTATTGTAGCTGGTTGAAAAATAAATCTAAATAAAAAATCTGATTTTAAACGCATGTATTGGTTCACTGTTTTTCTTTATAAAAATTCAGATTATCGCTGCTGTTATAAAAGTTAATTTTATGCAATATTGTTGCTCCTAGGATTTAACAAAAAATATCCAGATTTGCTAGAAGTTTCTTTTCAGGGATATTACATTCCCATAACATCTTAGACTCACTACGATGATATCCAAGAAAGCCAATAAAACTATCATGAGGAGCCTACCAGAATGCCATGCCTGTGAAACTATTTTCAGGAGCTAGTCAAGGTGCCAAGAGTTAGTTTACCGGTGAAGATTGCTAGCTAAAGAGTGAATAAGGATATATTCTAATGAAATGTTGACTTTCAATAACATAATAAAGATTTATTCATCATTTTTGCATATTCTTTGCTCCCAATACACACAATTTTATAGCAGATCAAGGTGCGAGAATGCAAGCTAGAGCACAAATGCAGTTCAAGGACAGAGGCTGCTAGATAGAGGGTGTCTTTTCATGGTAAAATGTATATGGTAAATGGTAGGTACGTCTCTAGTGTTCACTTTTCACTGCCTTTCCCATCTGTCTTAGCCGATTCTTGGTTGCACCTGGAAATTACAAGACAATCATAGAATGGAGATAATATAAAAAAGCTAGCTCATATATTCACTATTAACTGATTTTGCCTTACTAGTGTCCCGATTCTTTATTCTCTCAATGTCCTAACTTGCAATGACAGCTTATTAGAGACACCCATAATATTTAGACAGTAACCTTGGCAAGTTTACCTTCTCCAGTTTCATACCCATACATACAGCTTTCTACCACTCTGCTGTCCCAACCAATTACCCCAAAAACAGTCAGCAGAGGAGAGCATTACATTATTTGTAAGACAATGCTACTAAATATACTTCTTTCAAGATTAACGTGTGATGCAAATGACTGTTGCTGTTTGGTAGTAAGTTGCTACCATAGTTTGTGTATTTTAAAAATTTTATATTGGAGTAAGCCTTACCCTAGAATATTATGCTAAAACCAACAATTCTTTATCCAAGTCATTTTCCAAGTCCAAGGAAAAAAGTTTCCAATGCACTAGAACTTATGAAACCATACAAAAAGTGACAAAAGAATCCAGACTTCCCACCAAAACAAAAATTTAAAGTGTACACAAAAATTCAATTCTTTTGCATATAACCTGCATAGTTGCTCCCCCTCTTCCATGTTGAGTGTGTTGTGCCTTTATGACCTGAGCAACCAGAACCAAATCTTTATTGCCAATATAATAAAATTATAAAACTAATAAATCAGATGAGGTATTGGTCAAACCGAATAGGTTAGTTTATTCTACAGCAACTAAATACCAAGCATATTAAATCTTTCTTAACTACATATAGTTTACACACGAGTCTTCCTTTGGAAGCTACTGTGCAGGTTTGAAGAAAAAGTAGTGGAAAGGTCAAGAACTATTACCTCATAAAGGTGCCCTGTCATGAACAAGTCCAAGCCCAGTCAGTGAAGCAACTAACTAACCTCAAACGCTCTATCCAAAGAATAATTATTTCAAGGTTGAATAAAAGTGGAAGTTGACATAAAATTCAATCTGGCCACTGAGACATATTATTTAAGTTGACAAACTGACCATTTCTCTCAATGATGTTTCCAAGCTTCACCTATACAGAGCAAGCAAAAGAAGTATCATCTTTCAAAGCAAATGTGACAGCACAAAATAACAAGGATGAAACATAATGTACAGAAAGGAAGAATGATAGCGTCAATTAGTCTAACTTGGCCATAAGAATGGAAATCAGTTAGCTCCTAGATAAAATGTCAAGCATAGTAAGTTCTTGACATAAACAGGAAATTTGCAAGTCCACACATATTATCTGCCATTCTACCTTGCTGATATATTTGAGCAGAATCTCCCTTAAGATTTAATTCTATATTGCTTTACCCATAGTAATAACCAATAGCAAATCAGATTAATATCAAACATAAATTTCCTTCCTAGATGTTGAAACTGTTGGTGATAGTATGTACTTGGGTATTGCATAAGTAGCCAATATAAGATTTACTGTGTGTACCTAATTTGCATAGAGATTTCTTTTTCTTTTTCCTGATGCGAGGAATCTTCCATGTCTTTGTATGCTTGCACTTGTGCATTCTGCCACTTTTGCTTTGCATTTTTTGTGCAATCTTCTACTTGTAACTTGCATGCTAATTAAATCTGCCACTTGTACTCATGCATCTTCTATATGCAAGTATATATATATATATATATATATATATATATATATATGCAATATATATATATATATATATATATATATATAATGAGCACTCTCCTTCACATTGTGGTCATCTTGGATTCGTGTACTGTAACAGCATTACACTATTGTGGATTATTATTCAGATACTATTTGTATCCACCATATTACAGGTGTGCTACTTGTGCTTATGCCACTTTATTAACTGCATTTTTATTTTGTAAATACCACCCCCCTTCACCGCATCAAGGCTTGGAATTGAACCTGCGAGAAGAAGATCCATTCACCTATTGATGTCTCTTCTTTTCTTGGTGTGAGTTTCCTTGTTTGATCTTTACAATAAAATATAAGCATTTTCATGGTATCAAAGAAGGCTAGTCCCTGACATGTGGAGTGAAGATGTTCAGGAATATGGAGACACTTGTGAATGTGAAGACGAGAGAAGTCTAGGCATCACTCTCAAAAAGCAGAGGCGTGTTGGTTGATGCAAGCCAGTAGAAGCTTATTTCAGGTGGTCAAAACCTTCTTTCCATTCCAGAAACCAAATAAAGGACTCTTTCAAAAAAATCGTATGTGGCTTATTCTTCTCTAAAAGACAATTCCCACAAATATTTGTTTGATGACTTTTGTTGCCAGATCATGAAGCTATCAACTCCAAAAAAATTAGACCATCAAACTTCTATTAAGGATTGCAAAAAATCTGCTTCATATTTTCCAGATTTCTCTTCAACATTGTTTATTGTCTCAAGAGTTTTCCAGAAAGTATTTGTTTACAAGACTTCGAAGTCAGATGTCTACTATGTTCCACCAGGTCCCCTTTTGGATGGGATGGTGGAACACGGGAAAAGGAAAGAGGGGCACCTAGAAGTATCCCAAATCAAAGGAACAATATTTGAATAGAATATAGCATGGGAACAAAGATGGGGGACTACAGGGTGGAGATGCTTCTCTACGGAACATAGGATGGCAAAGTCATGAGCAAAACAAGGTCTCCTCATCTTAGTAGAACAATCCAAAAGTAGCTATTTTTTGTTTTTTGGGGGGCATTTTTCAACATATAATTTTGCAAATTCAGGCAGGAACAGGAAAAGGGGATGCCTAGATGTATCCCCAGATCAAAGGAATAATATTTGAACAGGATACAGCACCAGAATAGAGACGGAACTGTGGGGTGAAGATGCATCTCTGTGAAACATAGGATGGCAAAGTTGTGAGAAAAACAAATTTTTCTCCTCTTCATACAACAATCCAAAATTGGGTGTTTTTCGTTGTGTTTTTCACATTTTTGGGAAAAATTTGATATAAAATTTTGCCAATTCGTGCCATGTGTGAAAAATTGTATTTGAATTTGTAACTAGTTCGCAAAGTGTTAACATGTCCTCAAAGCCTATCAAGAACTGCAGTCCAGGATTTAGATATTTTTTGTATTTTTACATTTTTCAAAAAACATTGCGAGAACAGATTGGGATTTCATGCAGAAATGGGTATCTAAACATTAAATTCTTTCTCCACATATTAAGATGTCACAAAAACCTTGTCAATAAATCCTAAAAATTACTTTTCTTAGACTAACATATTACTTTCAGTATAACTTTTGCATTTGGTGGAGGTTTTAAGCAATTCCTTTTTTTATTTTGGCTGATTATTTACAAGGAATTTGTCAATACACTTCGATTTTGACTTTTTGTTAGATAAGGGTAAAAGATGAGGTTTTTGACAGGGACTCTACCCTGGTACAAAAAGGAGTCTAAAACCCAAAATAAACAATAAGCCCAAAAGAGTCAAACAAGGAAAGCAGCCAAGCTGCAGCGAGAATAATATAAAAACACAGCAAAAACAACCCCAAAAGGAGGGCAGTACACAGCCAATGGGAACAAGGTAATTGAGAATTTTTTAAAAAGTTTTCTTCATGTTCTCCAACCCATTATGGAGGTTCTTCATGTAGACCATATTGGTGTCTACTACATTAGCCTTTCCCAAAGTTTTTCCTTTGCCTTTCTTACCCACATTGACAGGTTGAAAATATTTGGCGGCACAGATCTAGTCCACCTGCAAGGACAGGAAATCCAAGACAGCTTTGCAAAAGGAAACAGAATCACCCTGCTTTTGCCTGATGTTAGTGAAGGAAACAATATCACTTTGATTTTGACTTTGTTGCCAAATAATGCCACATTTTTGGCCATCAACAATGGAGTCCTTTAAGCTTACAGGTGGCACTTATGACTTATGGAAAGCCAAAAATAAAGGACAGTTTATGTACTCCTCACTTGTGACACAAGGGTGATGAGAAAGAACTTGCAAATGAAACATAGTAAGCACATTGTCTTAAGAAGGCAAATGAAGTTTGTGAGTTCTATTAGCAATGATGCCTCCCAGAGTTGTGGTCTCATATCCAAAATTCGATATTGCCCAAGAATGTGTTGGGAGCTTTTGATAATCTCTCCACTTAGCCACATGAGGCCATCCATCTTATGAGTCATGAAGTTGAAAAGGATGCTTCAATGACGACAGTGTTGAGCCTCCTGATAAAGTTACTTCACTCTGAAGTGGTGATGCCAGATTCTTTGATGAGTATCAAGCTTTGAAGGACAACTATTGATCTGTAATTAGCTCAGTTAGACCGATGTCTGACTCATCAACACAACCTTGTCTAGTCTTATCACTGGTTTAAGCAGAATTAGTGTTATTCCTAAGCGTATTTGTCCACGGAATGGCCATGTTGCATGAATAATAAAGAATTGAACAAGTAAATCATGGAAAGGAAATAAATTGTCACACCCCTCACAACTAAACACACATAATTACTTGGAGAAACGAGTCAGAAATCTCTAGTAAGTGAGCTTTTGCCTTCAATTTACTATCATCAAGAAATGCAAGGTTACAAGTTCATAAGGCTATTGCATACAAAAAGACACCTATCTCACTTGTAATCTCCATGGTTTTATTTCTTTGATGCCTACTTACTCTATGCTATGTAAACTGAACTCAACTTTGATTGATAGTTCGTCTTCCTCCCAAGCTCTTTTTTGACCAAGGCATGCTCAAAGTTTAACGCAGAGAGCACCTATTGACCAATCAGTTAATAGATGGCATACCAACCAATCTACATTCCTTTTTCGATGGCTAGTTTCAGCTTCTATCTTATTTAGAATGGGTTCAGTCATAAACAAACCTGTAGGTGACGTGTTCATTCATGTCCAAATCATTCTTGTGTTTGCTGATCTGGAGACGAGTTTGGTCATGGACAATCCTCTCACTAATTCATATGTATAGATCCAGTCCAGTATGAACCCATCTCTAAAATCTACAGTGACCGAACAGAATATTCAAAAAGATTCTCTAAGGCTTCCTACTCCTTCCCAAATGATTTCCTAACCTTTGGAACACATTTTGAATACCTGCATAGTTTTGCCTTGGACAATAACAAGCCTAGAAAGAGTATACTTGCATGAAAGAATATGTTCTAAAGGTCATACAAGTCAGTTGGATTCTTTTACAACAAAAATACAACATCTGTGTCATGAATTACATAACATGGTCTAATTTAGATCACACCCTCCCAATTAGGAGGCTTTTGGTGTCAAAAAAATTAATTCCCTACAAGATGAGGAAACAAATTTCGGCATTTCTCTTTGGACTACCATTTAGCTTTCTTTGGCAGCTGACCCTTCTGGCCTACTTGCCAATCTATGAATGGTCTAAGTATGTCATTGATTAATCTCATGAATGTAACAGGTGCAGTACACAAACAAGAAGGCAATACTAACCATTTGTATACACCTTGAATGTTGATTTCAAAACAGCATCCCCTTTCACACGAACTTGATGGTATACTGACTTCAAAACGATCTTGGTTAAGTACCTTGCTCATTGCCACTAATCCAACAAGTTGTCTATAAGTGGAAGTTGATAATGATTCTTGATGTGGATCTTCTTTAAGACCCAATACTCAATACACATTCTTCATGTCCCATATTTTTTAAGCATAAAGACAATAAGTGACCCACATGGAGAAAAACTAGGCCCGATAACTCTCTTCTCCGTAAAGCTTTGAAGTTGTTTCACCATTTGATTTGACTCCAATAAGGACTGTCTGTACAGTCCAATGTTTGAAAGAGGGGCATCCGATAGCAAGTGAATTCCATACTCTACTTCTCTTAGGTGGCATGCCCCATTAGCTCTTCAAATACCTCAAAGGATTAGAACAACTCATTCATTTGTTGCTGCTCTTGATTAGCACACATCGGATCTTTAGAAGGCTAAATCTGAAATCTAATGTCATCTGTGCTTCTCAACATAAACAATGCAAATTTTCTACTAGCATTAATGAGACTCTTTGCTTGATTGGCTGAAATGAGTAAGAGTTTGACCTTAGCTTGGTGAACATTGATGATGTAGGTTTCTTCTACTTTGATCAACTTGTACTTGTTGGCTCTTCTCATGAAAATTGATCCCATCTCATACAAGTAGGGGGTGCCAAACACTACACAAAAAGCATCAATAAGAACAATGTCTACAACTACTTTCTCAACATAATGCTCATTTGTCCCAACCTTCACTTTACATTTTTTGGTGAGATGAATCTCCACCTGTTGTTTCACCTATCAAAGAAATATGATTAAGGGTGATTATATATTTCTAATCCAAGCTTCTCTACCAACTCTTGGTAAATCATAGTTGCTTGAGAACAAGAATTGAAAAAAGCAACTATCTATTTAGATTTCTATATTAATGAGCTTGATCAATTCCTCATTACTTTGAGTACTGCTACTCAAACATAGATTGTCCTTCAATGGAGTACAAGCTATTGTGCATCTGGACTGCTACCAATTTCTCTGCTCTACCATAATTTCCAGTAATACCTTTCTTTCATTTCATAGGATTCAATTTCCAGTATTATACATCTTCAATAAAACAATCTTATAAAAAAAGTAAATACACTACAATAGAACCTGGTCTGAAATTTCCAAGAGATTGCACTGTAATGGCAATGGAGTACATTAGTAAGAATGTGTGCCAGGTTCAAATCCCCCACTGCAGTAAGGTGGCCAATAACTCTATATGTGGCAAAGTTGTGATGTAACAATTATGATATACATTGAAATAAAACCAATACTTGCAAATACGGTGCCCACTTGCCTAATCTTTGATAGAAACTGGTATGAAATGTTCTAAGGGATTTTGGTGCAATGGCAACTGAGGAAATTTGCAAGAACATGACCCAAGTTCCAATCCGCGCCACAAGAAGCACCATAAAGACAGATATGTGGCAAGTATATGGTGTAACAATTATGAGGTACATTCAAGCATTATCGATACTTACACAGCTATGAATCTTGGTTTAATCTCTCATCATAATAAGGTGGCCCATAACTTAAACAGATACGGGACATGTGACAAAGTTGGGGTGTAACAATAATGTTAGGGGGCCTTATAAATCTTATGAACGTGATTCAAGCACACCTAAACTTTCATACAAACTGAATGAAATCTCCAAATCTTAAGAATGTTTAAGCTTATCTAAACTTTCATATAAACTGAATGAGAGATTTAAGGGATTGTGATGTTACCGAAATTGAGAACTTTTTTATAAGAACCTTGCCCGGGTTTAAATCACCACCCCTGTAGGATGGGAAATAACTCCAAGGGACATGTGGTAAGGTTGTGATGTAATAGGGTGGGGTTCATAACTATAGCTGATATGTGGCCCGATTATGATATAAACATTAGAGAACCCATCACTCTAGCGGACATGTGGCGTGTATGGGTATATTGAACTATAGGGGGTATAGTCATGCATGGTCTATATTAATAAATGGTGACGCTTACCCAAAACTTTCATTCAAACTGAATGAATTAATTTGAACAATAAAGTGGCTGGTTCTGAATTCGCAACTGGTTTTTTTTCATTTATGGGTATATTAGACAGTGACTTGAAATCGCAACTGGCTTTTCTCCTAAGTTTAGGGCTTGCGAACAGTGTAGTGGAAGCTGCAAGAACTAGGAAAGATTCATTCTGTGTTTTTTTCCCTTGTTAGGGTTTAAAGTCATCCTGGTTTCTTTTTAACTCTTTCTACAGGGCCTGCGATAAGGAGGTGAAGGGTCTTGAGCTGTGAGCCATTTCGAGCTTGCCCTTCGGGGCAAAAATTTAGCCTGAAGATGGCTTGGACCCTGAATGCCAAAATGGCAGAGCAAGGTGAGACTTCCAAGCCATCTTTTAAAGCAGTTTTGAGAGGAGAATCTGGTGTTCGTGGTAGCACTACAAAAAATCCAAAAACATCCTCTTTGAAAGCCCAAAGAAGACCCAAGAAAAAATGCGAAAGGATGTATAAAGCCTGCGGATGGCTCGCCTGTTGTGAATGTTGAATATTTAAATTACAAGCATCCGTTATGCAGTTGGGAACTGCCTCTAACTGAATGTAAACTGAAATCCAATTTGTAACCACCTACTCTTGTATAATAAACGTTGTCACACTTGTTTGTGTGTGCATCCAACCTTCTCTGAATTCTTTCTTCTCTTTGCATATGCTAACATTGGTATCAGAGCGTTTTTCCCCAAGGAAGCCCTTGATGGGTACGGGAGTGTGGTACAATGTTTGAGGAAGCCCTGATAGGGGACAAACTAAATGTGAAGGAAGATAAAAAACTCGTGATACAGTCCAGCGAGGACTTTTACCAGAACTGCATCTTTTTTCATTCACGTTTTTCTGAGTCGTGAAAATTTTCATTTTAACAGTTGCGAAGGACATTATTCGCGAGGGAAGAGGTCGTTTTCACTAGTTGCAGAAGTTTTTTGCCTATTCTCTTCAAATCGCAAGCAGTCGTGACGGCATTCTTTTCATTTTACTACAATCACAATTTCTTATTTCATGTTGTTTTAACAGTCGCAAATCCAAGAGACGCGAAGGGCATAGACACGTAGGGATTTTCCAGAGTGAGTCAAGTCGCCATTGAAGGAAGCACTTGTAGAGAAGTGTGTGTGAGGTCAACGATAAGATCGACACAATTCCTGCAAGGTTCGTCCACCATTGCGAGGGAAAGTCGTGATCGTTGTCTACAGCCACGAGGGAAAAAATCGTGGGCTGTAAATCGTTAGCAAAATCATGGATCGAAGTCTACAGTCATGCAGGAGAGGAATATTAAAAGCCGTGGGTTGTTCCTCCATTCTAGCCACTATTCCTCCAATTCATGGGAAGTCGTGAGGGAGAGGAATATTGAAAGTGTTGTGTTGTTCCTCCATTTTGTGCACTATTCCTCCAATTCATGGGTTGTTCCGACTAGTTAAAGACATTTTGCGGAAAGTAATAAATGGAAAATATATTGAACCTGATTCTGCCAAACTCGAAAAAAGTTAACAGGCACAAATTTCAATGTATGGAGCCATAAAATTATGACATTTGCAGAATTTCGAGATTGTGATAAAATAATCACAGGCAGCAAAGGCAGACCTGTTGCAAACTTCGCTGATTATGACAGACATCATAAGGAGGTTCTATTACTTATCAAGTTATCGGTTTCCGATGATATGATACCGGAAGTGCGGAATGCCACTATGGCAAGCACGTTGTGGACCAATCTGAGGGATAAATATCGCACGTCAGAAAAGAGTTGAATTTTATCCCTGAAGAATATGCTCTTTTCCGTATAGTTACAAGGTGGATTGTTGTCTGAGCACCTACTTCAAATGAAAGACCTCAGAGACCAGTTATCTTCCATCAACAAAAAGGTGGACGACAATGATATGGTGGCTTGAGTTCTGAATAGTTTACCTTCTTCGTATGAGTCATTTATGGAGGCACTTCATTTAATGGCTGAAAGTCAAACTCTCACGATTGACAAGGTGTGTTCCTACCTGTTGCAAAAGAAGCGGAGACAAATTCAAGCAGAATCCAGTTGTGACCAATCAGAGAGTGCTCTTGTCACATGGTCAAAAGGAAAGTGGAGACGTCATTCTAGTGAGTCCTCCACTTGGTATTAAGTCATATGCTATTATTGTCACAAGTTATCTTTCGCAACACAACAAAAAGACATGTAATGAGGAACATGTGGCAACGGTTGCAAAAGAATGGGATTTGGATGACGGGCATGCTCTTTATTGTCTTACGACATCATGCCCGTATGACAGTGGTACTAGTTGTTGGATCATTGACTCCGGCGCATCCACACACTTTTCATGTCACAGAGACTAATATGTTTTATTTACTGTAAATATATGTTTTGAATCGATAGTACTAGCTGATGGAGAACCACTTGCAGTTGAAGGGATAGGAGATATACGCATTGTAATGAATAATGCTCATAAACTATTGGTACGGAATGTTAGATATGTACCTTCTTTACAAAAGAATCTTCTATCTATTCGTCAATTAACTGAAAATCCCAATATTTATTTGGATTTATGTGGGAAGAAGTGTGTTGTTTCTAATATGAAACAGAGATGGATGATTGCCCTTGGTATTGGGCGAGGTGGCCAATATCAACTTGTTGATCCTAATACGATCAACATGAATGCACGTGTGGAGGATAGCTCCTCCATACACGATGTACGAGAGGCTAACATGCCTTGGGAGGATGGATTTTCTCATTCTGAGGAACAGTTTGTTGTGGATGGAGACTCCACTATTCCAAATGCACTGAAGGTGTATGGTGAGATGGCATGCCAAGCCACTCGCTTAGAGGTACTTGTTTAAAGGACAGTAGAGCATGAACAATTTGCTCATTGTGTTGTGAAAGACCTTTCCCAACAAAGGGGGATAAATGAAAAAATAGATAATACGGAGGAGGATTTGGTTCCCACTCCTACTACGGAGATGGTTATTTCTCCCACTACTGAAATGAAGATGTTTGTTTCTCATATTATTGCGGAGTTGGTTCTAACTTCCACTACACAGATGGTCACATTTCTCTCTTTAGCAACTCAATTTGATTGGAAGGCACTTCACCTTGCTTTCCTGAAAAGGTTAGATGAGAACTACATGATGTTCTAAGGGCATGATTGAGGTGACTTAGAGTGCAAGGTAAAAGAGTCTTTGCATAGACTCCAACAAGCTACACAAGCCTGGAATAGATTTCTCCATCCACCTCTCTGAGTTTTTGATTCCAGCGCTCTAGAGATGTGGCTAACACTCTCAACCATTAATGATTCATCGTTGGTCAATGAATCACGTAACGAAGAATCAGTGGACAACTCGCCATATCCTCTGCTCACATGACCAGATTTTTGTTTTGCAGTCCTTCTCCATTCAACAACCAGAACACAAAAATGGACTGTTGATTTTGAAGTACCACCTATGGCACAGTCTATGGATCTAATGACTAAACGTATGGGTTTCAGGACATTTGTAAAATTTTGGAACGAACTTGGTATAATTTTCGGTTTAGTCATCACGAGGGGGTGTCGAATATTTATATTACAAGCATCAGTTATGCAATTGGGAACTACCTCTAACTGAATGTAAATTGAAAGCCAATTTGTAACCACTTACTCTGATATAATAAACGTTGTCACACTTGTCTATGTGTGCATTCAGCCTTCTCTAAATTCTTTCTTCTCTTCGGATATGTTAACAGTGAAATTACAGAAATCTGATATTCAAAGCGGTGTTAATAATCTGGAACAAGGATTGATTGTTTGATTTTTGGGTTTCCGTCCTCTTCGAGCCTTTAAAGATTGGACAAGGAAAACTTAGCACGCTAAAAGTGAATTTTCCGTTTCTGTGTATCCAAATGGCTACATTTTGATTTTCTTTGCGAATGCGGAAGATCAAGAACAAATTTTTCAAGGAAGGCCATGAATCTATGGTAGAGAGGGATTATTCATGAAACCCTAGCACCCTATATTCAAGGTGGACAAATAAATACCCTCGGTAGCTCTAGTATGGGTGCGACTATTTGGTTTACCAGCACAATATTGGAATGATGCAGTGCTCGTGGTAGTAGGCAACACTTTGGTTACTCACATGATGACAGTCGATAGTTCGATCCACCTGGAGTAGATGATTTATGCACGTATCTATGTATTGATGGATCTTAATAATCCTTTACCAAGTAAAATGTCCTTAGAGGTGGAAGATGAGATGTGGGAACAAGTACTTAACTATAAGAATATTCCTTTCTGTTGTAGAATTTGTCATGAGCATGGACACTTGGTGTGGAACTGCCTTCAGAAGGTAGTTAATCCACCTGCAAAGGAACGCAAAAATGAATTCATTAACCCCAAGAAAAAGAATGCCTTTCTTGCCTCAAAGAACAATGAAAAAATAAGATGCTAGATTTACCCTCATCAATCAATTTTCCTGTGGCGTTGGGGAACAGTTGCAGACTCTTATTCATTCGATTTGCTTCTGAACAAGTAGCCTTACCAAGAAGCATAAGAGTTGTCCACAAATTGAAGATGCGAGAGAATTAGCTCCAGTTGCCAATTTGATTCCTCCTATCCTTCTGGTCAACGATCTTCCCAAACATTCAACCAATATAATAAAAAGAAAGGGTGAAAAGGGCTCCCCTTGTTTAATCCCTCTAGAACCTAGAAAGAAATTTGAAGGGCTACCATTAACCAAAATTGAATAAGAGACTGAGGTTAGGCAAGCTTGCCATGCTATCCAGTCCGAAGAGATTCCAAACTTCGCCAACACCTGACAAAAATCTCCAATCTACTCGATCATGAGCTTTGGAAAGATCAAGGCTAATGAATATTGAAGGAGACTTCTGAATGTCCATAGAGTGAAGAGCATCTTGCACAAGAACTATTTAATCCTGAATTTGTCTGCCAGGGACAAATCCCCCTTGCTCTGGAGATAACAATTTATGCAAGAAAGGTTTCAGCCGGTCTACCATAATTTTTGTTGTAATTTTATACAACACATTACATAGGGCAATAGGTCGAAAGCCGACTATATCTTCCACCTTAGTAGCTTTAGGAATCAAACCAATAAAGGTTTTGTTTATTTCTTTTACCATAGTTTTAGCACATCTCACTTCTTCAGCAACCTGCAGAAGCTCACCTTTCAAAATATCCCAAAAAGTTTGATAGAAGTCAACAGGGAATCCATCAAGACCTGGTGTTTTTCCTTTTTTCATGCTTAACACCGCCCTTTTTAATTCATTTTCCAAGAATGGAGATTGGAGCTGCTCTTTGTCCTGGTTAGAATGAATGTGCGGAATATGGGAAAGGATCTGTTGCTGAGTTGAATCATCAAGAGGTTGAGCAAAAAATAAATGAGAGAAATGTTGTTGGGCTAGCTGTTGCATTCCTTCCCATGAGTATTCTTTCTTTCCTTCAACTGTTTTTAAAAACTTGATATAATTATTAGCTCTTTTGGCCAGCAGGGATTTGTGAAAAAAAGCAGTATTTTTGTCCCCAGCCTTGAGCCACTAAACTCTAGACTTCTGTTGGCAAAGAATTTCTTCCCGTTTTTCCTGTTCATGCAAATCAGCCTTCAGAGAGATTTCTTTGTTAGCTAAATCTATGGTGGTACCTGAAGTACGAAGTTGTTCGTTGAGCTTCTCTAGCTGATTAAATGATCTGTCGTTTTTTTCCTTGATGTCACCAAACTCTGACCAATACCATACCTTCAACTAGGTTTTGATATATTGCAACCATTTGACAAAAGAATACATATGCGTTCTATATAGTGGTTTTCCATCAGTCCACCTTTGATGAATAAGATTTGTTATATTCTCATGACTCAACCACATTAACTGGAATCTAAACAGGGAGAACCTAGGATAATTTCTCCCAATGTTAAGGCTAACAGGCCAATGGTCAGACCCAATATTGTCAAGAATATGAGCCTTAGGGACATACAATTTTCCATCCAGACTTCAGATACCAAGAACCTATCCATATATTCATGATGTCCCTGCCGTTTGTTAGACCAAGCCATTGTTCCATTATCAGTTTAACACCTATCAATTGAAGAGTATTGACATACCTCTCCATATTATATGAGCTAGCATCAAGGACATGCACTCCACCTTGCTTTTCCTCCAGATTGAGAATAGTATTAAAATCTCCTTCCATCAGCAATGGAACCTCGGGATAGGATTGAATCATGAGTGCAATGTGCTGCCATTGAGCTTGCTTTTCTTCCATATTAAGGGGAGCATAAACATTGATGAAGAAGATTTGATGATTATCCTCTCGTGAATACGCAATCAGGAACTTTACGTCCCCATGAATTAACAATAGTAATCATTTTTGGATCCCATAGACACACCACTCCCCTAGAAGAACCTGCAGAATTAAGTGAGATTACTTGAGCTTGAAGCCAAACCCTACCTTCCAGAACATTCTTTAATTCAATGGAGGCTTTGGTTTCCTGGAGAAACACCATCTGAGGCTTATTAATCTGAATTAGTCTTCTAATTTCATTGATTTTTGACGGGCTACCTTTAAGTCCTCTTACATTCCATGTGATAATCTTCATTGGGAAGAATTATTTAAAATGTGGGATAAATCCCTTACTTTACCTGCAGAGGTCAACTGCTGACCCTCCTTCTGTAGGTTGGCTCAAGTAAGTTTTCTACCTACCTTTATATTTTTATCTATCTCCATCTTTTTACTTTTTTCCTGGGTAACTCCTAAAGATAAATCTGCTTCTTGTCCTGTACCACAACTAGGCATGAGTAGCAAAGCCAGATTTACATCTACTTGACCTTCCTCCTGAGAATTGTGAGGCTCAAATTGCTCCTGATATTTTTGTTTCTTTGATAGCCTGTTAATGACTTACAGGTCTCTGTCATCACATTTGTTGTAGGTATCAGAACAAGCTAATTACCTTCTACTTTACCTTTTTTCTTTTCTTGATTATCTGGATCAGCCACTTGAGTTTCAAGTTCTTGGGATTCTATAGGATTCTCATTATCTGCCTCTTCATTATCCTGTTGTAGACTAGAAAATTTATTAACACTCGTGTCGAACACATTGGGTGTTTTCTGAAACTTTGCTGTTTTCTAGATATTCTAAAATTCAGAAAGGGCACTTTGTCGTTGCAATATTTGGGCATTCCTTTGGCAACAAATTAAAACAAGGATTGGTAATGGCTAGTAAATAAAACTAATAATAAATTACAAAAATGTATGAATAGGTGGTTGTCAACAGGGGGCAGAATGACTTTGGTTAAAGTTGTTCTCCAAGCTTTACCAATTTATGTGTCATCCATTTTAAATATTCTGGTAAGAACTTTGAAACAATTAGACTCCATATGCCAAAAAATTCTTTGGAGTGGAACTCGGGAGAAGCGTAAATGATCTTTAGTCAAATGGGATACCTTATGTAAACCTAAATCTAATGGAGGCTTGGGCTTTCATTCCACTGTTAAGCATAACAAGGCCTCGGCAGCCAAACTTTATTGGAGACTTCTGGCTGCACCTAATGAGCTGTGGGTTATTGATCTTAGAGCTAAATATGCAGAGAATAATCCTCCAACGAAGATCATTTGCTTATCCTACCCTTCTAAAGGATCTCCTATCCTTTCAGTCTTGAGAGTTGGAGAAGCTATTATCAAGAAACATTGCTTCTAGATAGTTAATAATGGTCAAACTGCTAATTTTTGGACTGACTCATGGGATGGTCAGCCACCACTTATTGCTCAATATCCCGAGCTTCATCGAATTATGACAACTCTTCATGCAAACAGATGGGTAAAGGTTTCTCATTATTGTCAGTCTGCCAAACATCATTGGGAGATGGGAAAAAGCCGGATTCCTCCTCATTAATGGCATATTCAGCTTGAAAAACAACACCAACAAATGGTTAAGCAGATTATGCAGACAAAACCGCTCTCATCTTCATGGAAGGCAGACTCACTAGCATGGGGGAATGATGCCACAGGAGTATATACAGTCTCAGCTGGTTATGTTTCTCTCTGCAGAGGCACTCCACACCCCTTGAGGGATATTTTCATCCACCTATGGCAAGAATCCATATGGCCTAAGGTTAGTTTCTTTGTTTGGTTGTTACTACACAAAAGAATTCTTACAAGTGACAGGTTGTTAAAAAGGGGATTCTATGGCCCTTTCAGATGTGTATTGTGCTTGGAATCTGAAGAAACTATTGCTCATCTTTTTCTTCAATGTCCGTTTGTAAGTAGTTTATGGCAGCAGTTGGCTAAGCTGATTGGACTTCCTTGGACTGGATTGCAAGCTATAGAGCAACCCTTTTGCGAGTGGGGTAAATATACTACACAGTAATAATTTGAGGCAGGTTCTATGTAACAGAATTACTTTATTATTATAGAACAATTGGAAAGAACGAAATAGGAGACTGTTTCAGCAGGAAAAGAGGGAAATCTGTTGGGTTTGGGAGAAGATCAGGCTAAATCTATCAAGTACAAAATTCGGCTGCCTCACTATTTATCTACACAATGGCAGGATATTTTTAAAAAGCTTCAGATAAGCCCTTCAAAAGCAATGGTGGATGCCTCTCAGCTAAGAACGAAAAATCGAACTGCAATTAAGTGGTCTCCACTTCCTGCCGGAATTGGTAAGCTGATTGCAAATGGTGCTTCTAGGGGTAATCCAAGGAAAGCAAATATAGGTGGAATTGGGAGACTCTTTGATGGCTCTGTGGTTATTTTCTTTTCAGAAAACCTTGGGTATGCCACAAATAATTTAGCTGAAATAAGAGTTATATCTCGAGGCCTACAAGAAGCCTCGAAACTGGAATGGCAAAGAATTCAAGTTGAATCCGATTCTCTAACTACAATGAGGCTGCTATCCTCTTTTGCAGAATATCAGGGTGGCAATTGGAAATTGTGCAGAGAGAGACACAATTCAGTCTCAGAAAGACAGGTTTCAGGACGTTACCTTCCATCATATTCCTTGAAAGATCAATAGAGTGGCAGATGCATTAACCAATTGGACCCTTGACTATGGGAATATAGCTTGTTTTGGACCTATGCCGTTATGAAGGTTTGATAAGACTCAACAAGACCTTAGACAGATTACGGAATTAGATTTGTATTAAAGATTGTTCTGCATGTACATGCTTCTGTCTCTACTGCCCAAGCCTGGACCAATAGCTTTTATGCCTGGCATAGTAGAATATGTATCCTTTGAATTCTCATTAATATAAATCTCTCTTTTTTGAAAAATAAAATAAAATGTGGTTCGAGCCTATCTAAGCTTTCATATAAACTGAATGAGAGCTTCATGTGATTGTGATGTGACTGCAATTGAGGACATTTATAAGAGCCTCGCCCAGGTTTAAATCACCACCACTACAGAAGGGCCCATAACTCCAGGGTACATGTGGAGTGCATAACTGTAGCTGATATGTGGCGAGGTTATGGTATAAACATTAGAGAACCCATCACTCTAGCGGACATGTGGCGAGGTTGTGGTGTTATGCGTATGGGTATATTGAACCAGAGGGCCTGTGTTAATGAATGGTGACGCTTACCCGAAAGACCAAGAGAACCATAAACGGAAATTTACACGAAGGAAGAAAATCTTAAAAGACATTTTTTAAACGAAAAAACTTAAATGAGTTTGAAAAAAATGCAATGCGTATGATAACATACATCGGTGCCAGAAATTTTAATTCCTCTCTGCTGAAGAGCAAACCAGGGTACTTCCAGAACCTTCTGGAAACTTCTGCGAAAGAGGGATTCTCTTGGTTTGGCTGATCCGCATAAAGTCCTTTTACATGACATTGAAACGTGAGAGCTATTAGCAACATCCCAAATTTGTTTTGCCACCCTTCTCGTAACTCCCTCCATTATTTCACAGTTCTGCGGATATTACGTCCTAGTTACAGGTAGTCCCCTGTTTTCACGATTCGACGAAAAAACCTTTACCTCGGAGATTAATATATAATAAGAAAGAAGATATTGGATTCTCTGCCCTCCTCTTTCAATCGTTAATTATGTCATCTTTATTAGCAATCCCATGCGAAATGTGCAATGGAAATGTTGAAGGAGATGCGTATGAGTGTTTAAATTTGAGGCAACGAAACAATGTCTCATAAAACAAGGTGTGGTTGAAGAAGAATAAGAAGATATTTTAACATTTGCAAGGCTACCAAAGACAACCTATGAGACAACAAATCTTGCTAAAGATCTTTCTCGCATTCAGATCAACCTTTGATGAATACTTCCAAGAAAAACTTGTATACGTTTAAATTTCAAACTCTACATATGTTAGATAGAGAAACTCTATGTTTAGGGTTCTTTATGTTGCGGAGTTCATGAACATTTGTGATTAGGATTTCTCTTTAGTGATTAGGGTCTCCCCTCATCAACACTCCTAATGGCGCCATCTATCAAGGACCACTAGCACAAAACTTCGACCTCTTGTTTCCTCGATGTATGTCAGACCTAGCTACCAAGACTCCCATTAAGAAATTCCAATCAACGGAATTAATGTTTGAGGCATTGGAAAAAGAGAAAAAAAAAATTGCATGTCTGTTCGGATCCTCCTTCAATCCTCTAGCTCATTTAAGGTTATAAACATGAAACGTTTTAGTTTGAAGATTATATGATGCAAAATGATGTCGAGCTTGAAGGGCCCTCAATGTAAAAACTATCGGTTGTTGATCTTGAAACCAATTACAAATCTAATAAAATAGAAGTCGAGGGATTAATTTGAGCTCAATGAAAGTAAAATCTTTAATGTTACCATGAAGCCGAGCAAAGCATAGGGGAGAGGCGAGGCACTCACTTTACAAGGGTTAGATTACACAACTGAAACAAAAGGAAAAAATTGAAAAAAAATGGGAAAAACGGGCTTTGCTAATTTTTTGTTTTTTTATGGTGTTAACGTTTTTTATTTGACGCATTTCATTTGTTAGATAAGGTGAAGACATGAATATGTTGGACTTAAATGTGGGAAATAAATACATGGACTTCCTACACCTATTCCAAAACTCAAATTGTTCATACCTAAATAATATCTACTCTTTCCTCGATGAGTGTCGCGCACAACTACCCAGACTCCCATTTGGAAATACCTATCATCTTCATAAATGTTTGAGTCGTTGGAAAAAGAGGTAAAAAAAATTTGCGTGTGTGTGTGGGTCTTTCTTTAATCCTCTAGCCCATCCAAGGCTATAAACAAGGAACATTTGAGTTTGAAGATTATATGATGCAATACGATGTTGAGCTTGGAGGACCCTCTATGCAAAGAATGATGCATGTTGATCTTGAAACCAATCGCAAATCCAATAAAGATTGAAGTCGAGCTTAATGAAGGTAAAATCTTTGATGTTAGCATGAAGCCAAGTGAAACACAAGGGAGAGACGAGTCACTCACTTTACAGGGGTATGAGGAAGAGAATGGGCTAGGATAGATAACAAAAGGTGCGATCCAAGGTGGAAGGAGTGTGGGACCCTATCCTAAATAATAATATATCTAAAATTGTTTAGGAATGACTGTTAGCATAATTTAGCATAGGCATATTTATTGTATTTTATTACATTGTCTTTTATTTAATAATGTGCAACATGTGCTCTCTAGTCTAGTGACTTACATTCAATATTGTTATGTTGGATAACATTCAATATTGGTATTAGTAGTAATTACATGTGCATGTGAGATGGGTCTTATCATCTCGTAGTTGGTTCTTGATAGGGTGTCATGTCTATCCATATGAGGTTGTCTAATATCTATAAATATTACAGCTCTTGCATTGTTATGTAATTTGATTTCATGATCAATAATATTTGTGAGGCTTCCGTCCCTCTTTGGTCATTGCAATCTTATTTTATTCTATCATTTGGTATCAGAGCTATACCATTATTATCATTTGGTATCAGAGCAGGTTCTATCTAAGCAAGGTTGAAGAGGAGCACTATTGAAGAGAATCTATTGGAGAAGAAGATCTGCATCAAAGGAGAGCCATTGAAGCATTTCGCAGCCTCCATTCATTCCAAGCATCCCTCAACTAAAATTTGACCTATCCACTTATTTGGAAGGTAAAAATTTTTTTTATTAGTCATTGACATAGCCAATTGATCCAACATATTGGCGGAATATTTCAAATTTGGAGATCTTTAAAAAAAAAATCTTGAAAAAAAAAAAAGATTTGTGAAAAAAAAAAAAATCTTTAAAAAAAAGGAGAATGATCTTGAAAAAAAATTGCAGGTCTAAAAAAAGAGTGAAAAAAAAAATCAGATCTAATAAAAAAAAAAAGTCAGATCTGTAAGTGGAGGTGTAAAGAATTCAGGAACAAAGGTTAAAGCAGTCCCGTCAACAAAATTCCAGCAGATAACTCTTAGAAAAAAGGACGTAACTTTTTCATACAATGTCGGATTGATGTGTCATTTTTTCTCTGGAAAGATAAGAAGGAGGCGCACAACTTTGTATTTTACATCATCTTTAGATTCGGCCTCTACATGTGACGAAAGTTTGTACAAGTCTGATCTTTTTTTCTAAAAAAAAATCAGATTAGCTGGTAAATTGGTAAGATCCCAAAAACTAAGATTCTAATTCTTCTGAAATTTTGTGGGTTTCAAGAAAAAGATTATATGATGCTGCTGTCAAAATTTTAGAAAAACCCAGATCATGGTTTGTGAGAAAAGGTGAAAACAATATTCAGATTGTTTGTTTGGATCTTGGGAACAAACAGGTCAGCGATTCAATTCCCACTCTCTCCATATTTTTTATTAAATTATTTTTTTTGAAAAATTTGGAGAAATTACTAAACTTTGCGAGATTTCCAAATTTAGAAGCTCACCAAACACATTTAGAGCCACCGCTAAATTTAGCGGAAAAACACCTATTAGGGGGTAAAAAATATTTTTGGCCTAAATTGTGTATTTTGTGATTCTAGACCCTTTTTTCTAAAGAGGGGGAACACAAAAACTTCATTTTGATGTACTTTTGGAGAATTTTGTACTAATCGTGGTGCATAAAAGTAAAAAAAATACAAATTTTTTATTTTATGTTTGGTTCTATCACACGAGATCTTTGATCTCATAGCAGCGTTCGGTATATACGGTGCCTCTGGGAAGCGCTTACGGGTGATGCCGTCGCGACTACTACTGCACTTAATGCCTAACACAGCTGCCTAAACGTCGTATGGGCATCGACCCTATAAAATTGACGGGGAGTAATAAGGACACAATACACACACATTTGAGCCCTCCCATCTGTTTGTGCTTGCACAAACCCCTCTCCGTGCTATCTACGTACCATGTACTAAATTCTTTCACGTGCATTAACACCTCTTTCCATACTGACGGGTATATTGAAAGGGTGATCTTCTTCCACATACCGACGGGTATATCGGAAGGGAGTGTATATATAAAGGTTTGGTATATCGGCCTGACGGTATATTGAGAGGGAGACCATAAACCTGGAGTGATAAAAGCCTTACCCTTTGTCAGAAATTTAGAGTTTCAGAAATTTAGATTACAGAAATGGGTGCACAAGCACCAAAGTTCTTCTTGTCAGATTCAAAACTGCTTAGAGGAGACAACTATGCTACGTAGAAACCGAAGATCAAGATGTTACTTGAGTTTGAAGACCTATGGACAGTTGTAGATGGAACAACAACAAGATCACTTGATGATGGAAGACAACAAGTTCAATTTGACAGAGCTAATCAAAAGGCCAAGTTGATCATCTTGTTTGGCGTAACGAACGATGTGTAACCCTACATTAGAGATGCCACATCGGCCAAGGATAGATGGGATAAGTTGAGCACAGTCTATGAGGCAAAGAACAAGAATGTCATTGTAGACACCTATAATTACGCCCAAGCAATTTAAATACTTAAATTGTGCTAATTATCCCCTTTTCTCGCAAATCAACGACATATCGTCAAAAGCACTCATTTTCCATCATATCATCATTAATTAATTACACTAAGCTAATTAATTAAGTTGTCTATCCAACAAATACCCTAATTAACGACCTTCCATTAATAAATCACCCCTTCTACCTAGACTAATTAATTATTATTAATTAATTAGCTTTCCCTTCCATTTAACCAATAAATCAATATTTAATTGATTTAATCCCCTTATAATAGCCTAAATCGCACTAATATTCCTCTAATTGGCTTCTATAAGCTTACACCTACCTATTAATTAATCACCTTTGATTAATTAAAATACCCCCAACTCCCATGACTTGCTAAACATGTATTAAACCCTTCTAAAGTAAGGTTACCTTTAATAAAGCAACCTTATCCATTCCTAATCATGTTTTACCTTTATCCCACATTCATAAGAATGTGTTGAATCCTTTATCCTTTGGGCTATATAAAGAGCCATCCACCTACCTTTTTACTTACACCTAAACTCCTTAGAGAGCAAATGCAAAACATATAGCAAAGAGACTAAGAGTTTGCACCTTGCCCTTTTGGGAGTTCATCATCTTGAAGAGTTAAGCCTCTTTCTTAAAGTGCTTGGGTCATATGGGAGGTGTCAAAAGGGTCTTGTAGCCCAACTTTGATTAGCCCCCATTCCTAGGTTCTTGGAACATTAAGGACAACTATTTTAATAACCATGGAGCTTACTTAAGTCCATTCATTTATTTGTTGTTAGAGAATAGAGGAGTTTAGATATTTAGCATTGTTAGTTTCAAAGTTTGTATTGATGAATGCTAGCATCTAACCCTTGTTTAATTCTTATCATGATGGTGTTTATGCTTTGTTTTAGCTAAATTGTAGAACTATTTTAGGTGGTAGTTCTTACTTCATTTGATTTAGCATTAAGCAAAGTATACATGCACACATTTGGCACGCTCGGTGGGACTTACTCCATTGTCTTTTCCACTTAATTTCAAGTTTTTGTAGTTAAGTTTTATTTTTGGTTACTAACCCTCTTTTACACATGTTGATCTAACTTGTTTTTCTTAACTTGTTTTGTTGAGTTTGCATGTGTTGGGTATTCCTTGTAGGTATAAAGGAGGTGAAGTGCTGTCAAAATTGGAATTGAGGGGAAAATTTCAAGATTTCTCCATGTTTTCATTTTTAGAGCTTACTTTTTCAACATTCTACATGCTAGTTTTGTCAATTTTTTGAAAATTTTCAATTTTTGAGCATGTAGGTTAGTGTTTGATAGTGCTGAGTCTTCTATTTACATATTAATGTGGTGGGTTGGTGTCAAAATTTAATCTTGGTGAGAAAATTTCAAGATTTCATCATGTTTTCATTTTTAGAGCTTACTTTTCATCATTTTACATGCTAGTTTTGTCAATTTCTTGAAATTTTCAATTCTTGAGCATATAGGTTAGTGTTTGATAGTGTTGAGTCTTCTATTTACATATTAATGTGGTGGGTTGCTGTCAAAATTTAAATCTTGGTGAGAAAATTTCAAGATTTCATCATGTTTTCATTTTTAGAGCTTACTTTTTCATCATTCTACATGCTAGTTTTGTCAATTTCTTGAAAATCTTAAATTCTTGAGCATGTATGTTAATGTTTGATAGCGTTGAGTCTTCTATTCATATATTAATGTGATGGGTTGTCAAAATTGAATCTTGGTTGGAAAATTTTTCCCATTTTGTAGATTAAGGGACTTTTTTTGACATTTTTTGAGTGTATGTCAAGTGCACACCCATGAGCATAATAGCATATGCGTAACCCATCTTCCGAAGGCCATAACTTTTGCTCCCGAACTCGAAATGACTCCATTTTTTTGCGTTGGAAAGGTATTGAAATTAACTATGAAATGAAAATATAAATTTAGGATTTATACTTACAGAAGTTACAGGTTTTTCTGTTATTTTAAAACTGGTCATTTTCTAACATGTCTAATATTTTGATGAATGTTGTATTTCCATGCTTACTCGATTTAGACCAAAGCGTGTGTATGCTCTTCTCTTGCACCTTTTGGTGATATTGAGAATCAAAAACAACTTTGATCTCTATCTTGTTAACATTGAGATTAAACTTGGAAACTTGATTATTCATTTTGCTTAAGGGAATGAACCTTTTACAAAGCATTTTTCAATAGTCCTTTGATTTGAAGTTTTACATTTCTATATAGTTGGGATAAAGTTTGTGTATGCTTTTCTCTTGCACCTTAGGGTGATCTTGAGAATCAAAAACAACTTTAGTCTTCATTTTATAACATTTGGTAAATTGGAAACTTCATCTTTCACTTTTGATTTAAAGGAATGAACATTTATCAAGAATTTTGTATGGTTCATTGATTGAAAATATTTTCTTTACTTTTTAGTTGGATTATTTGTTGTGTATGCTCTTCTCTTGCATCATTGGATGATCTTGAGAATCAAAAGCAACTCTTAATCCTCTTTTAAATAATATAATTTTCTTGGAGAACTACTAACGCTTAAGTGCAGGACCTAAAAACGCTTGTCAAAGAAAGGAGGAATCAAAACGAAATCAAAAACTACTAATACAGTTGTTATACAGGTTGCCAAAAGGTGTTCAATCAAACCACACCTAATTAAACAAGATAAAAAGAACAACATATTCAAAACACTGTATTGCAGGTTTCAGAAAAGGGTACGTCCCTCTCCGCTCAACTGGAACATAACCCGTTTGGCATAACGCCTTAAGCTACAACAATGGGGGTGGTTCCAGGAACCCCAAAGTAGTCCACGCAAGAGGGAACCTTGTGGATGAAATGGGAAGTGCTCCGCACTACCTACTTGACTAGTGTTTCCTTTGTGAGATAGCGTTACAAGTTGTCCGTTGTGGCGACCCCAGTGATAGTACACGTAGACGCACTAGTTTCCTACTATTCTTGAAGGGGGTAAAGTAAAGCCGAGATACTCCCAAACTAGTCAGTGTAACTTTTTGGGTAAATCGCGCTCGCTTGTGGCAACTTTGTAACACCTAGGGCAAGAGAACACCTAGGAGAATATACTTTGGCCAGGAGCCCACTTTGATCACTTTAAAACAATGTTGAGTTGTGAACCTTCTTTTTAAGAAACGTGTGACATATTACTTTTGCCTAGTTTTTACTTGCCTTAGGCCGAGGCAAAACTCTGCCGAAGTGAGACTAGCATTTTTTGTCATTTTTTCTTGATTTATTTCCTTCATATTCTTTTGACACTTTGTTGATCAAAAGAGGTGTGATTACCTTTGTGTTGCCATTCGACTGTTTCCCTCACTTTTATGTCCATTTACGCCCATCCATGTTTGCGGCTGGGTTAGTTAAACGTCTAAAGTGAGTGGAGGCGTTTTCACGTCATTTGGTAGCCATTGTGATCTTGATACCCACGTCAAGATCATCATTGTAGTTAGGCGTGGTTCATCACTACGGACTTCCATAGAGGAGTTAGCTTGTTTGTCTCGTATCATTACAATTTCGATATTTACGTCTTGTTTCTTGTAAACTCGACATAAATACCTATATTGTACGGTTTACGCTTCACACATTCTTAACTATTCCTAGCTATACTTTGAACATTTTTTTGTTCGGTTTTATTATTACCTCGATTTCAAAAGGTGCTAGGCACTACCATTTGTGCATGTTATATCAATGACAACTCGATATCAATACTTCACTTTCTTGCAAAGTGGGTTAACATATCTTGGTGATATTGTTGTGTCATTCACAAATCGTAATTGACACTTTTGAGATATAGGTCTTAATCAGACTTGAGCTTGCTCATCGTATATCTTGATTGGGAGATCGCATTTAACTTCATGTATTACTATGTCTTGTTCATTCCTTTGAACTTGGCATAGGTGGAGACATCTTGTTAATCAATCTGGCATCACAAATTACTTTGAAACGTAGTCTAGGAAGTACTTCATTTGATTAAGTTTTGGTACCAAACGATTGTTTCATTGGTGACTTTATCTTTTTATCACATTGATATTCTCACTGTTAATTTACTCTTAACACGTACATCTTGTGTTTCACTTAGGGGTAGTCATTGAATTTTGAACCAAATATACAACTTACCTTAGTGAAAACTTATCACGAAAACATGGCTCCCAAGACGCGTCTAGGTTTAAAGAAACAAACATATGAGGAACAACAGGGTGTAAGCTTGGGAAACCTCTAACAAACAAGGGTCAAACCCATTTATCGGACACAATCTAGGACCACTATTTCTACAGAAAGGGAAATAGAAGAAATGGTTGACCATAGTGGAAATGAATTAGAATCACCACACGCAGACTTTGATTTTGACTCCACTCTACTAGATGAGTTTCTCCTTAGAAATAAAGATAGAGTTTTGGCACGGGTCATGGAATTAGGGGCCAAATTACCCACCGAGAATGAACCAATATTACCTACAAATGACACTACTAAATGCCCCCTTATCAATATGGAAGATATTTTAAATAGGTGGCATGCTTCCACTTCTTACGCAGAGAAATGATAAAGTGGTAGGGCATAGAATAGCCCTCATCAAAGTGCCACGAAGAAACAAGATAGAACATGAGATAGGGGAAGAACCTCCACAATACGAAGAGGAAGAACCTTTAGAAGAAGAAGACACAAACCAAGTCACAATCCAACAACAACTCAGTAACCTAATCCGACAACTAGCTTTGCTTACTTTCCAGGTACAGAAAAACACAAACAAGAACATTTAAAAGTCAAAGCCTAAGTTTAGGATACACGAACTCCATCGAGAAAACCAAGGAGAAGAAGACACAAGGTACCATCGTGTACACATCCCCGCTTCTCCCACTAGAGAACAATTGCTCGCACAAGAAATGCAATCTATGAAAGCAACTCTTGCGAGCATACAAGAAAGCAATATAGGAGTATTAGGAAATACCAATGCGAAAGAAACTATGCCCCTATCCTTTTGACAAGAAGTGACCTTCAACCCTTTCCAAAGAAATTTGAATATGCCAAAGTTTGACAAATACAAAGGAAAGGGAGACCCAAGGGATCATGTTAAAGATTATACATGGCATGTCAAGAGGTGTCTTATAGTGATAATTACCTCATCAGACTTTTCCTAAGAGTCTCGGAGGTCAAGCATTGGAATGGTTTACGCGCTTACCACGAGGATCAATTTTCACCTAGCCAGAATTGGCGGAAAGATTCATGCTCATTTCTCATATAAACTAGAGAGTGACATCACCATGGCAGACTGTGTGCGGCACAAAACACGCCCAAAGAGACATTTGCCAGCTTCCTCCAACAATTGGAGAGGGATAGCTAGTCACTTCCCTTGCGCTTTCCCTGAGAAGCAGCTGTCAGTATTTTCATCCCTAATCTCAACCCAGATATAGCTTTCCACCTCCAAATGCATTGTGTCTGCACCTTTGAGGAGGTTATCGAGAAAGGGATTCAAATAGAAAAGGATCTCAATTGCCAAAGGCACCCTCAAAACCCAATCTAAAGACAACCAAAGTGTCAAACCCGCTGAAAAGCCGAAGATCTTTAACAAAAACAAAAACGTGGTGGGAAACGGAATCACTGATTCCAAACGTGTTCAAACAGTCCAAACCAGTCAACCTTTTAAAACTGACCAAGGGCCCAATTCAACCACCACCAAAGTGGACGAACATTCACCTCTCTCAATGAACCGTTGTCCGTCATACTACAACAGTTGGATGCGGCCCACATGATGACCTATCCTACAACGCAACCGTTTGATGACAACGCTCCTAAACCTTCATGGTATAAGGAGCATGAAACTGCGAAATGCATCACGTTAAAGGTCATAAAACATATAAATGTTTTGCGACTCGCCACTATATCAAGAACACTCATTGACAACGGGGAGATAGAGGTGGAAACCCAGCCAATGCAAACACATAATGAGAGATGGGGATTTATTAAGGAACCAGTCCCAAGCATGATAGTCCGAAAAGGCAAAACGGGATCGGGGAGAGTCATCCCAAACCTATTAAAGCAGCGAATCCTTCAATACCAAGAGAGGGATACAATCATTACAATTCAAGATCGAATGTATTCATACCCGCTGACCCGCGGAACACATCCAGATAAGGGAAAGGACTGTGCTGGTAACAAGGCGCGCAGCCTCGGGAATTCACGAACCCCTCTCCGTCGACCCCGCATATGTAAGTATAAACCTTTTAGAACACCTTGGAGAAGACGTCTACTAAGATTTCGATCTTAGACCTCTTCAAGATTTCTAAGTACATAAGGACATCCGTATCAAACTCGTCAGGGGTCGGGAGTGGTGCCTTTAGAGCAATCTGATACCTTCAAACCGCGGTGGCAAATATTGCACCAAGTGAGCATCTCACTTTCAACCATAGGGAGGTCCCCTACCGAGAATCCTACACATAATCTTCCCTTATACATTGAGGTAGTTGTTACCCGCAGGAAAATTAAACGGGTGCTTGTGGCTAACGGATCTGGATTGAACATCTGCACGCTTAATTAGTCAAACAATTGGGACATACGGAAGAAGATTCTTGAGTCCCATATCATCCACTATCACCGCATACGACAAGCAGTAGAGTCAGTAGGCACCATTACGCTGCCAATGGAGGTGGGCCCCACTTGCCATCATACAAAGTTTCACGTCGTAGACTTGGAACTTCCATATAATATGTTTCTAGGCCGACCATGGATCCATGCCATGCAAGCAGTGCCATCAACATTTCAATCAATGCATTCAAGCTGAAGCATGAGGGACATACAGTAACAATACCAGGAGACTCAGAGCCCTTTGCTCATTATAGAGATCTTAATAGCTTTGCACGAAAGGGTACATATGCATGTCCCTCCACAAATATTAGTTGTCCCTCTTCATTCTGAGGCCATGGAATCTCGAGTAGATTCAAATTCTCTTAGTTCTTGCACTCATGGGGCATCTACTTCAAATCTCCATTTAATTCATGGGAGATGAAAATTCTGGAATAATGGCTGTGGGGAGTATAATGTACAATAAGCGCTCTTGGTTTCTGACCTCGTCCTTATCGCCCAAGACTAGAGGTCGATCCCAACTACCGCTTCAGGAGACCTAGAGAGGAACACACTATTGGGTCGTTCCTACCTGGAGGCTTGTTAGCTGAGGAAAAATTACTTGATCCACCTACTACTTGGGTCCCTGAGGACACTCAGCCATCTTGTTATCAAACCCCAGAATATGAAAAATCTAGCAGAATGATGTACTCCATGGGCTACAAAGGCCTAGGATGTGGGAGGAATGAACAAGGACAAAAGAACCAGTCCCTCTTCCACATTTCAAAACAGAAAGATATGGCATTGAGATTCGCCCTTATGGAGCACACCCAACGATCAAGATGCGAGTTGTTGTTCTGAGCATGAGGATAGCTCCGATTCTCTAGACAATGCACGGATTCTTGTTGTAGCCAATATGAGGATCTGGCACTCCACGAACCTTTCATGGAATAACGTGGTCCTAACCATTCACCCCATTGGACACCAACCCTTGACTTGTATACCCCTCCTTGTTAAATGGGACCACAAACGTCACGTGCCACTAGATTTATTTTAAGAACGACGAGGCTAATTGCAGAGTTCATGGGCATAAGGGATACAATTCCCATTGGAGATCACAAGAAGGGTTTCTTTATCGACTTAGACACCTGCGCCTACTTCGGCGAGGAGCTGAACTTCGTGGTCAGCAAATTTAAAAGAAAAAGCGAGGGTAGAGTTCTAAAGAAAAGCCTCGGCAAAAATCGAAGTCCAAGTCACACAGTGACAACGATTTGAGGCATGGTAACAAACAAATAAGCAAATCAAATGACAACCAAAAAGTGACCATGTCCAAGGATGAAATCTCGTAGAGACATCCTTGGATGACGATCTCCAACCTACCTTCCCGATCCTAACGCGTATGGAGCTTATCAAACTGGTCAGTTGAACGAAACCATTAATGTCAATATGGTACCGAAGAAGATCCCAAGCTAGTAAATATAGGAGCATCACTCTCAGCCAGAGAACAAAAAGACATTAACTATGCTGAATGGGAGAGTTATTGATGTGTTCGCATGGTCTGTCCCGACAGCCCGGGCTTAGATCCAACTTTGGTGCATGCCTAACTGGTTGTGCATGCAGACGCTAAGCCTAGAAACAAAAGCTTCGAACGATGCACCCAAGAGTGGCCTTGTAAATTTAAAGAAGAGAATTAGAAGCTTGCTTGGCGTAGGATCATCAGGCCAATTGATTATTTGAATGGATAATCAAACATGTTCATGGTCTTAGAAGAAAACCTATTGGTATCGAATTGCACACGATTTTAGGGAATCAATAAATCTTGCCCTAAAAGATGCTTTCCGTGCCCACACATTTGACTGATTGTTTTGACTCACGGCAGGTACGAAAATGCTATCACTATGGACTGGCTTTTCGAGTTATAATCAATTAAGATCGCTGGAGGGGGTAAGACCAACACAAAACAACTTTCACAACTCCTTGGGCACCTTCGTGTATCAGGTGATGCCTTTGCTTAAGAATGTGGGAAGCGACTTATCAGCGGGCCATGAAGTAATTTATTTCACGATATGATTCAGACATCATGAAGACTACGTGAGACGACTGGCCTGGAAAAGTCCAAAACAAGAGAGGATCATACTATCATTTTGCGGCGGACTTTGAACGCTTGATGAAGACAAAGTCAGGCTAAATCCAAAGAGTGTGTCTTCGGTGTAATTGGGAAATATTAGGCTTTCATCATGTCAAGACGACAGGTATTGAGTAGACCATACAAAGTGTCTGCATCACAGAAATGCCTCACCTGAGAATAATCAAGCAAACTGGTAGCTTGAAGGGAAAATTCAAGCCATTGCGCTGTTTATCTACAAGCTTGCAGATAAAATGTCATAATTCAACTCTTTGCCGTAAGAAGGACTCACCTTCATATGGGGACCAAAGAAACAACAAGCCTTTGCTTGGCTTAAAGAGACCTAGCGAATGCACCGCGGTTCCTCATGCCTCCCACTGGGAGAACCACCGTTCTTGACTCTATATTTCCGCTACGAAATACGCTAGTGGTGCACTGCTCACCCAATATGCTTAGCCATAAAGAGAAAGTAGTGTACTATCGAGTCGCACCCGCAAGCCTATGTAACTAATTATCCTATATTGAAAAGAATGCTTGGTCCGTTGTTTTTACCTTTCAGAAAATGCGCCATTACCTGCTAATACTAAGACCAAGCTCATAATACCCAAGGTCGACCCACTAAGTATTTGTTGTCAAACCGCCCTCATAGGTAGAATGCTAATTGGAACTTCTACTCAGTGAGTTTGATATAGAATTTTTCCACAAAATCCATTTAAAGGACAAATACTTGTTGACCAGCTAGTGGAAAGCCACTTTGCAAAGCACAAACCTCTGAGTCGGATCTTCCAAATGATATTGCTCTAATTAAAGAATTATCGTATGGCGCTACATTTTATGGATATTTTACGTTTAGGGTTCAGGTGAGGAGTGGCATTATTATCCTTCTGGTTCCCTATACCACAGGCTTTCCGCCTAGAACCTTCCTTGCACAAACAACATGTGGAATATGAAGCACTCATTACAGGGAGGTGAAGTAGCCATCAAGTGGAATATTCAACATTTCAGGTTTTGGAGGTGATTCACAAATAATAATAAAATAGGTAAGACGAGTATAAAGTTAAGGAAGACTAAGCTCATACCTTACAAGAAGTTGGCAGAAACTCTGAAGGCGGTAGTATTTGTGCGCATTACTGTGAAGCAACGACCAAAGCGCAGAACAGATCGGCGATGCATGGACAAGGTGGATCTATGCTTGTATTCCGGCCAGGGAACAATGATATGGCCATTTTTCATAGAAAATCTACACCAGCCCGCATGTGACATACCGAAATTGCCTGCGCTGGTTATGAGGTGGTTGGTCCTATTCCCGCTGGTACGACCCCATTTCCACCTATTTAAGGATAGATAGTACTTTACTCCTATATTATCTCCGTTTGCAAGCAAACCTGATTCGACATGATAGCCGTCTTACACCCTTTTAGAGTTTACACTTATCGTCATGGCTATGTATGGATGGGGAATTGTTACGTTTGTCTGGATGTGACGGAAGGGCAATCCAGCAATTAAGAGACACGAAGGAGTATGGGAGCACATACAAATGACTGGTCTTGGCGTAAGAAATTGTTATGAGTCGGTACTATTGGCCACATGGAAACTGATTGTGGGAATTATGTTAGAAAATTGTGGCTTTGCAAAAGTATGGAAATTTCATCCATGCTCCATCGCAAACCATTTGGAAAACCAATCACACCCTGTGGCCATCTCCAAGTGGGGATGATCTAATAGAAGCTTTACTCCTACCTCACGATGGTCTACACATATCATACAGCTACAGAAATACTTACAAACTGGGGGAGGTCGCCCTAAACCTATGCACAGAAGCACAGATTTCTAAAATGCATAATGAACACATTTATTTGCCCGATATGATCCCTAAGCCATGTCACAGCTAATGGAAAGTCATTAAGACAAAATGTGAAGGTATTTGCCAACGGTTCCAAAGTCAGATTGAAATGGTTCACGCCATATCCCTAGGGTATGGACAAGCTAAGCAACAAACAAAAAAGACTTTCTTGATGGTAAGGATAATGGAGAAGAATGGTAGCAAAACTGGTCGAAAGGACCTACAATCCACCAGCCTTGGCCTACCAAACATCAATTCGCAATCCTACGGGTGTGTAGACGCACAATTCACTAGGTGTCGGACGAACTATCATCCCTTTAGAGATTGAACTCCCATCCCGCAAATTCTTCTGCGGGGCTATTGGATAAGATGAAGTTGAAGGATTACAGGGGTCGGGTGGCAAGATGGATGATTAGAGCTCCTGGATGAGAGGCGCATTGCGGCGCTCTTATCACCTGAAGGTATATCAACACGGATCTCCCGAACTACAACAATGAGAAATCCTCGGCCAATTGAGGTGGGGATTTAGGTATGAAGGAGACCAGTCAACACCAGAGCAGAGCCGAGAAAGAAAGGGAAGTTGAACCACGCTGGTTAGGACCCTATTGTCATAGTGTCAAGTATGGGCACAGGGAATACAAGGTTGGCTCACCTAATGGTGATGAGCTCGGGTAGCCCATGAATTCCCATGAGATCGTAGAGGTTTATGCCTAATCATGGCACAAGAAAAGTTATAAAATCACCAAAAAAAAATATAAAAACATGCAAAAACACAAAAAACAAATCCTTTTGAATACGAAAAAGAGAAAAACAGGTCGGTTCCACTAGTTGAAAACCAGCAATTGTGGTACTTGAGACAAGTCCTTGGTCTGAAAACTGTTTCTAGCACCTCGGGAGGATTAGGATTGTTGTTAACAAAAGCATCGGTATTAGAGGGTAGTTGTCTTTGTACAGGACATGGTGTCTACCTTCAGTGTCCTTGTGCACACCATCTAGTCCAGCCTTGACCAGCTTTGCTTATTCTATCAGCTGTAAGTACGTGGTCTTCGTATTTCCACATTCTTACGCTGGGGGGCAACTCAACGACTTCACCTTCTGCCTCATTAAAGCGCGTGGCTTGATTGCCCTTGTTATTCCCACCTAACGCTGGGGGCATCCATGTTTTTGGGTTACCTACACAGCGCTGGGAAATACGTTAAAAAACACAAAAATCAATTAGAAAACATTGTTGAGAAACACAAAAAACAACGAAATTGTTTCACAAAACACAAAAATAAAGGCAAATTGTTGCAGACACACAAAAAACAATAGAAAATTGTTTCGCGAAAACATCAAAAAAAATTAGAACATTGTTTCAGAAAACAACAAAAACAATATATATTATATACTAGATATTATATATCAAACAAATCTAAAACAACAGGACAATTTTCAAAAAATTCCTAAAAGTAAAACACCTACAAAATTGGTAATGCTTCTTACGGCTGATGAAACTTGTTCTGACATGGATTTCGACATATCCTGTTGGTCAGTCTCACATCTTCCGATAATACGAATCGCAGGACCTTCAATGGATTCACAACCATTCACAAAGCTAGCTGCGAGCTTCGTCTGTACTCTGGGGCACTTTGGTTCCTGGTGCTGTTTCGTTCGGCGCACAAAATGCTTTTCATGGATCACGTGCCATTTTCATTTTCACCCCTTTTTGGCATGTTATTCCTTGCTTGGGGAATCATTTTTAACCTTGGTCGTCAATACGAACTTTTGGATCTCCAACACTGATAACAAAAACATTTGTACAACTGCTTGACCCGTGTGTGTTAGATATTGAAGTTATACTTGTTTTCTCTGTTATATGGCTTGTTTCCTTCTCGCTATGCAGTGCATTATGTAGTGCGGGGTTTGGTACTTGTCAGCAATGGACAATTGTTAGTAGTATGGCTTTTCATGTCATTCCACCTTTGTCGTATGCTTAATTTTTCATAAGGGACGATGCGATGTAGTTCCGTATGGGCAAGATGATGACATCAAATTTGTTCAAAAATAAGTGGATAGAGGTTAAGATCTTATCTCCCCTCATCGAATTTCTTCTAACGATCCCTTTCACCCCTAATCCACTCTCCTCGGGGCATCTGGCCTCGTCCCCATTCTTCTGCCACTTCTCATATTTTTGATCATCGATGGCTTCTTCACACCCATCGACACCGAGGGGAAATCTGCTCCCTTCCTAATAATTGTTCTTCTATCCCTTCAAAATTCTTCTGTCTCCTATCTTGAAGTGGCCATTCACTGTACGCCACCCCAAAGAGGGGCAAATTGTTTTGAAGAACCTATAATTAGCCGCCCAAGCAATTTAAATACCTAAATTGTTGATAATTATCCCCTTCTCACAAATCAACGACATATCGTCAAAAGCACTCAGTTTGCCATATATCATCATTAATTAACACTAAGTAATGAAGAGTTGACCGATCAACAAATACCCTTAATTAACGACCTCGATTAATAAATAACCCCTTCTACTAGACTAATTAATTATTATTAAGAATAGCTTGCCCTTCCATTAAACAAATAAATCAATATTTAATTGATTTATCCCCTCATATAATTAGCCTAAATCGCAAACATCTATTCCTCTAATTGGCTTTATGAAGCTTACACCTACATTTTAAGTAATCACCTTTGATGTAATTAAAGACCTAACTCCTATGATGCCTGAAAATGTATAAACCCTTCTAACGTAAAGGTTACCTTTAATAAAGCACCTTATCATTCTAATCAGTTTTACTTGATCCCACATTCAAAGAATGGTGGTGAATCTTTATCTTGGGCTTCTAAAGGAGCATCCACCACCTTTTACTTACACTAAACTCCTAGAGAGCAAATGAAAAACATTAGCAAAGAGACTAAAGACTTGCACCTTGCCTTTGGAGGTAGTTCATCATCTTGAAGAGTTAACATCATTTCTCGTGCTGGGTCATATGGGAGGTGGTAGTAAAGGGTATTGTAGCCCAACTGTGATTAGCCCCCATTGGCTAGGTTTTTGAAACATTAGGACAAACTATTTTGATAAACCTGGAGCGTTACTTAGTCAACATTTATTTGTTGTTAGAGAATTAAAGGAGTTTAGATATTTAGATTGTTAGTTCAAAGTTTTGTTTGATGAATGCTAGCATCTAACCCTTGTTTAATTTTATGCATGACGGTGTTTATGTTTGTTTTAGATAAATTGTTAGAACAGTTTAGGTGGTAGTGATTGCTTTCATTTGATTTTTAGCATTAAGCAAAGTATACATGCACACAGGTCATCCTCAACATACTATCACAAGTGCATACTCTCACGTCACGCACAAGAGAAGGTTGAAGTTTTTTTTTGAGACGAGGTTGCTACTTTGAGGGCATCTCGATGGCCATTAGGAAAAGAGATAAGTGATGAAGACCTCGTACCATTGTGTTGCGAGCACTTCCTCTTCCACAGAATCTTTGTGAAACTATCAATATGAGTAACACAGTACACAATTTGAAAATTGGGTCTCTACTCCACAAGGAAGAGACAATGAATACAACAAAGACATGACAGATGAGCAAGCTCTATCTTCCATCTACAAGGAAAGGGGAAATTTCAGTTCCAATTCAACAAGAAGTCCAACAAAATAAGTCAAAAAAGGGGACAAAGTCAACAAGACAACACCAAGAGAAGTGTCCATGGCAAATCGAGCGGGGATATGACATCAAAAGATTTATTGGGACAATCTTACAAAAGGGTTAACAATCAAAGTTCAAAACCAATAACCAACAGGGTAAAACAATTTCAAATCAAGGGAAGTCGAACAAAAAAACAATCACGGGTGAAAAATGGTAATTGGAAAAGACAACCCAAACAACAAGGGTTACATTATGAGACATGAGGATGATTCAATGAAGGACAACATGTATTCTGCTTAATTGATTGAAGGAAACACAAGGTCCACACAAGATAATGGTAGTTGACTCGGGGTGCCACTCGACACATGACTGGACAAAAGGATTGGTTCTACACACTACGTGACTCACCTAACAAGAACATGGTCATTAGGTTGAATGATGATCATATTTACAGTAGTCAAGGGGATTGATTGAAAAATTGCACTATCCTCTTGGAAACATAATGTAAAATCATAGAGTATTATGTATGGGTGACCAAGAATTTGTCTTTCCTCAGGTTAGTCAACTCCTTTATCACAAACTTGAAGTTTGGATTTTGACATAATAATGGAGAAAAAGTGTGCGTGATACTAGCATAAGTCAAGAGGTTCCAACGATTGTAGCAAGAGCCCCAATGTGGGACCAATTGGTTCAAACTTGATTTGTCACAAGGAGGATCAAGCTCTAGTGGCCAAAGACACACAATCTTGCAAGAATATGGCATCGCAGATATGGTCATCAATTTGGTTATTCCTAAACACTCTTCAAAGGGCAAATAGTGAGAGGATTGCCTACACTAAGCAAAACACGGAAAAGGGTCAAATTGCTAGTGGAAAGCCAACATAGAGTACCCTTCCAGAAGAACCACATATAGAGCTAAGGAAAGCTTGATTGGGCACACTGATTTGCGGGCCAATATAACCAAGTCATTCTGGATGTCAATAACTTTTCATTTTTTTGTTGTTGGGTTTGTGTTTGACTACTAAGAAAGCTGTGGATTTATTGTCTAAGAAAGAAACAAGAGTCAAGCCTTTGAGACATTTAAGAAGTTCAAAGCACTGTTGAGAATGAAGTTGGTCACAAGATCAAAATCTTCACGAGATCGAGGGGCAAATCACACGCAATGAGTCTAAGATTACTAGAAGCTCATGGAGATTTCACGACGAAAAATGTTCCTACTCACACACCCAGTAGATGGTTATAGTTGCGAGAAGGAATCGTACTATGGAAACGGTGCGAGTATGATTGAGACTCAGGTTTACAAAGACATTTGGGTAGATAGAAGAAGCTGCGAAGAACTGCAGTCTATTTGTGGAATAGAGTGCCCAACAGTAGCTCTTGAAAGGAGTGACACCGTAAGAAGCGTGTTCAAATCCGGAAACCATCATTTCAAAAACCTAAAGATATTGGGGTGTAAAAGCTAGCATGCAACCGACCCAAGAAGAACATGAACAAGTTGGATATAGAAAGTGAGAAACTAATATTCAGTGGATATAGTGAAAGGAGCACTTGGGTACAAATTATGGATGCGAAGAAAATAAAAGTATAACAAGTAGGGATGTGAGTTCTTTGAGAAGAACAAGCAGTGCTCCACTCAAGGACTCACCAAACAGGCGGAATACACATCTTGTGTATGAAGATAGAATTGATGTTTCCCACTGAAGATGACAGTGATGTAATGGGATGGGGAACTTGGATCCCACAAGCCAATGGAACGCTAAGAAGTTACTAAAGCTACTTAATTATTAAGAGATGCAAATGGATGAAGCACTAGCACATCACCAATCCTGGACCTAGAACCGCAGTCAAGCTCGTGAAAGAGGTCAATTATGCCCTAATGAGCAGAGTTGTTGAAACATTTGAGCTATTGGCAGTTTAGGAGCCTTGCAATCAAAATCTAGGAAGGTGCCATGGATTCAGAGTAACCAGTCAGTGATGAAAAGAAAAACACATGGCAAATTGGTCGACCTTCACAGGGAAGAAACCCATTGGATGGAGATGGATCATTCAAGACTAAGTACCAAACAGATGGGACATTGAAAAGTAGAAGTAAGGCTTTGTAAAGGGGTATGCCAAAAAGAGGAATTGAGTATGAGGGGCGACATTTCTCCCACCAGTTCAAGATCAAGAAATCAGATGATCTTGCTATACTAGCACAATTTGGTTGGAATAAGTCCAGCAAATGGATGTTGAAAAGTTCCTTTCTTAATGGAGATTTGTAGCGAAGTCTATATGACTCAGCCAGGGGTTATGTAATACTAGGAAAAGATGTGGTATGCAGGATCATAAATACTCATATGGCCTAAAACAAGCACCCGGGCATGGTACATCAAAAGATGAGCCATCTCATAAGCATGGATTCGAAAGGAATCGCACTGATGACCCCAAATCTCTCCTCAAAAAGAAAGGGGGAGAGATGGTAATTGTGGGTGTTTATGTCACGATTCTAGTCATACAGACAGTTATGTGAAGATTGATCGATGTAACAAAGAGGATTTTTAAGCGATTGTTCGAATGACATACTCAGGATCATGCACTATTGTCTGGGTTGGCAAAGTATGGCAAAAAGGGAACATAATTCTTTGTGACAGTGAAGTTGTGAAAAATAAATCCAAAGACAACGCTTCAATAAATTCAAGATGATGGACGCCCTCCTATTGTCACCTTGGAAGCGAGACTGTAGTTACTCGTACGATCCATCACCACCGGTGAATGCAACTCTCTATCGGCAGTTGCGAAGAGTTCTCATTTACCGGACATTATACTGACCAGATCACTTGCAGTCAGCTATTATCACGCTTAAGGCAAGAACCGAAAATATGTCATTGGAAAGAGCAAGAGAATACTGAGATATCTAAAGGGTACAATTGACCTTCGTCTCGAGTAAAAGAAGAACGAAACTTTCTTGAAGGATATTCAGATTAAATATGCAAGGAAAAAATGGAGATAGAAAGTCAACATCAGGATTAGTCTTATGTAGGGATTCTAGACCTTTTCTTTTTCAATCATGGGGAAGCAAGCAACAGAACTTTGTTCCGCTCTTTACAGAAGCAGAGTATCCGAGCTGAAGGTGAGATGTTTGTTGAATGAATGAAGCAATAGTGGCTAGCCGAATACTGGAAGTATTGGCTTACCACAAACAGAAAAGATACTCCCGTATATGTGATAATGAAGGAGTTCTAAAGCTTGTTAGCAATCAGTATTGTATGAGAGAACACAAGATATTTGAAGTACATTCATTTCATACACGAGCATGCTTGAAGCACAACATACACCTCAGTTATGTCCTACAACTGGAACAAAAGGTAGATGTTTTCACTAAGTAACTTGCACGTGACAAATTCACATTGTTCAGAGATTTCCATCCACTTCATTAGAAAACTATGAAATAAAAATTAAGGGGGGGGAATGTTAGCATAATTGGCATAGGCATATTTTTGCGTCCCTTTTTTACATTTAAATGTGCACTAGTGCACTCTAGTCTAGGGGACTTGAATATATCGGTTATGTGGATAACAATCAATATTGGATTAGTGAGAATGACTGGCATGTGAGATGGGTCTTATTCACTGGGTTGTTCCTGATAGGTGTCATGTCTATACATATGAGGTGTCTAATATCTATTTTTTTTTTTTTTTACTTTTTTAAATATTATAGCTATGGCATTGTTATGTTGTAATTTGGATTTAAACGATCAATTAATATTGTGAGGCTTACGTCCCTCTTTGGTCATTTGCAATCTTATTATATTCTCATTTGGTATCAGAGCTATTACCATTCATTATCAAAGACAGGGTGGGCGTCAATGGTTTCAGGGGGGATTAGTTATTAATGTAGGTTGAACAAACAACTCTTTTATTAATTACTACTTTTATAGGTCCGATGTGTGTGGTTGTGTATGAGAGAATTTGGTAATATCTTTTTGAAATTTTCTACAAGGGTGATTAAAAAAGTTCATATTGAGGAGGGAAACAGGAGGAGGATTATTTCAGGGGGAAGGTGTGAATGCGATTGAAATGAGTATTGAGTAACAGAGTAAGCTTAATCAAAAAAACAGTATCTAGCTTAGAATTAATTTATGACAGATGTGTAATCCAATGTTAGGGTCACTAAGTCAATGTTGTTAGCTGTCGTTAGTTATATGGCCTCCAACAGTTCCCTTACACACTGAACGAAACTGAATTTTTTTAAAAGTATGGGGAAAATGGTTATTTACTATTTTTTAAGGTTTAGTTTTGGACAACAGTTCATTTGTTAGATAACTGATTAGGGAGGCTCTCCAACACCAAATCAATCAAATGGTCTAGAATGTTTTGAAATGCAATATGCACAGGAAGAGCTCATTGAGATCATTTGATGCACTCAAACAAAACCTAAATGGACGTCATCTGAGGAAGATATGGCCCACCAAAGTTTTCTCCACTGAAAAATTGGTAGACACTAAATCACTCACTTGGGTTACTTTCTAGGACCTGATCACATACCAGTATATTATGATTCCTAAGTGAATAACTAGTTAAATAAAAATCTATCTTTGGCATTTTTTGTCTTTATGGTACTCTTGATCTTGCACACCCAAAACACAGTTTGGACTTCATTGCTTTATCTTTAAGACTCTAGACACATGTGCCAGCCAGGAGCAGTTCCCAGGGGCCCTATCCCTTAGGTACCCGGACCCTCTTTATATTGCTCACCCCTCTGGGCATGTTATCTTTTGGGCATCTGTTTTCTTAGGGTTTTCCTTTTAGCTTTCAATTTATGAAATTAAACCATGGGGAAAGATATAAAGACAACGTTATATGACCATAATAAGGACCAAGACTCTAAGACATTTCTTACTATCACACTCAGGTTTCATCACAAAGGCCATTTAAGAGCATTAAAAGCATCATTAACTATCATTCAAAATGGTACAATGGACTGGCCATTTTATTTATACTTCATAGGAGGGGAAAGTCATTTTAACATCCACACATTCTTTACATTGCTACCCATCTAGCTTGTCGTATCAATTGCATCTTACACAAGAGCTCCTAGGGCACAACTTACAAACACGCACACATAAACTACATGGGAGCTAAGGATTAGTGCAACACTCGGTCGTAAGCTCACTATGTCAGTCGGACCACGGGGTCAGTTATGATCCCATGCATCTTTTATTTTTAGGATTTGAGTGTTTTCGGGTTTTGCAGGAGGTCATTTGTTTTACCGGAAATAAGTGAACTTTGCAGACAAGTACGTCCAACAGAAAGCCAACAACAAAGGTAGTGACATTGGTGTAACACAAGAAGAATCAATTTAACAGTTGGTAGGTCAGTGCGCCTAAATGAGGTCTGCAGTGCCTATACGCCTCGACCTAGTCCAAAAACGCCTTGGGCCAGCTCATTCCAACAAAGTTTTGTAAATTTGTTGAGTGCGGTACGAAAAATTTCTCCTCCTTATTCAGCAGTCTTCCAATCTAACATACTTCGGGGATCAATTGCGAAATCAACGAAGTCTTTTATTCCCTCTCTTACACTAGCGTTCATTTTTATCTTAGTTTATTATAGGAAGATTTGTAATTTAGGGTTTATCTATAAATGTGAATGGTAATTAGTATTTCACCAAAATTAAATATTTGTTCACTCATGGTTGAACCCATCATACGAAGTCAAATCCTTGCTGCTAGCTATTTTTTCAATCTTTTTCATTAGGGCTCAATCTTATGGACCACGTACCGAAGCCCACTTTAGAGATCTCATGATCATCTTGTTAAACATCCCCAAATCTAGATTTATTTTATCACTTCTGTGAGGAGGCCACCAATGCTGCTAAAGCTAATGTTCCTAATCCATCCCCGGATTCATGTATATTATTTACTTCAACCCGTACTTCAACTCTTCCGCTAGCACTTCCTCCAAATTGTCATTTCCAGCTGCCATTTTCAATGCCATGGTGACCTTAGGAACATCTCTGTAGCATTTCATGTGGCAGTCTAGATATGTGGATGATTGCATACTTACTGAAAAGCTCTTTCCTATAAGTCTCTCTAAAATTATGAATGTCTTGGTTTCTCGATCTAATTCCCATGTGGTTAAGATCATTTAAGCATGGGCTGATGATTTTCGCATGATTAACTAAAAAGGGGACGAAACAGGTGGATAAGCCTAGCCACATGCAAACACCTAATGAGAAGATGGGGATTATAAGGAACCATTCCCCAAGCATGATAAGTCAGGAAAAGGCAAAACCGGATCGGGGGAGAGTCATCCCAAACCTATAAAGCCGCGAATTACTCATATACCAAGAGAGATAACAATCATTACAATTCACTTATCGAATGTATTCACTCCCCTGCTGACCGCGTGAACACCATCCAGATTAAGGGAAAGGACTGTGCTGCGGTAACAAGGCGCGCCCGCCTCGTAATTCCGAACCCCTCTCCGTCGACCCCGCATACTGGTAAGTATAACCTTTTAGAACAACTTGAGAAGACGTCTACTAAGATTTCGATCTTAGACCTTCTCAAGATTTCTAATGTACATAAGACATCCTGTATCAAACTTTCAGGGGTCGGGAGTGCCTTTAGAAGTCAATCTGGCATACCTTCAAACCGCATCCCCGGTGGCAAATATTGCACCAAGTGAGCATCTCACTTTTCAACCATAGGGAGGTCCCTACCGAGAATCCTACACATAATCTTCCCTTATACATTGAGGTAGTTGTTACCCGCAGGAAAATTAAACGGGTGCTTGTGGCTAACGGATCTGGATTGAACATCTGCACGCTTAAATTAGTCAAACAATTGGGACATACGGAAGAAGATCTTGAGTCCCATATCATCACTATCACCGCATACGACAATGCAGAGAGTCAGTAGGCACCATTACGCTGCCAATGGAGGTGGGCCCCACTTGCCATCATACAAAGTTTCACGTCTTAGACTTGGAACTTCCATATAATATGTTTCTAGGCCGACCATGGATCCATGCCATGCAAGCAGTGCCATCAACATTTCATCAATGCATCAAGCTGAAGCATGAGGGACATACAGTAACAATACCAGGAGACTCAGAGCCCTTTGCTCATTATAGAGATCTTAATAGCTTTGCACGAAAGGGTACATATGCATGTCCCTCCACAAATATAGTTGTCCCTCTTCATTCTGAGGCCATGGAATCTCGAGTAGATTCAAATTCTCTTAGTTCTTGCACTCATGGGGCATCTACTTCAACATCTCCATTTAATTCATGGGAGATGAAAATTCTGGATATGGCTGTGGGGAGTATAATGTACAATAAGCGCTCTTGGTTTCTGACCTCTCCTTATCGCCCAAGACTAGAGGTCGACCCAACTACCGCTTCAGGAGACCTAGAGAGGAACACACTATTGGGTCGTTCCTACCTGGAGGCTTGTTAGCTGAGGAAAAATTACTTGATCCACCTACTACTTGGGTCCCTGAGGACACTCAGCCATCTTGTTATCAAACCCCAGAATATGAAAAATCTAGCAGAATGATGTACTCCATGGGCTACAAAGGCCTAGGATGTGGGAGGAATGAACAAGGACAAAGAGAACCAGTCCCTCTTCCACATTTCAAAACAGAAAGATATGGCATTGAGATTCGCCCTTATGGAGCACACCCCAACGATCAAGATGCGAGTTGTTCTGAGCATGAGGATAGCTCCGATTATCTAGACAATGACACGGATTCTTGTTGTAGCCAATATGAGGATCTGGCCTCCACGAACCTTTCATGAATAACGTTGTCCTAACCATCACCCCCATTGAACCAACCCTTGACCTTGTATACCCCTCCCTTGTTAAATGGGACCAACAACGTCACGTGCCACTAGATTTATTTAAGAACGACGAGGCTATTGCAGAGTTCATGGGCATAAGGGATACAATTCCCATTGGAGATCACAAGAAGGGGTTTCTTTATCGACTTAGACACCTGCGCCTACTTCGGCGAGGAGGCTGAACTTCGTGGTCAGCAAAATTTAAAGAAAAGCGAGGGTAAGAGTTCTAAAGAAAAGCCTCGGCAAAAATCGAAGTCCAAGTCACACAGTGAAAACCTCTTTGAGGCATTGGCTAACAAACAAATAAGAAAATCAAAGGACAAACAAAGTGACCATGCCAAGGATGAAAATCTCGTAGAGACATCCTTGGATGAAGATCTCAACCTACCTCCCGATCCTACGCGTATGGAGGATTTATCAAAATTGTCAGTTGAAGAAACCATTAATGTCAATATTGGTACCGAAGAAGATCCCAAGATAGTAAAATTAGGAGCATCACTCTCAGCCAGAGAACAAAAGACATTCACTATGCTACTGTGAGAGTTTATTGATGTGTTCGCATGGTCTTACAAAGACATGCCCGGCTTAGATCCAACTTTGGTCGTGCATAACCTGGTTGTGCATGCAGACGCTAAGCCTATCAAACAAAAGCTTCGAAAGATGCACCCAAGAGTGGCCTTGTTAATTAAAGAAGAATTAGAAAGCTTGCTTGCAGTAGGATTCATCAGGCCAATTGATTATTCTGAATGGATATCAAACATTGTTCCTGTCTAGAAGAAACCTATTGGTATCCGAATTTGCACAGATTTTAGGGACATCAATAAATCTTGCCCTAAAGATGACTTTCCGTTGCCCAACATTGACATGATTGTTGACTCGACGGCAGGGTACGAAATGCTATCACTTATGGATGGCTTTTCGAGTTATAATCAAATTAAGATCGCTGAGGAAGACCAACACAAAACAACTTTCACAACTCCTTGGGGCACCTTCTGTTATCAGGTGATGCCATTTGGCCTTAAGAATGTGGGAGCGACTTATCAGCGGGCCATGACAGTAATATTTCACGATATGATTCATGACATCATGGAAGACTACGTAGACGACATCCTGGGAAAGTCCAAAACAAGAGAGGATCATCCTATCATTTTGCGGCGTATCTTTGAACGCTTGCGTGAATACAAAGTCAGGCTAAATCCAAAGAAGTGTGTCTTCGGTGTGCTATCTGGGAAACTATTAGGCTTCATCATGTCAAGACGAGGTATTGAGGTAGACCCTACTAAAGTGTCTGCCATCACAGAAATGCCTCCACCTGAGAATATCAAGCAACTGCGTAGCTTGCAAGGGAAAATTCAAGCCATTCGCTGCTTTATCTCCCAGCTTGCAGATAAATGTCACTCATTCACTCATTTGCTTAAGAAGGACATCACTTTCATATGGGGACCAAAGCAACAACAAGCCTTTGCTTTGCTTAAACAGTACCTAGCTAATCCACCTGTCCTCATGCCTCCCACTCTGGGAGAACCACTTTTGCTCTATATTTCCGCTACGCAATACGCTATTGGTGCACTGCTCACCCAATATGACCTTAGCCATAAAGAGAAAGTAGTGTACTATCTGAGTCGCACCCTCATCGCCTATGAACGTAATTATCCTCATATTGAAAAGACTTGCTTGGCCGTTGTTTTTACCTTTCAGAAACTTCGCCATTACCTGCTAAATACTAAGACCAAGCTCATATCCAAGGTCGACCCACTCAAGTATTTGTTGTCCAAACCCGCCCTCATAGGTAGAATGGCTAATTGGATCATTCTACTCAGTGAGTTTGATATAGAATTTTTCCATCAAAAATCAATTAAAGGACAAATACTTGTTGACCAGCTAGTGGAAGCACCTTTGCAAAGCACAAAACCTCTGAGTCTGGATCTGCCAAATGCATCTTTGCTCTACATTGAAGAATCTATCGTATGGCAGATACATTTTTATGGATCTTTTACGTTTCATGGTTCAGGTGTAGGAGTGGTCCTTATTACTCCTTCTGGTGATCCTATACCACAGGCTTTCCGCCTAGCCTTCCCTTGCACAAACAACATTGTGGAATATGAAGCACTCATTACAGGGATGAAGTTAGCCATCAAGTGGAATATTCAACATGTTAAGGTTGTAGGTGATTCACAACTAATCATCAAATAGGTTAATGACGAGTATAAAGTTAAGGATGACAAGCTCATACCTTACAAGAAGTTGGCAGAAACTCTGAAGGAGTATTTTGTGCGCATTACCTTTGAGCAGATCCCAAGAGCGCAGAACAGATCGGCAGATGCTATGGCAACGGTGGGATCTATGCTTCGTATTCCGCCAGGGAACAATGATATGCCATTTTTCATAGAAAATCTACACCAGCCCGCATATGACATACCGAAATCTTGCCTGGCTTGTGAGGTTGTTGGTCCCTATTCCCCGTGGTACGAACCCATTTTCACCTATCTTAAGGATAGTACTTTCCCTCCCAATATCTCCCGTTCTGAAAAGCAAATCCTGATTCGCCAGATAGCCCGTTACACCCTTTTAGGAGGTACACTTTATCGTCATGGCTATGATGGGAACTTGTTACGTTGTCTGGATGTGACGGAGTCAATCCAGGCAATTAAAGAAGGACACGAAGGAGTATGCGGAGCACATACAAATGGAATGGTCTTGGCTAAGAAATTGTTAAGAGTAGGTTACTATTGGCCCACCATGGAAACTGATTGTTGTAATTATGTTAGAAAATGTGTGCTTTGCCAAAAGTATGGAAATTTCATCCATGCTCCATCGCAACCATTGCAACCAATCACTACCCTGTGGCCATTCTCCAAGTGGGGACTTGATCTAATAGGGAAGCTTACTCCTACCTCATCTGATGGTCATACACATATCATCACAGCTACAGAATACTTTACAAAATGGGTGGAGGTTGTCCCTTTAACCTATGTCACAGAAGCACAGATTTCTAAATTCATCATGAATCACATTATTTGCCGGTATGGCATTCCTACTGACATTGTTATAGATAATGGTAAATAATTCAAGAACAAGATAGTGAAAGATATTTGTCATCAATTTCAAATAAAATTAAAGTGTTCTATGCCATTCTAACTTCAAGGTAATGGGAAAGCTGAAGCCACTAAAAAAACATTGGTTTAGATCATGGAAAAGATGGTGAGTAAGACAAGTTGAAATTGGCATTTGCGAATTCACCCAGTGCTCTGGGCTTACTAGGACATCCATTAACACTCCTACTGGTGCGACACCCTAATCTCTAGTGTTCAGAACATAATCTATCATCCCATTAGAAATAGAGACTTCCTTCCTTGCGAATATCTCTTAGGGATTATCTGGACAAAGATAAGGATTACAGAGTTGCGAGGCTGGAAAAATTGGAACACCTAGATGAGAAGCACAACTGTCGCGCTCTTAACCATCTCAAGGTATACTCAAAATAGAGTCTCCTAGAACTACAACAAAAGGATCATGCCTCTTCAGTTTGAGGTTGGAGATTTGGTCATGAAAGAGAATCAATTCAACACACAGAGTAGAAAGAGAGAAGAAAGGAAAGTTCGAATCACATTGGTTAGGACCTTACATGTCATTAGTGGAAAAATATGGAACAGGAGCATACAAACTTGGCTCATCCCAATGGAGAAGAGCTCCATGAGCCTATGAATGCAATGCACCTTAAGCAGGTTTCTATGCTTAAACATGGCACAAGAAGGTCATAAAAAACACAAGAAAAAGTAAAAAAAAGGCATCAAAATACAAAATAGTCAAAAATTCAGAAAAATAAAAAGAGAAAGACAAGTCATCCACTATGTGAAAAACACATAATTGTGGTACTTTGGACAAGTCCTTGGGTGAAAACCGATTTCCAGTGCCTCAGGAGGATTTGTTGTTCACAAGCATTTTGTATTAGAAGGATAGTTGTCTTTGTCCTAGACCTGGTTCTACCTTTGAGTTTCCTTGTGCACACCATCTAGTCCAGCCTTGATCCGGCTTTGCCTTCTTCTATTCATCTGTAAGGTACGTGGTCTTTCGTTATTTCCCATCTTACGCTGGGGGCAACTCAACGACTTCACCTTCTTGTTCATAAGCGCGTGGCTTTTGCCCTTGTATATTCCCCACCTAACGCTGGGGGCATCCATGTTTTCTTGGTTACCTACACATAGCTTTGGAAAACTGTTAAAAACACAAAAACAATAGAAACATTGTTTTGAGAAAACACAAAAACAATCGAAAATTGTTTCACAAAACACAAAAATAATAGAAAATTGTTTCAGACAACACAAAAACAATAGAAAATTGTTTCGAGAAAAACACAAAAAAAATAGAACATTGTTTCGAGAAAACAACAAAAACAATATATATATATATATATATATATATATATCAAACAAATCTAAAAACAAGGCAACAATTTTCAAAAAATTCCTAAAAGTAAAACACCTTACAAATGGTAACTTGCTTCTTACGGCTGAAACTTGTGTCTTGCACATGGTATTTTCTCCATATCCTGTTGGTTTGTCTCACATCTTCCCCGATTAATACGACTCGCAGATCACTGGATTCACAACCATTCACAAAAGCTAGCTGCTTGCTTCGTCTGTACTCTGGGGCACTTTTGGTTGCCTGGTGCTGTTTCGTTGCGCACAAATGCTTTTCATGGATCCCGTGTCCATTTTCATTTCCCCTTGCATGTATCCTTGCTTGGGGCATCATTTTTAACCCTTGTCGTCAATCACGAACTTTTGGATCTCTTCAACACTGATAACAAAACATTTGTACAACTGTCTTGACCGTTGTTGTGTTAGATATGTGCGTTCATACTTGTTTTCTCTGTTATATGAGCTTGTTTCCTTCTCGTATTGCATTGCATTATTGTATGTTGCGTGGAGTTGGTACTTTCAGCAATGGACAATTGTTCGTAGTATGGCTTTTCATGTCATTCTACCTTTGTCGTATGCTTATATTTTTCATAAGGACCGATGATGTAGTTCCTATGGCAATATGATGACATCAAATTTGTTCCAAACAAATAAGTGGCTAGAGGTTAAGATCTTCTCTCCCCTCATCCATATTTCTTCTACACGACTTCCCTTTCACCCCTAATTCTCCCTCTCCTCGGGGCATCCTGCCTCGTCCCCATTCTTCTGCCTACTTCTCATATTTTTCGATCATCGATCGGCTTCCTTCATCACCCCATCGACACTCGAGGGGACATCTCTCCCTCCTACTAATTTTTCTTCTATCCCTTCAAAATCTCTTCTGTCTACTATCTTTGAAGTGGCATCACTTACGCCACCCCAAAGAGGGGCAAATGTAGACACCTATAATTACGCCCAAGCAATTTAAATACTTAAATTGTGCTAATTATCCCCTTTCTCACAAATCAACGACATATCGTCAAAAGCACTCATTTTCCATCATATCATCATTAATTAATTACACTAAGCTAATTAATTAAGTTGCCTATCCAACAAATACCCTAATTAACGACCTTCCATTAATAAATCACCCCTTCTACCTAGACTAATTAATTATTATTAATTAATTAGCTTTCCCTTCCATTTAACCAATAAATCAATATTTAATTGATTTAATCCCCTTATAATAGCCTAAATCGCACTAATATTCCTCTAATTGGCTTCTATAAGCTTACACCTACCTTTTAATTAATCACCTTTGATTAATTAAAATACCCTCAACTCCTATGACTTGCTAAACATGTATTAAACCCTTCTAAAGTAAGGTTACCTTTAATAAAGCAACCTTATCCATTCCTAATCATGTTTTACCTTTATCCCACATTCATAAGAATGTGTTGAATCTTTTATCCTTTGGGCTATATAAAGAGCCATCCACCCACCTTTTTACTTACACCTAAACTCCTTAGAGAGCAAATGCAAAACATATAGCAAAGAGACTAAGAGCTTGCACCTTGCCCTTTTGGGAGTTCATCATCTTGAAGAGTTAAGCCTATTTCTTAAAGTGCTTGGGTCATATGGGAGGTGTCAAAAGGGTCTTGTAGCCCAACTTTGATTAGCCCCCATTCCTAGGTTCTTGAAACATTAAGGACAACTATTTTGATAACCATGGAGCTTACTTAGGTCCATTCATTTATTTGTTGTTAGAGAATAAAGGAGTTTAGATATTTAGCATTGTTAGTTTCAAAGTTTGTATTGATGAATGCTAGCATCTAACCCTTGTTTAATTCTTATCATGACGGTGTTTATGTTTTGTTTTAGCTAAATTGTAGAACTATTTTAGGTGGTAGTTCTTGCTTCATTTGATTTAGCATTAAGCAAAGTATACATGCACACAGTCATCCTCAACCTACTATCACAATTGCATACTCTCAAGTTCAAGCACAATGAGAAGGTTGAAGTTTTTTTGAGACGAGTTGCTACTTTGAGGGCATCTCTATTGGCATTAGGAAAAGAGATAAGTGATGAAGACCTCGTACCAATTGTGTTGCGAGCACTTCCTCCTTCCTACAGAATCTTTGTGACAACTATCAATATGAGTAAACACACAGTCACCTTTGAAAAGTTGGTCAATCTACTCCAACAAGAAGAGACAATGAACAACAAAGATCATGAAGATGAGCAAGCACTATCTTCCAATCATAAAGGAAAGGGGAAATTTCAGTCCAATCACAAGAAGTCCCAACAAAATCAAAGTCAACAAAGGGACCAAAGTCAACAAGACAACACCAAGAAGTGTCCCATTTGCAATAGAGGGGGACATGACATCAAAGATTATTGGTACAATTCTTACAAAAAGGGTTCATCAATCAATTCAAAACCCAATAACCAACAGGGTAACAACAATTCAAATCAAGGGAAGTCGAACAAAAAAAACAATCAAGGGCTGAAAAATGGTAATTGGAAAAGAAAACCCAAACAACAAGGGTACATTATTGAACATGAGGATGATTCAAATGAAGGACACCACATGTATTCTGCTTAATTTGATGAAGAAACCAAGTCCACACAAGATATCTGGTATGTTGACTCGGGTGCACCTCGACACATGACTGGACACAAGGATTGGTTCTACACACTACGTGACTCACCTAACAAGAACCATGTGTCATTAGGTGATGACTCATCATACAGTATCAAGGGGATTAGAAACATTTCACTACCTCTTGGAAAACATAACTGTAAAATCATAGATGTATTGTATGTACCTGGGTTGACCAAGAATTTGCTCTCAGTTAGTCAACTCCTTGATCACAACTTGAAGTTGGATTTTGACAGTAATAATGGAGAAAAAGTGTGCTTGATACGAGATAAGTCAATAGGTTCCAAGATTGTAGCAAGAGCCTCCAATGTGGGACGCATGTTCCAACTTGATTTTGTCCACAAGGATGATCAAGCTCTAGTGGCCAAAGACACACAATCTGCAGAACTATGGCATCGCAGATATGGTCACATCAATTTTGGTTATCTCCAAACACTTCAAAAGGGCAACATAGTGAAAGGATTGCCTACACTCAAGCACAACACTGACAAGTGTCACAATTGCCTAGCTGGAAAGCAACATAGAGTACCCTTCCAGAAGAACACATATAGAGCTAAGGGAAAGCTTGATTTGGTGCACACTGATCTTTGCGGGCCCATATAACCAAGTCATTCTGGATGTCAATACTTCATGCTTTGTGTTGATGACTACTCAAGAAAGATGTGGATATATTGTCTAAGAAACAAGAGTCAAGCCTTTGAGACATTTCAGAAGTTCAAAGCACTTGTTGAGAATGAAGTTGGTCACAAGATCAAAACTCTTCACGCAGATCGAGGGGCAAAATTCACAAGCAATGAGTTCAAGACTTACCTAGAAGCTCATGAGATTCATCGAAAAATGTCTCCTACTCACACACCACAGTAGAATGGTATAGTTGAGAGAAGGAATCGTACTATCATGGAAACGGTGCGATGTATGATTGATGACTCAGGTTTAACAAAGACATTTTGGGTAGAAGCTGCAAGAACTGCAGTCTATTTGTTGAATAGAGTGCCCACAGTAGCTCTTGAAAGAGTGACACCTTAAGAAGCGTGGTCAAATCGGAAACCATCAATTTCACACCTAAGAGTATTTGGGTGTAAAGCTAGCATGCACATACCCAAGAAGAACATGAACAAGTTGGATATGAAAGCTGAGAAACTAATATTCATTGGATATAGTGAAGAAGCACTTGGGTACAAATTATGGGATTCGAAAGAAAATAAAGTATACACAAGTAGGGATGTTGAGTTCTTTGAGAAGAAACAAGCAGATGCTCCACTCAATGACTCAACAAACATGCGGAATACACCTCTTGTGAAGATAGAATTTGATGTTCCCACTGAAGATGACAGTGATGAATTGGATGATGGTGAAAACTTGGATCCACCACAAGCCAATGGAACAGCTAAGAAGTTACCTAAATGGTATACTCAATTAATAAGAGATGCAAATTTGGATGAAGCACCTAGCACATCATCCAATCCTGGACCTAGAACTCGCAGTCAAGCTCGTGAAGAGGTCAATTATGCCCTAATGAGCAGAGTTGTTGAAACATTTGAGCTATTTGCAGTTTAGGAAGCCCTGCAATCAAAATCTTGGAAAGATGCCATGGATTCAGAGTAACAGTCAGTGATGAAGAACAACACATGGCAACTTGTCGACCTTCCACCAGGGAAGAAACCCATTGGATGGAGATGGATATTCAAGACTAAGTACAAATCAGATGGGACTATTGACAAGTATAAAGTAAGGCTTGTAGCAAAGGGGTATGCACAACAAGAAGGCATTGATTATGAGGAGACATTTTCTCCCACAGCCAAGATCAAGATAATCAGGATGATCTTTGCTCTAGCTGCACAATTTGGTTGGAAAGTCCAGCAAATGGATGTGAAAAGTTCCTTTCTTAATGGAGATTTGTAAGAAGAAGTCTATATGAATCAGCCAGAGGGTTATGTAATACTAGGAAAAGAGATGATGGTATGCAGACTCATAAAATCTCTATATGGCCTAAAACAAGCACCCCGGGCATGGTACATCAAAATTGATGAGCATCTCATAAGTCATGGATTCGAAAGGAATCCTGATGACCCAAATCTCTACCTCAAAAAGCAAGGGGGGGAGATTGTCATTGTGGTTGTTTATGTCAACGATCTAGTCATTACAGACAGTTATGTGAAGATGATCGATGTAACAAAGAAGGATTTTAATCGATTGTTCGACATGACATATCTCAGGATCATGCACTATTGTCTTGGGTTGGAAGTATGGCAAAAAGAGAATCATATCTTTGTGTCACAGTTGAAATAAACCAAGACAACGCTCAATAAATTCAAGATGATGGACTGCACTCCTATTGTTACACCTATGGAAGCGAGACTTTAGTTATCTCGTTCCGATCCATCACCACCGGTGAATGCAACTCTCTATCGGCAGTTGATCGAGAGTCTCATTTACCTGACATATACTAGACCAGATATCATCTTTGCAGTCAGCTATTTATCACGCTTCATGCAAGAACCGAAAATATGTCATTGGAAAGCAGCAAAGAGAATACTGAGATATCTAAAGGGTACAATTGACCTTGGTCTAGAGTACAAGAAGAACGACAACTTCTTCTTGACAGGATATTCAGATTCAAATCATGCAAGAAAAATGGATGATAGGAAGTCAACATCAGGCTTCGTCTTCTTTATGGGATCTAGACCGATATCATGGGGAAGCAAGAAACAGAACTTTGTTTCTCGCTCTTCTACAGAAGCAGAGTATCGAGCTGCAGGTGAAGCTGTTTGTGAAGCAATATGGCTACGCCGAATACTGGAAGTAATTGGTCTACCACAACAGAAATATACTCCAGTATATGTTGATAATGAAGGAGTTCTAAAGCTTGTTCGCAATCCAGTATTTTATGAGAGAACCAAGCATATTGAAGTACAGGTTCATTTCATACACGAGCATGTCTTGAAGCACAACATACAACTCCAGTTCTGTCCTACAACTGAACAAAAGGTAGATGTTTTCACTAAGTCACTTGCACGTGACAAATTCACATTGTTCAGAGATTTCCTCTCCACTTCATTAGAAACTATGAAAAATTAAGGGGGGGGAATGTTAGCATAATTTGGCATAGGCATATTTATTGCGTTGTTTTTTATTTAATAATGTGCAATATGTGCACTCTAGTCTAGTGACTTGCATTCAATATTGTTATGTTGGATAACATTCAATATTGGTATTAGTAGTAATTACATGTGCATGTGAGATGGGTCTTATCATCTCGTAGTTGGTTCCTGATAGGGTGTCATGTCTATCCATATGAGGTTGTCTAATATCTATAAATATTATAGCTCTTGCATTGTTATGTAATTTGATTTCACGATCAATAATATTTGTGAGGCTTACGTCCCTCTTTGGTCATTGCAATCTTATTCTATTCTATCATTTGGTATCAGAGCTATACCATTATTATCAAAGACAGGGTGGGCTTTCAATGGTTTTCAGAGGGTTAGTTATTTCAATGTAGGTTGAACAACAACTCTTTTTAATATAATAACTTTTATAGGTCGATGTGTGTGTGTGTGTATGAGAGAATTTGGTAATATATTTTGAAATTTTTCTACAAGGTGTGATTAAAAAATTTCCATATTGAGGAGAAAACAAGGAGAGGATATTTCAGGGGAAGTGTGTGAATGCGATGAAATGAGTATTGAGTAACATGAGTAAGCTTAATCAAAAATAGTATCTAGCTTAAGAATAATGTTGTACTGCATATTTTTTATCCATATGGAGGGTCACTCAGTCAATGTTGTTAGCATGTCTATTAGTTCTATGGTTCCAACAAGTTCCCCTTACACAACTGAAAGAAACTGAATTTTTTTAAAAGTATGGGGAAAATGGGCTTTACTATTTTTTTAAGGTGTTAGCTTTTGGACAACATTTCATTTGTTAGATAACTGATCTAGGAGGATCCCCACACCAAATCAATCAAATGGTCTATACATGTTTTGAAATTGCATGCACATGGAAGAGCTCATTGAGATATTTTTGATGCACTTCAAACAAAACAAAATGGACGTCATATGAGGAAGATATGGCCCACCAAAGTTTTTCTCCAACTGAAAAATTGTAGACACTAAATCACTCACTTGGGTACATTTCTAGGACCTGATCACATACCATTATTCATATGATTCCTAAGTGATATAACTAGTAAATAACATCTATCTTTGGCCTCTTTTTTGTCTTTCTGGTTTCCTCTTTGATCTTGCACACCACACAACCCAGTTTGACCTTCATTGCTTTATCTTTCTTGACTCTAGACACCAGTGCCCAGCCAGGATGTCAGTTCCCAGGTGCCCTCATCCCCTTAGGTACCCCTGACCTCTTTATATCTTGCTCACCCCTTTTGGGCCTCTTTTATCTTTTGGGCATCTTGTTTTCTTATGGGTTTTCCTTTTAGCTGTCAATTATGAAATTCAAACAAGGGAATCATATAAATACAAAGTTATATGACCATAATAAGGGACCAAGCTCTAAGCATCTACTATCACACCTAAGGTTGCATCCAAAGGCATTCTAAGAGCATTAAAGCATCCATCTAACTATCATTCAAGGGACAATGGACTGCATTTTCTTCTTATACTTCATAGGAGGGAAAGTTCATTTTAACATCCACACATTTATTTACATTGCTACATCTAGCTATTGCTCGTTATTCAATGCATCTTACACAAGAGCTTCCTAGGGCACAACTCTACAAACACGCACACATAACTACATGGAGTCTAAGATGTAGTGCAACACTCGGTCGTAAGCTCACTATGTCAGGTGACCATCGGGGTCAGTCTGACTCCCCATTTGCATCTTTTTCTTTTTAGGATTTGATGTGTTTTAGGGTTTTGCAGGAGGTCATTTGTTTTACAGGAAATAAGTGAACTTTGCAGACATAGTACGACATACAGAAGACCAACAACAAAGGTTAGTGACATTGGTGTAACACAAGAAGAATCAATTTCTAACCATTTTTGTAGTCACGGGCGCCTAACAGAGGTCTCCAGTGCCTAGACGCCTCTGACCTAGTCCAAACGCCTTGGTCCAGCTCATTCCAACAATTTTGTAAATTTTTGAGTGCGGTTACGAAAAATTTCTCCTCCTATTCAGCAGTCTTCCAATCTAACATACTTCGGGATCAATTGCGAAATCAACGAAGTCTTTTATTCCCTCTCTTACACCTAGGGTTTCATTTTTATCTAGTTTATTACTTAGGTAAGATTTGTAATTTAGTGTTTTATCTATCACATGTGACTTTGTAATTAGTATTTCACAAAATTTAAATATTTGTTAAATCATTTGGTGAACCCATCACTCGAATCCAACCTTGCTTCTAGCTATTTTTTCATCTTTTTATTAGGGCTCAATCTTATGGACCATTTACCGAAGCCCACCTTAGAGATCTCAATGATCATCTTGTTAAACATCCCCAAGATCTAGATTTTATTTTATTCACTTCTCGTGAGGAGGCCACCAATCTTGCTAAGCTTAATGTTCCTACATCCATCCCCGCTTCCATGTATATTATTACTCAACCCCTTACTTCCACTCTTCCGCTTATGCACTTCCTCCAAAATTTGTCATTCCCAAGCTGCCCATTTTCAATGGCCATGGTGATCCTTAGGAACATCTCTGAGCATTTCATGTGGCATGTCTAGATTATGTGGATGATCATACTTTACTGACAAAGCTCTTTCCTATAAGTCTCTAAAATTATGCAATGTATTTGGTTCTACGATCTACTTGTCCATTTGGTAATATCATTTACGCATGTGGCTGATGATTTTCTCATGATTAACTAAAAATGGACTAACTATGTAGTATATAGATAGTTAATCTAAGCTATAAACAACTGTAAATAAAGCAAATAAATGCAATAAAAAAGAATGTAAGCAAGCTAAACAACTATGCAAAAGGAAATGCTAATCCTAATGTGCAAAAGAGAGTGAAGAAAGAACTCAGTTGATAACAGATGCATGTTGGAGAGTGTCGCAGAGGTAACTGAAAAAATCAAAATTAGGAATGACTATGCAGAAGTCCCGAAAAGGATGGATTTGGAGGATCTAGCTGGACTGGGGCACCTAGAGGAGGACTAGGGTGCCTACGGGTGCTTTGGTCTGCAATCCGAGTGCCCTGGTCTGTGCAAAAGCTTTGAAACTAGTTTTTACATGGTCAGAAGGTGGTCTGAAACCCTCATTGTGTGTCGCATCAACTTCGATGTCCTACGTTGAATGTTGCCAATACTCCAAGATGAAAGAAAGACCTATAAAACCCCAAAACAAGCAATAAACCCTAAAAATAGCAATGCATATGAAGGGATTAGACTGTCTTCAGTGGCCACAATGGTGGACTTACTAACTGAGCGTTGCACTACATCTCAGACCTGGTGGAGTTCTATGCGCAAGTGTGTGTGAACATGCCCTAGGTTGCTCTTGTGCCAGTCACACTTTGTGAAATAGGGAGCAATAAATATGTGTAGAAAATGTAATAGAATCTGTGCATGGAATAGAATAGAATCCCTCCCCCTATGAAGTGTGATGCAGATGTCCTAGCCTTGATGATGAAGCTATGTGGATGCAAGTGATCTCCAATACAATAGATGGATGCAACTCTAGTTGGAGTGATATTATTAAGTGATGCTAGGTCCCTCATTATGGTCTCATAACTTTATATTTATAGGGTTCTCTTGATCTAATTTCATAGTTAACACTGAAAAAGGCTGACCACAAGAAAAATAAAGATGTCAAATGGCTAGAAAGAGCCCAAAAAGTGGTGGGAAAGTGTGAAAAGGACTAGGGCGCCCCTGGTGGGACCAGGCACCCAAAGGCGCCCTAGTACTGGCTCGAGTGCCCCAGTCGAGGTTAAAATGATGGGAAATGACCGAAATAGACTAGGCATGTGGCTGAAAAGGAGCAGTAATGAAAAAATAAAATAAAACAAGATGGCCAAAAGATGGGGGTTAATTAATACTTTCCTCACTCAAGAACCTTCTGAATAGTAGTATGAAACTAGGATAAATAAATGTCTAAAGTGCATGATTTTGTGACTACATCTTGCTCATTTTTTAATCAATATCGGCTCTAAGATATCACATGCTCAACTCACACAAGTTAGACAAGGATCTAACGAGCATCTAGCAGACTATGTTTTACGATACAAAAAGAAATTAGCTAAGATGTCTAATGTGTTCGTAGACTCTAAATTACAAGATCTATTTGTCCAAAGTCTCTTACCTCCTTTGCAGGAGAGCCTCATCTTTGAGACCTCTCCATCATTTGATAAGTTATGCCATACACTCAAGCTATGCAAAAGTAAACTATTATCTATGGGAAAGCTTAAATATCATCATGATCAAGCTTCATCTTTTGCTCAGTTTCAAAGTAAATCAACTTTTAAGCCATCTACTAAGCCTACTGAAGTAAAAGCTATTGTTAAAATTGTCTCTACTTATGAAGATTTTTAGTGGAAACCTCCAAAGTGTACATTCACAAAGTTTCCTTGTGCTCCACATATTCTATTGCCATGGTTGGTTGAGAGAAATCTTATTACGCTTCCTCCTCCGCTCAATCTGGATCTATCTTGACCTAAAGGACATAACTATAACGAAAATTTTAGAGGTGGCTATCATCAATGCATTGGGCATTCTACAAATCAATGTTTCAAAATATGACATCTTATTCAAGATCTCATCGACAATAATGCAATAGAGATTCCAGAGCCTTCGACATCTACAGCAATCAATGACAACAAAAAGCTTAAAATTTTCAATGACCCTCTCCCTAAGCACAACAAGCAGGTTGACTCTTTGGCCAACAACACATATCACGCAGTGCCTCCTTCATCAAGGGATCTTGATTTCTTAGTTGCTCATAATGATACACCACCTCCACTCATTACATTCTTTGTTGACGATTATCATGTTATATTCTCTTGTGATACATTACATATCAATGCTTTTATTGGACATCATGCTATCAATAATACACTGATTGACCCATCGATTCATATGAATGTGTGCTTGATTGCACTTTTGTTTGTTATTAACTATCCACTATCTCATATTTTGTATCCAGTACCTCACATCATACACATGACACATTTCATGCTCTACGCATTCATGACACATCTCTCTGGTATCACATTCTTACACATCACACTACCCTATGATGTACTCTAGTTCCACGGTTCATACTCGACTGTTAAGGGTCTAAATCTAAAATGAACCTCATCACACTCACTCACTCTCTACGATTTATGCTTCATCAATCATATCTATCTAGTGCATATTTTCAAACCATTTCCCAATGACACACTTTTGTTCTGTGGTTCATTCTTGACTACTGAGGGGGAATTTATAAATGAGCCTCATCTCATACATATTCATTCACTCATGCTCGGGGGCACACTATTCCTATCACATTCACTTTGCATATAATTTTGTCTCCCTCATTCATATCATGTTGCATATCTTGGTTGCACTTACTCTTGTTTGCTTATATTCACATGTTACACTTTGATTACTATGTTAGTTGGATATCTAGTATGCCATTATCTTTTATATATACACATACGGGTTTACTTGTTCTCTAGTTGTGAATATAGACTTTCTACAGATCTTTACACGCAACATGGATGTTTGGCATTATACCTCTTACCAGTCCCACTGAGGCTCTTAGGGGCATCTACTTTCGTATACGCTATAGGAGCTATTGTTTTGTTTTATATTACTTCTTATTCTTACTAGCACACTACTTTATATCATGCCATACATGCTTTGACATATTTTTTTATCTTTCTAACATGTTAATGAGTGCTTTATGTACAACATTTTCCTTGCCAAAACTATTTGCTACCATGGTTGTTTGATACTTTACTTGTCAATGTTTGTTATTATTTGCCATTGTATGTCATTGTTTGTTGGGATATGCCCTATGTCTTGCTTTTTCATTGCTTGTATTCTTCTGGCTGCTTCGGCCCTGATTGTCTTGCGACATTGTGATCAATTTCCCATGTTTGAAACCCTTTTTGCACGATCTACATTATCTTTTTGCTTGCTAGATTACACATTCTCTTCTATATGCATATTTTTCTTGTTTGCACTAACACATGTTTCCAACCATTTTGTTTGTGTGTGCCTTGGTTTTCACCAAGCACATTCCCTTCCCTTGCAGAGTAACAATTTCATATCAGCATTCGGTCCTCTCCTTTGGGCCGCATCCTCCTAGTAACATCGCATGTACCCTAAACAAGGGTGGAATACATTGGGTGAATCAATAACCCCATACAATAGTACACAGTCAGAATTCAAACTTGCACAACACAGGAACACAACAATTCTTAGTTACAGAAACAACCCAAAATATGACTTGGGTCCTTAGTTCAACACAAATGTCAGTTCCCAGATACATACATGAATGTCTGGGTGCTCTTGACCTTTCCTAGGAACCTATAACCAGGGGTAGTTACATTCATTTTCTCATATCAACGCAATTTTCAGCATTTCATAGAGCATTTTTCTCAGTATAGGCATAGTGATATAGTAATCAGAATGCATTCTACCTTCATTTTCTACTTGGATTGAACTGGATCAAACTTGATCAAACTGAAACAAAGTAGGATTACACCATTTGAAGTGGTGTAAAAAATTTGGGAAGCAATCAAGGATGGAGAATAACACTAGACCTTTCTCGCTAACACTTCTTATGCCATGGTGTGAGATCGCCCAAAAAACTCACACTTGGCATGATATCTCCCGAAAAACTCATTCTTGGTGTGAGATCACCCAAAAAACTCGTTCTTCTCCAACATTTTCAAGATCTTTTTTATCCTTTTCACTCGTCACGGATCAGGTGCACATGTTCCTTTTACTACTTTTTTGCATTTTTGCACACTTTTTACATATTTGGATCGAATTTTTCATATACACATATTTGACTACTCTTTCACTCTTCTTTTACATGTTCGTCCTTAATACACAACAAGAAGAAGCCCCACATCAAGTGACAATGACAACAGGTACAAACACAACACAAACACATACGCTTCACCCCTAGGGTCACTTCCTCTTCTTTAGCATCCACACTTCATTTTTATCACTCCATGCTTTATCTTATCTCTTCGGCGCACTTTCACCGTCGATCTACATGGTTATTAGGTACTCCTCTCTTATCTACTTTATGTTATCGATCATTCACTCAACAACATAAAGTGGGGGCAAATGTAGACACTAAATCATGCACTTGGGTACATTTCTAGGTTCTAATCACATACCACTATCCATATGATTCCTAAGAAAGAAAACTAGTAATTAACATTTATCTTTGGCCTCTTTTCCATCTTTTTGGTTTCCTTTTTGGTCTTGCACACCCCACAACCTAGTATGATCTTCATTGCTTTATCTTTTTTGACTCTGGACAATGGCACCCAGCCAGGATGCCAGTGCTCAGGCACCCTCATCCCCTCTAGGTGCCCCCGACCTCTTTGTATCTTGCTCGTCCCCTTTGGGCTTCTTTTATCTTTTGGGCATATTGTTTTCTTATGGGTTGGCCTTTGTTAGGAATAGTTTAATATTGTGAACATTATTATTGTGCAAATAATGAGTTGGTGACAACTCGTAGAGATCTCTTAGAGAGATTCTAGGTTTATTGAGTGAGAATAGGGATTGGGAGAGATAAGTGAGAGTTTGTTGAAGATTAGAGTTGACTCCTCTTTCATAGGAGAACTCCACTCTATATATGTAACCTTGTCTTATTGAATAATATCCCGAATGAATTCAATTTTCAGATTATAGTGTTCGGTGTTTATTTTTCACATTATTGTGTAGTTTTCAACAGTGGTATTAGAGCAGGTGCGGGACATTTATTTTCTAGATGGAATGATAAAATTATTATGAAGGGGCATCTTCAATTCTGGTTCCTGCCCCAAGCTATGCAAGACATCATTATGCTATAAATTTGTTAAGTGTAGTTATATTCTTTCTCAGTTTTTTTTAAATCTATAATACAGAACGCATCGGTGTAGTTTCTATTAGTGTCATACCATATTGGCATTCAATATTGTGCAGGAAAAGTCTCCAATCTACATGCATATGCATCATCGATCCAAAACCGTGTGCTAAAAGCATCTCAGTTTCAGATATATTCTTAACACTATCAATAGGAAACCGTGGCTATTGTTTTGGTTCTATTTTATCTCAATGCCATATCATCAGACTACATCACATATTTGGTGTGGATAAATTTATTTTTTTGTCAAGCGTGAACCTTATTTCCTCCTAACAGTTGTGTATTTGACTACGCCTGCTGCATATATACAGATATGACCAGGACTCTGTTTGATTTATTACAGAAGCTTCCTTCCTCGCTCGTATATCTTTGTTCACAGTCTCGTGAAAATACTACCTTGTAACATTAGCAGTTGAAATTTGATTCGCATGTGTTTAAAGTATTCAAGCAGCTTCATTGGAACGACAACATTAGTTCTTGCAAACATTTCGTTGAGATATGTGCTTGTCTTTGGGGGCTATGTATATCCTTCATTCATGTTTGGTGTATATTTTGGGTTTATCGACTTGGATTTGGCTATTTTGAGTCAACATTGCATGAAGATATTTTGGCTCGAAACCTCCATTGACCACGTCTTCTGATCAACATTTGTTGTTATGGAGATACATATGAGGTTGGAATTTTAATTTCATTTTCCTCACGATTCAAAACAAAAGGTGTGATATTTGAAAAAAAAAAGGTTTTAGTGTGTCGTGTCATCTAGAGTCCTTTATGATACTCCTTGTTAAAAGTGTCCAATATTTGTATGTGTCAATATATTTGTGATGTCACATTCACAATGTGGTAAAGTAAGTCGTTGTGAGTTAAACTTGTGTCGAGAATATTAGCAAAGTCACTGGTAAGAGTCAATGATATTATAATGTTTATGTTTATAGTCAAAATTCATCAAAGTAGTCTCATTGTCAACGGTAAAGCCCAAATATAGAGTTTTTGCCATTGTCTTGTTAAAATTTTATACTGGGTCCTTGTCAAAATTGAGTCAAAAAAATTTTACAAAAAAAAAAGGACAAATGAGTGCATTTTCGATGTAATCCAACACTCAATTTTTAAGGGAAAATGCAAATGAAAACCGTTCCTGGATTCAGGGGCTCTGCCTCTCGACCCCCCTGTATCGCGACAGGGAACTTGTATCATCCTCAACTATACTTTCTACCTAGTTAGCAAGGACATTCATGGAGGTAGGAGGCAACGGAGGAAGGAGGTTGATCAACGACCTCTCGTCAGGCACCATCAATGAGGTTGTGGTACTGATTTGGTGGCCAAGTATTTTTAGATGTGTGGTAGATAATAAAAATAGATGATGTATTCATGTTATTGTAATGTGTGACAAAATGTAACCTTCTGATGAAAAATATAGTGGGGAAGTAAAAAAACACATGCATACATGGATCTTGAAATGGTTCGTGGAGATCTAGAAAACCACATGAGGGGAACAATAGAGTGGAGAATTGTTCATGTCCAGGTTGGTGGTAAACCTGTTGTAAAACCATAGAAGGTTGAGCATTGCTCCCTTCATTTATATCAAGGTCATGAGCTACAGGCATGCCGCAGGGGTTGGCATTCTGTTGAGATGTGTAAATATTTTTCTACCTTGTTCACATTAGGGGAGTGTATATTAGGAATTAATAATGTTAACAATAGGGGAGTGAATGTTAGGAATAGTTTAATATTGTGAACATTATTATTGTGAAAATAATGAGTTAGTGACAACTCGTAGAGATCTCTTAGAGAGATTCTAGGTTTGTTGCCTTTTAGTTGTCAATTATGAATTTCAAACAAGGGAATCATATAAATACAAAGCTATGTGACCATAATAAGGGACCAAGCTCTAAGCATGTATTATCACCACCTAAGGTTGCATCCTAAGGCATTCTAAGAGCATCAAAACATCCATCTAGCTATCATTTAAGGGACAAGGGACTACATTTTCTGCTTACACTTCATAGGAGGGGAAGTTCATTTTGACATCCACACATCTATTTACATTGCTACATCTAGTTATTTCTCGTTATTTAGTGCATCTTGATCAAGAGCTTCCTAAGGCATGATTCTACACACATGCACACAAAAATACATGGAGTATGAGATGTAGTGTAGTGCTCAGTCATAAGTTCACTCTATCAGGTGATCGTCAAGGGAGTTTTGCATCTTTTTATTTTTTAGGGTTTGATGCATTTTGGGGTTTTGTAGGAGGCCATTTGTTTTACAGGTTATAGGAAAACTTTGCAGACATAATGTGACATATAAATGACCAACAATGAAATTTATTGAAATTGGTGTGACACAAAAAGAATCAGTTTCTGACCATTTTCGTAGTCACATGCACCTGATAGAGGTCTCTAGTACCTAGGCGCCCCTGACCTAGCTCAAACATCCTAGTCTAGCTCATTCTGATAGTTCTACAAATTTCTAAGTGTGGTTATGAAATATTCCTCCTCCTGTTTAGTAGTCTTCCAGTCCAACATACTTCAACATCAATTGCAAAATTAGCTAAGTCTTATATTCCCTCTTTTGCACATAGGGTTTCATTTTTATCTAGCTTATTGCTTAGGTCATATATGTACTTTAGTGTTTTATTTATCACATGTGAATTTGCAATTAGGATTTCACACAATTTAAATATTTGTTAAATAAAAAATAGTGGGATAGGTTTAATTGATACAATCAGACTTTTAAATGTGGATGAATAAGGTGTTAAGAAGTGGCAGGGTGTGTTTGAGCAAAAATATGGTTTTAGTTTTAGCCTTTGGTCTTCAACGGTCAATGTGGGGACCACAATATCTGTCGTATGGGGGTCAAACAACTAATGGGGTCCAATTTTTATCAAGAGGGGAACCTATAGACACTACATCACACACTTTGGGTGTATTTCTAGTCCTGATCACATACCACTATCCATACGATTCCTAAGAGAGAAAAGTATGAATTGATTACTATCTTTAGCCATCTTTGTTTGCTTCTAGTTTCCTCTTTTGGTCTTACACACCTTCTCACCCAGTCTATCTTTTCATACTTCGACATTTCTAATTCTGGACACCAGTGCCCAGACAGGATGCCAGTGCCAGGCACCCCCATCCCCTCTAGGTGCCTTTGACCTCTTTGTACTTTGTTCACATATTTTAGATCTTTTCTAGCATTTAGGCATCATGCTTTTTACTAATTGGCCTTTTAGTGGTTAATTACAAAATTCAAACAAGGGAATCATATAAATACAAAGCTATGTAATCACAATAAAGGACCAAGTGCTAAGCATTAGCTATCACCACCTAAGCTTGCATCCAAGAGCATTCTAAGAGCATTTTCAAGCATCCATCTAGCTCCACACAAGGGACAAGGGACTACATGTTATCCATATTTCACTCCTGAGCTAAATATTGGATCGAACCATGACCCCGCATAGAAGGAACCCAAGAAAACTCATTCAAATCCTATAAATTGGTCACAAAAAATTAAACAACGAAGTGACAGAGGCCAAGAGAGATCAAAGGATCCTGTACAAAATAAAACAACTCTGTCGAGTTGTTTCTACATCTTAAATCCATTCTCTAAGTTACATGCAGGTAGAATTATAAAATAGCAGAGTTAGACAAGAAGGGAAGATGCTACAAAGGAGCCAGAAGCAAGAAGAAGGAAGAATGGCAAAGATCTAAAGTCCTTGGGCTCGAAACAGTTTAGGAAAGGGTCCAAAATCGATTAAGTATGGAGGAGGCAGCGGAATAGACCATGTGTCCTCGCGGAACTTCTCTAAAGATGGACCCAAATAGAGAGGCTCAAACAAGCGCCACATCTCCATGTGTTCCAGGGCAGAATGGAGGTAGGGTCAAATGGTCAAACAGAGTCAAAGGCAGACATGGCGGGCCTAAAAAAATTGGCTAAGTATGAATGTGCAAGCGGAGAGTGCCAAGTGTCAATGTGGCGCATCCCCAAGAGTCGGTCCAAAGGCGGAGACCCAAATGAGCGCGAGCTTGCCACATAACCCAAAGTCTAAAAAGTAAGAAGGACCACTGAAAAGTCCACAAAGCAGCGGAGGCCGAAAAGTGTCAACTTGACGCTCCTCCAAAGGCAAGCTTTGGGTCAGATTTGTAAACATGCGCGATGCCTCCACGTGTCCTCAAAGGGGGCAGAGTTAGTTGAATTGTGAAAGCATTAACAGGTTGGCATAAGCTGCCAAGTGTCCTAATGGTGCTGATTTAAGGGTCAAATAGAAAAAAGGTTCCCAAGTGAGTGCCAAACTGACGCATGTCCCAGGGGAAGGCGGGGCGTTGGGGAAAAAGTTAGTCTTTCACCCTTTTCCCCAAAAGGAGTAAAAGTTACAAAATGGCCTGTGACTCCGCCAAGGAAAAAGTCAAAATATAGACCCAAGTCAAATCCAATGCGGGGAGTCGGGGAAAAAAATGAAAGTTTGCCTTTTATCCAAAAGACATAAAAGCAAAGATGGAAGCACATTTCCCAGCCAACCAAAAGGAGCTACGTGTCCATGCGGAGCTTCGGGGCTGCGGGAGTTTTTTGGATTTTGTGATTTTCATGAAAAAGGAGAAAAATTAAGTTCTGAGCCCATAGACCCGATTTTTGTCCCAATCTGGCCGCCACGTGTCCCAATCCAAAAGGGGGACCCATTTTTCAAATTGTTTTCCCGCCCATTTGTATAGAATCGATGTAAAACTTCAAAGGGGCATATCTTTCGACTCAGGGCTCGAAATATAGTAAATTTGACACCGTTGGAAGCGTCTCAACATCCTCTAGGCCATGGAAGGATTAAAAATTAATTTTTTTGTAGGCCCTGGTAGATAAAACGAAGAAAAGTCTTCCAGGCCATTAACGCATAATCCAATCTCTTCAACTACCAGATCTAATTTGATTCGATTCGCTGGGGAACCAGAAGTAACATATTGTGGTTGGATTTGCAGAAGGCATTGATATTTAGTGCTTGAGATTTCAAGGTAGGATTCAATGCGTATCTCATGATGGTTGGAGTAGGATGTGACTTTTCCCTCTTTTCTCTCTTTTCCTTCTATATATACTATAACACTTCTCATTTGAAGAAGAGAGACATTCTAGGCATAGTGAAACTCTATAAAATTTGTTTCTCGATGCCATTTTTGAGCAGCAAACCTTCTCCCATGCCTAGAAAATGTATTTGTGCCTCTATTCCATAAATGTAATGGTCTGTACACCTTCTAGAGCAATAAAAAAATGTGTTTTTGTGGTGTTCTTCAACCCTTTGCATCATTTTGTTGTTTCTCCATGCCTCTCCCTTTCAGTCTTGGTTTTTCTGTGCATATATTTCACATTTGTAGGTGCAGGATGTTGTGTTTCATGGAGTTTAATGGATGATTTGCAGATCTGGGCCGTGTCACTTCTGTCTGACCTCCCTCATCTCCATTTTTCTGTTTCTTTCTCCCTCAACAGAATATCTCGCTTCCTTTACTGGTGTGTCACGGCTTTAGTGTAGGCTCCTTTTTTCCCTCTTTCTCTTTCCTTGGTTCCTCAGAATGGTTAGATTAGGTTAGAATTAGTTTGTCTGCACTGGAGTAGCTCATGACAGGTAGTTTAGGAGCAAGAACCAGCTTTCTCTGGAGAGCTTTCCCACTTTTGCAAGGTTCCGCACCTTGGGGAAAGTTCAATGTTAAGCAATCACAACAAATGAGTTTTCCTTAGAAAAGCAGATCCATAACTCATTTGGGGGTGTTGTGATTTCACACTAGCACTACCATTGTTGCATACACTTCATAGGATGGGAATTTCATTATTTCATGCACACCTCTATCTATATTTTCTACATCTAACTATTGCTCACTACTTAGTGTAACATGCACAAGATCCACCTAGGGCACAATTTCGACACACACACACACACAAAACTACATTGGGTCTGAGATGTGGTGCAACGCTTGGTCATAAGTTCACTTTGTTGACAACCTAGGATAGTCTAACCCCTCATTTTGCATCTTTATTTTTAGGATTTGATGCGGTTTGATGGTTTTACAGGTGTTTCTTTCTAATTGTGGGTTTTAGGTGAATAAAAACGAAGTGCAACAACATATATGTGATCAAATGTGACAAGCAACGAACATCTTGTGACCCTGTGAAATTGAGGTTCGTAGATTTTGAGCAGTCACAGGTGCCCAAAACAAGTCTCTGGTACCCCAGGTGCCCCTAACCCTCCATAGGTGCCCTGGTCCTGACACTTCCGACACCTATATAATTTTCTGGGTTTGATTCCGACATATTTCCTCGTGGTTCTAGTAGGTTTCTAGCTCTGCACATCTTCTGTAACACTGCGAATTAGCTAAGTCCTTTATCTTTTCATTTGCAACTAGGGTTTCAAATTTATATTGCTTATTTGCTTGGATCAAATCTGTACTTAATTTTTTATATTCAATGTTATTACGTAATATATAATTAGGCATTCATATATTCAATATTTTCTTAATCAGGACCCTACCTCCTATCTTCACATTGTATGACAAGAATTCTTATTTATAAGTCTCATGGAGGTCCAAATTCCATTACATATGGGACTAATGCACATAGTTTTGTTAAAGCTCAACTTTGTCTCCACCGGTGAGCTCTACACTACCATCAAGTTTCACAAACCTATCAAGCTCATGGCCAAGTTACAAGCGAGCCAGCTCAACATCCATCTCACACAACTGTCAACCAAGTCCAAGGCATACTGAATGGAAAACAAAGTGTTGAGCCCAATGGGCTTATAAAAAAAACATAGCCAAAAGGTGGCTCTATACTACCACCAAATTTCACAACCTTATTGATCTCATGACTGAGTTATAAGTGAGCTAGTTGAACATCCACCTCACACAACTATCAACCCAACCCAAGGTAAGTCCAAGGCGGACTGAATGGTGATCCAAGTGTCGAGCCCAATGGGCTTACAAACAAATCATAGTCAAAATGTGGCCACAAGCCCAATGGGTTTACAAATAAAACAGGGCCAAAACGTGGCCGTAACCATGGAATACCTCAACCACCTAAGGCTTTAAAAAGCTTATGTTTATTCTAGACCATGAACAATGTGGGATTATTCCCACCGAATAATGCAACGCTAATGTAAAAGGAGATATTGTCAAGGTAGGGAGTCAAACCCTCACACCACATGTACTAAACATAGTGCCTCCGCCACTAGGCCATGTGAGTCTATGCTTAAAATAGCTAAGGATATGAGTTTTATCCTTGCAATATGGAGCATTAAGGAGAAAAAGATAATGCACTTGGCAAGGGATTCGAACCTTGGCCTATTTGGTAAAAGGATAAGCCCTTGACCACTAGACCGTAGACTGAAAAACATTAGAAAAGGTGGGATTTTATATTTGAAATGGTAAATTTTTAATGTTAACAACCCCTTTGGGAGAGTTTTGAGCAAGTTTGGAGAGTTTATTTGTAGGACTCCTTTGAAGACAAGTTTAGAGAGATTCTTAGAGACCGCGTGGAGATTTGTAGCACATCAAAGAGTTATTTAATTTCAATTTGTTGTTGTAGACTTGATTTTACATCATAAATTGATCAGTTTGAGAGCTTTTCCAGATCTAAAGACATAGCCCACATCGGGTGAACTCCGTTAACAATTTGGTTTGTGTTTGTATTATACATTTCCCTTATTTGCTCATTGTTTATCAAATTTTAAATATCATTTTAAAAGTTTAAAATCCAATATTAATCGTTTACAGGAAAATTTGAGATCATTTTTAAAGTATCCAAAAACAAAAAAATTGGTTAAGTGAGTCACTTAAATTGTTTTTTTAATCAATGTGTTATCAAAGAAATTGATTAAGGCCTTTTTAACACTAGTGTTTAGAATTTGCAAGGCTTTTAATTTTGAATGCTTACTAGGTCTAAGTCTAAGTGAGGCGAAGGATCACTTGAGGAGTATAATCCTAAGATCGGTTCAAAATGTGTAGGCCAAAGCACAACTATAGAATCTTTGAGGGAAATAATGGATTCAAAAATGGCCTTTCGTTAAGCTTTTATGGAAATGAAGGGTATGGTGGAAGAGTTATACCAAGAATAGAAGCAAAGAATTAAAGGTAAATTAGAGGAGGAAAAAAATGGTGAGTATAAAAGTAAAGGAGAAGAACCTCCTAAAATTCCTACATCTCCTTCCAAACCTTCTAGTTCTTTCGTTGATGTTGATAATATTTTTTTTTATATTTCCTTAGTGTTAAAAATTGATGTTAAATTTTATTCGCCAATTTATAATGGAGAACTTAGTGCAGACAAATTGGATCATTGGATCAAGCATATTGAAGTATACTGCAGGTTTTAAAAGATAGTTGATGAGGAGGCAAAAATTTAGCTAGCCACTCTTCGTTTGGGTGGTACAACACTCATTTGGTGGGAGAGTAAGACTCAAGAGGATATTTTGAAACATAGTAAAGTGATTTTTTCTTGGGCTGATTTTGTTTCTACTTTGAAAAAGTAAATTTATCCTTTGGGTTATGTCCAACAAACTCTATGGATTGGCAAAACTTAAGACAAACTAAGGGTAAAATTTTACAAGATTATGCTCAAGAGTTTAGGAAAATGGCATTGATTTTTGGCATTCCTCTTTATACTCATAGGACTCTTTTGAAATACATTGGTGGGTTACACAGTTATTTGAGACATACTATACTCATGTTTAATACCACTAACCTTGATGAAGTTTTTTTCTAAGCTACACACATTGAATCCAGGGGTAATACTACTACTTCACAAAGTAAATAGGAAAATAATAACCTGAAAGCAAAGGTAAAGGATAGGGTAAAACAAAACATACTTCCATGGTTAAGAAAGAAGATGAGAAGCCTATTTTTTCACACTAAAAGAAATAAGGACATATAGATGCTAAGTGTTAGAAGATCAGTGTTTAATACCACTAACCTTGATGAAGTTTTTTTCTAAGCTACACACATTGAATCAAGGGGTAATACTACTAAGGAAAAATTCACAAAGTAAATAGGAAAATAATAACCTAAAAGCAAAGGTAAAGGATAGGGTAAAACAAAACATACTTCCATGGTTAAGAAAGAAGATGAGAAGCCTATTTTTTCACACTAAAAGAAATAAGGACATATAGATGCTAAGTGTTAGAAGATCCATCTGGAGCTCAAGCCAAAGAGGTTAAAGAAAGGAGGTGACAAAAAGATCATTATGATAGTGAAAGATCTTGGATCTAATTCAAGTGATGAGACCAAGATCACGACTATGGGTTTGTAAGGTTCATCTTCTTCCTCTTCTAGCACTAATGCTCATACTTCTTATAATTTTAAATGTATGTATGAAAAGAAAAGAAATGAACTTTTCCGCATTAGAGTAATATATAAACATATTAAATTTGATACTCTTTTTGATGGTGGATCTCAAGCTAATCTCATTTCTGAAGAAGGTGTTAAGAAATTGGGACTTAAGACAAAACTCCATCCTAAACCTTACCATTTGGGATGGGTATGTGATGATGTTAAATGATAGGTCACTAAAACATGTAAACTTAGATTTGCAATCACCTCTAAATTCATTGATGAGGTAAAATTAGATGTGGTTCCACTTGATATTTGTGGCATTGTTCTTGGGAGTCCTTATTTGTTTAACAAAAAAGTAATCTTCTATAGGGGAGAGAATAAATATTTGTTTGTAAAAGACAGGATTGGATATATCGTAAGAGCTCGTCGAATAAAGAAAAACTTATTGCTCATGTCTAGTGGACAAATGAAGAGGCTTGTTAATGCAATAAAAACCTTTTGTGCTCATGATTGTAAAAGTTAAGGATGATGATAAATCAAAGGCTTTAGAAGGTTGTGATCCTAAACATAAGAATGAGATAGTTAAGCTTATATCTAACTATGATGATATGTTTTAAGAGCCATGATGTTTACCTCCTAAAAGAGATATACAACATGAGATTCATCTGCAACATGATACACCTTGATTTAATTTAAATTAAATTAAATCTAATTTCAGAGTAACTAATGTAACTAATGATGTACAAGTAATAAAATACAGTGAAACATAAGAAATAGTCTTGTAACAATATTAAACCCTGAGAAAATGAGAGAGAAAGGGTGACTTAGTTTATTCTGTGCAAATTGGGAGTGATATGAGCTGATAAATTGTTGGAACAGATTGAGAAGAGTATCATCAAGACTCACAGAGGGTTCTAGAATTCTAAACTGCATAGGACAGAAGCACCCATGGGAGGACAGGAGCACCCGGGTGCTAGTGACTAATCTAGGTGCTAGTGTCCACCTAGATGCTCAGGTTATATCCTTTTCTAAGCTGGAGAAGCTTCGTTTCTTATCTCCATTTGTCACTCAGATTTTGCTCCAATGTTGTTGGTTGTACTTGTAACCTATAAAGTAGATAACTAGATGTACATGCCCATAAACCACATCAAACCTAATAAATAAGATGTAGCATGGGGAGTCAAACTGACCTCGACGGTCACCCGGAGAGTGATCTTATGACTGAGCGGTGCACTACATCTTAGACTCCATGTAGTTATTTGTGTATGTGTGTGTAATGATGTCATAGGTTGCCCTTGTGCAAGTTGCACTATGATAACATGCTAGATTTAGATAGCTCCAAATATACAAATGTGTGATATGGAATAGAATGAACTTCCCCTCCTATGTTGTGTATGCAGAGTGATGCAACCCTTATCCATTGTATGGATGTGTTAGATGGATGCGTTAGATGGATGCTTTGTAATGATCTTATGCATTTGGATGCAATTTTAGGTGATAATAGATGATGCTTAGTGCTTGGCCCCTTATTTAAGAGCAATAAATAAGTTTATATATATATATAGATATGATTCCCTTGTTTGAATTTCATAATTGACAACTGAAAGATCGACCCAAACTTTTAAAAGGTGACCAAGAAGTAAAAGAGACCCAAAAGAGTAGGAATAAAATAAAGAAGGTCAGGAGTACCCATGAGGAACATGAGTGCCTGGGTACTAGTGTATGAGGCCATAAAGGATAAATTAGTCAAGTACCGACAAGGTTGTAAGATGTATAAGACCAATAAGAATGCAAGAGATAAATACAAAAGGCCAAAAGGAGTTGTTAGCCACTAGTTTTTTGTCTTAGAAATCATGTATATGTTAGTATGCTTTAGGACCTATAAATGTACCCAAGTGCATAGATTTTATGTCTACATTTGCCCCCACTTTATGTTGTTGAGTGAATACTCAATATCATAAAATAGATAGAAGATGTGTACCTTGTAATCTTGTAGATAAGAGTGTAGTTGATAGCATGCCGAGTGGACAAGTGAAGTGTGAAGTGATCATAATACGAAACATGGAGAATAGAAGGGGAGGTAGACCCTAGGGGTGAAGTGTATGCGTAGTAGCGTGTGTTGTTGGAGATTGTGCTCATTGATGTGAGTTGCTTCTTGTTGCATATAAGGATGAACTTGTAAAAGAAGAGAAAATAAGTAGTGAAAGTCGTGTATATGAAAAATCAGATAATGTGTATATAAGTAAGTAGAAAGTGTGTAAAGGAAAGAGTGCACTTGATGTGTAAGATAGTATGAGATAGAAAATTTCCCTATTTTGGATACATTGTTATATTTGAATGCCTTGTTGCTGCTGGTAAGGTTTTTAGGCGATCTCATGCCAATTGGATGGTCTCTTGCCAAGAGCGATTTTTTTGGGTGATCTTACACCAAGAGTGAGTTTTTTTGGTGATCTTACACCAAGAGAAGAGTGTTGGGGAGAGAGGTCTAGTTTTTCTCTCCTTTCATGACACTTCCCAATAAGCACTACTGGAGATGGTACCTCCTTGATTTGTAACCCATTGGTCTAGTTGTTCTTGTTGTTCATGTTGTTCCTATTCTAACTGATTGAATGCATTCTGTAACTGAAGGCAAGTTCTTACTACTAGAGAACTGAACTATTAACTATTGGAGATTACGTTGAACTAAGAAATTGACCATTTTTGCCCCCAAGACACAAGCACCCAGGGGTGGACGCAAGCACCCATAACTACTATTTACTACTGGATGTTAGTGTCCACTCTATGTTTGTGATCCAAGTCTACTTCTGGACTACTAACTAATTATGTGCCCGTGCCAATTCTATACAATGTTGTGTTGTTCTAGAGCTCTGAGTTGTTGTAAGGGTGATTTGTTCACCTAATAGATGCCCCCCTCATTTGGGGTGCATATGACGAATGTAGGAGAATGTGTCCTTAAGGAGAGACCCTGAAGCTGATATGCATAACTGAGAGTGGATACCTACAAGGGGTATGGGATGTGCATGGTAGAAACCCAGGCACATGTAAACAAGATGGACTTAGGAAATAAATGTTAGTATAAAAATAACTAGCATGTAATAGTTTACAATGTAATAAGCAACTGAGAAGGCAAGATGAACTGTAAAAATCAGGTTGCATACATGGGAAATCACTCACAATGTCACAAGACAATCAGGGCCGAAGTAGCCACAAGTAAATAATGATCAAGCAAGACATAGGGCATAGCCCACAAACAATAATAAATAATAGCAAGCAAAAGGTGATAGATAACCATGGTTGCATTAATCTTGCAAGGGAAATGCTACATATGAAGTACCCATTAACATGTTAGAAGGATAAGTAGTATTCAAAGCATATATAGATCAATGAATAATAAGTGATAGTAACAAGAATTAGTAAATAATGTAACAATAGGACATGTGATGTGTAGAGTATGAGAGTAGCAAAGGTAGATTCCCCCAGGAGCCTCGACGAGACTGGTAAAGAGTAGTGTCGAGCATCATGCATCGTGTAAGAATTTGTAGATGTCCTACATTCACCTCAAGATACCAAGTTAATGTGCATGTTTATATAGAAAAAATATAATGACATACTAAGAATCTGACTAACTGTAGATGCCTAAAATTAGCACCGCTAATTTCCCTGACCACATACACTATCTTCGCAATAATATTAAATCAAATCAATTCATTTAATCACATTACTTAATCTATAAAAACTTATCCTAAGTATAAAATCCTTCACAATATTTACTCCATGTAAATATCTTCCCACACCCCGTAAATACCACTTACAGTTGTAAAATCTTATTTTATCCCTCCTAAAAACCACCTAACTATCCAAAATCAACCCTAACCATTTCAAAAACCATTAAAACATATTTTATACTACTTCCTAACATCTACACCTCATCCCCAACCTTCCCTTAACCATTTACCCGAATCCAAACCAAAAATCCTTTATTAGAAGTGGTTTCAACCACTTTTCTAGTTGTTTCCCCAAAAAAGTGGATCATCCAATGATTGTACCTAATCACCAGTGATTATAAATAACACCTTTGTGCTCTCTCTCCAGGATCTTCAGAATTTCATCATTCATGCCTCACACTTAGCTCTTTGACTTCTCAACATCCAAGCATACTCAGATATCATCAAGCATCAATCTCAATCATTTACAACAATGTTTTTATACAGCCACTTTTCATTATTCATACTCCAGGAAACATGACAAGACAACACAACAATTCAGATCATTCACATTGAAGATTTGAGGCATCTTTTAGCTCCACATCAATCCAAAGGTATTCCTGCATCTTTGTTTACCTTTTACAATTCATAGGAAGCATTAAAATAAATCAAAAATATCATTTTAGAACTTCAATCATCATTTTTAGCAAAATTGTCAATTTCCACAACAATCACTAGTGATTCACCTAATCACCTAGCGATTGGCCTAAATCACTGACGATTCCTATCAAAATCTATCTTTTTATCAATTTATCATATTTTCATCATTTTTATCAATTTCTCTGTGCATTTAACATGTTGTTTCCAAGTATGGCTCTCTGTTAGATGGCAGTTCCTGGCCATTCACATCTGATTACAAGCATTTATGATCTCCCCATAGTCCAACACCCCTTTTTTGGGAACAATACAACATCTTACACGAACTCACACTCTGTGCAATCCAATTTTCTCATTGACGAACAAGACATTGAGGATCAGATCGAGTTCCTCCATTATATCCAGCAAGAGACTGAGGACTTTTGGTATGACTACTTCGAGTCCATTTAGATCACATCTACACTTGCCTGGGCCACCTTCGAAGCCACACAGACCTTATTTTCAACCTTGAATTCTAGAGCTCTACATCCATTTATCATTTGTCTATTGTTATCTATTGTTATTGTTATCTTTATCAATTCACTTAATTGTTACAAAGCGAGATGACATCCTCCAAGGAAGTCCCTTTGGATTCCTGGAATTGACCTTTGTCGAGTAGCTCATTTATCCATTTGTCTAATCCTTTTTGTTTAGTGTCTTTGATTGTAGATTACTTTTCAGGACAAACAAAACTTTACACTCATTTGGACTTGGCAGTTTCAAATCAAATCATTAAATCAACATCCATCCTTGCGGGTATCGGTAAACCCCACCATCTTCTGAGGTTGGTTTTGTTTTTTTATTTCACTTCATTAATTTAAAGTAGGAAAGAAAAAACTTCTCTGAACATTCTGGCATGCCCGGTGGGACCTAGTCCCTTTCTTCATTTCAAATTTTATTCAAAATTCATTTTTAGCTTTCTACTTTGTAATCACCAGTGATCTAGTCAAATCGCTAGTGATTTAGGTGAATCACCAGTGATTCCTTCTAATCACTGACGATCTCTGTGACTACTTCTGATTACTCAGTCAGTCAGCCTCTAACATCATTTTCTCTTGTTGTTTTCTATCTTCTTTGCTAACCTTTTTAGGTTTCTTTCTGGGGTTTTTTCTTGCTACGTTATTGCATTGCTAAAAAATTAAAAAATTTAAAAATTTAAAAGGAAGTGTTCTTCAGGTGAGTCCTCTTCTTTTCTTTTCATTTTCAAGCATCACATTTTGTTGTTTGTCCTCATCAAAATCAATCATTCTTTTGGGATTAAAATGAACCATGCATCCTTCTTGATCACATAGTTTAACTAGGAGGATTAATAGATTGCATCCACTTAATCTCCCTCACACACAACCAAATCACATCAAACATAAACTGCATTGAAACATTCCTACCCAGGTGAAACTATTGGGATTTCATCACCCAATAGGGAAGTCGACTCGGTGTTTTGGTCGAGTATAATCACCTTGGTTGTTGGTATATTGGCTAAGCACCCAACTCCCTTATCATTGTGGGACCATGAAGTGAGGGGGTAGGCCCCAATACCAGGCCCCATACTGGCACCAGCACATATTTGGGCCTCACATACCTTCAGGTATATCGAGGACTCCACCTTAAACATTACTTGAAACCATCCTTAGACGACCATTTCCTAGGACCTTATCAGTCATTTTACACATTTCACTTTTCTTCTAAATTAATCAAGATAATCAAAATTATTCTACGTGATTTTTCTGTTGTTTGTAATCAACTATTTAGTTTATTCTTCATTAGGTGATTTTTTTTGTTTCTATGGTTCTTACAAGACAACAATCCCACATCTAAACTTCTAAAAACATGTCTAGCCCATTTCAAAAATCTACACAACATCAAACCCATCAAATTTACAACACTCAATCTCGTATAGATGATGCTCAGTGAATCATTGATCAACAAAACATTCCTATCAACACCCCGACCAAAAAATCAAGAACAACCACATTCACCCAGCAGTCAATCTGCTTCATCTGAGATACCTGATCCTTTATTCCCCATTTCTTTGATAGTGGGGATCCTGTATTTTCAAAAATATTAGATTCAAACCCATTTCTCTTAATGCATACCTTTCCTCCAGGGTGTTCACCTTCAATCTTCATTACCTAAACCGCACCCTTATATACCTGATCCTTCATGCAGTTTTTTCCCATCTCATTGATCCAAACCATGAACCAGTCATCCACAAAATATATTCCTATCCTACTAGCAGTCGAACCAGAAACATCCAACATTGTGTCTTCAGTTCCCATCATCACTTTCAACCTTAACGTGATTTCTTCACAAGACACGACCACTCAACAACCAATATCTTCACCTAGACCCTTTGACTGGTTCCACACCACCTCAAAACAACACAAATGTTTCTCCATCCGCACAAACCCCTCCATCTTCCTCTACCATCCAAACACCTCTGTGAGTTCTGTCATTATTTCTATTAGTGTGTCTCAACCACCACCCTCTCAAAAAAATACACCACCTCTCAAAACATTACTATGTCTATCCCTGTATCTACACCCTTAATCAACACTAGTGTTGTTGCTAGTACCCATCCAATTTCACAACAATCCTTGACCCTGCTTATTTCACAACACATACATCAACCATCCCAATCACTTACCTTCTCCCAATCTATACCATAACCATCACAACCCCTTATCCATACCTCTATTCCTCTTCAGAATATCCCACAACAATCACAACCCCTTGTTTTCACTTCCATACCCTTCAACAAACACCTCAATATTCACAACCTCTTATCCACACATCTATTCCTTTTCAACATATACCACAACAATCACAACCTATTCTAAATACATCTATCCCTCCCCAGTATCAATACATCCAGCCATCACAACCATTAGTCTCACATCCCACTTACAACATCCCTACAAATATTCCCCAGCAAAACATTCCTTTCCAAAAAAATATCCCACAACAATACCAACCATATCAACAACCCAGTCAATTTTCATTCAATCAACTGGTTCATCCTCATCTAGCACACAACAACAACCACAAACTAGACCCCTTCAGGATTTAATGAATAGGATATCCAGTCTTGAAGCCACTTCCATGGGCCCTAAAAATACACTATCATATGAACAAATATGCAATGAGCCTATTCATCCATTGTACCCTACAAAGCTTACCCTCCTCACTGGGAGCTTCCAAAATTTATCAAATTCTACAGTAAGGAGGATCCTTAGCAACACATCCAAGATCTTTTTGTCATGCTTGTTACCTTATATCTCATGACCAGGACCTTATGTTAAGAACATTCCCCATGTCCTTGGTTGGTCCTGCTTTAGACTGGTATAACAACATTCCACAATATTCCCTCTTCTCATTCACACAGCTCACTCAACTCTTCCTCGAACACTTCTCAATCAACATCGCTTGTAAAATCACCATTACAAATTTGTATGTAATTAAACAATTTGAAGATGAGTCCATTGCAGACTTTGTCACCCACTGGAGGGGTATCATTAATCAATTATCATTCTCTCTCCCACAAAAAGAATTGATTGAATTATTTTCCGTTCATGCACCAAACACATATCTCTTCCACACTCCAAATCCAATATTTTCAAATGTTTGATGAAGCTTTTACAATGGCCTGTAAACTTGAACTCTGAGCTCTTGAAGAAGGAAGAGTCAAACTTAGACCAAAGAAACCAAAATCTGAATTTCCATCTAAACCATCCTCTAGTCAAGATAAACCCAAATCCATCAGCTAATGCAGTAGTCATCAAATCTTCTCCTAAGGAATGTTTGACCACTGAATGCTCCCATCCTCAATGAAACTATACCCCCATTAGAGAGACTTACAATGTGGTCTTTGATAAACTCCTCACACTAACATGATCTCTCTTCCACCCATCCATCCTATCGACACCTCTATTTTGAAACCCTCTTGGTACAGGGATAATGACTATTGGAAATACCATAGGTTCAAAGGTCATGACATTGAAAGGTTTCATTCATTTTGCAATGTCCTTTAGGATTTGATTGATAAAGGTGAGCTACATTTAGACAATCCTAATGCACCTCAGAATCAGAACCTCGATGTCTTCAAACAACCATTTCCAAACCATTCTCCATTGACTAGTCAACCATAAACTAATAATGTTCAAGCCCATCATACCATAAACACCATCAATAAAACATCACCTATCACTGAATCTACATGTATCTTCCTCTAGTAATACCCTTGAATCAACATCTGACAAAAAATTAGAAACATCCCCAAAAACCCATCATCAAAAATAAACCTTCTTCCTCTACACCTACCACCTCTTCACCAACTCATCTGTAAACTCTTTCAGACATCTTAGAAAAACCCATTATCCAGATCATGAAGAGTTCATATGATGAATTTGTGGCCCAATATCACCCACGTAACCTTCAAAATATTATTCCACCCCCATCTAAAAAGGTTACAATCATAAATCATTCAACTACTCTGGACACAAAAAGAAAAATATCAGCCCTCTATCCTAGGGCCACATCCTTCATCTAAATCACCTATCACCATCACACAATCAAAAACTATTCATCAACAAACAACTAAAGAACCCACACCAAAAGTAGACGTCTCCCATAATCACCAAACCAAATGAGACATTGTTTCCTTTGACATCCACATCAAAAGGACACTATGCAATAATTCTAGAAAACTCCTTCAACAATCACTCATAGTGTTGCCTCCTCTTAAACCATCCAACTCTCAAGGCTGGAAACCTTCTTGGTATAACTTTGAAGCCTTCTGTGATTACCATCAAATTCCAGGACACTCTGTAGAAGATTGTAAAGCCTTTCACGTAGCCATTAAAAATCTTGAAAGTAAAGGTCTTCTTCCTCAGAGTTACACAAATCAAAGAAACCTCACCCAACACCTACAACTTCATCATCCCCCACTATTGAAGAATATTTGAGTAAGCTTCTTCCCCACCAAATTGATTGTTCACATTACTACTCAAGCACATACCCATGAGCCTAATCCTTCAGAACAAAATAAACCTAAAACCTTCATGTGATCATCCCGCCACCTCCAGAACTCACCTCTTCCTCATCCAAAGATAAATCTAAGGTTTCCATTTCTCTCACTCCTGAGACCCTTAATCAAACATCACAATCAAATACCAAATTCTCCATCCTTTTTGCTCCACCATCTTCCACCACAGTACAAAAAGTAGTCATTAAACAACTACACCAAGCTCCTATCAAAATGTCACTTTATGAGTTGGTTCAGACATCACCTTCACACAAACAAGCCATGATGAAGCCCTTTAGTCTATATCAGTACCTACAGATGACCCTCACTCTTTCACAAATTTTGTAGGTGCTCTTAAAACATCCTCAGCCATTTCCTTTGACTCTGCTGAAATACCATCACTTTGGCCTGAGGATCATGACTTGCCTCTTTTCATCACCACCCAAATCAATGATGTCCTCATCAAGAGAGTCATGATTGATGGTGGCACTATGATCAATATCATATCATCCATCACTTTCAACCAAATTAGATTACCAAATACCGTTATCACCCAAACACCAGTCTTACTTGAGATTTTAATGATACAATCTCCCACATTAGGAACATCATTCTACCTCTTA